>OX101728.1:2594079-3891119 GCA_944452665.1 Stenoptilia bipunctidactyla | reverse complement strand
TAAATATTTGGTCTTCCTCATTTTAAAAGAAAATTTTAAAAATCCGAAGGTAACTTATGCAATTTAACATACCATTTCGGAATCTCCGTAAAATAAACTAGTTTTTTTTTATAAAATTGACATTCAAGCTCCCGTACATGTTTTTAAACCAAGGCAGAGTAAAAGTTCAGAACGAAATATAAAAAACCATTAAGTTTGTTTAAAAACTCATTCTAAAACGAGCTGTGCTAGTTACTATAAAAATAATAGTTTTCATTCAATAACACATCATTCCCAACCACACCAAAGAATCAGATACAAAAAATTCTTCATTTGTAGTCTTGGTACAAAAAATAATGTCAAAGGGTGGATTTTTTTTTTAATTTCGAAAACTTCGAATATCTTGGATACGGAAGGACTTTTACTGAACATAACATTAGTTTTTCTGAACCGGCATAGTACCCTCTAAAGGTACCGAGTTATTCAATCATAACGCCACATCTTGTAGGTATATGAAATTTTTTTCAGCATTCTATGTCCAGCAGTGGACGTCTACTGGCTGCTGCTGCTGATGATGATGATTAGGTTTTTTATGGTTTTTAAGTTTTTTCGTCACATAAATAATAAATTCCTTACTAAAAAGCGGAAAGTAAAAAATGTAATTACTAAAACTAAAAAAATCGACTGCGGAATACAGTAAGTTGCAACTAAAAACCACAAATCTTTTTTAAGTTTTAAAGTTTAAGCTTACTGTACTCCGCAGTCGGGTTTTTTAATTTCTGTAATTATTTTTTTTATTGCTGACTGAAAAGACTTGTTTGAGTTAATAATAATTACCTACGTATTTAATACGTATGTTATGTTTTTAATCAGTTTTTAAAAAGCAGTGTCTTTTTTTTGTTTAATGTTCACACTATGAGGTTAAAATATGTTTATTTTAGGTGTAATGATTTTTTTTTAGATTTTTAGGCAAAAAAATTTTTGTTTAGATTTAAATAAAAGTTTTTTGTGGTTTAATAGCCAATTCTCAAATTGTTACAAAACTATTTCACACAAGTTGACACAAACGAGGTTTTATATTAGCATCTTCGATATTCTATTTGCTTTGCATAGATAAACTGAAAATGTATCCTGCGATAACTTAATCAGCAGTTTCTTAAATTAATATAAAAAAAACATAACATTGGAATCATGCAGTTTCAATGTAGCTAGCCTACAGTAGCGCAGGGCCATGCGGAGGAGTAGCTTGGAGGAGGCCTATGTCCAGCAGTGTTCCTCTTCCGGAATGCAAAAATATTTTCCAATAAATTACCTGTAAATAACAAGTCCCCAGTTCTCCATAGCTCCAGCGGCGAAGTCTGGAACGGCTGCCTTATCCATTTTTGGGAAAGCATAGGTCATCTCAGTGTAATTCTCCAACGCAATTAAGTTCTGCTGACCGAAGTCCAAAGCAAATTCGGCAAACTGTCGTGTACCGGGTCTTGAATATACCCTGAATGGCTTATCGTAGATTGGGTTTTCTGAGTTGTCAATGTATTCGAAGTTCGAGACTAGGTAGGCGAGTAGATAGGTGGACATTATGAGTGTGTCTTCGAACTCATGTGTGACCAGTCCAGGGCGGTCATTCCTGGAATAAGGTAAGATGTTGATCAGCTATGTGTCTCTGATACAGGATGTCCCGTAAACCCTATAAAATACCTTCACGGAGCTATTCTTGAATCGATAAGGATTGAAAAAAAATTTTGTATGAAAATAACAGCCGAAATTTATGTTTTCATACAAAAATTTGAGACATATATTATCATCTTCGTTGAATATTTTTTTTAAATTAAACTCAGCGTTTTTTAATTTTACAAACATGATAGTTTCAAAGGAATGGGGCAAATTTTTATTGGAAATACCTTAATTCACTTAAATCATGTAAGTATGCTGATTTGCGCCCTAACATAACAAAAAAAAAAACGATCACTTTTCATATCATAAATAGTGTTTTTTTTTAATTTTTATGGGTAACTTATTAAAAATCTCTTTGAAACCGACACGTCTGGATTTCTTAGCAACAGATTATCCGCATGTTAAACATTTAATTTTTTTAAATAAATTTTTCGTCACCACTATCAACAATAAAGACTTACGGCTCTGACAGTTGTTTTTATTTTATTATTTGTGGTCTTTGTTTTATAATATTACATTTATTGGATTTAGATATTCACAAAATGAAATACAATGCAAAATTAAAGGGAGAACTTACTTGGTCGTCACTGCTTTTTCTGGAGTATTGCTTCTAACAACTGGGTACGATGCGGGAGCGTAGATGGTAGTTCTGAAGGTAGCTTTCAATGAGGGCTCGTCGAAACAAGGAAAAGCTCGTCGAGCGAAAGTAGGTTGCAATTGCGATGTGATGAGGCGCCTGTAAAATAAAACTTCTGGTGAGTACTTAAAGTAGAAAATTGCAATTCGTTTATTTCAACCATTTTTTAATGAATAGGAAATACAAATTACTTCAGTGCCTTGAATTATTGGCTTCTTATTATTTTACTCTTGCAGGATCGCCTGTAATCGCGATATCTGGATAAGCTAGTCGTAAAATTACTGGAGTGACCCGTGCACGATGGTAGACACCATTTTGGATTCCCTAGACTTGCGCCCACAAAAATTATGTCTGGCATCAAAAATCAACGCAAAACCAATAATATTTATTAACTCCCAGATCCATTTTGACTATCAGCTAAGGCCGTATATAGAAAGAAAGCTGGAAACTTATAAGCACTTACCAGCTATTATCAGCGTTGGTAACCCGCGCCGGAAAATATATGAACCAGCGCCGATAAGCACTGATGCGCTGACCAGCGCGTATTGAAGCTGGTTGGAAGTTATAGGCGCAGGTCAGTGCTTATCAGTGCGGGTTCATATATTTTCCTGCGCGGGTTACCAACGCTGATAAGCGCTGGTAAGCTCTTATAAGTTTCCAGCTTTCTTTCTGTATACGGCCTAAGATTCAGGTCACCAATAAATACACTACGAAAAGTAAGCAAAAACAAACTCACGCTGTTACTCCTTCATATTCATAAGTAGATACATAAACTCCAAACATGTTTTCAGCATAAGTACCAACATAGTCAACTTCTATAAAATAAAACTGGAAAGTTCTTAAGGGCTCCGTAAGTGCAATCCTCAAAAGATGTGTATCATCTGATGCTAATGTAAAATTCGCAAATATGTTATTATTAGCTGAATCCAAAACACTTATTCTGTTGATGGACATTTCCATAGCATGTAAGGTTATGTATGTGGCATCGGTATATGCAATGACTCTTATAGAGACGTTTCCAACGAAAAAGTCGGGGTTTTCTGGGTTAAGCTCGAGTTCGACATCATATAGAGTTGGTCGTACTTCTTGTGGGAGTACGTAGCGAGCTGAGAGTTCTTCTGTTGTCGGTACTGCAACTTGACTTGTAAGTGGCACGGTGGCCGCATGGCCTATCACGGCCAGAAGTAAAATGAGTATCATCTGTAGAAAAAAAGAAACATTGAAATGAAAAAAAAAAGTACCAATTTTTTAAGGTTGCTTTTAAATATTTTTTCCGTAAAATATGTTAGTTAAAAGTTAGACGGATAAAACTCCAGCTGAGTTTGACGTAATTTACTTAATGTCGTAAAAAATGTTACAAATACTTTCTAGCATAATATCGATATAGGTAATGTGAATAACCTATGATGAGACAATAAAGATAATTTTGACCTCTAGATTTTCGTAAAAAGCAGTTTATTCAGAAGACTAGACTTAGTAAAAGGCATCTATCAGATTGCTTTTTTATATTAAATATGCACATTAATATAGGCAATCGTTCTGTTTATGATTCATTACAAAACTGATGAAGAAAACCTTAATTTATAAGTATATATATGGTATATTCTGTCCTTTTATTATGAAAGTGGTAAGTGGGTTTATAAATAAAGTTTTTTCGATGTAACAATTCATTTATGATCTTCAGGCCATTAACGTGACACCTGGTTTCATAGCTCGACGCAAGGGCTGTAACTTTAATTTACTTCTAGCTAGCATGTTTTGGAAACAGCTGCCACTTTTGCTGCCACTCAGATGGCCGAGCAAAAACTGATTGCACATTTGTAATAACCAGTCAAGCTTGAAGCCTTATTGGTCAAAAAATGTTGTTTGCATTAATGTGGAGAGGCTGCCTGCAATGTGTGATGCGCTTATTAAAATTAACTTTATAAATGATACTTTTTGTGCAAAAAAATTGACTGGTGACTAAAAATCAACCCTGTATATGTGTAAACATACAAATCAATCATAATACACTTAAACCCATAGATAAACACGTTCGTGCACACAAATGCCTGCATTGAGCGGCAATCAAACTCGCGACCACTTGCCTATACATCGAAAAAGCGGTCGTCTCATTTACTTGTATTACTGTACTAGCTATTTCCTCATCCTCCTAATCCCTCAGGAATATCGTATTTAAAAGTAACCTATGTGCTATTTCAGACTATACATTATCACTATGCCAAATTTCATCCAAATCCGTTGAACCGTTGTGCCGTGATTAAGAAACAAACATCCATACATCAAGACATCCATCCATCAAATTCAATTTTAAATATTAGTAATGACGTCTGAGGTCTACGAGTGACACTAAGTTTAAGATGGATATATCTAAAATAAAACACTTTTTTATTATATTTAAAGCGTACTATTTATATTTCACATTTTGACTCGACGTTTTGCTGTATTTGCAGACCTCGTGGTCACGAGCGTGGTCCGTCGCTGCAAACCCCCGTTATTAATACACGATAAATCCAGTAAAAGGGGTTTTATTTTGGACCATGATACGTAAACAAAAAGTAAATCATCATCATCATCACAACTCTTTGTAATGAGCCCACTGCAGTCTCTCGCCTGGGTGACGAGGAGGTAAAAAAGTAAATACAAAAACTAAAAAAATCCGACTGCAGAATATAAAATATCGATACAAAAATATTGAGCACTTCAAAATTTCTACTTAAAAGAACTAAACAAACATGTAAGACTATTGGAGCTTTTTATAATGCATGTTATAAAAATAGTAGCGCCTGGTGGAGACAAGCTTCAAGTACAATTAATATGAAAGAGAAAAGTGTTTATAAGCATTCTATTAACAAAGAATCACAAAATATACAGTTTAATACTTTCTATATTATCAGGCGGGGGCCTATTGTTACTATTTTTATAACAAATAATTATTAAAAAGCTTTAATAGTCTTATATGATTGTTTTGTTTCATTTTAATTGAAACTTTGAAGTGCTCAATATTTTTATATCGATATGTTATAATCTGCAGTCAGGTTTTTTTTTTAAATTTTGTAATAACTTTTTTTATTTCCCGCTTTTGAGTTTGATTCATTGGCTTAGGATTAACATCTCATCATGTAAATTCTTTATACTATTATTATACGACCAAAAACCTTAAAAACCAAGTTTATTGTAAGGATATGTATGACAACAAGGCCTTAGACAAGTATAGTTTCAAATAAAATAGTGAAATATTGCTTCCCCATACCCATACAAAATTTTAACCTTGTTGAATACTCCTTTTTGATCTAATCACGAGTACCTACTCTAAAATACTTTCAGGATTTTATTTAAATAAGATGTTTATTTATCGATTATTATTATGAAAAAAAAATACACAGTCTAATTTATATCATAAAAACGTACATTGAAAAACTCATTGTTATTTTATCGATAACGCAAAAATCCAAGATACGATTTAATATCTTATCCAGATAGATAAGATAACGGAGGGTTATCAAAATTTATGAGAATTTAGATCAACTGGATCTTAAATTAATATTAATATATTTTCTTCTACGCCAGAGGACCTGAGTTTGAATCTTGATCGGGGTACATATTTTTGCCAGTCGTTCCATTCGGGGGTTCCATTCTAGATCTTTGGTGTATTTAATCTTGACTTAAACAATTACAAACATCGTAATGCAGCTTATGTCTCGTGAGGCGTAGTGAGCCCTGGGAAATCTTCAGTACAAGACAACTGTTATTATAATCTACATATTAGTTATCAGTCAAGGTTTTTATGTGTATTAATTACATTTAATACATCAATTGTAATTAAAATTCTCCATCAAAATTTGGCATATCATTAATAAGTTTTTTGAATATTGATATTATTTGTATGTGGATTCAGCTTCCATGCTGGACTGGGAGCAAAAGAAAAACATAGAATGTACCAGCTGCTTCTCTTCCCGGGCATACTGTAAAAGTCAGTTAAGGAAGTGAGGTTTTATTGGCATTTTTGAGGGCGATAGGCTGACCCCCTGTCACTGCAATAGCCTCTCTCCATCATTATAATACCTCATTTGTCAAACGTGACATCAGACGGTCTTATAGCCAATGGTGTTCTGCCTACCCCATAAGGGATACAGGCGTGAAATTATGTATGTATGTATGTATTTGTATGTGATGACTCCCATTTAGAAGAGTATTATTAAAAAATCCGTGTAGTAGGGACTTTTTTAATAATACTCTTCTCACAGGTTGTTAAAAAAAGTACTTTGGTGAAAAATATCCTTGAAAGGTAGTCTTCCCTTTTAGACTGCACAATAGATAAAAATAAACTTAATCTGATAGTTTAAGTTTGGACATAACTTTTTATGGGTTACTTAATTAGTTAATTAGTTACCTACTCTAAATATAAGTTGATTCCAATTTTTTACTACGCCAGAATTACTTAGGTATCTTGATCGCAGGTGCGCGCTCTCCTTTAAATGTTTAGATATTTTATGGATAATCTATAAGTGCAGATAAAAAAAGACTCTTTTTGTAGTCGAATTGGGAAGACTGGCCTTGTGTGGGATATTTTTATACTAGGTTAATTTTAATTAGCGCAACACCTTTTGCAGGCAGCCTCTCCACAACAATCCTAACAACATTTATTCTACTACTTTTTACAAATCATGATAAATAACACACGAAATAAAAACAAAAAATGTTTGCTTCTTACTCTACATTTTGTAAGAAGTGCCTATTATTATGAAGCGATATTTTACTGCGCAAGGTGCGTGACATACCTACGCTCTGAGTAAATAGAGTCACGCTTCTAAACAGAGGCTTTTTAAATTTAAAAAAGCTGTGATGTGGAGCGGCTGAACGCAAGAGGTGATCCGTTAATTAAAATAAACCCTATATAAATAATTGTAAGTTTGAAGACAAACTTTTTCAGATATAAATTTCAACTTAGTTCAGATATAATCCGAAGTGATGGCGTCAATTTCACGCCTGACTCATAAATTTAGTCGTGACTGAGACGTTCCTGCCAAACCAGTTTTATTACCTTGAATTTTCAAGATTCGCTGTATAAAATTAAACGCAGATTTGTGAAAAAAGTGTCCCCACAGATACTGAACGTCAATTAAAAATGTACTTAATTTAACTCGTTGTTTATTATAAAGGGTAAATTAAGTAGATATAATTTGACGACCAGCTAGTGTAGCGGTAACATATATTGCCTTCTATGCCAGAGGTCCTGGGTTCGAATCCCGGCGGCGGCGGCGGATATTTGTGTGATCAACACTGATATTAGTCGTCACGTCATGGATTTTTATATGTTTAAGTTTATTCTAATAAAAAATATGTATTTATTTAATATGTATGTATATTTATATAATTCTTTAGTACATCAGTTATCTAGTATCCTTTTTTTTATATTTTAAAGGTAGGACGTTTGTCTTCTATGCCACCTGATGGAAAGTGCGCATGAAGACTATGGTGTTACACGTCCATCCACGAGAAACCTATTCACTCGACACTTAAAAGTTCCAGGACTGTAGTGGTCAGGAAAAACAGACGCAGGCAGATTGTTCCACTCCTTGGCAATCCGTACCAAAAAGGAACTATCGAAGCGTTTTGTTCGACTTCTTGGTAAATCCACTATATAGGGATGGAAGTTCTGTCTGCGTCTGGTAGTCCGGTGGTAAAAAGGGGTGGGTTCAATTTGGTCAAAAAGAGCACTCGCACACTCACCAAAATGTAGCCGATAAAATACTGTCAAACAAGCAACCTTACGACAATGCTCCAGCGTCTGCAATTTTTATTTGTAAGGTTGTTGTTATTTATGATTTTACGAGCTCTTCGGTCAACAGAGTCTAGCGCTTCGAGCTGGTATTTGGCAGAACCATCCCAAAGGTGACTACAGTACTCCATGCACGACCTCACTTGGGCTGTGTATAAGTTGAGCAGCCGTTCAGGGCTGAAGTACCGCCGGACCTTCGAGATGATACCCAATTTTTTGGAAGCCGTTTTTGCCATAGACTCAATTTGTTGACCGAAGTTTAATTTGGACGTTATAGTGATGTCCAAAAGCCCTAGTTGGTCGGTGATGGGAACAGATACATTCTGGAAAGTGGGCGTAAAAATAAAGGTGCTCTTTTTCGCGGAGAATAGACACGTTTGTTTTGGAGGCGTTGAATTTGACCAGATTAGATTCGCCCCAATCGGACACATTCCGCAAGGTCGAATCAACGCGCTCAATCATAGAACTTCTCAAAACCTGGATTTCATCGGCGCTCGTTCGCGCATTGGATATATATCTCTCAACAACAGTGCTATCATCAGCATATCCAATAATGCCGGGTGTTAGGAGGTCATTAATGTGCAGCAAGAATAAAGTTGCAGAGAGAACAGATCCCAGAGGTACCCCGGCATTAATCGCCATTAGGTCAGAGGAGTAGCCGTCTAAGACTACTCGAATCGACCGTTCCCTCAGAAAATCAGCAAATAAATCCGCCTTTTCCTTAGCGGTGTGGGCCAGAGAACCGTCAGGTTTCCGCAGTGGCGGCAGCGATGGGCGACAAAAGTTCGTTTCGACCGACTTGGCGAGGGACCAGAAAGCTTTGCGTCCCGGGGGGTATGACGCTATTCTGTCTCCAATACAGCCTATGTGGACGAAACGAGCTCTTTTGATCACCTTCTTGCAGGACTTGGCCGCAGCATTGTACCTCTTCTTGTGTTCATGCGAATCCACGGCTTTGCTTCTGCGAGCGGTTGCCCAGGCTTTGTACGCTTCTCGCTTACGCTTTTCAGCGGAAAAGCATTCAGCACTAAACCATGGGCGAGCTTTGGTTTCAAGGAATAGATCAGCGTAGGGAATGAAGAACTCCATTGCTTGACCTATCACACTTGAGACTGCATCAGCGCAGCACGATGGATCGGTTGATGTAAAACAAGCTTGCCGCCACGGATCCATAACACAAGTTCTTTAAGAAACTTAATTTGAGCTAGATAATGTTGTGTGAGTGTCAGAAATATTTATTTATTTATAATTGTATCGTGCAAAGTTTCAAACGAAATTCTGGAATTAATACGTGAGTAATAACAATTAATTAAAACCTCTGAAAACGTATTTCATGTTTGAATCATTTCTGTACATACATACATACATATTATATACAGGGTAAGACTGGTGGGTCACTTCCGAATTTCGAGGACGTGATATTTTGAGAGAAAAATCAAATAAAAAATAAATTTTAATTATTTAAATAAACTTAACCGAAAATTAAAGAACTCATTACGCAACGCATGGTTACATAGGCGCAATGCAACAGATACATAGCGGGTGGTGGTGTGCGTGTGGCGGGAACACTACTGTGTGCGTGTTGACTGAGGCAGCGCGGTCTCTTTATTTATTTATAGGGAATTCTGGTGCAAATTAAGTGCCTCCTTTTATTACATAATTATGATCAGAACCGAGTACAGAGTCCTTCAATATCTAAAATTTGTCACCAGTCACTCTGTATAGCTTCACGCCTGTATCCCTTAAGGGGTAGGCAGAATACCGGATATTATAAAACCATCTAATGTCACGTTTGACTAAGTTAGAAGCATTATAATGATGGAGAGAGACTATAGCATTGATAGGGGGTCTCCTCCAAAAAACCTCCGACAAAACCTCCTGTTTTCATTTCTGCTTTTTTTTTAATCTGAATAACTAACTCTTATATTTGTTATAAAATGAAATTATTGTTAATTATTTGTTTTTCGTCGAGAAGTCGTCGTGGCGCCGTGGTTACTGTGTGTATCTTACGATATCACAGGTTAAGCAACGTTCAGCGCGGTCGGTACTTGGATGGGTGACCGCCGACCATTCGTTTCTCACGGCGACTTCCGTGCTTCGGAGGGCACGTTAAGCTGTCGGTCCCGGGTGCTGTTTACTTGTATACAGTAGTCGTTAGGGTTTGTCAGAAGCCACATCGGCACCCTGAAAATTCTGACATCCACCACCCAGCACTGGGCCAGCTCGGTGGATTATGGCCTAAACCTCCTCGTCACCCAGAGGAGAGACTCATGCCCTGCAGTGGGCCCATTACACGGAGTTGTGATGATGATGATGATGATTTGTTTTTGGAAGCGGTAATCTCAGAAACTATCGGAAATTAATCGGAACTAAAAAAACTTTTTTCCTTTGGTAGCACTTCTTGAGGACTTTATTTAAAAAATCTACAAGGTCACAGGACTGCTAGCATTACATTTTAATATACTTAACAAGAGTTTATGATACATGATTAAGAACAAACAAATACGGAACGACCACTATGGCGTTGGGGTAAACCTATCTGCCTCAGACGCCAGTGGTTGCGGGTTCGATCGAAATAAAGATTTAAAAAAAAATGTCTTGTAAGATGTCTTATTGTTTTTCTTTCTTTTTTAAATCTTTATTTAAAAAAGAAAGAAAAACAATAAGACATCTTACAAGAATATTTATGATAGTTTCAAGAATATTCTGAAAGTATATATATTAAGAGATGTTCATTATTTTAGTGCGAAAAGTCTCTTAAAAACTTACAAACGGAGTTATCATACATTTCAACAGTTTCAAGTTTTGCAATATTTATTTAATACTTTTTGTTATATCATTAAACCAAACCATATCTTAAAGTAATTGAATATAATCATCAAAATCAAAACTTTTGATATCCACTGTCTATCTCTCGATACTTCTTTTAAGGTTCAATCAGGAACAGCAAAGATGAAACGCTACATTCTGAAACTACCCGTTTTATTATGAAAAGATCGTTCCAAGATATCGTGTTCGCGTCTTAAATTTATCTCTCGACGCCTCATAAAAACCAGTTTTTAATAATAAATTGTAAGGTGAGACGGCACCCTGTCTCTTTTATATTGATCTTAAGAAAAAAGGATAAAATTATAGAGAGTGCTAAAAGTACTTGAGTTTATATACAAGGTAATCTTTTTGTTATACCATAACTTTGAGGTTCTATTCCTTCCTAAAAAATAATATTTTTTGCCAATGAATATATGCCATACATTCCAAGATATGACCAATCTTAATATAATGAGTTCATAAATTATCACCCTTGTAAAATCTTTTGAACATTAATTCAATAGACGCGTGTCACTGAAACCGTACAATAAACAACAAAAACATTTTAAGCGTTGAGGAACGTTGCGTACAATGTACAACGCAAAACGCTGCGAACTGCACCTGTGCATAGCGATAAAAAATACTTCGCATAAAGGTGTTTTACATAAGATGTTTTGACTTAATTGAATTATTTTGATAGAAAATTTAAAACAAAAAAACAATAAATATTGAAAAATTATTCACATGTTATTTTATTCTAGTACATGGTCCCATTATAAATACCCTAGAGTTATGGGAAATCAAAAGGAACACCTTGTATACAAATAATGCGGGGTACATACATACATAACGTCACGCCTGTATCCCTTATGGGGTAGGCAGAACACCAGAGGTTATAAGACCATCTGATGTCAAGTTTGACAAAATTTTGAGGTATTATAAAGATGGAGAGAGACTATTGGTAGTGACAGTGAGTCAGCCTATCGCCCACAAAAACGCCTTCAAAACCTCTGTCCCTTAACTGACTTTTACAGTATGCCTGAGAAGACAAGCAGCTGGCACATTCTACGTTTTTCTTTCGCTCCCAGTCCAGCATGGAAGCAAATAATAATAATACGGTGTCTGTTATCTAATTACGATAAAACTATTAGATCTTATCTAGATTAGACAATGACGTCATGTGTCTGCACTGAAATATCGAGTAACAGATGTATAAAATAACTAGTTAATTCCTTTTTTTTTATCAAAGGCTAAGCCCGCATTTGACCTCAATCTCACCTGGTGGCAAGAGGAGATGAGGTCGAAGATGACAGCATACGGTAGTAGGAAAGAACTGTCTCTTCATAAAATATTGCTGGACTACACGGACAGAAATCCTCATGGTTTCATATGCATAGATCACGATTCAACATGTCCTTTCCTGATGTTAAATCGATGAAACACCTAATAGAGCACGCATAATAGTGCACGTAGAGCACTCGTCCGGCAAACGAGAGGTCCCAGGTTCGAGTCCTGGTCGGGTAATTTTATTTAACACATTTTTTCATTTATTTAAGAGTAATTAAGTAGTTTAAATGCAAAAACTTAAAATATTATTCACTGATGAAGATTTTTGGTAATAAACTATCAAACTAGACCAGTGCTAACGGTTGGAATTCATTTTCAGGGCTTTGAATTGGCTGCTCACTTACACAAACGACTTCTGTATAAAACGAATGCAGAAAAACCGACTTCACGTCAAAACTTTGGCTGAATTATAATGTCGTCAAGGTTAATATTCTACGAATTCAGATATATTTTGAAATTTTCAATGAAGTATTCAATCGATTTCGATGAAATTTATATGAGATCGACTATGAAGTATCCTCTATCATATGAAACTTTTATATGAAAGAATTTTCAAAATCGATTCATAATCGTCAGAAATATCTTGTAACAAGGACACAAAAAAAGCATACACACGAATTGAGAACCTCCTCTTTGGAAGTCGGTTGAAAAGAGTGTAGCACCTACAGTTAGCTTTCAGTACGATGCATGGAATAGTCATAGTAAATAAGAGCCGGCAGTCACACATACTTTTACCGACCGGGACGGGTGTATGACATGCACAGGAAACCACGACTTCATATTCATTAAAATCCAACCATTATTAATTATTATTATTAAGAAACACTCTGATTAGTTACTTTTACAAAACTACTATCTTGGGGCGCTTTATTCCCGAATATTCACAGGCCGTTTTGAATCGAAAATAATACGAATACCTACGAATTTTAAAATAATTACGAAATAATTGTTTTAATTTAGATAACGAGATGTTAAATCTAATCTAAATCGACCATTGCTGGTGATAAGCAGTCTTAATTTCATGATTTCTTAATAATCATCACCTTAAAAAATTAAGAATCAGAAGCATAACAAAATTATATTTACAATAATTGTGTTTCTATCTAACTGTTCAATATACCGAACCGAACTGATCTACTGGAAACAAGTGAGAGTAATGAAAAATTTTTATTTTTTTTAAATATATTGAGTTATCCTTCGAGTTAAGTATAAAAATAAATTAAACGCGTTAATTGCGTTAACCACTTTGGCAATACCGTCCTCCCTATATAACCAGTCATAACAACAACATTCAAGAGTTAATTGTGTTACTAAATATAGTAACAGTTACAGTAACTTGCATATCTACCTATATCAAAAATGTCCATGAGCCCGAAAACCTTTTATTATCTAATGGCGCGTACAGATTGCTGTAATGGAACTTGTAATGTTAAATTCTGCGCACTACACGTCCAAATACGCAACGTGCGCAGAATGTTACATTACTAGTTGCATTACTAGCAATCTGTACGCACCATAAAAGATACAGCGTTCGTTTGCGGAATTTCATAGGAGTCAAAATAGTAATGAGGAAATCAAATTAACAAAAACGATTATTAAAAGAATAAAAACTAATTTAGAACAAACACACTGAAACCGAATGAAATACTTGACAAACATAACCCTCATAGCGCAGTCTGATCAAGTAATAGCTAAAGTAATTCCTGTCATCTGAATCATTTCAATTAACCTAATAGGTCAAAATATACATAATTGACGCTGAATAAAAAGGATAAATAGTTAAAATCAAAAGTAAACATAGGTTATAAAAAAATGCCATGAAGCGCAGTAGATAAACATTCTCTTTTGGCAGTCGGGTAAACTACTAAACTTCTTAAGTCATTTAATGGTGCGTACAAATTGCTAGCAATGTAACCAGTAATGTAACATTCTGCGCACGTTGCGTATTTGGACGTGTAGTGCGCAGAATGTTACAAGTTCCATTACAGCAATCTGTAAGCACCATTACTAATAGTGCTAATAAATGAATGAGGGAGATTTAATATTTCTGACACTCACACAATATTATCTAGCCCAAATTAAGTTTCTTAAAGAACTTGTGTTATGGATACTAGATAACTGATATAATTAAGAAATATATATGCTGAATAAATACGTATTTTTTATTAGAATAAACTTGAATAAACATATAAAAATCGATGACTTGACGACTAATATCTGTGTTCATCACACAAATATCCGCCGCCGCCGGGATTCGAACCCAGGACCTCTGGCATAGACCGCAATGTATGTTACCGCTACACCAGCCGATCGTCGTATGTCTGGATCGTAGCAATTGGCGTTCCTTTGTCCTTGCCTACCCCAAAGGGAGACCGGCGTGAAGTTATGTATGTATGTATGTGTGCTAATAAATATATAATATAGTACTATGTTCCTAATTTAAATTCTTATCTGAATGGTCAATATAAGTAGGTAAATTTTATAGCATATTGAAAATATAAACTGAAATACAGAAGCTTCTTATTTAAGCCAATGTTTTATTATAACCTATAGCTCCATCTTTGTCGCTATTTACCATAATCTATGAAGGTAAATAACGATCAAGGTGGACCGAAGATTTGATCAAGGTTGCCGGTAAACGCTTAATGAGGGGAACGCGAGATTGAGCAAACGCGGAAAACCGGCTGACGATTGAAATATCACTCTAGAATGCTGCCATCTTCGATACACTTCGTCAGAGGTGCTTGGATTATTTTAAACTAAATTGAGGTTTATAACCGAATAGGCTACACGCCTTTTATTAAATGTGTCGTAAAAGGTAACAGATCAGTGTTTCTGTCAACGGAAAATAATAAACTCGGTAAATTTATAAATTTACACGGAAATTTTGAAAACTTCCGTAGGATTCTAAACGGGAGACAAAATGTATTATTTGACGTCCATATTTTCGCAAATTAATAAACTTACCTAACTCACTCGTAAAATAATAAGTAAGCTCTGATTGGTTGAATAAGTCACAAATGCACTGGAAGGCCTCATAGGAACGGTTAGGTGCGACGGCAAGCGCAGCGAGGAGGAGCAGTTAGGTTGCATATAGTCGCGGCACATTTTTTTTTACAAATTCGACTGGAGATAAGTTTTTCTATATGAACACAGTGAGCGGCTTAATTTTTCAACCGACTTCCAAAAAAGGAGGAGGTTCTCAATTCTTGTTTCATATGATAGGTGATACTTCATAGTTGGTCCCATATAAATTTCATTAAAATCGGTTAAGTACTTCATTGAAAATTTCAAATTTTTTTAAACAATATGTATGATTTCGGAGAATGTTTACGTGGATGACACTCTAATTAGTCGGCCAAAGTATTACATATATTTAATATTTTGTGTAAACTGTAAATATGTGTCAGAAAATGTAATACGTCTCAATTTTTTTGTTTTTAATATTTAAAATAAACAATTGTTAGTACTTACCTCTACGTACTGCCTAAACACTAGTACGAGGAGAACTAAATACTGATAATTGGGTTAAATATCAAAAGATATCTTGTTATCGTTTATTACCAGTGTTATCGAAATAATCCTTAGTAAAATTAATTTCATTCACGCTCTGTCACATAAAATCAAAATATATTTTTCCATGCAAAGATTATTAAATGTGTCAAAATCTAATATTTTTAATTTATTAGATATTGTTTGAATTTATATGATATGTCGGATTTGTTCTAGGAGAATAATAGAAAAAAAAAACTATATTTTCATTTTTTTTTTGTGTATGTACTCATTTAATATTTTTTTGTTGATTTTCTGTTTCTTAAATCACATACCCCGCTTGGCTTTGGACTAGATAGTAGTTTATGAAACTAATATTCAATATAATTTATTTTTGTCTTAAGAATGGACGATCACTTTGGCGAGATGGGGTAATCCCGCCTCAGACGCCAGTGGCTGCGGGTTCGATTCCCGCACGGAACAATAAAAAAAGGCGGCTGGCTGTTTATTTATTTATATGATGTATTTATATTCTAGGTTCCCTCCTTGTTCGCTACATGGTATCCCATTACACAAGCTATGCTTACTTTGGGGCCATGCAGTTGGTGTGATTTTCTGTGGATTTTATTTTTATTAAAATTTGATTCGTTTTTATTGCGTTAGATATGACATGTAATTTAATCACAGTTTAAATTTTTGGAATAATCACGTTTCATATTCTTTAAATGATTGTAATTAAATAATTATTTCATTAATTAATTATTGTTGTTAATGTCGAATTAACTTTTTTTTTCATCAATTGGTCCACTTTGATGTAAATTTAAAAAATATAACAGAATCTTCTAAGCTAACTTCGAAAAAAAAAAACGATTTCTGAATAACAATTAATCACTCCGATTTAATTTATTTTTATTTATAATGTGTGTGTAATTATCTCGCTATTTCAGGTAAACATTTTGATACTTTTAATTAGATTCAAAGATATTCCAAATCCTGCTAGAGTAATTTTAATGTGTATACGAAATAACTTATTTAGTCTGCCACTAGATGGCGTTACGGGAGTGTTTGTGAAACTTAAAGACTCGACGTCCTTTTAACCGAGCTTAACTGATTTTTGATACTATATTATTAAGTTTTGTGCTAAAATCGATTCTTCTTACGTGATAACAGCGTCCAACCCGTACCAAAGACGTTTTGCTAAGAGGAATGATGTTATTAGACGGGTCCTCTAAGAAGTTAACATTTTTCCGTTTATAAGACTCCCACAATACTTCAATATGAAGCCCAAATAGTAAGTTTTTTCCATGGATTTCCCTAGGTCTTTCACAGTAAGTAGCATTGCCACATTCAATGTGCTTTGTGTCAGTTTTTACTACAGCCGATAGTTACTTATACAGCTTTACTAACTATATTTAAAAAACAGATGATCCCAAATGTGTAAGAAAGGTTTTAAACTGTCCTAAGTAATTAATACCGAAGCTAATAATTAAAATTGTACCAAACTTTAAACACCATACATATATTTTTTCTAAAGACGCAGTTTGGAAATTTCTATGCGAATCTAATGGCGGCTGTACACTCTCACGACAACCTCTCGCCGAAAGTCTCGGCGGAGAAGGCTCTCGTCCAAAGCATCCCTGTACACTCTCGTTCTAACATTTGAACTCAAAGCTCCCGCAACAATGGACGTAGAAATTGCTGCTGTTGTTTGTCTTTGTGCCCTGAGCTATAATATTTTTTAAACATTTATCATAAAAGAAAATTCGTAAACCATGGAGAACAAGATGAGAATAATAAATAAATAAAATCCCCAGACAATCACACCGACTACATGGCCTCAAAGTAAGCTAAGCTTGTGTTATGAAATACCATATAGCGAACTAGGGGGGAACCTAGAATATAAAATACATTTACATTTTATAGAGAAACGCCCAGACCCGGAACATTTTTTTTATCTTGTTCCGTGCGGGAATCGAACCCTCACCACTGGCGTCTGAGGCAGATAGGTTTACCCCCTCGACAAAGTGATCGTCAAAATGATTTACCACAATAGAACCAGGTGAATACTTAATAAGACTTTATGAATAGTTAATTTACTTTGTAGTACTTAAATAATTAATAGAAATACATATATTATATCATATAAATCTCAAAATTTGTAACTCGCGTTCGCTAGACCATAAAGTGAAACATGTCCGTTCATAAAAACATTTAGCGAGCAACTAATTGCAAGAGTGTGTATTTTTTTTTTTTTTTTTTTTCCGCCAAGGAAAGTCGTTTGGCACCCACTAAAACCAGCTTTAACCAGTAAAGCTAGCTTTAGCGGGAGGAGGATGAATCCTATTACGGACGAATGGGCATTCTATAAGCTGTTAACCATAAGTGGCTAATGGCAAATAGAATGCCCAGACAGTGTGGAGACTCTCTCAGATAGGCTGAGCATACCCACTAAACATCCCCCTTTTGACTCACCTTGATTAAGGTCCTTAGTCGTCGTCGGAACGACAGCCAATTGGAGCGAGAGGCTGCGTGGTGAGCGGCATCCTGACGGCTGCCACCAAAAGGAACTGAAAGTAAGAAAAACAAAGCTAAGATTAGCAGAAATGACAAAGCTGAAACTAAGATATTATCTTGAGTGATCAGACTCACTCAGAGATAGGAATGCTGGAAAGAAGGACTACGTTTAGAAACGCTGAGCTTGCTGGAGTTTCCTGATAAGGGGAGCGAACTTGGTTAAGACCGGAAGAGCACCGTTGAAACCCTCTGGGCTGGCGTCGAGAGCGGCGCCGAAAGCCAGGATCTCGTCGATGGGAGCGAGCTGGATCCAGAACGCCATGCAGTCTTGAGACCCTTTTGCGTTCTGGCACTGGGAAGCCGATTTGGCGGCCGGTTGCGATTGAGTCGCGACCCGGCTGCGCTGACCTGAAACGATAGGAGTAAAGGCCTTGGGGACCTTTGAACTGACTGGAGGAGCGACCGAGCTAGGCTGCGGTCGCTCTCTCCAGTTCTCGATGGGCTTCACGGTAGCCCTGGCAGCACGCGGTGCCTTGGGGCAGCCGCGAAAGTTTGCTTTGTGGCCTGACTGGCCGCACAAGACGCAGGACGGAGCGGTGGGCGATTCGGGAGTGCGAGAGCACTCCTTAGTCCCATGCGGATCTAGGCACTTGACGCACCTAGGGGAAGCATGACAATTTGCCGCCGCATGACCATACAATTGGCAGCGGTGGCACTGACCTGGGAAACCACGTTTGTGTGGAGCTTCGACTCGGATGTTGGAGAGACCGCACACGGTGAGCTTGCCTCTGAAAATGGACTGCCCTTGCGGGCTCTTCGCTAGGATTACTAGCGCAAGTGGGAACTGCTTGCCTCGGCAGCTGTGCATTTTGTGCACAGATTCGACGGGGAAGCCTTGAGAAGACAAGTCCTCTTGGATTTGCTCGTTCGAGAGCTCGAACGGCACGTTCCTGAGGACGGCACGAATCTTACGCTCCTCAGGGAGGGCGTAAGTGTGGTACTCGAGCTTCTTGTCAGCAAGAAGCCGAGTGAAATTCCTGAAATCAGAAATTGAGCAGACTACGACCTTAATAGAGTCACCCACATTGGATGCCTTACTATACTGGATCTTCGGGGAGTGCGTTCCGCAGAGAGCTGAGACCTCGGTCCAGCGGCTCTTGTCCCGTAGGAAGACGGGGGGCGGAGACTTGACTTTCGGCGGAGCCGAATCTGATTGCGACGCAGGCTGTGACGCCGGGATCGCTGAAACAAAAGGCGCAGGAGTAGACGCCGGTGCGACATTTTGCGGAGCAGGAACAGCGGCTGGAGCAGCTGAAACGGATAAAGTCGAAGAAGCATCTTTCTTCTTCTTCTTTGATTTTGATTTTTTCCGAACCTCGGTGAACGGAGCAGGAGATTCTGGAATTAAAGGAGCAGAGTCGGAATCACTACCCGGCGGGGTAGTTTTCCGTTTGCATGCGGTGGAATCTACCGACATGCAATCTGAAACAGGAACGACGTTCTCAGAGGGATCTGGAGACGCCGGGGAATCTGTTGGGAAACTGAGCGAAGGCGGAGTGGTCGGGAGAGACGCGGTGGAGGCCTGAATGGCCGGAATTGCTGATGATAAGATCGTAAAAATTTGGCTGATTTGAAGTTGGAGTTGATTGATGGACTGATTTACCTCTTCCATCGTGCCGGGCCTAACCCAGGATTCGACGGAGGACTCCATCGAACCCGGGGAATCTAATCCTAACCTAGTCTGCAAGGAAACCTATTCCTAACAAGGAACCTACTTGCCGGTGAACGGCGAAAGGACTACACAAACTGCGCTGAAAGAAAGATCAACCTAACACGGACCTATTGCCGGTGAACGGCGGACGATCAGGCTTAGTTGTCACGGTTACGTATCCACCTGACCAGCGATGCTTCGGCCGGCAGCAGTCGGGTCCGCCCTGAAAAGGGCAGATGAATTAGCCCCGACACCACACAGCCTCCACAAGAGAAAACTTTCCGAAAGAGCTTAACTTGGCACCTGACCCGCACGAGTGCGGGGGAGGGAACAAGGGCAGCGCAATACGAACACTCGGGAGCGGCCGCAGACACGACCGTTCGGGAGCGAACGCAAACGGGAAGTGAAGAGTGTGTACATGTACTCGTTTACCTCGTGCGCAAAATACCGACACGCCACCGAGAGCGACCGAGAACGAGACAAGAACGAGACAGCGAGACGAGACGAGAGTGCCCTGTACACACTCGCTCTCGGCCTGTCTCGGGGTGTCTTGACGAGAGTATACAGCCGCTATAAGACGCATTGACTTAAAACATTCAGACAGAAAAATAAGGGTTTAATATTGCATACCTAGGTATATCCTGAGAACCGTTGTCCCAGCTGATGATGATGATGAAATGACGTATTATGGCGAGTGTTGCCAGCTCCATAGTACTATTGTCAGCTTCTGTGGCTTCTCGTTTCATGATTCTCATTACTTCTTCCCATTTTTATTGTATTGCGAATTGTTGCTACAAAAGAAGCTGAAAATAAAATAAATCAATTAAACTTTGTACTAAGTTTCGCGATTAAATAAAATAAAATAAATACTTTTTAATTAGAATTAATTTTAAATTTATATAAGGAAACTGTACATAGCCGTATATTTGGAAAAAACCGTATAGATTAGCTATTTTTGCCAAGAACCCAAATTTCGCACTCACAAGCCTCTCAGTGGTGCCTACCAATCTGTACTATTTGTAAACAGTTTTCGCTGTAGGCTCGCGTAATTCGGGGTTATTTAATTTTATTGTTTTTAGGTGATTATCTTATTTTCATTAATATACAAGCAATGATTGTAAAGTGTACATACGCTTTAGGTAAGTCACTAATCAACTATGTTTTAGGTGATGTATTTGTTCTTAAATGCAATGTTTGTACCGGCAAGTTTGTATTGACTATGTGTGAGTAAATCATGTTTTTGTTTTACACCAGTGTTGGGGCACAACGGTATGGGATTAAATAGGTTATATACGATTTTGACCCAGATATATAAGTCTAATTATCACCATATTTTCATCAGTGCTGCTCGTTGACCAAACACCATCAACTTTCAATGTTCAATTTAAGTCCCACCATCTTCAATCTCTTCTTAACATCAATTATAATGTTCTGAGTGTTAAGTTGTTAACAGGCATGTACAACCAACGTTGTACATGCCTGTTATTGACATATGTACTAGCACTTTTTATCTTTTAACTATATAACTTGAAATTCTTTGTATATGTGTTGTTGGTGTGGCTTTTCAAATTAATAAATAAGTGTAGTCTCTTAAGTTAATTAATATAAAAACTGTATCGTTTTATCAACACGTTCTAATAACGTCTATTTAAATTTATTCGTAAATAATAGTAGATTCTGCCTAGACATTGCCTTTTCCTAGAAGCTCCACTTAGCTAGAAAACAGAGCTTGTGCTTAAAGCGAATCGAACTCTATTCGCCTACTGCATCTCAGACTTTAAATACACCAATTCACGATGTGTTTGTATTAACTGTTGAAAAACAAATTTCCATTAGTAAGTAAAAGTTTTCATATTTGTATAACAATTTGATGATTACCTCTACATTCTGAGTTGAGTTGCCAGTTAAAGCAGTTATTAATATTCACGGTTTATTAAAGCTAACTATGCCATTAGGCGTACATATTGAATCATTGTGTCAGAAGGGATTCTTGTATCATAGGAATTTACGCAGTTTATGTTGATACATTGAGTTTGCGATAATATTCGATAACACATTTGATTAATAACTTGTGTGCCAATTAATGCTTATATTTGTGATACAGATATATTGATTCAATTAATTCTATACGTACTTAACGAAACCATTATTTCTGTTTGATTTTTATAATCTGTATTTTTTTATTTTTTTTTATAAGTGACTAAACCCGCGTTTGACCTCAATCTCACCTGATGGTAAGTGACGATGAGGTCGAAGATGAAAGCACACAGGTTTAGGAAGGAACTGGCTCTTTATACAATATTGCCGGAACACATTACCGCAGGAGCGGTAACATTTGGCGGCAGACTTTATATAAAGGGTGGTCGCTAGCCAGGCGGACCCAGAAAGGATCCTACCACCAAGCAAAGTAATAAGAACTAATATTTCAATAGTCAGACAAAAATTAACTGAGCAATAAAGTACAAAACGTTTTGGATTAAAGCTTGTTTGATGTACGAGTTTTGTTATTTTTTTGCATTTTTATCAAAACTAAGTTTATCGAGTAAAACTTGAATTGTCAGATAACTTTTATCTGATTATGGAAAATTAAAGCGTTACTAAATGTAAAATATCATTATATAAAATTGAAGTGTGTATTTTCTCTAAATAATATTAGATGGTTATGGAAAACAAAACGATATTTTGCAAAAGAAATAACCATTTGTTTAGCGCCATCTGTGCAATAAATAAGGGACTAATTATCATGCTTTGTATGCTGTGAGAAGAATAAACTTTGTTAGTATAACTGAATATACTTAATTGAAGGTTATGAAACGAGAATACGTGTATTATGTTGACCTAGTAAATATTATATACGTGAAATTCTATGAAAATGGACGTTTGTAATATTACGATAGAAATACACGTTGGGTAAGGTCTATATTTACATAAACTTTTAATTCTAATATTATAATGAATGAATTTAAAAGTGGGAAAATCTATTTTGAAACAATTTGATTGAGATGAGATGATTTTCTTCTTAAGAAATAACCCATCAGAAGAAAGTGCTCTTAAGCGTTATGAACGTCGTGATTTTTCACAAAATGAACTGTATTTTTGTTTTGTTTTGTACTGTGTGCATTGTGTGCACTGAAGTGTAAATAAATAAATGATCATTTCTATTTAACTAGCTACAAAACTGCAAAATATAAAAAAATGGATGTCTATAAGTTTTTTCTAGTAAAACATACATACATACATTACTTCACGCCTGTATCCCTTATGGGGTAGGCAGAACACCAGAGGTTACAAGACCATCTGATGTCACGTCTGACAAATTTGGAGGTATTATAAAGATGGAAAGAGACTATTGTAGTGACAGGGGGTCAGCCTATCGCGCACAAAAACGCCTTTAAAACCTCTGTCCCTTAACTAACTTTTACAGTATGCCCGGGGAGAGAAGCAGCTGGCACATTCTACGTTTTTCTTTCGCTCCCAGTCCAGCATGGAAGCAGATATAGATAGGTTAGGTATTATTTGTATCCCCACCAAGTATGCATAAAAAGAGCCCATGGCCCTGCCAGTGGTCTTATTAACCTAAACTAAATCAAGTAACAACTACACTGGGAAGAGACCTCCTTGCTAAAAGTTTCATGTAGTGTCTGCAGTCATATATCACTGTTGCGATGATGTTTTACGCTGTTTTGAAAAAAACCGGAAATAAACGACAAAACTTATCATCACTTAGATTAGAATAGATTTAAATCTTCATTGTTATTTGAATTACTAGCTAACCCAGCAAACGTTGTTTTGCCATATAAATAAAAAAAATAGATGTTGGCCGATTCTCATAGATACCGGATAAGCACAAAAAATTTCATCAAAATCGGTCAAGCCGTTTTGGAGGAGTATGGCAAAGAAAACTGTGACACGAGAATTTCATCTAAAAACTAAGCAAACAACACAAAGAGACAAAAGGTGACAACTCAGCCTAATGCTTGATAATTATCACAAATCAATAGCAGAGCGCTGAGTTTCAGTTGCTACAAATCAATTTGACCAGCTACCACTACACTAGTGCCGTAAAACAGTTAAAATACACAAAAAATCAAAAATTTAGTATTACTGTACAAACTTGGTACCTTATAACTAAATTTAAAAAAAAAACATTGATACTAAAACAAAATAACATACAAATCACTGCTACATGTTCATTGGCTGATTCAATAATAATCTTTATTTTTAAAAGTTGCTGTTGATATTGGACGCTTTAGAGGTGGTGTAATATTGTTCTAGCAGTTCGTTGCTATGTAACGGAAACTGCCACGGAAAGCAGCAGTTTTTTGCTTTTCTGTTCTCAGTCTACTTACCAATTGAGATAAAACGCGGACTTAGTAACCTAAAAAAAAAACAAATTAAAATATTAATTATAACTATTTCATTGTATATTTTAAAATATTAGTTAAATTACTCGTTTTATCTTTGTCAACAAATCAGATCCGCGAGTTTTCACCCATATCGCAAATTGATCTGAAAGAATTTGGTGATAGTTTTTTTTTATACCTATATATCTTCCACATTGGTAACAATACATTACCAACAATTCTAATTAGTGTATAATCGAAAAAAAACGACTGTTGAATAGTACAATATATATTTTTTCTATCATAAGAATTACTATAACAACATTTAATAATTTATTAAATCTTTTGCAGTTCGTAAGCCGTATTAACTTGGAAAATAAAGTCAAAATAATCATTCTTGTATTTATTTCTGCGTGAAATCTTGCAAAGTGAAATGAGCGTCGTAGTTCGCCTGTTGCACCATAGCCGCGTAGCACTCGGCTACGGCTCGTAGCCAGTTATCTGTGAAGCCTCGTAGTTTCCGCCCGCTCGCTTTGCGCTCACTCAATAACCTACTTTTCAGTAATACGTCACTTCGGTTCTAAATTCAAATCGGTGTCAGTTTTTATTTAAAAAGGTTTTATATTGGTTTTATTTAACAGATGGATTTAAAAAAATATACTGTTTGCGGCCAGTTAAAGTTCGGAAATGTTTTTCGGAAGTTGTGAATTTGGCGGGTAAGTAAGTTTAAAGGTTCATAAAGAATAATTAAAATAGGATTATTTTTACTGAATGATAAATTATAGATATTTTTTTAACACATATAAAGGATTTTTTATGAAATTACGTGTGTAGTAAATTCACGATTGTAAACTGCAAATTTTATAAAACTTTAAAATTACCGGATAGTTTTCAAAACAATACACGAAATAAAAAATGTATTCTGACTCTTAATTGTAGGAAAAAAAACAATCAACTTTTGTCGCGTAGTAAAATGGGTATTATTTTAAAGAGAAAGTACAAATTACCATAAATTTACAACTATTTGAAAATCACCTGTTAATGCGTATTTTATCATTAACGAACTTTACAATTAATATTTTCAAAGTAGCACTTTTTACTATCTGCAGTTTTAATTCAACTGTATTTTGTTAAATAAAGATCAAAACTGTATATTCTTATATTCCTTAATTTTAAGATACTTTAACTATCGACGTAAAATTTCATATCTAAAATCAAGTAGGTATTTACTTGAAAAACTATGTTACGTCTGGTGAGTATCTCAATATATTGAGAATTTTATCTGTGATGTTGGTAAAATCGTTATTAAATATGTTTTGATTAATTTAAAAACGACAAAATGCATCTATTTAAAATATATTTTGAAAAGCAAATAAAAATATCAAAAATATCTCTTCACAATAAACAAAGTCTATTCTTACAACAAACTGTCTTTTAACTATTGTTACAAAATAGGCTGATACTGAAAAACCTACGGGAAAAAAAAATAAATTTCATTTTAATTTCCAACCGGAAAACCAAAATATACGTTATTTTAAAGTTGATTTCAAGTTTATTTTATTCTTGGTTTTAACAAGAACGTTATCTATATGACAATCATATTCAAATCACAATTTAAAAATATATATATTTAACCTCATAAAGATAAGTTATTATCTACAAACAATATATGTATCAATAACTATCTACAAATAAGTAGGAAGACCCGAACTTTAATATATTAATAAAATTCGTTTAAAGAAAAATATTTAAATAAGGGATAATAAAAACCTTAATATTAATACAATTTTAACAAACAAATTTTACAAGGAAACATTACTTGTTGCTATCGCCACAAAAGAAGTTTTCTAAAATGACTGTAAAATGTTATGAGTAATAAATTACTTAAAATTTTGAAATTATGTAGCTTATAATATAATCTATAAGTATGAGTCAAATTTCAAACGGTTTTCAAATCGATTGAGACCTCACAAGGTAAAAAAGGTCAAAGTATAATAAACTCTTCTATCTTCAAAAAAAAATCAATAATAAACAATGTCTAATGTTTTTACGATTCTTAATTAGAAGTGAAAAATAAAACGTTTTCACCAGATTATCGCGTCTATTGTACATTTTAAATCGAGCTTTCGATGTCTTGAATGTTCCCGTGGTTTCGAGCGAAATAAATTCCAGTCACTTATATTTTAATTAGGTATAGATACGCAATTAATCCTGTAAAAAAGTGTTATATTTAAGACTTCAACAATTTGAAACATAGACCAAACATGAAATGAAATGAAAAAAAAATATTCATCATAAGACCATCGAATGGCCGCTTAATGACGGCACAATTTTTTACTTCAGCTTTAACAAGGTGAGATAGGTATTGAATAAGATATTACAGTAGACCAAGAGATAAAAAAAGCCAGCGGAAAAAAACTCTTGCGACTCTTTTTCAGTCATGATTATATGAATTAATACAAATAGGTACACAAAGTACAAATTGATCATGACATGAAAAAAAAAACAAACACAAGACAGCTAATTGTGTGAGCCAATGTCATGCCACAACCAAATTACTTACATAGTAGGTGCATTGAGCTATGGTTGCACAACACGAACATGACAAACTAGGACCAGAGTATTTAAACAAGAATGGAATAAAAATAGTCATAGTATTATCAGCAAAACGACCTGGCACCGCTAGCAGCACCTGTTAATGAGTATAACGCAAGCACCAGCGATCACCCTCCTCAACCATATTTTAGGGAAGAGGGTGACCCGATACCCGACGCCATGCCGCCTGAGGGAGCATGACGTTCTTGCTGTTGTCTTGACAAGAAAATAATTGAGTGGAAGAGTCACTAGTATGCCACATGTCATACTGCACAGCCATGCCGTAAACAAAATCAATAAGTAATTAGAAACTTTTTGAAATATCCTGTGGTGTGCTTAATTCCATGCCTTTTTATCGTCTAAATAATCTTTAGTTTTATAACAAGCTTTTCGAGATAGAGTGTCTCTAATGATTGATTTAAATTTACAGAGTAACTAATTTTTATCATGATTAATTTTCCTAGTTTTAAACTTATTACTATTCTTAAAAATATACATAATGTTTACATAAATATATTGTGATGCAAGGGTCAAGATACCAATCTCTTTATATTCTCTAAAATAACTGGGCTACTAATTTAATAACTATCACAACAACTTTGATGTCAAAATGTTTTATTATAATGTAAATTTTATCGCGTAGCCCATGATGTTCCCTTAAAATTACCTACACGGTACCGTTATTTTAAAGTGATTTTGTAAACTGTTAAATAAGTTTTAACAAAATTAATATCTAGTAATTAAATAATTAAGTAAAAATAAATTTAATTAAAACATTGGCATCAAACTCTATAACTATTAATTTCAGATATTACCTCTTGGCTTATCAGAGATAAAGGTTTTTTTTCCATTAAAAGAACATTAAAATATTTTTTCCTAGCAAGCAAATGTAATGATTTTGTTTACATCGACTTCTAACAACAAATAAATGATTTTCCAGGAATCATATGAAAAGATACCAGAAACTCGAAATTAAATTAAATTAAATTTTAAGAGATTGATTTCTATCGTAGCTCTAATATCCTGAACGATCCAAGTATTTGAACAGTCCACACCTATTGCATTCGAAATTCGTATATTTAGGAATTTTAGTTCTTATTCTTTGCCCATTAAGTAGTTATGTTGTTTGTCGACATTAGAAAGCTACCATAAATAAAATTCAAGACGGTTAAATCGGACTTAAAGTGTTTAATTTAGTAAAAACTAGCTGTTTCGCGTGGTTTTACCCGCTCAATTTTGAATCCCGCGGGAATATCAGGATAAAAAGTGCTATTCTAGACTGTACACTATCACTATGCCAAATTTCATCCAAATCCTTTAAGCCATTCTGTCGTGATTGAGGAACAAACTTAAAACCGTCTTTTCAAACTTTCACATTTTAATATTACTTAGTAAGATTTATCTGAACGTTTCATTGTACATCTAATAATGTGTATAAATTTTCATTGGGATTTGTATCTCATCACAACCAAATAAGTTGTGAAGTGTATATGTTACGGTAATAGTGAATAATTGAAGATTATTAATAATTTAAATATATAATTATATGACATTAATAATAATTATTAATAATTACCGAAAGTCGAGGTTAACTCTCTGTTTACCTCTGTTTTGTGCGATTATAAAAAAATCCTAACCTAACCGGTGCATGTCGGTTCTGTACAACCAGCCTCAGCCTCAGCAACCAGCCGGTTGGTAATTATTAACAATTACCAACCGGTAATTATTAATAATAATAGATAATTATTAATAATCTAATACCTCGAAATTAGTCAAACGTCACATCAGATGGTTTGATGACCTCTGGTGTTCTGCCTACCCCATAAGGGATACAGGCGTGAAGTTATGTATGTATTTATGTATTAATAATCTTCAATTATTTACTCTTACCGTAACATATCCATATTAATGCACGTGACTGTAGGTATATATTGACATCATGGTTATAAACGACTTGGTCCTGAAACGTCGCCTTCGAGATGACCGTAAAGCTACTGTAACACATGCTCCTATCACGCACGAAGTAGCATGTGTATCGGAATATTGAAAATCAGCATGCTCATTGCCAGTACGCTTTATGAATAAACAAGCGATTTTTGAGCATGCTACTAGTGCCGCAGGTGGAAGGAGCGTGCTTTTAGCGCGTCTAAACAGGTTTGCTTAAAAACATGTGTATTTGGAATGTTTGCTTATTCAGGAGCATACTTAAAAATAAAAAGTAAGCAAACGTAAATTGCTCCTAGGCATGCTCGTATTGAGCATACTAATTAGCACGCGTTTTAGCATGCTATTTTAAAGCATGGTGTAATAGTAGCTTAAAGTACGTTAAACAATAATAAATCTGGCCAAAATCGACTATTTTTGAAAATAATGAATCTCCCAAACTTAAGACAATGAGCTCAATCCAATACACTAATTAATTTGAGTCCTCTTCTTCAATCAAACTCAACAGTTGTTAACAATAACTGATTTAAAAGTCCCTAATTTCCTATTAGAGGGACTTAAAATTAAAGAGTGTTATTTCAAATACGGCCCAATAACTATGAGATGTTTTTCTATTAAAGACTATGCCCGCTTTTGAGCTTAATTTGACCTAGGGTTGTCAACCACACTGTTAAAAACAGTATTTTATTGTTTTTGGCTACATTAAACTTTGTACTATTGAACAAAAATGAAGTATAAAAAATACTGTTTTCAGCATAAAATGCTAAACATATATTAATAACTAGCCACCGCGCGCGGTTTTACCCGCGTAACTTTTGATCCCCTGGGAACTTCGAGATAAAACAGATAGCCTATAACCTTCCTCAAGAGTTAGGCTATCAAATGCAAAAAGAATTTTTTAAATACCACTTGTAGTTTCTGAGATTGGCACATTCAAACAAACAAACTCTTCAGCTTTATATATTAATATAGATTTGTGAGAGAAGCTGTTAAAATATGTGTTTTATACATTAAAGAAAAAAAGGTTGGCAACTCCTCACCTGGTGGTAAGTGTAGATGAGGTAGGAGATGAAAGCACACGGGCCTAGGAAAGAGCGGGCCTAGCTGCTACTTCAATGTTCTAGTTTAATTATAGCAATGACAATATGAAGTAATAAAATAAATGAAAAGTGTGAGACTACGTGTAAAAATTACTCCATATTAATGATGTTTTTAAGTTTTTGCATTTATTAAAGAAAAATAAAAGAATAATTGAGCATTTCAAATGAAAAAACTTAAAAACATTGCAATGCTTCACTTTAACTGGGATTCACATTTCTGTAAAAGGAATAGGTCTAGGGTGGTCTTAGCTGCAAAGCTATACCATAAGATGGAGCTACGTTAGCAATATAACGTAAAAACAAAAATGTGGTAAGTAATTTCGAGGCATACCGCCAGGCCCCGGTAGCTCAGTGGAAGAGCACTCGTCCGGCAAACGAGAGGTCCCAGGTTCGAATCCTGGTCGGTTAATTTTTATTTATCACATTTTTCATTTATTTAAGAATAATTGAGTATTTTAAATGCAAAAACTTAAAAACATTATTAATATGAAGTAATTTTTACACGTAGTCTCCTTCAATGGCATCGTAGTCTAACTTGAATAAAGTATCTTATTAAAATAATGAAAAAAATAAAGTCCATCGCTGAACAATCAAAATACATTTAACACAATAACAACAATTACTAAAATCACAACTTTGTGTCGTGAAAACAACACGCGATCGAAACTTGGTGTGTTCCCGCATTAATGAGGCAATCAGCCGACTGTTAGGCTTATTAACACTTAAATTTACATACAATTTACATATACTTTGCTTGCAAATTAACGAAATTTGAGATATTTTTATAATGTTATTTTCGCAATTTTGACATAATTGCAAAATTCATAATGAATGATAAAGAAAGTAAATCTCATAGATAAGTACCTAAAATGTGTTTGTTTTATGTAAATTGGTTTCTTAGAAATTTAGCTTTCCCACCAAAAACATAAATGTAAAAAAGTTCAGTTAAGTTCAATATAAAATTATGCTCAGATGTGGGCTTCGCCGAAAAAAAATGGAGATCTTAATGAGTGCCAAGTTCTATGCCAAATCGAAATATGTATTTTTAAGAACAAAATTACATTGTAAATAAGTATTAAACTCTATTTCTTTGCTTTATTGAATACCTAAAACAATTGAACATTATTTGAAAATATGATATCTTAAAGTAGGTATCACATTTTCAAATAGGATGCAATTGTTATAGGTATTCCATAAAGCAAAGAAATAGAGTTTAATACTTTTTCATAATGTTATTTTGTTCCTATAAACACATATTTCGATTTTGCATAGAACTTGGCACTCATTTAAATCTCCATTCGTTTTGCGGCAAAGCCCACAGCCAAGCATAATTTTTGTATTGAGCTTGGCTCTCCTTTTTTACAGCAATTTTTCATCTTGTTGGTGGGATATCATTACTTATTTTTAAGAAAACTAGGCAGGTACTGAGATCAAATGTTTTTTCTTGCGTTTCTGCTGCGTAGTTTTATTTTTTGTGCTATTGTCATACTATCCAAAAAGATGGCCGCTTTAGAAACTTAGAAACCTATTGCCTTGTTGTGTATCAGTCCAATTAATAAAGAAAATCCAAGCGAATGGAATGATCTACTCCCATCAGAAATCATTGGAATAATACGGTGTAACACAAGAGTATCATCCACACCATTAACTCTATGGTACTTACAACTCATTGTACGACGTTAAAGTAGCTGTTAAAATACAGAAATACTTATTTAACACTAGCTGTTGCCCGCCATTTTATTGGCCTGAATATAGGCTATTGTAGTTGGATAAATAAGATTAAGTACCATATCTTCCTTGACATAGAAAATATCTGTGATTTGCAGGTTTCCCCCCGTTTTGTGGAAAAGACCTACAAAAAATGTTACAGTAAAAATAAAACAGGAATACCTACGAAAGGCATAGGTACTGAGTAAAAGTACTGGGGGCTTATACATACCTGGGTTTGTGCTAGGCGCTAGTAGCCGGCCGAGATGCCAGGGAACCACCCGTTCGCGCGCTTATTTTGTTGAGGAGCTATTTAAAATTATGATATCTACTGAGGAGTATATTGAAATCATGTGATGTGAACGACAAATTTGTTCGCAATTAAATAATCTACCTAACTTATGATCAATAACGTTATAATATGTAACAGAAAAGGATTAAGTTATAGCAGGTATAGGCACTGATATAATTTCATCGCAAATTAATAGATACATGAATTTAGGACGCATTTTATTACCATAAAAAAGGTTATTGTGTGTCAATATTGAGAAATTGACTAAGAATTAAGATTAAGAATTGAATTAATACCCTGTATTCGTTGATTAATTAACTGACAAAGGCTGAGCTTTTTCTAATACGCAATACAATTAAAAATATCCTTCTATCACGGTCATGGAGTAATTCATATTTTTGATTTCTGTGATTTATGTTCTGAGGGATCAAGTCAAAAATCAAGTTTTTGACACCTTTTTACCTTGGTTTTTAAACTTAAGATTATGTAGATTTTACAATTAAAAACGTAAAATCTAACAAAATCTTATGCAATTTTAATTAGGCTTAGCCGCCCACAAAAGATACTTAAACGTAACTCTCATTCCGGTACATTCAGAAATCTCAAAGAAACGACTGCGGCGCAAATAAAAAAAAAAGGTTTCAATTCAAAGCCTGAAATACCTTTTGAAATGTTCATTAAATATTTTATTAATATCGGGACTCATTACTTCCACATTCATTATTCCATAATGATTAATTCGAAATGAGATCCACCGGTAAATTTGCCTAGAGAAAGTTGACAAAAGGTTGGAGCACAAAAGAGTCTTTGTGCCCAATGGAGGCACAACTGAAACTATCGCACGTTTTTGCTATAAATTTTAATTAACGAATGTACAGGCGGCGTGAGATATGTTCCTTTTCAAGAGAGGAATAGTTTTAATTGATTTTACGGGTCTTTTATTGACGTTGAGGGTAAATTGAAGTAGAATTGATTTGAAATTCGACTTTCACAACCTTCATAGTGCAGTGGTGTAAGACAACGTTATTCAGGAGGTTGCAGGTTGAATGGTGAAAGAAAAAAGAAGAAAGAATCTTTTGGGTCGAGGTGTTCATCTATATACCAAAGAATTTATATTTTAGGTTCCCCTTTCATTCTCAACTTGGTATCCTATAATCATAAACTTTACTTAGTTTGGGGCTATGTAGGTGGTGTGATTGTCTGGGAATTTTGTTTATTTACAATTGCCCTGGCAGCCATCGATAAACGTGGCTTCAGAGGCTACTATAATTGAGGATCAAACGAACTTCTAAAGTGAAGTTCGATCCTAATTATGTGAACAGCTTCTTTCGAAGCGATTGAGGTTTACTTTATGTAGTAGCGCCACCTACTGCTAGCCTTTGCACGGATTTTAGAGTCTATGATAAGGGTTCTTTTCTTTTTTTTTTTTTTTTAACAACTGTCACGTTTCGCTCCCTATGTCAGCATCCAGTCTACAGAACTCATTTTGTTTAAAGTCAATCTGTCTTATTCCTGTTTGTTCATTTCACTATATTGGGGTTGGGTAAAATACAAATATAAATTGAAATTACTCCATGTTGAAACATATTCATATTATGCTTATTTCAAAGCATAATAACGGGTGGGTTTATATTAAATCGCTTCGAAAGAAGCTGTTCACATAATTAGGATCGAACTTCACTTTAGAAGTTCGTTTGATCCTCAATTATATTTCACAGCTTCTTTCTTTGCGATTGAGGTTTACTTTATGTAGGATGTTTAAAGATTAGTTATAGTGAAATGAATTGGCAGAGTAGTAAGGTAAAACTCTTCAATAGTAAATAAACATACTTATTGAAAACAATTCAACAATGATTAGGCAAATTATTTTTCGTTACAAAGTTTGTTATAATTTCTAGCAAGGACTGAGGAAGAATCCGACCATCCTGCAGTCTTTTTGATAGGTCAATAGAAACTCCTAAATAAATAGCTCTTGATGTAGCAGCATGTCATGTACTATGTGCACTAAAAATATTTTCATCAATACCACTGAGAGTTAAAGTGTTTTTAACCCAGTGACTTAAAGTTTGGAAACCTATATGTTTCTTAAAACTAATAAACAAATTATCAGGTTTCCTTAAATTTTCGTTTTATTTATATACCTACATCTGTAAGGTTTTTGCTGGACAAATTTCTGGACGAATATTAAAAAACGGAAACTTTACCAAGGTCTGTTTACTATTAAATTTAGAGGTTTTTATAAACCCTTTTATAAGTACCTTTTTTAGTTATTAAAATATTTTTAATCTTTGTCACGGATAAAATTTGAACACGATGTTCCGTTACAAGAGCTATTAGTGTAACAGTTTTCTTGGAAAAGAGTCTTTAAGTCAAGGTCTTCATTAGGAAATTTTGTAGGTAAGTAGCTCAATACAACTGCTGGATCCCAGGTAAGATCATACTTGATGTGGTTGGTCTTCACATAACGACTCCTTTCATGAAACTTTTTAACCTGTCATATTGGGAATTTATGTTTAATATTAATGATAATGCAGATCTATAGCTATTAATAGTACCGTACTTAGCACCTTTTTCGAAAATTTCAGTTAGAAAATGAACAATTATTGGTTTAGAAGTTTGAGTAAAACTAAAATTATTATTTTTGCAATATTCAATCCACGCCTTGATACCTCCTTCACACTGTCTCGGTAAGAATTATCCAACAAAGATGCCAACATAATTTCAACGGACTTTGAAGACAGTGATCTTTTTACTAACGCTTTCTGAACAATTTCGCGGCAACCAAGGTTAATGTTTAATGAAGGTTGAGCGCAGATCTGAAAGGAGATTTCAGCGAATTAGTATTTAGTAAATACAATCACAACACAACCTTTTAAACAATGGCAACCATAGTTGCGTGGGCCAGTATGGTACTACCACAATACCCACAGACTTTTCACTAACAATTTTCTGAAGAGTTTTTGCATCTGGGTCATTTTTCCAGGTTACATAAATAGGACATTATAAGTTGCATCTGTTTGCAAAAAGATCAACCGATAGTATTCCAAACCTATTTGTTATATTATTAAAGGTATAGTCACTTAGATCCCATTCAGTGTCATTAAACTGTTTTCGTGACAAACTCTCAGCTTCTATATTATCTTTTGAAGTAATATAAGATGTAAAGATATTGATCTTACGCATTTCACGCTATTTCCATTGGTCTCGGGTAATATGATCCATATGTGAAAACTGAACACTACCCATTCTATTTATACAGGTAATGGTAATATCTATTCTTAACAATATATCACAATCGTAACTACCATAATTATGCGAATGTTTTAAGTCCGAAAAAACTGCTTTTAATTCCAGAGTATTAATGTGTAGCGACGACTCGCTTTCCTTCCAATGACCCGCTGCCTCTTTTCCATCACAAAACCCGCCCTAGCCAGTATATGATGCGTCAGGATAGATAGTTTTAGTGTATTGGCCTGTTCTAAGAGGAGAAAAGCCCTCTTCTAGATAATTTAACCACCAAGTAAAATCATCTTTATTATATCTGGGTAAATTCACTACCTGATCATAAGTAGGATTTTTTTTTTTTTTTTTGGTGACAATATTTTAAATTGCTCGAATAACTTTGTGTATTATTTTTTCTATTTTAAGAACTTTTTTTTTTTTTTTTTTGTGGGTAGTTTTAAAATAATTTTCTCTGAATCAAAAATAAACCCAAGGAATTTACATTGTGTTCTAGGAACAAAGCAACCTTCTTTCGTATGCATTATGAAACCTAAATTTATTAAAATATGTTTTGTAATCCAAACATTCTCATTACAATCATCACAATCTTTGCCAATGTAAAATATATTATCTAGATATATTATGGATGAAAAAATTATCCCGACGTAAAAATTCCATGACTGGTTTTAATATTTTAGTAAATACTTATATAAAGAGCGGTGCATAAGTCAAACGCTTAATATTTGAATTCATATAAAACGTTGTTATATTCAAATCGAAGGTACTTTCGGAAAGACTTATCAACATTGATGAAAAAATAACATGTAGCATTGTTTTGTTAACTTATCAGCGGTTCTGTAATCTTCCATTTTGAAGTGTTTTGTAGTAAATTAATTCAAAGATTTTAAATTATTTATGAAGCGATTTTCACCGTATAGCTTGAGCACAAGAAAAAAATTGTGATAAAATTTACCTGGCTCATGAGAACATACGAATATAGCATTTATTTTTAATAGTTTATCCAACGCTAAAATATAATCTTTATGGCCATGTATTGACCTTGGGTAAACACAAGAGCTACTTTGTTTAGCGGGCAGATATTTAAAAGGTCTTTAGTAACCAGCTATTCACGATAATATTAATGGATCACTCGTTATCTAAGCCCATTTTTGATGAAAATATCGTAAACGTCCATCGCACTGCACCTGGTGGTTTATTTCCGCTGGTTGCTAGTGTTCCACGACCGTTCGTGGTAGGTCCTACGTGGCGGGTACGTGTAGCTCTGCTGTGGAGCTCGAGCCGGCAGCTGTGGCTGCGGAGATGACGTCGTCGTTTTTTGCAATTTGCAGCGTTTCAGCAACATCTCCTCCCAATAGATAATCATCGCAACTTGTATTGGTCAGCGTGTCACGCAGGCATACGTTTATGGAACTCATTATTATGTTACGATGAGTTTTAGTTTCCCTATTCTGGCTATCGCGACAAGCGTAACTCAGCAGTTTTAAAAGTTTTTGCTTCAAAGTTTCATTGAAAATGATTACCATCGCTTGCGATAAAGCTGCCAAGGCGATTCCAATTTGCCCTTTTTTTTTTTTTTTTGTTGATGTATAGAATCTCGTTTGGTAAGAGTTTCAGCCAATGCTGCTTTTGCTTCTAAATTTAATAAAGGGAGCAAGTAAATATTTGCAAATTGCGGGTACAAGATAGTCCTCAACAGGCTTATCTTTAGATTCTTAAGATCTTCAGCCGACAACTGCTGGTTTTTAGACCTCTTCCGGGACATTAATCGTATCAAAAAAAAAAAAGGCTGATAATGACGGAGGTAGCTCGGGCACTTCAAATCTTGGATTCGGCGTGCAAGATCGTCTCCACCGCAAATCAGATTAATCGCCAACGGCGATATTATCTGGTAACTGACTAATCAAAAGAATTAATTATATGCATCGAAACTCGATGACTACACGCACATACCATGTGGGTAGTTTTGTGTCAACGACATTTTTTCTAATATTTATTAAAATTATATTAGAGATTCTCCACCGTACATCAGATTAATCGCCAACGGCGATATTATTATCGAGTAACGGACTAAATAGGAGAATTAATTGTATGCATCGAACCTCGATGACTACACGCACATACAATGTGGGTAGTTTTTGTGTCAACGACATTTTTTCTAATATTTACTAAAATTATATTAGAGATTCTCCACCGTACATCAGATTAATCGCCAACGACGATATTATTATCGAGTAACGGACTAAATAGGAGAATTAATTGTATGCATCGAACCTCGATGACTACACGCACATACAATGTGGGTAGTTTTTGTGTCAACGACATTTTTTCTAATATTTATTAAAATTATATTAGAGATTCTCCACCGTACATCAGATTAATCGCCAATGACGATATTATTATCGAGTAACGGACTAAATAGGAGAATTAATTGTATGCATCGAACCTCGATGACTACACGCACATACAATGTGGGTAGTTTTTGTGTCAACGACATTTTTTCTAATATTTATTAAAATTATATTAGAGATTCTCCACCGTACATCAGATTAATCGCCAATGACGATATTATTATCGAGTAACGGACTAAATAGGAGAATTAATTGTATGCATCGAACCTCGATGACTACACGCACATACAATGTGGGTAGTTTTTGTGTCAACGACATTTTTTCTAATAAGTCCCAACACCGTTGGGTTCTTCGGAATTTGTAATTTGATGTCTCAACCTCCTCGAATTATTTTCTTGAGAATTTTCTCTTCCTTCGATGCACAATTTTTACCATTTAAACTTTTAAAATTTAACTAGCTAATTAATATATTTTAGTCGACGTGCGCAGGCTACAGCACGGAAACGCAGAATGAGTTCTGTAGACTGGATGCTGACATAGGGAGCGAAACGTGACAGTTGTTAAAAAAAAAAAAAAAAGAAAAGAACCCTTATCATAGACTCTAAAATCCGTGCAAAGGCTAGCAGTAGGTGGCGCTACTACATAAAGTAAACCTCAATCGCAAAGAAAGAAGCTGTGAAATATAATATTGAGTAAATCCCGCTTTGAGATCCGCCTTGCTAGCGAGCACCCTTGTCAAAGCAAACATATCATCACTTGGTATCACATATTTGGCTAATTATAAAAAATGCAGTTGTGATTATTATTTTACTTACTTTCCTTCGTAGTTTAAAATTACTGTAAAATATAAATTATAAGCGATCAATCCGGTTAAAGTGTTTTATTTTAGACTAGCTGTTGCGCGCGGTTTTACCCGCGCAATTTCGATTACCGCGGGATTTTCGGGATAAAAAGTAGCCTATACGGATTCGGAAGAATCCCTTTAAGTAATGGTAAAAGAAATTTTTAAATCGGTCCAGTAGTTTTTGAGCCTATTCAATACAAACATAAAAAAATACAAAGGTTTCCTCTTTATAATATTAGTATAGATTATGAATCGTGAAAAATTAAGAAAATATTATATTTAACATTTAACTTTCATTCAATTTATCATTGAGACGTGGTCACTAACTATGGTCCTTATCAACAAGCTTAAAGTGCTCAGCGGGCAATGGAAAAGGCTATACTCGGAGTTTCACTGCGAGATCGAATCAGGAATGAGGAGATTCACAGGTGAACGAAGGTCACGGACATAGCCAGAAGGATTGAAAAGCTAAAGTGGCAACGGCCATCTGTTCTGCGAGCCGTTGGGACAGAAGTTCTCGAGTGGCGGCCACGCAAGATGGACCGACGATCTGGTCAAAGTCGCCGGTAAACGCTGGATGAGGGCGACGCGGGACCGAGCGACGTGGAAAACCTTGGGGAAGACCTATGTCCAGCAGTGGACGTCTCCTGGCTGAATAACGATGATGATAAAGTTTATCATTTCATTGATAATACAAAAAAATGCTAAGCAATGATATTTATAAATGTATTTTATTTTACGTTGGAGCTTTTTATTTCTCAGTTAAAATTTATTTGATCGCGACAGTACGAGCATTATTTACAAAATGAATTCAGTGCAGTTTTACAAAAGTTCCTTGTAACAATTAGTTTTGAATTTATGTGTACTCATGCAACACTTTTATTATATTTTGAGGATTTAATTATGTTTCATTTCTATGGAGTTTGAAGAAGATGTGAATGAAACAGAGGTTTAATTAATCTACAACGTGCAGTCAAGTGGCCCGGCATTACTTGAGTCTGGGGAGACTAGGTCGTGATAAATTATTGCAGTGGCTTCTGTGTATATTTTTCGATATAGCAGTATGAGCAAAACGCAAAACCTATAAAATCCAAAACGGCATCATGGTGGATCTATAACATGGTTACCGATACATAAAATATCGATATTTTGAAATATTTCGTAATATCGTAATTTACTAGAAAAGTAATACCAACAATAAAAGACAATACCATTATTATTACTTTAATAAGTTTTCATTTCATTCATCACATTCATCATCGCACATTCGTTCATCGGCAACTCATCATCATAATTTTCAATGTTGATTACTGTATTTAAAGGTTTCGAAATTCCGCGTTTATATTATCAATCTATAAGAATTCAATACATGTTAGGAAATTTGCTTTATTTATTTATTCAACAAAGACATGCCAACAACATACAGGGTACTGATAGGAGAGCACTCTGTCTCGATTCTGATCATGATTATGTAATAAAAAAAGGGTACTTAATTTTTCACTAGAATTCCCTATAAATAAATACTACTATGTTACTATTTACTTTACATACAACTGAGTCAGTCGCGGCACGTGACCTAGCACGCGGATCGCTGCCAACGCTAGCGTAACCATGCGTTGCGTAAGCAATTCCTTAACTTTTGGTTAAGTTTACTCAGTATATTTGTATAAGATCTCAAAATATTACGTTTTTGAATGTCAAAGATGACCCACCAGTCACCCTATACACAAGCCAGTCTCAATAATGTGTCTAAAATGTCTTCATTCTAATACACATGACAATACTAGGCACAAATAGCAATCTCAAAATTTTTCGCACACCCTACTAACAAAGCTAGATATTTAATCACTAAAAAGTAAAATAACACCAAATTAAATAACAATTATTACAACATATTTAACTAAAAATAGGAAATGTCACTTGATGTCAATCGCAAAATTGGAGAAAACAAAATTAAGAATTATAACATCAGTGTCATGTTTGAACTGACTGGTATAATATTAATTAAACATGTCTGTTACAAAGGACATGTTATTTATACATTATCATACTTATAAACATTATAAGGAACTTATTATACATAATAAACGAGAAGTTTTCATAAGATCTATGGATGGATATTCGTCACCCTTTCATACTTAATTGGTTGCGTGGATTGAGCAATTACGCAAGAGGGTAGAGGTAGAGGCAGGGCTTCGAAAATCGCAAAACATAATTTTATGGAAAATTTTAAATACATATTTTCCGGTAAATGAACAACTGTGAATAGAAGAAAAGAAAATAAAAGGGTTTCATTGTCTCAAAGGAATCAGATTGTGCCGGCTTTTTGCACACAGGCAGAATAAAGCCTGAAATTTTTATCCTTTTATTACCACGAACTAGGAATACATTAAATAAATATCAGAAAAGTCTGTTGAAAAGTGTAAGATTTTTCTCATTTCGCTCCCACTCCCGTAAATGAGTTAATTTCCTCTACGTGAGAGTGTTACGCAAAAAGTGAGATGTCTAAAGCTTGCTCATCCATCACCTTTTGTGAGGATTACGCTTCATAACTATTTAATCTTGTTACTGTATGAATAAGAAGTATGAAGCTGCCAGCATATCGCTCAACTTAAAGTAACGACGTGGATATTTTATACTCCTATGCATGATTTGCATCGTTATTAAGGCAAAGTTTTTAATGTCATCAAATGTAACTGTAAATTACTAGATCCAGTGGATGGTTAGGCTCGTGAGCTTATAAAAGTATATGAACATTTATAAGCGCCATAGAATTACCAATACATGGTAAGACTTATGATGCGTTGTCCACCCAAGGCTTAAGGCTACTTCGGGCCTTAGAATACGCTACCTCGTAAGATTAAATAAAAGTACCTGTGGTGTGTTTATTAGTAAAAGAGGAATGATCCAAGCGACCATCCTACATATAGATTATGCTGGCAAATATTACAGCTCCAGCGCTAATATGTTCCAACAAAGTTTTAAAAAAGCCAGTTTTTCCTAACCTTTATACTTACTATAATATTTTAAGGCCAACCGCCTGAATTTAAAATAATGGCGGCACTGTGAACAATTCTTAATGAAGTACCTACTCGAGCGATTTCGATGAAATTTATATGAGACCAACTGTAAAGTATCTTCTATCATATGAAATATTATATGAATGAGACCAAATTACACTTAGCCTCACTTGCGAAGGTTTAATCAGTGTTTTACAAAAAAAGTTTCATGTGGAAAAGCCTCTTCTTCCTGTCATTTTATTGGCTACGCTTTTACGTAGTCGTTCAATAGAAAGGACGGAAGTAAACAATTAGGAGTTTTTAAATTGTGTTTAAAACTATTTTGTTATTTTTAAATCCTAGTAGTTTTGCGCAGTATAATATAAATAAACATAAAATTAAAGCAGTTAGAAGCTGTAATTTCACATAAGAGAGATATAAAATTAAAGAGAATTATGTCGAAGTGAGCTCATTGCATGTCTTGATTACGATTTCGTATGTGAAGAAGTTCAATCATCATCATCATCATTACAGCTCTTTGTAATGAGCCTACTGCAGCGCATGAGTCTCTCCCCTGGGTGAAGAGGAGGTATAGGCCATAATCCACCAAACTGGCACAGTGCTGGGTGGTGGATGCCAGAATTTTCAGGGCGCCAAGATGACTTCTGACAAACCCTAACGACTACTGTATACAATAATACAGCACGCGGGACCGACTGTTTAACGTGCCCTCCGAAGCATGGAAGTCATCGTGAGAAATGAATGGTCGGCGGTCACCTCAGAAGAACAAACATATGGAATCGAATTAAAAAATCTAGTTGATATAGGACGACAAAATAGTTATGTCTCTTTCTCGCACGAATATTCTTGCGTATGAAAATCTGTGTTTTCGGATAAACACTCTGTTTGTCAGTACCGTCGTCAATATTTTCAATGTACTTTTGCTGCCGAATGACGCCATTTTAGTATCCCGTGTTGTTTACTTGTGGAAGTGCCGTCGAGAGATTTTTGTTATCGATATCGATTACGATCACGGTCATGATGCGCGCTGTGTTATTTGGTCACCGGTTAGCCTGTATATGGATATATGAACCGAATGTTATGTCAATAATTAGTTGTTTAGTTCAGTCGTTATCAGTAAAATTTCAGCCTAGTACATTTGATAATTAATGCGATAATACGATTAAAGTCATTCGGAAGTGAATGACTATGTTAACCCGACCAAGTTAAGGTTGTTAGAAAACAGCGAAAACTCCGGCAGGTTTAAGAAACAACTTATAGATAATTATCGACATTAAAAAAATATCGACACATCCATCCCTAATCCGCCATGTTTGTTACCCGATTTGTTTACGTAGGTATACAACAAAAGTACATGCTTAGGGCAGTTCCATAGGTTTGTTCTTCAGAGGCGGTCACCCATACAAGTACTGACCGCGCCGAACGTTGCTTAACCTGTGATATCGTATGATACCCACAGCGCCACCACGACGACTTCAAGAAGTTCAATAAATAAAACAAAATAAAAATTAAATATACCTACCAGTTTTGCGCAATGGTTTGGTGATTTTATCAATGCATATATTTACAGTAAAGTAATTAAAAATTGTGACTTAAGGAACAAGTAAACATTAGAAGCTAAATTCATTATGCAAACATGGCTACTTATGCTATCCTATGATGTAACGGAAGACCTTTTAAAAATCATTAAATAAAGTATCAAATAAATTACTTGTCGAACTTTTAAAAAAACATTGTATATCGCACTAAATATACATAAAAGGGGTTTATAATTAAAATATACCAGAAGTGGTTGCTTCGATACATGCTATGGGCCAGTAAAGCAGCCACTAGATATTTAAGTGTTTTTTGTGTATTATACATACATACATACATAACTTCACGCCTGTATCCCTTATGGAGTAGGCAGAACACCAGAAGTTATAAAACCATCTGAAGTCACGTTTGACAAGGTAGGAAGCATTATAATTTATTTATTTTTTTTGTATTATGTTTCCGGCAAATAAATATTTTTCATTTTCATTCTATTAAACCGAATTACAACTATCAAAAATTATTGCATTCAAACAAGAATAACGAACAGGCTATTTCTTGAGCTTTATTAATTTAAAAAAGTGTAAATTTTACACGAGAGTTTTCAAGTTTCGATTACAAGCCGGAATAGTTCAGGAAGCAAACTTTTCTTAGCTGCCGCGTCTCGAGTTTAGATTGGCTAAAGTGTTAATCACAGAACTTTATAAAGTTGACCTGCCGAGCATGCCAAACTACGATATTCGATCAGGGTTAAGTCAGACCTAAGTCTTGATCGGAGCTACCAAAGCTTTATTTAGGTAGATACATAATTCATTTATTGACATCTACAAGCACACATATTACAATAAAATGGAATTAAAAATGAAAAAAAAAAAAAAAACAATTAAAAAAAAATTTAAAGAAATACAATCATAAAAAAGAAAAATGAGAAAAAAAATGTGTGTTTTGGCATTGCAATAAATCGTAGCTCAGCGTCATTTTTGCTCAGAGAGTAGACTGAGCAAAAATTATTTAGTAGACATTGGGCCGTATGTCAAAGTAACGGTGTTCCGACGTCGGTATTTTTTGCCTAGTAAAAACTATCGATCGACGATGACTATTTCATTCTGCCATCGATCGACGGTCGATCGACTTCGATCGATTGATTGGTGTGGTTGGACTATAATTTTGGTATCCACCTCCAATAGCCATGTAAGATACGTCGTTGGATAGGTTTTAGTAACCTGAATCAAAATTACTATCGCGGCAACTTCCGATCGTTAGTCCGTTCAGAGCTATAAGGTTCTAATTGTCAGACTATAATTTTGGTATCCACCTCCAATAGCCATGAAGGATACGCTGTTAGATAGGTTGTAGTAACCTGAATCAAAGTTACTATTGCGTCAACTGCCGATCGTTAGTCCGTTCAGATGTCAAAAAGCAGACAGGTCACCTATAGCATAGATATTAAGGGACACCGCCGCTATGATTATCTGTTGCAAACCTGAATTAAGATTTTTTCTAAATTTTGTCTTCGAAGATTTTGATTAAATTTTTTTAGGTTGATTATCCGCTTGGACTCAGAATCAAGACAGGCGCCATACCAATTCTTGTTCTAGAAGATGGACTCTTTTCAACGATATCTCACACATGTCTATTGAGGCGGGTACCAGCTCTCATACAAAGTTATGCGTCGTCCTTTATGGACGGTAATAAAACACGCTGATTTCCGTAATGGCATAGACAAAAGTTTTTTATTACTCAACCACACAGTTACATTTTACACGGAGGAAATATCTATACAGCAAGTTCCTTGAGACAATTTTGTTATCTATTTTAACACCCCCACTTATGTAACAAAATAAATTTAAATTTCTTTACAGAACATATATTTTTTATTTAACCCTAATCCCTAGCATATGCATGAACTTATAATGCTTAGTAGATAAAAGACCTTTGGTCAACAAGTCAGCGGGCATTTCCTGTGTTGATACATATTCAATTTTAATTAATTTATTTTTAACTGCATCTCTAACATAATGAAAACGAACATCAATATGTTTTGATCTAGCATGTGCCTGATGACTTGTTGCTAACATAAGTGCACTTTGATTATCACATTTTAATTTAATTGCACAAATTTTACCACTTAGTTCATACACAAGATTTCTTAAATAAACAGCTTCCCTGGATGCCTCTGAAAGAGCAACATATTCTGCCTCAGTGCTAGATAAGGAAACTGACTTTTGTTTTTTACTCTGCCAGGAGATTACAGAACCACTCATTAAAAAACAGAACCCTGTATAAGACTTACGGTCTAGACTATCACTAGCCCAGTCTGCATCAACAAAACCTGTCAGCTCTGAATTACAAGTATCCTTATGATATGTTAAACAATAATGTTTTGTTTTCTGTAAGTATTTTAATATTCTCTTAGCATAATTAAAATGAGTTTCATCATGAAAGTTATTGAACTGGCTGAGGTAACTAAGAGAGTATGACAAGTCAGGTCTAGTCAATACAGCTAAATACATAAGGCTTCCAATTAACTTTTGATACGGAATGTTTGCTGCACAATTTTCTGCTTTTCCTATGTTTAACTTACACTCAATAGGAGTATCTATAGTTTTACAACTAGACATTTCATATTTTAATAATAATTGCTCTATATATTCCTGCTGATCCACAGTTATAGTTTTACATTCTTTGTTTACATTTATTCGCATGCCTAAGTAACGTCTAACAGGACCTAAATCTTTCAATTTGAATTCAGAACCTAATACATTTTTTAAATTCTCAGTTTTAGCAACATTATTTGAAAAAATCAAAAAATCGTCGACATATACAGCTACTATAATCTTAACATTTTCATGAAAGTATGTAAACAAACATGGTTCAAATTTACTTATTTTAAAACCATAATTAAGTAAGCAGTCTTTAACTTTTTCATACCATACTAAAGAAGATTGTTTGAGTCCATATATGGCTCTCTTTAGTTTCAAAACCTTTCCATTTTGATTATTTACAAAACCTTCTGGAATTGACATGTATATATTTTCTTTTAAATGCCCATTTAAAAAAGCTGTTGTGACATCAAGGTGATTAATGTTCATGTCCCATTGTACACTCAGAGCGAATAATAATCTTAGTGTAGAATGTTTAACCACAGGAGAAAAAGTGTCCTCATAGTCTATACCACGTCGCTGTGTAAAACCTTTAGCCACGAGTCTGGCACGATACCGCACTTTATCATTCACGTCTAGCTTTTTATTTAACACCCACTTGTTTTGCACAATTGATCCATTACTTGGTATATCCACAATTTCCCACGCTTCGTTGTCCTCGAACGACTGTAACTCCTCTCGCATGGCTTGTCTCCACTGATCAGCTTCTGGTCCATTCAGCGCTTCTGAGAAATCTATTTGTTCGACTTCTGAACTAGAATTGGAAATACAGATATTACCAAGCCCAAAACGTTCTGGAGGTCTTCTAACTCTCTTATCCTGTTCTGGTAATTGTGGAATTGGTTGCAACTCATTAATTGAGATATCTGTCTCTGTGGTATTGGTGGTTGTATCATCATAACTGTCACTAGGTGGATCAGTGTATACAGATGTATTTGAATCCGTGTCATGAAGAGATTCATTCATTGAGGACTCCCCCACTGAATCTCTGCCATCTTCATTTATAGCTGGTGACTCCACATCATCCTGTATCCATCCTGCTGTGTCTTCTTTATTTATTTCTGATGATACTGTTTTTTCTTCCATCACTATTATATCTCTTTTCACAGTTACAATATTTTTTATAGGATTATGTACACGATATCCCTTTACTGTTTCAGAAAATCCTACAAAAATGTTCATTCTGGCCTTCTTGTCCCATTTTAACCGTCTTTCTTTTGGTATATGAACCATTACAGGACTACCAAACAGGCGTATGTGACTTAAATCTGGTTTCTTTTTATACCACGCTTCATAGGGTGTTATATTTCCCAACCTTGAAGTTATAGATCTATTCTTTATGTATGCTGCTGTGTTAGCTGCTTCAGCCCAGAACTTCTTTTCTAGTTTTGCATCAAACAGTAAGCATCGCGCTTTCTCTATTATAGTTCTGTTTGCTCTTTCACAAACACCATTTTGCTCAGGTGTGTATGCATTTGTCTTCTGGTGGATAATTCCTTGTTCAAGTAAGTAATTCTCAATCTCACCACTACAAAACTCAACACCATTGTCTGTGCGCAATATTTTTATTTTTTTATTCTGCTGATTTTCAGCCATTGCTTTAAAATGCTTGAATATTTTGAAAACTTCATTCTTATGTTTGTGAAAGTATATGAAATTCATACGACTGTGATCATCAATAAATAAGACAAAATACTGAGCACCACCTATGGACTTCGTCTCCATGGGACCACATACATCAGCATGTATTAACTGTAGTGTTTCTGTACTTATTTGTCCAATGTGGTGAAACGGTAATCTCATTTGTTTACCTTCACAACAGGTAACACATTTATTCTTTGTCAAATCACTAGTATCCGGGTAAGACAATCCATCCACAATGCCATTCTTCATTTTATTCAAATCTTGGCTGTTAATATGTGCTAAACGCCTATGCCAGAGCTCTGCACTTGCTACTGCAGGTGCTGCCAGCATACAATCAGCTGCTTTAATATTTAGCTTGTACACTCCATTTTTTGACACTGCTGTGGCCACCAATACATTCTTTTTGTTGCAGATGTAGCATTTGTTTTCTTCAAAAACAACTTTGTTACCGTTTTTGATAAGTTCACTCACTGACAACAAGTTTGTAGTTAAGCTTGGCACGCATAGCACATTTTTAACCTTGATATCATAGTTACAATTAGTTGATATCTGTACGTCTCCGGAACACAAAACCGGTGCTTTCATATTGTTTGCGACTGTTATCTCTGATAAATACGGCGTGAAGTTCGCGTTCTGTATCCATCCTCTGTTGGCCGTCATATGTGCACTTGCGCCACTATCTACGTACCATTCGTTTGTATTGTATTCTCCATTCAAAAATACCACACTAAAAGCATTTGATTGCTTGTTTTTCTGCAATAATGGACACTGGTTTCGATAGTGACCAGTTTGTTTACATTTATAGCAAGTAATTGACTTGTCACCTGTCACTGTCACTTTCAAGTTCGTCGATGAGTTCGCGCTATTTTTGAATCTGTGCTTTTTGCTGTTGTTAGTAGCAAATGCAGCGCCATTCGAAGAATCCACGTCATTCTTTGAAACCTCCATATCAATTAACTTTGATTTTATTGCATCGGTGGTAATCTGCATACCCGAGTGTTCGATGGCCATAATCATGGGCGAGAATTTTTCGGGCAAACCTGCTAATAATAACGATCCGACCCACTCTTCAGTTATTGTAAATCCTGTGCCTTTTAATCTCTGAGCCGTTTCGACTACTTGCGTGACATATGAAGTCATGGACTCGCAATTTTCTTGTCGTAACGAGATTAAATGTCTTAGTAGGGTTATCTTACGAGAAAAACCTGAGTCATCAAACATTTTCTCAGTTTAATCCATAACTCCAGAGATGTTCTTGTTTCCTTAATATGCACGTACAATCCAGGGTCAATGGTTAAAACTAGCTTTGCCTTGGCTTTTGCGTCATCTGATGCTTTTGACTCGAAATTAGCATCTGGCTGCGACTTGATATAGTTCACCAGGTTGTCGAGCACCAGAAGATTTTCCACAGCGAAACTCCACTCGTCATAATTATCTCGTCCTTTCAGCTTCGGAATGCTTTGAACATAATTCACAGCCATATTTCCACGAAAAATCAACTATTTTCGACTGTTTTAAACTAAATTTATACAGTGTAAAACCGAAAAATGAATATTTTTGCCCATAACCTAATAAAACACGCTGATTTCCGTAATGGCATAGACAAAAGTTTTTTATTACTCAACCACACAGTTACATTTTACACGGAGGAAATATCTATACAGCAAGTTCCTTGAGACAATTTTGTTATCTATTTTAACAGACGGAAATAAATACGGTACGGTATAAAGGACTTAAATGCAAAAACCTCGAAAAATTTAGACAATAATGCAGCAGCATCCTGCAACTAATGCTACCCTCAAATTTGAAAGAAGAAGTATATACACACAAATATATGATGTAAATTTATGTTATACTAAGTACCCAAAGTTAACAATTCTTATGGCCATAGACGATACAGTTAACGACAGAACATTAACTAAACGATTACCGTATCTTTTAAATAGTCTATCGGATGACATACGACAAGAAACAGTTAAGAATAAACTCAAAATCAAATTGAAAAAGTATTTATTGTCTACTTTGATGTAGCTTTTTAAGTAATAAATTATAAGTAATAAATGTAGATAATTATAATTAAGTATTAGTTGTAATGAGACTCTGGATCCCACAGTCAAACTGTTTAAACAGTTTTGTGGGACTGTGTTCTTAGAAATAAGATTTTTGTAACTTATTAATAAACAATAAATAAAAAAAATAAAAAATCTATTGCAACCTAAATAAAGCTGTCAATAACTTATTAATTATAATTCCTGTAAGCCAACGAATAAAGCGTCAAGTCAATTTCAGTATTCGAAAACACGAGTAGGTATCCTTCAATGAACCCAATAAATGAGATATGCACAATAATCATAACTGTAATAAGGCGCAAAATTGATTGCAACTTACTTTCTGAACCGCTTGGGGTTCATCTATAAAGGATTAAGGACCTGTTCGTTCCTTGCTTGAAGATATATATCTATCACCACTATCTAATATTTATAGTGGTGATAGATATATATATTATATTTTATAAATTATTGTATAATATAATAATTTAATATGTTTTTATCTAATAATATAAAATTTAAATAAACACAATAAATGAATTGATGAACAAAATAGAACCGTAATTACTTTTCTCCGATCATCTTCATAAGCGAATTATTTCCGCTTTCTTACCGTCTCTTTGTGATCACGGTATCTGTCATGATTTAAGTCAATAAATTTCAGGTTGTAATTTTGCATTCTTACTTAAAAATAAAAATAAATTATTTGTTTCTTTAAATCTTAAATTTGTGAATTAAATTATTGTTTTTTTTTTTATAATTTTATGTCACTTTGTTATTATTATAATTATTTATTTATTTTCTTTTATGTGTAATTTATAATTCTTATTTTTAATGTTAATTTTGATTTAATTTTTGAAATTTAAATTTTGATTTCAATAGCTAATATAAATGTAGGTATTTTAATTATATTTTTCAAATTTTAATTTAATCTGAGAGGAATGAGAGGCTGTTCTTCGTTCTCATTGTGTAAGTAGTGAGTAGGAAAACATATAGTAAAGGTCTGATGTATAATATACCATACAACAAACTATAAATAAAAAGTTATTTGTTATAAATAAATTGATAAGGGTTCAATAACATTGCATAAAAACCTTTTTGAGGAAAAAAATCAAACAAGTAGGTTCTACAAACTTCAGCAGCAATATAACTTAAGGTTCTTGTAAAGGATGCGTGGATGTAACTTTTTTATTACTTTCCCAGAACCTTCTTGTGAGGAGTTCGTCAAGAAATATAAGTTGAATAGCCGTATACTAAAAATAGTTTCGAAACTTAGGAAAAGGGCAGATATATTGAAAAAAAAAAACAATATAAAAGGGTAACTTCTCATTTGTGGTTTTCAATTAAGTGAAGACTGGAAAATTAATTTTAAAATACAATTAGGTACTTTATAAGCTTAATAAATCAAAACATAATATATTGCTTGAACCTGAAACCTTTGAAACCCGATCAACTCAAAACTATTGAATTTAGAACGGTTTCTGCTCATGATTAATGAGGACGGGTTAAAATTAGGTATAATTTATAAAGTAATTCTATAAAACTACTGATATACTCGTATTTTTTTCATACAGGGTTGATAAGTAGTCACCAGCCAAATTTAATTGTTTCTTTCTTTGATATGATACAAACGTACCTGCATATTTATTTTATCGTCGCTCAGTACAAAAAAAGTTGAAATATGGAACCACAAACTTTAAAAAAATAGTCGCTGTTGATGAACATACCTACTACGAGCATTTCTTTGATAATACTACGACGAAGTATATATACAATAATCCGTTCAATAAAACTCTTGTTTATTTTTAATGTAGTACAGTCTGCAACAGAATTATGTATACTACCCAGTCTCCCTCACACAGACTGTACATAAACAAATTGTGCGGAGTTTTATTATCACACACACACTCACACAATACTTCACGCCTGTCTCCTTGTAACCTTTCTTCCTCCCCATTCATTAATATTTTCATATAATCCCCGATTATTTTAATTTCATGTGATAACTAAATATCCAAAACTCAAATTTAAAGAGTAAAAACACTATTTCAGTAGTAAATTCAATTCAAATTCAAATTAATTTATTTGCGAAAAAATGTGTACAAAGAGTTCATAATAATGCTTAGGTATAGTTCGACTTTTTATACTGTTAATCAGCGTGCAAATAATGATTCGAAGTCAGTTTACAAGAATTTACTCTATGAAAAAAATCTGTTTTTTATGAATATAAATAATGTATCACAATATAAATATTTAAAGGTTGAAAAATATTTTAAGTAAATACCTATTTGATGAGTATGAGAACACCTCTTAAAGTTACAATACGCGTAGCTAACAACAAATTCTATTTTATGAGGCCTAAATCAAAATAGCCCACAATATGTCTAAAGGTTGTAGCGATGATTTAAGACCGGCTTTCGTACGCTTGACCTCACTACATGCTTAGGTCAGATCAGAATAGCTGGCGAAACGAGGGTTAATGTACCTACATGGTATTAGGTGATTGAAAACATTATTTTATGATAATAATGGTTATTATTTCGTATATTTTTTCAGTTCTCAAAAAATATTAAGAAAAGTTTCAGTATACTGTAGGTACCTATTGAAAATCAGAAGCTTTTTTTCATTTGTTTGTGAATACATTTTGAATGTATTATATTTTTGTAAAGAATTATATTATTAAAGAAGTATCCTTCAAAATGCTTATAAAGAATCAACCACTATGGTGTTGGGGTAAACCTATCTGCCTCAGCCAGTGGTTGCGGTTTCGATCCCCGCACGGAATCAGAAAAAAAAATGTTCCGTGTCTGGGTGTTTATCTATTTATGTATTTCTATTCTAGGTTCCCCCCTAGTTCACTATATGGTATCCCATAACACAAGCTATGCTTACTTTGGGGCCATGTAGTTGGTGTAATTATCTGGGGATTGTTTTTTTATTTTTTATTTTGAAACTGTATGATGTTGTTAAAATATCCTTTTTTTCATTTACTTCTGAATTACAGAACAAAGTTAACTTTATCTTAATTCAGATGTGTGTTATTACTTTATTTGCACAAAAAGTAGTTAAAATCGCAAGAAATAATTTTGATACCCAAATCAAAGACATTATAAGTTTAAATTATTTTATTTTAGTTTATGAAAAGTAAAGATAACATGAACGCAAAAAAGCTTTCCTTGGTCAGACTTTAAGAATATTTAAGCCTAGAATAGCCCTAGCGCCTCTGGAAAAGTGTGTCTTAAAAGAAGTCTAATCCGTGTGAACCCCGTATGGTGGTAGGATCCCGTCAGGGTCCGACAGCCTAGTGAACACCCTTTACACAAAATCTTCTTTCAAATATTATTGTTCCGGCGGTGATATGTTTCGGCAATATTGTAGGAAGATTTCATTAATTTCTAAGACCGTATGCTTTCATCTTTCATCTTTTGATGACCGGCTGGTGTAGCGGTAACATACATTGCCTTCTATCTATGCCAGAGGTCCTGGGTTCGAATCCCGGCGGCGCCGGCGGCGGATATTTGTGTGATGAACACAGATATTAGTCGTCAAGTCATGGATGTTTATATGTTTATTTAAGTTTGTTCTAATAAAAATATGTATTTATTCAATATGTATGTTTATATATTTCTTAAGTATATCAGTTATCTAGTATCTATAACACAAGTTCTTTAAGAAACTTAATTTAGGTTAGATAATGTTGTGTGAATGTCAGAAATATTTATTTTATTTATTTATTATTTATCTTCGACCACATAAAATGTTGGTCAAACGCGGGCTTCGTCTTTAATAAACTTCTTGCTACAACAGTTATGATAATTGAAGCAACAGAAACGGCATACAAAAAAAAACAACATACATACATACATAACTTCACGCCTATATCCCGTATGGGGTAGGCAGAACACCAGAGGTAATAAAAGCATCTGATGTCACGTTTGACAAATTTGGAGGCTTTATAATAGTGAAGAGAGACTATTGCAGTGACAGAAGGTCAGCCTATCGCCCACAAAAAAGCCTCCCATTACACCTCGGTCCCTTAACTGACTTTTACAGTATTCCCGGGAAGAGAAGCAGCTGGCACATTCTATGTTTTTCTTTCGCTCCCAGTCCAGCATAGAAGCAAAAAAAAAACAATTTATTTAAAAAAGTTTATTTTACAGTAGAGTTATCCAACTAGGTCCATTCTTAGCCCATATATTTCTCTCTATTGATATTTCATAAATAATAACTCGCTTCTACAAACTGAGTGAACTTAATCTATCCGGTAACTAGGCAGTTTCCAGCCAGTTAAATTGCTTAACTTTGTAGTAGCGCTGCATCTTGTTAACGATTTTATTTTATTACGTTTTATCTACATTTCTGCATTTGCAGCGGAAATATTTAAGTTGTAATAAACGAGCGGAACGATAACTTGGTTTTGTCGATGAAAATTTTTGTTTTCAGTTACGTACCTAGTATTTTTATGAATAGGTGGTTTAGACGGTTTATTGGTATACTAGCTTTTTCCCGAAACTTCGTATGCGCTAAACTACCCACAGGAAGAATTTCAGCAATTTCACCTTTACACCAAGTTTCACATTCGTGGTCTCAAAGAATAAGACTTTCTAATGAAAATAAATGTTTTATTAGGTGCTAATAAGCACAATTTGATATTCCAATCTGAAATTTCAGTAGGAAATTAGAGGACTTCAAACTCAAGACGGAAGCCTGAAAGACGTTTGACATCACAGAGACTAAAGCTCCTGTTACACATGCTCATTTCCAGCACGAAAGCATGCTTAAATTGAGCTCCTGCTTCAATTGAGCACGTGTGTCGAAATGTTGCTCAAAATTAGCATGCTCATTTCGAGCACGCTCGTGAATCGATAGGCTTGTGATTTTTGAGGACGGGCGCGCATGCTAGTATCAATCAGTGGTTCATACTTAAATATACTTATAGGCATACTTAAAATAAGCATGCTTATTACTTTCGAATGTAAACTGCTTCCAGGCATGCTTGTATTGAGAATACTAAAGCATGCTATTTTAGAGCATGTATAACAGTAGCATTAAAATTAGAGAGTAAAATGTCGAAAGAACTGAACCGTCTTTTCTAAAACCTTGTTTTCTATCCTAAAATAATCATTGTCTACAGGACCTTGAAGATGTAATTGCCACTAAAGTAAAATGAATTATCGTCGCAATGTTTCCAGGGCTTAAAACAAAAACAATGCGCTTAATCAATTCTAGTTTCTGACAGTATTAATTAAATCTTAGCGAGACGGTAGCATGGTTACGGCACTGCAATATAAATGTACTAGTAGAAAACTGCACCTGAGGCTTGAAATATTCAATTTTAGAATACAGAAACATCTTTCTTTTTAAAAAGGTTGTAAACAAGAGGTTTTATTTAAATTAGTTTGCGTCATGCTTTGTAAGTAAGGTTTTCTACTATAGTCTGGCTAATGAAAGTAGGGCCTGGAAAAACCTGGCGAATTAAAAAAAAATAGCATCATGGTAACCTTGACAATAGTGCGAATTACATGGATTAAACTAGGGATGCACAGATTTATTAAGACTAGGGGTTACACGGGCAAATCATGAACTGATGGGGGGCCGCCAGAAGTATATTTAATTAAAGACAATAAAGAATTGATAATAATGTATTAAAATTGAAAAAGAATATATTAATTTGAAGCGTGGCACTGCATTGTGCTTACAATCTTTTTTATATATGGCTCAAATTTACTTGTAGCAACACGTAAAACTACTTCTAAACTTTTATTTGCAAGGCGGTTTTGACTTTTTGTTTTATTATTATTTAGTATTGAAAAAGTTTGTTCATATATGTATATAGGTAGAACCAAATAAGCTGGCACATTTCAGAGCGTTTATGCGCAACTCTTTGTACATATTTTTATCAATGCAGCCGTAAAAGTTTAGCAAGTCTCCTTCGTTGAATTTGTTGCGTAAATCTTGGTCATTTTGAATGTTGATAATTTCTAACTGCATTGACTCCGGCGCATTTTCAACTGAAATCGTGAAAGTATTGCTGAATATATCCAAAAGAGGTTTTACTTTTTTTAAATCCGAAAATCTGTCGTGAGAAGATTGAATCAAAATTTCTAGCTTTTCTACATAACTGAAATGAATCGCCAGTTTTGTTGAATTTTTCAGTCATTTTCTTATAATTCGGAAAATGATCCTTCTCCTTTAGTTTGACCTTTCAATGAACACATTCCTAATAACTCTCCTAAGACTTTAAAATCTTGAGTATCACCCCGTATGAATATGAGAAGTTGAGCTGTGGAACTAATATCAGTGGATTCGTCAAGTGCTAATGAAACAAAATCAATTATCTTAAATTTTACAGTTAATTGTACTGCAATATTACCTGACACAAAAATAAATCGTCTTTGGATAGTCATACGATTCAGTTGAATTTTCTCAAACTTTTCTGTTGCTTCTGGACACATTTTCTTAGCGGCAATTTCTATGCTTTCTTTTACAAAATCCCCATCATTGAAGGGATTCGCACTTCGCTTTGCTGTCATTCGAGAAATTTCATTACTAACTTCTGTAGCAGTTTCTGAATCTTGAATGGGTTTTGTAAACATAGCTTGCTGACCAATAAGCTCCTTTTAAAGACAACATTTTTTGGTTTCTTAATTCGCCTATAAAATTGGTAAAAGTAGGATGCATTAAGTAAATTAAGTTAATATTAAAATGTTAACATTAAGTAAAAGTCCCATTGAGTAAAACTAACTATGCTAAAAATGTTTGCTTGAAGAGATTCTGTGATTATTATAATAAAAATCTGTTAGAATTAGATTACACCCCTGATTTGTCAAAGTTTAATAATAATTATATAAAATACTTGTTAATAACATAGTTTTAGTAACAATTTCATATAACAACGCTATTTCTATTTTTATAATATTGAGATTTTTATTTAGAATATACTGTCTCTACATTATTTACAGACTTTTTTTTTTAATGTTAGTAAAAATAACGCTCAAGTATAATCAAACTGTGGAAACTTCACTGGTTTACGTATTATCAAATGTAAATAAAAATAAGTATCGTGTATAACTGTTTGTTTCCGGAATAAAATAAAATAAAATACAAACATCTAAATATCGCTAACTTATTGTTAGCGCCGACACGATGATTTTGGCAAAAAGTTCGTATAAAGTTGCAAGGTTTAATATGCAATTAATATTCATAAGATAAAATAAAACCGTGCTTGTAAAGCGCTATCTTTACCCCATCAAATTAGCACACTTGCAATATTTTTAATTAAAAATAAACATTGTTAGCTTTAACAAAAATCGAAAATCAGGTTAAGATAAACTAAAATTTTAATAATTTAATTGTATCGTGATAGTTTTATCATAGAGTAAATTGAAAGAAAACGAGTACTTTGTTTTCTGAACTGATTTCTGAGAACATTACGGGAGCTGCAATTAAATATGACGTATAGCATTTTTAATATTTGTATGTACACTTTGAATTTTATTTACTCATGCATTATGGACCAAAGTTTTTCTTTGATTGCCAAACCAAACTTTTATATAAGGTTGCAATACATTGAGTTGTTAAATATTTACCCTAATATTCATTCTACATGCCTTTAATTTTTAATTTATAATTATATTATATTGATTTTCTTATATCGATTTCGATCAAAAGAAACAGACTAATAGTTCCTTATGTTTATAGATTTCAAAGAATATCTAGTAGGTAGCTTAAACTTTTTTATCTTATAACTAGTAATGTAAAATGATTTTAAGGATGTAATTCTTATGGTACAATTATTCGAATCTAAAAAATTGGTTAGTTTCTTTCGAAGTAAATAATAATTGATTTTTATATTTCAATACATGTTAAACTTTCCACACAAAAAGCTAAAAATAGTAACGACTATAGAAAGGGCGTTCTTCAAATAAGTATCGATCATTCAAGGTCCTATCAAGGGTGCGTCTCAATCGAATTATTTATGTTTCATGATCAATTCATATCACGTTGGAAAATATTTGTTTGTGTGTTTTCGTCACCACTACTCATGCTTCGCTTCAATATTACTTGATAGCCTCGGTGCTCGGTGGTACATGGTCACCTGCAGAAGCATAGGTTTTTTTTTATTAAAGAGTAAGCCAGCGTTTGCTCAACCTCACCTGATCGTAAATGAAGATGAGGTCGAAGACGAAAGCACACGGGTCTAGAAAAGAACTGGCTTTTCATTCAATATTCCCGGAACACATCACCGCTGAAGCGGTAATATTTGGCGACAGATTTTATATGAAGGGTGGTCGCTAGGCAGTCGGACCCTGAAGGGATCCTACCACCAAGCGGGGGTCACTCCGATTAGTTGCATTTTATGACAAGCTTATCCAGGGGTGGAAAGGATTCTCTAAACCAACCCTACACGGACAAAAAACCCCACGTATTGACTCAAAAATGTTTGAGAAACGATATTCCTATTATACCGACTATATAGACTATTATATCTATATAGACGACCGGCTGGTGTAGTGGTAACATATATTGCCTTCTATGCCAAAGGTCCTGGGTTCGAATTTCGGCGGCGGCGGATATTTGTGTGATGAACACAGATATTAGTCGTCAAGTTATGGTCGTTTATATGTTTATTTAAGTTTATTCTTATAAAAAATATGTATTTATTCAATATGTATGTTTATATATTTCGTAAGTATATTAGTTATTTAGTATCCATAACACAAGTTCTTTAAGAAACTTAATTTAGATAATGTTGTGTGTGTGTCAGAAATATTTATTTATTATGATTTAGATTATGATGTAAGGTTTTGTATTAGGATAAGTTAACTTACTTAAGTTAAAGTACTAGGTTTTTTTTACTAAAGATCTCAAGAAGATCGCCTTTGATCTCAATCACGCCTGATGGTAAGTGAACATATGGTCGAAGATGAATGACAGCACACGGGCCTAGGAAAGAACTGGCTCTTCATAAAATATTGCCGGAACACATCACCGCCGGAGCGGTCATATTTGACGGCAGATTTTATATGCAGGGTGGTCGCAGTCAGTCGGACCCTAAATGGATCCTACAACCAAACAAAACTAAATCTTAAACGATTCTTTGATTTGACTATCCAGCTCCAGGCCATGTTGTTGGTATACAGTCGAAACCCAGAAAAAGTACTGATGATGATTTATCATTTACATTAAAAAAAAGTTAAACACTCAGTTGAAAACACGCTTTTCAATACATTTGGGAACCAAACTCAAGCAAGACCTTTTCTACAAAACAGAAACAATTGCGAAGGTGTTCTAAAATTTTTGCTCTTTTATTTATATTTCAGGTTTCCATATCGTGGTCACAGGTGCATACTTTATTGGTAGTTTCAATTTTACTGGTGGCCTATATCGAATATCGTTTTGCAAGCATTGCATTTTCCACAGAAAACAGGGCTGAATATTTCTAAAAAAAATACATATTTTATGTTATGAAGAGTAAGAGACTATGTAGGCATTGATGTTAAAATGATGTTCTTATGAGTCACTTTACAAAATAAAGCATTAGCGGTCTCCTATTGAAACATTATTCTCATTATAACGATGGCCTAAAGGTACCGAAAGTTATGGCATTTGTGGAGTATTAATAAAAAAAAATAACCTAAAATGCAAAGAATGAAATTTTACGTACTGGCCATAAATGATTTTAGATAATGATAAGAATGTTACATTAATTAAATTACATTAATGAAGCTTTACAACTATATTTTCATACAATGTGCATCAGGTACCTAATGATTCTAAAAACATTGATTTCTAACGGTGCCTATTTTCAGGCACAGTATAAATTATATGAATGAATGAATGAATGAATGAATGAATGAGAAATTTATTGACACACACACAACAAAAAAATAGAAAAATTACAAATTACAAAAAGAAAAATTAAAACACAAGAATAAAAAAGTTTTGGTAAAATTCACCATTTTTTTGCCGTGCCCGTCAATGGGCTCCGGCTCAGCATGGTGTTGCAATATAAAACTGCAACGCTGGTATTCTGACGGCAACCCAAACAGAGACGCACGGAATCAGCGACAAACGCAGCGTCACTTAATATGGACTGACTTGTTAAATTAAACTATAAGAATATAATAAATAAGAAGTAAAGCGGGTAATATATGTATGTATATTATTAAATGTGTATAACTTTATCATAAATTTTTGACGAAGAGCAGGTTAGGATGGATATAGGTGTTAACAAAAGGTAAAAGTATAAAAACTGTTTCAGAAATTAAATTTAAATTTAAGCATCGTTTACAAATCAAATCAAATCAATGTTTGTTTCTGTTTTTCTAGAAGATAGTTTTTAAATTTAGCTTTAAAATTCGTCTTGTATGTGGTTTGACGTATAGGTGGTGGAATATTATTCCAGCATTTAGTGGAGTTATATCTAAAACTTCCACGAAATGCGGCAGTACGATGCTCGGGAATTGCGAGGGGGTTGGTACAGAACCTGACAGGAACGCCATTTCGAGACTGACGCCAAGGAAGTTTGTCGAATAGGTACGAAGGGGCTCGCTTCCAGACTATGTCAAAAAGTAAGCATGCTGTCATATACTGTTGACGTTCCTTCATCCGCAGTATATTGTGCTGGTTTAGATATGGACTGATATGTGTCCTAGCTGGGATCCGGAAACAGTAACGGGCACATGCATTCTGGATACGCTGAATAAGACTATGCGATCTTTCCAGAATGCAAGGACCATAAACAGAGATGCAGTAATTTAGTTTTGACAGCACGATGCTGTCGCAGAGTTTTATACGCAAGTCCATAGAAATATAATCTCGCATTGCGTAGAGGATTTTCAGTCGATAAAAACATGTTCTTACACATTCTAGGACATAATTTTCAAAGTGAAGTAACTCATCGAACAGAATACCCAGATTTCGTGCCTCGGACACCCTTGATACTTCGGTACCCATCAGTTTAACCGTGAAATTTGACTCGCTAATAGTTTTGACTTTGGTTTTTGAGCCGAGAACCATGTATTTCGTTTTGGATGGATTTAACATTAATGAATTTTCTGAGGACCATTTAGCAATTCTATCAAGATCACCATTAAGTTCTGCGATGGAGGAGAACACTGTATGTACATTTGCATGAACGTAGACCTGTAGATCATCTGCATATAGGTGGTATTTGCAGTTTAGGATATGCTTAGTCAAGTCGGCTGTATACATTATAAATAAAAGAGGTCCTAGGATCGATCCCTGTGGTACTCCACTGCATACAGCACTTAGCTTAGATTCTAAACGCTTACCATCAGGGTTGATTAAGATGACCTTTTGTAATCTTCCACTTAAATAGCTATTAAACCAGTTTACAGTTGCGTGGTTAAATCCGTAGAAGCTTAATTTGGAAATAAGTAGACCTACATCAATGGAGTCAAAAGCCCTGGAATAGTCAAGTAAAGACATAATTGTCACGCAACCGGAGTCTTGAGCAGTAAGTGCATTGTCCACTACATCAAGAAGCGCGGTAGCAGTGCTGCGTCCCCGCCTAAAACCAGATTGAAGTTCCGGCAATAATTGATTTGCTTCGACATATTTAATAACCTGAAGAAATACTATTCTTTCGAGTACTTTAGATAAAAAACAAAGTATGCTTATCGGACGAATATCTTTCAATGTTGATGGACAACTAATCTTAGGAATGGGACGGACCAAAGCTGTTTTCCACTGATGTGGAAAGATAGCTGTTTCCAGCGATCTGTTTACTATGGCTGTTATGACTTCGAGCGTTTGCGGCAGAGTCATTAAAATCATATCATGAGTAATTTTGTCAGACCCCTCAGCATTTGATTTTATCGAGAGGATTGCACGGCCCACTTGCATACAGGTGACTGGTTCAAAACTAAAGGTACAGTTGCCTTTGCGATGATGCTCAAAATATGTGTGAAGTGAGATCTTAACGGGTGAACTGCGAGGTACATTTAAAAAGTGTGCATTGATTAAGTCAGGATCGTTTATATGCGAAGGCAGCTCGCAAGTTTTATTTTTTGTGTTAGGTACAACATGTTGTTTTAGATTTTTCCATAAGGTTTTCGAATTTTTTATGTTCTTATTTATGTGCGTACTAAAATAAGCCTTTTTTTCGGCAAGCAAAGAAGCAGTTGCCAAACTTTTAAGTTTTTTATAATCAATCTTATCATTTTCTAACTTCGATCTTCGGTATTTCAAATAAGCTTTATCTCGAAGATGCATGATATATCGAATGTTGCTGGTAAGCCACGGTTTGCACTGGTCACGAACAATAATTGAGCGCAAGGGCGCATACTTATCCATAAGATATAGAATAATTTTATTGAACTCAGAGACCATTTCGTCCACATTATTCAATTCAGTAATAAAATGAAAGTTATATGACTTCAGTTCATTTTCAAACTCTTGCCCGTTAATATTTTTAAGTGGTCTGGATATAACATATCTAGGAGAAGGCTTGTCTTTCTTTAATTTTAGGGTAAGTGAGACAAAGGCGTGTCTGCCTAGTTCGGGCGTATGGTGAACGTCGACACTAGTTACAGGGGCATTTGTTGCTATAATGTCGATTAAGGTTTGGCTGTGTGACGTGAAATGCGTAGGAACCTTTATGTGATTGACCAGATTAAAGCACTTTAAAAACTGCTCGAGTTGCAAGTACTGTCTATTGTCATTGAACAAACAATCTATATTAAAATCACCTAGGAGTATGACATATTTATGATCAGAAAAGGTTGAAATAGACTCAGTCAGAGCATCAAAAAATACATTGACACTAAGCCAAGGTGGTCTATAAGCTGTACCGATTAATAGACTTATAGAGTTTACGGTCAAAGATACCCACATTTGTTCAACTATCTGGGACCCTGGTTGCTGAAGGGTGCGCGCGCTGACCCCCCGCCTGACGTAGAAGCCAACGCCGCCACCGCGGGTGCGCAGCCCGGCAGGCCGCGGGACGTGCCGCAGTCGGTAGCCGGGCAAAGCCGGGGCGCGGCCCTCCTCTCCATCCCGCAGCCAGGTCTCATTTATAGCTATTATATCAGAGCTTGCCCGTGCAACCGTAGTCATAAACTCATCATGCCCCGTACCCAGCGATCCTGCATTAAATAGGCTAATTTTAAAGTTACAATTTTTAACCATTTGTACGGTTATGGATATAATTAGTGTAATTTAAGCCCTCTAAATTAATAGTCATACTGAGTAAATACATTAAAATTATGGAAGATATTATGATATATATAATAACACGATATGTAAACGTAATAAACTGTCTATCATCAAGCAAGCTATATATTAGGACTGTTTGGATTGCCGACATTCTACCAACTACAATATATTTCTTAACTAAGAATATTAATTCGACTAAAAATACGAAAATAAAGTGTTTAGCACATGTATAGCATAAGTTTGAGTGTGTTAAAGTATGCGTGAACAAAGAAACATACACAAAATTAAATTTAAAATAAGGTAAATTAAATTGAACTATCCCTATTCTTACATGATTATTAAGTGAATTATTTCGAATTAATACCAATACTATCACTACCAAAAACACGGTCAATATCTTGAATATTACGTAAAACGTGAACCTGCGAGTTTTCCGTTCGACGAGCAAATATTCTTCCTTCCCGGCTCCAAACAAACTTCCAGTGTGAAGAGCGGCCAAGGTCTCGAGCTCGGGCGTTGAATTACATAACTTCACGCCTGTATCCCTAATGGGGTAGGCAGAACACCTGAGACTATAAAACCATCTGATGTCACGTTTGACAAATTTGAAGGTATTATAATGATGGAGAGAGACTATTGCAGTGACAGGGGGTCAGCTTATCGCCCGCAAAAACGTCTATAAAACCTGTCCCTTAACTAACTTTTACAGTATGCCCAGGAAGAGAAGCAGCTGGCACATTCTATGTTTTTCTTTCGTTCCCAGTCCAGCATGGAAGAATACAGTATAAATTATTAAAATTTTATTCTAGATGTTTTATAAATATATCTTTGAGATGTTAATCTTCGTTCAGATTGATTAATAGTCAACGAATGCAGAGCATTAAAACCCGACTTCACTAACAAGCTTTGGCTGAAGTATTAGGTCATAAAGGTAAAATTCACCGTATTGATATTATTTTCGAAAGTTTCAAAATTTACAAAAAGTACTCAATCGATTTCGATGAAATTTATAAGGCACCACTTTTAAAGTATCCCGTATTATATGAAATATTCAAAATCTATTCATAATTGTCCGTAAAATGGTGTAATAATGACACAAAATAAAAACATACATACGATTTGAGAACGTCTTCCTTTTGGAAGCCAGTTGAAAAGATAGAAGCAATTCAATTTGCAAAGCTTGCTAAAATACAATAAAGTTAATTAATTAAATTCAATTCAACAAAGCGCAAAGTTAACTATCCAGTGAGACGCTCAGTAAGCATTCTAAGTACAGTCAACTGCTATGCTTTGATTTTATTTATATCTGAATCCGTGTCATCGTGATTTTGTTCACTGACAATTTGATCAAGGACGATTCGCACACACGTTAAAGCTGGGCTATTCTCCTAAACAACAGCGATGAGTGATATAAACACGCCAAAATAGTCTAAGCAACAAGCATAAAATTTAAGAAATCTTAACTAATCTCTTTTGTTTTTTGTAAAAGTTGGGTAGGTATAGGTATGCAAACTTTTTTGTTTTAATTTACTCACTGGCTGTTTAGAAAAAAAAAACGATATTCTATTGTTTTTTTACAAAACCAAAAGGAATGCATATAAATAGAATTTCAATGCATTTTCTTTCTTAATTGAATTTGGTGTTGAATCTTCATTTTACAAATTTTAACAATAATTTAGATAGAGTAATCGACATAATTACATTTCACATGATTTTATACATTTTTTACACCATGGAGTCAAATGACGTCGCATTTGACTGCAAATGAAATGCAAAGAGCTGTACAGATGTTGCAAGCGGGAAGAAATCAATCCCAAGTATCGCAGCATTTAGGTGGTTGGTTTTCACTTATATCATAAATCGACACCAGCGCTCGACGCTGTTGACGGCGGAAGTACGAACTTATTCGTCGAACTGTTTGACAATTTTCTTTAGGTTTTGGTATTCTGGTAAATGCTACATCTGTGAGCTTGATGACGAAATCTTTGGCATCTCGTCGACGAGGACAACGCTATTATTTTAGTTACACGTATAGTCCTGCTGGAGAGAACTAGCTATTGAAAAACATATTATACACGTCAATCGAATTGATGATATTGGATAACATACATTATTAATAAGGGGAAGTTTATTAACTCGCTAAGGGCTCGCCAGATCGATCGATCTAAGTCATCATGGTCTGATAGCGTAAAATGATTGACTAACCAATCGATCGATGGCAACCCCGACTAATACTTGATTGCCTATTGTATAAATATAATAGTAGACTCCAGAAGATCAACTCGTTCATGGGTCAATGTGTACGTTTTATTTTATAATAAAATTCCATAATATTTAAGATTAAACCTTCGATAGATTTTAGGATAAGTGTTATGTGAAAAGGTTTAGTATAAGATATACGGGTGCAAGATGGGATTCCCTGGCTGTAAATTGTTTTTTTTTCTTATTTTTAAAAGAAGATTGCTGTTGAGTTTCTTGCCACTTCTTCTCAACAGATCGACTTTCCGAAGTGGTGGTAGATTCAATTCAATTTGTAAATTGTTTGACTTATTTCAAATGTATTTAAATACTTGCGAAATAAAGAATATTTTAGTTTGAATATTCCACCATATATTCTAAACAAACAGCTTGATCGACGTTGACTAATCTATTGTGCCATCAAGCGACGTCCTCGATCGACAATCGATCGATTAGTGTGGTTACACTCTAAGTGATAACTATATTTTTAATCAAAACTGCACATACAGTTGATACAGTAAGTACTATAACTTACAAAACAATAGCTCAGCTGCTTTTAAAAACATTATAAACCTTAGGTTTTCAGTTTTAGGCGCACTTTATTTCGCATTATACTTATTTTCCTCATATAGTACAATACAAAAAGTAAATGCTTCGACAATCTCCTTTGTGTCTTGGAATGCATTCTCATTTTACAGGAGATGAGGTTACCTTCTCTTATTCACAGTAAAGAGCTCCCTAGAAAGTTACCTTTTGTAAAAATATATTTAATACAGAAAGGATCAATCATAATTTTAATGTTATCAAATTTAATAATGTTTTTAAGTTTTTGCATTTAAAATGCTCAATTATTATTCTTAAATAAATGAAAAATGTGATAAATAAAAATTACCCGACCAGGATTCAAACCTGGGACCTCTCGTTTGCCGGACGAGTGCTCTTCCAATGAGCTACCGGGGCCTGGCGGTACACCTCGAAATTACTTACCACAGTTTTTGTTTTTACGTTATATTGCTAACGTAGCTCCATCTTATGGTATAGCTTTGCAGCTAAGACCACCCGAGAACAATAAATAAAAATAAATAAAAATTACCCGACCAGGATTCGAACCTGGGACCTCTCTTTTTTATGTATCACATTTTTCATTTATTTAAGAATAATAATTGAGCATTTTAAATGCAAAAACTTAAAAACATTGCAATGCTGCACTTTAACTGGGATTCACAATTTCTGTAAAGAAATTGTGCTCGGGTGGTCTTAGCTGCAAAGCTATACCATAAGATGGAGCTACGTTAGCAATATAACGTAAAAACAAAAATGTGGTAAGTAATTTCGAGGCGTACCGCTAGGCTCCGGTAGCTCAGTGGAAGAGCACTCGTCCGGCAAACGAGAGGTCCCAGGTTCGAATCCTGGTCGGGTAATTTTTATTTATCACATTTTTCATTTATTTAAGGTTATCAAATCTGTTGTAATATCGTATACTAGATTCTTTAGTAATCGACGTATTTTTTGCCTTTAAAATAAAAAAAGCTACTAAACCAAAGCTTGATCTAAAAGACAAATAACAACCACCAGTACTACTATCATCGTTCTAAACAACTTAATTCCAACAATAATGCTCCTAACAAATTAGTATAATCAATTTTAATGGCACAAAGAAAAGGGACTAACTTTCTTAACCCTTTCATTCAATGACTGAGTTCACCTTTCAAGGTGCATTCTTTCGTCAATAATTTATCAAATACGTCCGCCCGTTTGCTGACAAAGGCTTAAATAAATGAAGTTGCCGTCTGCTGAATAAAGCTTTTGAGATTATCTTCCAGTTCACGATCTTAAAGGGCTGTTTTTCGGTTTGTGGAAAATCGTCATGATAATCTGGGCCTCTCATTGGGCTTAAGTGTTTTGTTTTGTGATGTTTATAGGAATAAATACGGCGATGGATTGGATGTTTAGCTTGCTGTGCCTGTTGCTCTTTTTGTACTGAATTTGAAATGAAATTTTCGTCACTTATTTTTTCAGTTTAGGTATTAAATGTATGGTGTCTCATTTTTACGTTATTTTTGATTATCAGGGTGATTGTTTATAAGAGCATTATCCTTAAAGCTTATAGTACAGGTCATTTGCAACATTTTTTGCAAGGACACATAGGCGGAAAACTCCAACTTAAAATCGAAAGAAAAATTGAAAGAATATGAATATTATTTCTTGATTTTATTTACAAATGAAGGTCTAGAATATCCAGTTCACTAAATATCCATAAACTACTTTTACATGGAAATTTGCCCCCTTAACATGAAAAGTTACCATGACACTTGTGCATGTTTTACGAGGACGCCTGCTATCTTCAGTTGCCATCAGGTGAGACTGAATTAAGACACGGATTTAATCATTAATAAAAAAGTTCGCCACCAAGTGTGACAGTGCCTTGCTGGCCCATTTGCCTACTTCCTCGGTAAAACGTCACCGGCCATCAAAATCGATCAATAAAATAGCTCTTTGAACGCAAGTTCAACAGCAGCAAACCATCATCCTTAGCCCATATATTTTATCGAAGCCATAGATTTTGCGGCGTTTACTCTATACCAATATAATAAAGCCTAAATTTGTTTATTTAAAATGGCTGATCTAGTGATGAAAGAGACTCAGGCTCTTAAGGCTTTTAATAAAGACTCGCCTCCTTTTTGACGCCTCGCGACTGACTCAGTCAATTAGTACCAACATTGAGTCGTAAGACTAGCCTTATAAGTCGAAGTCTTTTAACGCAAAACCCTCAGCAGTTACTCAAACAGCTTAAAGAACTTAAACAGCTTGAAGGACTTAAGCAGCTTAAAAGACTTAAAAGGTAACTAGTACTTTGCTTATAGTACCCTACCGCCCGGAAAATAAAGGTACCCTTATCCATGATGAAAGAGGCTGAAAAATAATAAAAGGGCGATATACATGTGTAGAGAAGTCTATCTACAGAGGTTTTTTGCAACCAACACCTAGATGATATAATGTGGTGTGAATGTTAAAGATATTTATTTATTAAGTGAATTTATATTTAATTTACACCGTTCGTTTCTTTGAATTTTATGATTGGGTAGAAATACGTCAAGTTTTTTGTCTCTTAATGAAATTTCTCATAGCAATACCTGAGCAGACTTTGAAATTTTGAGGTGAAATAGTTAGACTAAGTTTACAGACAAAACATATTTTATCAATACAGTATATTTGTTCAAAGTTGGAGCTCCTCTCTTTAACGTTCGCAGAATCAATTTAATCTCCTTTGCGCTACTGAGTGGTAACTGTAAGAGGAATGTTATTGTGGTTCAGCGGTTTTGTTGACTTTGCTATAACAGTTTGACTTCTATAATAATATAAATTTTCATTTCATTGAAATATTGCTATTGTTTGATATTATTATTGGCAGATGTGCTTGAAAATATGAGAGTACAGCTCAATCAGTTGTTGATTTTGTTTTTGTTCCATATAGATAGAAACATAGTCTGTGGCGTTTTATAAAGTATGTCCTATGTATAGTTTCATCAACGAATATAACCCACTAGCCACCGCGCGCGGTTTTACTCGCGTAACTTTTGATCCCGTGGCAATTTCGGGATAAAATATAATCTATAACCTTCCTTAAGAGTTGGGCTATCAAATGCAAAAAGATTTTTTCAAATCCCACTTGTAGTTTCTGAGATTAGCGCGTTCAAACAAACAAAAAAACAAACTCTTCAGCTTTATATATTAGTATAGATATGGTGGGTCAATTCCAAAACCCTACCAATCTGTAGCAACTTTTATGTTTACATTCACAGAATTCATCTTGATTTTTAAAATAACGGCTGTTTATGTTCTAGGGTTGGCAGCGGCTCAATACTAATATAATTTTAAAGAAAAAATGTGTAAAGCAAGAGTAATAATAATCTTAAATAGTTGGCAAACAACAGTTATGCAATTGCCGAAGAGACAAAGTTTATTTTGGACTAGCCACCGCGCGCGGTTTTACCCGCGTAACTTTTGATCCCGTGGGAATTTCGGGATAAAATATAGCTTGTAACCTTCCTCAAGAGTTGAGCTATCAAATGCAAAAAGAATTTTTAAATCCCACTTGTAGTTTCTGAGATTAGCGCGTTCAAACAAACAAACAAAAAAACAAACTCTTGAGCTTTATATGTTAGTATAGATTTGACCCACCATATGGGATATTTTCGTCAATGAAATAGTGCATAGATACTGCTCCTAAAATTATATTACTACATGCGGGACACATTATATATCTCATCAAGGACACTGATTTAACATATTTAAACAATTGTATTTTAAAATATGTTTCCGGTATTTTTTTTTCACTTTTCAAATGTGCTGCTATTTATTAATTTAATTGGTTGAGTTCTAGTGTTTATGAATTCCCTTAAATTCACTTTTGCCTCAAAAGTTTGCAAAATCAAAATTTACGCCTTTTAGACCCCATGGGTTTGCTTAATAAAATATCTGAAAACATTCCTCAAGGCTTAGGCTCTCAAAGGCAAAAAAGATTTCTCAAATCCAACAGGTACACTTTAGCGCATTCTAGCAAACTTTTTAGCTTCATATAGCATATTTTAGTTTTAGCGTATTAGGCGTTCACATAAGAAATAATCGCGTGTCATTATTTTTTATCGGCCCCAGGCACTGTATACTTGTATACAGTAGTCGTTAGGTTTTGTCAGAAGCTACTTCAGCGCACTGAAAATTCTGGCATCCACCACCCAGCACTGGGCCAGCTTGGTGGATTTTGGCCTATACCTCCTCGTCACCCAGAGGAGAGAGTCATAGCCCTGCAGTGGGCTCATTACAAAGAGGTGTGATGACGATGAAATCGATTTAGCGATATAGATTAAATTAATTTAAATTGAAAAACCAAAATAGATTAGGATCATTCAAAATATTGAACAGGAAAATATAAAATGTGAAAATTGAAACACAATCCAAAATTCAAAAGCTCTTCTGTCAAATAACAAATGCCAATACTTTACAATATTTTCATTTAAAAATAGAATTTAATTAACCAGTTTCCCTTGCATCACGTTTCTGTTGCGTTATTAATTAAATACTATGAAGTTTTTGAAAAAAACATTTTGGACGGTACAAAGCAGAGCTACTATCGACAAAAAATTTGAAAAGTCAACTTAACTGAATCTGGAAGTTAAGGAAACTGCTGTTTTCAAATAATTAAAAAGCATAAGTTTTTTTAAGTATATCATAATTTTATTCGAAATACTTTCTTAATTTTTTTTGTGTTTTTTCAGGTTTTGTGTTCAAGATAACGATAATATTTTTCAAATATGAAATATTCAGGTACTATTTCTTATTGTGTTCCATCAAGAAGATTTTTTGTCACTTTTTAACGAATATTGCGCAAGCTGTAAGATCTGCAAATACATTTTTGAAAACGTTAATCCCACGAGCTAAAGATGTGAACTTACTCAATAGCACCCATGCATTCACTAATTTTACTACGGGCCTAAAGAGCTTTAAGTTTGAAAAACTGCAGTGTTGAAAAACCTTGCAGGATGTATTTATCGCCAGAAATTCCTTTAGATTCAGTTGAAGAGGGCACAGTTGAGTAAACGAAAAGCTATATTTAATACTAGCTGTTTCACGCGGTTTTACCCGCGCCATCTCCAATCCCACGGGAATACCAAGACAAAAAGTAGCCTTTTTGCTAGTCCAGACTATAAACTATCACTATGCCAAATTTCATCCAAATCCATTAAGCCATTTTGCCATGATAGAGGAACAAACATCCAGGCACGCATACATCCATCCATCTAAACTTTCACATTTAAAATATGCAAAATTTTAGTTTGCTTTTATTCGATAGATGTCGCTGTACGTCGATTAAATCGCGCAAGAAGACTTATAAATGACTTAGCCATATTTACTTGGTAGACTACTTTTATTCATCATCACTTTCACAATTACAATATTAGTAGGATTAAATCTACATTGTCAGAGCCGTTTTGTGTTAACTGAATTTCGTGTTCAAAAAATTTTTCAGCTAAAGAATACCTACTCGGAAGATTTAGAGAAATATAGTTGCAAAAAAAATTGCTGACAAATTTAGGGTGTTAACCCTGCCAGACCAATCGATCGACGTCGATCGGTGTTTTCTGATCAAAACTGATTAGATTTTTATAGTAAAAACTATCAAACTGTCGATTCTTTAGTCGGTGAAGAATGGATCTGCCATCGATTGACCAATAAGAATTTGATACATCGAATTGTAAATATTTCTTAAATTGTACCCAATAGGTTCAAGCCCTAAGCAAGTGTTATTGTAATAGTTATAATACAGGAATGCAAACACAATATCGAACAATATTCCACAAGGACAGTTGCATAATCCGTATTTTAGAATACAATGCAGTTAAACACAGTTCACTTAATTTGCTTACCCAACTGAAACGATCTTAAGGTGTCTGCATAACAATGGACAGAGTGTGTAGTATGCAATATTATGTGTAACTACAGTATTTGACTGAGTATTTATATGATTTATATTTGTTTATTATTTTTATACCAGAGTACGTTACAGAGTAAGTTATAAATTATCTTAATTACACAACAAATTGAAAATTGGGTTGAAACTTAAGAGATAACTTTGAATGAGATTTAATGAGGTAACTTTAGAAGTTTCTTTATTATCGCTTGATGCTATTGGACTGTAACACTGTGACTGGTGGTTTTAAATCATATATGAAGAGTAAAAATATAATAAAAAATAAATATTAGGTATTTCTGAGTAAACCTAACCGAAAGTTAAAAAACTGATTTCACAACGCATGGTTACACTAGCGTTGGCAGTGATCCGCGTGCCACGTCACGTGCCGCGATTGACTCAGGCGTAAGTTAAGTATTTAGTAACAAAACTTTATTTATTTACCTTCGTTTATAACGTAATTATGACCAGAATCGAGTTCAGAGTGCGCTCCTTCAGTATCAGAAATTCGTCACCAGTCACCCTGAAGAGTACTTGTGAAGTGGTCGTGTCATAGAAGACTTAGACTGGTCAACAAAAGGATGAGTGACGACCGATTATTCATTCATCATGACTTTCACGCTACGGCATTGAAAGCAACGCCTAGCAGTCGGTCTCAGGTGCTGTACCTACGCCTGTAAGCAGTAACTCGGGTTTATCAGGAGCACCTAGAGCACTAAAGCACCCAGAAATTACTAATATCCACCATACTTACATAACTTCACGCCTGCCTCCCTTTAGGGTAGGCAGAGACAAGGGAACGCCTATTGCTACGATCCGGACATACCTCTCTCGCTTCTCCTACGTTCATTAATCTTTTCATTTATAATCGCCGGTTATGGGTACTTTTACCTAAGCCCTTTTTAAGTACGTCGCTAATTTGGTTGGCATACGTTCGTATATGGCGGCTCCTTCCGACATCACCATCCATTCGTGCTCTGTACTGTCTGCAACAGAATTATGTATACTACCCAGTCTTCTGCACACATACAATATGCATGCAATGCTTGGTTGGTGATTGCGTTATACTCGTGAACGGGTGCTGCTAGCTATGCCAGGTTGTTTTGCTGATGATACAATGACTATTTTATTCCATTCTTGTTTAAATAATCTGGTCCCAGTTTGTCATGTTCGTGTTGTGCATCCATAGCTCAATGAACCTACTATGTAAGCAATTTGGTTTTGACAAGATATTGGCTCTCACAATTAGCTGTCTTGTGTTTGTTTTTTTTCATGTCATGATCAATTTGTACTGTATGTACCTATTTGTTTTAATTCGTATAATCCTGACTGAAAAAGAGTGCCAAGATTTTTTTTCCGCCGGCTTTTTTTTGTCTCTTGGTCTACTGTAATATATTATTCAATAACTATCAACACCTTGTTAAAGTCGAAGTACAAAATTGTGACGTCATGGCGGCCATTCGATGGTCTTATGATGAATAATTTTTTTCATTTCATTTCAATGTGTACAACTCTTTCGAAAATCTACTTTCACCATCTACCAAACAGCACATGAATTACAATTTTATCATCAAAGTAATATCTACTACATCATAACTCAGGTAATAGATCACTACAAGGTCCAACTGTAACAATTCATCCATCGTGGTCTGTAGTTGTACGTGTAAACAAAGGCCCCGTCTGTGTGCATGTTTTGTTCAAAGTAACACAATAGTTAGGTTGTGGTGAACGAGTATTGATTACCTACTGGTTGGCACCTTCGTCGTGGATTCAAAGAGTGTCATTGTCACTGAGTCAGGGTGTACTTTCCTCACTCAATGTCCCGTACATTGAGTTAGGGCTGAAAATAAGCCCTTAATAAATATAATACATGTATGTTTTTTTAAACACGCAATTCTAAAAAAAGTGCAGTTTGAAATGTAGCGTATCGAAATTATTACCTTGGTATGAGTGCTTACTATCCGTGATAAAATACGGTTAGAATTAATTAAATTTAATTAAATCGTGAAATCTTAAGACTTTTTTTTCTTAACCTTTTTTGAAATTTGAACCTTATCACAACGAAATAGGTTGGGAAGTGTGTACATATTAATCATATGTTAGCGTATATATTAATTTCATTGTAAAAAAAATACTTTTTTTTGCAAAAATAGTTTCTACAAATGATACTTATTGTGTAAATTAGCCGGTGACTACAAATAAACCCTGCATGTATAAACATTTGATCAAAAGATTAACTTGAAGATTTCTAACTTGACAAATCACTTAAGAATGCTTTCATCAATAAACTCGTACTTATTTGGGCAAATCTCAACTTACTTAAATGAGCATATGACGGCACAACTACATCGCATTTCTGTTACCATCAAGTCGTGCTATACTTTGTTAATTATAACTTGTTATACAGGATATGTATCTTCGAGATCGAGCACAAGAAGTTTAACAATTAAAACGTTCGCTTCACAATGTCGTACTTTGTAGGTTGACTTGCTGTTGAGCATGGGTTCAACCACTAGCGCCACAGACATGTGAATAGCGCCTAATCTCGTAAAAATTTCTTGATAAGTTTGTGTCTTTGTTAAATCTGAATAATAAGACTTTCCAAAGGTCTTTTAGCAAGACTTTTTAAAAGCGGTCGATTATTTGTTGAGCTTACTTCTTACTCCATTAAGTAATTAAAAAATATATCTTTTATCTTTTTATGATATTCGTTTCGGTCTCATCTTCACGTCTACTCGGTCTCCGTAGTGCATTGGTCTAGACGTTACTACCCCAATCGAAAGGTCACGGGTTCAATTCCCGCACGGAACTAGAAAAAAGCCGCAGCACCGGCGTTTAGGTATATTGATATACAGGTTGACTGGTGGGTCGCTTTAGAAATTTGAGGACGTGATAGTTTAAGATCATCGTGAATAGAAAAAATAAATAAAAATTAAATATTTAATTTATTTACTGAATAAACTTAACCGAAAGTTAAAAAAATTCATTACGCAACGCATGGTTACACTGGTACGAAAGAATGCACGGCGCTATCAACACAGGTAGGAAGAAACTCTGCTTAAAAATTAAGTTCCTATTTTTATTACATAATTATGACCAGAATCGAGTACAGAGTCTCCTTCAGTATCTAAAATTTGTCACCAGTCACCCTGTTTACAGGTCCAAATAACTCTCATTTTAGCTTCACCGTAGTTGAGTAGTAACAAATTGTATTTCATTGCTTCAGCATTTAGAAGATCAAGCATTTAGTCTGTTTGATCGAAGAAGGCAGTTCTATTTAGACTCATTCTTCATCTTCGGTCTCATTTTATCACATCATTGTAATTTTGCATCAACTGAGACTGAAGTAAAATTTCAGTGAAACAACCTCATGGTGACTTAAAAACAGAAGTGTATCTGACTTGCTTATATTAATAATGTTTTTAAGTTTTTTGCATTTAAAATGCTCAATTATTCTAAAATTAATGAAAAATGTGATAAATAAAAATAACCCGACCAGGATTCGAATCCTTATTTATCTCGTTTTCCGTTTGCTTATATTACTTTGCTTACGTGAAGAACCAAATTGTACACTAACGCTAATAATTTGACTACTTATTGTACCAAACGATTAATATTTTTATTAATTCCTGACTACCTTTTCGTTTTTAATATTTGTTCGATTGATTTCGAGTTCTAATCGTATTTTTAAATAATTATTTTGTAACCATCATGAAATGTTACACAAATAATCACAACAAGTAAAAACGTAGCTCAGACATAATATAAATTTTCAATCAATTCTGAATGTCTGACAACTTACACTACAAACTAAACGATTAAGTTACAAAAAGAAACAAACGCATCCCTCAACCTATATTCAAGCATATACAGAAGCTTATACAGTATATACAGAAGCTATTTCATATCTACCCATTAGATATGAAATAGGTTAACATCGATAGGTTATGTAGTTTACGCAATACAAACCATAACGAAAAATAATGTTCAAAAGCGTTTAAGTCCTGACTTATATTATTAACTGGCCGTTTCGCATGGTTTTACCTTTTTATTTCGTATCCCGCGGGAATTTCGGGATATAAAGTAGCCTATGTGCTATTCCAGATTTTAGTCTATCACTATGACAAAAAGTTTCAAAACTCTTAATCACAAAAAATTACTATATCTGACTTACAAATGCGGGTTTGCGAAAAATTGTGGCACTAAATTGGCGACATTTTGAAAAAGGGCCTAGTCAAAAGTACCCGTAACCGGCGATCATTTATGAAAAGATTGATGAACGTGGAAGAAGCGAAAGAGGTATGTCTGGATCGCAGCAATTGGTGTTCCCTTGTCTCTGCCTACCCCAAAGGGAGACAGGCATGAGGTTATGTATGTATGTATGTATTCATGCTATTTAATTAACTCAGCATTAATTAATGGTGCAGTTTGTATGTATCAAATTTCGTTCAAATCTTTCACTAGACCCATATGAGATCTATTATCGGGTCATGTTTTAAAAAAAAACGTCTCACAACCTTTAGTAGTATTTAGTAGCGTTTTTAGTATTTATTTGATTAATTTTAAGTTCTGATCGTTTTTAAAATAAAGTACTTTCTAAATATCATCTTTATGAAATCCATCAGGTATTCAACATTACAAGTCAAAACGTAGTTCAGACATATTCTAAATTAAAATCAATCCTCCAAGTCTGGCCACTAAAACTAAAACCAAAATTAAAACGATTATGTTACACAAACACACAAACACATCCCTCCACCTACATTCAAGCATATACAGATGCTATTTTACCCAATAGATATAGGTAAACATCGTTAGGTCATGTAGTTTACCCAATACAAACAATAATGAAAAACATTGTTCAAAAGAGTTTAAAGTCCTGACTTATATTAATTCATAAATACGTACATTACATCACGCCTGTATCCCTTGTAGAGTAAGCAGCACCAGCCAGCACCAGAGGTTAAATAAATAAATAAATAAAGTGACAGGGGGTTGGCCAATCGCCCAAAAAATCGCCTTTAAAACCTCTGTCCCTTAAATGACTTTTTCAACACACTTGCTCGTAAAGTGAGCGTTATTCTATTGAATTTAGAACTATAAACTGGGCTATAAGTCACGCGTGCATAATATATTATACCCTAGTGCATAATATAATAAATCCTACAAAGTTGAATTGTACCTTTGTGCAAATTAAATGCGAGTAAACAGAGCATATTTTATTGATCCGGGTTATACATTAAATTTTTTCAGAAACAACAAAGAGGTTTTATATCCATATACATTTTTAAATGTTTACGCCTTATATTAGTTAAACAAAATTGTATATCAAACAAATTATTCACAATTTACAATCATTTGTCATAAAATATTAAAATATTTGCATTTACCACTCCAAATTAAACATTTTCACTTAAAATAGGCTGTATATGCTATACAGACATTGACACATTTGACGGAAAAATGTGTCAATGTCTGAAAGAGAAGCAGCTGGCACATTCTACGTTTTTATTTCGCTCCCAGTCCAGCATGGAAGCAACTATATACTATACTTATATTAATAATAGGTGTACAAATCTTGAAAGTTTAAAAACTCTTTATAATTAAAATTTGGATTTTAAATAACCAACGTTGTGGCACTAAGTACCATGCTATTAAATTAACTTAGCATTAATTCACGATGCAGGTAATGTTTACATAAAATTTCGTACAAATCTATTAAGTCTTACCCTATTTTTTTTTTTAATTCTCACAAGCTTTAACGTTTTCAATATTTGTTCGATAAGTTTAAGGTTATACACATATAACATAACATATTCCGCAAGTCTGCAAGTCTGGCAAATTAAACCGACACTAAACGATTATGTTACACGAACAAACAAACATCTTAACCTACATTCAAGCATATATAGAAGCTATCTACCCATTAGATATGAAATAGGTTAACATCGGTAGGTAATGTAAACCCAGGATAACATGGTTTGGCCTTCAATTTGGAGGTAAAGGGGTGAGGCCTAGATTTATTTATAGAATCCGCTCTTCGTTCTAAAGGGTACGCTACCTGGGTATTAGGGTAACATTTACTTTGCGTAGTAACGTTGTTTATTCGATCAGAAAAGTTTGGCGTAATGACACTGTAAATATATATGTTGTTAGTCGTGCGTGGCGTTCTTGTGTACTTTGCGTAAATGTAATGAACACAGAAATAAACCGTCGCGTCATGAATGTTTATTTGTTAAAATTTGTCTAGTAGAGCAAATATTAAACAAACCCTTTAAAATTATTCAAATATAAATGTTGATATATGATATAGAATAAAATATATTTGATAGTAGAAAACTGATTGATGAAAATGAAAATGCTTTATTGATTTCTCTCACATAGAAAAAAACATACAATTTGACATAGTACAAAAAAGTTTTCTACCAAATCTGAGTCTTATTCTATGTGAGAGACTGGTATCTGTACTAGGAGACCTGTGTGACAGTTCATTGATAAAGAACCTAAACTATTTGATGTTAAATAATAAATTATGGACGCGAACGAAATGAAATAAAGTAGGTTGATGACCAGTTGATACTGCTGTAATGATACTGACTTTAATAATTGACTATGAGGTAAAATGCTGGCGTTACGTTTCTCACAATTCTCCATAGAGAACTGACAAAAAGTGCTGTCATCTTCGACCTCATCTTCACTTACCATCAGGTGAGATTGAGGTCAAACCCCTAAGTTGAGTTCACGTTTAAGTAAGCTCATATAATACGAACCTTGTCTGTTTTATGACATTCTTCGTTTTATGACATTCTTAATTTGAATTTATTATTTCTATTTATTAAATTTTGGTTTTCAAAGTGTTACAAAAAATACACTACTGGGAACAAAACTTTACGCCAGTATCGCTTATGGCGTAGGCAGAACACCAGAAATTAAAAGACCATCTGATGACACGTTTGGCAAATTTGGAGGTATTATCATGATGGAGAGAGGCTATTGTAGTGACAGAGGGTCAGCCTATCGCCCACAAAATCGTCAATAAAACCTCTGCCCCTTAACTGACTTTTACAATTTGCCCGGGAAGAGAAGCAGCTGGTATATTCTATGTTTCTCATTCACTCCCAGTTCAACATGTTAGTAACTACTGGGTATTTAAATACCAATCAAGATTTAATAGATATAACCGCCATTTTAGTCAAGAAGAATAGGAATGTTAACAAGCATATGTTAGGTTTAAAAAATTACCTTCACCGGTTTTAGCCGCTGCGCAAGCTATGATATGTTAATATTTTTATCAGACAGTGGAATTAGAAGTATCTTTAAATACATCACGACCCAATTTAGCAAACGCTAGGTCGATTTTATTTCCTAGTTTGGTCGAATTGAACCTTGAAAGTCTGACGCTGATATTCACAATAAGTTAAAAGCATACATACATAACTTCACGCCTGTATCTCTTATGGGGTAGGGTAATAAAACCAGAGGTAATAAAACCATATGCTGTCACGTTTTACAAATTAGGAGCCATTATATAGGTGGAAAGAGACTATTGCAGTGATAGGGGGTCAGCCTATCGCCCACAAAATCATCAATGAAACCTGTGTCCCTTAACTGACTTTTACAGTATGCCCGGGAAGAGAAGCAACTGGCACATTCTAAGTTTTCTTTTGCTCCCAGTTCAGCATGGATGGCTGAAAAAATACCATCCTATTCGCAATAAAGGTATCCTGTGAAAGCTTTGCTGGTATTTTTATGTACGTTTTTATGCATTTTCAGTCGAGCGAGCAAAGCAAATGTAATTAAAAAAGCTAACTAGATATCAAACAGCAGAGCTTTTATAAAGTTTTTATAGATTCAGAAAAAAGCAATATCAAAATGATCTTTTTTAGTTCACTGTAGTTTTATGATATACATTTTATGTATTTTATAATAAAGGTTCAATATTTGTTAAGAAAACGAATAAAATGTAGATCGAGCATAAAAAAGTCACTTTAAAAACCTTTTTCATACTTCGGCTACGTCAGCAAAGGTACAAATGCTAGCAAATCCGATGTTTTCAGTATAATCAATATCCTTTATCTAATAATGCTGTGAAATATTAGAATGGTACCGGGGAAAAAATGTCATTATGGCAATTATAAATTATTCAATTTGGGTCACTACCTATTAGAGATTGGCCGCAAATCGTTTCACTTTCGCTAGAATTGAAATTCGGTATCGGGTTGAAATCACATCTCATGCCGATTTTATACAAGAATGTATAAAAATAACACGGAGTTTTACCTTTGAGTTATAAACTTCGTGATCACTTTCATTTATATGATATGTTTGAATCAGAATTCATTATTTGCAATGACCGCCGGTCATAGATTTCTCACGACTGGCCACTGACCTTTAATTTCTCACGATGACTGCCTGCCACATTTAATTTCTCACGACGACCGGCCACCGCTTTTTAATTCCTCACGAACACATATTTCTAAGAGACCGCAGTCAGTACTGAGTGCTGTATAATGGTATAGAGTAGTGGTTGGAGTATGACAGATGCCATTACAGCACCCTGAAGATTATGACATCCATCAACTGGACCATTTTGTCTGTTTACGGCCTTAGCCTCCTTGTCACCCAGGGTAGAAAAACATGGCCCTGCAGATAACTCCTTTAAAAAACTGGGATGTGGTGTGATGAGTTGTTACCACAGACATATATCTGCATAGACAATGCATGTGTCACTATTTGTATTAAAACCAAGCGTGCCGACTTTTTAACACCTACTGTGACGTCACAGCGGATATTTATTGCTGGGAAATACAAACCGATTCAAAAACGCCGATGCCGCCGATGGAATCGATATTAAGAACGATATCGATATTGTTATATTGATTTTCTAACACACATACATACGCGAAGACTAAATCTAGCGGTGACCAACCTTAACACTTGGTCGGGGTTCGGACACGCGAAGTACATGCGTTATCTATAAAGATTTTACTTATAATATACGAAGCTTTCATAAAAAAAATCGTTTTTAATAGGAAATTAAAAAATCAACTGATATTTTTCTGTTCTTTCATTGCGTTTCTAAGGAATTAGTAGGTACGACAATCCAAATAACATCAAGAAATATTTCAATTATTTTGAAATATTTAAAATAATTGAAATATTTTTTTTATCTTTAGTAAAGATATTGCGAAACATTTGTATAATATGTTGGTGCAAATATTTCTAAGACCTGCAGCTTTCACATTACAATATATTTTACTTGCCAGTGGTGGAAGTCTTCTAATACCTACAATCTGTTTTCTTACCAAGTATTAAAACATGTTTATAAGCATTCAAAAAAACTTTCTGATGTATTGACATAAAAACCCACATAATACTAAATTCTAAATTACTAATCCTATCGATTACTAGGTATTTAACGACAAGTTAATATTAAGTTAATTTGGGAATATCCAGGGGTGTCCTCTAAAGTTATAATGTGGTTAGTGGCTATACTAGCTTGCTTTTCAAGTAACTAGGTTAATAGTTACTTGAAAAGCAAGCTAGTATAGCCACTAACCACATTATAACAAATCTTTACTTAAAGCTATTTACAAAACTGTTCCTCGAAATACTAGTCCTAAGACATTACCAGCAGCTAACGTAAATTTTCCACTTACCGCAAAATGTCATATAACTAATTTTGTAAAATAATCTACATCTTTAATAATACATTAAGATCAGCAAAACGAGGCCCACAGAAACTGAGCTAGCTATTGAGTTATTGTTTGCATCTCTCAAGCGACGTATCTTTCACAGATGAAACAAGGCCGGTATCACACGATGCGGTGGCTCCGGAACCGCGCCGTCACCGGACGGCGGCCGCCATCCGTCTGCCAGCAGCCTTATCTGTCATCAAGCCACTGGTTAGTTGGCATTTGCATAGTTATTTCGTAATTATAAATTTATGTTTACAGGTTTATGTAAGAATGAAAGAGTATGTAAATCGTTGTTTATAGTATCTTATATTGTCAGGCAAACTGAACACTTAAGTATATCGTTTTTAGAGAATTTGAGATCTAATTTACAGCACATGGGCTTAAAAAAGAACTCGTTTGAAAATATAGTACCTATTCCACAAAGTTTATAACTATATCTTTTTCTTTGTGTATCTTTTCATCACGGCAAACATAATAATCTAGGTAAAAAGCTCCTAAAAACTGTTATCTGATGTTATTTTAAGTGACGACGAGTTAAAAGATATAGGCACTAAAGCAACGGAGGCTCTTCTTGAACCATTGCTAGAACACATCACAATTGGAAAGATGATAATAGTGGGATTTTACAAAGGGGATTTTAACTAGAAGCATCCTCAGGGTGCAACCACCACCTCAAACAATTTTGAGGTGGTTGTAACTTAGTTTTAGTACTTGTGATTGATTACCGCAAACTAATGCCTGATTTAGTTTGACCAAACTAACGACCACTTTGGCGATGGGGTAAACCTATCTGCTTCAGACGCCAGTGGTCGCGGGTTCAATTCCCGCACGAAACAAGAAAAAAAAATGTTCCGTGCCTAGTTGTTTATCTATTTATGTATTTATATTCTAGGTTCCCCCTAGTTCGCTATATGGTTTTTTTTTTTATAAGTGACTAAACTCGCGTTTGACCTCAATCTCACCTGATGGTAAGTGACGATTATCATATTATATTATATTAGTGGTATCCCATAATACAAGTTATGCTTACTTTGGGGCCATGTGTGATTGTCTGGGGATTTTGTTTATCTATTTATGATTTTTTCTTGTAAAAATAATGTTGTAGAAAATTTCTTCTAAAGAAAACTTTATTTACAGATACAGAACACAACGGAGTCCACAAATATTGAGCAAAAGACAATAATTTTTACATCAACATGAATTCGACTGAAGCTAGCGACTACAACAGATCCACGCCAATCGTGTCCATTGGAACCAGTTTTATTACTCAATGGTGAGTCAATAGTATAAAATACAGTTTATATATTGTTCTGCTATTAATTACATAGATATATGCCGTCTTCAATACACTTCGGTAGCTCTTAAGTTAATACTTAAATCTTTAGGACGTCTCGGACGCGCTAAACATCGAGAAAAGCGTGACACTAAACTCAAGATATTGTTTAAATGTTAAAAACATTCCAAACATCAACAACTTAATGATAAAATCGATTTTCTCATGCCATAAATATAAGCAAGAATTTAAGCATAAGAGCAATGGATATCAACAAGTTAAGCAAAGTTACTGACAAAGTAAAAAAAAAAAAAAACATATTCCCAAGATGTCACCTTTAACAAAGAAAAAAGACATTATATAATTACAAGAAAATTTTTGTTTGAGGACATGTTTAACGCAGTAACGTATTATAATAATTTATATTAAAAATATCGTAAAAACAGTATAACAACATCGATACAGATCTTAAACCTTTGAGTGCGACATCTCAACAAACTTTTGTAATATTATCTTTCAAAATTAAATTACTTCAGGAAACTCTGCTTTAAGATGCATGTTTAAATAATCTACATTCCACTCCAGACTAGCTAAAAGGATTAAAACCAAACTAGGTGGAGAATTGTAGGAATGTAAACTACAAAGGGGTGAAGTTATTTAACAAATGCACATCTCACTCCATTGTACCCTTCTTAGTGGGAATACCGAAAATTCCATATCTTATCTCTACATGTTCATAGCTCTATGGCATGACGGCTAAAGGAAAGGAAATTTAGTAAATAATTCATTCATTCATATATTATTTTAATAATAATAAGTTATGATTCATTTTTTATAAAAAACCATTCGATTTGTGAAGTTCTGTAGGGACTGCTGTGATGGAAGGATATAAAAAATGTATGGAACGATTTTTTTGCAATAAATTGAAATAGGTGTTACTTGGCCAGTCTAAGCCCCCGTAGAGAAAACAACATGAACTTGTTTTCTTCACACAACTTTTATTATTGATTAAGTACTATTTACATAGCATAAAAATAATTGGTTTACTACTAAAAAAGTTAGACTACATTTTTGTGTATTTCTTTGCAGTTACTTAATTGAAACACTAATAGAATGAAAATTATTTTACGAATAATTAGAAAACATTATTCAGGTCTAAACAAAATAAGATAAAGCTTCCATACTGAACTGGGAGCGAAAAAAAAACATACAATGTGCTAGCTGCTTCTCTTCGCGGGCATACTGTAAAAGTCAGATAAGGGACAGAGGTTTAAAAGGCGTTTTTGTGGGCGATAGGCTGACCCCTGTCACTACAATAGTCTCTCTCCATCTTTATAATACCTCCAAATTTGTCAAACGTGACAACAGATGTTATAAAATAAGGCTATATTAGTAAACTACACACGGATGCACCCTTTACCGTTAAACAAACAATCTCATCCGCTGTACAATGTTGCGGTAGCTACATATGCTAAAGGTAATTTAATGTAGGTTTCCACGTTACTAATTACGTTATGAAACGGTATTATTAAGCTTTATTAAGTCAATTTTTGTTATTAATCTTCTATACTCTATACTTATAATAAATCTGTAGAGAGGTCAATTCTGTACATGAAATATTTTCTCAAAATAACTATCAGGGGGTGATTAGTGATCGATACTGATGCCAAAAATGCAATCATTTTTTTTTTTTGCGCGATTTAATATAGGTAGGTACAGAAGGAACAAGCGTTACATTACCTGTCAAATTTCCCCAACCAATTTTAACTTATTATCGAGGGCATAGAGTTCAAATTCAAGTAAAAAATTTTGACAGATTTGTAACGCTTGAAGGCAGTACTTAGTTAGTGTAAAAAGTAACGTAGTATGTGTTAACTACTATACCAAATTACATTAATATTGGCTTAGCCGTTTGGCAGTGAAAAGCAGCCATACATAACTATAGATAGTATTGTATGTACACTGATAATGGCTGGATGGATGGATTTTGCTATTCTTTCACGCAAAAACTACTTAGTTTTACCTAGAATAACAATAAGCTAAGTATAATTTATGAAGATATTGCATGAATTAAGTAAAATTGAAGGCATTGAATAAAACACTTTTTAACCGGATTGATGGCGTATAATTTATATTTTGCATTTTAACTCGACGTTTCGGTGTCTTTGCAGACCCCGTGGTCACGAGCGACTGTTAAAATTTAAAATGTAATTATATTTCGTCGCTTCATTCTTCAGATATTATATAACAGGTAGTCCTTTTTAGGTACTAGGTAACTTCGCACAATTTAAAGTATCATAAAAAAAACACTGTGGTGGGGCGCCGCGTGGCATGATCCACCCGGTTCGCGCCAAGCCCTCATTCTTTTTTCGTGCGTGGTAACAAGCATACGTCATTTACTTTAATCATTTACTTAAGTTTTTACAAAATGTTAAACGTACAGCAGAAGAACAGCTTCAACATTATAATATAAGGATAAAAATGTTGGAACAAAAAATATATAAAAAACGGAAACAGCGAATTATTTCTACCGATGAAGAAGAAATCTTACAAGGCAAGACCTACTTATTCGGTTTAAAAGTGTTATTTAAAAAATCAGAGCAGAAAATGCGTGTAATCTATAATAGATATATCACGTTAACTGCTCAATATCGTAATGATGTAAACTTTAATAAATTTTATCTGATCTTATCGATCACCTTTTGTTTTCAATACGATTACAGAAAATGCGGGTAATCTCAAGGAGATTTATCTCGTTGTCTGTAATACGTTATGGGCGTTATATTAATATGAATTAGACATAAACATGTCGCCTCCAAGGTTATTTAAAAAATCAGAGCAGAAAATGCGTGTAATCTATAATAGATATATCACGTTAACTGCTCAATATCGTAATGATGTAAAATTTAATAAATTTTATTTGATCTTATCGATCACCTTTTGTTTTCAATACGATTACATAAAATGCGGGTAATCTCAAGGAGATTTATCTCGTTGTCTGTAATACGTTATGGGCGTTATATTAATATGAATTAGACATAAACATGTCGCCTCCAAGGTATGAGTTACCGCTACCACTGGATGATGTAAACCTGGATAACCAGAAGACTGCCGCGTCATTCACTGTGAATCAAAAGCTATCTGCAAAGACGCTCCCTAATCCGGAGCCGTCAATATCACAAGACGCACCAGGTATATCGGGAGAACCTAATCTCGATCTGGATCCAGAGCTGCTTACTGCACTTGGAGCTGCAAATTCCGATACACCCGAATTTGGCGCTAAAATACACGATACGCTCTCAAATTTATGGACACCTTTACTAAGAAAAGGACTGTCCAAAGAAGACAAAGATAAATTAACCATAGAAAATACGGTACCCGAAAACTGCAAAAACTTGCAAGCCCCACAATTAAATGCGGAAATCTCGGCAGCCATAACTGACCTAGCACGAGCACGTGACAAAAAAAAAAAAGATTCCAAAACTTTCAGCAACAGCTGGGGTACGGTATTACCGCCATAAATCGAGGGATTGACGTCCTCCTTGGGAAAGAAGAAAACAAATGAAGGCCCTCCGTCACGTAAGTGATGGATGCCACCTATTATCAGACCTCCACTTTATGTTAACCAAAGATAGGGTTAAACTGATTTTACATAATTTGCATACAAACTTTAAACATGTTATACAAGACTCCGAAAGAGACAAAACTTTATTCGGAAGTTCATTGCCGGAAAAAATAAAGGCAAGTAAAGCCATTGAAAAACAGGGAGCCCTAATTAAAAAAGGCCCAGCCAAAACAGTCGCCTCTCAAATATCAACGGTCAACCGGTCGTCTCAGCAGGGAAACTGGACAGGACCTCCTCGTTACCCGTCGTTCAGGGGAGGGCGGGGAGGTCAGAGGAAACCGACAGCAGCTCAAACACAGCAGCGCCCACAATCGAACTCTGCGTTCAACGCCAAGTTCCAGCCGCAGACTTCATCCAGGATGCGTGCTCCGACCCAACATTAATCAAGGTACATGCAGGTCGAATTAATTTATTTTATGATTGTTGGACAAAAATAACTAAAAATGAAGTTATATTGAAGTGGATAAAGTATGGATTTAGAATACCATTCGATACTCAAATTTGTCAGTATTCTATTCCTAAAAATAATTTGTCATCATGTGAAAAACGAGACATGAAAATAGCTATAAATAAATTATTAGACTTAGGGGCTATAAAACCTTGTTCTCCTTCAAATGATCAATGTATTTCAAATATAATTTTAGCTCCGAAACCTAACGGAGAAAAAAGGTTTATACTAAATTTAAAATCTTTAAACTAGTTCGTAACAAAAGTACATTTTAAAATGGAATCTTATAAAACAGCCTCGAAATTAATTCCTCGTAATGGATACTTACCCAATGAATGAATCATATCTACTTATACCGATTTTTGTTAGTGACAGAAAGTACCTACGATTCGAATTCCAAGAAAATGATTCGTCTGAGCCGATCACTTACGAGTTCACAGCAAAGCCGTATGGATTATCGGTAGCTCCGTGGGTATTTACAAAAATTATGCATGAAGTAATGAGTCATTTGAGAAAACAAGGTTTTAAGTCTACTACCTATTAAGACGATCTTCTTATTGGAGATACATATGAAGAATGCATGATTAATGTAAGAAAAACTTTGAAGTTATTACATTGTCTAGGTTTTATTGTAAATTTCGATAAAAGTCACATTGTACCAAAAAAGTCAATCAAATTCATAGGTTTTATGTTCAACACAGAACAGATGTCTATCACGTTACCTGGCGATGAGCGGAATAACATTGCACAGTTAATAAATAGGTACATTAATCTTAAAACTTGTTCAATACGAAATTTTGCTAAACTTATAGGTGTATTGATCGCAGCCTGTCCAGCCACAAAATATAGATTCTTATATACAAAAATATTAGAGAGACAAAATTTTTTAGCCTTAAATAAGTTCGGAGGAAACTATGGGGCAAAAATGAATCTTAATAAGATATTACTAAAAGATTTATGGTGGTGGAAAAATAATATTAATATTATTTCTGGTCCAATCATTACTCAAAATTATAAGTTAGGAATTACTCGCGGTTTTGTTAGGTCTCAAAAGTATAGCTAGTGAAGAAAAAGAAAAGAAAGAAAGAAAGAGTCCAGAAAACTTAACCCTGATACTGAATGGGCCCTCTCGGATTGCGCTTTCCAACTTATTGTAAATAGTTTCGGGCCCATTAAGATCGACTTGTTCTCAAGTCGAGCCAATGCCAAATGTTAATTATTTGTCACCTGGAAGCCTGAACCTGATGCAGTCGCAGTTGATGCATTTACAATAAGCTGGGCTGACTTGGATTTTTATGCATTTTCTCCCTTTTCTCTTGTATTAAAATGTATACGAAAAATCATTGATGATAAAGCCGAAGGGGTACTTGTATTGCCCTTCTGGCCTTCCCAGCCATGGAGTCAGCACCCACTGCACTCCAGCCTTACCCTGGGTGCCGCGGGGCTCTCCGGGCGTCGCACATTGGGGCAGCGTCATATAGCGACATGATATAAGTTCAATTTTGAAAAGTAGGTATTTTGATAAAACTAATGATGATGTGATAAACTTGACTATCGACTGTATTGATTACTACCCTTTATAGCAAAATATTAATTTATTTAGTACCAACAAATTGCACTCAAAGTAAGACGTAAAACGAATTAAGAATATTGCGAATACTTAAAATAATTTATATAAAGTGTATCACGAAGCTAATTAATTATGTCTAATATGGAACATAGTGGTACTGGTATGTAGAATATATTGCACTATTAAAACGTTAATATTTAAACCATATATAGGCTGTGATAAAAAAAACAACATTTACACTATTTTTATATATTTTTTATAGTTCTGCAATGAGTTCCTCATGTTTGTCACTAGTATATAATAGAGTAACTACTTTTTAATATAAAAGCAAAACAAAAAGTAGGGAACTCATTGCAGAAGTATTTTTTTTTTAATTTTGAAATTAGATTACAGAATAGAATTTTCCGAAATATTGTTAAACTTACTGCTAAAATTTACCTTTATTTTACTTTAGTATAGAATTCTCTTTCCAGAGACAACAAATACCTTTAATTGCAAAAAAAAAGTATTGGTAGATGTGATTTTGAACAGTAAATACAAAAACTTATATAAAAAATTTGAAGACGTGGAATTATTTTTAAAAAATAAAACAGGTTGTACGGAATTACATTTAAGTGACCTACGTCAACAGCTGAAAAAATTTAAATTTATTTTTAAAAGTAAATGGGACCAATGTGGCAGAAAAAAGGCTGATTTTATAAATAAAGAACAAATATGGTTAAGCCAATCAATGTCTTTTAAATTGTATCCGCATTCAAATGTTGCTTCGCCAAATATAGGACGTCCTCCTTTAACTTTTGAAGACGTGGAATTATTTTTAAAAAATAAAACAGGTTGTACGGAATTACATTTAAGTGACCTACGTCAACAGCTGAAAAAATTTAAATTTATTTTTAAAAGTAAATGGGACCAATGTGGCAGAAAAAAGGCTGATTTTATAAATAAAGAACAAATATGGTTAAGCCAATCAATGTCTTTTAAATTGTATCCGCATTCAAATGTTGCTTCGTCAAATATAGGACGTCCTCCTTTAACTTTTGATAGTAGCAGTGACCAAACAAAACGAAAACGAACAGCTCAGCTACGGAAAGAGAATTCTGTTGAAGAGTTGACTTATTCAGCACAAATGAAACTAAGAGCGGAGGGTCAACCTGAGGCAGCAGATGTTATCAAAAATATTATTAATAGTCCCGAATATGCCAAAAAAGTAAAAAAACATAAAGATCAAAAACAATTATCGCCTATTGAAGCGTTGTCTATGATGATTGACGCCAAACTTTCTCGTGGTCAGTACGAAATAATAAAAAGCTATTTTAAAGATTATTTACCCTCTTACAAAAAAATACAAGAAGAAAAGGTAAAATGTTATCCTACTGGTGTTTTAGTAAATGAGATACAAGCCGAAGTACCTGTTCAAAATTTACTTAATCACACAGCAGAAAAAATAGTAGCTCTTCAACAAGAAGTATTAGCCAGTGTTAGTTTTAGTGAAAACGAACACCTTGTTTTAACTTCCAAATGGGGATTTGACGGGAGTTCGGGACATAGCCAATATCACCAGAGATATATAAATGAATATGACCTTGATGTAGATGATAAATTTGTATTCATCACATGTTTCGTACCTTTACAACTCAAGTATAATAATAAGGTCTTTTGGAAGAACTCAATTGGTCCGTACAGAAAAAATGAATATCAATAACCAAATTGCTGAACTTGCTGAAACAGTGGTAAAATTAGATAATAAACAGTTTATTATAAAACATAAATTAATTTTCTCAATGATTGATGGCAAATTATGTAATAGTTTGAGTGAAACGACCTCTGCCCTTAGATGTTATCTATGTAAAGCGACATCAAAACAATTTAATGATATAGATAAAATGATTCAGCTTCCTATAAATGCAGATTATTTATCTTTTGGAATGTCGACTTTGCATGCGTGGATAAGGCTCTTCGAATGTCTTTTACATCTAGGATATAAATTACCAATAAAAATGTGGCGAATTAATAAAAACGTTGAAAAAACTGTGCAAGATAATAAATTAAGGATTCAGAGGGAATTTAAAGAACTAACAGGTTTGCTTATTGATAAACCAAAACCTGGATATGGAAATACTAATACGGGAAATGTAGCCAGAAAGTTTTTTGAAAAAGGTGACATAACAGCCACTATCACTGGTATAGATCGGAACTTAATACATCGATTTTATATCATATTACAATGTATATCTAGTGGTTTTAACTTAAATTTATCAAAATTTCAAGAATACTGCTTAGGTACTGCTCGCCTGTTTGTCAGCCTATATCCTTGGTACTGCATGAGCACCACTGTACATAAAATTTTGATACACGGTCACGAAATTGTATCTGGATGTGTTTTACCAATAGGGCAATTAAGTGAAGAAGCATTAGAATCCCGCAATAAAGATTTTAAGATTTTCAGGGAATTTTACAGTCGTAAAACTTCTAGAAGGGATAACTTAGTAGATATTTTTAATCGTATGTTAATTTCATCAGATCCCATGATTTCAAATTTAAGGCAGAAACCCGTAAAAATTAAAAATAATTTTCATCAGGATGCAATAGATATGTTTGAAGAGCCAGCACCCTGAAATCAAATGTTATTTATTATTTTTTTATTATGTTTTAATTAATATACGTATTTTTACCGTAAACAATGTGTTGAGATAAGCTTTTTTAAAGGCAAAAATAGAGAATTTATATACTCAAATTACCAAAATAATAAGTATGGAGTTCCTCAGGGTAGCATAATAGGACCTCTCTTATTTTTGCTGTACATCAATGATTTACCAAATGTTACAGGAAAACAAAAATGTATTAACTTTGCAGATGACACAACACTCGTGGTAAATGCAAATAAGAAGGAAGATTTAAAAAATGAAATTCAATGCACATTAAATAACGTTTCGACATTTTTAAATAATATAAACCTTAAAATTAATTTTAATAAAACTAATATAATACAATTTCAAACATCTACTATAAATAATAATAAAATTGACATTAAATTTAATAACAAAACAATAAACAACGTTGAAACGGCAACATTTTTAGGAATACAAATCGACAAATATTTAAATTGGAAGGCACACATCGAAAGCCTTTGCCTCAAACTGGACCGATTTATTTACGCGCTAAGAAGAGTGAAAGAAGTAGCAGGAAAAAAAGCTGCATTACTATCATACCACGGCTACGTAGCTTCACTATTACGTTATGGCATAATTTTATGGGGCAATTCTGTTGAGATAGACTTAGTATTCAAAGTACAAAAAAAATGCGTTCGAACCTTATCCGGCGCGGGGTTTCTAGACAGCTGTAAGCCAATATTTAAAAACTTAAGAATTCTACCGTTGCCTTGTTTGTATATCTATGAAGTCAGCTTATTTGTAAAAAAGCACCCAAATCTGTTCCCAACTAACCGAGAAATGATTTCTGGTTGCAAAAGGCATGCTGAAAAATTGTATACACCTGCCCAAAGATTAACACAATTTCAGAAAAATATTGTATGTATGGCGGTTAAGATATTTAATAAATTACCAAAGACAATAAAAAAATTACCATTTAATAAATTTAAAATTAGTTTATTTGATTTTTTGATGAGTAGATTGTATTATTCTAGTAATGAATTTTTAAATGACAAATTTATTGACAGTTAATTAATTAAAGTGTAGATTAAGGTATGGTAATAATTGTAAATAGATGTATTAAATTTGAATGTATTAACTCTTAATTTGGACATAATATTTAAATTCGAAATTTTGCACACTGACACTTGTCGGTAGGATATTGTGGAACTGTAAATATAAATAAGACCTTAATTGTACCAATTTCCTGGCAAATAAAGATTTTATTATTATTATTATTATTATAATAGTTTTCCGAATTGTATTACTTTCTTATTTAAATTATGTTACAAACATGTTATTTGCTACATATTTTTATGCATGAAAGCATGAAACTACGAAAAAATAATTAATATCATGTCTCTATATGACGCTGCCCCACTGTGCGTCGTTCAGCCGGCGCGGCTGCCCACCAGAGGCTCTCACGTTGATGCTCGCCTCGCTCGCAGACACTACTGTTCGCCAGTACAACGTCTCATTGAAGTTATGGTTTCAAGAAGTGTGGTTATGAATTAATAGTTTCGAAAAATCCATTCCATTAGTTCTTTGATTCTTAAACGAGCAATTTAATAAGGGATGTTCTTACGGTTCATTAAATACACATCGATCTGCATTATCTCTTTTATTAGGAGAAGAGATAAGTGATAATAGTTGTGTTAAACGCCTCTTAAAAGGAGCCTATAAAACTAAACCTATTAAGCCTAAATATTCATTTACTTGGGATCCAAATTTAGTACTAAATCAACTGTCTTCTTGGTATCCAAATATTAATTTATCATTAGAAAATATTAAAAAAAAAAAAAAAAAGAAAAAACTCGTTACATTATTAGCTTTATGTACCGGTCAAAGAGTACAGACATTGTCTTTAATTAAATTAGAAAATATTGTTTTTCAATCTGATAAAGTAAATAGGTATTATTATAACAGATATAATCAAGACTTCCGCTCCAAATCGTGAACAGCCCTTATTATCTCTCCCAAACTTTCAAAGCAATATCAACATATGCCCAGTATCAACTTTAAAAGAATATATTTTTATTACAAAAAATATCTGAGGTTCAAACTCCGGGAATCTCTTCGTAACATTCAAAGCTCCCCACAGAACTGCATCAAGTCAGACGCTAAGTCGATGGATTAAGCAAACGCTCGCCACGAGCGGCATTGACATGAGCGTTTTAGTGCGCACAGCACACGACACGCGTCAACCTCAGCCGCGCGCACGGCCGGTATCAGTGTCGATGTCATTCGAAAAACGGCCGGGTGGACACAAAACTCACAGGTGTTCGCAAAGTTTTACCATCGGCCTTTAGATGATCAACAAAATAACTTTGCTTTGTCGATACTTAATCGAGACATGAACAATACTTAACCTAATATTAAAAATAGTTATTGAATATTACGTAGGTATTTTGATATTAAGTAAATTACTACATTAAAAATTATGTGTCTATAAATAGACTATCACTAAGTTTCATTAATTTAAGCTGATTATAATTTCTAGCAACTCAAATAAAGTAAGATTATTTGAAGCTTATTATGTAATAATACTAATTATTAAGTACTATAATAATAAAATATGTAATTACATATTTATATCTTTACTTATTTCAATTCCAAGTATATACCTAAACAAAACTTTCTATCTCTGAAAATCTACCTGTTATATAATATCTGAAGAATGAAGCGACGAAATATAATAGATGATTAAACGAACTTCTAAGTGAAGTTCTATCGCTATTATATGAGTCGCTTCATTCGAAGATATGACGTACCCACCCACCCCAGAACCCATTTAAAAGTTTCGTTTAGGGTCTCTAAAGAATGAGGGCTTGGCGCGAACCGGGTGGATCATGCCACGCGGCGCCCCACCACAGTGTTTTTTTTATGATACTTTAAATTGTGCGAAGTTACCTAGTACCTAAAAAGGACTACCTGTTATATAATATCTTCGAATGAAGCGACTCATATAATAGCGATAGAACTTCACTTAGAAGTTCGTTTAATCATCTAATATACGCGATAAATCCGGTTAAAAAGTATTTTATTTAAGGGTAGTATTTAATCGAGTAACTGTAAATAAAAATTTTAGGTGACAAAAATAATGAATTTGGCTTACTGTTTTAATTAAGTGAGCGACTGAGAGCGAGTGACGAAGAATCAATGAAACAGCGACTTAAAAACACTTTTGACCATGTCGGGATTGTCCAGGGTTGACTATAATAGCTGACCAGGTTTATGGCGCTTCGCCGGCCGCTGCCGCGGCACCGCTCGCTTCGCTCGCTCGGCTCGCGCACGTGTATAACTATATGCAACCTAACATGCTCCTCCTCGCTGCGCTCGTCGTCGCACCTAACCGTACTGATTCCGCCTTCCGGTGCGGGAGCCCTTCTCGTAACTTATCTCTTTCATCGCGTTCTTATGTGTTTTAGTCGCTCACTTAGTAATTCAGTCGCACTATTAATATTTAAAACGGTTCATTTTCATTTTTGTTTCAAGACAGTATAAATTTGTTTTTTAGTCGCTCGTTTTATTATTTCCAGTTCAAATTGGTTTTTTAGTCGATCGTTTTATTATTTCCCTTTATTTAATAGTCATATATATCGCGAAAACTTAAGACAATATTAAAATTTAAGGCACTTTGGCACCCGATTTGTTTATAACGCTATGTGCCTTTGTAATGTACCTAATAGATAGTTACCTACCTATGTTTGTGGTAAGGAGTTATACATATTATATGGGCGAAGATTCTTCATTTTTATTTTTGTTATTAAAGATAGTTAGGACCTTGGAGAAGAAAATAACCTACTCGAAATACTAATTCAATACAGACGAAGTCGCGGGCATCATCTATGTAATATACCTACCTACCTATACTTTTTCACAAAACCTAGGTGAAACTGCGGATCATTGCTTTGTTGTAACAGTTTTTGAAGTAATTCTGTCTGTTTATCTATCAGTAACGCTTTCACAGCTAAACTACTGAGTCGATTTTGACGAAATTTAGAATAAGGTAAGTTTTAACTATAAGGAGGATATAATAATAGTATTTATCCAACTCTAATAAACGGTATCCACGCGGACGAAGTCGCGGGTCACAGCTAGTTCTGTAATAATAATTATTGTTGGTAACCTGAAGCGCTCAAATTCACCCAGAAGCGTAATGGCACTAGAAAACCTAGAAAAAAGGGGAGAGTTTTAACCAACATTGATTGAAGGTATAAAACTAAAGAAGTAACTCCACATTTATCGTTTTAACAATAATATATTCAAGACACAATAGCGGCAGATAGTACAGGTAGGTACAACACTCCAGTAAATAAAAATGAACTTACGTAATTGAGGTAACACTGTTTACATATCATTAAAATAACATAAATAAATAAAATTCTCAGACAATCACACCAACTACATGGCCCCAAACTAAGCAGAGCTTGTGATATGGGATCCAATGTAGCGAACTAGGGGGAACCTAGAATATAAATACATAGGTATAGAGATAAACGCCCAGACCCAGAACATTTCTTTTTCTTGTGCCATGCGGGAATCCAACGGAACCGTCTGAAGAAGACAGTGTTACCCCATCGCAAAAGTGATCGTCAAATATTAACATTGTTCTTGAGGACTCACTAATGCAGATTGATATCCCATGAGTAACAGATTTTACCCCCAAATCAATCAGACCCACTGGCGTGAAACGCTATCTTATTAGATAACGAATGCATTGTGATTTGATATTTTTTTATTATTATACTCTAAAATGTCAAACGAGTTATTATTTTACCTGTTTTATTGAATAACGCTACCTGTTTTATTAAAAAGGCTATTGTTTGAATGGAGTGATTTACTGAAATATAAAAATAAACATAAATTACCAACAAATTTTCATGCAACTTGGGTGGTATCATCATTTCAAATTGATCTCCTATATTAATACAGAAGAAAAAGACGTGGTGAGTATAATATGAACATTAAATCAAAAATATAGAATAATACAGTAAAAAAAATATTAATATATAATTATAATTTAAATATCAAACATTTGTTTCATAACAGGCTATTTATTGCCCACAGGGATCGAAAATCATTTTAGCTTTCTTATACAGTGCGTCTGCGCAGGTAGTAATAAAACTTTAGGGGCAGATACTACATGTTATTTCATCGACGAAAATACCCCATATGTCAGGTCAATTCGAAAAGCCTGCAAATCTGCAGCCATTTTTTATTTTTACTTCAACAAATTCACCTCAGTTTGTAAAACATGGGCGGCTTAAGTTGCACGTATTGTAGAAGCTTATTGTTGGTGTTTTTTTAAAGGCAAAAGAGTATATGACGTCATAAAGAAATCTTTAAAATAATAGTTTTTTTGTTTATTGCCGGAGGGACAAAGTTCATTTTTTACAAAAACTTAGCGCATCTGGCCACTTTATTCTAAAATTGTGTGAAAACCACACCGTTGACCCATGTTTTTTTTTCTAATTCCATTACAATATTTGAGATGCTTAACAAATTAGTATAAAATTCAATGCTCTCGATTTAATAATTTAAGAGTTATTGTTGAACAAAAATGCCCTTTTGCTCGCGGTAGTAAAATTTATCTTACAGCTGTTTAAGCTCTGCGGCTTGTACGAACTCAATTATGGTGTTTTGCCAAAGACAAAAGTTCAAACTATTAACATATAGCGTGATAGTATCTGGCAAAGAATCGTTTTAATTAGTTTTACAGAATTTTAGCGCATCTGGGCGCTTCATTCTTATTATATTCATTGCTGAAGTAAAAACGAAAATGGCTGCAGATAGGCAGGCTTTTCGAATTGATCTGATATATGGTATTTACGTCGAAGAAATAGTGTTTAGTGACTGCCCCTAAAGATTTATTACTACATGCGTGGACACACTGTAGATTTTAGGCTTCGCTGAAATTTTTGAAATTTTAAGCCTTTAATAAATTATTTATTCAACTCCAATTATATTTTGGCGTACATATTATTAAATAGGAATAATATGTACGCCAAACGTACGTAATAATATGTATGTAATAGGAAAACATTAAAGCACCAACACAAGTTCTTTAGTTTCCAGTTAGTTCAGGTAACTTTACGTTGTTGATATTAACAACGAAAAGCTTTAAAAATATTTCGGTTGCACGATTTCGGTATGAATAAATAGGAAGTTTGCATCGCCGAACATAACAATTTGCATGAGAAGCTTAGTGAAATAGTAAGATTATTTGCTGAGTTTCACGTTCTTTTAAGAATAACATTTATATTTTATAAATACAAGTATCGACTTTGAAGTTTTTGAATTTTTTTATTGATACTCTTTATTGAGCCGTGGAATAAATTTTAAAATAACGTACTTATGCAGGACAGATACAGTGATTTTGACAATAGGAGTGTTTATAGTACAGTAAAAATCGTACGTTTCAAGTGTTTAGTCGTATGACTTTAGTTAAGGTTATTAAATTAAATTATGAATTTATACATACATACATAGCTTCACGCCTGTATCCCTTACTGGGTAGGCAGAACACCAGAGGCTATCAAACCATCTGAGGTCTCGTTTAACAAATTTAGAGGTATTATTATGAGGGAGAGAGACTATTGCAGTGCCAGGGGGTCAGCCTATCACCCACAAAATTGTCAATAAAACCTCTGTCCTTCAACTGACTTTTACTGTATGCCCGGGAAGAGAAGCAGCTGGCACATTCTAAGTTTTTCTTTTACTCCCAGTCCAGCATGGAAGAATTATTATTATTATAAATTTATCCATTTTCTTATTCCATTTTTTTATTATACATATTTACGATGGAACTACCCCTGGTCTATAGAAAACCGGCGATATAACAAAACGCGCGAAGCCCGCGCCGCCTGTGCTTGAACGAGACCTCAGCCCGCGTTTGACTGCAATTTTATCTTATGGCAAGTGCAGATGAGGTCAAAGATGACAGTACGTATTTTTAGGAAGGAACTGGTTCTTTATAAAATATAGCCGGAACAAATTTCGACGACCGGCTGGTGTTGTGGTAACATATATTCCCTTCTATGCCAGAGATCCTGGGTTCGAACATCGGTAAGGCGGCTGCGGATATCGGTGTGATGAACACAGATATAAGTCATCAAGTCATGGATGTTTATATGTTTATTTAAGTTTATTTTAATAAAAAATACGTATTTATTCAATATTTCTATGTTTATATATTTCTTACGTATATCAGTTATCTAGTATCCATAACACAAGTTCTTTAGGAAACTTAATTTGGGCTAGATAATGTTGTGTGAGTGTCAGAAGAAAAAAATTCTTAAGAAGGCAAACCATCCGGATGGAATCCGATGGAATCTGCCACCAAGCAGATACTACTTGGATAATTTGCTTCTTTCGACACGCTTATCTAGGGGCTGTAGGTAGGGTTGTCAACCATACTGTTTTCATTAATGTTTTGTGCAAGAACGTTGGAAACTGTGTTGCCTAACTTTGGAAACTGTGTTAGCCTATGGAATATTTATCTAACCGTTTTTATAAGAAATATAATGGCTGCATGTTTCTTTAATAATAAAAAAATAAAAAATAATAAGAAGCTCTATAAATACGTATGTGTTCAAAACATAAAATAAATTGAATACTGTTTATTCTTCCAAAATACTGTTTGATATTCTTTTCAGACTCAAATATACTTTATTTCTAGAAAAAAAGTTGACAACCCTAGCTGTTGGGCAATAACTTGTAAATAATAAAAAACTGCGATAGGCTGACCCCCTGTCACTACAATAGTCTGTCTCCATCTTTATAATACTTCCAAATTTGTCAAATGTGACATCAGATGGTCTTATAACCTCTGGTCTTCTGCCTACCCCATAAGGGATACAGGCGTGACGTTATGTATGTATGTATGTAATAAAAAACTGCTTTGAAATATTATTATTTTTTATAACAGGAAACTACAGAAGCTGAATCAACGCTCGTGCTACATAAACGGTGCTTACCAAGACTGCCAAGATGGATACTACATTTCTAACGACACCAACGCGACTGATGTCTACTATTTCAACAGCACTTACGACAATATTCTCACTGGTGATGGACTGGTGAGTCTTAAACTGAATAGTTGGGCGAGAAAAAACGTTTTTATTTTCAGTTCTAATTTACTTTTATATTTATTTTATGTTTTTCGTTATTTTAATGTTACTTAATTTGTTTGATATTAATTGGATTTAGTATAGTTTAATTCAATCTGGTTTTGACTCTGTTTAATAATAATCTTATTTGACTTAATTGTATTGTTTTCAGTTTAAAATGATTTAATTTAGATGAAATTTATTTTATGTATTCTAATGTTATTTTTATGTAATTTAATTTGATTGAATTTAATTTCGTTTGACTCTTGGTGTAATTTTGTGAAATTTAATTTAGTTTGATCTGTTCTGATTTAATTTGTTTCGATTTATTTTGTTTAAATCTGATTTCATTTAACTTAATTGTAATAATTTTATTTTATTTCTTTTAGATTTCGGTATTTTTATTTATATTGAGTATTTGAATTTTATGCATGTACCCTTTTTTGTACTTATCTAAAACTTATTGTAAACTGAATAACAATATAAGAAATTATAATTGGCTTCTGTGTAGCAAATAAAAAAAAATGTAATTATATAATCGATTGTGCTGTAGAAACCAGTAAAGTGAAATAAATAAATAAAGTTCAAAAAGAGACGTTTGATGCTCTTATTATAAGGAATAGTAAGATATAAAACATTAAGTTGTGGTATCCGGTGTTAGAGACAACGTGCATCTATCTGTTACTTGGACGAAAGTGGTCTCAGGCCTTTTAATTAAAGAATAAACTTTCAAATTTTTTTAGGATAACCTAATGGCAAAAATGGGGGCTGATTAAAAATTTTTGAACGCTGTATTCTAAATGAAAAGCGTGACTTATTATTATTACTTCAATCGTTGATTAAACCCAAGTTTTACCTTCATCCGACCTGATGAAGATGCGGGGCGAAGACAGAAGCATAGGGGCTTAAGAAAGGTCTAAGGTCTTCAAAATATCTTTGGTGTTTTCTTAAAGGCTTAAATCCATAGTGTTTGAGCCGCCGGCCGATGATGTTTCAGCATTCAATACTGTCATGATTATTATTAATAGATTGACTAGATCGTCATGAACCTTGTTTAAAATGTTATTGAACAAATTTTTTGCTTTTGGTAGTTTAATTAAACAATGAAGTCAAAGGAAATCTTATGTACAACACTAGTCTCATGTCCAAAATCTTGATTAGAAACTATCAATAATACACATTGTTTAGAGAATCCGAGTCCGTGGGGTTGGTGGGGTCTTGTAACGTAGCAGAATCGAGGTCCATGATGTGAACAAAGTTGAAAATAAAAGGAAAACCGAAAAAGCACATCTACTTGTTTCCATATAACAGAGTGAATATTTGATTGGCGTATTTGACCTTTGATGTTTGCTGGTAGGCATACTGAATTAAAACAAAAGTCACAAAAAGTTATAGTTGCAATCGAAATAATGCATTGCAATATTATGCAATTAAAATAATTATGTTTGTAACATGCTTTTTATTATTTTATATGTTTTTGTTACTGTTTATGAAAAGCTTTATGTATTTATCTTTGAAATGAAAACCACCAGTAAAACTTCTTTTACGTTGAATCAGTAACTCCAACGCTGCGCAGCTATTGTATGGAGAATCCTTTCATTTAGTTTCTTATAAATTGAGATTATTTTTATTGGGAAATAGTTTTGTTCTGATACTTTTTTTAATGATTATTCAATCATAATCAGTCATACAAATTATCGTACATTCAATTCATCCATTAAGTGCTGAAACATACAGCTTACTGACGGCCCGAAATGGACTTACATTTTCAAGGTATTTTATTTTGCATGGTTTTGACTTTTACATTCACAAGGCTACATAATACGTTTTTCACGAGAACGCACCATTAAAGCATTAATATTGGTTTAGTAAAATATTATTTATTAGAGAGAATGCAAATAGATCATTTGGATTAACAGGTTGTATGGGCGAGAGTTAGTCGGTTCTCAATTCTTGGGCTTTTCTTGTTCGAGTATAAACGAAAATATTGTTTAATCAATAAGTCAGCTAAAGATCAGGGTTCTTAAAATAATCAAGTTCTATGCCATGAGAATCATATAGAAACTGTTTGGAAGAAATATTGTTTTTCATCCAATCAGTTTTCAATACCTCTTGACAGATCAAGTCTCTGAAATAGCGATAGATTCTTTTCGATGTGTTAAATATGCGTTTTTTAATGTATTATTTTACGTTATCACAGAATATCGCTTATTGAAACGTTACCTATCAACCACATATCTATTTAAATATATTATTTACGTTTAAACATCACTTTTACTCGCAAACTGACGTGAATCTGACATTCAAAAGCTATTGAGACCTTTCCCATAATGGAGCGTATGACCTTTATGCCATGCTCGCTGAATACGATGAGGGCAGAGTGGAGAATGAAGGTTATTAAAGGAACTGTCTTAAGAAAAACAAACTAGGAAAATACACTTAAATAGCTTTAATTTAAGAATTTAAATGCTTTGTTTAGGTTCTAATTCGAATAACCAGGTCAATATAAAATTTATACTGTATATAATACATAAACGTGCATACATAAACGTGCATACATAAACGTGAAAGAAGTTATAATACACACTACTAGTTAAATTTTAAGATCCAAGTTTGAATATATTTTTGATATACATGAAATAAATTACAATATGTACAAAATATAATCCAGAATGTTTTGCTAACGCTAAGGGTTTTTAAATGTCTAAGTCAATGCTTTTCGTAAGTTTAATGTACTTTTTTTTAGTTTATTACTGAAAAAAACAAAATAAAAATTTTGAAAAACCCACGACGCGACGGTTAAAAAGTAATTGAAAAAGAATAAAATAATTTAAAATTCCCCGACTGAAATGATTTATGTGACGAGAGATAATTAACGTGAAAAGCTTTTTTAAAAGTTCACTTTATCTCACACAAAGTCGGTCATATTATGAACAACATACTATTCGTTTTCATAGCACTTCCCTACGCTTACCTATTCGGTTCTCGAAGATGTAGATGTCGCAATAACATAGGTATTCAACTCCCTATGAACTTTATAAGAAGAGCAAGAAAATCCGTCGAGGGCTGCCATCAATATTTTAAATTTCAATATAAAACTACAAAACGAATTCATTCAATGGCACGAAAATAACTATACTTCTTATAAGTGAAATACATCGGAAATGTGTACCCATTAAAGCTGAAGAAGACAAATGACATTCGCGCAGTAAAATACAAGAAAAAAGTAAACGTATACTTCTATAAAGATTCCTTGAAATAATTTCTTTGCACATGTTCAATTCTCATATTCACCTAACACTTTCGCACTATAATGATCGTAGGTAGGTGAATTGTTAAAAGAACTTTTCACGAGCTTACCAGTAACGATGCCTTCGTTTATTTTATAATGTATGGCTTTATTCGAAGGTTGATGAAAATTGCTGTGCTGTCGACAGCTTATCAATTATAAAGCCTATAAAAGGTAGTTGGTAACTTATAAATCTATGCTATTTACAATTTGCGACTGAAAGCGTGTTTGGTCGATAAAGTTAGCTTTTTTGATGGAAAGACTTTTTATGTATTTCAATTATATTGTTTGCGAATGTGAATTATGAAAACGTTCATATTATAGTGCTGTTCAGGGTGACTGGTAATTAGTGAACACCCTTGTAAGGGAGTATGGGACAGGTCGTTTGCAACAAATTTAGTTATGTTTATGATGGTGCCAAAGTCAATCATTAATGAGATTTTAATATATTTTTTAAAGCACTATGAGTCCTCTTTAGGCTTGAATAAAAATAAAACCAAGTTTTTTTTGTTACATTCCAGTTACTAAATCGACTCTAAAAAAGTCACCCTGTATATTATATTTCCTGTATTGTCACTACGTTATGGCATATACAATGAATGCCTTCACTTTTGAAGTGAAAACCTAAATATTGTTGTGTTTGTCATTCGTTTCTATTGCCGCGCTAGATGTGGTTGCCTTTCTTTCATGATTAATACTAAATTCGTATAAAAGGCTTTTTTCTTATTTATTCAATCATCATTATTGATAATACAACTCAACTGAGTCGACTCAAGTTAAGCATGTAGTAAAAGTCGGTTAATCGTGCAATGATTTTTCAGAAGTAATTGTAATTACATCTTCGAGCTTACTTCTTTCGTCTAGTGAGTTTCAGGTCAAACTTGAGTTTTATTAATTGACTAGCTGACCCGGCAAACGTTGTTTTGCCATATAAATTAAAAAAAAAATAGTTGTTAGCCGATTCTCATAGATACCGGATAAGCACAAAAAATTTCATCAAAATCGGTCAAGCCGTTTCGTAGGAGTATGGCAACGAAAACTGTGACACGAGAATTTTATATATTAGACTAGCTGACCCAGCAAACGTTGATTTGCCATATAAAAAAAAAAGAAATAGATGTCTTATTCTCATAGATACCGGATAAGCACAAAAAATTTCATCAAAATCGGTCAAGCCGTTTCGGAGTAGTATGGCAACGAAAACTGTGACACGAGAATTTTATAATTTATAGATTGAATCAGATGTTACTTTGCGGAGATCCATCACAACAACTATAACTAAGTTACCTTGCTAATTCAAATAATACAAAGAACTATTTCAGTGGTGGTCGTTGCACGCTGAGGATGCTTCTAGTTGAAGCGAAACACGCGTCGGTGGTGCCTTGTAGTGCGGGTTATAGTGTGTAGTATTTGTAGCACACCTTGCTTCTTATGGGAGGGAGTCTATCAATAGTTTTAAATCAAAAAGGTAGCTTAGTTATAGCATTTGGGTTTTCTTAGACCGTATACAGAAAGAAAGCTGAAAACTTATAAACGCTTACCGGCGCTTGACAGCGCTTGTCCGTTCTACACAAAGAAAGCAGATTGAGGCAAACAAGCAAAATTTCGGACTCATCGGACGATGATTTCCCAGCGCTGGCCAGCGCGTATTGAAGCTTGTCGGAACTTGTCGGCTTATCGGCGCGCGTTCATATATTTTCCTGCGCGGGTCATCAGGGTGGTGAAGCGCTGGTAAGCGCTTATAAGTTTCCAGCTTTCTTTCTGTAAACAGCCTTACTAACAAAATTTATTCACGTATTTTAGTACACTATTGTGTTTAAATGCATAATTATACATATAATTTCAATTTCTTCCTCAGCAACCAGTGCTACCACCGTTCCCGATCTGGCTAGCCGTCATCTTTGCAACGTGTCTCGTTCTGGTCATTCTCTTGACCGTGAGTGGCAATGTTCTGGTGCTCTTGGCCTTCTTGGTCGACCGCACTATACGACAGCCGAGCAACTACTTCATAGCGTCCTTGGCTGCAACTGATTTACTTATAGGTAAGACTGAAAGCCGAATAAGTTAATTCGATTTAATAATATATCGTCTACAGAATTTTATCCCAAATAGGTAAAATTTTGATGTCGTTGCAGGCCATGTGGTTTACAATATAATTGTTTGCGATAAAATACAGTTAAAAGAGTCTGATGACAATTTAAAGTTAGTTTTATTTAGTATCAAAACTCCTTTGGGTGACTACCACAGATATACATCTATATAGATAACGCAAATGCATCAACTTCACGTGTCCAAACCCCGACCAAGCGTCAAGGTCGGACGCCGCTAGATTCAGTCCGCGTGTCATGCATGTCTGTTAGAAAATCGATATCATTCTTAATAATCGATTTCATTGGCGTTGCGGCATCGGTGTTTTTGAATCGGTTTGTACGATCACGGCTATCCTGTAAATATCATTATCAGTATGACGTATAAAAATATAAAAATATTTCGTGGAGACTACTTCTTGTTTCCTACTTTTTAGAGCGTATATTAGTAGTCGGGTTTTAATTTTTTAACTTTCTTTTTTGTTATAAAAATAAATCAAAAATCCTGCCTGTCAATGACTTTTGAGCCAATATAAACCTGTGTTATTTGGTGGTCGTCAAAATTTTTCGGAAGTCTTAACGGATTCTGAAAAAACCTTAAGACAACTTTATACAAATTAAAACCCAGGACCAACTGCTTTTCATGCTCTCCAAATAAAAAAGTCGTCGTTATAAATTGATGGATGGCAGTCTCCAATGTTTATATAAACCGGGCCGAATGTTTTTTGTCCTGCCATATCGAATAACTACGCCAACTCAAAATTTTTCTTGCAATCATCTAAGCACTTATTGAAATGATGATACAGGAATACATGATCAGTATATGTTAGTTCCGCATTTTCTACAAATTATTAAAAGATTCTATATGCCACTATATATTATTATTATTGACATAGCTAGAAATTCTTTTCAACAAAATACCACTGTTTAAATAATTTTGTTTTGTTTCAGGTACTTTATCACTTCCATTTTACACAGACTACGTATTAAAGGGGTACTGGCATTTAGGGCCTTTACTGTGTGATTTGTGGCTGTCAGTGGACTACACGGTATGTCTCGTATCTCAATACACCGTTCTACTAATAACTGTAGATAGATTTTGCAGCGTCAAAATTGCTGCAAGGTATAGAGCCTGGCGAACAAAAAACAGAGTGATTTGGATGGTGACAGTCACATGGATCATACCGGCCTTGCTATTTTTTACAACAATCTTTGGATGGGAACATTTTGTAGGCTATAGAGATTTACAAGAAGGTGAATGTGCTGTTCAATTCTTAAAGGACCCAATATTTAACACAGCTTTAATTATAACTTATTACTGGACGACGTTATTTGTATTGATTGTACTTTATGCAGGTATTTTCAAAACTGCGTACGATATGCAGAAGAAAAGCGAAGCAAAGCAAAGAAAAATGCGATCTATGGTAGCTCTGAGTGCAGGAGTCATGTCTGGTATGGCGGGACGAGCAGCAGGAATGGCCGCCTTATCAAAAGCTACAATTACCAGCGAAGAGCAAATGAAAATATCAGAATCTATAAGAAAAGACTCAACTTCAAAAGGTTCTTTGGCTGCACCCTTATTAAACTTGGGAGGTTCCACGGACTCAAACTCTAGTCAAAAATCTTCAGCTCATAAAAGTAGTGCCACTGTAACAGGTACATCAACAACGGTGGAATCTGATGGCGATAAAAAAGAGGACCAAGTAGAAGCGGAAAGGTCAAGTAGTCCAGCCTTTGATTCGGATGATGAAAGTGGAGTTCAATCGAATATTAAGAAACGACCATCTGTTGCAAATTTGGTGATGCAAACAGGAGCATTGCAGTTATTAAATAACATGCGGCTAAATGGAGGGATGATGATGAAACCTCCGGAACAAAAACAATCACCAGTCACAACAAAACATGACCTTGATAAGCCTAAAACTTCACTGTCTCAAATTTCTGAAAAAAGTTTGCTCGATACTGACAACCCTGATCTTTCACAAAGTAGTGATGTTACCCCGATACCAACGGTGCCACTATCAACAGTAAGCTATATGTCCCCAATATCTTCCGGTATTGCTACTCCTTCAGAGCAACGAGAAGTAGCTACAACTATCGCTCAAAGAATTATACCACCTCCAACAGAATTCAGATGTAGCCCACCAGTTTCAGAAAGCCCCCCGTCACAGTCTGAATCTTCTAGAACTAGGACCGTTAGGGTTGTAAAAGGAGATGGTTCATCTTATGATATTTTAGTAGGATTAGATGGAGCAGATCTGCGTTATATGGATGAAAGTTCGGTTAATGTTCCTTCACCAACATATGAGAGTCCACCTTCGTCGGTAACGTTTCCTACAGGAACAGAGCCATCGTCACCTCCAAATTTAAATTCTGGTGTAACAAATACGACACTTCTACAAGCAGCTCTTTTTCGAGCGACAGCTGAAGCTCAAGTTACAACCCAAACAAAACCCATGTCTCCACCACCACCAGTTAAAGTAAATACAGAAGTAAGTCTTACGTCAGGAGAACGACCAAAACCTGTAATTACTTTGGTATCATCTTGTAATGAAAATGACTCTCAAACGTGTAAGCAAGTAGAAAACAAAGCTTCACCGCTAAAACTGAATCCTGTTATCAGTCCTGCAGTGGAAAACAGTGATATATCTACACCAGCTGGATCCGGCCGTGGAGATTCAAAAAAAGAATTCGTAAAAAATATAGGTCAAAAATTAAAAGTAAAGCGTTCGAAACGAGACGGCTTATTCCCAAGTATAGGAGGAAGACAAAAATCGAAGTCTGAAAATAGAGCGAGAAAAGCCTTCAGAACTATATCTTTTATATTAGGAGCTTTTGTAGTATGCTGGACTCCGTATCATATTCTAGCTTTAGTAGAAGGATTTTGTACAAATCCACCTTGTATTAATCAGCATTTGTATATGTTTTCGTATTTTCTATGTTACGCTAACAGCCCGATAAATCCGTTTTGTTATGCATTAGCAAATCAACAATTTAAGAAGACCTTCACGAGGTTGTTACGGGGAGACTTTCATATCACCTAGTCCATGTTTGTTGGCGCGAAAAATGTGTAATATTGTTGCATAGGTAACGATTACAAATTTTGTATTACGCGCACAATCAAAAATTTGCAGATGAAGTAAGACAATACTAAAATAAATAAATTTAAAATGTTTGAAAGCTTTTGATGTATGTATGTATAGTACCTATATATTAAATGTGTATTATATAGCGTTTGTATTTACATTTTTAGCTTTTGAAGCTGGTTGAAATCATGTCTGTAAATAGTGAAATTAGATATCTGTTTTGTAAAGTAAGATTTTTAGTTGGTCTTAAAAAGTTCAGAACTGACAATAACAGTGTTAGATCATTTGTAAATAAGATAGATAATATCAAAAGTCTCTTTATATTTCTAGTCCTTATGCTAAGTGAATGATATTATAGTGACATAAGTAAATGTCAAAGATATTTTAAGTTTAAGGCTACGTGTAAGGTTCTAATGAGAAATTGGAATAGAAGTTTCTTTGGAAATATTTTCCCATAATAATTGAGCTAAGTAATTTTCCAATTGTAACAGTAGCAAAAAAATGTAAAAGAACCTTTTTTAATTATTTTTAATTTCATTAAAGTGCTTTGACTTTGAGTAAATGTTTTCAAATAAATTTAAATATCATTAAGCAAATATAAGTAACCGCATCTTTTCAGAATCTAAGTAATTTCTATGACATTTCTTTTTCATCATTTAAAATCTGAATCTCGCATTTACTCAAGCTCAACGTAACAGCTTGAACTTAATACGCTTGGAAGCTTTATGCTTAGAGCCCAGCTAAAGCTTCTTCAGCGTTAAATGTTTGGTCAATTATGATTGTAAAGTAGAATAGTAATAGAAAATATATTGTTTTTCGGGCCTAAACACCCTGTAGAAACGTTTCATTCCTGTGTAAATTCCATTATTAGTTTACTTTTAATTGTATTTTTACATTAAACCTAAAAATACAATTGATTACCTATTACTTAAAAATATAGAAGAATGTATATTTTTGTAGATTTAAGTAGCCAACATATTGAACATTGTATTTGACTGTAAAAGTTCATTATTGTATTTTAACACAATAAATAAGATTGAAAGACAAAAGTGAAATATCAGTAGTTAGAATATCCTGTTGGAATTAAAATGATATCAAAGAAATAAAAAATAATTAGTTGTAGCGTAATAAAACTTTAAAGTAATTCCTAGCTTAGTTCAATTAAAGAAACACATAATGACATTATTGTATTAAGTTTCCACCGATACTCATGAAATCTATTTTTTTTTTCACCGATTTCCACAAAACGAGGAGGTTCTCTCTTTTTTTTTGTTACACGATTTTTCTGACAACTATGAATCGATTTTGAAAATTCTTATATGATAGGGGATACTTCATAGTTATTCCCATATAAATTTCATTGAAATCAGTTGAGTAGTTCATTGAAAATTTCAAATTTTTGAAACAATATGTATGATTTCGGATAATGTTTACGTGGATGACACTCTAAGTCGGTCAAAGTTTTGACGTGAAGTCGGTTTTTTTAATGCTCCGCATTTGTTGATTATTCATATATGTATATATTTTTCTCTTTATTATGTATTCTTTTCATATAAATATTTTGATTAATTTAAAACACCTTACTCTAGACTTATGTTACTTTAAACAGTTTTTCAAGTAAATAGCATATACATAATATTTCTGAACTAACTAAAGGCAGTACATATAAGTGACTTCTTAAAAAGTATACTTTTAATAATTTTAATCGTAATTCAAATAAAAAATCAACAATAAGCGTTTTTTTATTTGTAACCTTACAAATGATTTTAAAAAATAATAATTGTTAATTGTCAGAATTTTATTTCAAACTGTCGTTCTTTCATACTAGAAATGTATTAAAAAGCTATTTATTAAACCCCTTTCGTTAAAATGAAATGAAATTATTGTTATGAAATAATTTTGTAGCTTATGTGAATTAAGTTAGCAATCAAAGTAAATTATACATATTTATATGTATATTTTTTAATTTACGTAACAAAATTTGAGCTTACAAAGTGTAAAAGGAACAAAGATTTTTATTCAGTTTCTGTACCTTGCAACAGAGAATACTAAACTTTAATTTTAAAATTAAGTTAGACCAGCATGTTTTAAATGCGCTATGCTCTGAAAAAAACAGTCGGGTTTAATTAACGGGAAATAATCCCTTATTATGCTTCTGATAGCGCACTTCTTGAAAAGGTAAAATGTTAAAGAAATTCTTGAAGTATATACATACTAATACATCCCTTTTAAAATATTTGCATTAAAAATCATAAAACACTGGTTCAGAACGTATTCACAAAGAAATATTAAGTTTTCCGAACCACTTTTTCTGTTACACTTTTTTGTTAAGCGAAAACAAAGGAACGTAAAAAAGACGATCGCAGGTTACTTTGTAACAGCTTGTGTTTATACGTCATAAATTATTTCTATAAATCTGACTGCGAGGTACAGAAAAAATAGAAAACTCCTGTTATTGTCACATGTTTTTAAATAGCAGCCGCCTTAACACGTTTTTAAGAATTTTAACCAGCTTTTATACATATTTTTGGTCTTTTACACTTTCCTTTCCTTAGGCAAATATTCCACTATTATTATTTTGTAACGCTATGTAAAAAATAAATTCACGTCAAATGTAAAAGTCATGATTGATCTGTATTTGTAAATTATTTACTCGCATAAACACTGAGCGGAGATAGTAAAGAAGTCAATATTTTCTACTTTGTTTTATTTCAGCGAAAAGTAACCTTCCTTATGTTAAGAAGATGGAAATTTAATAGAAAAGGAGAAATTATAGAATATTAAAAGGATTCTTCCATGCTGCACTGGGAGCGGAGGAAAAACATAGAATATGCCAGCTGCTTCTCTTCCCGGGCTTACTATAAAAGTCAGTAGAGGGACGGAGGTTTTATTGGAGGTTTTTTGTAGGCGATAGGCTGACCCCCTATCACTGCAGTAGTACCTCCAAATTTGACAAAAGTGACATCGGATGCTTTTAAAACCTCTGGTGTTCTGCCTACCCCATAAAGGATACAGGCGTGACGTTATGTATGTATATATATTATGTTAAAAGGATAGCTGTTTAACAGGAATAAACCGCGATTTATTTATCGTCATCATCCCACCTATTTAATAGGGCCCATCAGTAATTATTATTTTCATTAGGTGACGAGTAGGTTTAGAGCATAAACCACCAAGCTAGAACAGTGCTGGAGTCAAATTAAAAAAAAAACAAATTTTCAGGCTTCTGAAATGGCTTCTGACTCAAGTAAGTATGGCAGGTGGATTTACCAAGAAGTCAAACAAAACGCTTCGATAGTTCCTTTTTGGTACGGATTGCCAAGATGTGGAATAATCTGCCTGCGTCTGCTTTTCCTGACCACTACAGTCCTGGAACTTTTAAGTGTCGAGTGAATAGGTTTCTCGTGGATGGATGTGTAACACCATAGTCTTCATGCGCTCTTTCCATCAGATGGCATGGAAGACAAACGTCCTATCCTTACAATATAAAAAAAAGGTTAAACAAGGTTTGGTTCAATTGGTAAAAGTACGGATGACCACCGGTCATTAATTTCTTACGATGCCTTCTGTCAGTGTTTCGGCAGGCACCTTATCAGCTTCAATAAATGACTTCAATAAATCAACGGACAAATAAATCTCGGAACTCTTTTGTCAAATAGAAAATAAAAAAGTAATAACAAAAACTGAAAAAACTCGACTACCGGAATATAAATTTTCGATATAAACATATTGACCACTTCAAAGTTTCAACTTAAAATGTCAAAATAAGCATAAAGATAGATGGATAAAAACGTTTATTGTTACTAAAATCACACACTTTTAAACTTAATACTAAAACAATTCTTAAAAAATACCTTATCTAAATCAGTGTGTGTTATAGCAGCGCAAAAAGCCATAGCTCAGCGTCCGTATTTGCTATAAAGCAATACGCTGATATTCTGCTACAGCTTAAGGAGGTTAAGTTATAACTTTAAATAAAGCATTATTTGGTTAAATTTGTACAATTGTGCAATGATTATAATAAGAATATGTCCGATTTGAAGTTAATACTAAATATATATGAAATTGAATTATTACATGTTAGTAATAGAATATGCATAAAGTCACAGTATTTATTAGTAAAATGTCATGCTAGAAATTATAGTATATGAATTGAAAGTACATAATAAATAATTATTAAGACATGTCAGAATATATTTGGTCGGCAATAAATTAAATTAAACCTTATGTCTAGGGCATTTAATTCAGATTCAAGTAAATTATAGTACCTATCTCTCATTGATAGTACCTATCTATGAGCTGTTTTGCTTCCTGGTATTCCTGGTATTCCTAATAGAATAGAATTTCTCCCAAAGTATTATTAACACTAAGACAAACACAGTCAAATAACAAATTTGGCTCAGATGTCATATTTGAAACTCTGTTTTCCAAAGTTTCTAATAGTTCTGCAGGATTATAGTTTCTGTAGCGTACTCCCTGAAATCCATACGGTCTACGCCTCATAATAGTAAACCTAAGTATCTACCTACCTAATTAAAAAAATAAACTCAATAACAGAAAATAAAATACCTACCTACCTAAATAAACCTCTTTGTGATTTTAACTTAAAACTAATATACTAATCAAAAAAAATAGGGGCCACCTCATTTTTTTCACAAAAAAACGATTGTATGAGACCTTTACAGCACTACATTTATTTACAGCATAACTTTTAGTGAACTGCGTGTGTCATAATAACCTACGACAAACTTATTATTTGCGGTTGGTACAGTAATCGGATCTAGGGATCGAACCGCAAAAATAAGTTTGTTTTTTGTTGTATATACTTCCATGCTGGACTGGGAGCGAAAGAAAAACGTAGAATGTGCCAGCTGCTTCTCTTCCCGGGATTACTGTAAAAGTCAGTTAAGGGACAGAGGTTTGATTGGAGATTTTTTGTGGGCGATAGGCTGACCCCCTGTCACTACAATAGTCTCTTTCCATCTTTATAATACCTCCAAATTTGTCAAACGTGACATCAGATGTTCTTGTAACTTCTGTGTTCTGCTTACCCCATAAGGGATACAGGCGTGACGTTATGTATGTATGTATATACTTTTCCGGGATATTAAATAATAATTATACCAAGTTTCATCGTAATCTTAAAAAATTCAATCACATGTTTGGGTTCAGTGTCGGTTTAGAAACACCCCCTTCCATTTATTTTTTTCATATTTTCAATGTACAGAATTTTTGCTTCTACAGATTTTTTATAAGTATAGATAGGCTGATCTATAACTTTCATTGTTAAAACCGGAAATCATTTTGTCGTTCCCAAATCCCCCCTTACAGGCGCCATCTTGGAATTTTATTTAGACTATTTTACTCGCGCAGTTGATACAAATCTATTGATACCTCATTTATTCAAATCCATATATCCGTTCAGTAGCTACGACGCAACAAGAAACAGACATACATACATACGCGTTGAAAACATAACCCTCTTTTGCGTGCCGCAGTCAGGAAAAAAGAGATAAATTGACTAAAATACGACTCGACAAATGAAAAAGAGGTGAGATGGCTATTAAGGGAATCTAAGTGCTTAGACCCTTATAAATTTTACCTAAATGTAATTATCTTTTATTCAAAATTTACATTATACATGCCACTGAGTAATATAGCTAATTTTGGTATATTCTGGAAGTTGGTATAAACTTTGTTACTAAGCCCACGTTCGACCTCCATCACACCTGATAGTAAGTTCAGACAGAACAAGGGCTTGAAAACAACCTGGCTCTTAAAAAACATGAAAAACGTCTTCTGCTTCTTTTTCTGATCTATACATTCAAGTTGTTTGATATATCCAGACTTACTTTATTAGATACATTACTTTTTTCATAAAATTCCCAAAGTGGTATATATAGACCCCCAGGGGTCTATGACAAACTGCAAGGGGTCTACGTCAGCTAAAAAAAATTGGGGGTCCATGATAGTCCCTATTTACTTACATTATAATATCTTATAATAAAAAGAAATATGTAGTATTCATAAAAGTACCTATGAAGTAAATTAAATTTTCTAAGCTGTAGGATGCAGACTAAATAATAAAACCAGTATCAGGTAAGTAGGGGGTATACCTAATACCGTAAAACATGGCAAGGGGTCTATGACTAAAAAAGTTTGGGAATCTCTGATCCAGACCAATGCAGACAAACATTTTCGTGCACAAAGATATTTAGAATAGAATAGTTTATTCGCAGAATATGGTAAGTATTACAGTTCTTAAATATAAATTATGTACAGCATATTCTACCGTCAATATCGGTGTGCGAATATTTTGGTCAATTTTAATAATCAAAAGTTGTATGTAACTATCGCTAATTATTGAATTACACTTTATAGGTACACTTTATAATAATACACTACACTTTATAATATTAACTTAGTCAAAATTTAAAATTTTAAATAATTATATCATTAAAAGTTACATTGCAATCATATTTGAATTATACATTTTACATTATTAATACTCATTTAAGAAATCGTTTACACTATAGTATAGTTTTTTTAACAAAAAAATATATAATGTTTTTTAAATTTCACCATTGGTAGGTTTTTTAAAGAATTCGGTAATTAATTAATATGCGAATTGCCTTACAAAACACATTCCTTCTAAATAGCTCAAGCCTTTGCATTGGCGCATACAATTTGTTTTTATGTCTGCCTCTGGCGTATAGCATTTGTTCATTGCTCTTAAAATATTTTTACATTGTGCAAATCCAAGCACATGGTGGGGCCACATTGGCGTCAGAGGCAGATAATAGTTCTCTTTTTGCCAAACTGTATGATATTAAATATAACTAATTAATAAAATAATTATTTTCTACAACGGCAATGAAGGGCACGTTTAAGATCGCGCGGGTTGCTGTACGTTTTTGCTACATCGCCGGCTTAACTATTTATTTATTTATTGCTTTCCATAATAATACAGGTGGTAGGTACAGAGTTACAATGATTGGAGTTTCTATAATAGAAACATGTAAAATTATGAACCTAGTTTAGGTATGGCAATGAAAGAGTAGGATTCCCTTGGTTTTTACTTAATCTTGGATTTTAAATAAAAATCAAAACCTGTAATTCGCGATTAATTAAAAGTACAAGTGAGAGTTGTTAATTAAATATTGTGGCTAGATTAATTTTATAAATGTATTATTTTTACTGATTTTATTATTAAGTCAATAATATATTTGTAGTATTTACTTTTTTTTATAAATAATTATTAAGATTTCATTATTTTTATTTAAATATTAATGTTTAACTTTATATTGTATTATGTCAGTGTTTGTTTATAGTTAAAAAAATCGTTTGGATTATAATATGATTTATCTACTAAAAATAATTTCAGTAAATTTACATTTTTTTATATATTTGTTAACTATGGAACTATCTGCTGGTTTATTGTAAAGCCGGCGCTGCTGTAACGAAAACACGCGAACGCGACGCTCGGCCTGAGCTTAAATTATACCCGAAGCCAGACAGTGGCGGCGAGCCTTTCTGCCGTCTGCTACCGCTAGTGGTGAGTGTCGTAGTAATGTGTAGTGGACAATAACTTCCTTAGTTAACCAGCTATTGGACTGTGAGCTCATCGCTAACTGTGCAGGATTCAGGAGCCAGACAGTGGCGCAGAGCCTTCTCATCTCGACTCATCATCATCATCATCACAACTCCGTGTAATGGGCCCACTGTAGGGCCTGAGTCTCTCCTCTGGGTGACGAGGAGGTTTAGGCCATAATCCACCGAGCTGGCCCAGTGCTGGGTGGTGGATGTTAGAATTTTCAGGGTGCCGATATGGCTTCTGACAAACCCTAACGACTACTGTATACAAGCATACAGCAACCGGGACCGACAGCTTAACATGCCCTCCGAAGCACGGAAGTCGCCGTGAGAAACGAATGGTCGGCGGTCACCCATCCAAGTACCGACCGCGCCGAATGTTGCTTAACCTGTGATATCGTAAGATACACACAGTAACCACGGCGCCACGACGACTTCTTATTCTCGACTACCATTAGTGTATTTATAACTTCAGACTTGGGAATAAATTTAACTTCATACATTTCTTAAGAGAAAGTTATTTCATGAGCCTCGTCGACACTCGCAAAGCAAAAGAATATTCTCCCAGGGGTAATCTAATTTATGTTTCCAAATACAAACAAGCTGCCTTAAGTATGCATAACGCACTGCTAGGGGTAGATTTATATTCTATAGGGTTATATTGCGAATGTTTCTTTATAGATCAGTTCAAAACAGGTAAAACAGAAACTTCTGTGATACAGATTTTTTCTTTTTAAACCGACTGCCAAAACAGGAGGTGGTTCTCAATTTGTCTGTATGTTTTTTTTGTGTCTTTATTACACGATATTTCGGACTATTATGAATTGATTTTGAAAATTGTTGTTTCATATGATAGAGGATACCTCATAGTTGGTCTCATTTTAATTTCATCGAAATCGGTTGAGTTTTTCATTGAAAATTTCAACCTTTTGAAAAAATATTCGGTAAAGATTTCGGAGAATGTTTACGTTGATGACATTCTCAACTCAGTCAAAGATTTCACGTGTAGTCGGTTTTTTTAATGCTCTGAATTCATTGATTATGTATCCTACTTAAATGCAAAGTCAAAGTCAAAAGAATCTTTATTTCGTAAGTATTTAAATACATTTGAAATAAGTCACAATTTATAAATTGAACTGAATCTACCACCACTTCGGAAAGGCGATCTGTTGAGAAGAAGTGGCAAGAAACTCAACAGCAATCATCTTTTAAAAATACACAATAACAATAACAATTTACAATCTTCTTGCATCCGGATATCTTATAATAAAACTTTATACTTATCCTTAAATCTATCGAAGGGTTAATCTTAAATATTTTGGAATTTTTATTATAAAAGCGTGCAGACTGTAGAATGTTTTTTTCTGAATTCACTGCCTGCTTAATGCATATTAATGACACAGTAGTCCATGACACAAGGTTAATATAGTACATATTTTAAATTCTCAAATAAAAGTAAAAAGCGACTGTTTTGTTCATAGACGTGCAGTATACTCACATGACTTTATTGATTCATCATTAAACTGATTATTACAAAGCATTCAATAACGTTTGAGTAGCTCAGTGGCAAAAGGTTTATATACAAATGAATTGAAATTCTTATGTGATGCTTAGCTTAAGTGGCGTTATGATAGAGAGTTCCATACATAACTTCACGCCTGTATCCCTTATGGGGTAGGCAGAACACCAGAGGCTATAAGACCATCTGATGTCACGTTTGACAAAGGAGGTATTATAATGATGGAGAGAGGCTATTGCAGTGACAGGGGGTCAGCCTATCGCCCATATAAACGCCAATAAAACCTCTGTCCCTTAACGTACTTTTACAGTATGCTCGGGATGAGAAGCAGCTGGCACATTCTACATTTTTATTTCGCTCCCAGTCCAGCGATCGATTTTAAATGTTATGGAATTATTATTTCTCTTGGGTTTTACTCACAATCAGTAATTTATAACGTCGTTGAGCGTCATTAGAGTACCAGCTTGCTTGCTTTCAGTAGCGTTGACAGCATTTATATTGATGTCATAAATTACGATATGAATTACGATATTTTATAAGGTATTTTAATATTAATTGTAGTAATATTTTTACTGAGAAATGGCTGATATCACTGAGAAAGTATTATACAGGGTGGCTGGTGGATCACTTTCGAAATTCGAGGACGTGATAGTTTGAGATCATACACGATGAGAAAACATAAAATAAAAAATATATATTAATTATTTACTGAATAAACTTAACCAAAAATTAAAGAATTAAAAGTCATTTTTGAATTAAAGTCATTTTGAGCTTCAATATTATTTCAATTGCTTGTTTTGAAATTTTTGATGATTATAGAGCACTAAAGCTATGCATTAAGCGCATTCTGTTTCAAGCGTTGTAGGAACCTATAGAAAAGTACATCAATTTATTTTTTATAGTTTTTAAGTTACGGGTGACTATCAAAGAAGGATGTCAAATGTATTCAATGGAAGGGAACGCACACTCAAGCTATTCAATATCTATTTTGTAATTCATTCATACTCGTAACTTACGCGGCTGCACTTAATGACAGTTTTCTTGATATTCCATAATATAAAATTTCAGGATACTTTTTTTAACTTACAGCCTTACGTGATGTATACAGGTTAGACCTCTTCACAGTTGCCTCATCTTGGGGTAAGGCACCTGAGCTAATTTAACCTTCCCATTATAACCGGTTTAACCACGCGTTAGGTTTTATTTGTGTTACAAATAAAAGAAAAATCTGATAGTGAAATTTTTAAACAATTCTAGATAGAATTTTCAATTATTGAAGTCCAAATATCTTAAATATTTTATCATCAGATTGATGATAAGTGAAGTATAGGAGTAAAGTTTACTACTATAAGGGCGTGGATCCATCTCTACGGTACGGCACCATATGTCGTGCTGTTTCACGGCAACGGCGCCTTGAAACCATTCCCACGGCACTTCATATTAGCTCTTAAAATTATCTGCATCATGGTTCATTAAAGAAAAGTATGCCGTATGGTGCAAATCAATGCTTTTCTATAATGAACCATGATGCAGATAATTTTAAGAGCTAATATGAAGCGCTGAGTGGTTTGCCGTGCACCATGCACGGCGTGCCGTACGCCGTGGGACGGCACGGCGCGGCGTCGTAGATGGATTATAATTCATGGATTGGATTCACGCCCTAACTACCTTTGCTGATTCCGCGACTCGTACTTGCATTAGTGATGCCGGATTTTCGTGCGTTGGTTCTCACCATGACCACCACTCTGGTTGCTTCTGGTTGAAGCGAAACATGTGTCGGTGGAAGCTTGTGGTGTGGGTTACAGAGTTCCGAGTGTGTGTTCGTTTTATTCCTTGCTTCTTGCTTGATGGGTTAACCAACGCACGAAAATTATGCATCACTACTGCAAGTGCGAGTCGCGGAATTAGCAAGGTAACTTAAAGAAAGAAAGAAAATATTTATTTGTTAGAATGTGGTAAATACAGTTCTTATAATTAATTTCAGTGCAGACACATTCACCCGTTTAGGGCATACAAAAATTTTGATTCTAAGTTTAAGTAAGTTTACTATAATATTATAATCTAATTAATTGCTTAAAATAACATACTATTTCATGTCAATTTAGAATTGAATGTCAACTTTTGTGATTAAAATACTCATTTAAGTTATAAAAACAATTTTGGACTAGCCACATCTTAAGTCTATATTTAAATTGATTGCATACAAGATTTTTTATGTCACTAGGTAATTTATTATAGATTTTTACGGCCATTGATGTACAGTTTCTAGATTTCATGGCTGTCCGCATAGGTAACAATAACCTATTTGGGCGCCTACAGCTGTAAGTTCGTGGATCATCATATAAACATTTGAATAAGTACAAATGGTTCTTAACAAAAATACAAATTTCATAAATATATAAACTAGGAACTGTTAAGATTTTGAGGCTTTTGTATAAAGATCTACATGAAACCCAGTTATAGAAGTTGTCATGGATTTCCGTAAAGTAACGCCTGATTCAATCAATGAGTAAGGTAAGTTTTACACACGTTATTCTCGGAGATGTAGAGTGTTTCTAGGGACGTAAGTGGTGAGACATGAGGTGAGAAACTGCACACTAACGTACGAGTAAAAGTCTCTTCAAAAATAATTATTAAATATGTCAACTAAGTAAAGTAATTTCATATTTTTATCTTAATAATCTATCAAAGAAATATGAAAATTTGGATGTATGGATGTTTATTCCTCAATCACGGCAGAACGACTCAACGGATTCAGATGAAATTTGGCATAGTGATAGTGTACAATCTGGAATAGCACATAAGCTATTAAAGCATCTAAATATTTTATTTTGGGGCTTCGTAATCGGCGTCAGTGTGAAAAATTTTACTACTTACTTTATTTTTCTATTAAATAAAAAAAGTTAATCCAATATCTACTCCATTTGCAAAAAAAAAATTAAAGATAACCTGGTTACAATTTATTTTCATAGTTTTGAAAGCGACAATGAAAAATTGAACTCGATTGTAGACTGAGTAAATTTCGTTTGAAATTTTCAAAACTGTTCCACTTGTTTGTTTTATGTTCGAGTCTAAAAATATTGTTTTTCATTTTACAACAGGTATGGAAAATTTGATTGTTAAATATATGAAGTTGAGTTAATGAGATTGTAAAGCGTTTACATATTTGCATATAAAAGTTAAACGTAAGTAGGTACTGAAACGAGAGGGATCTTTACTAAATATTTTTATTGTGATTATAAGAAGATATATTTATAATTAATTCACTTTTATTAAATATACATGGGAGGCTAACTCTACATGAGAGGCTGATACGTTTCGCGTTATAAAATCGAAGATTATTTTCTTCGAACAAAACAATGACTTCCCTTTCAAGGAAGGGACGAGAATGTTCTAACAAAATAAAAGCGTCTCTGTCAGAGAGTGGGCTATCAAATAAAACAATGCCATACTGTTTGTTCGCACCATAGCCGACTTTATTTATCAATATAAGGCGCGCTCAAGCAGTATGTTACGGTACCGAGATGTTTAGATGTAGACTATTTTCTTATCAACCGACTCCAAAAGAAGAAGGAGGTACTCAATTCGTCTGCATGTTTTTTTAAATGTTTGTTACTTCATAACTTTTGACTGGGTGAACTGATTTTAATGATTCTGGTTTCATATAATAGAAGATACCTACTCCTTATTTGGTCCCACGTAAATTTCATTGCAAGTTTTTTTTTCAAATATGTTTGAATTTGAGATCGTTTACCTTGACGATCTTATACTTCAGCCAAAGTTTTGAGTTGAAGTCAGTTTTTTAATGATTTTCATTCGTTGTTTATTCAGCATTTTTTTTCCTAGTATTAAATGTTTTAAGTAAGTAAAATTTTAATCTCTCGAAGTAAAAATAAAATGGCCAAAACTGTTCTTATTATTAAAAAACAAACATATTTATATATTGGATTTTAATATAGCCCTGAATTCAAACTAACCTTTTATCAGTTAAAGATTTAAATAATCTAAAATGATAAAAACAAATCGATCTAAATTTCAAAATAAGCCCTAAAAACGAGGTTTTATTATTATTTATTTTGTCAAAATGTATTTTTCAATTCCTTTATTTTCATGAAAATGGGTATTCTACAATTGGATATTAGATAAGGATTTAGATGAAATTGGTTTTGAGTGACCCTTAAACACTCAAAATACAAAATCACGTTGATCAAAATCTAACGACGAAAACTGAAAGTTAAATTAACTTTTAAAGTACACGATCAAAGCTGGAGGTAAGTACATCTGAGATGAAGAGGGCAAGGATAAGATTAGGGGAAGGACCCTTCTCTGTAAAAAAGCGCTAATATTTGGCAAAATACTCCGAATAGTTCACTAGAGGGACAACTAAGCGGGCATGGCAAGCTTGAAGAAGGCTCGAAGAAATAGTATTTATAGTTTGTATCTCGCAAATTTTTCCCAGAATGTTTTTTTTAAGCATCGCTCAGATCGGTTTGTGAAGTTGGTGAAAGATTTCGTGATTCGGATATATTTATGAATAATGCGTAGAAGGCGCTAGACTTAATAGCATAACCTTCTGACTTTTAAGTAGGATATAAAATACAGGGTTGTTTTTCAATCACAAAAGGCAAATTCTTTTTTTTTCAGCTCAGCAACATGTTGTTTCGGAGTCTTTACAGATCTCATGGTCTCGAGAGTACCACCACTTTGACGATGGAGTAACACTGTCTGCCTCAGAAGCCAGTGGTCGCAGGTGCAGTTCCCGCACGGAACAAGAAAAAAAAACGAATTGGGTATAGGCGTTTATCCATAAAATAAAAAATTACAAAACTTTATTTATTTATAGGAAATTCTTGTGAAAAAATAAGTGCCTACTTTTATTACATAATCATGACCAGAATCGAGTACAGAGTGCTCTCCTTCAGTATCTAAAAGTCACCAGTCACCCTGTCTAAGTATTTATATTCTAGGTTCCCCCTAGTTCGCTACATGGTATCCCATATCACAAGCTCTACTTAGTTTGGGGCCATGTAGTTGGTGTGATTGGCTGGGGATTTTATTTTATTTATTTAGAGTGAAAGGACACCGAAACGACGAGCTAAAGTATAAAATATAATTATAAGTACAGACGCGATAAAAGTATTACAAAAGAGTAATGTTCATAGCTGACCGGTCAGATTTTTGACAACTCATGAAATGTATTAAAACAACATATGGTGCAAATGATAGCTAATGTTCGGTTAATTCCAAATCATTTATTTATATTAGAAACCGCAGCAAGGATTTTAATATTTTACCCTCTCAAGTTACTCAATAGACTACTAGTATCATCCACTTGAAATGAAAATCCCGATATCGTTTCTAAGAAATTAAATCAAGTCTGCAACAATAGCTTAGATATAAACAGAAAGCATTTCAATGACAATATCATCTTTACACATTCAGATACCTAACGAAAAGTAGTTTGACAGGTCAGAGACTGTATGGACCGTGAACATTACTCTTTGGTTGAAGAAGTATGCTGTTTAAATTATAAACTAACTCGTCACTGGATGTATACTGGGATTCCTATTCCTGCAGGACCTCCTATTCCTATTCAAACAATGTGACTAAACAGTGTAACTTTATTAAAATATAAAGGAAAGCTAACTTATTACATACTTACATACATAACTTCACGCCTGTATCCCTTATGGGGTAGGCAGAACACGGGATGTTACAAGACCATCTGATGTCACGTTTGACAAATTTGGAGGTATTATAAAGATGGAGAGAGACTATTGTAGTGACAGGGGGTCAGCCTATCGCCCACAAAAACACCTTTAAAAGCTCTTTCCCTTATCTGACTTTTACAGTATGCCCGGGAAGAGAAGCAGCTGGCACATTCTATGTTTTTCTTTCGCTCCCAGTCCAGCATGGAAGACTAACTTATTATCCTACCCTAATTCCGTAGTAAATTTAATTTAAGTCTTAGAGGAATTAAAATGCGTCATAGATGCAGTAACTATGTCGAGGTAAGATAGTAGACATATCGTATCTAACCTCTATTAATGCAACATTTAGACCAAACTTTAAAGAAAATTTCAATCTTCATCAGCCAGGATACGTCCACTGCGGGACAGAGACCTGCCCTCAGGTTCGCCACGTTGCGCGGTCCCGAACCACCCTTTCTTTACAACTTTATTCCAATATCTTTTCCAAGTTTAGATCAGCCATTTCCAAAGTAGGGACACTGTTAAATATATTAACTGTAATGTGCTTCTTATTTTCATACAACCTGTTCTTTTTAATAATATATATATATATATATATTTTTTAATGTGTTTAATTAGATTAATTAATAGCCTATTAAATGTATAACCTATCAGTGGAAACTTTGTTCTCGTAAGTTTTTTTATATTGTAATTAATTTAAATTGTAAATTGTGCTTTTTGTTTCCCAAATAAAGTAAAAAATTAAATAAAATAAAATCTTCGTCAATTCTAAATGCACGTCCAAAACTTATTTAAGATGTCACTCGGTAAAAAAATACCTTGAGAGAAACTTATCATAAAAGGGATGAACAAAAAGGAAATTGAAATTAAAAATAGAATCACCATCTTTTTAATTGAGATGATGGTTGGATATTATCGCCGTCAAGTGACTTTATAAAATATTAAATTTAACATCCAAAATTAAAATAACTTAAAACTCAAGATACAACTTGGATTGTCATAATCCTGAACGCTACTCACAAGATCGTAGACTAAAAAACAGACTGCGATGAAGATTGACAAACTGTAAATTCAGTTAACCTAACACCTAAAAAGCAGTTACAAAAGTGTTACAGCTGTTAGTTTTTCTCTAATGCACAACTATACCTACACTTGGTAATAATGGCGAAAAGAAAGGTAACTGGTGCCCTCTTATAAAATTATTCGGGTATCACCGGTAAAAATCCTCAGATAATATTTGTCTTTTGTGGTTAAATTGCTTTCTACAAATAATAAATAGAAAGCAAAATTTTCACAAAAAGATACAAAATGATTACGACTAAAATTTGTCTTTCAAGTACCTACTTTGTATAGTATCCTATTTGTACTTAAACCTGCTCTACAGTCTGTGCAATTTTGCAGGCAACCATCAACCACCAATTAGAGGCCAAATCTGCTCTAAGCTAAACAGTGACCGAATTACAAACGCCCAGTGCAACCGCGACCTAAAGCCTGTCGTACAAATGCCTGGCGCCTCCACCGCAAACATTTGCATGTCAAAGCGTCAAGCTTTGCTTACGAGGCTTGCCGCGTGTTGAGCGCACGAGAAACACGTGATGCATTTTTTAATTAGTATAATATAAGTTTTTGTTGGAATTAAAGTTGGATTTGTGAAGCATTTTTAAATGTTCGTAAATTTTTAGAAATGTTCTCTGAACTGAGCATTATTTTCTTATATTAAGGCCCGGTTTTTTGTATCAGATTAAATTAAAAATTAAAAATCCCAAGACAATCATACGAATTACATGGCCTGAAAGTAAGCAAAGCTTGTGTTATGAGATACCATGTAGCGAACTAGAGGGGAACCTAGAATATAATATACCTTTTTTCTACACTATAGACAAACGCTCAGACGCCGAACATTTTTTTTCTTGTTCCGGGAATCGAACACGCTACCACTGGCGTCTGAGGCAGATAGATTTACTCCATCGCCAAAGTGGTCGTCTATCGGTTTTCTGAGGAGTAGTTTTACTCAGCAAATTAAAGTGTTCTTTAGTCTTAATATAATGTCATATATCATACATTAACAAGAAATCTAATCAGAAAGGTTACATTCGTCAGATATATTTTATCAGACTATTGAAAATTCAAGTTTCAAATTTAGAATAATAAATAAAACGCTATAAAATCAGGTTACTTACGTCTTGAACTTTAGTTAAAAAAGTAATGATATTTGGGATATTTGGAATCACACAATGTATTAAAAGAATCAAATAAATAGTTCGAGGGGAGAAATTTTCTACTTCCTACTAAAATATACAGTCAACTTACTTTTGCTTGATATTTATAATATTCATATATCTTAATAATATCAGGACTAAAGAATCCAATGTGTTAGTCTTAGCAATGTGGACGACAGCGACAGCGAGAGCCACGGCGACACGACAGCGAGAATCTGGGCCGTTCTCGACGCCAGCGGGCGTGAGAACGATTTCTCGCGGTTTCATACAAACTCAGTACCTATTTTGTATCGTGTCGCGTAAATCGCCACTGTCGCTGCCGTTCAGTTTGCTTTAGTTCTAAACTTCAGCTCTTTCAACTAAACCGTTTTCATCTTCTTCGATTAATTTATCATCATTCATACAAAAATAATTAAATAAATATTTCTGAACCTCACACAACATTATCTAGCCCAAATTAAATTTCTTAAAGAACTTGTGTTATGGATATAAGATAACTGATACAATTAAGAAATATATAAACATGCATAGTGAATAATTTTTTTTTTTATTAGAATATAAACTTAAATAAACATCCATGATTTGACAACTAATATGTGTGTTCATCACACAAATACCCGCCGCCGCCGGGATTCGAAGCCAGGACCTCTGGCATAGAAGGCAATGTATAATACCACTATACCAGCCGGTCGTCGTTACTAAAAACATTTAAATTTAATAAAACTTATTAGTACGATAGGACGAGAAAGATTTTAAAATACAGATAATATCGATTAACATACATACGTACATAACTTCAACCTTAGGTAGAACACCAGAGGCTATAAAGCCATCTGATGTCACGTTTGACAAATTTAGAGACATTATAATGATGGAGAGACACTATTGACTACAGACTATTGCAGGCTATATCAGCCTATTGCCCACAAAAATATCTCTCATAAAACCTTTGTCCCTTAACTGACTTTTACAGTGTACCCGGGATGAGAAGCAGCTGGCACATTCTATGATCTACTTTGCTCTCAATCCAGCATAATATCTATTAAATAATACAAAAATACAAATTTTTAAAATAAGATCAAAATAAATATTTTTTACAAAGTTATATTGATTAATAAACATACTTAAAAATACTCGCATTATCGTTTTAACAAATTGAATCTGGAACTTAATTCGATTTTTTTTAAACCATTTTAGGATCACGAACTTATTTACATACATACATAACTTCACGCCTGTATCCCTTATGGAGTAGGCAAAACATCAGAGGTTATAAAACCAACTGATGTCACGTTTGACTAATGAGGTATTATAATGATTGCGAGAGGTTATTGCAGTAACAGTGGGTCAGCCTATCGCCCACAAAAATGCCAATAAAACCTCTGTCCCTTAACCGACTTTTACAATATGCCCGGGAAGAGAAGCAGCTGGCACATTCTATGTTTTTCTTTCACTCCCAGTCCAGCATGGAAGTTATTTACTTCGGGAGTTATATCTACTGACATAGATACATACTCGTACATAACTTCACAGTTGTATCCCTTATGGGGCAGGCAGAACACTAGAGATTATAAAACCATTTGATGCCACATTTGACAATTTTGGAGGCATTATAATGACAAATTTGACAAATTCGGGTGGATTATTGCAGGGACAGAGGGTCAGCCTGCCGCCCACAAAAAAAAACCTTATATTTATTTATTTACTTAAAATTATTTACAACATCATTACAGGAAACCCTAATGCGATGTTACAAAAATAATATATATAAGTACCTATTTTAGATTTGATTCCAAAACGTAAGTATTAAAATGATTCCATGTATTTGTGCGCAACTACTGTGAACTCAGCCCGGCTACAATTGAATATGTCCACGGTGTTAGATATGCTGTTTAATGTTTTAATTGCACGTGACGTAGGGGTGAACTTCAGCAGATCAGTCCTAGCAGAGGGCACCGCGAGCGGTGGTCTCCGGCGGCGCGCCGCGGCGCCGGGCGCCCTGCACCTGGCGGGGCGTTCAGTTTTAAATCCTGTTTTAGCTATGTATGTCCCTTAACTTACTTTTACCGGGAAGAGAAGCAGCTGATGCATTCTTTGTTTTTCTACTTGTTCCCGGTCCAGCATGGAGTAGGAAGAATCTACTCAAATCCAAAAAAGCTGATAATTACAAAAAAGGATGATTTCACACGTCGCAACTTCATACTCAGGGGCGGACAGTCCCTGGGGCTTGTCATCTCCAGTATACTTCCCTCTGTCCATTATATTAATTGTTGACGTGTCGGCATACAACTTTGCACGCTCCTCACCGAACGCTTTTATTTGTTACGATTCCACAGGTGGTGAGATATATGAGAATTGATTGACAGTCCCGTCTCATTGAATGGAAAATAGAAATAATATTGATAGTGACAATGAAATAGTTGTTTCTCTTTTACTATACGATTACATCATATTATTCCCAAAATCTCCCAGCCATATACTAGGTATGAATATCTATCATTTTGATTGTCCCTATTTGAAATTTTAGAAAAATGCAAGAACAGAAAAGAGTTCTCAGTTCAGCTGATACATTGGTTTCAAACATGAAATTAGATATCTAAATCTCTTAATTTCTGTAAAGAAGTTTGGTCTCCGTTGGTAAAGCTGCAAAGCATTTCCACAAAGGGATTTTCACTTGGTATTGTTATCTATCAAACAAAACATGAGGCCTAAATTAAAAAAAAACGAAATGTATGTCATACAAATTACAAAAAAAATGTGCCTATTATTTTAGCTTGACGGTTTTATCCTTTAGACAAAATTTGAAAAATGAAGTCCTTCTTAATTTGTAATAATTAAAAATAAATAGGGAATCAAAATAAATTAAACAATAATAAACTTCTATTTGACCTAAAATCTGAACCAAGTCAGATTTTAGATCATTAAGTCAGTTTCTATTTCCGTTATTGTGATTCACTTCATTGAAATTCTGGTTCGATATTCAAATTCTTACTCCAGAATTAATTCAAATCGTCTACAGTAAAAGCACTTTTCTGACGGACGTTACATTGTCCCATACCTTACAATAGCTTATTGTGTGGAGAGCCTTAGCTTCGTCTAAAACCGATATGGTCCACATGTGAAACGCTTAGGTACTTGTATCATGTGCTTCATTTACTTCGCCTGTCTCATTTGGGGCTCATTTTATCTGACACTTCAGAACTATGATATATTAACTTAACAAATGGTTTGGCTGATTAGAAATTATTGAAACATCTAAACAAGCTTATCGTAAAACGTAACGAATTCAATTGATTCCCCTTTGGCAGGAGTACTCCTTCATGTTCGGTTTAATTAGCGACCAACAGTGGTTGTATTATCTGCCGATATACAGGGTGACTGGTGACAAATTTTAGATATTAAGATAAGATGAGATAAGATGGGATATTTATTTCCGATAAAAACTTATATCTAAGAATAACATTAATTTAGAAATTAATACTAGGTTAAACAACATTATCCGTATGTATAAAAAATAATAAAATCCCCAGACAATCACACCAACTACATGGCCCCAAAGTAAGCATAGCTTGTGTTATGGAGTACCATATAGCGAACTAGGGGGGAACCTAGAATATAAATACATAATAGATAAACGCCCAGACACGGACCTTTTTTTTTGTTCCGAGCGGGAATCGAACCCGCAACCACTGGCGTCTGAGGCAGATAGGTTTACCCCATCGCCAAAGTGGTCGTCGTATGTACTAAGATTACTAAATTTAACAATAGATGCTATACAATAATATGTGATTTCATTAGTTTATCATGAACTAGGGTAAAACAGGCATAATACCTAAACTAAGTAATTATGATTACTTGTTTTTTAGGTATAAAATGTTCAATATAATGAATTGTTAAGTCACTATTAACTCTATAACGAATTGATACAATAACAATATTGAAGGAGAGCACTCTATACTCGATTCTGATCATAATTGTGTAATAAAAGTAAGTACTTCATTTTTCATCAGAATTCCCTTTGAATAAATAAAGAGACATGACAACACTTTTCCCGACGCGCCGACTCCTCAGTCAACACGCACACAGTACCGTAAACCCGGGACCTTTAATCGGCAAATCTGCGATGCAGCTTCATTATCAAATAAAATATTTATATTTAGTAGAAAAATTTTAATTGTATTCAACTTAAATCGATCACTCATATTACATATTCGGAGTTATTCAAAAAGCGTGGTGGGGCAGGGCCACGGGGCCCTTGTACGTTGTAGAGGAAAATCAATTCAGAACTGCAAAATATTTTATGACGGACTACCCGCGTCATTTTTACAAGATTTATTTTTAATCTTTCAAATGTAATTCTTACATCTGCCGTAAGGTTGGTTTGCGCTTAAAAACTCTTTATTCACAAACTACAGGGCGTACACAAACCTTATGGTACCTAGTGTTACCGCCACACGCACACCACCACCCTCTAAGTATTTATTGTATTACGTTTATTAGCGGGTTTCAATATTCAACTGACTGGTATGAGTAATCGATACAGGTACAAACTGGTATGAAAAAAGTAGCGTTTCACAATATCTATTAGCTACGGGCTGTAAGTTCTCAAATTTGGCATGGGCCCTCCTTACGCAACGTTCTTCCAGGAAAATAGGTGATATGTGATTTATAGAATATCACGCATTCGCAAATTATTTGTATGATATTTGAACTAAAGTAATATATAAACTTATTCAATTTATGTTTGCTATGTTTTGGTATTCGATAAATATATTATAGTATGTGTTTAGAGCTTTTCGTTAATAATTGCGTTTAATTGCTTACGTAAAACGAAACGCCAATCCTTTGACTAATTTTGCCATAGGGTAAATCACATTTTTATAACGTCAAAGTAAATATTTAAAAGAAAAATTATGTCACTCAATATTATTCGTCTTTTTTTTTCAAAAACAGTTATAGATTGGAAAGAGAAAGCTGGATGATTGATATGTTGACAGATATTTGATAGGATATTTCGTTAAATTAATAAATTGTTACGTCGTTGGCTGGATAAAATGACTAATTCTGTAATTGGTCATACGTAATGAAAACTTAACTCTTATTGGCCGCAGCAGACTGCCATGCTACCTTTACCTCTTTGGTTTAAATTAATAACTTGTTACGTCGTCGTTGGCTAGATATAATGACTTATTTTGTAAATGGTCGAATGTAACCTAGCAACCCATTACAGTCAAACAGTTCGTAAGCAGTGGTTTAGATCTCAAGATTTTTAATACAGAAAGGCATTTTGGTAGTGAATTCTATTGTTCGTAGGCAAAACGAACAGTTTTCATGATATTGAAACCCGCCATTAGTAACCATGCATTGGGTAATGAATTCTTTAACTTTCGGTTAAGTTTACTCTGTAAATAATTAATATTTAATTTTTATTTAATTTTTTCTCTTCGTGTATGATCTCAAACTATCACGTCTTCGAATTTCGAAAGTGACCAGTCAGTCATCTTGTATATTCGGAAGGAACTAGTTTCTTTCTTTAACTTGTAGCGTTCATCTTCCACCTCAGTGTCATAAACTAGCTGGTGACTTAAATCACTTTAAAGAATTCCTTTGTATGTTTTTTTTTTATATGCAAGTCTATGGTTAGGGATGATGAGGGTCAAGATAGAAAAGAGTAACTGAATGCAGTCCTTCAGTCACTGAGATATAATAGGTTGGGGAAAAAGTCTTTTCGCATTATAGTATGTATGAACTTGTAATAAAATCTCTTTGGCTATATTATTTGTATTTGGCTGGTTTTGGTATCATTGAAAGTTAAAATTTTAAAGAACATAATTCCAAATTCAAATTAGGAAAATGTGTGATTTTCATTTGTTTTTCGTACTGTCAAGATGAGTGAATCTAATGAAGAAATTCGATACATTTTAAAATTTTACTACAAAAAAGGTAAAAATGCAACGCAAGCCGCGAAAAAAAATTGAGATGTTTATGGACCTAGTGCAGTGTCTGTGAGAGTAGCACAAATTTGGTTTAAGCGTTTTCAATCTGGAAATTTTGATGTCAAAGATGCACCTCGTTCTGGTCGCCCTATTATGGATAAAATGGATGCCATTTTTGAAAAAGTGGAGCAAAATCGACATATCAGTAGTTACGACGTAGCTGGAGAACTGGGAATTGACCACAAAACAGTTTTGGCGCATTTGAAAAAAGCTGGGTACACAAAAAAGCTCGATATTTGGGTACTTCACGAGCTCACTGAAAGAAACCTAATGAACCGTGTACTCATTTGTGATTCTTTATTACGACGTAACGAAACCGAATCATTTTTGAAGAAGCTGGTGATGAAAAGTGGATCACGTACGACAAGAACGTGCGAAAAAGGTAGTGGTCAAAGACCGGTCAGGCTTCACAGACTGTGGCGAAACCCGGGTTAACTCGCAATAAGGTGATGTTGTGTGTGTGGTGGGATTGGAAGGGCATTATTCATTATGAGCTGTTACCACCAGGCAGGACTATCGATTCTGAACTCTACTGCGAACAACTTATGAGATTAAAACAAGAAATTGAGAGAAAGCGGCCGGAATTGATCAACAGAAGAGGTGTGGTGTTTCATCATGATAACGCTAGACCTCACACATCTATAGCCACCCAGCAAAAATTAAGAGAGTTTGGCTGGGAGGTGTTAATGCATCTGCCATATAGTCCTGACCCTGCACCTTCAGATTTCCACCTGTTTCGGTCTCTTCAGAATTCTTTAGGCAGTGTTAGGTTAACATCACGAGAGGACTGCCAAATCCACTTGTCGCGGTATTTTGATGAGAGGTCCCAAAATTTTTATAGCAATGGGATCATGTCCCTACCTACAAGATGGCAAAAGGTTATCGAACAAAATGGTACATACATGCTTTAGTTAGTTGTCAATAAACTATATTAAAAAATGATTTGAATTTTCTTAAAAAATGCGAAGAAACTTTTTCCCCAACCCAATATGTCTATATAGCATCAACATTATTTTCATCAGTCCTTTTCGAATTTCATAAAGTGAAAGGATATCGTACCAGACCTCATACACTCGAGTGTCTTCAAATATTTGTTCAGATATCTTTGATAGGAAAACGGTTGTTTATTATCTTTATTTTTCTCTTTATTTCCTTATCTGTAAGGTTTCACGATTCATTTGTTATTTGTAATAACAGATACTTTGATCAAATATCACTTTGTTAAACTGGAATATTCAATAAGCTGAGGGTTTTTTAAATGAAATATTTCAAATAAAATTATTGAAGAAAATTCACCATAGGCGTATGCTGATCAAATTATAAAAAACTTGTTTAAAATGCTGTAGATTATTATTATTGTAATCTTAGCCATTTCTGTCCCACTCCTGGCAAAGGCTTCTTTCTGCTCTCTCTCACATAATTAATATTTTTTGTGAAAGTAATTGTTTACGAAATTTTTTACATTATTATTATTTTATTTTGTTTATTATTTTCATTTATTGCTAATAATAAGTCTATAGTAATTACACGCGATCTAGTACGAAATTGCCGTTTCGCAGTGTTTTACAGTTTCTACCGCCACAATTTCCATTCAAACTCTGATTGCAACATTACATTATTTTTAAATAGTTTTTTTTTTAATAAAAAAAAAATTTTAATCAATTTAACGGATTTTTTTTTGTATGGGCTCTCATACGTCATTATGTTAAGCAGTTATTTAAAATCAACGAATAAAATTAACGAGCTTATTAAAATTTTCTAAACCAATACTTTAATATGAACCAAAAATAAGGTAAATATATTTAATATTCATGATGAGATATACCCCTATCGAAAGGTATTTTTGTTGTTGTCACAAAATATGTTTTATTCTCAAAAAGTGCGAACAATACGGACGTAAAACTCGATTCGCATGCATCCATCTACTCCAATCTAGAGCATGTTCCGAGCGCTCGTCGAGAGGGTTATTACGGAGATCTGGCAACTGATATTTTTGTTTTAAACTGTCATTTTAAAAAAAGAATTCATAATTTGCGGAAAAAAAACCGGAATCTTGTTCGAATTCCAATATTGTAAAGATTATCTGTATGTGTATTAACTGGATGTTCAAACGCAGATTATTTCACATTTATAAGTTTTTAAACTGACATGGTTGTTAATATTAACAATTACTTGAGAAACGGGATATTTACCATGTTTTTTATTTATTTTGAGTTCTCGGATATTTTGGCACAGTTGCAAGCGCCATGATCAAAATAAATTAAAAACATGGTGTATGCCGTTTCTTAAGTTAATTTTATTGCACTTTTAATTTTCTTTTTAACTGATTCTAAATTTTATCTCAATCTGACCTGAAATTTATTGAAAATAGAGACACTGACATAAGACAACCAAGTCAGAAGCTACATTCATATAAATCGTCGCTAAATAAATTTTTGCCAGGATGATAATGTTCGGTTACATACTATATACGAAGTGTTATTGCAAGCCATAGAAAAGTGGTGCATACTTGTATTTATTATAAGTCTTTGATCACATGCTGACCTAAAAATAACATTTATTTATTTATTATTATTACATCAAAACACTTATATCTATCATTACAGGAGACCTAATGCGACAGTAAAGTGCAACATAAATTCCTAAACCAATTAGTCTCTAACTTCTTTATTAGCTATGAATGATAGTCACTGAAATTTCTTTTTTAATTCACGTACTGCCAACACAGAATAAGGCTGTCCATACCCGACATCCATAACATATGTTTCACAGATATGCCATCAGCCTATCTCGGCATTTTGTACTATTTTTTGCCTTTTACTGACGTATTCTCGAACCATAATTAAAGCATTGAGTTTTACGATTTAACGTTGAGCGTTTAGAGTGTTCTGTACATAAAGTGTAGTTGGATGATAAGAATCACTTACTTCATTCTCTCGTCCTTTTGATACTCAAAAAAGTTCATTTAAGGAATAGCGTTAATGGCGTCCGGCTAAGTAATTGTGTCGGTTTGTTACTGAGATGTGTCAAGTATTATAATGGGTTTTTCCTTAACTGAGTAGTACTTAAAAAGAGTAATATTCCAAAAGGGAAGAAGAAATAATTTTGCCCTGTAATTTCAAAAATAGAATTTCATAGGATGAAATTGAATAACGTTTATTGACATTAAAAGGGTTTGCTACTAAATGTGAAATAATTAATTGGGAATGGTTTTAATTTATAATATTTTAAATTTTATAAACTACATTAACTCAGTTATTATTCTTATGTTTTATCGTTTACCCGCATTTGTTCTCTATTTCACCTAATGCTCATTGCAAATGAGTTCAAAGATGACAGCACACTGGCTTAGTACAGAAGGCAGAACACCAAGCATTATAAATCTTTAAAAAAATAGTAATCGAATCTGAACCTTATGCCCTCAACATTAAGTTAAAAATTGGTTGGGGAAATTTGACAGGTTTGTAATGCTTGATCTGCTGCCTTCTTTACACACTTCGCAACTTATTCGGTTGTGATAAGGTTCAAATTCCAATGGATATGCATACATCTTATGACACTTGACTGTACATAGGGTTTATAAAATATTGCCGGAACACATCAGCGAACACCACCATCAAATTTTGTCGGCAGACTTTATATAATGGGTGGTCGCATGCCAGACGAACCCTGGTACCCAACTAACCAACTTAATGATTATCTGGTTTCACAGATAGATAATCATTAAAATATTTTTCCGTCCATCTTCATTGTGAATTGTGGAGTGAATAGGGAGGAGAATAGAAGTTGAGTGAACCGCTGCAAATGGAACCAAGCAACTCGTAGGGAACAACGCACCATTGGGGAGCTCGCCTGGAGACTGCGGGGACGCCCGAACCCCCCCGAGGTCGCCATCGGGTCCTCTCAAACCGATCGCCAGCCGGCACGATGGAGCCACCCGGGACTTTTCGCGTGGTGCCGGGGCAGCCTTTCGTATGTGGCTGGCATGCTACTTGGGCCCCTACTACCTGCGGTCAGCCAGCGGTGCACCGTGCTTAGGATCCCGCTACCCTATAAATGAGTTACTCGGTGAGTAACTATCCTACGAGTTGAAAACAGTTCTCCAATGCGGCACGATTACTCAGACCGATCCTCCTCAATGGCTACACTAAACATCATGCCGGTCAAACCATGCCGCTATGTCACTTGGCGGCATGGTTTTATCTAGTCGGTGGTAACAAACCGCGGCCAAAGCCTACAACCAGATGATGCCGCTCGTGTAGTGCCACCCAGGGACCACGTACAAGGCATCGAGGGCTAAACCATGCGGACGCAAGCAGTTTTCAGTTCCCAAAAAATTATCAATTATCATCATGATGATCTAAAATGGGCAGATGCTCAGGACCGGACAAGAGCCTCCCCTAAAGTTCCCCTAAGGATGCTTTACCCACCTCCGTTGAACATTTACCAGCGACCTTAACCAAATCTTTGAGCCTCTTTTCGTGGCCTACTCACACTTCGTCTCTCAGTACGTGGATGCAACTCAGATCTTACCGTCTCTGCGTTCACCATTCATACGAGCTATATGCCTTGTCTACTGCCACTTTACCTTTGCTCATCCATCTCACAACTGAGAAACTCTGAGCATAGCTATTTCCATTGCCCGCTAAAAGACGTTGAGCTTATTATGACGGCTCAGATAAGACGGTTTTTTACATACATACATACATAACTTCAAGCTTGTCTCCCCTTAGGGTAGGCCAAGGACAAGGGAACGCCAATTGCTATGATCCAGACATACCTCTTTCGCTTCCTACACTTTATTCTCTTCCACCGTTTTTTTTTGCTCGAAAAACGTATTCCAGTTTTTCTTTATCTGATAATAAACCGTGATTGTCTTAAATGGCTTTTTATCTCTAATAATATAATCAGCCCAAAGAATTTCATTGAGTTCGTTGGACTGAAAGGCTTTTGCTCATTCTTGCAAAACTTCTAATTTCAAAATATGAAATAAATCTATTCAATTAAATCACAAAATTGAGTTTCCGAACCCTTTTCTTCCTTTTTAAAGATTCTTAATATCACAAAAGCAGAATATTTAAAATAATATTACAAACCAAACATTTATTTAGTGTCCGTTGTTCCTAGCATCCGTTAAAACTAATAACAGCATCCAACTCAATTTGTACTGTATTCGAAAGTAGATTATGCCCTGATCAAGGTAGTTTGCTCAGAGAATTACCTAGCAATATGGTAGTAAATGGAATAATGGACGAACCGACGGAACAAACCAAATTTGTTTCCCTACTATGATAGCGGTGAACTAAGTTAGACTTTACAAATTGTTTTTGGAAAATGTCGATGTAAAGTAGTTATACCTGACTTATGGGCTACAGGAAATTTGATAGCTACTGATAGATACTATCTTTTGTTACGTGGATAGCCAAACACGTAAATTGTAAGTCTTAATTTTATAATTTCTACAATGAAATAAACGATTGAGTTTTATTAAAAAACAATAACCGGATTTATCGCGTGTTACATTTTTACATTTTAACTCGACGTTTCGGTGTCTTTGCAGATCCCGAGGTCACGAAAGGCTGTAAAATGTTTTTATACGCGATAGATCTGGTCAAAAAGATTTTTGGTTTATATTATGAATAGTAGAAACCTGAGACAATATTAAATAAATTAAGTTACACAAAAAGACTCACAAATTGTGTAATAAAATTATGTTACGGAGTGTATACAGCGAATATAAGGAAGATCCAAACACTCAAATTGAATGATGCGTTTGATTAAAAAATAATAATTTTAATAAGTCTCTAAGAAAAGCTCGTCTATCCCTTAATATGCATCTCGTGAAAAGTGAAAAATGAAAAAAAATATTAAAAAATAACCCACATTTAGTACTGTCTTAACACCATAAACACTATACTCGGATTTTAGATTTTTAACTCGAGTTTTCGATGTCTTTGCAGACCAAGTGGTCTCGAGCGAGCAAATATTTATTAGTTCTCTACAATAATATGTATAATTATGTATAATGTTCTCTACAAACTAGTAGAACTCTGGTGTATTCGTTGCGATTCCATTTTTGAACTTGGTTCAATAAAAAAAATACTATTTTAGTAGGAATAATAAATAATAAAATCTTGAGACATTGTTAGACTAACAAATTTATTTCAGAACGTTTATCACAAATCGCATCTAGGGTCTGCAAGCGACCGAGTGTCAAGAGTCCGCGGCCGCGGACTGAGCCGGAAATTAAAGAAATACAGTCCTGGAAGTGACACATTTGAATACATTAATATATTTTGATGTGAATCGAATAGAAGGAAGGATTTTTTACCCTAAATTATAGTACCTAAAGTCAAACTATATGTTTTGAAATAACAATATAAAGTGTAAAATATTTTGGTAAATAAATAATTCATATAAAAACAGCTAGAACGTGGTTATAAATACGTGCTGATCATTCAAAAATTGCGGTTAGGCAGTGTTCGTATCTTCACCTGTGCTATTTCATTTTTAGCTTTCGTTAAACAGTATCATAAATATCAGTAGTTTCTTTTCTTGTATTACAAAGTTTGATAAATCGTATTATAGTTAGTTATTCTAAAATAAATTATTACAGTTAAAATAAAGTACTTCTTGCCTTTTTTGCCTCCTTATATAATAAGCACGACACAACCTTAAAAAAAACATTCAACTGACTCATTTCAAAGTTACTAATATGTCCTTATAAAAACAGTGTTCTATAAATAAAGTACTTTTAAATACCAAATATTATTGTTAGTGTTAGCCAAAATCAATAGTGGTAGTTAATTATCAGCGCTAACCTTTAGCCAATCCATTAACCTAGATCGTCGTATAAGTATTAGAACTGAACACAGCTGTATTAATTCCTCAACCGGGTCCTTTGATCCACCCTTTATATAGGAGCAAGTATACAGAAGCTTGCGGCCCTGTAGATACGATTTTCTAATTAATATTGTAGCATCCTTTATGAAAGTGCATTACTTCGTAGATATAATTAGTAGAAGCTTTTTAATTAAATTTATTTAATTGAGGAGAATTCTGCAGTTTTTTTAAATAATGGTAAAGACAACTGTAAATCCGTCCAGCAAAGGATGGTAATATACAGGGCTTCTTTGTAGTCATAAGTTAAAGGATCCCCTTATAATTAGACCATTTGAGATAACGAGGTACACATATCAGTTTATAATACCTTCGATTCCATTTAAGAATACTGTATTAACAGTTTTGGTAAGGACTGTATACCGGTATGAATTTCTGTACATTTTTTTTTTCTGTATGACGTCATACCGGTAAATTAGGTGTATTTAAAAATAATAATACAGGAATTCATACTGAAATAATTCTTGTACCTTTTTTAATATTGTAGCATAACTGATTTTTTTTTTCAGTTTACTGAAATTTTCCGGTATTAATATTAATATTGATATTAAAATTTTATTTTTAAATAACTGTAGAATGTTCGATAGTTTAGTTGAAGCCTATGAAGCGTAGGTACATATGGTGACCTATACATTTCGGTACAGAAATTAAATAAGTAAATATATTTCTGTACTTAAAACATCTACAGAAATTAATCCGGTATACATTATTTGGGTACTGATATAATTAATTTAGATTTTAATAACTTGTACAGTTATTGTCTTTGATGAAGCAGTACACTAATAAGGGTACTGAAATTTTACTAGTACTATTTAAAATTTTTATACCGATATGCAGTCCCTGGTTTTGGTCTAAGTTGAACTTTAAACTGAGAAAAGAAAATCTTACTCGTTGCTTTGTAAATATTGCTGTACTCTGCACTAAAAAGACATGCCAAAATAATGCCTACCAAAAAAAGTGTTACTATAATTGTCAAACTGACAGTTTGTCGATCTGTTGTTTATTTATTTATTTAAAAATATAAGTTAAATTATGTTTAATATTACTTAAATTATTTATTATTATATCCTATATGTACGGTCCCTCGGTTTATGCCTTACAATTTGGTGTCCATGTACCTCGCAGTACACATACATACATAACTTCACGCCTGTAACCAAACCTGTAACCCTCATGGGGTAGGCAGAATATCAAAGGCTATAAAACCATCTGATGTCACGTTTGCGCTGCCCGTGTTGCCTTTCCCGCACTCGTGCGGGTTAGGCTACCAAGCCAAACTCTGAACGGAAAGTTTTCTCTCACGGAGGATTTGTGGTGTCGGGGCCTATTCATCTGCCCTTTTTAGGGCGGACCCGACTGCTGCCAACCGAAGCATCGCTGATCAGGTGGATACGTAACCGTGACAACTAAGCCTGATCGTCCACCGTTCACCGGCTATAGGTCCGGACTAGGTCGTTCTTTTTTACAGCGCAGTTTGATTCCGATTCAACTATTACAGTTACGGAATCTCCTGTTCCGTTCACAGAGGTTCTCAAAAAGTTCAAATCCTCCTTCTGTTTCAGCGAGCCCAGCGTCACAGCCTACGTCGCAATCAATCTCGGTTCCGCTGAAACCCAAGTCTCTGCCCCCCGTCTTCCTACGGGACAAGACGTCTTCCTACGTCTTTGCGGTAGTCATAGTCCCAAAATAGCATAATATCATCATCCAACATGGGTGATGCTATTAAGGTCGGGGTCTGTTCCATTTCTGATTTCTCACTGGCGTCTGAGGCAGATAGGTTTACCACATTGCCAAAATGGTCATCAATTTTATTCTTACTTGAACTCGACCACTTTATCTACGGTTGATAGTTATGACGTACTGCCATATTTTTTTTTGTGCCATTTTAAGCTTATTTAGATTTTTCGCTTTATTAACATGGGTTAATAACATGGTAATGTTCTGTAAACATACTTACGATATCAGTTTGATATAGTTAGTTTGTAGGTACATCTCAAAATAAAATCTATCTTTCTGATCAATTTAAAAAGTTTTTTTGAAGCCCTTTAAAATTACTATCATTATTATTTATTTTTTGGTAAAACGTTTTCACATAATCTATAATTTGACATAATCCACCACCAATTCTCGAGACATTATAGTGTCTGTGAAGACAAACTTCGACTTAAAATCGAATATAATTAGACGTAATTAAATCCGGCTATAAGTATTACATTTATATATATAATACAAATCTCTTAAACTAACCTATTTCTATGAAGTAAATTAAATTCCTCTTCAAAGTTATAGAAAGTTTATGTTTCGAACAAAACTCGCACGTATCTGAATACGGTGGGTAGTTTCAACGGTAGCCAGTTAAGGCGAGGATGAAACGTTTTTACGCTTTTTTGAACCATTTAAAACCCAGTAATATGTACATGTTGTACCTGAAAAAATAAAATATTCACAAAAATTGAACATATAACCAACTGATAGAAACATGATTTATGAAAATTTGCTGGGTAAAAAAATCACAAGCATAACACTACCCTTACAATTTCAAACAGATATTTCTACGAAACGCTGGAATAATTCAAGTCAAAAATCTCAGTGTCCAAATTAATCTATTTTTAATTAACTCATATTGAAAGAAGATAGCCGGTATTCACCGAAGTATGTTTAAATGAGATACAAAAACTGTTCGAGCGCCGCGCCGTCTTGAAATTCCATAGCAAATACATCGGCGAGCGCGGATTTGGTGTTCAAGATTGAATGTATTTTTTGCATGTAATATTATAATGTTCTTCCCATTCTGTACCGGCAAGCAGCTGAATATAACGCGTTTAATTTGCTCTCGTGTATCATTTACAAACATTATTAACACTCATTATCTTACTAATATTATAAATGTGAAAGTTTAGATATCTGGTTGTATCGATGTAAGGATGATTGTTCCTTAATCACGGGAGAACGGCTGAACGGATTTGGATGAAATTTGTCATAGTGATAGTGTATAGTCTGAAATAGCACATAGACTCCCATTTTTTATCCCAAAATTCACGCGGGATTTGAAATTGCGCGGGTAAAACCGCGCGCAACATCTAGTTAAGTCAATAATGCCATTAAAAGAATCTTCTTTAAAATAAAATACTTCTTCTACTCGCAACTAATCGAAGAAGAAGGTCGAAACTGATTCATTATATTGTAACTCGGCGCGACACTTTGTTTTGACAATCATATCGTTTAAGATGCCGAAACCATGACGACAAGATTCGAAAAAATATGTAGGCAATAATTAGTAATATTACTTGTGTAGCCCGTTAACGTATCATTTAAACTATGAATCTGTGGAAATCTTCCATGCTGGACTGGGAATCTTCCAAGCTGACCTAGCAGCAAAGAAAAAACATAGAATGTGCCAGCTGCTTCTCTCCCGGGGATACTGTAAAAGTCAGTTAAGGGACAGAATCTTTATTGGAGTATTTGTAGGCAGTATGCACCTGTCACTATAAATAGTCTCTCTCCATTATTGTAACGCTTCCAAATTTTTCAAACGTGACATCAGATGGTTTTGTAACCTCTGATGTTCTGCCCAGCCCGTAAGGGATACAGGCGTGGAGTTATGTATATGTAAGTTAAACGTGAAACTATCAAATCATTGGGAACTATAAGTTTACTGAATACCTTATTCAAAATAACGCGTTAGTTTCATGTTTTAAGATATCACCGTTTTTTTTTAAGTTTTACACAATGCATAATGAAAAAAGGGATTTAAGCATCGCATCGCCTTAAACGCTGGTTGTCAATAACAGTGGAAAACTTGTCCCCCTATAAACTTTAATAGTGTTTAACTTAAAGTTGTGATAAGCCATGAAATCCATTTGAAATCTTTGAAGTGGAACATTAAAGTCAGTGTATTTTTACAATAGGTACGGAGTCTAAGAAATTATACTTCTTGTTAATCGAATATATAAAAGTCTCGTGTCACAGTTTTCGTTGCCATACTCCTCCGAAACGGCTTGACCGACTTTGATAAAAAAAATTGTGCTTATCCGGTATCTATGAGAATCGGCCAACATCTATTTTTTTTTTATTTATATAGCAAAGCAACGTTTGCCGGGTCAGCTAGTAAGATATAAATTAATATTATGAGAGTAAGGCTTATAGCAAATATCCTAACCACAGAGAGTGGTGATATTTGGCAGTAGATGTTTTATGAAAAGTAGTCGCTAGCCAAACGAATACTGTAGATATCCTAACACAAAGTAGACTCATCTCAAATATACAATGTGTTAATTTTATACTTGATCAAACGAAATGTGCGGATATAACATTAAAAATTATCGAAAAAACGCGAAAATTCGTACACCATTTAGAAATTAAAGACAATGAAATTTTTTTTTATTCAATTCCCATTTTTCGTTGTTAATTTTTTTCCTAACTAAGTAGATCATGGATTTTTTTTAAATTAGTCTTGTTTTGAAGGTAAAGCCATGAACTAGTAATAAAAATTAAAAAAGATCACAATATCAAGCCGGAAAGTTGTAAAAACATTAATTTATTTTTATTTTTTCATAAAAAAAAATGTTTTTTTTAATGTTTTTTTACCTTTTACTCCGAAACTAGCACGTCAAGGTAACTTTTTTAGCATGTTTTATTAAATTTCATAACATACCCTACAAGTTTACCAAAATAACATAGGTGCTATCTCTTTTCGTTGTTACGATAGGTACTATCCGAATTAAGTAGGTAATTTTAACAAAATTAAATAAGTAATAAATAATTAAATAATCATTTATTTAAATCAAGTTTTCAAATTGTCCACCATTCTCATCCATGCAAACAATGGCACGCATTGCCATACTACGTACAGGTTTTTTTAAAACATTGCGTTTTGCTCTTATTTCATAAGCTGCAGCCATTATTTCTTGCAAAAGCTCTTCGCGCGTTGCAACTGGAGTACATCATCTGCTTCATATTACCCCACAGATAATAATCAAGTGGTGTCAAATCTGGGCTGCGCGGCGACCACGCTATTGGTCCGCCTCGTCCAGTCCGTCTAGTTCCATAACGTTCATTTAGGTACTCACGTACGATTGTGCTGAAGTGAGCTGGAGCGCCGACATGTTGGAACCACATCCTTCTCCGTGTTTGAAGATCCACATCTCTCATCAGGGAAGGTAGCTTATTTTGCAGAAACAAGAGGTTAGTTGGCCCCATCAATCTTGATGGTAGAATAAATGGTCCAATCAAATAGTCTCCTATAGTCGTTCCAGGTCTAAAAAAGAATATCTAAACCCCTTTCGTTTTCGAAAAGTGCACAATTTACATGAGCCGGACTACCAAGCAAGAAATGTTTTTTGTTCATGGCTATTGCGGCAAAGACGCATAGTACGCAATTTTTGTGATCGTATTTTATGGACGGATGAGGCAAATTTTAATCGGACTCGAATCACAAATTTTCGCAACCTGCATTTGTGGATGCCGGAGGAAGAAAACCCTTTAGCAGTTCGACCAGCATCGTTCCAGGTCGAATTTTCTATTAACGTTTGGGCTTGGATGATAGGAGACTATTTGATTGGACCATTTATTCTACCATCAAGATTGACGGGGCCAACTTACCTCTTGTTTCTGCAAAATGAGCTACCTTCCCTGATGAGAAATGTGGATCTTCAAACACGGAGAAGGATATGGTTCCAACATGACGGCGCTCCAGCTCACTTCAGCACAATCGTACGTGAGTACCTAAATGAACGTTATGGAACTAGACGGACTGGACGAGGCGGACCAGTGGCGTGGCCGCCGCGCAGCCCAGATTTGACACCACTTGATTATTATCAATGTATAATGATAATGATAATGATAATTTTTAATGTTATATCCGCACATTTCGTTTGATCAAGTATAAAATTGCTGCGATCCAGACATACCTCTTTCGCTTCTTCCACGTTCATTTTGAATCCAATTTGATCGACGTACGTTCGCCTAGGGCGGCCCCTTCCGACAGCACAATCCATTCTTGCTCTGTACACCTCTTTCGTAAATCTACTTTCACTCATCCTTTCCAAATGCCTAAACCTTGGCCGTTTCGAGTTTAAAGCGTCATACAAAATTCTCCAAGCTAACCTACAAAGAAAAAAGCTGGCAACTGAAGAACTAGTCATGGAAGCAGGTAAAAGGGGAGCAGCAATTGCACTCCTACAGGAGCCATATACAGGAGAGGGAACTGGGATGAAGGACTACCGAGGCGTAAGGGTCTTCCAGGACAACGGAAGCGATACTGTGAAGGCGGCTGTAGCTGTGTTCAACCCGGATATAGACGTCATCCAGTATCCAAACCTTACCACTCCCAATTTCGCAGTCATCGGCGCCCAAACTAAAGCCTGGAGGATCACGTTGGTGTCCTTCTACCTGGAACCTGATAAGCCCATTGACCCATACCTGCTGCATCTTAAACAAATATGTCAAACGCTAGGAAATAGGTGGCTTATAATTGGAGGAGACGCTAATGCCAAAAATACTTGGTGGGGGGGATCTAAATTAGATAATAGAGGGGAAGATATGCCCTGAAGACTGTTATAAATTGCAGGAAGATTTGAAGTCCTTAGAAGATTATTGCGTAGCGAACCAGCTTTTTATAAATACCGACAAATGTTATATCATCTCCTATACCCGGAAACGTGGTATGATTAGTTATCAGTACACCATAAATGACATAAATATTGAACGTGTCACAAAAATTAGGGACCTTGGTTTGATTATGGACTCTGAACTGTCATTTAATCTACACATCGACCATATACTGAAATCAGCCTTTAGAAGCCTAGGATTTATACTTAGAATCAGCAAACCGTTTACAAAAACAATAACTCTCTCAATATTGTACAACTCTTTTGTCCGTTCTCTTTTAGATTTTTGTAGCTGTGTATGGAGTCCCTGTTACCAGAATCACATCGACAGAATAGAGAAGGTCCAAAAAAAGTTTTTAAAATCACTTAACTATCGAAATAATATTGAAGATGAGTCATACGACAGTTCTTTGGCAAGATATAAAATGTTGAGTCTTTATAACAGGCGCAAAATGTTTGATATTGTCTTTTTATATAAGATATTAAATTCGCACATTGACTCCTCTTTACTCTTAAGTAAAATATCTTTTGCAGCTTCTGCTCGCCTTCCAGTGCGCCCCTCGCGTAAACTACCTCTTTTTGTTCCCCCGCGATTAAATAAAAACTATACCCGAAACTCTTACCTTCACCGCTCCACCAACATGTACAATAAAGAATTTCTAGAACTTGATATGTTTAATTTAACTATAAATAAGCTTAAAACCGAACTGCAATGTATTTTAAGCAATAATGATCAATGATCATCTGTTATTATCTTTTATTGTTACCATAACTGCTATACTTACCTATATGAATGTATAAAATTATGGTTCTTTTCTCGTCTTGCCATGTAAACGCATGCAAATAATATTTTTTACAAAAACAATCATAGGCACTATTTGGTCTGTTACTTATATTTAAGATTTTTTGTATACAAATTTTCTGTAAATGACTGTTTGTTGCCAAAATAAAATAAATAAATAAATAAATAAGATATGATGGGTTCATTGGACGAGCTGGGACTCCATATTTTGAATACCGGAGACAAACCCACCTTCGACACCTATCGAGGAGGGAAAAGGTACTCCAGCAATGTCGACATTACAGCCTGCGCACCGGATCTGTTGGACCTAGTGGATAACTGGAAAGTTTACGAAGACCTTACGAGCTCAGACCACAATGGAATTTCTTTCGATATCAATCTGCAGAAATCAAAAGGAACCAGCATAACTAGGACGACAAGAAAATATAACACAAGAAAAGCAGACTGGTCGCGGTTCCATAGTAAGCTAAGTCAACTAAAAATAGAATATGGTATAACAAACAAATTTATACAAGAAATTGTAATCAAAGAACAGCTAGAGGAACAAATAACTAATTTAACAAAAATAATTACCATAGCATGCAACGAATCAATACCTAAAATTAAAAACAAGGAGAAAATTAACTTACCTTGGTGGTCCGAAGAACTTGAGCAGTTGAAGAAAGAGGTTTCCACTCGGAAAAACAGGATCCAACGCTCTGCTCCTATTCGGCGAGCGAAGGTAGTCACGGAGTACCTAGAAAAGAAGGAAGAGTATGAGTTGGCGGCAAAAGCGGCACAGATCAGAAGCTGGAAGGAATTTTGCGAGAAACAGGACCGGGAAAGCGTCTGGGACGGAATTTATCGAGTCATAGGCAGAACAACCAAAAGGGAAAATGACCTACCCTTGCAGAGCAACGGAAAATTCCTTGACACTAAAGACTCTGCACGTCTCTTAGCAGAGACATTTTATCCCAAAGATACAGCACAAAATGACAATGACGACCATCGAAAAACTAGGAAGCTTGCAGATGAGGTGAATGCAGAAAATAGAGCAGAAGAACCAGTCGACCCTCCATTCACACTGACAGAGCTCCACTTAGCAGCTACCTCATTCAATGCCAAAAAAGCTCCTGGTATTGACGGATTCACGGCTTATATCTGTGTCCACGCCATAGAAAATGACCCCCATCTGTTCCTGGAAATATTCAACAAATGCTTAGAGCTCCAATATTTCCCCAGACTCTGGAAAGAAGCTGCAGTCATAGTTCTCAAAAAACCTGGAAAACCGGACTACACAACACCGAAAGCGTACAGACCAATCGGCTTGCTCTCTATATTAGGAAAAATTTACGAGAAGCTATTGATGGCCCGTATTAAACACCACTTGCTTCCGAAACTTAGTACTCGCCAATACGGGTTCATGCCACAAAGGAGTACCGAGGACGCCCTCTATGTCTTAATGCAACACATCCGAAATAAATTAAACCAGAAAAGCATAATAACAATGGTATCATTGGACATAGAGGGGGCCTTCGATAACGCCTGGTGGCCAAAACTGAGGACCCGGTTGGCTGAGGAAAATTGTCCAAAGAATCTTAGAAAGACCATCGATAGCTACCTCACGGATAGGCATGTACGTGTAAGGTACGCAGGAGAGGAGCACCGCGTACAGACGGAGAAAGGCTGTGTGCAAGGATCCATCGGGGGACCGATCCTGTGGAACCTCCTGCTCGACCCACTACTCAAGGGATTGGAATCGAGAGGTATCTACGCACAAGCCTTTGCCGACGACGTTGTCCTGGTTTTCGCGGGTAGAACAGCACATGAAATTGAAGTTTGCGCCAACTCAACTCTAAATTATGTCCATGCATGGGGCTTGAAAAACAAACTAAACTTCGCACCTCAAAAAACCAACTCCATGGTCATCACCCGAAAACTGAAGTACGACACTCCCCGTTTAAAAATGAACAACACTGAAATAGGAGTAGCCAAAGAAATAAAACTGCTGGGAGTAATAATAGACAGTAACCTCACCTTTAACAATCACATAAAAAATGTCTGCACAAAGGCGATAGCTGTCTATAAACAGCTCTCAAGAGCCGCAAAAATAGAGTGGGGACTACACTCCGAGGTTATTCGTGTCATTTATGTAGCCACAGTTGAGCCAATAATCTTATACGCAGCTAGTGCATGGGCACCCGCTGTATCAAAAATATGTGTCAGGAAAAAGTTGCAAGCTGTACGTACAGCGCGGATTCCTACAGAAAATATGCAAAGCCTACCGCACAGTATCCCTGAATTCAACCCTAGTTCTGACTGGCATACTCCCCCTTGATCTTCGTGTACGGGAATGTGCTTCACTGTACGAGGCCAAGAGGGGTGTGTGTCGGCCAGAACTGGCGGAAGTGGAAGTGGAACGGATGGCATCAGCGTTAAAAGCACCTCACCCAGCGAAGTATATGAGCCTAAAATTCGAAGCCGTGGTAAACCAGGACCAACTTAACTCGAACAGCGAATTCGATATCCGCATATTCACGGACGGCAGCAAGATCGACGGTAAGGTTGGAGCCTCGCTATCCTTATGGAATAGCGAGACTGAAACCAAAGCCGTCAAACTCAAACTGCCGTCCTATTGTACCGTTTACCAGGCGGAATTGTTGGCCATATACGAAGCAAGTGAGCAAGTGCTAAAACTCGACAAGCAGAAATTCGCAATATACAGCGACTCCAGAGCCGCCCTCGAAACAGTGATTGGTCACAGATGTCTCCATCCCTTAGCGGTCAAAACTAGAGCCAACATTGTGTCTTTATCGCAGAAAAATAAAGTTGTATCTTTATACTGGATAAAGGCACATGCTGGCCTAGAGGGTAACGAGAGAGCTGATTACCTGGCTAAGGAGGCGGCTCTGAAGTCGAAAATCAGGCCAAAATATGACCTTTGCCCCATTTCATTCGTCAAGCGAAGCATCCGGATGCAAACGCTTGACGAATGGAATGAGCGGTACAAAAGTGCACAAACTGCAGCGATAACAAAGCTCTTCTTTCCTGACGCCATAGAAGCGTACAAAACCATACGCAAGATCAGGCCTACAGGAGTCACTACTCAAATAATGACGGGGCACGGTGGGTTCTCCGAATATCTAAAGCGTTTTGGATGTAAGGAGAACTCATCGTGCATCTGCGAGTCCAATATGGCGGAGACAGTACCGCATCTAATTTTTGAGTGTCCCGTAAATGCATCGGAGCGTCATGATATAGTGCAGGAACTGGAAGTAGAGCTAGTGGCGTCTAATATACCCGAAATAATATATGGTAAGAAAAGAAAAGTATTCCTAGACTACTGTACCAAAATTGCAATCAAAACAATTGAAAGAAATAAAACTAAGTAATTAAACATATGTTCCCTAAATATTATGTATATTTATGTGGAAGATATAAAATTAAGATATGAATGTATAAAATAAATAGTAGTATTATGATAGAATAAAAGTATTTGTGAAGAGAATTTGGTATAAAGACAAAATAAGTTTATAAATGTTACAGAAATAAGTGATGATGATATTAAAATGAAATCATTTATAAGAGGTGGTGTTCTGAAACACTGATTTCAAGTCTAGCTTAGGCATCAGTCTCGCATTAAGTTATATAATAATAATAATAATAAAATCCCCAGACAATCACACCAACTACATGGCCCCAAAGTAAGCATAGCTTGTGTTATAGGATACCATATAGGGAACTAGGGGGGAACCTAGAATATAAATACATAAATAGATAAACACCCAGACACGGAACACTTTTTTTTTGTTCCGTGCGGGGATCGAACCCGCAACCACTGGCGTCTGAGGCAGATAGGTTTACCCCATCGCCAAAGTGGTCGTCAAGATGAAACTTATGTTACAAAGTGTTCAGTGAAGCAATATTGTGCAGGAGTAATTTAGAGAGACAAGCAGTTAATCAAAGTTGTCTGTAAATTTGCAATTTCTTCATTATTGTTTACTTTACTTTGCTCTAGAACTTTTAAATCCAATCTAGGGCATAATTCACCACTACCAGGACTAAGTAAATCTTTTAAGACATATACTAAGTTCAACTATTTTGAATTTTTTTCGATAGTCTAGGAAAGTTGAAAAAGACTTTGCTGGACAGTAATTATTTATTTATTTATTACATGGAGACAAAACAGAATTAAAAAAATAATTGTGTTTTGTTGTAGGTAATTTGACATAGTAGATAATTTAAAGTTTGCTTTATTTGACTATTTGACTTACTTTGATCGTGTATTTTTCATTAGATGTATTTTTTTATTTGCCAATTTCAATGTATCAGAAAAACTTAATTTTATAATTATTCATTTGTACTTTATTTTTTATAATTTATTATTTCCTATGACATTTTTTTAATTGTTTTACCCAAGCATGTTGTCGTCACCTCTAAATGTAATAGTGTTTAGTTAACGTATTTTTAAGAAGTGTAAATGAATATTATTGTGTTGGTGACCTTTAAATAAATAAATAAATTGTGACCATTTTCTCACAGTTTATATCGAAAGCAATAAAAAGAGGTATATGAATTGCACCGGCACTGAATCATCAATTTTTTAGGCAAAACTTTTCATTTGTGGCAATATTGCCTAAATGCAGAGCGAATGTCTACCAAACATCAGAAGCGCTTATGTTTGCTTAAAAAAAATCTAAACGGATCCAAAAAAGGATCAATATTGGTTTGTCAAAGGTTATTGACGACTCAGTGCTAGCTTTCACTGTCGCTTTAGTCCATTCATTTAATTTATTAATAAATAATTCACGCTTAAACATTTTGTCCTGGCTCATATAGTTTTCCTGAAAATTGGAAAACCCTCTTTTCAAGGGAAGAAGGAGTGAAGCCGAACCTGGAGGGAGAGGGACAGTTGTATATTGTAATGTACTCACCTCATGGTATAATATAGCGGCAACAAAACAAAGGTAATTTTTTTGCCGCTTTCCCCATACATTGAAATCTAGAGTGAATGGACTACTTTTCATACAACTTCCATGCTGGACTAGGAGCGAAAAAAGAAAAACATAGAATGTGCCAGCTGCTTCTCTTCCCGGGCATACTGTAAAAGTCAGTTAAGGGACAGAGGTTTTAGAGGTGTTTTTGTGGGCGATAGGCTGACCCTCATTCACTACAATAGTCTCTCCATCTTTATAATACCTCCAAATTTGTCAAACGTGACATCAGATGGTCTTGTAACCTCTGAAGTTCTGCCTACCCCATAAGGGATGCAGGCTTGAAGTTATGTATGTATCTATGTATGGACTACTTTTAATCAATATATATAAAACTGTTCCGTTACTGACTGAGTTACTGAGTGACTGACGTACAGCCGTAACTGCTAGGCGTAGAGAGCTGAAATTTGGAACGTACATTCTTTAGGGGATGTAGGGGTGCACTAAGGAAGGAATTTCCGAAATTCATACGGAAACGGGTAATATAGGACTTTTTAGTTTGTATGAAAAATTTTATTCCTTGAGTGCACGGATACAATACCTTGGCATAAAGGTTCTTCAAAAAGTGACTGGTTGTTTTATGAAAGTAATTCCCGAAATTCCCACGGGAACGGGAACTATATGATGTTTTAGTTTGTATGAAAAAACCTTATTCCTTAATAAGTGGTGTAAAGGTTCCTTAATAAGTGTCTGTTTGTATTATGGAAGGAATTCGCAAAATTCTCACGGGAACGGAAAATATAGGACTTTTGAGTTTATGCGTGTACGAAGTCGCGGGCAAGCGCTCGTTTCTAATAAAGCTTTTTACGATCAGTTCTTTTAAGTTATGTACAGATACTGAATGCAAAGATTGTATGTGCGTTCGGTAGGTTGAGTAAAATTGCGTAATATAATTACATATAAATAAACAAATAAAAAGGAGTGTGTACCTAATAGTAAATGCAACAATCTGAACGAAAAATATATTCTACTTAATTTTAACTATATTTCGGTCATTACACTTGCAACAAGCGCTTTTGATGTAATTGCAAATTCAGAGATGTTCATTTCCGCAATTAATTAATATGAACAGTTCAGTTTGAAACAGTGAGGCAGGTTAATGGCTAACCGATAAACAACACACAACCATTGAGCAGTCGTTTATTTTATATTCCGGCTTTTTATCATCCTACGATATTAAAATAACATATTATATATACAAGTTCACACAATGACAATCAAATATAGTTCATATTGCAATGGGCTTACAACACTCCAATATAGTTTTAAAATTCAATTATTGTTTTTTAACTGACTTTCAAAAGGAGCAAGTTCTCAATTCGTGTGTCTTTTTTTGAATATTCTGTTACATGATTTTTTCGTCAATCATAATTTTCATAGAATTTACTTCAAAAGTACCTACTTACAAAATACAAATTATGTCAAAATCGACTCAGTTCCTCCTTTTTTAAATTTGCAATTTCCAAAAAAATATGTTTAATGACATAGAATCGTAGATGGAAGTTTCTCTGCAGCTAAAGTTTTGACAAGTTCTGCATTCGATTATAATTATATTGTAACGGACCAAAAAGTTAAATCTACCTTTATTTTATACGCTTATCATTCTGACATTCTAATTTTCATCGATGCAATCCATTTTTTGAAAACCCAACTGCAAATGAATCCCGAATACAAATAACGAAATGCCATTTCTTTCATTAAGTTAAACATAATATATCAAAAACACATAATTATCGAACATGAAGTGTTATGCAATCGATAGAAATAATGGCCGAAGCTGTGAATCACGCAATACGTGCAGACACGCGAGCTTTTATTGATTTTGATTATGTTATACGTTATAATATAATGTATAAACTTGGAAATAGAGAATCTCTAAGCAAAAGGTTGAAAGAGATTGGTATCTTGACCCTTGCATCACAATATATTTATGAGAACAATGTACCTATATTTATAAGAATAGTAATAAATAAAGAGTAAATAATAAAGAGCTGTGTTAGCACAGCTCAAATATGTAAAAATTATACTCCAAAATAAGTGAAATAATTATTATAGTAAAGAATTTTAAAAGAAAAACTTGGCGGTTTATAGTGGGATCAAATAAAAGAACTTCGTTAGCACATTTCAAATATTTAAAAACTATTACACCAAAACGAGTGAAAAAAAAATAAGTTCAAAAACTAAAACCCGATTACTAAAAACACGGCTATCCTTTCAACATATCTCTATCAATATGGCGTAAAACATAAATATTTCAGCGTAGAATATTACTTGTTACCTACTTTTTAGAGCGTGTTTTTAGTAGTCGGGTTTTAGTTTTTGAACTTATTTTTTTATTCCAGTCTTGTTTAAATACTCTGGTCCCAGTTTGTCATGTTCGTGATATTCATCCATAATTCAACCTACGATGTAAGCTATTTGGTTTTGGCATGACATTAGCTCTCACAATTAGCTGTCTAGTGTTTGTTTTTTTCATGTCATGGTCAATTTGTACTGTACCTATTTGTATTAATTCGTAAAATTCTGACTGAAAAAGAGTGCAAAGAGTTTTTTTCCGCCGGCTTTTTTTTGTCTCTTGGTCTACTGTAATATCTTATTCAATAACTATCAACACCTTGTTATAGACAAAGTACAAAATTGTGACGTCATTATGCGACCACTCGACCAATTGCTTGGTGGTAGGATCCCTTCTGGGTCCGCCTGGCTAGCGACCACCCTTTATATAAAGTCTGCCGCCAAATGTTACCGCTCCGGCGGTAATGTGTTCCGGCAATATTGTATAAAGAGCCAGTTCCTTCCTAAACCCGTGTGCTTTCATCTTCTACCTCATCGTCACTTACCATCAGGTGAGATTGAGGTCAAACGCGGGTTTAGTCACATATAAAAAAAAAAAAAAAAAAAACTCGATTGCCTTATGGTGAACAAAACTTTTTGAATTTTAGATTTTAGATTTTTTTTGTGTACGGATAATCGTCATGGCTCAGAGAAGTAGGTCTTGGCAGTAAGTCGCTGGATTTGAAAGATTAACGATGGTGGGTACAAGATGTGCCAGCCTACATGAAGTTATGAAAAATTGTGGAAGCAGTAGCCTTGAGTTGGCAATATTTTTTTTTTTCTTACCATAAGAGATATTGTTCATCACTTACCATCATGATTTTGTTAGATGCCACGTTAAAAATCTACAAACGGCCCAAAATTTCTTGTCATTTAAAATTGGGACGTCTTGACGGGAGCCTTGAGGGTAGCCTTAGTGTACGTTGATTGAAACTGATATTTAACATAGATGTTTAGAAAATCGTCGAGTATCCGTAACAATATTCTTTGCACACATTTTTATGAGTTATTTCTGAGCTTAACCTCAACCAGGGGGCTTACTCCCAAAACTGATTCGATTTCGATTCTCGATTCTGATTTGATTACGATTATGATTCACGTTAGATCCTGGTCGGTACTACCGAACCAAATCGAATCGAGATCTTGATCGAGTGTTATCAGCGCCGTTAGCTGGATCTGGTTGATGATGTCTCGTCCGCAGAGTAAAAGTGTTAAAGTATGATTTACCATAGTTTTCGTCATTTGTTACAAGCTATAAACAAATATATTCAGTCCTGATTAGTAACAATTTGAGCCACCGCTCGATTTGGCGCTAGTATCGGTTTCGGGAGTGCGAAAATCCTTGAGATAGAGTTGATTTGATTCTCGATCGCGTCGGGAGTAAGGCCCCTGATGGTAAGTACCTACCGATTACTTTTAGGGTGAAATGATACGTGTTAACGAAGGATTATCCATATATTCAATATCGTTTGGCACTTTAAAAGGTTAACATCGTGTTAACTTGGAAAACATGGTTTATTCCACCTTGATCACCTGGGTGATATCACCTGGGTGCACAAAGAGGAATGGATTAGTCTACCTTAATCACCTCGGAAATAAATCACCTGGGTGATATCACCCAGGTTAGACACTTTTGGAAACTTGAAAATGTTCAATCATAGTCTCAATCATAGTCCAAATTGTAACTAATTTTACTGGGGGATATCAAATAATACTAAGCGTTACTGTTTACAAAGTTTATTGTACAAAAAAAAAATGATTGTAGAACAAGCAAGATATAAAATAAAGAGATTTCAATGAGTTTACAGGGTGTGGTATCTCAGGTGTTGGTCTGATTAAATAAATAAGCTGAAGGCTGGTCCAGGCTAATCCACCCGAACCAGTACACAGTACAATCTTAAAACTAAAATCAGTCTAAGACCGTTACAAATAATGTTGGAATACAAATTTAAAACTATATTCAGTACTACTACTGGATGGCTAGTAACGTCAGTTGTAGGTAAGAGATGATGCGAAGGTAAAGAGTATTTGTAAGTAAAAAAAAATAAAAGATTCCACCTTTAGGACGGTTGTTGATAGTAAAGTAAACCAAAAGGGGTACCCGGCTCGCCGACCAATCCCGTTCAGGATGACCGCAGGATCCCGAGCTGTAGTCCGCTGAATTTATAGGGCCTGGGGTTGTACAATTGACCAGGAAACCTCCCTGGAATTGACAACACCAGGTTGGCTTAAACACTATTCGAAACTTTCTATTATATGAAATGGTAAAAAGGTAAATAAACTAACACTTCCAAGGGAGACCTAGATTTACTGTACCCTAGTATAAAACTTGGCCAAACAACAAAGTAATCTCTCCGAGCTTACACTACAAATTAAGATATAATAACTTTAAACGCAAAATTAACACTATTCGATAAGAACACAAACTAAACTGGGAGAAGGTAGGCACACTAAAGCAAATCAAGCTTATAAGGCAATTGCATACATAACTTGGTTTTAGTAAACTAAATTATAAGTAGTAGGGTTTTACTAAGATTCCTTAAGGGAAAAGGTAATTTAAATCTATCAAACAATGAAACTGAAAGGTGAATACTTTGAAGTAATTGCAAAAACAAGGTAAGATTAAATGTAAAATGAACAATAAAACACTGCTAATAGAGTAGGGGGTCCTTAAGGGAAAAGATAAAAAGAATGACAAGGCTAATTTAAGTGATTTCAAAATATGGAACTTTATGGTTAAATAACAACAATGTTTTACATAGGGGGTGGATCTTACATGGCTGGTAATCAAAATAAGGTTAACAAGGCAAGTATAATACACGTGGCATAAGAAAAACAATCAAATTTAAGTTTGGGAAGGAAATTGCTTTAAAAATATAATTCTGCAACATGAAGATCCGGTATTATTTTAATGCTACAGGAGTAACCACAACTTTAACTATGCACTGAGGTAAAGTAAAAAAACTACCAGAACCTAGGTGGTGGCCACACGTGGCACATGGTGATCACACTATTAAGAAAACTTAATTTTACTTACCAAATGGGAGGTTTGACAATGTGCGGATTGAAGTAGCAAGAGAAACAATTCGCCAACGCAGCGCCGAGCTCACCGGTTATCACTAGTCTGAAAATAATATCTGGATTGTAGAAAATATGCTACGGTGCAGAATGTAAAACCACAACGGGCTCGAGAAGATGTAACCTTACCAGCAATTGTGAAATAAGTCTACATGTTTGACTCGGTGATCTGGCAGCTGACCGGCTCAGGAGGAAACTCCTCTCTCTTCAAAAATTTGCAGAAATAAAAAGACCTCTCTAAGGTCAACCCGGCTTTTATAACCTTTAGCATAGAGTAACAACACCTATTAGAGAGGTAATGTCAAAAAAGATAAGGCAACGAACCCACTCGGTTTTGATTGACAAAAGGTGACAGTCCATCGAACCAAACACAAGGTAAAGAAAAAAAAGGTGTTACACACTCCCTCGCCCACCAGAATTTTGTTGGGAAGCAACAAAATTCATGCTGGCCCACCAGCTAACTAGTCCCTCCGGAACCTAAACAATCCGGGGAACTAAAGGAAAAGAAGAGAAAATCTAACCTGCCCCTTTCATATCTTTTATGTGGCTTACACTAAGTTTGCCCTTTGCATCCCTCAGAACGTAAACCAAACGGGAACGCTTTTCCGTTACGGTACATGGTTCATACTTGGGGGCTAAGTTGCTGGCAAGCTTCTTGGCGGCATCACTGTGGAAATGCGTACGTCGCCAAACCACATCTCCTACGTTATACGCTACATACCTCCGGCGTTGGTTGTAGTAAACAGAATTCCGACCGTGAGCCTTATCCAGTTCCTTACGGACGGCGTTGAGATGACGAGACGCCGGCAGGGGACCAACCAAATCGATGCTGACGCCCTGGAAAGGCTTACGGCAGCTCTTCGGGGATCCTATTAATCCGGGGGTACGTCGATTAGTACTCTTATATCCTTTACATGTGTTACATCCGGATACGTAACTGACTACATCATCGTACATGCAGGGCCAGTAATAACTTAGGCGCAATCTCTTATAGGTTTTACTCAAACCAAGATGCGAGCCGAGCGGCGCATCGTGGTTGTTCCTAAGGAGGTTTTCCCGGGCGGCGACCGGTACAACCTCTTTCCAATCAAAATCGCTGGTTAAGGTGAACTTATTTTTGGTGTAGCGAAACAAACGGCCGTCAATAATTTGAAAATTCGGGCAAGACTGCGGCCGGTCCCGGCAACGCAAAAACAAGTTACGATACCAAGGGTCACTGTCAACCTCGTGAGTGCTGAAACTGGTCCCTTATGGTCGAACACGTGCTCAAGGGGGTCCGTGCGACCCAAACCCTTATCCTCGAACGAAGTAGCCTGGAACTGTTGAATGGCCCTATCAGCTACCGGTCTCTGTACTGAGCTTAAATTATCGAGAGGGGGCAACTGCCGAACTTCCGAAACAGCGCCCCAAGAAGCTCTTCGGGGGCGTAGGGAATCGTCAGCGCCTAGCAATCTGAGGACGTCAGGAGCGACACCAAAAGCTCGCCAAAAATTTAATCCAAAAATTAACTTCGAAGTAACCTGAGGAACTACATAAAATTTAATTATTTCTGACTTTTCCTTTGTCTTTACGGGTAATAGTACTGTACGATCTCGTACATTGACTTTTCGGTCTTATTAATTTTGCTGACCGCGGTAACCTACATTACGCAGCGCAGTGTTCAATATAATTTAAAATATTTTGTCGTGCAATATACGCCGTTCTAACCACACGTTTAACAACTTGAAAATCATTAAAACTACATTGTAACTTTCCAATAAACCTTATAAATAATCTCAGGCGTATTCATCTCAACATCATCTCAACAACTTCTACAGTCCACTGAACTTCGAGCTATTGTGTATGGTCACTGACTATACATTTTGGTCCTTCGAGCCGGATTCGAGCGAGAGAAATAACCAGGTATTTAGTGTATTTAAAAGCAATATTTGTGGTAGCGATTCGGTTTGGCTGGCCTTCCACAAGCGGACCTCCCCAGTCAAATTGAGAAGGCGCACATATCACAAGTAGTGCATTAATATACTTAATACCTAGCGACCAAAACTACAAGAACTACAACTTGAACTAAGACGAAAAGAACAAATCAAGCTTCTACGCGACGTGTGGTATATACTACTCAACTTAACTTCAATTCAAAGGCAAACTGCCTACAACTAACTTCAACAAAAAACTAAGAAAACTGCGATCAACTATTGCAACTGAACAATATCAACTTCTGTGTGATTGAAAACGTTTTTAAACTACATAAACAAGTGAAAGGTGAACATCGGAACTTATCTAAATAACTAAATTAATCATGGAGCATCTCAACAAACAAGTCTCAAATTTTGAAAACATCAAAGTTCTGTGTACTAACTACAAGAAAGATAGCATAGCTAGGAAAACCTCTGACTACCTGGAAAGGCGTCTTACTAAACTAGAAAATGAATGGGTGGAATTCCATGAACGTCACGAACTACTACTGGCTTCAATTTCTGAAAAATCTACAACCCCTTACTTTACGGAGGGCGTGTATGAAAAAACTAGGCAAATGTATGAAAGTACCAAAAAGGATATGATGGAATTGTTGCTCTCTTACCGTCAACAACGGCAACAAAAACTACAGTTTGACTTAACGGGAATGCTGCTAGAAGAAACCGATGATAAAATAAAAGAACTATTAAACTGCCAAGAAAGCAACTTTAAGGCTTTGGATAGAGCGATGTCAAAAATTAACATCGAATTTTTGACTGAAAAATGGGAATATGAAGATAACTTAATGATTATAAAATCAAAATGGGAAAATATTGATAAACTGCACTGGCAGCTGGAGACTGCACTCAAAGGCTCCAACTTTAAAGAAGAATATATACAAAACTTTGAACACATAGAACAGAAATACGATGAAATCAGAAAACAATTAAATAGTCACATATGGTCTAACATCCACTATCAACGGTCAGCTCCACAAATTGAAATACCCGACTTTTCTGGCAACTACATGCAATGGTTGTCTTTCAAAGATATTTTCATTGAAACTATCCACAGAAACCCTACCATCTCAAAATGTCAAAAAATGCAGCATTTAAAAACAAAGTTAAAGGGTGAAGCGGAACGTCTTGTACAACACCTCAGTATTAGTACAGAGAACTATGATTCATGCTGGGAGATACTAACTCATCGATATGACAACCGTCAACTACAGTTTACTTCTTTTATGAATGCAATGCATCAACTACCATCAATTCGATACCCTAACAGCTACAACTTGAAAAAGATGCACGATGTGATAACAGAAAGTATTAATGGTCTAAAAAACATGGGCGTCGATACCTCAAGCTGGGGACCCATCGTCGTTTACTACATGTCGCAAAAACTCGATTCCCTGTCGTTTAATGAGTATACAAAGGAAATGAAAAATAATAGAGACCTACCTAACCTAACCGAGTTTCTAGCCTTCTTAGAAAACAAATTCATCGCCATGGAAACTATGAAAAAATGTCAACCTGAAGCTCCAGCATCGGTTCCAAAATCATATACCTCAAACTTCAACATGAACCATCAAAAAGCTTTCAACAAAAGCTTTCCTTCAAAATCACATAATTTTGCCAGCAACAAGGAAAAAACAACTGTATCTGAACGGAATAGAGATTATTCGAAAATATTTCACGCAACATTGAATAAATGCCCATTTTGTGAAAAAAATCATGTGTTAATGCAATGTGACAAATTTATTGCGAAAGATATAGCACAAAGAAATAATATTGTACGAAATTTGAAAGTATGCAAAATTTGCCTATACAGTCACGGCAACGCCGTTTGCACTTCACAAAAGACTTGCAAACAATGCAATTTAAAACATCATACATTACTTCATTTTAACGAGATGATTATCAAAAATGAAAATAACTCGGTCAAACAACCTCAACCTTCAACTTCAATGCATCAGAACTCACATCATCTTTCCTCTAACGATATAGAGGTGCTATTGACTACTGTGAAGGTCGAAGTCCAAGCCGCAGATGGAACATTCATCACGCTACGAGCACTCCTGGACCAGGGTTCGCAGGCTAATTTAATAACTGAAGACGCAGCACAACTATTGCGTCAACCTCGCACTAAACTAAATGCATCTATATCTGGAATTGGATCTGCCTCTAAAGATTGCAAAGGTCACATGAATCTAACTTGCAAATCAATTTACTCGGACTACACATTCCCTATAGACTCATTGATAATGAATCAAATAACTAACAACTTACCAAACCAAACTTTCAAAAAAGCAAACTGGAGTCACATTGAGAATTTAATACTAGCTGATCCTGATTACAATGTGTCAAGTCCGATTGACCTATTGCTAGGTGCCGATGTATACGCAAATATCATTCTAGAGGGTGTTCTCAAAGGCGCCAACCACACCCCGATTGCCCAGCAGACAAAGTTAGGGTGGATACTGTGTGGAAAACTACAAACTTTCAACTGTCACATAACACTCGTGGACATAGCTGAATTTTCAAAATATTGGGAAAGCGAGGACATAGCCCAGGGTCCAGATGACGTCAGCCACAATGATCGATGTGAGGCTCTCTATCAACAAACTACAAAAAGAGCCCTAGACGGAAGGTTTACTGTCACGATGCCTATGTTCGAAAATTACGAAAAAAAGCTTGGAAAATCACGAACCATTGCCATTTCACAATTTCTACAACTAGAAAAACGCTTACAAAAAAATGAAAAGCTATCAACTATGTATAAAGATTTTATTAATGAGTACAGCGAACTACAACATATGAAACTGGTGCCTACGAACTCATCCTCCGGACTAAGTCATGAAACTTCTTGCTACTTACCTCACCATGGAGTCCTGCGGGAAGACTCTTCTACAACCAAACTAAGAGTAGTATTCAATGGCTCACAAAAAACTACATCCGGATATAGCCTTAACTCATTAATGTACAAAGGCCCTAACTTACAGAAAGATATACTATCTCTTATCTTAAAGTGGCGAACATATAAATATGCATTTACTGCAGATATCGAAAAAATGTACCGTAATTTATGGCTTGATAAAAAACAACAAAATCTACAAAAAATAATTTGGAGAAATAGCGAATTTGAGCCATTACAAGAATATAAATTATGCACTGTAACATATGGTACAAAATGTGCCCCGTGGCTAGCTCTGCGAACTTTAAAACAGCTAGCAATAGAAGACGAGCATAAGTATCCGGAAGCTGCAAAAATACTACAATCTTCATTTTTTGTTGATGACCTGATAAGTGGTCATAATAATATCGAAAGCGCAAAGCAATTACAATCTTCCCTGATCAAATTACTCAAGGGTGGCGGTATGAACCTACGTAAATGGGCGAGTAACTGTCCCGAGCTGTTACAACAATTAAATAAAGATCAGATTTCTAAATCTATACATGACTTCAAAAGTGACGAGACTATGAAAACACTCGGCCTTGGTTGGAATCCAAACTCCGATACATTTACTTTTAACTGGAATCTGAAAAATACAAAAACACCGTCAACTAAAAGAACTTTACTATCTGAAATCTCACAACTCTATGATCCCCTGGGATGGTTCTCACCAGTAACCATAACGTCTAAACTTTTATTTCAAAAAATATGGAATGAAAAACTACTGTGGGATGAAAGCTTACCGGATGAAATTAAAAATAGCTGGATTAAATTAAAAACAGAATTACCTACATTGAAAAATATAAAAATAAACAGATGGATCGGAAGCACAAACAATAACTTCGAACTGTTTGGATTTTGCGACGCAAGCGAAAAAGCCTACTCTTGCGTTATATACTTACGCGCGACAAACGAAGCCGGAGAGCAAGTTATAACTCTACTAACTTCAAAAACGAGAGTGGCACCAATTTCACAAAAGATAACTTTACCAAGACTAGAACTATGCGGCGCTCTATTACTCGCTCAACTTATACTCAAAGTTAGAGAAAGTTTAAAGGATCACAGGATAACAGTATGGGCATGGTCCGACTCCAAGGTCGTCTTAGCATGGCTACAAGGAGAGAGCACTAAGTGGGAAAGATACGTAGATAACAGAGTAACAAAAATAAAAACATCTATACCAGCCTCGCAGTGGGCCTACATTGAAACCAAGCTGAATCCTGCGGATTGCGCTACCCGAGGCCTCTACCCAAGCCAACTTATTAACCATAAACTATGGTGGGAGGGCCCCCCGATTTTAAAAACCTTTAATCGAGATCAACAGATTATTAAGAATTGTTTTTTCACAACAAAAATTGATCAAAAACAAGATATGCCTATAATTACGAAAAACAATGAAAACAACTTATTACATGACCTACTACATAAATACAGTTCGTTGACACGAGTTATTCGAATTTTAGCTTGGATAATGCGCTTTATTTCTATTGTGCAAAACAAAAATAATGCAAACACGACGTCGAATGATTACAACACGCGTCCGCATTATTTGACGGTGTATGAACTCAAGTCTGCAACTAAAGTTATAATTAAATCTGCGCAGAGTAGCGATTTTGAAAATGAAATATCTTTTCTATGTCAAAATAAATACTTAACAAATAAGAGTATTTTATACAAACTGCATCCGTACTTAGACGAAGAAGGCATTATGCGTGTCGGCGGACGTCTCAACCAAACTAACCTACCATCAAACATGAAAAATCCCATAATCCTGTCAAGCAAAGGAAGATTTACCAAGTTGGTGATTGAACAAGCCCACAAAACAACCATGCACGGTGGGGCCCGTCTCACACTTGCCTACATCCGACAACAGTATTGGATTGTGGGTGGTAACCGAGCTGTGAAAACTCAACTACGTCGCTGCGTGCGTTGCCATCGTTATCAAACTCGAGAAACTTATCAATTAATGGCTGACTTACCACCTCAACGGGTTACTCCGTGCCGCCCCTTTACTCACACGGGAGTGGACTTCACTGGTCACGTTGACGTAAAATTAAATAAAGGCCGAGGCGTGAAGACGTCTAAAGGATACATTTCCATTTTTGTGTGCATGACCACTAAAGCCGTGCACATTGAACTTGTATCGGACTTAAGTTCAGAGACCTTCCTTGCTGCCTTCCAGAGGATGTGTGCAAGACGTGGAGTACCTAAACACGTTTATTCTGACTGCGGAACCAATTTTATCGGAGCTTCTAAAATCCTGAAAAAAGAATACGAACTATTCAAAATACAACTACCTACAGAGTTTTTCGACGAAATTCACAAACTGCAAGTAGAGTGGCACTTCAACGCCCCTGCCTGGCCAACTGCCGGAGGGCTATGGGAAGCTGCGGTCCGATCTATGAAGCACCATCTTCGCAGAGTTCTCGGAGATCAAAAACTTACTTATGAAGAATTTTCTACGTTGCTAACTAAGATTGAAGCCTGCATGAACTCACGACCACTTTGTTCGCTAACTGAAGATCCAGATGAGTTCTATAACTATTTGACTCCTAGTCACTTTATCACAGGCACTGCCACAATAACTTTACCACTGTCCAGCCAAGAAGATCGAAAACTAACTTTACGAGACCGATGGCGACTAACAGAACACATGAACCAACAATTTTGGAAAAGCTGGTCCAGTGAATATCTCCAGCAGCTTCAAGTAAGAAGCAAATGGCAAAAACCAACCCCTAACCTAGAAAGGGACGATGTCGTTTTAATAAAGGACAATAACCTACCACCAGGCAAGTGGGCCATGGGTCGAGTTTTGGACGTACATCCCGGGAGCGACGGTAAAGTTAGGGTAACCACGCTGAAAACTCAATCTGGAATCATGAAGCGTCCGATTACAAAATTATCACTATTACCCATTAATGATGGTGACGACAATCAAATACGACATAAAACGAAGACGTTGAATAAAAACATCGAAAAGAAAACTTTACTCACCGTAGCTGCAACATTTCTGACCCTAATGATTTTCTTTGGCGGTGTGCAAGAAACCTGTGCACAAGGCACAACAAAATCAGCATCCATTACTAACCTTGGAAAATCTCGCCCTATTTACTATGATAATATGGGTCAGATACAACTAGTACACGACGAATGGAAACTTCTAATGTATTTAAACTTATCGACCTACTGGGACGGAATGAATAAAATTGAACTTTATTTAAAAAATGTAGACAGATTATGCAAGAAACTGGATCCAAGATACTGTGACGTCACTATGCAACAACTTTTTCACGAGCTAGAACTCTTAAATCATAACAACGATTTACTTCTCACCCCAAACAAGCACTTATCTAGCAGGAACAAACGAGGCTTGATAGACGGGGTCGGATATGTAGCAAACAGTCTTTTTGGTGTCCTAGATCAACGGTTTGCCAACAAGTATAAGGAAGATATACATACGCTACAAAGTAACGAAAATTATCTCCTGGAACTGATTAAAAATCAAACTTCCATAGTGCAATTGGAAAATCAAATCCTAGAGAAAAATGAGCGAAACGTCATACGTCAATTTACCCTTATGAATCATTTTATCAATCAAATAAACTCAGAAATGTCAAATGTTGTGTCAGCAATTGAAACTGTTCAAACAGCAAGTTATTTCAGTTCAACTTCTCTAAGTGCATACCTGCTACTCAACAACTTAAAATCAACTCAAGAAACTTTATTTAACGCTCTAACTGATATATATCAAGGACACATAGACGTACATCACGCCGGTGAATTTAATAAATCAACTTACTTTAATCTCTGGAAGATTACCCAAGACATTATCTCTTCCGGTTCAAGATTTACACCTCAATATCAAAACTATTTATAAACTACTTTACGCAAAAGCCAGAATAACAAAGGAATATTTTTTGCTTGAAGTGCACATTCCATTAACAAGTAACGAAGATTATTCATTATTTAAAATAATACCATTACCATTGATAATAAATGAAAACAAAACCACAGCTGTTCAAACCCTATCAGATTACATGGCATTTAAATTCCAAAAAAATTCTTACGTCGCTATATCTCAAGATGAGTTAAAACAATGCATTGAACATACGGCGACTTTTATAATTTGTTACCTAAACTTACCGGTACAGCATATTGAGAACCTAAACGCACCCTGTGAAACTAAATTATTAAGTCAGCATAATACCTTACCCTGTAATATGAAGAAAGCAACCTGTGAAGAACGCTGGATAGAATTACACAAAACGAATACATGGATAGCCGTGTGCTGTGACTCATGTTCATTACGCACTATCTGCGACGACGACGTCACGACTTACGTCATCGATACGTCATCTATTGTGTCACTGCAACAAGGATGTTTAATTCAAACAAAATCGTACACAATACATTCTCACAACAACTATAACAGCAGAGCAAGCATAGATTTTGATATCAGCGTCCCTTTATTCGAATCGTCAATAAATTCGATAATAAGCTCACACAAACCTCTTCAATTAGATATAAAGAATGATGACGAAATTGAAAGGGTTAAGGTACAACTGGAAACCCTAAAAAACATGGAAATAATTCCAACTTCAATAACTTCTAATGATCTTCACCAGTTTGCCATATGCTATCTACTTTTGGCTTTAGTTGTTATTGCAATCCTTATCTGGATTATCAAAAAACGTGGATGTAACAGAAAGGCAATCCAAGTAAACCGATCTGAGCCTTCAAGACAGTATGAAGACATAGAACTTCAAACCTTTACATCAAAACCTGGAACTAGCAGTTATTCGGCGGTGAAACGTGGGGCCAAGGAAAGGTCCTGGGTACCGGCGCCGGCAGCGTCGGCGGTGGCGGCAGCGGCGACGGTGGAAACGTCGCGCACGGCAGTTTCGAATGGAGTTCGATTTAATTTCGATTAAATAATTAATTTTCATTTACATTTTTACCAATTATTTTTTTTATAAATATTTTACAAACATTTACTATTTCTTAATACTTTTATTACTTGTACACTTTTTTTAAGTTTCACTTTAAATGAATAGTTTTAACTTTTACTTTAAACAGAATATTAATTTCACAATGGATACATATTTTTTATTGTAACTAATCTTACTTTTATTTTAACTTTGGAATAATGATTTTCATTTTGTTGCGTTTATTCCTTTTTTTTGGGCTCGGGAATATGTACGATCTCGTACATTGACTTTTCGGTCTTATTAATTTTGCTGACCGCGGTAACCTACATTACGCAGCGCAGTGTTCAATATAATTTAAAATATTTTGTCGTGCAATATACGCCGTTCTAACCACACGTTTAACAACTTGAAAATCATTAAAACTACATTGTAACTTTCCAATAAACCTTATAAATAATCTCAGGCGTATTCATCTCAACATCATCTCAACAACTTCTACAGTCCACTGAACTTCGAGCTATTGTGTATGGTCACTGACTATACAAGTACGAAACCAGTAACAGACGAGCGTGTACCATCGGCTGTCACGATTGAATTTATTTCGTCGCATGGGTAAAAAGTAAACCCGGTTCCTAACTGCTCATGAAAACGGTTTCCTATAATAGATATTTCAGAACCGGAATCCAGAAAACCCGAACAAGGGCGCTGGTTAATAAAAACGTCTAAGTAAGGCCTAGTATCGTGAGCCTCCTTAAATACTACATTGGAAATTAAACTATATGACTTTGAAATTAAACAAACACTACTGGGTGAATCCACCCTACGTCCATGACTAGAATTTGAGTTTTCAGCTGAACCGGGCGGTTTAGTAACCCGATTCAGCTTTGCGAGTTCTTTTGCGCGGCAGTTGGAACATGAGGCAGCAATCTCACCCTTTAGCCCGCAACGGTAGCAGATAACTATACGAGGTTGCCTACACTCGGCTAATGTATGACCGTTTACGCGGCACTGAACGCAGAATTTCTGTAAGTCGGGATTCTTGGCACTGACAGCACTGACTGCACGATTGCCCCGGCCCTTATAAGTCAAATCCGACGCCACCGCATGCTGCACGTTGCGTGGAGGTTCGACGAAGGTCTCGCAGCGGTATCGGACAGCCTCCAGCTGTCTACAACGTGCCTTTAATTCTGCTAAGGAGTTAACCTCCACCAAAGCAAGCCCGCTGGTGTAGAAGGGACGCAGACCGAACCTGACGATGTCCAGCTGCTCCGACTCACCTAAAGGTTTCGAAAGGCGCGAAAAGTATTGCGACATGATATTTATATAGGTGGAAACACTCTCCTCGGTTCCCTGAGTACGAGCACGGATCTCCTGCAGGAGTCGGTGGTCGTAATCTATCGGCAAGTACTCCTCCAACATCAGCGACCTCAGCTCCTGCCAACTATCTACGGAGTTGCGTACTCCACGGTACCAGAATAAAGCATCCTCGGTAAACAACTCGACGGCGGACATGAAAAGTCGCGCCTCCGAAATACCTCGAGCCGAACACAACTCCTCGACCCGCTGTATAAAAACCTGTACGTCCTGACCGTTAAATTTTAAATTAAGTGACTGCACATTCGCTGCCCTATCACACCTGACCGGCACAGCCACCTCGGCGACCGGAACCTCCTCCACCGTGGGAACCTCTGAAGCTTGCTGACTGGTCTTAAAACTCGAGAACATATTTTCTAACCAAAGAAGAACGCGTTGGAGTCGAGTCTCCAACTCGGCGAGGATTTTTCTTTCCTCCTCTGAACGGGGCTGGACGCGGCCTAATCGGTGGAATAAATGGTTACCGAGGGCATTAACACGTTTCAAATTTTTAAGGTAAGGTTTATGTTTACGCAATTCCTCTATCTCATCTAGCTTGGTCGATATGGTCTGCAGTTCCGCAGACGGGTCACCCTCAAACTCCGCAATCTCATCAGAGGGTATCTGTTTGGCAAGATTTTTGATCTGTGCCCGTAAATTTTCTACGGTACTAGCAGGCTCCGCATCTCTGATAGCCACCTCGTAAACTAATTCGTCCTTTCTTAAAAGGTGGAAGCAAATGGGCCTTTCTTCCATTGTTAAATATAAAATGACCAATATTCAATTAAGTTAACTAAAAGTTTCCTTAGTACGGAATGCAAAATTAATTGAAGTTAATGAAATGACCACGATATCTAGTATAAACAATATTCAAAGAAATCTTAAACTGGACGAATGTATGTCCAAGTGAATACACAAAACGACTAAGTTTATAAATAAATAAAAAGTTATTAAATAAGTAAACAAAAGTTACTTAAACGGAATGTATCCCAATCAGGACCACTAACAATTCTAGTATATTGGTAATAAAAATTAAAACAGGTAGAATGTATCATGTACAAATGACATGAACAAAGTATAAGGTAATAAAACAAAATAAACAATAAAAAAATAAAAAACTTACAAACTAAGAGGGGGCAATGAACTGCTGCCTCCCTAGGCTAAGGTGGAAAAGCCTTTTTGTTCCCGGTAAACACACACTGGCTGTCCTTCCCTAAATCCGGAACTCACACCATAGGCGTTTATAAGTTCGGATTTATTAATGGGAAGGATGGTAGTACCAACCCAGGCGAGCCTTGAACGGGGCCCTACTACCGGTGTAATCAGACCAACTATCACTGAGCAAGTGACCAGAGATAATACTAAGGATTTAACCAAAAAAAAAAGAAGCTAAATCCTGAGATACCAAGTCCCTGTTCGGGCGCCAAATTGTAACTAATTTTACTGGGGGATATCAAATAATACTAAGCGTTACTGTTTACAAAGTTTATTGTACAAAAAAAAAATGATTGTAGAACAAGCAAGATATAAAATAAAGAGATTTCAATGAGTTTACAGGGTGTGGTATCTCAGGTGTTGGTCTGATTAAATAAATAAGCTGAAGGCTGGTCCAGGCTAATCCACCCGAACCAGTACACAGTACAATCTTAAAACTAAAATCAGTCTAAGACCGTTACAAATAATGTTGGAATACAAATTTAAAACTATATTCAGTACTACTACTGGATGGCTAGTAACGTCAGTTGTAGGTAAGAGATGATGCGAAGGTAAAGAGTATTTGTAAGTAAAAAAAAATAAAAGATTCCACCTTTAGGACGGTTGTTGATAGTAAAGTAAACCAAAAGGGGTACCCGGCTCGCCGACCAATCCCGTTCAGGATGACCGCAGGATCCCGAGCTGTAGTCCGCTGAATTTATAGGGCCTGGGGTTGTACAATTGACCAGGAAACCTCCCTGGAATTGACAACACCAGGTTGGCTTAAACACTATTCGAAACTTTCTATTATATGAAATGGTAAAAAGGTAAATAAACTAACACTTCCAAGGGAGACCTAGATTTACTGTACCCTAGTATAAAACTTGGCCAAACAACAAAGTAATCTCTCCGAGCTTACACTACAAATTAAGATATAATAACTTTAAACGCAAAATTAACACTATTCGATAAGAACACAAACTAAACTGGGAGAAGGTAGGCACACTAAAGCAAATCAAGCTTATAAGGCAATTGCATACATAACTTGGTTTTAGTAAACTAAATTATAAGTAGTAGGGTTTTACTAAGATTCCTTAAGGGAAAAGGTAATTTAAATCTATCAAACAATGAAACTGAAAGGTGAATACTTTGAAGTAATTGCAAAAACAAGGTAAGATTAAATGTAAAATGAACAATAAAACACTGCTAATAGAGTAGGGGGTCCTTAAGGGAAAAGATAAAAAGAATGACAAGGCTAATTTAAGTGATTTCAAAATATGGAACTTTATGGTTAAATAACAACAATGTTTTACATAGGGGGTGGATCTTACATGGCTGGTAATCAAAATAAGGTTAACAAGGCAAGTATAATACACGTGGCATAAGAAAAACAATCAAATTTAAGTTTGGGAAGGAAATTGCTTTAAAAATATAATTCTGCAACATGAAGATCCGGTATTATTTTAATGCTACAGGAGTAACCACAACTTTAACTATGCACTGAGGTAAAGTAAAAAAACTACCAGAACCTAGGTGGTGGCCACACGTGGCACATGGTGATCACACTATTAAGAAAACTTAATTTTACTTACCAAATGGGAGGTTTGACAATGTGCGGATTGAAGTAGCAAGAGAAACAATTCGCCAACGCAGCGCCGAGCTCACCGGTTATCACTAGTCTGAAAATAATATCTGGATTGTAGAAAATATGCTACGGTGCAGAATGTAAAACCACAACGGGCTCGAGAAGATGTAACCTTACCAGCAATTGTGAAATAAGTCTACATGTTTGACTCGGTGATCTGGCAGCTGACCGGCTCAGGAGGAAACTCCTCTCTCTTCAAAAATTTGCAGAAATAAAAAGACCTCTCTAAGGTCAACCCGGCTTTTATAACCTTTAGCATAGAGTAACAACACCTATTAGAGAGGTAATGTCAAAAAAGATAAGGCAACGAACCCACTCGGTTTTGATTGACAAAAGGTGACAGTCCATCGAACCAAACACAAGGTAAAGAAAAAAAAGGTGTTACACACTCCAAGTGAAATTTCATTATCAATTTTTTTTCAAATATAGACAGTAATAAAGGAAGCACTTGTGTAGATTCAATATACACATTATTTGGAAAACAGTTCTGATTGCTTCCAATTATCCAATCAGGGAAAATTTAAAGTCAGCAATATAGAGACTTATCAAACAAAAGTCATAATTATCGAAAAAAAGTTGTATTATGATACCGTCGATAAGACGGTTCAAGAAAAAAGCAGCTTCAAAAATACAAACGTCTTAATGAAAAACGATGCAAATGACGCGCAATTTAACAAAAGTCTGGTAGGCGATCCCACAGCGGGAAGCAAGTGAAACAAAAGCTATATTTATAAAAGAAAACAAAACGCTTAATGCTGTACTAATGGCTAGAGGATGAATGGGGTGCGAACAAAACGCGGTAAGATTAAATACCGAACGCTCGCAGGCGTGTGAGAAAATGATTTATAAACCAATGATAAACATTTATAAAACCTGTGGAACATATTTCCGACCTATAATCCGTTGGCTCTGTAAGGACGTATGGGCACACATTTTTTGATCTCTTTTAAACAAAACGTTTGTTTAGTAAGTTGAATACTGCCTTAAGAAGGAGATCTTAATCAGCATAAAACATAGGTAAAACTTTTTTCACTGAGTGAACTGAAACGAATTCATATTAGAAGATTTTATACAATTTTTATTTACATTTATACTTTTTTTACGACCCTTTTTCAATGTTTTAGGGGTGTATAGGTGCACTAAGGAAGGAATTTTTGAAATTTTTTCCTCTTCCCAAAACCCTACATTTATGTTTCTAAAACCTTGCAATACTTGCTCTAACTGGTCTAAAGTATCGGGCTAAAAGCTAAAAATCTCTTTAATCTAGAATATTTATTACACTTCAGTATATGAAACATTACAGGTACTTTTGAATCATTTGTAAAGCTTATATTGTAAAGTATAATTAAACGCGATGGAATCCGGTTTTAACCAATTAAGTTAAATGACATAGGAAAATATGTAAAGCCAAGCTATCCCAACATGGAGTGCTATTAAGTACATTATGAATTTTTTTTAATTTTTTGTTCCGAGAAAAATATTCAATATTTATGAAGGTTAAATTACATTTCGGCTGTTCCAAACTACAAATTTGGATTTATTTGATTAGTTTTAGTTATAACGAGTAAAATAGCAATCATCTTTATTATTTTTATGATCTATAGGTACTTCAATATCAATCCTACATGAAATTGTATAAAAAAATGTAAAATATAAAGTACGTATGTAATATAAAAATATATACAACTAGTTAAAGCCGAAGTATGTGATGACTGACTTCATCAAGTGTTTTGTGAAATTCCTAAGATGAATAAAACTTTTTGAATTTTGAATTTTTGAATTTTTAAGAAAGAAACCTACATAAACAGACGTGGGACTAACTTTACAGTAAATGATCTTCACTCAAATATCCTCTTCTACCAAAATTCAATCGCGAGACATTCTAAACAGAAGGCATCACCATTATCACATCTTCGTAAAAAAGCGAACTTTAAAAACTTCTTAAAAAAGAAAAGTAATAGCAATTGATCTGAAGCAGCAAAACATGAATAATAGAACAGCTGGGTCCGTCGAGTCGATCACCATCGATTATGGAAATATTCCCATTAAGGTGCAAATGTTAGCCACGATTACGTGATCAAAACTTTTGGTCGTAAAATTAGATCGTCAGTCCTTCATTTTTATTCACATCATTAAAAAAATGAGGACGCAAAAGCACGATTTTTTCCCTTATTGATGGGAATTTAAATTACCTACTCGTTTTCGATCGTGGTCGTTAAAAATGACAAATTATAATGTATCGTATGTGCCTCTTGTATCGTCAAACCATTCATTTTATCAATGTTTATCTATGTCGTCATATTTTTATGGTGATGCATTTTTTAAATTCCTTTTTCGCTTTAATTTTCATATAAACCAAAAGATTCCTATTGCAGGGCAAACGATTTCTAAGTTGCTCTACTGTCATCAAAATTCTATCGTCGGCCTTGACCATATCGTCTATAAATCAACATTCGACCTATTTCTCCAAGTTGGAACTGAATTCTGAGTCAACAACATAAAGCATAGTCTCCAAATTTCATAGGAGCAAGTGGACATTTGTGACGATTTTTTTAAAATAACCTGTTCAAACAGATATGATGTATATTATCTTGTGTGACTACTAAATATATTTTAAGGTTTACACGTATGAGTGAGACGTATATAAACATTAACCTTAAAACACATACATTTCTTCACTTCGATTAAAAGGCACTAACATAAATATTATTTATTTCTGAAGCTTCATAAATGAGTACAAATATTATCTTTTAGACATGTGCCTTCCATAATAGACTGAGTGCGTGGATGGTATCATACCACACTCCGCCTCCGGCCATCATCCACTTGTAATATCTGAATGGGGACGACGACGAAGCCATGCACTAATTGCAGGCTCGGCTATGAAAACTGCATTAACACGTGGAAATCTCATGTGAACCTTACTACCGTAGCTTTAAGGTACATAATCCTTTATGACTCTAACAAGTACCTTGGAAGCTAATATTGAACGAAATTATAGATTGCTGTATAGCTATTCCAGCAGTAGATTATTATGTAGGAATCTATGTAGGTAAGTAAACATGAAATGTAGTAAGTAATACGAGACCGATTTGGCCGTGGGGTAACAATATCTGCCAAAAATCTCCAGTGATCGCGAGTTCGATCCCCACACAATGTAAAAATGTTTTTATTCGTTTACATAAAAAGCCGTTTTTATTTTCAGTGATTTTAAATCTAAAACATTGCCGAGACTTCCCAGTGAGTCGTCAAATGACACTCGTAGGGTGAATGACTCGCTACTTTCTTTGATGATAACGATGAGATTAAAATTTAAAGTTGATAAACTTATTTACAAGTGCATAGGTATATAAATTTGTTAATTATATCTTACTTTACTTTACAATCATATTGTTTTTGAGTAAAGCACCATCTAGACTGTTTAAAACAAAGCATCAAAACAAGATGACTTTGCTAGTTTGCAACAGTGAAGACGGCTGTTTATAACCAATTTTCGCATGACCTTGGCGGAACCTTGGTTGGTGGGAGCTAGTTGTAAATGGCGGTGTTTAGATACACAGACATACATCTACATAGACAACGCAAGTGTCACGATTTGTATTGAAACCAAGCGTGCCGACTTTTTAAGATCTATTGTGACGTCACAGCTGATATTTATTACTGGGAAATACAAACAGATTCATAAAAAACACCGATGCCGCCGATTAAATGATTATTAAATTAAATAATTATTAAAAACTAAAATGTTAATTGGATTTGTTATTGGTAATTAATTAAATAAATAAATAAAAATAAGTACGATTGAGGAATTCATTTTCTAACAGACATACATTTTTGAATTTTGAATTTTACGCGCGGCTTAAATCTAGCGGCGACCAACCTTGACACTTGATCGGGGTTCGGGCACGCAAAGTACATGCATTTGCGTTATCCATGTAGATGTATGCCTGTGTTTAGGACAGTGTGTATGCTGATTATTGTATATTTTACTATATAACTATAACTTTAAATGACTCGAGTTTTGTAGCTTTTTAGCCTAAGTTTCAACCTTTCCTTCTTTATATCCTCAATTGCATACAAAACTGCCATCGCAAAGATGTTGCCGACTCGAGAGATCAAAGCGCAGTGATAATTAGGGGCGTGGCTTAGCGTGACCTTGGTTTGTGTCCTTGTTTGCAACCACAGTTTATAACTGTGGATGATACTCGAAATTGGTTGTTAACAACTTAACCTTACATAACCTTGGTCGGCAGCATTGGTTTTAAACAGTCTAGCTGGGGCTGCATTTTTTTTGGTATATTATTATGATATTTATGATGTTCCTGTACGTGTAAGTTGTGTGCGTGTGTATGTATTTATGATAAGATATCCTAGCAATTGCAGCAAACAGAGAAGACTGGTCAAAGCTGGAGGAGGCTTTTACCAAAGAGGAACTACATAAGAAATAAATATGTACCTGTATCTATAAATCAATTATGTACAAAATTTTATTGTGTAGAGAAAATAAAGCTTTATTATTATTATTATCCTAGCAGTCTCTCAACCTCATCATATGTGAATGAGCTCAATCTTTTAACTAAAGTTACACATGTTTGTTTCCAAAATTAAATTAAATACAAATAAATATACCGTTCCAGAAGTTAATTGACTCTCTTGATATTAACTTTCGATATTAATGATAGTTAAAAGTAAATATTTTTTTATAAACACAATATTGTTCGCTAATGATTTTGGTCACGACAGTACGTGACTAGAAACTGTACGTGCTGTAACCAAGGAAAAACACACAGAAAATTATGGCAATTTATCTATTTGCCTCCTCAGGTGTACATGACAGGTCAAATTATCGACATTTTATGAAGTTTTATGGAATAAAACGGGATAATTTCCTTACCCTAGATAATAAAAAGATAATTAAGCAGGTATGTCGTTAATCACAATGCAAAATATAGGTTAATATTCTACGAAGCTTTCACGATTATTTATATTAAATGAAGGATTTTTTCCCCGTAGTCACGAGTGACTTTTCCAGTAACTTCAAGCCACATTTATACTACGGCCACACTACCTTACCGTCTACCGGGCTGTTACCGCCATAATTATGGCATTAAATTACCGTTTAAATTACTGCATGAACTGGTGTGGCCACACTACCTTACCGTCTACCGGCAATAATTATGGCATTAAATTTGGCGGTAAATATGACTTTTTCAAGATGGAGGTCGAAGCTGCAGCGGCGTTGTGTTTTATGAGTGCCAATTATTTTTACATGAATCTTTTAAATTTCAACAAAGCTAAAAGAAGACAAAACAGGGTATCCCAAAGAGACGGTTCGGATTGGAATAATTCTAAAAACTCGAGTGCTTTTTCATTTGACCACTCCATGTCGGTCGATACGTGCGTCGCTGGTGAGCTCATATTGCACACTGGACAAACGGTAGTGTGGCCACAAACGCTATAATTACTGCGGTAATCTTCTTTGATGTGCGAAAAAAGACCGCCGCCGGAGCTATTGCCTACCGCCATATGCCATATTGATTGGCATTGTAAAATTATGGCCGTAAATCGTGGTTACACCTAGGTGTTGTTTTTATTATGGCAATAATTACTGGCATATCACGGTAGTGTAGCCGAGCCATTATAAATATGCCGAAATTTTGTGTTAAACTGCACTTCCCAGTTCCCGTTTGCGTTCGCTCCCGAACGGTCGTGTTTGCGGCCGCTCCCGAGTGTTCGTACTGCACTGCCCTTGTTCCCTCCCCCGCACTCGTGCGGGTAAGGTGCCAAGTTAAGCTCTTTCGGAAAGTTTTCTCTTGTGGAGGCTGTGTGGTGTCGGGGCTAATTCATCTGCCCTTTTCAGGGCGGACCCGACTGCTGCCGGCCGAAGCATCGCTGGTCAGGTGGATACGTAACCGTGACAACTAAGCCTGATCGTCCGCCGTTCACCGGCAATAGGTCCGTACTAGGTCGATTTCTTTTTCAGCGCAGATTGTGCAGCCGTGTCGCCGTCCTACGGCACTCAGGTCCTAGTCTAGGACAGTTCTTCTTACAGCTCACTCCATTTGCTGGTTCCGATGGATCCCTCCGAGCCCTCGGCGTTCCCACCCTTTCAGGAACAATTCTCACAGTTGTTTGATATCCAAAATAAATTGGGGAGTCGTTTCGAACATTTATTATTTGTGGTCCAAACCCTGGCAGAAAAAGTCAATAGTATTTCCTCCGTTTCAGCTCCAATTTCTCCGAGCTTCCCGACCGACTCTCCGGCATCGCCAGACCCTTCTGAGCAAGCCGGTAGTAGTATGTTGGTAGACTCTTCCGCGTGCAAACGGAAAACTACCCCGCCGGGTAGTGATTCCGACTCCGCTCTTTTAGTTCCAGAATCTCCTGCTTCGTTCACGGAGGTTCGCAAAAAATCCAAATCAAAGAAGAAGAAGAAAGATGCTTCTTTGACTTTATCTCCATCCGTTTCAGCTGCTCCAGCCGCTGTTCCTGCTCCGCAAAATGTCGCACCGGCGTCTGCTCCCGCGCCTTTTGTTTCAGCGATCCCGTCGACCCAGCCTGCGTCGCAATCAGATTCGGCTCCGCCGAAAGTCAAGTCTTCCGCCCCCCGTCTTTCTACGGGACAAGAGCCGCTGGACCGAGGTCTCAGCTCTCTGCGGAACGCACTCCCCGAAGATCCAGTATAGTAAGGCATCCAATGTCACCCCTAGAGTCACCCCTATTAAGGTCGTTGTCTGCTCAATTTCTGATTTCAGGAATTTCACTCGGCTTCTTGCTGACAAGAAGCTCGAGTACCACACCTACGCCCTCCCTGAGGAGCGTAAGATTCGTGCCGTCCTCAGGAACGTGCCGTTCGAGCTCTCGAACGAGCAAATCCATGAGGACTTGTCTTCTCAAGGCTTCCCCGTCGAATCTGTGCACCAAATGCACAGCCGCCGAGGCAAGCAGTTCCCACTTGCGTTAGTAATCCTAGCGAAGAGCCCGCAAGGGCAGTCCATTTTCAGAGGCAAGCTCTCCGTGTGCGGTCTCTCCAACATCCGCGTCGAAGCACCACACAAGCGTGGTTTCCCAGGTCAGTGCCACCGCTGCCAATTGTATGGTCATGCGGCGGCAAACTGTTTTGCTTCCCCTAGGTGCGTCAAGTGCCTAGATCCGCATGGGACTAAGGAGTGCTCTCGCACTCCCGAATCGCCCACAGCTCCGTCCTGCGTCTTGTGCGGCCAGTCTGGCCACACAGGAAACTTTCGCGGCTGCCCCAAGGCACCCCGTGCTGCCAGGGCTACCGTGAAGCCCATTGAGAACTGGAGAGAGCGACCGCAGCCTAGCTCGGACGCTCCTCCAGTCAGTTCAAAGGCCCCCAAGGCCTTCACCTCTTTCGTTTCAGGTCAGCGCAGCCGGGACGCGACTCAATCGCAACCGGCCGCCAAATCGGCTTCCCAGTGCCAGAACGCAAAAGGTTCTCAAGACCGCATGGCGTTCTGGATCCAGCTCGCTCCCATCGACGAGATTCTGGCTTTCGGCGCCACTCTCAACGCCAGCCCAGAGGGTTTCAACGGTGCTCTTCCGGTCCTAACCAAGTTCGCTCCCCTTATCAGGAAACTCCAGCAAGCTCAACGTTTCTAAACGTAGTCCTTCTTTCCAGCATTCCTATCTCAGAGTGAGTCTGATCACTCTAGATAATCTCTTAGTTTCAGCTTAGTCATTTCTGCTAGTCTTAGCTTTGTTTTTCTCGCTTTCAGTTCCTTTTGGTGGCAGCCGTCTGGATGCCGCTCACTACGCAGCCTCTCGCTCCAATTGGCTGTCGTTCCGACGATGACTAAGGACCTTAATCAAGGTGAGTCAAAAGGGGGATGTTTAGTGGGTATGCTCAGCCTATCTGAGAGAGTCTCCACACTGTCTGGGCATTCTATTTGCCATTAGCCACTTGAGTTAACAGCTTATAGAATGCCCATTCGTCCGTAATAGGATTCATCCTCCTCCCGCTAAAGCTAGCTTTACTGGTTAAAGCTGGTTTTAGTGGGTGCCAAACGACTTTCCTTGGCGGAAAAAAAAAAAAAAAAAAAGTTAAACTGCTTAATAATATAACCTTAAAAATCTTTCCGAATGCATTATGTCCTCAGTACTAATCTTAAATGAAGCATCGTTACGTTTTGCGGGTAATCTTTGCATCTTATTTGTTGTTCCCATAATGGGTGGTACTAAGCAAACAAAAAGCTGGCTTCACCAGTGTTTTGGAGTCGTTAAATCTATATTACATATAATAAAATGGTAGGAAAGTCAAAACTGTACATTGAATCTATACATATAATAAAATTGTAGGAAAGTCAAAACTGTACATTGAATATTTTTTTAAAAGAATACTTGGGGTACGAGATCGAAACAGAAACAAAAAATATAGTTTTTAGAATTTTTGTCTGTTTGTCTGTTTGTCTTTCCGGGATAAACTCAAAAAGTACTGCATGGATTTACTTCAAATTTGGCATGAAGATAGTTAAGAAGTCGGGTCAACATATAGGCTACATATTATCACGCTAGCAGTGTTATAATCGTAGGTGCGTTTGGTGCTGCATAGCGTTCACGCAGACGACGTCGCGGGCAGCAGCTAGTATTTTTTTAAAAGAATACTTGGGGTATGATCTACAATCGAAACAGAAACAAAAAATATAGTTTTTAGAATTTTTGTCTGTTTGTCTGTTTGTCTTTCCGGGATAAACTCAAAAAGTACTGCATGGATTTACTTCAAATTTGGCATGAAGATAGTTAAGAAGTCGGGTCAACATATAGGCTACATATTATCACGCTAGCAGTGTTATAATCGTAGGTGCGTTTGGTGCTGCATAGCGTTCACGCAGACGACGTCGCGGGCAGCAGCTAGTCAATATATATAGAAGTATATAAAATGGGTCCGTTACTGACTTAGTGACAGACAGACAACGTACAGCCGTAACTACTGAGCGGAGAGAGCTCAAATTTGGAACATACATTCTTTGGGGGATGTAGGGGTGCACTAAGGAAGGAATTACCGAAATTCTTACGGGAACGGGAAATATAGGACTTTTTAATTTGTATGAAAAATCTTTTTCCTTAAGTGCACCGATGTGAAACTTGGTGTAAAGGTTTTTCAATGTGTGTCTGGTTGTTTTATGAAAGGAATTTCCGAAATTCCCACGGGAACGGGAAATATATGATGTTTCAATTTGTATGAAAAAGTTATATTCCTTGAGTGCATGGATGTGATACTTGGTATAAAGGTTCTTCAATAAGTGTCTGTTTGTTTTATGGAAGGAATTCCCGAAATTCCAACGGAGTCGGGAAAAATAAGACTTTTATGTTTATGAGCGTACGAAGTTACGGGAAAAAGCTCGTTAGTAATATAACCATTTTGGTAGTTGATTAAGTCCAAGCTATCCTCTTCCTGTATGCCAAATGTCAACGTATTTCGAAAATCATGAATCATCGTTTCAATCTATGCAGGGTTATTGGTAATTAGACCGGAATCTTTTAAGGTGACACAGGAAAGAATACGATATAAAATGTTTTTGACAGCGAAAAATTAACGTTTTAATAATATTATTCTCATAAGTTTTCGCGATTCATACTATTAAATAAAACACTTTTAAACCGGATTTATGTATATTTACATTTTAAATTTTAATTCGAAGTTTCAACGACGACGTTTACAACAAAAAATGTTTTATTTAATAACGTCTTAATGACAGGAACACTTTGTATAACACCTTCGAAGGACTAAAAATGTAGGTTTCTGATTTTTTTGAATTTTTTCTTGAGCTGTACAGTTAAATGCTAATTATTTTACCTCATTGTATAGCCAACCAATTTACGTTGTATAGTTATTCAATATTAAAAAATATTGTATATTATTCAGTAGAAGTTATTCAAAAAAAGTGTACGCATTTATCACCACTTTTTTGAAGAAAGCTGTTTTTGTGCCCCTTAAAAATTCATTTTTATTTTATAGAACATCCTGTAGCTTCTGTTTGGAATCACGTTGAAACAATTTTATTGATGTTGTAATTTTTTTTTTTTTTTTTTTTAATTTGTTTATTTAAGGTCGCTTTTTAACATCTAAGGTCATTAGCGACCACAATACATATTACAATACATAAATAACAATATCGGCTTAGACTAATTTATAAAGGTTTATACATTTTAAAAAACTTAGGATATTATTGTAATTTTTTTGATTTAGACATTCACTCAGGTTAGTTGATAGATTACACTGGTTTTTTTCGTTAAAATACTCTTGACATTCTTGTAATAAGTGTGAAACAGTTAGATTAACGCCGCATTTGCATTTTTTTATATTGTTTTTAGTAATTAAATGTTTATGGGTCATGTTCGTGTGCCCGATGCGTAGTCTGGTTATTACTACTTGGTCTCGTCTTGAATTAAAAGCAGTGGGAGGTTTATCGAGAATAGAATTTCGGACATTGTGCAATTTACTAGACATGTTTATTTTCCAATCAGCATCCCAAAGAGACTTTACTTTCAGTTTTATGAACTGTTTTAATTCTTCTAAATTTGATTTAATGGTGTCATCTATCTGGTTAGACATAGTAGCTTCTTTGGCTTCATAGTCTACTTTTTCATTACCATTGATGCCTTGATGGCTGGGGATCCATACTAATTCAAATGTGTAATTATTTTTTATTAGAGTGACTATAATTTCTTTAATATCATTAGTAAGAGGATCTTTATTTTCATAGTTATTTAAAGCCATTAAATTAGATTTGGAGTCTGTATATATTAAATATCTATAATTACTAGGTTCTTTGGAGATAATCTCTAATGCTTTGCGTATAGCTATAGCTTCGCAGCTAAAGATCGATTGAAAATCATACAGTCTATATCGATAAATATCATAATTAAATACTACAGCACAACCTGATCTTCCGTTCAATACAGAGCCATCAGTGTATAATGCTTTACTATTTTCAAATTTATTGTTAATTTCATTGAATAAACGTCTATATACAATTTGAGAAGTTTTATCTTTCGGATATTTTGTTAAATCCAAGTTGATAGGAAAATCAAAATGTTCCCATGGACCATATGAAGTTTGTTTCTTTGTTACTATTGGTGGAAAGGTAATATTTAGTTCTTTAAGGTATATTTGTGATCTTATTCGAAAAGGTTGTGGTAGATGTGGTCTAAACTGGTATTCAATATTGGTTGCTGAGTACACTGAATAATAATTATAGACTGGATTGGAAGGTTGCGATATAATATTTACTGTATACACTAAAACAAGTTGTTTCCTTGTATAATGAAGTGGAAAATCTCCAGATTCTGCCAAAATACTTGAAGTAGGGCTAGTCTTAAAGGCACCAATACAAAGTCTTAGAGCAGTATTTTGGATGCTTTCTAAAGTATTCAAGGACCGTGGTTTAGCTGAATCGTAAATTATTGAACCATAATCTAACTTTTGCCTTATGAGGGCATGATATGTCGTAATCAAACAAGTCTGTTCAGCCCCCCAACTTACTGAGGATAATATCTTAATAACATTTAATCTTCTGATACAATCGGATTTTAATTTATTTATATGTACTATCCAGTTCATTTTAGAATCAAACGTTAATCCTAGCAATTTAATGTGATTAAATTTTTTAATGCTGTAATCATTTAATTTTAACTGTGTATGACTTGAAACTTTTCGTTTATTCGTAAATATAATATATTCAGTTTTGCTTTTGGAGAACCTAAATCCAGTCATTTTTGACCAATTTCGTAGTTTGTCAAGAGCGTTTTGAACTAACGTCAATGTAGGTTTAAGAGTCCTACCACTGCAAATAATCGTAAGGTCATCTGCAAATAAGAATCCTTTAACTGGTTTATCAATACATGACATGACATCGTTAATAGCAACTAAGAAAAGGATGACACTTAGAACCGAGCCCTGTGGCAAACCATTTTCAATTAGGACTGAGGTGGACAACGTATCATTAATCCTAACCCTGATTGATCTATCACTGAGAAAGTTTTTAATAAATGCAAGAGAATTTCCCACTATATTGAAGTTTTGTAGCACCTCCAGGACCCTATGCTTCCACACCATTTCATAGGCCTTCTCGATATCTAAGGCTACAGCTACTGAATATTGATCATTAGCAAATGCATTAAGTATTTCACTTTCAATATGAATTAAGTGATCCATAGTAGACCTAAACTGTCTAAAACCATATTGGTGCGGTGAAAGAAAATTATTTACTTCTAAATACCATCTTATTCGTTTACACACAATTTTTTCTAGTAGTTTGCACAAGTTACAAGTTAAAGATATGGGCCTATAGCTTGAGGTTAAGTTAGGTATTTTATTTGGTTTAAGAATAGGTATTACAAGAGCCTCTCTCCAACCATCCGGAAATACATGTTCTTGCCAAATAAAGTTATAGAGATCAAGTAAGTATTGTAATGCACAAGTAGGAAGATTTTTAATCATTATATTGGGAATATTATCTGGTCCTGGGCTAGAGTTTTTACTTTGCGATATAACTGATCTCAATTCTTTCATCGAAATTTGTTTATTAATAGGATTTAAGTTATTATTAAAACTAAGATTACTTTTACTCTCTTCATTAATTTTAAATATGTTGAAATCATCTTCATAGTTGTCAGTACTTGAGTTTTGGGAAAAATTATAAGCCAAAAGGTTAGAAGTAGTCGATGGAGTTGATGTCAATGATCCGTCAGTATCTTTAAGCACTATAGTATTGAAACCTACACGAGAATTGTTAATCTTATTAACCTTTTTCCAAACTTCTCCCATAGGGATATTGTTGCCAAAAATAAGAGTGCCAATGTTTATTTTTAGATTCTTTGAAAACTCTTCTACAATTCGCTTTTTTCTTTTTATATTCTATTTTATACTTTAACTCAGGATCATTTAATGCATGTTTTTTTTATAGTTTGTAAGCTTTTTTTAGTTCTAAGTGTGCAATTTTGCATTCATCGTTCCACCAAGGTAAAAAGTTTTTTCTGAGAAAGCCCGTTGTTTTGGGTATGGATTTATCGGCAGCCAATATAATTAGATCATTAAATTTTTGTACTATCTCGTTTATGTTATTATTATTAAAATTATTTATCGGTACTAGATTATTAATATTATTCTCAATTTCATTTTGAAAAATTAACCAGTCTGCTTTATGAAATTTCCATTTTTGGGGTACTTTAATTTTGTTTGAACAGCATTTCTGTTCATGGCTACTGATTAAAATAGGATAATGATCACTATCGTACAGGTCTTCCAGAGCGTTCCAATCAAAATAAGATGCAATATTCTGAGAAGCCAAGGTAAGATCAATGCAACTTGTGCGCCCTGTACTACTATTGAAGTGAGTCGGTTTACCATTATTTAATAAGAATATATTTTCATGATCTTCCAACCACTTAGCTATAATTTTCCCCCTATTATCACATTTTTCAGAGCCCCAATAAAAATGGTGCCCATTGAAATCTCCTACTATTATAAAAGGATGTGAAAGTTGATTTACTAAATCATCAAACTCATTTTCATTAAATGGAATACTGTTTGGAAAATAAACATTGCATAGTGTAAAATCATAGGGATATTTTAACTTAACAGCCACAGCTTCTAACTGAGTATTCAAAATTATCTCTTCAGGTATTGTATGAGATTTAACGAAGGTAGCTACACCACCACTAGCTTTATTACCATACGTTCGGTTTTTAAAGAAATGTTTGTAGCCATTAATAGAAGAGCAGAAGTTGGATGAAAAATTTGTCTCCTGTATGCATATGCAGGTTGGATCTAAATGGTTCATAAGTAACTTAATATTTTCGAGCCTTTTAAAGTAACCATTGACATTCCATTGCAAAATATTCATTATATTATTATTGGATTTAAAGTATGTACTTAACTTATATGAATAAAAACAAAAATTAAATGAAAATGAATAGTCTATAAATCCTGTAACTTTCTAGATAGCCTAGAACATCTATTTTTTAAACTTTTATTCATTTTTATATAAAGTATATTCGACATGTTTATTAAGTCTTTTATATTATCTGTATATGAATAAACGAGTTCCTTAATATTTTGCTTACCTCGTGTGTTGTCAAGTAAACTTATAAATTGGTCTATGTCTATAGGGAAAATTGTTTTATCAGTTTTACTTAAGCTATCTTTTATGTCATTCCAAACGTCGTCATCGGTTCTCGAATCTAATTTCAGTAGTTTCTTTTTGGGTTTTGTAGTAATTTCCTCCTCTATTGAAAAATTACTGTCTTCTGTATCATCTGTTTCACTTGTTACCATATCTAAACGGTTTTTAGAACTATCACGTGGTAATAAAGGTGTAATAAATTCAATCTCAGAAGATTCGCTTGCACTGGGTGAATGTATCCGTTTTTTTTTCTTTACTTAAAATTGTGGATTCAGGTTCTATATTGTGTGTATTTTGGGGTTCTTGAGCATTTGGGGTGTCTTCAATTTGTTGTAATATTTGTGTCTGTTGGGGTTCTTGAGTATGAAATTGTAATTGGGTCTCCTGGGTTAAAAGTGGAGTATTTAATACAGCCTGTGGGCAGTTTTTCGCCAAATGGCTCAGCGTGTTACAAGAGAAACATTTCACTGAGTCTGTGGATAGGTAAATCCAATAGTTCGTACCTTCGTAACTTACTTGAAAGGATTCTGGAATTATTTTTTCATCTTCCGGGCTGAGATACAGTTGTCTCCTAAAACTTAAAATGTGTGAAAATCCTGGATCAGTTACACCTATTTTGACAAACGATATTGTAGACAAAATTTGTATTCCCAACTCTTTAAATTTTTCCTCAATAATATAATTTGGTATTACTGGGCACACATTAGATAATATAATACGTTTGTTCCTCATTATAAGTGGTTTAATTTCAATGACATGTTCTTTAATTTTAACTGTTTTCTTATTGTCAATTAGTGCCTCAGCTGTTTTCTTCGAATCTAAGTAGATACACACTCTAGCGTTTGATATTCTAGATATAAATCTAATGTTACTAGCAGGTATTATAGACGACAACGACAGGAGATATTCTCTGAGTGTTATGCCATCGATTGAATCGAGAATAATTGCTTGGTCTTTCTTTGGGAAGCAAGTTGTTGACGTGATGTTAGCGTAACTTGAAGTAACGGGTTTCGATGAGTTTGTTTGATACGTTGGATTGGGTTGAGACTGTATGTTGGGGTTCATTATCACTTTAAAGGATCCCTGTTACCAGGGTATCCTTAAATCACTTAACACTTTGTTATTAATTAGACGTAAGAATAAATTGTTTACGTAATAACAAGCTGAGCGCTGTGACACACGCGCGTCCGCTGTGGCTACCTGCGCGGAACTGTAATTTTATTTATCTAAAAGTGAAAAGAACATCGAAATCGGATTATTACCTTTTTTACAATCGATCTTTGCAGGAGTAAAAAAGGTTTTTCAAAAAAAAAAAGGAATAACTCAAATATTAACGTTATAACATCACAAATCGATTCCCCATTTCTTTTAACCTTAGTTAATTTTAAAATTCCGACACGCACGTTCAGAAAGAATAAGACTTTTGTCACCGCTCGAAGCGCAACAAACTATAGACGGAATGCATTCTTCGTCCGAGCTCCAAAAACAGTAAATAGCATGGTTGCCAAGTCCGGAATAGATCCTTTCAATATAACAGATAACTGTTTAAAGCAGAAACTCACCAAAAACTGGTTTGTACCAGGAATAATTTATTTCACTTTATAATTTATTTTACAAGCTATGATGTGAATAATGCCTTCGCGGGAAGCGCCTTCGTGGTAACAATTCGTTTGTCTATTTGTTTGTTAATATTGTAACCGTTCGTTTTCCATCAAAAACAAAATAAAATATTTTAAAAACGGTACAATTTGGGATTACATCATTGGGCTCAAATTATTGGAAATGACCTCTCCTACGTCACTTAAAAGATCCCGGTCAAATTACCAATAACCTTGGATAATGTCTATTATATATAAAATTTTCTTGTTTATTTTACATAAGTACCTATAATATTTAAGTCTCCTGTCATATCGATTACTGCTGCAGGAAATGTGTAAGCTTTCCTACTTAATGAACCTAGTAGCCTGTTTTGGTAATTCATGTATAAGTGGCGACAAAGGCGCTTTTACAAAATTAGAACTCGGCTCATTTGGCGTATTACCAGCCAGCCGCTCGCAGTAATCCAATGAAGGGGAGTCGGGGTCTCAGATACACAGTTTAAAGTAGGCATATTTAAATTATAACTAACTTGTATAAGTACCTTAAAATGATACGGTAATAGTAAAAACAAAACATTTGAGATTATGGATAAAAGGGCTTTTGATTTTCTTCTACGGCTTGATAGATTAAGCTGAATTTTCAACCTACTTTATCCAAAAAAGGAGGAGGTTCTCAATTTGTCTGTATGTTTTTTTTGTGTCTTTGTTACACGATATTTCGGACAATTATGAATTGATTTTGAAAATTGTGGTTTCATATGAGATGAGATACCTCATAGTTGGTCCCATTTAAATTTCATCGAAATCGGTTGAGTACTTCATTGAAAATTTCAAACTTTTGAAAAATATGTATGATTTCGGAGAATGTTTACGTTGATGACATTCTCAACTCAGCCAAAGTTTTGACGTGAAGTCGGTTTTTTTAATGCTCTGCATTCATTAATTATTACACATGCTTTTTTAACTTTGACTGAAACCGATTTTGAAATTCTTCTCACCTGATTTTAAGAGAAGATGTGGTCGAAGATGGCAACACACGGGCTTAAGAAAGAACTGCCTCTTCATATAATATTGCCGGAACACAGTAACTCTCTGTGGTGATATTTGGCGACAGTTTTTATATGAAAAGTGGTCGATATCCATATGAACTCTGAAGTGGTACTGCCACCAACTGGCAATCATTCGATTTAGTAACTTTTTACCAGGGGTAGCACGGCTAGCCTTTTTTTTTGTTACTCGAAGAAAACGTGCAATCATGTCCACGACCGCCCAACGGGGATTGGCGGGGTATGTGGAGATGATCCGGCAGAAGGCCGAACCTATCCACTAATAACCTCCAGGTGTACCTCACCCGCCATGGATTGAGCTCACGGTACCGCCATTGGCATTACCCGCGAGCCCCGGCTGACTGCGCTTAGCCTGAGTCTAGCGCCCCCCACGTAGGAAATGACTCAGTACACGAGACCATTTTCCCCTCACATAACCCTAATAGCCGCAGCAGGTGGCAGTACGGCTAGCCTAAGACCTCACTTTTTGTTACATCGCCGGCTTTAATCTCAACCGACGGATGGTTCCATAGTAAAACCGGCGATGTATTAAAAACGAACGACGCCCAACGCAACGCCCCGCCTGAGCATAAACGTACCTAAGTCTACCCTACGCGGCTTATTCTGGAATAATATAAAAAATACTAAGGATATTTTCCTGAAGTACAAATCAGCTCCAAATGGACAGACATCTATACATATAATAAAATGGTAGGAAAGTCAAAACTGTACATTGAATATTTTTTTAAAAGAATACTCGGGGTATGATCTACAATCGAAACAGAAACAAAAAATATAGTTTTTAGAATTTTTGTCTGTTTGTCTTTCCGGGATAAACTCAAAAAGTACGGCATGGATTTACTTCAAATTTGGCATGAAGATAGTTAAGAAGTTGGGTCAACATATAGGCTACATATTATCACGCTAGCAGTGTTATAATCGTAGGTGCGTTTGGTGCTGCATAGCGTTCACGCAGACGACGTCGCGGGCAGCAGCTAGTAATAAATCATTACTCACTTTTGAGAATATCGGGATATAAATTATCATATATCTCATTCCACAATATTTTCTTCCTGTTTAAGCAATATTTTCTTCGTGCTTACACAGGAAGAAAATATTGTGGAATGAGATATGAAAGACAAACAAATTACCATGTTTAAAAAAATCACGTTTCATATTTTCACTATGTTAAGATACACTCTACAATTTTAGACTAATTTATCAGCCCTTCACACATTTACTTAATGAGACCAATAGCTTTTATAAATTATGGGCAGCTCATAAAATTGGCTAACAATGTAACGATCATAATTTTTTGTTAGGTTGGTTGACCAAAACGAATTTGTGCCCTAATTTATCACCATACAAACTAAATTATCAAGCAGAATATTTCGCCACATCACTGAGTGTTTTACCGGCGAACAGAGCCGTATATTAAGGGTAGTGTTTACACTGACTTTTATATTTATCAAAAAAACATTATCTGTGCCATAATCTCGAGAACTTCAGCATAGTTGAAACTTGAGATATGTACCTAGTAATAAAATCCTGCTCCACTTTTGCACTAAAGGCATTAACTTTCTTCGTAACAGAGCGAAAAGAACAAATTTCTGCGGAATGCAAAATTCTGGCTAAAACACTTAAAGTTTAAAAGTTGGTTTCATCAACACTTATTTTATAGAAGCAGAAGCAATGGAGAAACTTGTCAGTCAGCTGCTTTTAACTTTCTTATTTCAATCTTCTCTTTTTAGCTCTTTTGTGGAGGGGTGAAAGTAAGACATCTGTGTGCCTGTGGCATCGCTAAACGAAGGGACTAATTTGAGGGTGAGTTTTCAAATCACAAAGCTGTTTAACTGAGAGATTTATTCGTAATTGGAAGCAATACATACAAACATAACTTCACGCCTGTATCCCTTATGGGGTAGGCAGAACACCAGAAGTTACAAGACCACCTGATGTCACGTTTGATAAATTTGGAGGTTTTAAGATGAAGAGAGTCTATTGTAGTGAAAGGGGGTCAGCCTATCGCCAAAACGAAAAAGTTTAGTTAAATTGATAGAAATGACATCAGTGCATCCAAGACTGGAAGAGTGTTCATAGGATATAATCTTGGCTGCGAATATTGAGGTTAAGAATTCTAAACGTCGATTATTATAAAGTTTTGGTAGCATATCCTTTATAAATTACGATTCCAAATTCAAAATATTATATTATAAGCCATTTACTTTAAGCAACACAACTATAAAGCGACCACCATCAACAAGTGTAAATAGTGTGGGAATGCTGAGTGAAAAGTTGGACAGAGGTGCGGTTTCAAGCAGCTTTCATGATTTTTTTACAAAAATAAGCATATCATAAGTAATGTGATTTTCACTTCATTTATTTTTTGTTCATAAAAAATATAACAAACTTTGCAATAGTCTTTCCATCATTATAATACCTCAAAATTTGTCAAATGTGACATCAGATGGTTTTAAAACCTCTGGTGTTCTGCCTACCCCATAAAGGATACGGTCGTGATGTTATATACGTATGTAAAAAAATAAAAAAATCTAAAATCTCTAACACCTAAGTATTAATTCACCTCAACTTTATTAAAAGTTTATTTATATCAGATTTCCTTGCTTATATATGTATGTAAAAAAATAAATAAATCTAAAATCTCTAACACCTAAGTATTAATTCACCTCAACTTTATTAAAAGTTTATTTATATCAGATTTCCTTGCTTCTAAATGATTAAAAAAAAATTTACAGGAACATTCTAGAAAGCTTGTTTCAAAGAATATCTTGCCCAGTCCCGTTGGAGGCTGTGTAAAGCTGTAGTCTTGATAAAAGATTCCATTTGAATGAGGGGGCATAACGGTCTATTCTCTATCCTTAAACGACATAATATAATGATACCAATATAATCATGAAAAATAATTAAAAAAAGAATCAGTCTTCGATTCCTTAATAATTGTATAGATTGCCAGATAGCACGACAAATGTTTCTTTTATAAATACAATATTAGATATTATGTGTACCAAATATATAAAAAAACACCCCGACAATTATGAATGTTGATTTCAATCAGGTTTCCTTGCTATCAAGGCTTCCTTGCTAGCAACTCACAGGAAAACTTGCATCTAAAAACCAGTTAGAAAGAATATCTTGTCCAGTAATAACACAGCGTTCCATTGGGGCACCTGTGTGGCTCGTCGCTGTACTTGCTAAAGATTCCACTTATAGAAGCTCTTCTTAGCCTTGAAGATGTCTTCAGATTTAAAAAAAATAATCATGAAAATACACAATTGCATATAATCATTTTTTTTATTACCAGGTAACGTAACAAAATTAAAATGACAATACAAAAATAAATGTATTATTTTAATATCTAACAATGATATCATCTCAGCCCGCGCTAGTCCACTGCTGGGCGTAGGCCTCTCCCAACGCGCGCCCCCGACTTCAGTCTCTAGCGCTGCGCATCCAGTCCCTGCCAGCCGTCTTCCGCAAATCGTCTTCCCAACGTGCCGGGGGGCGTCCCACACTACGCTTGCCTTGACGTACCTCCATTCGAGAACCTTTGGACCCAACGATTGTCAGTTCTTCGACATATATGGCCAGCCCACTGCCACTTTAGCATGCTAATCCGGTGAGCTATGTCGGTTATTTTAGTTCTCCGTCGGATCTCATCGTTTCTAATCCGGTCTCTCAGAGAAATACCTAACATAGCTCTTTCCATAGCGCGCTGTGTGACTTTAAAACACTGATATACATGACATAAATAACTGATGTCTAAAGGCAAAGTTGAACCTACAACAGGTGTATTGCACCTTTAACTTATAAAGTTTCTATTGAATTTTAAGGAATAGTGTTTAGGCCCTACGGGGGTTCAGGTTTCATGCAAGAGAAACTCCTTCAAATATAAAAAACTTTGTATTCGATCGATATGAACGGTCGATAGCGGCGATCACGCACACGGGCGCTTGGCTGTTGGTCAGATGCGAACTGGTTTTGGAGACAGCGCGGCGCCCGCGCAGTTACTCGCCCCTCCTGCTGCATCCCCTCGTAGATCCAGGCAAGGTCGCGCGTAAACAAATAGCATATAATAATCACTACTAATTCGAGAAATGTAGCAATCATTATTTTCTTGCATCTTAATCTTTAAAAGACTTTTCCACGTTTAACTGAGGGGTCATAACGAGCCTCTTCTTTGCCTTTAAGATAATCAGCTCATAATGTTACTAATGCGAATACTGCTGTCAATATTGGAGCTTATCATTCCTTTAAATATCAAGGGAATTCTAGATTAAAAACGTTTTATTAACGCAGAAATCTATTTTACACTGGTCAACTCAATTCAATTTTTGATTATAATGGCAACCAGACGTCAATACTAAGTGACGTCTTATTACTGCCAGTATCACGTGATGAGACAGACACGGTATTTTAAATAAAAGTCATGTAAGTATGACGAAACATGTGAGGCGCGACGAAGACTGGACATTGAGTCACTTCATTTATACTGGTCAATGAAACATAATATACGGATAGCACAGAATATATTTGAGACATACAAGTTTTTGTCCAAAGACAAAACAAAATTGATGTGCACCTTTTAGTTATGCAATTACTTATTGTACATTAAAGCATAAATAATAATTTAAAAAGATATAATCAATATTACGAACATATATCAAAACTATATTAAGTAAAAGCATGCTTTCAATCAGTTTCCTTACTTCTAACCGCTTTTTATACAGCTAGTTTCAAAGAATATCTTGTCCAGTGAAAACGGTGCGTCCCGTTGGGGCACCTGTGTGGCTGCGTCGCTATACTCGCTAAAGATTCCATTTGACTGAGGGGGCATAACGAGCCTCTTCTTTGCAGGCTGAATGAAGGGTCTCTTTCTGTATTCATACGATCTACCGTGGGCTAGGCGGTTTCGTGTGGTCTTAGTTACAAGCGGAGAAGGTTTATTTTTGGTTGTTTTTTTTTTGGTATCTATGTAGACGATTTATTCATTAATTATTCTTAAATAGAAGCATCCACTAAACTATGATTTAATTCTTGAGCCTTCATAGTTCCCTTGTCATGCTATATAAAATAGAAATAACTAAGCCAATAACATAATTCTATCTGAACTCAGAAGTTTCGAAGCCCCACTGAAGGAAATGCCATTCGATGGAAACATGTAGCAACTTTTATCTTTCTGCAGATTATAATAAAGTTTAAATTGAAATCGAAAAATCTTTAATACCCTTAGCTTTTCTCCAGTATCATGTACCAAACTGTTAACGTACGTGACAAGCTTATTGCCTCTTCTGTTAACTTCACTTTGTTTTGTAGTCAACGCTTATTTAGTTTCAAATTCTATTTCTTAAAATAAACTTTCAGAAATTTTCCCTATTTTGTATAAAAGTTTTAATGGAAAGTGCTGATAACAAAAAGTTTACCTGGCAACTTTCCGTTTTACGAATAAAAGAAATTCATATTGTCCTGTTTACAGCAATCATTTTTAGACTTTTGTTCAAATTTTAATTGATGTGATTCATATAAACTGTGTCTTGAAAATAAATAATAATGGCTATACCTGTAAAAAAAAGTAAAAAAGTAATATTTTATCCACCATCCCACTTTTCATCCTTAGAAGCATAAAAGCACTTATAAAAGTGGTAAGATTTTCACTATACATACTATAATGTTGTAAACCTATCAACATTATGTGATTGTCGTTTGATCCCCGAGCTGTATCTAAGATTCCATATTAAAAACAAAAAAAAAATTCTATAATTTATTGTTCTTTCAGTCTATGGTCGTAACGTGGCTATACCGTGCCAAAGTCATGAATTTCTCTCATGACAAATTTTGATACATTGATAAAAAGAAATTATCATCATGGACATGATTTTGTTAGTCCTGCAGTAGAGAAAAACCTTGTGCTCGACCTTGATGTTCTTTTAAGTCATAAATATTATCATTGTAAGTAAAATTTGTTATTTGGTCAGTTTTTTTTTAAATACTTCATAGGTACTTACTTAAAATTCGTTCGCTAAAAATATAAGCAAGTAAATACTTTTGCTAGTCTCCTTGCCTGTCACAAATGGATCAAATATGTAACATTAAAGGTCGATATTACAGAAAAAGCAATGAAGTTTGTGATCCCGATATTTTAGTACTGAGTGATACTAAAAAAATCACTTCTTTTAGTATTTTTCTTTACGTCTTTTCTTTTAAAGATCATAAACATAAAAAAACATCGTTCATGGTGGGGTGTTTTGGGACAATATTGCTTTCCAAATTGAAACCTATATGTGGTATTGAAGATACAGGTGTTATGATGCCTTTAGACTTAATGTTCTTCTCTTTGAGCTATTGTTCCAAGTTGTTCATAAAGGTACCGATACACGGTGACATCGACACCGACACTAGTGTCGACACAAGTGTCAGATGCGTCCACACGGTGAGCAATTTTTAGTGTCGACACTAGTTCTGAGATCGAGTGTCGCGGTCGAAGTGTATCCGTCTACACGGAGCGATGCGCAATTCAGTGTCAGACATTCCATCGCCATGAATCGATATTTACAGACTAAGTTAAAATTAAGAAATGAATATCTACTATTAATTTTACATAACCGGGAATCAAACCTGGTCAAAATATCGTTTGCATTTATGAAAAGGCACTTTTTATTTAAAATATGACATCAGTTGCAAAAAATGTATTCCATTTTCAAATTTCAAATGAATAAATGCGTTCTAATTAACCGACTTTTAAAAAGGAGGTTATCAATTGGACCCGTAGGTATCTGTCCCTATGTATGCTTAGATCTTTAAAATTACGCAACGGATTTTGATGCGGTTTTTTTTAATGGATAGACTGTTTTTTGAGGAAGGTTATTTTGTATAATACATGCATGATATAGTAGAGAAACACTGATATTAGATGTTTCTAATGTGATGTCGTAAATAAGCACGTTCTTTTGCGCTTATATTGCAAACGCTGGCTGAACCTTACGAGATAGACCAAAATGATGTACAACAGTATTGTCCACCTTAAAAAGTTCAACAAAAAAGTTCGCGATGGTATATGTCTATCTGTGAGGGATAACCCACCATAACCATTTTTATCCTTTAATAAAAAATGGTTATTTAAAAAGTGATTTTAAAAAACACAGCATTCATTATTATCCAATTAAGTACCTTTAATCATTTTGTGCATTTATTATTGATCAATATGCTTTTACAGCATGGAATTTAAGTGAATATTTCCGAAGATATTACAAATTTAAAATGCAGGCGCGTTCTGCCGCCATGTTGCTCTAGCTAAAAGTTTCGCGCACGACCGAAAACCGCGACACTGGTCTCAGACACTGCGCACGTCGCGTCTACACGGCAGCTAGAGCGACACCAAGCTAGAGCGCTCCTAGAGCTGCAACTGAGTGTCGCGGCACATGACACACACGGACACTCGGTGTATACACTGAGTGTCAAGTGTCAGGTGTCGTCGTGTATCCGTAGCTTAAGACTGACTTTCAGGAGCGATACGTTATGGTTATGGTTATAATTAAATTCATATTCGTAACACCTTTGTGCACGACTGTAAAATTGTAATTTATTGACAGTGGTATGAATAAACGACTACTGGTATGAAACCCCCCTGGTATGAAACAGCGAACTCCCCATAAGTGTTGTAAATATTACAAGTGACAGTGATACTGAAAGATGCAGCGCATCCTAATAATTGATAAACATTTTGTTTTGAAGAGGATTTTTAATGGCGACTAAAGTTAATTTAACTAAGTTAAGTTCTTCTTCTTCTTCTCAGTCGTACACTCTTGGCAGAGTGGTCGTGGTTGCTCTGATGGCGTATAAGGTTGACGGTACGCGTACATGTCTAGTCAATTATTTCGGCTTGAACAGTTTTTCTAGCAATGTCTCTCCATTTTTTCCGATTTGCTGCATTACGAGAGCATTCCATCATGGTAGTCTGAGTGGACGATTTGATAAGGTCTGTCCATCGAGTGGGTGACCGCCCTCTAGATCTTTTTCCCTCTACATGACCCTGCACCACCAGTCTTCGATAGAGTGCTCTTTCCTAGATATGTGGCCAAAGAATTTTAATATTCGTAAATGAACAGTCGACGAAAGACGTTCCTTGATCTTGAGTTCCTTAAGGATAGAGTTGTTCGTACGGAAATCAGTCCAAGGGATCCTCAGCATATGCCTCCAACACCACATCTCCAACGCGTCGATTTTTCGGCGATCTTGCAACCGCAGAGACCCCGTTTCAGCTCCGTAGAGAAAGATTGGAAAGACATTCAGACAAGTTAAGTTAGTTAAGGAATTAAGCAGCTACGACAATTGATCGTTTACGATTCAAAGGTCGTACCTATTTAGAATATAGAAGTATTTCGATATAAAATTTATGGCTAAACGTTGCTAAAGAGATATGTTTTTTATTACCTTTCCTTGTAAGGCTTCAAATGTCAAGATTGGATACATGTTTTTCAATGGTTAGAGGATATACAAAAGAAATTCGTAAAACACCTTAGTTATCGTTTTCGTAGTTTTGGTTCCCTGACATATAAAGACAGCTGCCATTATTTTAATTTACTAACAATAGAAGATAGGCGCAAAGTGTCTGACTTATGCTTGCTGTTCGATGTAATTTAAAGTCGAGTTGATTGCTCTGAACTATTAAAAAGCTTGTCGCTAAATGTACCAGGTCGCCGATACCAACGCCGTCCCTCTGACAAGATCGAATTACTCACGAAATGCTCCCTTTTCCCGTTTGCCGCAAGTTTACAATAATCATTTCAAAGAATTGGACATATTTAGCAGCAGTAATGAAACCTAGCCATAAAAAAGTTTAAGTAGGGTTTATTTAATTTTTTTTTTAATATTAATTTTCTTTAATGTAATGTTTAATGTTTATGTATATTTTTTCTGTGAACTGGTTATTTTTTATCATTTACATAGAAATATAACAGAGTGATTATTATTACAATTTATCATTAAGTTAATAGGGTATATACCTTCCTAGTAAGTTTATGTCTTCTTCTCCTGGTTCGACCCTCGCAGTATTATTATTATAATATTAAGAGAATCCTGTAATTAGCTTTACTTGAAATAAATTAGTCTTAAGATAACATATTTGTAACGCTGTTGGTTTCTTAAATAAATGGTTAATTGTCTTATTATCTTACTTCGACACATAAGGGGTGATGTTTTTGGTCCTTTCAAGCTGTGAACTGTCTAAATTGATTAATATTTTACACCATAGATGGAGTAGGTTTCTACAAAGTATCTACAAATAATTTAAATAATAACAATAAAACTTTGAAGGCTACACTTTCAATTCTTGAATATAAATTTCTGGTAAATACACCGTCTCTAACACATCCCCATTGTTCCATTATACTTTAACAAAAAGTGAGGAGACAACAACTTTTTGGAAGTTAGGGAAGTTATAATCGGGGCTGACAAAGTAAATACGAAGAAAAATATAACAGATTTTCTTTTCATAAATAAAAACTTTAGGTTTTGTTGACGCGTGTTAGCGATGGTAAAAAAACTACGTGTGGTTACTAACTTTCTTCATATATTTTCCTTTTTCTTTTTATTAGTATGCAGTGTGGGATTTTACAATATTTAAACGTAAAAGACTTTTTCTTACAATTTAACTTTCTATTCTTTTATATATTTAAGTAGCCAAAAATCTTTATGAGATAGTCCCGTTTCAATAAATAACGATGGAAAAATAATAACTATATAACTTTTTCTATAAAAAAAAGTCAGTGTGGCGTCCTCAGACGTGACCCACAGAGACTGAATATATTAATATCTATATAACGTGCTTGATAAAAACATGTTGACCAGTGCACATTTATTAGATACTTACTACATTTTAGATAAGATAAAATATTGCTAACAAGGTTAATTATACACGTACATTTTACTATATAAACTATTTCTATTTGTTAATAAATTGTCACTCAAGATGTAATCGTGGCTTGCTTTAAAACCCTTTCCCTGGTCGTAATAGTCAGCTAGATTTTATTTAATGATTTGTTACAGTGTATGTAACAAATCACAATTGTTGTTACAATTTTGTTACAATTTTAAGTAGTTATGAAAATTTTAACTATTAAAATATTTAAATAATAATAATTGGAAACAAAATTTTTTTTGCTCACTAAAAAGACAAAAGATTGAAGTCATTCATTTGATACTAATAAGTAGGTAATATTATTACTTACAACATGGAAGGTTATAAAATTTAAGTGTAAGTTATTCATTAATAAAAAATCACATTATATCTCGTAGTTTTAATTTTAGAATATTTAAATAAAACGCACCCTTAATGAATTTTAACGCGTTCAAAATAGCATTTTAGCTTGAAGAATTATTACAAAACTTGCTAAATTTGCATTAAAAACGTCTTTTTAGTCTTATTGTTTTTCAAACCCGTAATGTCAATGAATAATATTATTATTTTCTTGTACCAAACACCCTCTTAGCTGTGGCACGACGACCTCAAAATGAACGGGATATGAACAGAATGCAATCTCGCCAGCCGTCGTTGCTTCAAAGATATAAAAAATGCATTTCGTATCAACCTTAACATTCATGTCATTAGATCGAGATTGCTTTGCTAGGCTATTCATATTTATTTGGCCGTATTTAAGTTTTAAGTACGAATACGTTTTAGCTAACAAAAGGTCTTTCAAGTTATCAAAATGTAACTGTTTATTGTTGCTCGAAACGGACTTATGGAGTACGGGACAACATTTTTAAGCCTACCTTATTTGCCTGTTTATTTTGTACTAAATATTTTGTTTTTGATATTAAATACTACTTAGTATTGTCGTAAGTTTTCACGTATATTAAGGAAAATATGTTTTACATGGATACAGCGTTTGTTATACTTTACGTTTTTATATTAGGTATTTATTAAGACTTAGATGATAGGCCATACATAAAGCGCTCAAAGAAGTCGTATTTATAAAGTCCAAGAACTATAATACAATGTTTTTTTAAGTTTTTTGCATTTAAAATGCTCAATAATTCTTAAATAAATGAAAAATGTGATAAATAAAAATTATCCGACCAGGATTCGAACTCGTTTGCCGGACGAGTGCTCTTCCAACTGAGCTACTGGGGCCTGGCGCTACGCCTCGAAATTACTTACCATATTTTTGATTTTACGTTAAATTGCTAACGTAGCTCCATCTAATGGTATAAGCTTTGCAGTTAAGACCACCCGAGATCAATTTCTTTACAGAAATTGTGAATCCCAGTTAAAGTGAAGCACTGCAATGTTTAAATAATGTTTTTTAAGTTTTTTGTATTTAAAATGCTCAATAATTCTTAAATAAATGAAAAAGGTGGAAAATAAAAATTACCCGACCAGGATTCGAACCTGGGACCTCTCGTTTGCCGGACGAGTGCTCTTCCAACTGAGCTACCGGGGCCTGGCGCTACGCCTCGAAATTACTTACCACATTTTTGTATTTACGTTATATTGCTAACGTAGCTCCATCTAATGGTATAAGCTTTGCAGTTAAGACCACCCGAGATCAATTTCTTTACAGAAATTATTAAGCACCGCTAAATGTATGAAATTCGCGAATTTAGGACGGCCTTCGGAGATCAAACCGCGCGCTTAATACGCGCCGAGTGTAGCGTTCAGGCTTAATTTAACACGTTCACGTGAGCAATTGTGAATCGGCGCAACGTCGCCCGACGTTCTTAAACAGTCATTCTTTTTTTCGGTGGAACACCTTATGACGTCTAGCATAAGAACAAAATCCTTTAACAGATCTTTTTTGCGCCGCAACAGAGATGATTCTCGTTATTTACACCGCCGCTATATATCACTAACACATTTTGTTTCTATGACTACACACACAAACAAAATACGTCCATGAAAACGCACAACGTCACATGCTGCCCACGCATGTACCGCGGTCCCAAGCACCTTTTTTCAAGCAGCCTTTTTGCGCGCCGTGACGAGCTTACGTGTTTGTGTTGAGAAGCTCGGGCATTTGAAACAGTTTACATAAAACTGACTATTTGATTTTAGTGGATAAGGAAAACTAAAATTGAAAATATTAAAAATAAAATTTTACCCGAGTTTTTTTTACGAAGTTTTTGTCACCGCAAGCCAAATTCCGGGAAAAAAATAATGATAACACTTGACAAAGTTGTATCAACATTCGCTTTAAAAATAAAAAATGATAAAAAACTTTAAAATGCTTTAGATGTGGATCTTGTAACACCTCTCACAAACAACCAACCAATAAATTATACATACATACATACATAACGTCACGCCTGTATCCCTTATGGGGCAGGCAGAACACCAGATCCATTATAAGTCCATCTGATGTCACGTTTGACACATTTGGAAGTATTATAAAAATGGAGACAGATTATTGTAGTGACAGGGGGTCAGCCTATCGCCCACAAAAACACCTTTAAAACCTCTGTCCCTTAACTGACTTTTACAGTATGCCCGGGAAGAGAAGCAGCTAGTGTATTCTATGTTTTTCTTTCGCTCCCAGTCCAGCATGGAATTTGTCATTAACATCGTATTTATTTTCTATTTCAAATCACTAACAATTATGTTATAAATAATCAGTCATAGAAACAGGTTATAAATACTAATTTGTATTACTTACAGCTTACCTTTCATCAGACAAAATAATCAAAAATAACTTTGCTGTCAAAATACATAATTTATACTTAAAATTAACTTTTTTTGTACATTTCGACTAAACGTAATCCGACCTAGATAGACTCTTAGTAATCGAAGAATAACAATGAGAAAATCATTTAGTGGTATCAAAATTTGAGTTAACATTTAAATATATATGAGCGGTGTTATAGCACCTGGTCGGGATATCTGAGTTAAATTCTAATCCTATCTGTTATTGATTGTGCGTATGATATAAGTCTAAGTTTGCATAAGCCTATCAGTTTGATTCCGTCCTCTTTTTTTTTTTTTTTGTTTTTCCGCCAAGGAAAGTCGTTTGGCACCCACTAAAACCAGCTTTAACCAGTAAAGCTAGCTTTAGCGGGAGGAGGATGAATCCTATTACGGACGAATGGGCATTCTATAAGCTGTTAACCATAAGTGGCTAATGGCAAATAGAATGCCCAGACAGTGTGGAGACTCTCTCAGATAGGCTGAGCATACCCACTAAACATCCCCCTTTTGACTCACCTTGATTAAGGTCCTTAGTCATCGTCGGAACGACAGCCAATTGGAGCGAGCAAGAAAATGCATCCAGACAAAATGCAAACAAATATGTTCATGCACACAAATATTTGCAGTACACGGGGATCGAACCTGCAGCATCTGGCGTCAGAGGCAGATAGTGTTACCCCATCGCCAGTGTTAAGTAGTGTTAGATGTAATGGCGGGAGACTTAAAACCGCATCCAAAGCCTGTCCTGGCGTGATGGACTTGTATGATCAAATATGTTCATGCACACAAATATTTGCAGTAGGTACACGGGGATCGAACATCTGGCGTCAGAGGCAGATAGTGTTACCCCATCGCCACATAGCACAAACTAATTTTTTATTCCCTTGTCGGAGTACTATAAGCTAAATTAAAATACTTACCAATTACAACTGTAGGTAGAAAAATTAAATAAAATTTTCCTTCTCGTATCATCAATTTTCTTTTGACCAATCGTCTGATTGTTTATTTGAGTTTCATTTCCTTTCTGAGTTTATAAACTTCGTTGATTATTTATCTTGAAATCAATGTTTGAGGGAAATTATAGCAAAAACAAGGAAAAAAGAAGTTGTTAATTAAAAACAAAACATTTCATTAAGAGAAAGACGTTTTCTGGAAATTTTCGATTTCAGTTGATTTAAATTATTTTTAGGTAGTGTATTTTTTAGCAATCAAACAACAGTTTTTGCAGATAAGTACCTCTAATATCGTAAAGATGCAATAACATATTATAGTATAATGAAATTGATAGTGATGGTTATGGATAGTTTTTATAAACAAGGCAGAGAACGTACCTAATCTTTTTTTTTTTATAAGTGACTAAACCCGTGTTTGACCTCAATCTCACCTGATGGTAAGTGACGATGAGGTCGAAGATGAAAGCACACGGGTTTAGGAAGGAACTGGCTCTTTATACAATATTGCCGGAACACATTACCGCCGGAGCGGTAACATTTGGCGGCAGACTTTATATAAAGGGTGGTCGCTAGCCAGGCGGACCCAGAAGGGATCCTACCACCAAGCAGAAGTTATTACTTGAGACTAACTTCTGAAGTTATAACTTACAAGTTATTACAGAGAATAACTTGTAAGTTATTCTCTGGTTATACTAACCTGCAGGGCTAGCATGCTCACATCGATAAATAGTCGAATCGATAAGATAAATATTATTTTGTTATTTTATCCTATTATGTAAGCTAAAATGCGCACCATAATAGATATAATTACTCGATTTGATACCATGATTAAGACCACAGAACCAAATATGTCATAATCTTAATAAATAACATACACTAAATACCATATTCTAAGAAAATATCGATAAAAGGCCCGATTTATCGTTGTCGACGGTAGCATGCTAGCCCCGCTGTACTTGAACCTGAACATGCCTGTCGTAAAGTGATGCTAATGATACTATGACTATGATATTCCATTCTTGTTCAAATACTCTGGTCCCAGCTTGTCATGTTTGTATTGTGCATCCATAGCTCATTGCACCTACTATGTAAGCAATTTGGTTGTGGCATGACATTGGCTCTCACATATAGCTGTCTTGTGTTTGTTGTTGACGGTCACGTTGATAATGCTGACTGAAAAAGAGTGCCAAGAGTTTTTTTCCGCCGGCTTTTTTGTCTCTTGGTCTACTGTAATATCTTATTTAACAACTATCAACAACTTGTTAAAGCCGAAGTATGTGATGACTGACTTCATGAAGTGTTTTGTGAAATTCCTAAGATGAATAAATTTTTTGAATTTTTAAAAGGTGACTAATCCGAGTGGCTTTCGTTGGGTCGTAGGATCCCATAAAGGTCTGGGAAGCGACGTTATCTTTGTTTAAATACCAACAGGTGAGATTAAAGTAAAAAAAAAAACACGTTTCATCTTGATCTTGCACTTGATATGGAACTTTATGTATTGAGGCCGCAGGGAAAAGTAATTCCTTTATAAATCACAGATACTCAATCGATATTATAATATTTTTCCATTAACACTCTAAATGCTAATTTAACTCAACGTCGATTGAACTGATTTAAAATGCGTTCATTCAAACATACAATGAACATGAAAATGCACTTTTCGGGATTGAACGGGTTTTATTTTAATTTATACAAATCGTATTCCCATTTTTATATTTTAACTTTTCAGACATATTTAATTAATTGACACAATATGAGATATTAATTAAGTTTGGTTAACATTATTATTTGGAATTTAAGTATATTTTAGGTTTTGAGTGTGACTTAAGTTTCAAATTGCTACTTAATATTGAGAATGTGAAAGTTACTCTGACTGTGTTAGGTTTCATGTCTAAGCCACTTAACCGATTTTAATGAAATTTGGTTCGAACAAAAGCTGCTTCTGAGTACAAAAAAGGCGACAGGGTTAGAAAGGAATATTAAATTCGAACGTTGTATTTAGCTGAGGGGCTTAATACGAAATAAATAAACATAAGTTCAAAAATTTTATAAAGAATATAAACTTCCAACTTTTAATTTTTATTTAAGAGCCCTTATAACACTGAGTAAACAGTTGTTACACAGAATGGAACAACAGAAGTGTGCTGCTATACAGCACGACCATGGTAAATTTTTTTATTTGTGTAGAAGGTACAAAATAGCTTGGAATTTTTACTATTTAATACTGCTATTTGCAATTTTTACCCGACCACTTCGAAGCAAAAAGGAGGATTATGATTCTGACATGTATGTGGGTATGGATGTTCATCTGTTCCCACATTACGCCTAAACTAGTTATCATAATTGGACAAATGATTATATCGTTAGAATCCTTTTGATTGACCACTGGTTATAGGCTACATGAAGTTACGTTAAATTGACTACAGCGCCGTCTTGGGGACTTAATGTAAAAAACTAAAAAAAGAAATCTTAACGATTAAGTGAAGAAAAACAAATGAAAGAGCTATGTTAGCATAGTTCAAATATGTAGGTGAACACTTTAACTCCATAATAAGTTAAATAAAAATAAAGCTAAAAAACTAAAACCCGACTACCAAAAACACGCTTGAATAATCAACGAATGCAGAGCATTAAAAAAACCGACTTCACGTCAAAACTTTGGCCGACTTAGAATGTCATCCAATTAAACATTCTCCGAAACCATACATATTGTTTCGCGAATTTGAAATTTTTTTATGAAGTACTCAATCGATTTCAATAAAATTTATATGGGACTAACTATGAAGTATTCTCTATCATATGAAACAAGAATTTTCAAAATCGATTCATAATTGTCCGAAATATCGTATAACAAAGACACACAAAAAACAACATATAGACACATTGAGAACCTCCTCCTTTTTTGGAAGTCGGTTGAAAAGTACCAAACAAGTAAATAGTCTCTGCTGAAATATTTATGTATTTTATACGTCATACTGATAGAGATATGTTGAAAGGGTGGAAGGAAAGGAGGTATGCTACCTATTGTAGCAAAACAGATTTATTATAATAAAATCAAAGTGGCATTCGATCACGGCTGTCCTTTCAACATATCTCTATCAGTAGGATAAAATACATAAATATTTCAGCGCAGACTATTTTCTTATGTTTGTACTTTTTACCGCGTGTTTTTGGGAAATCGAGTTTCAATTTTTTAACTTTTCTACCTACTCGATTTTGGAGATACGAGATGGTCAGTTTGAGAGGTATACATTCCAGAACGACCGTGCCAAAAAAATTTAAGATTTAAGAATGTTAACAGGTAGCCTGGAATTTCTATTTTTTTACCTACCTACTCATTAACTTTTAATTTCTAACATTTTTAATTCATAAAATACAGCCAATCTTGAAAGTTTACAATAAATCTGGGGATTTTTCACTATTTCTTATCGATTTCTTATGTTGCAGTTTTTGGAATGATTGAAAATTAATCTATTAAATATATTTTTTATATTATAATACAATTTGATAGTAATCAATTTATTGGAAAATGTTAAGAAATTATTACACCTACTCTTTACTCAATTCTATCAGTATCATTGTGACTGTATTATTTATTTTATGTTATACCACCCATTGCCCGTGGATGGAATCTTAATTTAGACATCGATAAGTGGATAATTAAATAAACATAAACTGAAATTATAAACGCCATTAAATCTTCTCACAACCTTTATTTAAAATTACAAATCACTAGCTGACCCGGCAAACGTTGTTTTGCCATATAAATAAAAAAAAAATAGATATTGGCCGATTCTCATAGATACCGGATAAGCACAAAATTTTTTATTAAAATCGGTCAAGCCGTTTCGTATGTATGGCAACGAAAACTGTGACACGAGAATTTTATATATTAGATGAAACTTAAGATAATATTAAACTCAAATCGTCCAAACGAAATTTTCACTCAAAAACCTAATAATAAGCAATTCCACTCAATCTTACTTTAACTTAATCCAAAACATAAACATACATGGCATGTTTACATTGCATCACTTAAGAAGCAATCTACAGGATGATTGGAAGTCGGCGAAGGCATCCGATTTGATAAGGACATTGCTAATATTGCCCTGTAAACACTCTAAATTGGATACTAAAGATTATCCTCATAGTAATACGGTTGCAATTCATTTGATAAGAGGTCGCTAGCTCTTGATGCATGGGAAGCTTTGTAATAAGATAATGGATAAGGCTTTAAAATGAGGATTAATTATTATCATAACATTGAAGCTCAATTATCTGGTGTGAAAGATAAAAAAGCTATGCAATACCTTAATTAAACAACACGTTTTCACTCCACTTTTTGACAAAAAACTTTATTTTAGTGCAGCTCCTACATATGCCACAGTAATACGGCGTGATTTGCAAAATCAACAACTCCAATATCATAACAATTCTTTGCATAAATTACTATTCGAAAACCAACCAACTCCGCATGAATTGGAATGTTGCTTGGTGGTAGGATCCCTTCTGGGTCCGCCTGGCGAGCGACCACCCTTTATATAAAGTCTGCCGCCAAATGTTACCGCTCCGGCGGTAATGTGTTCCGGCAATATTGTATAAAGAGCCAGTTCCTTCCTAAACCCGTGTGCTTTCATCTTCGACCTCATCGTCACTTACCATCAGGTGAGATTGAGGTCAAACGCGGGTTTAGTCATTTAAAAAAAAAAAAATGTTCCGATTGTGACAGCTAACTCCACGAATTCGGCCATTTTGTTTGGCATCTTAGTCGAGTAAGATTACCACTTTACGTTGTGAGGAAAAATAATTAATTTAATACAACAACGATTGGTAATATTAACTTTAAGCCAGGAGACACCCACTGTTGGGCATAGACCTCCCCTAAAATTCGCAACACAAATCGGTTCCGCGCTGCCCATATCCAGTGTCTACCGGCGACTTTGAACAGATGGTCAGTCCACCTTGCAGGGGCCTGTCAACGTTGCGTCTCCCAGTACGTGGTTGCCACTTGAGAACCTTACTGCCCCATCGGCCATCCTTGTTTGCCATTCACCATTCCATTGCCACTTCAGCTTTGCAAGCTTTCTTCTGGCTACATTTGGTTCCCCTTCTAGACTATTAATACGCACATCGTCCTCCTTTTTCTATAAACCCTGTCCCTGTCCCTTCTTGAATTGCGTTGTCACCCTCAACATTCCGCCAGCCGCCTCCTTGCGTAGTGTTAGATGTAATGGCGGGAGACTTAAAACCGCATCCAAGGCCTGTCCGGGCGTGATGGACTTGGCTCCGGAGATCATGATGTTGATCGATCTTTGAAGTTTGTTAAGCTCCATGATCATCATCTTTTGGTAGGTCTTTTTTTGCCAAAACAATCGATCGATCTTTTAATGCAATCATTATGTAAAAAAATTACAGTAGGCGCCAAGGGAAAAAAGTTTAAAAACTAAAACCTGACTACTAAAAACCACGCTATAAAAATTACAAAACAATAAAATAGTCTCCGATGAAATATGTATGTATCTTTATACTTACTGAGAAGTTGATAGGATGGCCTTGATCGTAGGTCACTTTGATAATGGAATACACGAATAAAAATACATAAATACTTCAGCAGAGAATATTTTCTTGTTTCGTACTTTTAGAGAGTGATTTAGTAGTCGGGTGTCAGTTTTAAAACTTTTATTTTTTTAAAGCTTTTATTAATTAAAACTTTTATTTAACTTGCAATGTATGTAAGTATGTTTGGTTGAAATCTTGCTACTTAATTTTGAAACAGATATCTTTAACCGAATGAACTGAAATTTCCAATACCAGTCAGTTTGGAAGACAGTGCATAATTGATAATGATAATTGTGTGACGCCATTCTACATCCAACATGGTGCCATCCTCAAGCTTGTGGTCCAATTATTTTTAGTGAGAGAAACATAAAAAAATGTATCACTCTAAATTCAAGATTCTCAAACTAAGTAAATACGAGTTCTAAATCTCGCGACAAGGTTTTATATCATATAAATTCTGTAAAATGTAAAATGATGTTATAAGTTTACAGTTAAGGTGAAAAAAAATATATTTTTCTTTTAAGTATTTTAAAATACTAACTTATTTTTAAAATGTTTTTTTTAATTTAATTTTTTCACTTATTTTTTTTTACATAATGGTTGTATTATGTTTAAATTTATTTTTTCTAGGAATTTTAAAAAGTCTGCCTGTGTGTTATACCTTGTTGGATAGCTTATAAAATGTAATTTATTACGATGTAATTTGCGCAGTAAATTACTAGGACTTTTTTACAGGAGATGCATTTTAAGTGCGGTTGGTTAACTTAAAAAGAGAAAAGTAAATAAAATAAAAAATGAATAAAATCCCCAGACAATCAAATCGATTACATAGCCCCAAAGTAAGGATAGCTTGTGTTATGGGATACCATGTAGCAAACTAGGGAGGAATCTCGAATATAAATGCATAAATACCCGAACCCGCAACCACTGGTTTACCCCATTGACCAAAGTGGTCATCAATAGTGCTTGAAAGAATATTTGTTGAAACTATTTTAAGGTTTATTGCTTCATATCACGAAATCATTTAACGTGATAACGTCAAAAAAAGCAGTTAAATAGCAAAGCATTTTTATTTCTCATAAAAAATGGGTGTTTACAGTAAAATCCTAAAAAATCAAATAACTTAGAAACGGTAAATTTTAGGACGGGTGGTTCCATAGTGAAAATGGTTTGTTTTGACCTACTCTATAACCCCATATCAACAGATGCGGGTCCAATAAAAAGTAAATCTTTATAAAAAACAAAAGTTTTTATATAGAATCGTGAAAATTAGTAAAAATCAATGAATAAAGACTAAAACTTAATGAAGACTCAATATTTTCTATTTTAAGTGCGCTAAACAATTATTTACTTTGAATACACTACTATAATTTCTGAAAATCATTTGATATCACTTTAGAGTGCAGCCGTTGCGAGAATGCGTTTCTGACAGCTCCTTATGTCCACTGAATAAAGTTTATTTCCGATTCGAAGGGGAAAAACCTATGACTCGTTTATAAAAAAAAATAGTATTTATTACCATATGCATAACTGTTGTAATTCTACTAATAGCAGGTATTGAGAAATAAATTATTAAATGAGACAAAATTGCGATATTCAAAGCTTTAGGCCTTTTACACGTGCAGCTTTTTGTAACATGAACAAAAAGACCACGTGCTCTTTATGTCCAATAGGATAAGTTGTTTCCATTGAAACTGTTACTTTTAGAAATTGGAATATTGAGTACTTTTAGAAATTGGAATATTGAGTGCACGGATGTGATACTTGGTATAAAGGTTCCTCAATAAGTGTCTGTTTGTATAATGGAAGGAATTCCCGGAATTCCCACGGGAACCGAAAATAGGACTTTTGAGTTTATGCGTGTACGAAGTCGCGGGCAAACGCTCGTCTATACTAATATTATAAAGAGGAAACCTTTGTATTTTTGTATATTTTGTATTGAATAGGCTTAAAAACTACTGGACCGATTTTAAAATTTCTTTTACCATTTCTTAGAGGGATTCTTCCGAATTCGTATAGGCTACTTTTTATCCCGAAAATCCCGTGGGAATAGAAATTGCGCGGGTAAAACCGCGCGTAACAGCTAGTACTAGTAATAATAATTTTAAATAAAATATTCTCGCGTAAAAAGCAAATAATATTCAGTGTAAACTGATTCGAGTAACTATTGCTTTTCGATATTTGTCTGCAAAAGCTAAAAACGATATTACAAACCGATGTAACGAAATATACAGCACAAACCTCATTAGGGTGTTCAATAAAAACTCAGTCAACCTTGACTTTTTGCTGTAAGTAATATTTTGTCGTACACGCAATCTGAAACACGCGTAGGCTTTGTGATGGTTGTTCAATATTGCTTGACAATTTGTATTTGAATGTCTTTATGTCATCGCTAGGGATATTAAATTATCGCTTAGTTACGCCTTACATGTTGGTAAAAGAGTCAAAAAGTTGTTCTGCAGGGAGCTCTTATATTGATTCTAATTTGTTTTATCTAAATCTCATTGAAACATCATAATATTAATTATAATTATCATGACAATATTGTACTGTTTTAAGATCGCGGATTAGATGTTATATTGATATCCGCTGCCAACAGTCAATTTCATTCCACTCGACTATCATAAAACCAAAAAGAGTGTGAAAGATCATCATCATCACAACTTTTTGTATGAGCCCACTGCAGGGCATGAGTCTCTCCCCTGGGTGATGAGGAGGTATAGGTCATAATCCACAAGTTGGCCCAGTGCTGGGTGGTGGATGTCAGAATTTTCAGTGGCTTCTGACAAACCCTAACGACTACTGTAAACAGGTATACAGACTACCGACTGCACAACATGCCCTCCGAAGCACGGAAGTCGTCGTCGTGAGAAATGATTGGTCAGCGGTCACCCATCCGAACACCGACCGTGCTGAACGTTGCTTAACCTGTGATATCGTATGATACACACAGTAACCTCAGCGCCACGACGACTTCTTACAGTTACTTGTGACTAACTGTGTTTGAAAATGCACAACACTATTAAGAAATAATCAACGAATGCAGAGCATTAAAAAACCGATTTCTTCAAACTTTGGCTGAAATAGAAGGTGGTCGTAAAATAGAAGGCTGAAATAGAAGGTAGGATCTCCGAATTCATACATATTTCAAAAAAAATCACGAGTACTCAATCGATTTCTATGAAATTTATATGGGACCAAAATCACATGAAACAAAAATCATCAAAATCGGTTAAACCAATCAAAAGTTATGAGGTCAGAAACATACAAAAAACATACAGACGAATTGAGCACCTCCTTCTTTTTCTGTTGAAAAGTATTACGTTATTTAACATCTTAATATACTTTGGGTGCTTCTGCTTTAACAGGAGAACCCAATAAACTTACAGAGTTTCCTTTTCTTTGATTCAATACATTACTCAAACTAACACACCAACCATTTGGCCCCAGAGCAAGCTTGTGTATAATAATACGACCACTTTGGCGATGGGGTAAACCTATCTGCCTCAGACGCCAGTGGTTGCGGGTTCGATTCCCGAACGGAACAAGAAAAAAAAAAGTTCCGGGTCTCTATATTTTAGATATTGAAAGAGACTCTGTACTCGATTCTGATCATAATTATGTAATAAAATTTGGTATTTAATTTTTCACCAGAAATCCCTTCGAATAAATAAAAAGACCTTACTACACTTTTCCAAACGCACTGCCTCTGACAACACGCACACAGCAGTGTTCCCGCCACACGCACACCACCACCCGCTAAGTATCTTTCGGTTAAGATTAATCAGTAAATAATTAATATTTATTTTTTCTCATGTATGAACTCAAACTATCACGCCTGGACTTTCGGAAATAACCCACCAGTCACTATGTACATGTATTTTATATTCTAGGTTCAACTAGCACAAGCTTTGCTTACTTTGAGGCCATGCAGTTGGTGTGATTGTCTGGGGATTTTATTTTATTATTTCTGTTATGGAGTACATATAGCGGAACTAGGGGATATTCTAGAAAACACTCAGATCCGCAGTGTAGACATTTTGTTTCATAAGCTGACACAGCTTGGATCTGGTGAGTGTTGCTCTTTTTGTCCAAATTACACCCACTCCTTTTTACCACTGGAGTACCAGACACACACAGAACTTCCATCCGTTTATAGTAGATTTACCAAGAAGTCGATCAAAACGAGTTCCTTTTTGGTAAGGATTGCCAAGGTGTGGAACAATCTGCCTGCGTCTGTTTTTCCTGACCACTACAATCCTGGTACTTTTAAGTGTCGAGTGAATAGGTTTTTCGTGGATGGACGTTTACCACCTTAGTCTTCATGCGCACTTTACATCAGGTGGCATGGAAGACAAACGTTCTATCCTTATTGTATAAAAAAAATATCTAGCTCTTTCATAAAATTTTCTTTGTGTCTAGTTCAATTGTCGATTGGGTACCCAATTCGATTAGTTTATTAATTACTTAAGACCTGCCTCCTCGCTCGGCTCGGGTCGTCATCTCCAACAATTATCGTCATATTGTAGACAATTTACACAAAACCGTAATTAATTATTAACTTCAACCCCTCAAACCTCCTCCCTTTTCATGATTTGGGTTTGATTTTGTTATTGCTGCCAATAAATATTTGAATTTCATTTAATAAATCACTCCCCCTATTCGAAATTTAATAATTATTCAAATTATAATGATAATTTTATAATATTCAATGATTTTTTTTCCAATATTAAGACGTTCCTAGTTGTACTATCAATTTTCTACGCCTTTAAGTAACTTTTTACCACCCGAAAATCACCATGCTTTAGCGATCATGCATCTATACATAAGGTCTATAAACATTGGTAAGGTTTTAATAGATAGCTTGAGTTTCTAATGATCTACACAATACATGCTGTATTATACAGGGTTAATTTTAATAAGTGCATCACCTCCTGCAGGCTGCCTCTCCACATCAATACCAAGAACAATTCTACGACTTTAAAAAAAATGTTTTCCCATTCAATAAATGTTTATTGTTGACGACAACTTTGGCAATGGGGTAAACCTGTCTGCCTCAGACACCAGTGGTTGCGGGTTCAATTCCCGCACGGAACAAGAAAAAAAAATGTTCCGTGTCTGGGTGTTTATCTATTTACGTATTTATATGCTAGGTTCCCCCCTAGTTCGCTACATGGTATCTCATAACATAAGCTATGCTTACTTTGGGGCCATTTAGTTGGTGTAATTATCTGGGGATTTTATTATTTTATTGTCTCTAAACTGACTCTATTTACACTGATGCTACGCACCTTGTGTCACACCACGTGCAGCGGGGCGCGGGGTTGCGGGGCGAGTCAAGGTTGCCTGGTAGAGATCGTCTTAAGATGATAAGGCCGCTTATTTCACACTGTACTTATAACATTACAAAGTATTCAAATTGTTTCTTACTCCATGTGTACAATGAAGAATAAATAAAAAAAAACAGAGTGAGCAAAAATTTTTTTGTTTTTCTTTTTTGTGTTATTTATCAAGATTTGTAAATAGTTGTAGAACAAATGTTGTTTGGATTGATGTAGAGAGGCTGCCTGCAAAGAATGATGCGTTAATTAAAATTGACCCTGTATAAACACCATATTTAATCGCTTAGAGCCGGGGTTTATTCACTTATGTTATGAAGACCACCTACCAAAACAACAGCTCAGACTAATCATAGACCATTTTATAAAAAAAAATCTTATACTGATCTTGCTAGGACCTAAACCCTCTAGTACCATAAGGAATACTTAACCATATCTTCTTTATGTGACTTTGACCTCATTTGACCCACGTTTGTCTTCAATCTTACCTGTTGGCACACTGGCTGAGAAAGGACTTGGCTCTTCTGAAATATTGCCGGAACACATCACGGCAGGAGCGATGATATCTAGCGGCAGATTTTATATAAAAGGCTGTCGATAGCCAGGCGGGCCCTGAAACCTTTAGGGCAGGGGCAGTAGGAGTATTCTTAACAAACCCTACGCGAAGGGCATCACTCGGAAAATGTGCCTTAAATTCAATAACCACACCTCTCCATCACCATACCCATCACCAAATTCTACACCAGTCTAATAACACAGATAGTTTTGTCAAGCCTGCGTTAATAGAAGTGAGCTATAGAATCGACAAGACCCAGCAATAGGCATTAAACTTGAACAAAACTTTGCTTATAATCCAGGCCGTCGTCGGTGGGCACGGAAGTAACCACAGACCTTTATAAAAGTAGATGAATCAACCGCCTTTCTATTAGAAATAGTTGGAAAAAGCTACTCCGAAATAATAGAGAAACCAACCTATATTCATGAATCAACCGTGAGTTTAAGTATATGACAAATAATCAATTTCCTCTAAATGTATAAAAATCTTGTTTAATTTTTATTAACCCGCTATGAAGTTCATGATTTTTGTTGGAACTCAAATATCAAACATCGTTGTTTATGAATCGTCCTACCACCGACCCTGAATCACATTTTTTTTATATAATAAGCATAGTACATTTGTCTTCCATTCCACCTGACGGGAAGTGAACATTTAGGTTAACGTTGTACCCTTCCATCTATGACAAATCTATACATTTGACACTTTAAAGTATCCATATATGTAATATAATACTCAAAACAAAATGGCCCCTATTTTGTTTTGAGTTTTGAGTAGCAAGCCCAACCAGTTTGGCGATGGGGTAAACCTACCTGCCTCAGACGCCAGTGGTTGCGGGTTCGATCCCCGCACGGAACAAGAAAAAAAAAATGTTCCGTGTCTGGGTGTTTATCTATTTATTTATCCCATAACACAAGCTATGCTTACTTTGGGGCCATGTAGTTGGTGTGATTGTCTGGGGATTTTATTTTATTTATTATTATTTTATTATATTTCCAGCTCGCCGCGAAACACCTAAGCGTAGAGCTACTACTGGTCGTTGTGATTATCCTTCTTGCAGCAACACTAGTTTTCTAGAAGCTGTTTCTATGCTCATATGATGCCAAATGTGTGATATTGTAATGAGTATAATGATAAAACTCAAAAAAGTAGTGTAACAAATCGAGAAACGTTCGTAACGATAGTCTAAACACAAGTGTATAAGAAATTGTGAATAGGGTAATTTTTATCATGATTTGTTTATGTCTTTCCACTTCAGGATAAAGATTAAAAACTTTGTTCAGAGTAATGTTAAGAATACATAAACATATCAATTTTATGTAAAGACACTTAGACTAGCTTAAAATTAAGTTTAAAGTGTCATACAATCGTTTTTGTGAAAAAAATGAGGTGACCCCTATTTTTGTTTGAGTAGTGTATAGTACATTTTTATTTGTCTGCTCCATCATCGTCTGCATTGTAATTTACCGTCATAATATGTTATATAAGGACATAAACAAAAAGACAAAAACTCGGAGACTACCGCGGTAAAGCTTTTTAATCAACTTATGCAATTATAATTATTTATTTATTTTATTAATGCAGTAATGTTTGATCTAATATGAAGTTCCACAAGTTCCTAGTAGATGGCGCTGATTGTTTATTAAAGCCCGCATGTAAAGTTATGAAATCAAAGTATCACCGCTGTGCCGCTGGGTTTGGTTTTTTTCGTTACGGAATTTCTGGATTCGGTCCCCACGCTCAAGGCCCACGATAGAAGCTACGCAATAGCTTAAAAACATCCAAACAATATGATTTGTTTGGTTTACTTTATATAGGTCTGTGAAAGTTCCCATAAAAGCCGGTTGTAACTTGGGTTTCAGCGGTTAAAGTGGCGATTTCGAAAGTTATTTATTATGGTTCCTCACAACTTAGATAAGCCTCAATCTATGCTAAATACCTAAGTTTAATGGCTATTATTCTGTACAACTTGGTGGATGATCGAAGTAATGAAGAAGATTTGTACTCAAGTGTTTACACTTACTTTTACTATAATTTTATAATTACTATTACAATTGCTATAATTACTGTATAATTATACAGGGTGTCCCGCTTACCCTAATAATAACTTCTCGGAGCTATTACCCATAAGGATTACAGAAAAAATATGAAAAAAGAAAAATTCGAAATTTATTTTTCAATTTTTGTATGACAGCAATAAATTTAGACATTTTCTTTCATACAAAAATTGAAAAATAAATTTAGAATTTTTCTTTTTATATATTTTTTCTGTTATCCTTATGGGTACTAGAATACCTCCGAGAAGGCTTTATATAGGGTGAGCGGGACACCCTGTATAATTATAATGTAAAACGTTTCATGTTCTATTTTGGAACTCATTATCAGTTCAGGTTAGCCTGATATCAAAGGTGTGTTGAGTACCAACTTTTAGAAAACATGTGTGTTTTATTAGTTTGCTTGTACTTATACATATTTAAAAAAATAAAGCTACATAAGCGTAGCTTTATTTTATCAAAAAACACCGCGGGATCGGAAGCAAAGTGGGTGTAACTGCTAGTTATCATCAAGCTTCTTAACTTATATACAGCTCAAGTGCGATCATGCATGGAGTACTGCAGTCATCTTTGGGATGGTTCAGCCAAATATCAACTAGAAGCGCTGGACTCCGTTGACCGAAGAGCCCGTAAATTAATTAACAACGTCGACCTTACGACCAAAAAATTACAGACCCTAGAGCATCGTCGTAAGGTTGCTTGTTTAACCGTGTACTACAGGATACATTTTGGTGAGTGCGCGAGTGCTCTGTTTGAGCAAATTGAACCCTCACCCTTTTACCATCGGACTACTAGACGCAGACAGAACTTCCATCCGTATGTGGTTGATATTCCGAAAAGTCGAACTAAGCGCTTTGACAGTTCCTTTTTGATACGGGTCGCCAAGGTTTGGAATGAACTGCCTGCGTCTATTTTCCCTGACCAGTATAGTCCTAGTACTTTTAAGCGTCGAGTGAATAGGTTTCTCGTGGATGGACGTGTACCACCTTAGTCTTCATGTTCACTTAACATCAGGTGTCATGGAAGACAAACGTCCCATCCATATTTTATTTAAAAAAAAAAAAAAAAATGGAAACATCAAAGCTCTTAAAATTTACTCCCTCTGTTTTCTTATTTCCATTTTCATGAAAAATTCTCGAGCATTTGTCTCGTTAGTTAAGTAATGTCCTAAACTTAATTAACTTCATTTCAATTTACAACCGGGACCAGCATGGCTCCCTTATTTATAAAAATATCTCATGGCATAAGATTTTGCATAAATCACAAACAACTGACTTTTTGGCTTTGTATGGTCGTTCTCAAGTTCATTATCTAAGTTTTATGAAACATGCTGTAGCTTCTGTTCCGTATTTAAATGATTAAATAAACACCTATTTAAAACTGAGAAGCAAGTTAAAAAAAAACGGACCTTTCTTTTTTTCACCATCGATGATTGAAGGGGTAAATCTGGATCTTTACAAAAAAAAGGAACACGAAATACTGTAACAATAGATTCACTTTTTGATTACATAATTAGGGTCCAAATGATTGCAAATTACTTCCTTCAAGTCGCCTTAAAAGATCTTGTTACCTGAGCTTGTTACCAAGTTCTATACAGGGTGTGGCGTAATGAGTGGATAATCCTTTACCTACGGTTGGGGGGCATTGCGGCTGTTCGGAAAATGACAATTTGTATTTAGTAAAAGTGTCACGGTTTTCGAGTTTTTGGGCATTTTTTAAAATTTGAAAAAAGTTAGGCCTTTACCCACTCTTTTAAGTGCCAAATTTACAATACAAAGAATTTTCTCAGTCTGTTTTCTCAATAGCATTCAGTGATAGTGGTGATATCAAACGTAACGTTCAAATCACAAAGAAAATCAAGTCCGAGGTCACAGGCCAAATCGTAAATTAAATCCAATCCAAAGCAGAGCAAAAACACGGGCGCACGGAAGTAGTATGATAGCACACTGGGGTGACGCAGGCAAGGAGTTAGCCAACGAACCCTAAAATCAGGTAGAGTGACCCAGGACAAACAATAGAATCGCTATCTTCTTATCTTTTTTACTCGTTAAATGAAAGAAAAAACCAAAACATTAGCTTTAGTAGGAAACGCAGGTGCGCTATGATTCCTAGAATTATTATTCAACTTGACGGAGGAGTCGGTTTGTGAACACACAGGCAGATGAATTAAAACTATTACAAAAACTAATAATTTTGCGAAAAAGAACCTCCTAAGAAAGTTGGCCTTGACTCATCTTAAATGCAATATTTTTAAATTGAGAGCTAGAAATATCGTAAATTATACCATTTTGGAATCATAATGAAATAGGCTATTATTTAATCGATTGGGCACTCAGGTCACTATACATTTTTTTTACACCACGAGGTACCAAAGTTAGAGAAAAAAATAGAACTTAGCACAAACTGTACGTTTATTTAAAAATAAAAATAAAAAAAACTTTGGCTATCGTACAAAATTGGTAGTTTAAGTTTGATAGCACCACTATCACTGAATGCTGTTGAGAAAACAGACTGAGAAAACTCTTTGTATTGTAAATTCGGCACTTGAAATAGTGGGCAAAGGCCTAACTTTTTTCAAATTTAAAAAAATGCCCAAAATCTCGAAAACCGTGACACTTTTACTAAATACAAATTGTCATTTTCCGAACAGCCACAATGCCCCCCAACCGTCGGTAAAAGATTATCCACTCATTACGCCACACCCTGTATATGAAGGTGCTTAAAGTATTTAATAGAAATGGACTAGGCAGTAGCTTGCAAAGCTTTATTGAACAATGCAAAGCAACAGCAAATCCGTTTATTTTCTGATGAATAGTCATAACGGTCATAACAGATTTAAAACAAAATTAAGCTGTTTCAAAATCCAATTAGCATCCGAACAATTTATGATGGTTAACCAGAGCTTATGTTTATGTCAAAGGTGCCATTTTCATTTAAAACTAAAGCTGGATAATGTTATATATTTAAATTATTATGGTTATTGTTTATACATAAAAGTAGCTTTCATACAGGGTTGATCTGTAGTCACCAGCCAAATTTAAATGTTAGTTTCTTTGATACGATATATTTATTTTAGTATAGCTCAGTACAAAAAAATTAAGATATGGCACTACAAACTTTTACGCAAATAGTCGCTGTTGGTGAACAAAGCTACTACGACGCGGCATTTCTTTGATAATACTACGACGTAGTACTATAAGATGCTTTGTAGAAGCGCGTAGTTGTCTTTATTTTAATGGTAATTTAGAGTGACCATGATTTGCTTAATATGTTAGCGGATATATTTATTTCTTTACAAAAAAAAAAAATAAGTACTTTTTTTGCAAAAATCGTTTTTATAAATGATATTTATTGTTAAATAAATAAAAATTTTATAAATAAAAATTACCCGACCAGGAGGCGTACCGCCAGGCCTCGGTACCTCAGTGGAAGAGCACTCGTCCGGCAAACGAGAGGTCCCAGAATCGTATCCTGCTCGGGTAATTTTTATTTTTATTTATCACATTTTTCTTTTATTTAAGAATAATTGAGCGTTTTAAATGCAAAAAACTTAAAAACATTAATGATACTTATTGTGTAAAAAAAAATTGGCCGGTGACTACAAATGAACCCTGTATAAGTAGTAGCATTTTTTTTAAAAATATTATTGTTTTGAATCCACAAGCTATACTTTATGATTGAATGTCTTTCTTCTTTGTTGTATTAAGAACTTTATTTTTTGAAATGTAAATAATATTCCTTTGTTGAACGAAACTTTAAATTATCATTCTTTTTTAATTACTTATATTTCTAATTTTACGTAAAAAATGTAAGCTAAGTATACCTAAACACTTTTTGAAGGAGATATTGAAGGAGAGCACTCTGTACTCGATTCTGTTCATAATTATGAAATGAAAAAATGTACTTAATTTTTCCCATGATTAACCTATAAATAAATAAAAAATTTTTCACCATGTTGACGACCGTTCGTGAAGCCGTCTATACCTACTTACCTATTCTGTGTTGATAGCTCCGTGCGTACGTCCGTGCCAGTGTAACCATGCGTTCCGTAATGAGTTCTTTAAAATTTAAAGTTTATTTATTTAGTTTACTCAATAATTAATTCATATTTATTTTTCCTTTATATTTTTCTCTTCATGTGACCCACCAGTCACCCTGTATAAGCTTACTTGATAAAATACTGTTGCAAAGATATTTCACATTATTTAATAATCACGACAACTTAAGATTAAACAACATAAGAGTTAGGAAGGTCCTACGTAGGGTTGCCAATTATACTGTTTTCATTATAGTATACTGTTTACTGTTAAACAAAAATAAACTATACAAAATACTGTTTTCAGCGAAGCTAAACACTGTATACTTTAATTAATAATTTGTGCAAGAAGCTCTAAAAATATGTGTTTAAAACATTAAATAAATTGAATACTGTTTATTTTTCCAAAATACTGTTTGATATTGTGTTCAGACTCAAATTATACTGTATTTGTAGAAAAAACAGTTGGCAACTCTAATCCTACGTAAAAACTTCCTGAACATACAGGGATCATAATCGATTGAATCAGGCGTTACTTAGCGGAAATCCATGACAACTACTTTAACTAAGTTATCTTGCTTATTCCGCGACTCGTACTTGCACTAGTGATGCAGGATTTCGGTGGTGCTCGTTGCACCCTGAGGATGCTTCTGGTTGGAACGAAACACGTTTCGGTAGAAGCTTGTGGTGTGGGTTACAGTATTCCATCCAAGTGTGTGTTCATTACATTGCTTGCTTCTTGCTTAAGGGTGGAAAGCGGTGAACCAACTCACGAAAATCCTGCGTCACTAGTGCAAGTATGAATCGCGGAATTAGCAAAGTAACTTAGTTATAGTAAACAGGGATCATATCTCACCGATATCCCACAGGATCGACCAAGTCCTAACATTAAAATAAAAATAAAATAAGATATGAACTTGAAATAATTTTAATCTGGATTTTATGGAAAATTTAAATTAACAAACATCATGGTGACCCTATTTAATCACGTCTTTACAAACATTCAAAATTAATCGTGAAATTTAAGATACTATAACAATAAAAGTATTGTTATCCAATGTCCCCTTAAAAAAATACAATATGAACCAACCTTAAACTAATTCCAGGAATATTGCTGAAGTTTTAAACAATTACACCACTGGGTAGAATTAAGGGTTATGGGAGAACTTCAACACCATAACGAGTTGTCCAAGTGTCATCTGCTTTCAGAGATCCGTAGCCAGATTATTTCAAAACGAACCATTGTGATGACGCTCTGTCAGACAACAAATTCTTATAGCAAAGATAGTTTTTTAATATTTTTTAATTTTACTTCGTTGCAAGTGAGCAAAACTGAGGTTATATAAAAGTATGGTAAATTAGGATATCATTAAGTCGACTACAGTAGTGACAAATAGCATTTATAAAAAAATAAACATTTAAATAATGAACAATAAACATCGAATCCGTTAAACATCAAAGCGTTATGTTCAACCGACTTCCAAAAAAGGAGGAGGTTCTCAATTCGTCTGCATTTTTTTTGTGTCTTTTTTTACACGATATTTCAGACAATTATGAATCGATTTTAAAAATTCTTAATTCATATGATAGAGAATATTTCATAGTTAGTCCCATATAAATTTCATCGAAATCGTTTGAGTACTTCATTTAAAATTTTTGAAACAATATATGTATATGATTTCGGAGAATGTTTACGTGGATGACACTATTAGTCGGCCAAAGCGTTGACGTGAAGTCGATTTTTTTAATGCTCTGCATTCGTTGATTATTCTAACATAAACTCGTACTTAGCATATTTTTAATAAAGTCAGATAAATAACGTTTGAAGTTGTTTGAGGCTTACAAAGTTTTATTGATCCCTTGACAGTGAAAAAGGTAAAAAGGGCACAAGGTTCCACGAACTACTTTACATAATGTGTCAAATCTGAGTTTAACGAAATATCTAAACATTTTGTTGAAATTTGAAATTTTATATTTATTTGCAAGGAAGTCGGTACATTTTAGGTCTTAAAAATAGAAGTGAGGTCAACAACATCCTACCGACAGGTGTAAGTGTGCAAAAATTGTAATATAATATAAGATTTAAATAATTAGCTTTAGATTATACAATTACAGAATGTCATATTTTATTAATTTGGATTTTGCCATAAAAAAACATATGGTCAGATAAAATTACTTATTAAACAAAATAGAATAAATTAATGAAATAAAATAAATTGAAAAAAATTAAATTCGATTTCTAGAGAGATTTGTCATTTAGAAAGTCACTTGTGCTATAATACAGTTTGCTTAATAGTAGGTTAGATAGTCTTTTTTATATAAGGATAACGGCAAGTTTTTTAAACTGTTTCATACTAAAAGTAAACAAAATTACAGGGTAAATTTTAATTAGCGCATCACTTGTTGCAACAGCCTCTCCACATCAATCCCAACAACATTTGTTCTACAACTTTTATTAAACAACTTTAACATATCATTTTATTAAGTTACTGCGATTCATCATATTGAATAAAATACACTTTTAAACAGATAGTATCGACTACTATTCGTTTCTGGGTTTCTTTAAGGCATCGTTAAGTCACTCAAAGGGATAGGTCGCGATTGAAAGTTAGATTATCAAAGTATCTGTTCTTTGTTTTCTGTCGTCAAAAAATCATTAGGTGGAAACGTTTTGATTAAAAACATTTTTTAAGTTGATTAAAAATCCGATTGCCTACTGGTTTATGTGGATTCATATATGAATTTATACTATATTTATATGCAAGTCTAGCCTTTGAAATAAATAATTAATTCATTCGAATACAAAAACGCAAGGTTTTCACATAAAGTAACTTTTATAGGCTGGGCCAGATTAGGCTATGTTGTTTTTATAATCTATTAAGATACCCCCTAGTTAGTATTCATAGCATAAACTAATATGCTTAATTTGGGGCAAGAAAGTTACATTGTAAGTAAACTGCTAAGAACTGCTAAGAAAAATTAAACCCTTAAATAGAGATTTAGGGGTTTAATTTTTTCTCGAAGAATACCTATATTACCCTTTTAGGAAATCTGGAAGAAGAGGTTTAGTTACAACTTGTCGTGCAGTAGTCCGACCTGCGAAAAACCAGTAATAGTTTGTTGCGTAGTACTCAACAACGGCTGGTTGCCATGAATTTAAAACTGAACTGAACTTTGTGGGCCTATTATGGATCTCAAAACCATGCGATGTCATCATGAAATACTTTGACGTAAAACATATCATGCGATCTTTATTCGGTATTACTACTCGGCGAAAGCTCTTAGCTAAGGTCTTGCCATTAGACTAAATACAATAATCCCCATATACAATTATATCGTATTTATTTATGAAAGCATTTGAAACGGAAAAACACAAAAGAAATGAACCACAGAGGTGGGTGCGATCTCACCTTTTTCAATTGAAGTTTTTAAGTCATAGATGATATCATTGAAACTGTTATTGCAAAAGGATATTCGTCTTTCATGCAATGAATTGCAATGTATGTATGTATACGTATTCATTCATTCATTATATCATCATTGTATCATAGAAATCTTAGAAAAAGAAAAAAGTATAATTATTACTCTACGATAGAAATCTTGCTTATCATGTCATGTCATGAAAGAACCGTAATAGGACCGTTGATTTGAACTTAGCGAATGTACTAAATTATGCTATTCTTGATGTGCCCTATAGATTGTTCGAATCAGCCCACAAACTTTTATGCACATCCCTATAATCTTATATTGAAACATAATGTGTTCAAACTTTCTGTTGAAATGAACTTTCAGTGCAATTTGAAATAAACCAGGTACATTCTTGTTTCTTCTTGGAACCAGTGTACGGTAAATTAACTTAACATCTGAAAACTATTTGCCAAGATACTGTTACTGGCCTTGAAAATGTGTTAGAGCGTCCGACTTATCTCTACAATTCAATTGCTATCTATCTTGGTCACATAAATCGGGGATGAAAGTATTGGAAATCTAAACCGCATAATATATTGAATTTTGTCACAAATATAGTTGATACTAGCTGTGACCCGCGACTTCGTCCGCGTGGATACCGTTTATTAGAGTTGGATAAATACTATTATTATATCCTCCTTGAAGTTAAAACTTACCTTATTCTAAATTTCGTCAAAATCGACTCAGTAGTGTAGCTGTGAAAGCGTTACTGATAGATAAACAGACAGAATTACTTCAAAAACTGTTACAACAAAGCAGTGATCCGCAGTTTCACCTAGGTTTTGTGAAAAAGTATAGGTAGGTAGGTATATTACATAGATGATGCCCGCGACTTCGTCTGTATTGAATTAGTATTTCGAGTAGGTTATTTTCTTCTCCAAGGTCCTAACTATCTTTAATAACAAAAATAAAAATGAAGAATCTTAGCCCATATAATATGTATAACTCCTAACCACAAACATAGGTAGGTACCTATCTATTAGGTACATTACAAAGGCACATAGCGTTATAAACAAATCGGGTGCCAAAGCGCCTAAAATTTTAATATTGTCTTAAGTTTTCGCGATGACTATTATGTATGACTATTAAATAAAACACTTTTTAACCGGATTTATCGCGTATATTTACATTTTAAATTTTAACAGTCACTCGTGACCACGGGGTCTGCAAAGACACCGAAACGTCGAGCTAAAATGTAAAATATAAATTATACGCCATTAATCCGGTTAACGAGTGTTTTATTTAATGCCTTCAATTTAACTTAATTCAAGGGAAGATTTTTCTAAGGGAAGCTTCTAAAAAACCGAGTAAACTAACTAACGTAACCAGTTTTTACTTTATGAAAACTAAAACTACTGAATGAAATCTGGTTTGGTAGATAAAAAAATAAAATGTGCCAATTAATATATGTAATTATTTCAATTTCAATATCACGAAAATCTATCGATATAGAGTTAGAGAAAATTTTAATATTGTCTTAAGTTTTCGCGATGACTATTATGTATGACTATTAAATAAAACACTTTTTAACCGGATTTATCGCGTATATTTACATTTTAAATTTTAACAGTCACTCGTGACCACGGGGTCTGCAAAGACACCGAAACGTCGAGCTAAAATGTAAAATATAAATTATACGCCATTAATCCGGTTAAAAAGTGTTTTATTTAATGCCTTCAATTTAACTTAATTCATGCAATATCTTCATTAATTATACTTAGCTTATTGTTATTCTAGGTAAAGCTAAGTAGTTTTTGCGTGAAAGAATAGCAAAAATCCATTCATCCAGCCATTATCAGTGTACATAGAATACTACCTATAGTTATGTATGGCTGCTTTTCACTGCCAAACGGCTAAGCCAATATTAATGTAATTTGGTATAGTAGTTAACACATACGTTACTTTTTATTCCGAAGAATTCTACGGTTTCTGACTTCCAAGAGGCAGAAATGATCATGAAATAAACAAAACCTTGATTTCCATTTTATCTCTGTATATACAGAAGGCAGTACATCAAGCGTTACAAATCTGTCAAAATTTTTTACTTGAATTTGAACTCTATGCCCTCGATAATGAGTTAAAATTGGTTGGGGAAATTTGACAGGTAATGTAACGCTTGTTCCTTCTGTACCTACCTATATTAAATCGCGCAAAAGCTTGCGCTCGCTTCCCGCCTTTTTATACCCTACCGCCGCGAGCCGCGTCGAGCGCGGCAACCGTTACGCAAAAATAATCCCTATATCATTCAGTATTCACGCGCGATGGATTATTAGCGTATTTCATGTATAAGTTTGGTGTTTCTATACCGATTTCTATGATTCTTTTTTTATTGAATAGGTAATAATGTCATTTTTTTTTTTTATTAGGGATGAGTGAGAGTATTATAAACGTAAGAGGAAACAAATATAATCAGAAAGCTCCGAACTGCTAAGCTATCGGGATTTACACGTGTTATTGTGAGTCAACCATAAAATATAGACATATACTGTTTTTGGGATATTTTTTATATAATTTTAAGAAGAATATTTCTGTCATACATGATTTCTATGTAGCTTTAACAATTAAGGCTGCACACGCGACGGAAGCTTACAAAATGAAGTAACTTCTCCCGTTTTTCCAACATTTCCCTTCACTGCTCTGCTCCTATTGATTGTAGCATGATAATAAGTATACTATAACCTGCCCAGGAGTATGAAGAATAATTTTACCAAGTTTCGTTAAAATCCGTCGAGTAGTTTTTGTTTCTATAAGGAACATACAGACAGACAGACAGACAAAAATTTTACTGATTGCATTTTTGTCATCAGTATCGATCACTAATCACCCCCTGATAGTTATTTTGAAAAAATATTTCATGTACAGAATTGACCTCTCTACAGATTTATTATAAGTATAGATAGATATAGAAGATAGATATAGATAGAAGATAGATTGTGTGTACTATAACTTAATATTGCATGATTTATTCTAGAATAACATAATATAAGCTACAATTTAAGGAAGATATTTTGTGAATTCAAAAAAAATCGAATGCAATGAGCCTTTGTTATGTAGGTAATAGATATGTAGTTATGTTTTTGGTTAGGACTTATGCATATAAAAATGATAATACCTTGGAGAAGAAAATGACCTACTCGAAATACTAATTCAATGCAGACAAAGTCGCAGGCACCGTCTATGTAATATACCTACCTACCTTTTTACATACCCCCATTTCTTTTATCCAGTGTGCCTTTCGTAGGTATTCCTGTCTGATATTTATTTTTGTAGGTTGCTTTTTTTTAATGTGTTTTGCACAAAACCTAGGTGAAACTGCGGATCACATTATGTAGCTTTGTTGTTACAATTTTGAAGTAACTCTCTCTGTTTATCAGTAACGCTTTCACAGTTAAACTAATGAATCGATTTTGACGAAATTTAGATTAGTATAAGTTTGAACTTCAAGGAGGAGATTATAGTATTTTATATCCAACTCCGATAACCAGTATTCACGCTACAAGATAACAGATCGTCAACATCAATATATATAAAACTGTTCCGTTACTGACTGAGTGACTGAGGTACTGAGTGACTGAGTGACTGAGTGACTGAGTGACTGAGTGACTGAGTGACTGAGTGACTGAGTGACTGAGTGACTGACAGACAACGTACAGCCGTAACTACTGGGCGTAGAGAGCTGAAATTTAAAACATACATTCTTTAGGAGATGTAGGGGTGCACTAAGGAAGGAATTCCCGAAATTCCCACATTAACGGGAAATATAGGACTTTTTAGTTTGTATGAAAAATCTTATTCCTTAAGTGCACCGATGTGAAATTTGGTGTAAAGGTTTTTCAATGTGTGTCTGGTTGTGTTATGAAAGGAATTCCCGAAATTCCCACGGGAACGGGAAATATTTGATGTTTTAGTTTGTATGAAAAACCCATCCCTTGAGTGCACGGATGTGATACTTGATATAAAGGTTCCTCAATAAGTGTCTGTTTGTATTATGGAAGGAATTCCCGAAATTCCCACGGGAAAGGGTTGGACTTTTTAGTATGTGTGAAAAATCTTATTCCTTAAGTGCACCGATGTGAAACTTGGTGTAAAGGTTTTTCAATGTGTGTCTGGCTGTGTTATGAAAGAAATTCCCGAAATTCCCACGGGAACGGGAAATATATGATGTTTTAGTTTGTATGAAAAAATCCCATCCCTTGAGTTCACGGATGTGATATTTGATATAAAGGTTCCTCAATAAGTGTCTGTTTGTATTATGGAAGGAATTCCCGAAATTCCTACGGGAAGGGGTTGGACTTTTTAGTTTGTGTGAAAAATCTTATTCCTTGAGCGTACGGATGTGATACTTGGCATGAAGGTTCTTCAAAGAGTGACTGTTGTGCTACGAAAAATATTCCCAAAATTCCCACGGGCACGGGAAATAAATGAATTTAGTTTGTATGAAAAAAACTTATTCCTTGAGTGCATGGGTGTGATACTTGGTATAAAGGTTCTTTCAGTGGGTATCTGGTTGTATAGTTTCTGAAATTTCCACGAGAAGGGTAGTTAAGCGCATACGAAGTTGCAGGATAAAGCTAGTAGTTAAATAAAAGTACATTCAAATTGAAGTAAAAATGCCTTACTATACACAGTTGGGTACATACTATGCAGCCTATTCTCTGGCAAATAATTCAATGCAGTAAACTGACAGTTCAAAATGTCAAATATTGAAAAAATTATACCAGTTAAAAACTTCGTAATGTAAGTACTGAATGAGAATGATTGAAATCGAATGAGCTTTTGTAATTTGTTTTGCATAAAGTTTTATAGAAATTTATAAATAATTGAATTTGAGGCACGTACTTTATGTTTAAAGTAACTTTAATGAAAATAATTAATTACCAAACATACGGGTGCTTTAAAACGGTTGCAGTAGAAGTAAAATCGAATTGATAACTTCTTTATTTTTAAACTCCTTTTGTCATTAAAAATGAAATTTCAAGAATAGTTGCCTTTTGTTAACAGCACCATAAAAAAAGAAATATCTTGTGAGCCAAAATATTTTTTTCATACATTACAATATTATTATTTAAAAAATAATTACATTCATTCACTTAAACCACATCACTATTTTGTTTTCTTCCCTAAAGTGGGCACACTGGAACTGTCATTTTATTGCATTGAATTATTTGCAGTGGATTTCTACATTTTTCATATCTGAGAGGTAATTTCACAGATTAGTGAACCAAACAACTCATAAGCTTTATCATAGTAGATATCATAGTAGAAATTCATTACATACACCTTGAACAGACGCGTACAAAATTTATATTTTCAACAGACAGCTCGACCGTTTTTAAAATCTTCGATAAGGCGAATAAGGCCTCAGAAATCTTCAAGAATCGAAGTTTAAAAATAGAACAGTACAAAATAATGACGTCGAGACAGCTGTCAAAGTCAGTTGACTGTCAAAGACAGGCCAAGCCGCAACACAGTTCGACTATTAAGCCTCGTATTAACCGATTCTTGAGAAGTTTAAGCTCGCTGTTCAAGATTATGTGAGGTTCAGTACTTTGTATCCATGTAGTACTTGTAAGTCTAGCTTTGTGAGGAATTTAAGCGAGTTTTTATCGATACTTTCATATCGACGGAAGAAAACGATTTTGTCGTATCTCAAAATGTCCAATTTTACACGAGAGCAAAAAAACTATTTCAAACATTAATATTTTTTGAACTAAGAAAGTTATACAGGTGAATTTTTACATATTATTTCTACTAATTAAAATCTATTTAACGAAGTTTATTGGAACAGTCTAGAGTTACTAATACATTGACTTTTGGCTAGTTACAGCAATTGATTTTTTAATACCGAACTGCAGAAATGTTGTATCAGTAAGGTAAACTATATGGCTTATTTAAGTGGGCTTTAGTTTCCATGCAGCATATCTGCTGTATCTTAGAGAAACCACATTCTCTACATGGCCATTAAGCTGTATGAACTTTTGACGAAATAGTTTACTTCCTTTGAAATGTTTTATATACAATAAGGGTCAGAAACGTAAAAACTATAAAAAAATGTATCTTTTTCTTAACTGTTTTATTCATTCAAATAATGTAATGACACAAAAATTCAGACAAAAATATTTTTTTTTCTATTTTAAGTTTTATTATCAGTCCGAGTTTTATCGGAGTGATATTAAAAATCACAAACAACTTCTTTTTAATTAGTAAAATCAGTCTGTTCTTACATCTCATTTTCATTCATTTGAAGAAGTAGGTACACATTTTCTTATGATTAGTTTAACAATCATATAGCTTTGTAAAGTCTTTGTTTTTAAACTGGATAATAATAATTATCATTTCCTTCTTTGTTAATAAGTAACAAAAATCAGTCTGCTATACTTCCTCTTCAGTACTTTCAACTATCACTTACAAAGTTATACTTTGTCTTAATTATATATATCTATTTATCAGTCTTTGCAATTTCTCTTCATCATTACTTTCATATATCCGTCTGCTGAGCATCATCTCATATTGTTTCTGCATAAAGTCTGCTACACATCGTCCTCTTCATCAGTTTCACCTAAAGTATCTTTAATTTTTTTGTCGTGTTTCAATTGCAAATATTCATGTGAATAACATTTAGGTATTATTTGTTTCTCGACTAATTTCTTGAGATCATTATACTTTTGGATTGAAACAGGGAGTTTATTTGAATACAAACCAAATTTTGGTTGAATATTGTTCAAATTGCCCAAGGGCACTGATGTTGTTAAAGCATCTGTGAGCATGGAATTTTTAATAAACATAATATCGGGATTCGTCTTTTTAAATGTTGCAATGCACAATTTAGATATTTGAAATTTAGTTTTAGTTTTAAAAGTTTTGCTCATAACCTCATCGAATCCTAAAAAATCTTTGCCCTCTAAAATGGACACTTGGTATGGGGTTGGTTTCTTCCGTGCCAGTTCTATGACAGTAGGCCATTGTGAAGGTGCCCAAATAGTAGCTTTTCTTACAGCGCGCTCTATTATAGCATGCATGCTATCAACTGGCATGAATGTATGGCCAGGGATGAGATAATTTATTTGGATTGTCTCTAAATTCACAGCAATGGACAAAATGTATCTCAACATACTCAACATCATCTTATTTTTGTTTTGCCCAAAGCATGAATCAGAGTACAACAGTACTGTCTTTACGTTTCCACGTTTATCCACCTCTTGAAGATAATTGTACAAACATGTTGAGACCTCATTAGCCCCACGACGAGCATCAACTTCTGACCATAGATTACAATAACCCATCTGAGTATTACTTTCGTAAATTGTTAAATTGTAAACAGCTATCTTTCTGGAGTAGTACAGGGCCATATTTTCACCGTAAGGTGTGTTAAGTACTTTTTGCATATCAAAGCTTGCGCATATTACGCTAGGATCCATAGCATTCAGTTTTTGGTGAAATTGGAACCTTTTATATGATTCTTCTTTTTCTTGTATGTGATTTTCAAATTTTACCATCTCATCACAATTTTTTACATCGAATGTCTGTGCCATACATACCATACATTTGTCCTTTTTAGGAACATGAAACCCTATGTTATAGTTATCTTTTAACCAATTTGAGAAAACCTTGAAAGACATGCTCTTTACGCCTTCTTCGTTACAGTTCTTATCGTAGATGCGATATAAGTTAGATATATTTTTGAAGTGATCCGGTAAATAAAGTTTGTTGGAATCCTTCCTGCAATAATGAGATGGTACCAAAGGTATGGACGTCATAAATTGTTTTGCATGGTTTATTATATTTTCTGCAGTTCTGTTCCCGCCGCCATTTTTTCCTCTTTCATCTTTTTTTGCAAACCCTTCGATGGTGTTATCAAGAGTATATAAAATAAACCTTTGCGATACATCAAGAGTGTTTATCAAAAATTTTTGACATACTTGTCTCCTTTCATCTCCTTCATTAATATAATAATCATACGTAAAATTCCTTCTAGATGAATCACCCTTATCTGTTGTATGCTGAGCAACTTTCTTTTTTATAGCACATTTAGATATCCAGTCTCTTTGACGTTGAGAACTGCCAAGATTCCAATAAAAATTGAATAACTGTTGACGTCTTGTATCGGGTATATCTCCACAGTTTCGTTTACAAACAACATCTTTGCAGGGATTCGATTTCATGCATTTAGATGCAACTTCATCTCCTTTTTGGGTAGTGTAAGTCTGACCGTGAGCTCTTTTAATTTTATTTTCTTTCTGAACAGATTTCTTTGGTTTAGGTTTTGGTGTTAAGACGTTTTCTTCTACTTGCAATTTCCGATCTGTATTATGTTTATTTGACTTACTGTTTTTTTTTATATTAATTTGTTTCTCTTTATTTTTTAGAATCTTGCTCCGTTTCTTCTTGTTCTTATTTTTCTTAGTTTTGTTGGATGCTGAATCATCGGATGACTCATTATCACTGAATGAACAGCTAGACTCTTCTGATGGGAATGCTTCATTAAGCAATAAAGTAGCAGCATCATCTTCTTCAATAAAATCAAGATACGGTTTGCAGTTTATAATATCAAAATTTAATTTCTTTTTACAATTCCTTGGTAGATTTCTACTCATGCGTCTTTTTTCAGGAGAAATATATTCTTGAGTATCGTTACTAGTACTTGCTTCAGTATTGGTATCTTTCGGAATTGCAGTAACTTTTTCATTCGCAGCACTATTTTTCTGATCGGTAACGAGAGAGAATTTTGTTATTTCAGGTGAAATTTTAGCGGTTATCATACGTAGGCAATCTTTGTTTTCAATAAATTCTTTAGAGGCAGAAGAAATAATATAGGTATCTGTTCTAGCTAAATATTCTTTTACAGGAGGTTTATCAGGAGAGGTGCTAATTTCATTATTTGGATCGCTCAAATTTATTCGGGAATAATCACTGGTGCTTGGGACAGGACAGCAATGATTATTTTCGGCAAAACACGTAGTGGCGCCAGGAGATTTTAGATCAGTACCTGTTGAGCACTCTTCTATTTCAGGATATACTTTAGCGAAGCTGGGATCCTTCTGATCGGTCATATGTAAATTTTTCTCCACAATAGGAAGGCTTTCTGTGGCGCTAGGACCAATGGAGATGGAAACAGGTAAGTGTTGTTTAATTTCAGAGACTTTAACTGCGTTGAAAGAATTTTGTTGGTTTGCTGGACAGGATTCCTTTGTTTTGATATTGTTTGGTACTACATATACTTCGGAATCAGCTGTTAACAGATTTTCATTAATTATTTGACTTGCATTTTGAATAATGATCGATAAATTGTTGATATTCGAGTCAGTTTCACCGATTGTTGAAATGAAAGCAAATTCGTCAGTTTTTGTTCCTTCCTGTATTGTACTATGATTCTGGATTAAGTCAGTTAAAGGTGTGCAAAAATTTTGTGAAATTGAAGACATGCCACTATTTTCAATAATTTTCTTAGTTTCAGATACGTAACATTTAGGGTTGCGAAAGGTGGGGGTAAGGTCTTTAACATCAATTGTAGCAACTTTAGGCTGGTGAGGAGTTGTTGGAAGCGATGAGTTGTTTGGCTTTTTTTCTCAATAAGTTTTATTTGCGTTCCATCTTTGTTGTACAAAACATCTTCCAAAATTTCAATCTTTCGCTTTTTTGGGTGCTCTTGATCTATCAATAATTTATGCTTTAATTGTTCTTTCCATCTTTGACGTTCCATCTAAAACCAAATAACACAAATCAAATTTAATAAAAAACAGCCTGAGAGGATATCTTAAAACTCCGCTTAGATTTTATTTCGTCATTAGGAGTTTATATACCTACATTTAAAACGTTTTTACGTGAAACAATAAACTACATTAAAATAAAAATAAAACATTGAGAAAAAAAATACATTGGAAACCAAGTAATAAACCATATTTGTAGCCTGTAAGCACGCTCCCGTAGTCTGCACATATATTTAAAAATATTTGTGGTGTATTAACTTATATCTTTCACTAATATATTTAGTTTGGTAAACAACTTTGCCTGTCAGTAGGAACTTATAACTCAATTTACCTTTTCTTTAAGTAGGTATTCTGTAATTATGATGTAACGTAATCATTGAGCACTGCACCGGTCAATAGATATCTAAAAAAATAAAATAATTTGTAATTGGAGAAAAATAAATTCAGTAGCTAGGAAGGTAAAATAATCTTTTACTTAAGGGATTAGTCAGGAACAACCTGTTACATATCTATTTTAAACATATTCCTATCTTTTTTAACTATCAGTTATCTGCATTTTTGTGAGAGGATTATTCAATATTTTGTAAGTATATCAATCACGTTTAAAAAAGAAACACATCTAAATCGGCCCATTTATTTGTGAGCTACGTTATCACAGACCATAACCTACAGAATGACAAACGTTCAGACAGAAAGACACAAAAACCCACAAAAGACAAGTAAACTTTTATTATCGTCTTATTTTAATAAATACGGGGTGAAGCACATTTAGAAGTAAAAAAATAAATCCCCAGAAAATATCGCGTTAGAAAAAATATAATAAATATCAATATATATAAAACTGTTCCGTTACTGACTGAGTGACTGAGGTACTGAGTGACTGACAGACAACGTACAGCCGTAACTACTGGGCGTAGAAAGCTGAAATTTGGAACATACATTCTTTAGGGGATGCAGGGGTGCACTAAGGAAGGAATTCCCGAAATTCCCACGGGAACGGGAAATATAGGACTTTTTAGTTTGTATGAAAAATCTTATTCCTTGAGTGCACCGATGTGAAACTTGGCGTAAAGGTTTTTCAATATGTGTCTGGTTATGTTATGAAAGGAATTCCCGAAATTCCCACGGGAACGGGAAATATATGATGTTTTAGTTTGTATGAAAAAATCCCATCCCTTGAGTGCACGGATGTGATACTTGATATAAAGGTTCCTCAATAAGTGTCTGTTTGTATTATGGAAGGAATTCCCGAAATTCCCACGGGAAGGGGTTGGAATTTTTAGTTTGTATGAAAAATTTTATTCCTTGAGTGTAAAGATGTGATACTTGGCATGAAGGCTCTTCAAAGAGTGACTGGTTGTATTACGAAAAAAATTCCCAAAATTCCCACGGGCATGGGAAATATATGATTTTTAGTTTGTGTGAAAAAAACTTATTCTTGAGTGCATGGGTGTGATACTTGGTATAAAGGTTCTTTGCAGTGGGTGTCTGGTTGTATAGTTTCTGAAATTTTCACGAGAAGGGTAGTTAAGCGCATACGAAGTTGCGGGATAAAGCTAGTCTTAATATAATTTGAGAAGAACTGTACATGTACACTCTAAAAAGTACTGATACTGTACAAAATAAAAAGTTTATAGAATTTAAGTTTTAAGTTTGTTTAACGTTTCTTCTACTTACCAAGTTTCAATAGTATAGTCTTTACTGTTTCGGAAAAAAGTTAATATGACTTACTGGCTGATAGACAAACAGACATGAGGAATCTATAATAACGGTTCCATTTTTTTTTAATGGCTACGGAACTTCTAAAAAGTAGGAATGATTTAGTCCTTTACTTATTTGCTAAGATCCTAGTATTTACTTTAGGTACTTATACCATTGTTGGTAGGTAATAGCTATCCTAAAATAAACACAGTCTTTTCTCACATTTCAGAAAAAAAGGTTATTTTAATTGTTCTATTACTTACCAGTACTCCTGAGGTAAACCTTTTATCTTTTCCAAACACGTAATCAACAAATAAAAAAGTTTTAAATTAATTTACAATTCCGCGTTCTCAGTACCAGCGCTAACGCACAACCATAGAACACATATACTCAAGAGAAGAAGTACAACTTCATACATTAAAAGTTAAGACTAGACGCCATCTGAAAACGGTCCACATAGCTAATATGGCGGGAATTTCAAACAGTTCAAACGACTTCGAGATTTCAACTTGCTCTGGTCTGAATAAAAATAAGCAAATACTTACAAACTTGTTAGGTGAAATACCATACCATCAGTTCTGTAAGGTTTGCTTATTTTTATTTTATAAATATAAGGTTAACTTGATGAACAATAAGTAAAACAATAAATAAATTTTTGGTACTTTTATTTTTTTTAAAGTAATACAACAAAAAGTGTGGATAAATTAACACTCTTTCTTAAAAATACAAATTCACACTGATGCGAGTTTCTTCAAGCAATCAGGGGGAGAAAAGTCGATTAAATCACAAGAAAACTTAAAACACAATTTTTAAATATCGCAAAACCGCAATCGCGAAAAAATATTTTCACATTGTGAAGTAGACGTTAATTTTTGACATTTCTTTTTATGTCTATGTTGCTATATTCAAATAACATCGATTCGCTAATTCATTCGATTATGTAATACGGTCCCTTTAAATATTTGTTAAATTATTTAAAACTTATGAAGAAGTCATGTAAAGTTTTCGTTAAATGTTATTTCTAATAAAAGCGGAGATTTCTTGAAGAAAAATATGAATGAGTGTAATCTCAAAAAAATACTGCAATGTATTCGAACAATCGATTGAATATTTTTTTTCATGGGCTACACTGGTATCATTCTTGCTCTTTTCCTCTTATTGTGTTCTGTCTTTTTCACTCTGTCTCCAGTATGTAGTCTGCACCATCTCCATACAATGTCGACGCCCCCTGCGCACAACTGCCGCCCGATCAGAATGGCGTAGGTACGACACGCGACGAAGCGGGCGGAGGTGATCGGTTTGTCGAGAATGACGTATCATTGTTATTACAAAAAACAAGACTCTATTGTAATGATGTTAGTAAGATGTGTGTTTATAGAGGATACGTTCAAAATGCAGTAACTATTTGATAAGTACTGTCGTCAGTTCGGCGCATTTGCTGTATGTTCAATAATGTAAGATTTTGAGGCGGCTGAAATGATGTATCTCCTTAAAATAAATATTCAACTCAGGAAAAAAGTGCTGTAACTGTTTGCCATACTAATAGTATGGTCGTATCTATTTTATTTTTGATTGTTGCGATTTTTGGACTATTTACAGCATTTGGTCAAGTAAATTGTACAAAAACTAGAAAAAAGTCAATGGCGTATCTTTATTTTTTTTCATCACAGAAAGACGATATATACACCATTCGACGCGGCTTTTTTTTCTTAACATCGTCACAGTAATAAGTCATTTAAGCAAATTTTTGAGATACGACATTTCCGCTTTCTACCGTCGATATGTTGTAGGATTTTTGGTCTCGTGGATCGGAAATACGTAATATTCAAATTATAAATAATTAAAAACTAAAAAATTATAAAATCCTCAGACAATCACACCAACTACATGGCTCCAAAGTGGAGCCTAGAATATAAATACATAAATAGATTATCACCCAGACTCGGAACATTTTTTTTTCCCCGTGAGGGAATCGAACCCGCAACCACTGGCGTCTGAGGCAGGTTTACCCCATCGCCTAAGTGGTCGTCTATAGTAACTTTGATAATTAAAAGTATTCGGATTTAAATATTAATCCGAATACTTACTTATATTGAAATTTAAATACAGGCTACAGGGATTTTAGGTTTAAGGATCTTTGTAATACTGCAATAAATAAATCATTATCATTAAACAAAAAAAAAAGTTCGGGTTAAAGATTGTTATATCTTAAATTTGAATTGTGAAAGCTTTAGATATCAAGTTGTTTTTAGATTTCCGTACTCCAAAGGGAAAACGGGAGCCTATTACTGAGAAATAGGCGTAAAAAAGCGTGGTGACAGCCTCTTCGTAGTCACCACAAGGCACTTTTAATTTGACCTCAAATCGATACCTGTAAAACTCGAATTAACTAAGAACAGGTTGATGGGATAGCTTAGTTTCCTAAGTAGCTTTTTATTTCATTAGTAATATTAAAAAAATGTTTAGACTTGTGTCGTTACGTGTACATATATTTAACATGGGATTCAACGGAAACAAAAAATGGGACCCAACGGGACTAACAAAAAAATGGGATCAAAAAAGTGGGATCCAACGGAAATAAATGCGATTTTCTTTAAGCTGGCGATTATATTTTATTGCTTGAATTTGGTTGACTCAATTTACGATTGAAGTTTACAAAAGTGGATTATCATGATTTGTTCTGTCACTCCTCAAATGTCATTTTAAACAATAATTTATTGCAAAAACATTAAACACAAATTGCATTTACGTAATTATTTTTAACTAACAAAGAACAATAAAAAAAAATGATTTTTCGTAGCTTACAGAAATAAAATAAATATTAAGTTTTCTAAACCCTATAAACCTGAATTTGTAAATTGCTGGAGTGGTTGTTTTTGTCAAAAAGTGTGGACGTCGCCGCACCCGCGGCATTTCCTCTCAATGGAATGTCGAATAAAAAATATTTATGTAATCTCGATGCGGAAAAAAACAAAATGATGGTTGGGAAATTCGGTAATCCTTCAGTTGTTGTTATTTTGTGTCTCAAATGTCAATCTATTAGACTTTTATTTTAAAATAGACACCGCGCGCGGTTTTACCCTCGTGACTTTTGATACCGTGGGAATTTCGGGATAAAATATAGCCTATAACCTTCCTCAAGAGTTGGGCTATCAAATGCAAAATGAATTTTTCAAATCCCACTTGTAGTTTCTGAGATTAGCGCGTTCAAACAAACAAACAAACAAAAAAAAACAAACTCTTCAGCTTTACATATTATATTTTGAACTAGAGTAGACTATTTTACACGCACAATTTTAAATCCTTTGGGAATATCGGGATAAAAAGTTTACGTGCTATTTCAGACTTCACACTATTAATATACCAAATTTCATTCAAACCCTTTCTGCCATTCTTCAGAAACAAACATCCTTCTTCATTTATATTATTAGAAAGAACGATATTATTAAGATCAGAAGTGAGATGAACTTAAAGTTAGAATCTGCCAAGGAAGATATTTCTGACCCCTTAAAAAAATAACTTATCGTAAGAGCAACTCAAAGAGAATTAATCTATACATATAATAAAATGGTAGGAAAGTCAAAACTGTACATTGAATATTTTTTTTAAAGAATACTTGGGGTATGATCTACAATCGAAACAGAAACAAAAAATATAGTTTTTAGAATTTTTGTCTGTTTGTCTGTTTGTCTTTCCGGGATAAACTCAAAAAGTACTGCATGGGTTTACTTCAAATTTGGCATGAAGATAGTTAAGAAGTCGGGTCAACATATAGGCTACATATTATCACGCTAGCAGTGTTATAATCGTAGGTGCGTTTGGTGCTGCATAGCGTTCACGCAGACGACGTCGCGGGCAGCAGCTAGTTCATCAATAATATTGAATAGCTACTCTTGTTTGTGTTATTTAATCAACTAACCTTCATAAACCCTTTTCCTAAAAAGCATTCCACCTTTCTTAAAAAAGCTGCTAAAACAAAAATCATGAAAGATTTACAACCATCAATTTACTGTCCTTTGAAACCGTAGCCTTTGTTATATTAGTACGATCTCGTTTCTAAAGAATATTCAAATAAATAATCACGTAGCATCAATGCTCTATAAGAGCTCTTCATAGCACCTTTAGGGCGTGTTCAGATGACACGCTTCGATCACGCATAGGACCCATGTACTGTATGTACATACCTATTTGTATTAATGCGTATAATCCTGACTGAAAAAGAGTGCCAAGAGTTTTTTTCCACCGGCTTTTTTTGTCTCTTGGTCTACTGTAATATCTTATTCAATAACTATACTACAGATGTTAAATGAAATACTTTTCAACCGAATTTATCGCGTATAATTACGTATCTCTCCGTGCGGTTTGCACAGACACCGAAATGACGATTTAGTATACAAAATGTAATTGTACGCGGTAAATCCAGGTAAATTATGTACATACATACATACATACATAACCTCACGCCTGTATCCCTTATGGGGTGGGCAGAACACCAGAGGTTACAAGTCACGTTTGACAAATTTGGAGGTATTATAAAGATGGAAAAAGACTATTGTAGTGACAGGGGGTCAGCCTATCGCCCACAAAAATGCCTTTAAAACCTCTGTCCCTTAACTGACTTTTACAGTATGCCCGGGAAGAGAAGCAGCTGGCACATTCTATGTTTTTCTTTCGCTCCCAGTCCAGCATGGAAGCCATAAATTAAATTATGTAAATTATGTTTTGTTTAAAAAGATTATGAAAAACTTAAACGTAGACAATATTTATCTATTGGTGTGTTAGGGGGTACTTCAAATAGGTAAAACTTTAATAAATTATTAATATACAACAAATTGAAAAGCAAGATATAAGGCGTGTGACTTCTGCTTTGCGGACCCGTGTGGTCTGAACGTGCCCTCATAGCACCCTACACACACTGGCTGCAGTTCCCCGGTGCTTTGTGTCAGGTTACAAGCTCAAAGCCTTTTGTTGAACAAAACTTATTATGACGCCGCGGAAGAAAACCCGACGCAAATATGAAAAGTGTTATAAGGTCAAATCGATAAATCCTCTTTTATCACTTTTGAATAGGAATACGCGTTTTGAGTTCAGATAACGTATGTAAGGTTATGTAATTTACATACACATACATACATAACTTCACGCCTGTATCCCTGATGGGGTAGGCAGAACACCAGTGGTTATAAAAACATCTTATAAGAACAAAAATAACAATAGGTACAAATACAGTTTTGATGGTGTTTTTAATATATTCGATAGAGTTATTTTAATATCGTAATGCAAAATAAAAATTGATGGACCTTTCATAAGGCATTGTACTGATTTGCTTGTACATGCATGTTATAAATTAATAAAAAAGAATAATTAAACTTATATAATTGATTTTAATAATTTATAATTATAAAATTACCATAAATTCCATAAATAGAATAATACTAATACTAGGTTAAGAAATTGTATTACTAACACACTATGGATTTGGTCCGAAATAAAGATTTATTATCATTATTGTGTGTGTTTTGAACATTATACTCTCGAGTTTTTGTCGTTCTCGGTCTTCATGAGTTTCACGGGCTACGCCAAGTGAAAATCATTGTTTGGGTTAAAGGTGGGATCGTCCTGTAGGAATTTTCATACAATTCGGCACGTATTCAATTTATGAATATTATTATTAACAATTGTTTGTACTTTTGCGACGGTTTTATGCAAGCTTTTGTTTCATTTTCTATGTTTAAGTTCTATCTATACTAATATATAAGACTGAAGAGTTTGTTTTTGTGTTTGTTTGTTTGTTTGAACGCGCTAATTTCAGAAACTACAAGTGGGATAAGTGGAATCCCGAAATTCGCACGGGATCAAAAGTTACGCGAGTAAAACCGCGCGGTGGCTAGTCTTTTAATAAAATTTTTAGACGCAAATGATAAAGGAAAAGTGTTACCAACTGAAAATGTATGGTAGCCAGCCAATGTACTTTATTTGCATATCTATTAAGGAGTTTGCTTTAAAAACATTTGGGCCTCGTAATCAATTTAAGGAGGTTTTAATGTTATTAATGGTGATTGATTGCATGTAAATCGATTAAGCGGTTATACGGAGTAAACGCAGTAATGGATGTTTTGTTTTTCATTTTCAGTGAAGTACAGCGTTCTTACATTAATGGGGCGATTCGTTTTTCTCAACGGTTTCTGAAATTTTGTAGCAATTATTAATCTAACTCTTTGAAAATAAAGATTTATAATAATGGTACCACCATAAATTTAAAAAATATATAAATAAACATATTGAATACATAAATATTATAAAATAAACTTACATAAGTAAACTTTGATTTTAGTTACGTAAAAATCATGTATGACTAAATTGTACTTTTCAAAAGCTTTAAAACAAAAGCCCGCAACTGCATAATATGTTCATGTCCTATGGCCATATTTGGTGTACCTTGCAGCTGGTTCTCTTCCCGGGCATACTGCAAAAGTCAGTTAAGGAACAAAGGTTTTATTAGCATTTTTGTGAGCGATAGGCTCAAACTCAAACTCAAAAATTCTTTATTTCGTAAGTATTTAAATACATTTGAAATAAGTCAAATAATTTACAAATTGAACTGAATCTACCACCACTTCGGAATGTCGATCTGTTGAGAAGAAGTGGCAAGAAACTCAACAGCAATCATCTTTTAAAAATAAGAGAAATCATCTTCTTGCATCCGGATATCACTTTTCACATCAACACTTATCCATAATTCTAACAAAGGGTTAATCTTAAATATTTTAGGATATTATTATAAAATGAAGCGTACACATTGACCCATGAACGAGTTGATCTTCTGGAGTCTACTATTATATTTATACAATAGGCAATCAAGTACTAGATAGAAACGTAGACATAGATATAGAGGTAAAGATAGAAGCAGATATAGACGTAGCGATAGAGGTGAGAGAGAATACAGATAATGTGGATGGGGATGAGGATAGTCGTGGACAAAGACAGGACGTGGACATGGAAATGGGGAAGTCGGAGTCAAGTTGAAAAAAAGTCATAAAGTCATCAGCAAAACGACCTGGCACCACTAGCAGCACCCGTTCACGAGTATATCGCAAGCACCAGCCATCACCCCCCTCAACCATATTTTAGGGAAGAGGGTGACCCGACACCCGACGCTACCGCTAGCCTTGCCGCCTGAGGGAGCATGACGTTCTTGCTGTTGTATGGACAAGAAGGAGATGGTGGTGGTGTTGGATAAGAAGGAGATGGAGTTGGAAATGGAGTTGGAGATGGAGTTGGAGAAGGAGTTGGAGATTGAGCACTTTAGAAAATCAATTTACAACCAAGGACTTTTATCGTCCATATATTCAGATATTGTATAAAAGCCTTTATTACACAATTTTTGTTTAATAGTTTCTTTAAATTAATCAAGCGGTAAATCTTGAATATTTGTGGGAACCTTATTATAAAAACGTATGCATTGACCCATAAATGAGTTAGTGACTTTATGAAGTCTACTATCATAGCCGGCTAGCTTATACTTATTTCTAGTATTAACATTATGTAAGTCACATTTTCTACGGAACATAATTTAAGTTCTTTTTTACAAACATAAGATTTTCAAAGATATATTGTGACGCAAACGTGAGAATATTTATTACCTTAAACTTATTTCTAAGTGTCGCTCTGGAATTAAGTTTGTAGATTGCGCGAATAGCCCGTTTCTGCAGCACAAAGATAGTTTTAATATCGGCGGCATTTCCCCAAAGGAGAATGCCGTATGTCATTAAGCTATGAAAATAACCAAAATAAACCAATCGCGCAGTAGCTTCATTAGAAATATTTCGCATCTTTTTGACGGCATATGCTGCAGAACTAAGTCTCTTCGCCAATCTTTCTATGTGTGGTCCCCATTGTAGTTGAGCGTCTAGGGTTATGCCAAGGAACACTGCTGAATTTACAGGGCTCAATTCTTGTCCTTTTACAATTAAATTAGTATTTACATGCCGGACATTAGGCAATGAGAATTTTAAAAATTTAGTTTTATTTTCATTGAGGAGCAGGTTATTGGCTGAAAACCAATTCTCCACGATTTCAATACAATTGTTTACTTCAAAGCAATGCTTTAATTGCCTACTCACTTTAAAAAGAAAAGAGGTATCATCAGCAAACAGTATGACCTCACACTTGTCTTTTACCATAAATGGCAAATCATTTATATAAACTAAGAATAAGAAAGGCCCAAGAATCGATCCCTGGGGCACTCTCATATGTACTGCTGATCCCGATGATCTCTTTCCATTAATATCAACTCTTTGCATTCTATTGCATAAATAGGATTTCATAAACTCAAGTGCCCTATCATTGATTCCATAGTGGTGAAGCTTCATGAGGAGTGTATCGTAGTGAACACAGTTAAAAGCCTTGGACAGATCACAGAAGACACCAAAGGCATCCTGTGACTCCTCCCAGGCGTCAAATATATGTTTGATAAGCTCAACACCGGCATCAGTTGTTGAGCGACCCCGTGTGAAACCAAATTGATTTGGATTCATTATATTATTGCTATAGAAATGTACAACTAGTTGATTTAAAATAAGTTTTTCAAAAATTTTGCTGAGTGTTGGTAATATAGAAATCGGTCTAAAGTTACAGGGGTCAGTCATGCTTTCTGCTTTAAATACGGGAATAATTTTACTTAGTTTCATTAAATCCGGAAACACACCATTATCAACACAATTATTAAATATACTGGCTAAATGAGGTGCAATACCGTCAATGATAGATTGGATGATTTTAACAGAAATACCATCCAGATCAGCAGTGTTCTTAATTGTTATACTTTTAAAAGCTTTCAATACCTCACTTTCAGTACCATGCCTGAAAGTAAAGTTAGTTTTACACTTATTTACATTATTTTCAAGAAAAGACTGTGCAGCTTTGACTGATGAATTTAATGTCTTCGTAGTCGAAACTGGAATGTCTGCAAAGAATTTTTCAAAAGCTTCAGCAACTTCTGTATCTGATGTCAACAGTCGATCACCAATTTTCAGTTTATATTCCGCGTTTCTTATGTTTGACTTTCCAGTTTCGCTGTTAATAATTTGCCTAGTAGTTTTAGGAATATTAACACTATTTTGAATTTTATTATTAATAAAATTTGATTTTGCAATACTACATACACTTTTGAACATTTTGGAGTATTTCTTAACATACTCCTTAAAATTTTCACTATGATTGTATGTTTTTTCATCATATAACTCATATAATCTGTCTCTGCTTTTAAATATTCCTACTGTTGCCCAGTCACTAAATTTAAATGACTTATCATCTGCTTTAATTGTTTTTGATGTAAATACTGTTTTATGTTCACATTTAATTAAATTAAAAAGACAATTATATTCCATAGCGGGGTCATCATAACATTTATGTTCCCACAACTTATCCAAGACATTACTTCTGAATCTCTCCAGCCGACCGTCGTTCATGGGTACAAACTTAAACTCTCTTCTTATTGCCTTATTTGTGCCAATGTTAAAAGATGCTAGTTGCCCGCTGTGATCCGATTTTAACTTATTAATTATGTATTGGGTGGTGGGCGATGCATCTGTGAAAATGTTATCGATACATGTTGCTGAAGTGGCTGTTACTCGTGTAGGCTCTAAAAAGAGATTTTTAAGTCCATAACAAAGAAACAAATTTGTTAGCCTTCGGCTAAGGGATGATTGTATTAGTAAATCAATATTAAAATCACCACAGACAATGATATTTTTTTTAGTATCACTAAGTTTAAGTAAAGCTTCCTCCATGATCTTTTCAAACAAATCATAGGATGAAGCTGGCCTCCTGTATACGCTTATTATAATAACTTTCCCTAGCTCAATACATGCCATTTCAATGGTTTGCTCAACAGAAAGACTAACAATATCTGTTCGTTCTTTAAATTTCATTCCTTTGTGTGTAATAATCAAGGAGCCGCCACAATTGGCCTGGATTCTACTGTATGAACTAGCTATTTGATGATTATTGAACGATAATATCATTTGATGGTCTTTTAGCCAGTGCTCCGTTACATACAAAATATCTACTTTTTCCTGATTCATGAAAAGTTCAATTTGTAAATCCTTACCCAGCATGCCCTCAATATTTTGATGAGCTACATTTATAACATTTTTACTACATTTTAATTTTGCAGCTGGGATATAAGTGCCAACATTTTGATTATAGCTAGAAGTCTTATTATCTATTGTCATTGCCTCCAGTTTAAATTAACTAGACTAGTCCTAATACTATTACTTGGAATGTTATATTCCAGGGGTTTTATTCTATTGAGATATATATATATATATATATATATAGAAGCAGAGGTTCGAGTCAATTTGACTGGTAGATCATTACTAATAATATATGATACCGAAATTGCTATTTGTCGTATATAATAATTGTACAAATTGTACTTATCATTCTTAAAATAAAAAGGTTTACTAACTATAATGTTACTATCTATCATATGGAATTTATCACTATGTCTACATGTCATAGTGTGTAATATTGTATTGAGGTGGTGCCTTATATTGTTTTCTTGCTCTGAAAAAGAGGGGCTGAAGGGTAATGCAAACAAAATTATCCTACATATATTCTTCTTTTCATACAATTTAAAGAAATTGTGAATCATATCCTTTTTATTTGCATTATCCCGCCTGCCAACTAAAATTATTAAGACTGTGTTGACTTTAAAGTCAGTCACAAAAATTTTATTTAATATATTACAATATGAGGCACCAGGGAAGCAATTATTGATTATTGGCTGTCTCATATGTTTACTTAGTTGCAAACCCATTTGTTTCCCAAGTTCATCGCTGTACATGATAACTTGTGGTTGACTTAACTTATTATTACATAAATAAGATGGGTTTGATTGTATAGGTATTACATTATTTTCTATGACATAAGGCATCTGAGACTGGGACTGGCATGGCTCAGGCTGAGGAGAATTTAATATACTTTGTTCACAATTACTTTCAGAACAATTAATCAAGCACTCAAATTGATTGAGATTATATCTAGCTTTCATCCTGTTACTGCAATAGTCTCTCTACATCATTATAATACCTTCAAATTCAACAAACGAGACATCAGATGAATTATAGCCTCTGGTGCTCCGCCTACCCCATAAGGGATACAGGCGTGAAGTTATGTATACATGGCAGGCTCAACGAACAGTTTTACGATATCGAAACGCGGCCTTAGTAGTTTCGCTATAAAAGCATTACAGATAGACAGACAGAGTTACTTCAAAACTGTTATAACATAGCTTTTGCACCCCGTTCTCACCTGGGTTTTGTGCAAAAGATATACAAAAATCTGAACTTCAGTTAAAATAAACATGGGATAGGAATTCTTAAGAAACACTCCTGATAAAAGTCCCCGGTACAGCAAAATATGTGTATGCGATTATTATTAGGTATTTAGGTGCTGTTATTCCGATATAAGCACCTAGTCGCGGGCTACAGCTAGTGTTAAAATAATTTAGTCTAAATCCCAGTGAAAACAGTATGTTTATTTATCTGTAAAATAACGTCTGTTTTTATATTTCATATGCTTGTTTCTCAGTGTTCTAGTATCTAAAACATAAGTTCTCAAAGAAACTTAATAAATGTACTCGTACCAAGCTTCTTGTTTTAAGCAAAATGTGTCGAAATTTAAAACTTCTTCAAGTAATTATTTTTACGCTTATTATTAATTTATTTTTAGTAACATGTAAGTAACATACATTATTGACAGTTTTTCGTATTTTATTAAATAATAAACCAGAGTAAAAAAAGATAAACGTTCTTTTTTCTCTGCAAGCGAAAATCACGAAACAAAATATTCATAACAACCCAAAACTAGAATGTTTACATAATTTGTTCAGTTTGTGTTTTTGTCATAACTTGGATTATACTTTCAGCCATCCGTCACTGTCGTAAGCTAGGGAACTCCAAAGTGGCTTTTGTGTAATAAATCTCTGGAAACGCGAAACTTAGGGAAATAGGCAAATGGATCCCCGAGATTAACAATAAAGTGTTAAAACGGGAATCGTGAGCTGTAAATTTAGTACAGGGACGGATTGCGACAGCCGTGCTGGGACGTGCTGCGTATTGGGAATACCTAAGTGTTTTGTAAAAGACAACTTTCTTGATACGTTTTAATCTTTCCCGTGTGCAGGGTACAAAATTTTTGCTATGCGATTTTATTCATGTAGTGACCTTTTTTTTTGTCTGGAGGAAAACGTGCAATCACGTCCCCGACCGCCCAAGGGGGAGCGGCGGGTTATGTGAGTATGACCCGGCAGAGGGCCGGACCGACCCACTAAAAACCAGGTGTACCTCCTCCGCCATAAGTTGAGCTCACGGTACCGCCAATGACATTACCCGCGGGCCCCGGCGCCGCGGCGGCGGGTTGCGCTCTGCCTGAGCCGAGCGCCCTCCAACGTCGGAAATGGTCCAACACAAGACCCGATTTTTACACTGCAGAAAAGGGCTATTCGTGGAATGTATAAACTTGTATATAGAGAATCGTTTAAAGAGAAAAGTTTAAAGAGATTGGTATCTTGACCTTTGCATCACAATATATTTATGAAAACATTATGTTTATTTATATTTTTAATATTTTAACTTGTGATATTTTAATTTTAGTTTTTATACCTAAGTGTGTGTGAAATTTCTAATCTATGGAACCTTTGTTTTCTGAAATAAAGGGATATTATTATTATTATTATTTATAAGAATAGTAATAAATTTAATACTAGGAAAGACAATCATGATAACAATTACTCTGTGAAGACTAGGAACGACCATAAGTTAGCATTTCCCAAATTAAGGCTGGCTAAAAGCAGCAAATCATTTATTGGAATGTCAATATGTATAACAAAATTCCGAGGTCAATTCAATCCCTGCCATTCAATATATTTAAATAAATCATTAAAAACACTCTATCTCGAAAAGCTTATTATAAAATTACTGATTACTTAGACGATAAAAAGGCATGGGATTAAGCACAACAGGATATTTCTAAAAGTTTCTAATTACTTATTAATTTTGTTTACGGCTTGGATGTGTGATATGACATATGGCATACTGGTGACTGTTCCACTCACTTAATTTCTTGTCCAGACAACAGCAAGAACGTCATGCTCCCTCGGGCGGCATGGCTAGTGGCAGCGTCGGGTATCGGGTCACCCTCTTCCCTAAAATATGGTTGAGGAAGGTAATGGCTGGTGCTTGCGTTATACTCGTGAACGGGTGCTGCTAGCCGTGCCAGGTCGTTTTACTGATGATACTATGACTATTCTATTCCATTCTTTTTTAAATACTCTGGTCCCAGTTTGTCATGTTTTTGTCTCTTGATCTACTGTAATATCTCTTTTAATAACTATCAACACCTTGTTAAAGCCGAAATACAAAATTATTATGTCATTAAGCGGCCATTCGATGGTCTTTTGATGATTAAAAATTTTTCATTTCATTTCACACGGAGTCCAAATAACTGATCATGACGGATCCCGTGCTACAGAAAACACGTTAAGCAAGGTGTATAGGTTTTTGCCGACTTATCATAGAAAACATCCCAATTTAATAATGGCCATAACTCAGTATAACATTAGTCGCTTAGAAGAAACGATGTTCCCTAATATCAATTTGTAAATATACCTTACATACATCCTTTAATATTTATTTTATAAGCACATTTTGGTAAACAGATGAATCCAGACCAATAAAGGACCCCTCGGACTTTTATGATGTTTCTAAACAATAGATTGCTTCAAGTGTTGTAGACTGCAAGCGTTCGACTATTAATACAGCGTTGTAAATGTATAGAAACAAAGCAAGCGCAAATATTTGAACTGTATCAGTTTTTAGGTTTTAGTCTAGTGAGAGCTATATAATGTTTATTTTTTTATAAAAGTGTTTTTGAAATACGAATCAAAGCGAGGTGGAAATGCTCCTCATCGTTCATTATGATTTTGGTCGGAAAATTGTCCACTTCTTCCTCGACATTATTCCACATTCTTGGGGTGTGTATCGCTCCATGGCCTGTTCACTTGTATTCTGCATCTGTCTAGTGCACAAATATTGAAGAATATTTGACATTTGCGGCTTTTTGCGATAATAAGAGCATCTTCCAATAGGGTGATACATTTTGGCCCACCTTGTATAAAACACACAATTCTAACTTTAGCTAAAATAGCCCGGATACATTTATACAAAAGTCGATAACATGGCTGAAACGTGTTCCGTAGCAATATAAGAAATAATTGGTGAATTTACTTTGATTTTTTGGAATCACGCTTGCTAATTTAGGCAACTTAATTAAATAATTCAGCGTGTACTGCCGCCCTGTTTATAGCATTTCCTGAATACCGTCGTGCGAGTCCATTAAATGGATTGAATGGGTTGGTTTGTACAAAAATAACCTCTATTTCTGATTTGAATTCCAAAATTAAAGTACGTAGAAATATAAACCTTTACTTAATAGACATACATTTTTTATTATACTCACAGCCTAAGAGGTGGAATGCGGCATCTTTGTACGACGACCAGCAGCCAAATATCATTCTTCATGAAGGTCAACAGCTGTTCGGTCGGGTAGAGCTCTTACGGCAAAGTCGTTGATACTTATCCTGTAGCGGGACTTTAGCCGTCGGACACACGTTAAGTCATCGCATACATTGCGTCTTCACGTGATTCCACTACATCTTCAGCCTTGCAGGCGTAATGCCTACAGCTGCAACGACTCAGATCTTTTTAGAACAGAAAATTATACTGGTTGTAGTCACCAGCAAATTTGTTTTTACACAATATGTATCATGTATAGAAACAATTTTTGAAACATATTATGCAAAGCATGGTCACTTCAAATTATAAAAGAATACCATTAAAATAAGGACGACTATGCGCTACTTATAGTTCTAGTCTTGTAGTACTACGTCGTAGTATTAACATTGAAATGCCGCGTCGTAGAAGCGACTTTTGTAAAAATATTGTGATACCATATTTTTATTTCTTTCTACTGAATGGTACTAAAATAAATATATAGGTAAGTTTATATCGTATCAAAGAAAATAGCATTTAAATTTGGCTCGTGACTATAAAACAACCCTGTATGTGTTGAAAAGTTCTTTTTCCTTGAACGGAGGCCTTCTTATTGTTGCTGTTTAGTGGCATAATGGCGATGACGACCACTTTGGTGAGATGGTAACACTGTCTGCCTCAGATGCCAGTGGTTGTTAGGTTCCCCCTAGTTCGCTGCATAGTATCCCATATCACAAGCTCTGCTTACATTGGGGTCATGTAGTTGGTGTGATTGTCTGGAGATTTTATTTGATTTATATTTTTTTTAAAGAATGCTTCCTTGTCTTCGTTCCCTTCCTTTAATAAAATCCCTTGTGTCTCCTTGTTTCTTTTAAGTTTGATTATCTCTATTTAATTCCATGAGTTTGCCCATCATCATCATCATCATCACAACTCTTTGTAATGAGCTCACAGAAGGGCTATGAGTCTGTCCCCTGGGTGACGAGAAGGGATAGGCTATAATCCACCAAGCTGGCAATCCACCACATCCACCACAGTGCTTGGTGGTGGATGTCAGAATTTTCAGGGTGCCGATACGGCATCTGACAAACCCTAACGACTGCGACTTTACCCATGTCAAGTTTTTTTCCCCTCTATGTCAGGTTAACTAAGTAGTGGAGAAGTTGGACATGTATTCTGACCAGAGGGGCCCAGTACACCTCACGGTGCCTCCATTATTTGTTATCATTATGTAATTTTTCAATACTATTGAGCTGTCTCTCCATCATTTTAATCAAGGTAATGTTTAGAAATATTTCTTTTTAACTCAAAATATTTCCTAATATATTTCATCTATAGGGCACAAGCCTAAGATCTTAACGGTTGTTTGCGAGTATCGATTTTCAACAGGACACGTGTAGGTACTGCAAAAATGCCATTGAACAGCAACCTGCAAATGAATAATGAAAATAGGTTTACATAGTGCAAACACTGCTTTCATTTTTATAGGAGTATCGAAAACAGATTAGAGTGCTGTAAACTGCAGATTCAGTTTACGAAAAAAATGGAAACCTAATATATTCTTGTGTTAAAAGCTTGAAAGACAGCAAGAACGCATCAGTGATTTTGATGAGTTTTTTTTACCAAAATTTTAGATATTTTAGAACATCCAAAAGTTGAGTTATAAAAACTGTTGCTGCGAAAGCAAAACGAAACAAGTGAATCCCACCTGGAGTAATTGAAGCTCTTTTTATTGAACATAAAATAGGCAAAATAGACTGCAAACGCCCACGAGGTAGATTCCCGACACGTTGGTCAGATCAGATCCAAAACATTAAACTTTAGTTTGTCAAGCTATTTACGCCTCCGAAAAAAAGATTCAATGGCGTAAGATGATCCGAAGCAGAATTGTTTTGCGAAGTCACGAGCCTCAGCATTAAAAATATATTATGACGCAAGGAGAGCAGGATACCCTGTCTCCAAATATAATTATTCCAAAGATCATATCCTCCGGTAAGTAATACTTTATGAAGAGCCTGTAGGTACCATCCTGATCCCGTGTGCCCCAAGTCTGACCTGATTATCGGGTCTAAGATCGAACGCAGTGTAGCTACTAATCATTAACAAGTGCATTGTAGAAACCGGCTTTATTATTTTACCCATTTTTAGTAGTTTAGTATAAATTTCATATCAACAAGTATATCGAAAAACTACTTGTCCTATAAGTTGCGGATTTGATCACCGCTGCAAGATAAAGTTTTTGTACAAATGGAAAATATGAATTTTATTGTCGTAACCCTATCTGGTTTTAATATTACACATAAGAAGCTTCATCTCTGTAGAGACTGCCATGTTAAAAAATTGGTATGTTTATTTTTTTTACCCTTTTACTTTAATGATTATTATAGGTATATACATGGATGGATTATTATTTGGTTTTTTTCTCTTAATCACCTTAAAGTATTAAGCCAATTTTTGACCACTAGCAACTTTTATATTTACTTACTTATTACAATTAAATTTCTAAGTTATTCGTTTATAACGAATGACACCAAATCTCATAATAACCTTAAAAGCTGGCGTGAAGCATAATGGCGCGATTTTCTGTTTGTAAATAATGGCTCTATTACACCCCTGGTGTTCTTTCACGATACAAATGAGCTCATATTTCGTAAGATATGGTTGCTTATAGGGTTGCTTTGGTGGAGGGCTTGAAATGTAAAGAGAAAAAGATTGCATATTGAATACTTGATAGTTTTATCTTTTTACCTGTGTATATACTATATAGGGTCCATCTATAAAAAAAAATAAAAAAAATATAATAGTCAATTGTATTTTTATAGCAGATTAAGAATAATGAGTAGGTCTAAATTACGAAGGAAAAAATTTTTTTACAATTTTTTTTCATTAATTAAAATTTCAAAACTTTTCGAAGTGATCAAAATTTAAGTTTAATCTCTTGTTTATGACTACACAGCAAGTAATAACATTTCCATCTAATTGTATGGGGTCATAAAATGGAGATTAAACTTAAATTTTACTCAAATTTTGAGTATTTACAGAGAATTTTGAAATTTTAATTTATGAAAAATATTAAATTTTTTATTGAATAATAAGTGGACCCTGTATATGTATATAGTATTTTGGATAGCCTGTAGCCAAATAAAGTAACAAATATAATCTCAGATAAACACTTTTTAACCGGATTTATCGCGTATATTTACATTTTAAATTTTTAACTCGACGTTTCGGTGTCTTTGCAGACCCCGTGGTCACGAGCGACTGACCTTATTAATAGTATGACTGTTTTATTAAATAGTATGAATCGCAAAAACTTAAGACAATATAATCTCAGATAATTAAAGGTAGGGAATAGTAGGCATACAAGGCAGGTGATTTTCTTAAACAAGGTTTTCAAGTGGTTTTATCTACAAAGTAGAAGGGCAAGAACGCGAAAAGTAGTACATTGGACTTTTCTTAATGTCCTCAGTTCAACTCAACAGTTCAACTACGCTACTTAGATATATTTTACATGAACGTATTAAACATTATTTTATTTTAGATGAAATACTACGCATAAAACGATATTAAAATATAAAAAACCATTGATAAGAAATGGCAATTTCGTCGTTACGTACTGTCCCCAAAAAATATTCTGACATTTAAAATCGTTTTGTAATAAAACAAGTTATATCACTGGCAAATCTCTGATCTCATTTTGAAATTAAACTGGATTTTATTTTCTTTAATTTTAATGTTGCGGCCAAGGCCAATTTTTATACTAAATAAGTCATTTTCGTTTAAATTAATTGTTTTTTTTTTGTTCGAAATATTGTTTATTTTTTTATTTAAATAGCAACATCATAAAGAGACCTAATTTTTTTTTAAATAATCTATGATTAAATCAGCCATTTGATTTAAACAGCTGTTTCATTTTCGGCGATTGGTGAGTCGTTGTGTTTTTACGTGCACTGTCCGGTGAGTACGTTTCTTTATTTTTGATGTTTAAAACGTATTTCCAAGGTAGTTTTTATGTCTAATACTTAAATATACTATTTAAGACTACTATTATGTGAAAAATGTGTAATAAATATCATCATTTCTTGAGTTTTTTTTTTATTTATTTTTTTTACAAGAACTACTCGATTCCGTTACCTCATGTTTGTTACCATTGCGAAGATAACGTACCTATAGCTTGGACTTGAAAGTCACAAACAGGATCACGTTCCTAAAGCTAAGTTTACATGGTACAAACTTGTTTTTTTTTTACTATTTTATTTATTGCACATATTATTGGTTTTAGCAGTCTTACTATGTGAACTATACATTATAGAGGTTCTCAATACGGTAGTATTTCTATGTGTACTAAGGTACCTCTGAAATATGACATTTATATGGTGACTTTGAAAAGAAAAAAAAATGTGAGAGTAAAGTTAATTCTGGATTTTTCAAATAGAATTACATGTTATGTTAATCCAGATATTAATGTTTGTTTTATTTTATTTCTAAGAATACAGTGTTATACTTACGGGACGTTTTTTTAGGCTTGCTTGCTGCTAGTTCATCTTTCTTTAATAAAAATACAGACATGTAAGTATGTAAGAAATATCTATTAGAGATCAATGCAATAAATAAATAGTCGCTTTCCCACTGAATAAGCGCGTCGTAAAACTAACTAATCCGAATTAATCCTGATATTGATAGTATTAGTAACTGTTCCGTGTCCACCTGATTAGCGATCGCCCTGCATGTTGAATCCGCCGTCGGAAAAGCCAAATCTTTCCTGGACCCATGTGATCACATCGTTGACTTCTGTTTTTCTGTTTTAAGTATATAATTTTATGAAGAACATTTCTGTAATACATCTTTATTCATTCATAAAAAATAATGCAGTAAGTACACCACTTCCACTATACAACTAGTAATAAAACTAAATAAACTTATTGCCTAAATAAGCTGACATCATGTTGACAGGTAATAAATGTGTTTAAAACATAAAATATAAACAATGTTACCAAAAAACATAACATTTTAACTTTCTTTTTTTTTTTTAAGCGTTGAGGGTATTCTGTTAAAAGATCATTACCTCCCGTGTTAGTCCGAGGACTGAGTTACGGCAAGGTAAGATTCTCAACAGAGCATTACCTTCTTTATAACAATGTTACTACGCTAAATTTTTGAAAGAGCAACAATTGACTTATGACTCTTTATGAGACTTTATCATCACTTATCATCAGGTCAGATGCAGGTCACTGTTGGAATATCCCGATCAAATTTTCCTTTAAAGTTATTCATGCAAAGCTCAAAAAAATCAAGACTTAAGCCAATATAATCGCCCAGTTGTCGATTTCTGTAATATTGTAAAACTAATCTTTTATACCTAAATTTTTGCTTCCATGCTGGACTGGGAGCGAAAGAAAAACATATAATGTGCCAGCTGCTTCTCTTCCCGGGCATACTGTAAAAGTCAGTTCAGGGACAGAGGTTTTAAAGGCATTTTTGTGGGCGATAGGCTGACCCCCTGTCACTACAATAGTCTCTCTCCATATTTATAATACCTCCAAATTAGTCAAACGTGACATCAGGTAGTCTTGCAACCTCTGGTGTTCTGCCTACCCCATAAGAGATACAGGCGTGACGTTATGTATTTATGTATGTAATCTTTTATAATGACAATAAGCAGTTATATTATTATCACTAAAGAGAAAAAACGTACAAATTTAATAAAAACTACTTTTTAACCGGATTAATTGCGTATAATTTATATTTTTATTTGAGTCGCTCGTTACCACGAGGTCTGCAAAGACACCGAAACGTCGAGTTAAAATGTAAAAATATCAATTATACGCGATTAATCCGGTTAAAAAGTAGTTTTATTTAAATTATGAATCGTGAAAACTTAAGACAATATTAACGCACAAATTAGTAAAACCTGATATAACATATTCTAATCATACGTTATAATACACATTTGTCATGTGATAATACCTCATTAAACTGTATTATATTAAAGTAACTATATTCAAGTAAAGTTACTATTCCTTCGACATCAAAAGTTATGCAGGTAAAGTGCCAGTTTTAAATAAAACAATGACATGAAACCTAAAAATCGCTATAATAATTAACAGGGCATTTTGGAATAAATACAACGAAAGCTTTAAAAGCTCTGGTTAATGCAGCTGCGGCGAGGGCTATTAGTTCCTGGACCACTGACTTCAGGTTTATCTCCATCTGCTTAACATTACCTGTGGCCAAAATTAATTATGTTTTCATTATGCACTTTTAGGTCTATCTTTACTGTTCCAAAAGTACTATCATTTCTTTTTAAAGATAGGTCAGTCATATTTTTACATGTTTCTTTCATGCTGGACTGGGAGTGAAAAAAATCATAGAAAGTGCCAGCTGCTTCTCATACCGGGCATACTGTAAAAGTCAGTTAAAGCAAGGAGGTTTTAGTGGCGTTTTTGCGGGCGATAGGCTGACCCCCTGTCAATGCAATAGTCTCTCTCCATCATAATAATACCTCTAAATGTGTCAAACGTGACTTTTGATGGCTTTATAGCCTCTGGTGTTCTGCCTACCCCATTAGGTATACAGGCGTGAAGCTATGTATGTTTTAAAAGGAAACGATAAATACAATAAATCCTCCAATTGGGGCGATAGTGGCATAATCTTACTTGCGATGAGGTTGTTTATCAAAACATGCTGGTCATCTACGCAAAAGTACGCTTTTGATTTCCCACTAGCCTCTTATCCCTCTTGTATATGAAGACACCGTGTGTCATTAGTCCAGTGTCATTTATCAGAGCTGGGCTATTTTACAAAAAATAACTAGTCTACTTCTGGATCTATAGTCACTTGAATAATGGGGGTTTTGCTTTATAAGTAGTATTTATTAAGCAAGCCTATGAAACCTTACTTATTTGCTCACCTAGTGGGTGTGTCACTTAAGGTTTTTCAGATAATTTATTAATTACGATAAACACCGTAATTCAAAGTCTAATAACCGCCTAAATTATAGGTAAGCGAATAAACATAGCCGTCGTTAAATTATGAACTAACGTGTTTGCAGATTTTCCGGTGACATGTTTAATAATATTTGGTCGTGCACGCAACGTGAAACACGCGGAGGGTTTATGCTCGCAGTTCAGTTTTGCTTGATAATTTGTATTTTAATGTCTTGGTAAAGTGATAAGTAGAAATTTTAAAGATATTTTAGTATGGTGAATGATCTCGCATCAAATGAGAAGTTTTATGACAGCTCATATAAATAAGTTCAAAAAACCTCTATAGATGGCACTTTTAAAAAGCCGAAGGCGTTATATCTGTATACTATAATTAAAGTAAGTGGTATCTATCATCTAAAGTTATATATAAGTTGGATTTCTGACACAGACGTCAATTAATTTATTTTACTTTTAAAAACGCAGTGTGGAATAAATGGCTATATGACAGACAAGACTTCGCCTTTTGTAAAGCGCCATCTATCGAAGCCTTTTGTACCATTTTTGTACTGTTTTGTTTTTTTTAATGAGCTGTCAGAAAACCTCTCATTGCAAATACATTTTTGCTAGTGATCACGAGTACTTATTTATACAATGACTTGGTTGTAACAGGAAGTGATAGTTCTATAGTTGTGTAAAATTTTCCGGCATTTATGTGGTTTCAGAGGTGATTTTCAAGATAAGAAAAAAGACTCGAAGTAAAATATAGTTTACCTCACATAACTCCATTATATTTTATACCGAAATAATCTTTTAAAACAGTCTTGTAGTAAGAAGTTTATACATTCCAAATAAAAAAAAAGTATACAGATCTTTTCTCCTTATTAGTCTAGACTAGACCTCAATATAAAAATGAATTTCATATTCAATATACAGGCGTTGATGGGATTTAATAGATTAATATACGTAGCTTATCGATCAAGGGTCGAGTTGTGGTGAGCGCAGTGAAGTCGCTACCAAACTCAATTAGCTCTGGCCGGGCTGATATCATCGGCAAATGATGTTAAATATCGCTAGTAATAAGCAGATCCGTGAGAATGTAGGTGTAGCTATCAGGACTAGTTTATCTGTCCTAATATAACTGTAGTTCCTGCACTACTGATATTCGACAGGAAAAAAATCCCGGTCATTTCAATAGACTGACTATTTTTAACCGAAAAAGGAGGTTATGAAGAAGTTGACCCATATGTATGTAATATTTGCAGACCTGTCCAGTTATCGAATATTTTAGTCTATATCAGCGTCTGAAAAAAATGTACATGCATACACTTTCAAAAGAGTATGATGTTTTTATGTTTGTGTTCACATATCTACGGAACTACTACTCCGATTTCATTGATAATTCTTTTTTTGTTGTACTAGGTATTGTGCAACTAATATTGCAAGTTTCATCTAAATCGGTTCAATAGTGTTTGAGATAGGGAATTTCAACCGACTTTTTTAAGTTTGTGTAATTTCCGGAACTACAAGTTCGATTTGAGTAATTCTTTTTTGTGGTACAAGGTATTGTCGATAAAAGAAAAATATATATCTACCTACAATATCAATATCAGGTACCTTAATGGACTTGTCTAGTCCCTACAACTAAAGGTAAAAAAAATAAAAAAAAAATATTCTAAAAAAATAAAACCGACTTAAAAATTAACTTATAAGTAAAAAATAAAAACAATAAGTTTTGTCTTATATGAAGTCACTATAAAATACCAACTAATTATTCTTTGAAGTCGGTGCCTGCCCGAATTACAGTAAGAAATTAAATTAAAGCAAACAAAATACAAATCAATCGTTAAAAGGTACCGACTTAAAAAAATACTTAATTGGTAGATTAAAGTGAGTTTATTTAAGACACAAGTTATCGTTTTTACTTTTTTCTTCAATTCTGAAGTCAGTTTTATTTTTTAGATAATTTTTTGTTGTTTTGGAAAACTTACAGCTATCTTATTTTAAATAACGGCAAGAAACATATGATGTAAATGCCAATTAAATAGTTCGTACTGAATGAATGCTTCGGAGGGCACGTTAAGCTGTCGGTCCCGGGTGCTGTAATACTTGTATACAGTAGTCGTTAGGGTTTGTCAGAAGCCACATCGGCACCCTGAAAATTCTGACATCCACCACCCAGCACTGGGCCAGCTCGGTGGATTATGGCCTAAACCTCCTCGTCACCCAGAGGAGAGACTCGAGCCCTGCAGTGGGCCCATTACACGGAGTTCTTATGATGATGATGATGACTGAATGATAACGACTAGATGAAAAATAAGTCGCCAATATGATATGATATAATGTTATACCTAGTTACTTTTTAGCAAATTCGTTTTATATTTTTCCTTAAGTTGTATATTTAGCTTGTAGTTTCCCAAACTTTGTAAATATTTTATGTTTGATTGTTTATTTCATATCTCCGTCTGAGGTATTATGAGGTATCTGTGGTATTAGAACTTACAGTATTTTAGTAAAAAGTTCTAATACCACAGATACCTCACAATACCTCAGACGGAGATAAAACTTAAGGAAAAATATGAAACGAATTTTCTAAAAATTAACTAAGTATAACATTATAATGACAATGAATTTTTTTTTATATTGTAAGGATAGGACGTATGTCTTCCATGCCACCTGATGGAAAGTACGCATGAAGACTATGGTGTTACACGTCCATCCACGAGAAACCTATTCACTCGACACTTAAAAGTTCCAGGACTGTAGTGGTCAGGAAAAACAGACGCAGTATATAGGTACAGTCAAGTGTAATATATAATATATGTATACGTTTTCATTGGAATTTGAACCTTTTCACAACCGAATAAGTTGCGAAGTGTGTACAGTCTGCAACAGAATTATGTATACCACCCAGTCTCCCACACGCAAACAATATGCATTCGTATTTTATGTGGTACAGACTGTATATATTTATGCACGTGACTGTACAGTATTATTATTGTCTTGAGTTTTCATGAATCACGAATCACTATCTAACAATTAACTAAGATTTTTGAACCAGATTTATCAAATATTATACAGGGTGTCCCACTTGTCCTATATAATACCTTCTCGGAGGTATTCTATTATCCATTAGGATTACAGAAAAAATATGAAAAAAAAGAAAAATTCGAAATTTATTTTTCAATTTCTGTATGTCAGCAATAAATTTCAACATTTTCTTTCATACAAAAATTTAAAAATAAATTTAGCATTTTTCTTTTTTTATACTTTTCTGTTACCATACCGGTATTAGAATACCTCCGAGAAGGTATTATTTAGGGTAAGCGGGACACCCTGTATACATCGTACTATTTAACTCGACGTTGCAAAACTCCACCCTAGTCTGACGGTTCAACGGCCCTCTAAACACGAAAGTCCACGTGACTAGGCCGAACAATGCTCAACGTTTTATTGTCGAATGGCTACTAACAAAAAACACTACGGTACTACAACTTCTTAATTCAACATTCAAATAATAAAATATTTAGTTCAACATTATCTAAATTACTTTCCATCCTAGCAAACAAAAGCGCGTCTATTTATTTCATTCAATTTCAGTAAACATTCTCTCAGGAGTCAATTACGTACAAACATTTGCAAGTAATGATTCCCTTCGCAATGATGATGTCTGGATTAAGATAAGTACAAGATTTTCTGACAGAATTTCCAAATTACCTTCAAAGCTGAGCAATTATGAATCAAAAGCCGTCTGCGTAGGATATAATTTCGTTTGTACACGTTGATGCTCTTGAAAATTACTGATAGTATACCATACATCCATGCCGCTGCGGGCTGTGAATGTGACCAGGTTAGAATGAAACCTGGTTTTGTATTGCAATGTACTGGCTGTGCACGTTTTGTATGTAGATCGGGCCGTGTAGTGGACCTGTATAAGGTGGTGTACATGAGAGAGGCGGTAAAGAGCCGAAACCGCAGACTGTCCAGGCAAAACAAATGTTATTCGTCGCTTACTGTGCTGGTTTCATTTTCATTTCGTGTTGTGGAGCTGGGAACAATCTCGGCAAAATTGAGTTTTTAAAGAGGTTTTATACAATGCAAGTAGGTACATACCTAAATTGTTTGCTTGTATAGATCTATAGGAGTCTGCGTTTAGGGCGTTTTTTACAACGAATTTTTTTATACATGATAAGGGCATTTCTGAAGCTGAAACTGATAAACGAATAATTTAGACATTACCATCTTGTGCATCATGATTTTTAAGGTCATTCAGCTAAACGCTATTGATCTGCTGGTAAATCCGCTGAAATATTTATGTACTTTAATACGTCATACTGATAGAGATATGTTCACAGGATAGCCGTGGTCCTATGCCACCTATTGTAGCAAAATAGATTCATTATACCTAATACTTACTAAAATAAAATCATAGTGGTATACGATCACGTCTATACTGGAAATATATCTCTATCAGTAAGAAAAATAAATAAATATTGCAGAGGAGACTATTACTTGTTTCTTCTTTTTAGAGCATTTTTTACTAGTCGGGCTTCAGTTCATCAATACCAATCTTATTTTCTTCAAATACTGCTGTAACTAAGTTAAAGCATAATTAAGAATATATCTACTATAACTAAGTTACCGTGCTGATTCCATGACTTAAAAACACACGCAACTAAAGCCCCTTATATAATATGAACCACTGGCGTAGAATAAGCCAGGTAATTCGGTTAAAGGAGTTGTGGTGGATATCCGCAGTAACGCCTGATTCAATTAATTACAGAGCGGATAAATCATTGATATTGCGTTGTTCGTGAAGAAATAAATCGAGAAACCTTTACACTCGAGACGCAAGGACTGTAGTAGTCAGGAAAAGTTCAGTGTTTGCGTGAAAAATAAGTATTTATTTATTTATTGGTATTTCAACAGCACAAATTTTACATATTGTTTACTTAAAATTTAATATGATACATGGAGCCAATTATAGAAATACACAAATACAATAATAAAAAAAAAGTTTAAAAAAGTAAGGTAAAAAGCAACAACTCTATAACAAAAAAAAAAATTACAGAATCATTTTTGATACAATCGGAAAAAAGAAAAAAAAAATCTATAGTGCAACAAACAAGGAACCAAAAAAGAAATATATTTAAAAATAAAAAATGTTTTACGTACAATTATTAAAAACATCAATAAAACAACAAGACATTATTGAAATAAAAAAAAATAAAAAAAGAAGACTTTATGGTTAATGGTTAGGAAAGTGTTATGTTTTTTGTGTATATGTGGTGTGATTGTGTGTAGGTATGTGTGTGTGTGTATTTTCATTTACTAACGCTTTGCTTTTCTCACTCCACTTTTAAAGGACTGCCGTGTCAATTGTATATTGACACGGTATTATTTGTATACCGTGTATTTATTGAATATCTTCCAGCCCAATATTATAGTCCTTACGTCGAGTTAAAATGTTTCTTATTTATCATTCTCATTCATCTCAGTCTTCAAAAAATATCTCATTGCGTTATCATTTCGTTCTTTTGTCAATCGCTAATCTCCATACAATAGTCTGGCTAATGAAAGTAGACAATAAACAAATCTAGCGAATTTAAAAAAATCCCATCATGGTAACCCCGGCTATAGTACGACACATATGGATTAAAAAAACATGATACTTGCAAATTTTTTTTATACAATCATCGTAAAAATAACATTATTGGTTAGTTTGATAGATAGTTGACCTACTTTTTGATGAGAAGTATATAATGAAAATGATAGGCAACTAGTATTAATCAGGCTTAAAAATAAAACAATAAAATACAATAAGTAATTATTTTTATTCATTGTTATCAAAATCTGAATCCAGCAATTCTATATGGAATGAATCGTCAGAGAAACTGCTATCGCTACATTGGTTATGAAACTTTCAAAGGACGACGCATAATTTCGGTACCCACCTCCAATAACCATGTAAGATACGCCGTTGGATAGGTCTTACTAACCTGAATCGAAGTTACTATGGCGCCAAGTTCAGGTCGTTAGTCCGTTCAGAGATATAAGATATAAGGTCCTAAATATCGGACTATACTTTTGGTATCCACCTCCAATAGCCACGTAAGATACGCCATTGGATAGTCAAGTTCCGATGGCTAGTCCGTTTAGAGTCAAAATAGCAAACAAGTCACCTATAGCATAGATAGTAAGCGACACCGCCGCCCTGATTATCTGTTGCACAACTGAATTAAGGTTGTTTTTTTAATTTGACGACCACTATGGCGTTGGGGTAAACCTATCTGCCTCAGATAGGTAGTGGTTGCGGGTTCGACCCCGCACGGAACCAGAAAAAAAAAATAGGCTCCGTGTCTGGGTGTTTATCTATTTATGTATTTATATTCTAGGTTCCCCCCTAGTTCGCTATATGGTATCCCATAACACAAGCTATGCTTACTTTGGGGCCATGTAGTTGGTGTGATTGTCTGGGGATTTTATTTATTATTTATTATTTAATTTTGTCTTCGGAGATTTTGATTAATTATATTAGGTTGTTTATCAGCTTGGACTCAGAATCAAGACAGGTGCTATATCAATTCTTATTCTAGAAGATGTGCCCTTTTTAACGATATATTACACATGTATATTGAGGTGGGTACCAGCTCTCATACAAAGTTATGCGTCGTCCTTTTAAATTTTTTATTAATTTTCAAATATAAGAATTCCAAAATCTCCATTACCAAAACCATCAACAACCGTTTGAATGACAACAGTGACACCAGAATAAGTTGCCATATAAAAAGTTTGCAAAAACCCCCATTGTCTTCTTTCGTTAGCCAGACTCTACAGAGTGTTACGTGAATACCTTTACCTTTTGACAGTTAAAAACGTGATACGTGAATTATATTTTGACGTTTAGGAGTTTAAGAGAACCCAACGTAATGTTAATGATAAAAAAATTAGCTTAATTGCCCCTGATTCCACCTTATAAGTTCTCAAATTAGTATGTAAAAGGACAATAATAATTATAAAACTAATTTTGTTTCTACCAGTCTAAAGATCTTCAATTATATTTCGTAAAGAGGTTCCACTACTTTACGTTATTATAAACATTTTACATGGGTACTGTGTTTACTTTTGAGGCTTACATCTTAGTCAAAGATTAACTGTGTTTTTACTCCTAAGAAATCTATACATATAATAAAATGGTAGGAAAGTCAAAACTGTACATTGAATATTTTTTTAAAAGAATACTTGGGGTATGATCTACAATCGAAACAGAAACAAAAAATATAGTTTTTAGAATTTTTGTCTGTTTGTCTGTTTGTCTTTCCGGGATAAACTCAAAAAGTACTGCATGGATTTACTTCAAATTTGGCATGAAGATAGTTAAGAAGTCGGGTCAACATATAGGCTACATATTATCACGCTAGCAGTGTTATAATTGTAGGTGCGTTTGGTGCTGCATAGCGTTCACGCAGACGACGTCGCGGGCAGCAGCTAGTAAATAAATAAAAAGGTAAGATGTAAATAAATAACTAGCCATGATAGAGTTTCAAACAGTTTTAGAGCATTCAATTCCAGAATTATAGAATGAAATGGTAATATTTAATTTCAGAAAGTAACAGAAAACTTTGTAACAAAAACAATTTAATTATTGAATCCAAAACGATCCAGGTTTTATTAGGGATTGTTATCAAATGGAAAGTTATTTGAGACGGCGTTGTGATTAGTTTAATTAATTTTAGAGATAGCTTTGCTTATCTGTAATTAAACTGAGTATTCCCTCAAAAATCAATATTGCCATTTTCATACTCTTTCGTTGTATCTCTAAAAGACTATATACTTATACTCTTAGACTATACTTTTCACAGCTTGAAATATAAACTTTAAAATTGTTTCATTCAACATTTTGGAATATCTACTAAGTAAGAATGGAGGTTCTGTCTTCGAGTAGTAGTCAAATGATAAGACATTTAACTTGTACAAAAATAGCATTCGTGCACTTTACAAAATGTATTATGCAATACATAGTCAAGCCAGAAACCGTGTACGTAGAATGTCTACACTCGAGACTCTGCATTTTTTATTTGTAAGGTTCTTGACATGGCTGTGGGACAAATATTTGTTATTCTGACAAATTATTATCAAACTAGCCACCGCGCGCGGTTTTACCCGCGTAACTTTTGATCCCGTGGGAATTTCGGGATAAAATATAGTATATAACCTTCCTCAAGAGTTGGGCTATCAAATGCAAAAATAATTTTTCAAATCCCACATGTAGTTTCCTCTCACTCACTCCTCCTCTACGTAAAAGATTTATAAACTTGATGATTTGCCATTCTAAGCCATAAATTAACGAAATACTTAAAAGTTTTGTAAAAAACTCTATAACACTATGTTAAGGTCTTATAGTAATCATACTAAAAATACATTAAAATAATGATGATATTGCCAATGAATACACACATTGTGTTTAAGTCGTAAATGTTTTAAAAGTCTTGCGAAAATAAATGATTTTCTTCCGTCAATTCTAATGAAAGCAAACTTACTTTCACTATTGTTATTGCTACCAACTCAAGTGTCCCTGAGACGTGGTGGACGCCAGTAGCGAAACTCACGTGGTAGAGTGTACGGTGTCTCTTCATTTGTTTACTTTCATTCAACTTTCAGATTTCCAAGAAGTTATAATTAGTGGCTTTCATTTGCAACGCTGAACTTATTCCTAAATCCAAACATCAAACCAAAACACCGTACATGAATGAGAATATGATCCAATTTCTGCGACCCACTAGCGTACCTACACGATTTACCTACCTAATTACGCAGTTTCCAGGCCATGTCAGATTTAGGTAAGCGTCGCGTGGATTCAACCCGAAATCGATTTCATTCTCCATTGAACATTTTCTTATAAATCACCATGCATGTAATTGGCCTTGGAGAGCAAGGTAATTGATTGTATGGTTATGACTCCCGCTAACTTGTAAAGAGCAGCAGTTATATGGAGAGCAGCTCCATACATGTATGGAGATTTTTTAGAATTAGACTTTTTTATGTGCATATAGTTATGAATCTTGATATTTTTTACAATCAACCATAAGCTATTGCGTCCTGTCAATAGTGGCACGCCTCAATGGCGCAAGATAGTCTGTGACAAGACTGTTTTGAAAAGTCACGACCCTCACCATCGAGGAAACACGTTGCAAGAAGGAGTAGGAAACGCAATTAATTTGGTTGCAAAATAGGACGTAGACGTAAGCATCAAAGTTTGTATATATCTATTAATCGCCAAAATATATAATAAATAATGTTTTTCTTACGCTCTCAGTCCAGCATGGGCTGTACTAAAAAAATACGAAAGAAAAACATAGAATGTGCCAGCTGCTTCTCATTCCGGGCATACCGTAAAAGTCAATTAAGGGACAAAGGTTTTATTGGAGGTTATTTTGTGGGCGATAGGCTGACCCCCTATCACTGCAATAGTCTCTCTCCACCTTCACTCCATATTTGTCAAACCTGACAGATTTTATAACCTCTGGTATTCTGCCTACCCCATAAGGGATGCAGGCGTGAAGATAATATCTGATATAATATCTGATAATATCTTATAAAAATTCTCACACCATTAGCATTATAATTCACCCACTACATTATTTACAAGATATTTAATTTTAGGAAGAAGATTACTACAGATTCAGGAACTACGCGGATAAAACTGCTTGTATTACGTCAAAGTGTTTTAACTCGATTTTATGTCTCCTCGTTATTATTATTATTTATTAGTTATGACGGAATTTATGGCACAATAATCCAGTGTTTGTCCCGGTTTAGACTCTCAGCCGAGATAACATAGAAATTAATGGGTACACCGTAGATCCGGTATGCGGTCCCTGTAACTTAAAGCTTGTGTAGACTAGCTACACAGTTGCTGTTCCAGTTTGGGTCGTTTAGCATTGGTAGCATTTATCGTGTTTAAATCCGTATTTACTTTGGTTAACTAATGCTTGCATATGACATAGCAAGAATTGTGTTTATAACTTTACAGCTCCACAAAAATCTAAACAAACTTCTGTGTTCCCATTCAGAAGGATAACTAAAAGGCAATTCAAAGAGTGTCAAGCTGCCAACTCTAATAAACTTGTAACACCAAACCACTCGGTAGCAAACGAAAATAGGAACTTTACAAAAACAAGAATATTCATAACACTTTCCAATAAAAGCAAAAACAAGTTCCAACGGGATAGTTTTAAGAAACATATTCCCGTATCATCACAGAAGGTAATTTATGAACCGCGATGAGGTTTCGATCCTGATTTATTGGTTGGCTATCCAAATATGTTGTATTGACAAAGGTTTATTGAGCAAACTCGTAAAATAGAACCTTTTATTTAGGTAAATATAGGGCTTGGAGATTGGTATGTTCTCGTGTGGTTTCATTTTGGCTGAAGTACGTAATTTTATTAGAGGCTGGTGGCTTCGGGGGCGAAATGACGTGATTACGGGGCTGATACGTGCTGCTGTGAGCATGGAGGCAGCGGCTGGGACACGTACTCGTATGAAATTATGCGAAGTATTTATGCATTTGTTTTTGGATGACATTTATTACAATAAACATTTTTATAACGAATGATTTTTTATGATATTTTCAAAAAGATTCTTGAGGAGTTTCATTCCAATTGTAAGAAAAATCTCAATAGGACACGGAATAGGTTGCCCCGGGAGACGACGATTTTTAGTTTTTTTGAGATTTCGATTAATTACTCGCTTTTTGTAATAATTGTATATTATTGTAATTATCTTTGGTAAAACAATTTAATAAAGGATACCTACTATCTATAAAAAAACTTTAAATTTTTTGTGTATTCATTTATTTACTCGACGTCTATATAATCCAGTCTGTAAAGACACCGAACTAACGACCCCAATTGTAAAACACGAGCCAAAAATACTGTTAAAAATTAAAAGCAATGGTTTCAGAGTTCATGGATATAGTTTCAGAGATTTGTGCCATCAACCAAATAAACTCTACAACATAATTGTATTAGTATACATAAGCACAAAGGTTAAACTAAGGTACTAAAAAAACATCTTACAAAGCTACTAAAATACTTTTTTAGGAATAGCTTACGGGAGCATAATTTTTCAGTAGCGTATAAACTCACGCGTTAACATTTAAGGATAAAAGAGTGTTTGACGATAACCTTTCCCGAAGTGCCTATGGCTTGATTTATATTTATATCGCTATAAAAGGTCAAAGACACGTTACAAACGAATTCAGATATAGATAGATTTGTATCTACATTGAGATTTCAAAATCAATGATGGAATTTAAAGGATACGAATACCAGTCATATTAAGTTTCGTCTGCGGAAAAAAATCCTATTATAGTATTGATTGAATCACGCGTTACTTTGCGGAAATCCATGACAACTACTTTAACAAAATTACCTTGCTAATTCCGCGACTTGTACTTACACTAGTGATGCAGGATTGTCGTGCGTTGGTTCACCGCCCTCCCTTTCTCAAACAAGAAGCAAGAAATGCAATGAACACACACTTGGAAAACTGTAACCCACACCATAAGCTACCACTGACACGTGTTTTGCTTCAACCAGAAGCATCTCCAGGGTGCAACGACCACCACCGAACACCACCTATTATAGTAAGCTGAATTTTTGTGTACACATTTATAACTTTATGCGTCGTTATAAATTAAATGATGTGACTTGCAATTTTCTCTTGCATTTTTTTATAAAAATGACCGTTTTCGGAGTAAGAGTTTTTGTAATAACCTTTATGGCCCTATAGCAATAAATCGCAATAGGGCGTCCCGTAATAAAGGTGTACCTATAAGAAAATTCAACTCACTAGATTTTTGTATAGAGATTGTGGTTTAAAATGTTTAAAATGACTGGACTATACTGGAACATTAAGTGATATTGAATGTATGAAAAAAAATATGTAAATGTAAAGTTTTTGATTTCATTTTACTCATTCGGCTCATAGTCGGATTTTAGTTTTTTTTTTAATATAAACGGAATAAACGACTGTTCAAAATCAAATATTACATCCTGTATACTGCAACTCATAATAAATAAGTTATGCACAAAGCAACATCTACTTCAGAAACTAAGTAAAACTTGTAGAAGGGCGCCATTGCGAATAGAATAGTAATGCCCTTCAATCGATTCTTGTCAAATGTGAATTCCAAATTCAAAAAATTAGATACACCGATCATACGGTTTAATACACGGAGGTAGATAATTAACCATAGATTGATTGATAGCACAGATCAGCAAATAAATCTACTGCGCTAACTAATATTTACGTTATTAGGATGTGAGATGTATTTGCCGAACCCCGTGGTATACTTCAAAGTTTTTTTATAAAAGTAAAGTATTTTTCATGGGTAAAAGGCTAGAAGTTTGAACTCGTGAAACGAATTTTCTAAAATATAAATAAGCGTAAATTTAAGTTTTTTTTTCAATCCAGTCAGTGGAAATTAAATAAAAAAGCACTACATTTGAAAAACACCTAAAACTTTATGATTCTGGATCTGGCAACATTTATTCTAATTGAAAAAAAAGGTATCATTTTAATGTCAAAACAGAAGCTGTTCATATATCTGCCTACTCTACTCCTTAGTCTATACCTACGAACTTGTTACCCTAGAAAACTGTAACATTTAACGAAACACTTATATATCTTAAATAAATGAAAAAATGTATTACATAAAAATCATTCGACCAGGACTCGAACCTGGGACCTTTCGTTTGCCGGACGAGTACTCTCCCACTGAGCTACCGGGGCCTGGCGGTACGCGTTGAAATTACTTAACACATTTTTTGTTTTTACGTTATATTGCCAACTCCATCTAATGGTATAGCTTTGCAGCTAAGGCCACCCGAGACCAATTTCTTTACAGAAATTGTGAATCTCAGTTAAAGTGAAGCATTGCAATGTTTAATAATATTTTAAAGTCTTTTAGCTTAAAATGCTTAATACTCTTAAATAAATGAAACTTATATATCATAAATTTTCCACCAAATAAATAACAATAAATAACAAAGTCCACACAAAAACAAAATAATAAACAAAGCCCGTCACACACATGTTACAGCTTTGTTAAAAAATAACTATCATGTGCCAGCCCTAGCTTTATCTAAATGTCAAGCAAAGGTGTGATGCCATTATGTCACAATATCGTCAAACAATGGCGGGAAAACCTTTTGTAACATTTTGCGTCATCTCATCAGACTACCCTCGCTCCAACATTACCTGTTATCGGTGGTATTGAGAGGTAGACGAGGTATTTTTACGAGCGTCTGATGGCTTTTCACGAGTACTCATTTTCGTGTTCAGGTAGCATAAAGTTGAAGTGTAACTAGGCATTATATTTGGTTAGTTTAGTTAGACGCGCTTATCTAGTTTTTTCAATGTCACGGTTGATTATTTTGTTAATTTTTACCATGAATAGTTTTGCAACGCATGGATTTATGTATTGGTGCCAAATGGGTGAGCATTGTTTCACATAAGTAACTTTTCAACTTCTAAATTTGGAAGTCCGAAAATGTTCCTCATACCATTTTTTTCACATTTAAACAAAATATTTAAAAAAAACATAATCATTGAAATTCATAATATCACTCTTTGATTTTAGTAATATTTGTTTTAGTATTTTTGTTCATACTTATGATAGAAACTCATAATCATTCCAATAAATAACTAAAATATTTATAAATATTTTTATCCACATTATTGAAAATTATAGTGTCTAAATTCATACATTTGTATTATACTAATATATTCATTAACATTGTGATGTAAAGATTATGCGACCAAAAGGGCCCCCGCACCGAAAGACGTAGTCGGTACGGTTAGGTGCGACGACGAGCAGGAGGAGCAGTTAGGTTGCGCGGTCACACGTGCGTGAGCCAAGCGAGCGGAGCGAGCAGTGCCGCGGTAACGGCCGGCGAAGTGCCATAATCCCTAAAGTGTGTGGTTGGTCACCACAACCCGAGACATGGTCAAGTCAAGCGATAAAACATATGATCTCCTTCTTCTTCTTTTCATTCAGAGTCAGTGATAAAAAAAATTAAAGTGAATTTTTCAAGGTTTTAGCCCAGTGCTTGGCTATAAATAAGGGCATTCCCATTTGCCATTTGCATAATAGGCGCAGGAAGTAGGAGAGATAGCTGGTAAAGGTAAAGGACCAGGAGGACATGTGTAGCTGCTCCTCAACCGGCGGTTGTCAGGCGTTGAATGATGTTATTTCGCGCAATTACTTCGTTTTTAAGTTTTGAGCCATTGAAACATTGTGGTGAAAAGATTGGCTAGCCTAGACAATACGTTACCATGTCTAGATAATTTCGGGATGCGCCGTGGGGAGGCTCCTTCCATGAAATCCGATAAAAAATATGGTAATATTGTCTGTCAAAAAAAAGCAAGCTATTCTGAACAACAACGTTATGAGTTGACGTATGATCTTAGTAACAACGTTATTAAATAAACCAATATGATTATAAAATATTATGAAGAAAAAAATACCTGAAAAATAAAATTATAAATTTTAACTGGTTCTTGGTAGCAACAGCATGAATCGAAAAATTATGATCACAAACTGTTAGGAGCTTCGTTGATAGTATTAGAAATGTGTGAATAAAAAAGTATGAAAACTAAAATTATGAAGAGTTATAATTTTGAACACAATTCGGTAGTAAGATAAAAAGTAGGAGTAAGAAATTTTTGGGAGCCGATATGGGCCCGTGCGAAATAATTTTAAAATCTGATCTGTTGTCGCTTAGTCTCGTCAATATTTTAGCTCATTGGAAGCTAGCAGTGGGTAAATAGAAATTATTATCCGCATTTGAATTCCAATCAATGATTTAATTTAAAAATAAGTACTTAAATATGATAGCTAATGTGTATCAAATAGATTTTTTATTTAAAAACCTAATCCTAAAGAGTTTCAATAAACTATTGAGATTAAAAAGATAACGGAACTTAGCTTATAGTATGTAAGATTGTTAACAATAACACCATTTCTAAACTCTTACTATCATATCATATCCGACCGCTATTTCATGAAATAAAAGCTAACCAACACTGTTTTCATTATATTATGTATAAGTGATATTTTCTGTTTGTGATCTTTTTATATTGATAATTTTATATTGAGACTGCCTATTTCTATATAAAATAGTCCATTCAATTTCCAACTCCCTTCCGAACACAAAAAGATTTACTGACCGGGAAGGCTCCTTAATTAAACTTTTGGGATTGTATCCTTTTACGGGACCTCTTGAGATAGAGGCGCAACCTCACGAAACCCAATACCGAATCTAAAGGGTTAAGTTAAATTGAATGTGCGTGCAGAATATGCGTATCTACAAACCTTTATAGGGGTTACGTGAAATGTGTGGTTAACAAGTAGGTTAAGATAGTTTGGAGCAAATCAAATAAACTGTGGTTCTTTCTAAAGAAAACAATCGATAGAGAGAATCATAATGAATATAAACAATCTTATCAATGAAAAATCATGAACAATAGGGATATTATGTGTATTTTATAATTACGAGTGGCGACTATGTACTGGGAGACGGAGTATAGGTAAGTCCCTGCAAAGTGAACCGACGTCGCGTCAATAGGGTCGCTGTATGAGAACAGCGCAGGACCGAGCGACGACGTGGAAAACCGTTTATGAGCATAAGGTCCAAAGAGTAAAATGACAAATGGGTTGCAAATTGTCAAAAAAGCAGAATACATAAAGCACACAACGTTCAAAGTGCAGGTTGTCAAGAGCGCACATGTCCAAGGCCCAAAATGTCAAAAGCGCATAACGTCAAGAATTTACTTTAACGGGTTTACTGTCTTATATCAATTACATTGAAATAAAATATTAATATCTTGCTTCCATGCTGAACTGGGAGCGAAAGAAAAACGTAGAATGTGCCAGCTGCTTCTCTTCCCGGGCTTACTGTAAAAGTCAGTTAAGGGACATAGGGACATAGGTTTTAAAGGCGTTTTTGTCACTACAATAGTTGACCACTTCCCGTTTGCGTTCGCTCCCGAACGGTCGTGTCTGCGGCCGCTCCCGAGTGTTCGTATTGCGCTGCCCTTGTTCCCTCCCCCGCACTCGTGCGGGTAAGGTGCCAAGTTAAGCTCTTTCGGAAAGTTTTTTCTCTTGTGGAGGCTGTGTGGTGTCGGGGCTAATTCATCTACCCTTTTCAGGGCGGACCCGACTCCTTCCGGCCGAAGCATAGCTGGTCAGGTGGATACGTAACCGTGACAACTAAGCCTGATCGTCCGCCGTTCACCGGCAATAGGTCCGTACTAGGTCGTTTTTCTTTTTCAGCGCAGTTTGTCTTCGTAAGACTTTCTTTCAGCCCAGCATAATGTCTCGTCACCCTGAGTCCATGGAACATCAATGCCAAATCAATCGTCGTCGTATTTATGACCTCCATGAGGAAAAGGCACGCAGTCTCAAAGAGGCTCAACACAGTCATCGTGACGAGTTGAGAAAGAATCGATCTGAGTTTGAAGCTCAGATCTGGTCTTTGCAGGCGGAATTACCCGCCTGTCCCTCGTCCTCAGAATTCGCTCAGTTGTCTTCTGATTTCAGCCAGCTGTCCAGCGAAAATCAATCACTGGAAGCCGAGAAGGATTAACTTCTCGCTCAAATCGAGTCCTTGCGAAAGCAATTGTCCACTCGTCCTCAGGTAGCCTCCTTTTCTCAGGGGTTCCAAACCGATTCTCCGGCGTCTCCAGATCCATCTCTTCCAGAATCTCCTGCTCCGTTCACCGAGGTTCGCAAAAAGTCCAAATCCAAGAAGAAAAAGTAAGACGCCACTTCAGTCTTATCTCCATCCGTTTCAGCTGCTCCAGCCGCTGTTCCTGCTCCGCAAAATGTCGCACCAGCGTCTGCTCCTGCGCCTTTTGTTTCAGCAATCCCGGCGTCACAGCCTGCGTTGCACACAGACTCGGCTCCGCCAAAAGTCAAATCTCCGCCCCCCGTCTTCCTACGGGACAAGAGCCGCTGGACCGAGGTCTCAGCTCTCTGCGGTAGGCACGATCCCAAGATCCAGTATAGTAAGGCATCCAACGTGGGTGACTCTATTAAGGTCGTTGTCAATTCCATTTCCGATTTCAGGTATCTTACTCGACTTCTTGCTGATCAAAAGCTCGAGTTCCACACTTACGCTCTCCCTGAGGAGCGTAAGATCCGTGCCGTCCTCAGGAACGTGCCGTTCGAGCTCTCGAACGAGCAAATCCAAAAGGACTTGTCTTCTCAAGGCTTCCCCGTCGAATCTGTGCACAAAATGCACAGCCGCCGAAGCAAGCAGTTCCCACTTGCGCTAGTGATCCTAGCGAAGAGCCCGCAAGGGCAGTCCATTTTCAGAGGCAAGCCCACCGTGTGCGATCTCTCCAACATCCGCGTTGAAGTACCACACAAGCGTGGTTTTCCAGGTCAGTGTCACCGCTGCCAATTGTACGGTCATGCGGCGGCAAACTGTTTTGCTTCCCCTAGGTGCGTCAAGTGCCTAGATCCGCATGGGACTAAGGAGTATTCTCGCACTCCCGAATCGCCCACCGCTCCGTCCTGCGTCTTGTGCGGCCAGTCAGGCCACACAGCAAACTTTCGCGGCTGCCCCAAGGCACCGCGTGCTGCCAGGGCTACCGTGAAGCCCATCGAGAACTGAAGAGAGCGACCGCAGCCTAGCTCGGACGCTCCTCCAGTCAGTTCAAAGGCCCCCAAGGCCTCTACTTCTATCGTTTCAGGTCAGCGCAGCCGGGTCGCGACTCAATCGCAACCGGCCGCCAAATCGGCTTCCCAGTGCCAGAACGCAAAAGGGTCTCAAGACCGCATGGCGTTCTGGATCCAGCTCGCTCCCATCGACGAGATCCTGGCTTTCGGCGCCGCTCTCGACGCCAGCCCAGAGGGTTTCAACGGTGCTCTTCCGGTCCTAACCAAGTTCGCTCCCCTTATCAGGAAACTCCAGCAAGCTCAACGTTTCTAAACGTAGTCCTTCTTTCCAGCATTCCTATCTCAGAGTGAGTCTGATCACTCTAGATAATCTCTTAGTTTCAGCTTTGTCATTTCTGCTAGTCTTAGCTTCTGAATTTCTCGCTTTCAGTTCCTTTTGGTGGCAGCCGTCCGGATGCCGCTCACTGTGCAGCCTCTCTCTCCAATTGGCTGTCGCTCCGATAAATGATCAATAACCTGAATCAAGGTAGGTCGTAAAGGGGGATGTTTAGTGGGTATGCTCGGCTTCACTGAGTGAGTCTCCACACTGTCTGGGCATTCTATTTTCCGTTAGCCACTGGGGTTAACAGCTTATAGAATGCCCATTCGTCCGTAATAGGATTCATCCTCCTCCCGCTAAAGCTTGCTTTACTGGTTAAAGCTTGTTTTAGGGGGTGCCAAAATTTTCTGTGGCGGAAAAACAAAAAAAAACAAAAAAAAACTACAATAGTCTCTCTCCATCTTTATTATACCTCCAAAATTGTCAAACGTGACATCAGATGGTCTTGTAATCTCTGGTGTTCTACCTACCCCATAAGTATGTATGTATGTATAAGAATAAAAATAAAATCCCCAGACAATCACACCAACTACATGGACCCAAAGTAAGCATAGCTTGTGTTAAGGGATACCGTGTAGCGAACTAGGGGGGAACCTAGAATATAAATACATAAATAGATGTAACACCAACACATGGAGCCTTCTTTTTCTTGTTCCGTGCGGGAATCAAACCCGCAACCACTGGCGTCTGAGGCAGACAGGTTTACCTCATCGCCAAAGTGGTCTTCGAAATCATTTTAGGAACATTTTAGGAAAAATATTAATTTCTAATATTTTTCCTAAAATGTATGATGTAAATAAAACACTTTTTAACCGGATTTATCGCGTATATTTGCATTTTAAATGTTGACTCGACGTTTCGGTGTCTTTGCAGACCCCGTGGTCACGAGCGACTGAGGTGTCAAGCGTCGGATTGATAGATTGAAAAAGTTATACATCATCATCTCCATCTGTTCCTCAGTCTTCGAGCGTAGCGTTCTGGATTGACACAAAACGAGCTGACAGCATCTTGAGTTTCAGGTCGTGCAGCTTGCAGGATGTTGGATTTAATGTTTTTCAGGATCGTCAGGAACGACGAGTCAAAATTTAAAATGCAAATATACGCGATAAATCCGGTTAAAAAGTTTTTCATTCAAATTCATTCATCGAAAACTTAAGACAATATTATGTGTATGTATATAGAAATATGTATTAATGTATGTAAAAATATTAATAAAATAAAATAAAATATTATAATAATATAATGTATGTAAAAATATGTATTCATCATCATCATCTCAGCCCGCGCTAGTCCACTGCTATATGTATTAATGTATGTAAAAATATTAGAAATTAATATTTTTACTAAAACTTATTTATGCTTCTAAACGGTGGAGAACTTCCAGCAGTAATGTCTCCTGACTGATCACCATAGTCGTATACGGTGGATGGTACGATTTGTTTGAAGCCATTTTAGCTCCCTGAAGATTCTGACATCCACTTGTTTGTCAGCTTGGTGTCCGTTACCCACGGAATAGACTCATGCCCATGCAATGCACTCCTTAGAAATGCTGTGTTAATGAAGATGTGGGAACATGAATATATTATATGTAATTGTTTGTAAATATTTTGTATGTTTTTAATTCGATTGTCATCTTTACGTCAAGTTTCTTTTACTTCAAATCCCTGAAGGACCTCACAAAGATATGTATGATTATGCGCGATATACAGGGTCCAAGAATAATAGTCATTTATATTTTAATAGCAGATTAGGAATGAGGAGCGGGTCGAATTTCGAAAAAAAATATTTTTTTTAAATATTTTTCATAAATTCAAGTTTCAAAATTCTTCACTCTATGGAATGGAACGTTTTTATTACTTACTGTGTAGACATAAACTACAGATCAAACTTAAATTAAAATTAGAATAGAAATAAGAAGAACTTAAATTTTAATTAGAAGAATTTTGAAATTTTGATGTTTGAAAAATATTTTTTTTTCCAATTTATGACCCACTCATCAGTCCTTATCTGCTATTTAAATATTATTGACTACTAGCTGCTGCCCGCGACTTCGTCTGCGTGAACGCTATGCAGCACCAAACGCACCTACGATTATAACACTGCTAGCGTGATAATATGTAGCCTATATGTTGACCCGACTTCTTAACTATCTTCATGCCAAATTTGAAGTAAATCCATGCAGTACTTTTTGAGTTTATCCCGGAAAGACAAACAGACAAAAATTCTAAAAACTATATTTTTTGTTTCTGTTTCGATTGTAGATCATACCCCAAGTATTCTTTAAAAAAATATTCAATGTACAGTTTTGACTTTCCTACCATTTTATTATATGTATAGATTATTAGGCGACCCTATATATGTTTCGGTTGTGCGACATTCGGATTCTGTCTGTTAATTCGATGAAATATAATTCTGAATTTTGCAATATTATAACCTCGTATCTACTAATTATATAATACATGAAATATAGAGCAACAACTGTTAAGTATGTATTTAACTACCAAATTATTGCAAAAAATATAAACTCCCTCAATATGTACTTTATAATAATATGACTCTAGTTGATAGAGTCGAAACCGTGGGGTTCAGCTAGCCTAGCAAAACTCAATAAACAGCGACGAATGTAAAACACATTAAGATTTCTAACAGTACAATTTTCTATGCTTATACTCAAATATTCAAATTAACGTATTGTTTTCTATGGGTTTTCATCCTTTTCCAACAAGTAACATTATAGCTCGCTGCTGCCTGGTAGTTTTATGTTATATTAATAGCTGAAAGTAAAGCACATAGCTTAGGGTAATTTCATTTAAGACTAGCAGTCTCACGACGAAACTTCATTACACAAATAAAACATATATTTCTCCTGATTAATATAACTCTTTTAAATGGTATAAGTTAGCACTTTAATGATATTAATAAATATTCTTTATTGCCAAATAAGATACAATTTTACATTTACTATTAATTATAAAAACATTGACAATGAGGCCTTATCGCTAATATCAGTTCAATAATTTTAAGTTTATTCATGGTTGTGTAACAATGAATCAGATTATCTCTCTCTATTATTACCAATTAAAAAAATCAACAATTAAAAAAAAATGTTTCCTCTTTATATTACTTTCAAAGATTATCAAGTACTAGCTGCTGCCCGCGACGTCGTCTGCGTGAACGCTATGCAGCACCAAACGCACCTACGATTATAACACTGCTAGCGTGATAATATGTAGCTATATGTTGACCCGACTTCTTAACTATCTTCATGCCAAATTTGAAGTAAATCCATGCAGTACTTTTTGAGTTTATCCCGGAAAGACAAACAGACAAACAGACAAAAATTCTAAAAACTATATTTTTTGTTTCTGTTTCGATTGTAGATCATACCCCAAGTATTCTTTTAAAAAAATATTCAATGTACAGTTTTGACTTTCCTACCATTTTATTATATGTATATAGATGATGTTTCACATAATACTTGTCTAACTGTTACTAGGAGTGGAACATACAATTTACATCAATAAATAAATGATGAAATCGGCCAACAAACGATACAAAGAAACCTTTAAAAAGGAAAAGGATAAAACAACTGTTTTCTCAAAGGCAAATTTCTTTTCGATCCGAGTCAGACGTATGTTTTTGAATAATGACTTTCTTTTAGCTTTTAAAGAAATTTTGCAATAAATAAAACCACTTAAACTGTTGTTGAATGGAAACTACAAAATCAAAGACGTGTCTTTAAAGGCTATGTTTGAATGTTGGAAATAAATGTATTTTAATAAAGGCTTAGTTAGTTATCCTTATATCATATACATCTTCAGAGTGTTCATCAGCGTGGATATCAATTTTCTTCCTTCAAAGCTAGAAGAGCTAGTCTGGCTAAAGAAAGTAGAGAATGAAAAAATCTGGTGAATTTAAAAAGTCCCATAATGGTAACCCCGACTATAGCAAGTAACATATGGATTAAACAAAAATGATTCTACTTGATTGCCTAATGTATAAATATTATGGTAGACTCCAGAAGATCACCAACTCGTTCATGGGTCAATGTGTACGCTTTTATAATAAAATTCCAAAATATTTAAGATTAACCCTTCGATTGATTTGAGGATAAGTGTTATGTGAAAAGGTTTACTATAAGGTATCCGGATGCAAGCAGATGGGATTCCCTGGCTGTAAATTGTTATCTATTGTGTATTCTTTTTCTTATTTTTAAAAGAAGATTGCCGTTGATGTTTTTGCCGCTTCTTCTCAACAGATCGACTTTCCCAAGTGGTGGTAGATTCAATTCAATTTGTAAACTGTTTTACTTATTTCAAATGTATTTAAATACTTACGAAATAAAGAATATTTAGAATTTGAATATGATACTTGATAAAAAAATTTATATAAAATATCGTAAAATCAGGTATTAATCAGGCTTAACAATAAAACAATAAAATAAAAGAATTAATTTTATTCATTGTAATCAAAATCTGAATCCAGCAATTCTATATGGAATGAATCGTCAGAGTCACTGGTATTGCTGTTTCCTACATTGATTATTAAACTACCAAATTTTCATTTTTTTTATTCATTTTCAAATATGAAATTTCCAAAATCTCAATTACCAAAACCACCAACAACTGTTCGATTGACAACAGTGACACCAGAATTCCATATAAAAAGTTTGCATTGACCCCCATTTTCTACTTTCGTTAGCCAGATTCTAGGATTAAGTGATTATTCTTCCGCGCTTGCCGTTACTGCAATCTGATTTTTACCATTCCTATTTTATATTTAATACTGAGATTAAAAAATATTGTTCCTCAATTTATTATCAATCATTGAATTAATTAATAATTGATTATTTATTCTCTACCAAAACCTCTATCAGAATAACTTCTCACCAGTGTGTACTTTATCAGTAATATACCTTATATCCTTTATTACACAGGGTCGTTTTTTGTCACCAGCCAAATTAAAATGTTATTTTCTTTGATACGATATAAACGTACCTGCAAATTTATTTTAGTAACGCTCAGTAAAACTTTTTTACAAATGGCCGCTTTTGATGAATACATCTACTACGACGCGGCAATTCATTGATAATACTACGACGTAGTACTACAAGATGATTTGTAGTAGCGCGTAGTCGTCTTTACTTCAATGGTATTAATTCGTTATTTAGAGTGACCATACTTTGGTTAATCGTAAAATCTTCTCGTCACAAATACCGCAGTGTCTGAAGTCAAAGGTTTTTGACTAGTGTGTGTTGCCAGTGATAGCATACGGCACTGAGACGTGGTCGCTAACTATGGGCCTTATAAACAAGCTTAGAGTCGCTCAGCGGGCAATGGAAAGGGCTATGCTCGGAGTTTCCCTGTGGGATCGAATCAGGAATGAAGAGATTCGCAGGCGAACCAAAGTCACCGACATAGCCATAAGGATTGGAGAGCTTAAGTGGCAATGGGCAGGGCACATAGCTCGCAGAACAGATGGCCAGTGGGGCAGAAAAGTTCTCGAATGGCGGCCACGTACTGGGAGACGCAGCGTAGGCAGGCCCGCCGCACGATGGACCGACGACCTGGTCAAAGTCGCTGGTAAACGCTGGATGAGGGCGGCGTGGGACCGAGTGACGTGGAAGAGCTTGGGGGAGGCCTATGTCCAGCAATGGACGTCTACAGGCTGTGGATAATGATTGATGATAATACTTTGGTTAATATGGTAGAGAATATATAAATTTCCTTGTAAAAATAAAAATCCTTTTTCTCTAAAATCGTTTTTATAAATGATACTTATTATGTAAAAACAATTTGGCCGGTGACTAATAAACAACCCTGTATATGAAATCCTTTATTTCTGATATGAAATAAAATACGATAACAATAATGCAATTCACTGGTATAATCCGCATATAATTCACTACAATATAGTTTCTGATTTTAGTAATGCATATATCGGCTACAATGATAGGTTTTATTTTTATATTAATATTTGTGTGTATTTTAATTAAACCTATTGTATCATTTGGATTAGAAGAGGATTTGGTTTTTAATTTCACAGAACTGGTAAAAATGAATGGACATAATGCAGAACAGTTTGACGTTGTAACTGAAGATGGATACATTTTGAAACTTTTCCATATACAAGGATATAGAAAAGCGTTACCAGTCCTTATTGCGCACGGTGTAATGGATAGTGCTGACACTTTTGTGATTCGAGGAGAAAACTCTCTAGCTATTCAACTAGCGAACAAGGGATACGATGTGTGGGCGGTGAACAACAGAGGCAACAAATATGGGCTGGAAAACCTCTCATTAGATCCTTATCAAAAACCTTTCTGGAACTTTACTTTTCATGAATTAGCATTATATGATCTTACAGCCAACATCGACTTCATACTGAATAAAACTAAATCACCGAAACTCAATGCGTTTGGTCATTCTCAAGGTAATTTTTTATTTTTTGTCCTGGGATCAGTAAGGCCGGAATATAATGAGAAGATACATGTCATGACAGCTTTGGGTCCAATTTCATATTTGCAGCATATGATTGGCAATTTCAAGATAATGATTAAAGCTATTCCTAAATTGGATTTTGCCGCTTGGGCTCCTCATCTCTTTTTAAAGAAAGGATTACTGTGGTATATTAAAAATTTTGTATGTAAACTAAAATTCATTGGATATGAGTTCTGTGCAATAAAACTCATGTTTGGAACGGGTGGCTTCGACATGGTTGAACTTGAACAAAATTTCTTTAGATATTTAATTGATTACTTTCCAACAAGTACTTCTGCGAAGAATTTGTTGCATTACGCTCAGTTGGCCAAAAGAATGAAACTCGGGCAGTATGACTATGGACCGCACGGAAATATTGCGGCCTACGGTTCCATAGACCCTCCACAGTATAATTTGAACAAAGTCACGATGAAAGTTGTCTTAGTCCAAGGCTTGAATGATTTTATATCGAGAAAAGAAGACACAGACATGTTGAGAGATCATTTACCTAATGTTGTTAACTATACAATTGTAAGTAGATTATTATGTAACCATCTTGATTTCGTATGGGGCAAAAATATGCAGACATATATAAATCCTATAATATTTAATATACTGAATCAATATGGCAGTTTACAATAATTTTGTTAAAAAAAAGAGATTTCCTTTTTTTTTTTAAATTGAAAATACACGAATAAAAAAAATAAAGCTTACAAACAAAAAGCATCGTTTTAGTTACTTTTATAACGCTTTTACAAAAACATAAAAAAACCTAACATGTGATATTTAAAAAAAAATAACCCAATGTACGTACTTACAAACATTTTTCAAGCAATTTTGCCTGTGCACCAATAATAAAAATAGCTGAAAAGATTGTGGCATTTTTAATTTGGTTTATGTTTTTAATTAAAAAAAAATCATGACGATCAGACAAAATAAAACAATACTTCACTTTTTTTGTTTAAACTAAAGCTTGAAAAAAGTTGAAATGCACACAACGTTGATTTTTGTTTTGTTTATGACGGTCAAAATATTTTCGTTCAAAGAATCAAACTCAGCAAGTTTCAAGCCTTGTGGTTTATTGGTTTTCTCGCGCGAGAGAGGACACCCAGCGCATGGCTCTCGCTCGCTACCCCTTCGACGTAGGTATTTACCTAATGCCACAAAGGTACCCAAATTTGATAAAATGGCCGTGAAATGAATGAAAGAAGTTAAGTTATAATGAAACAATATTTTCGTTTCGTTTTTTTTTCCAAATACCTACGGTAACCTAGTCAAAAACCGTCTGACAAGTAATGAAATTCAACGACACCCGCATCTTTGTGTAAATCTAAATGTAAATTTAAAAAATATATATTTCTGACACTCACACAACATTATCTAGCCCAAATTAAGTTTCTTAAAGAACTTGTGTTATGGATACTAGATAACTGATATACTTAAGAAATATTTGATAGTGTATAGTCAGGAATCTTTTTATTTCAATATTCCCGCGGCATTCGCAAATCGAAATCGCACGGGTAAAACCGCGTGATACAGCTAGTAATATTATAGACTGTAAAATTGCTTATTTTTTTGCTATAGCTGTAGAAAATCACTGACCGGAGATTATTTATTTATAAACCTATTTGCTCCATCTCCGATTTCATTTTCACTTATCATGAGGTAAAATTGAATTAGTCTAACACCAATAAAAATACCATATTCATATTTTATAATAGGTCTTTATCTCTAATTTCCATACATATTTACACATACATAACTTCAAGCCTGTATCCCGTATGGGGTAGGCAGAACACCAGAGGAAATAAAACCATCTGATGTCACGTTTGACAAATTTGGAGGCATTATACTAGTGAAGAGTTTGTCAATAAATTTCTCATTCATTCATTCAAGAGAGACTGTTGCAGGACATGGGATCAGCCTATCGCCCACAAAAAAGCCTCCCATAACATCTCGGTCACTTAACTGACTTTTACAGTACAGTACAGTATGAAGAGAAGCAGTTGGCACATTCTATGTTTTTCTTTCGCTCCCAGTCCAGCATAGGAAACTCTAATTTCCATATCCAACATATACCTCATAGCACAAATATTTTTTCATAGGACACAAATAAATTTTGAATGCATTTTATGTACTCAAAATTTCAAAAAACAAAAACAAAGTTAGTGAATGCTGTTAAAAACGGACTTCACGTACAAAATTAAAGTTATACCTAGTACTTATCTCTTAGAACGATGCCCTCGAGGCACACGAGTTAAATTCCAACTTTACTGTCCTTTTTAGCTTAAAACTCAGTATAACCAAGATTTACGAATTCATAAAAATATATTCTACTCTTGCACACGACTTAACCGTATTAAGATACGATCTCTAGATTTAAAATACACCATTGAGTCGTAGATTTTATTTTGCACGTGTAGTGTTTAAATTGTTCATATTCAGCTTAATTTTGTATTTATATTATTTTATTTGGTTATATACAACTTGTAACATAATGAAGAGATAATAATTAAAGGGATTGTATGTTTGATGATGTAGTTTATAAGTAACAGTAACATAAATGTGTTATCCTTACGGTTCGGCCGAAAAACGTGTTCCAAGTTTAGATCAAAATATCTAAGTTTCAACCCTAAAAACAGCTGTTAGCTTTTGATGAATTCTATTAGATAACATATGGCGTAAAAATAATAAACACTTTATTGTACACCAGCATGGTTACAGAGCAAAAATTACATTAAATGATGACAGTAAAAAATACATTTGTACAAAGGCGACCTTATCGCTCAAGAGCGATTTCTACCAGGCAACCCAGGAAGTAGAGGAAATTGAGATGGATGGGTGCATGGCTTGTAAAAAAATAAATAAACTAAATACTAATAATTACATAAATACATAATGTACATAAATACCATATATATACAATATTACAATACATATATAGACATATATCGACGCCCCCAAACAAGAACTCGGTAATGTACTATTATGGGCTTTATGCTTTTATATCATATTCGGCATCTATGGGCTGGAATACATCTTAGCAATTTTTTTCAGATTATTCCTAATGATATTTACAAAATTATCAGGTCAAATAAGTTTATTGTTGGGAATTTGAATTCAGGAATATGTCGGCAAAAAACATGTTATAGACTTGTACGAAAAAAATATTTACATAAAATTTTGGTAAGATGCGTTTACTGAGTTATTGGCGTAAATAATTTTAATATACGTAATCCGTAATACACTCTAACAATGTTCATCATTCGACTGTATCGAAAATTCCATCAAGCGTAGGTTGGCACTTAGAAGAGCCTGAGGGCAAGTTGGAGACTATAAAGTGGGTGTGTGAAGAGATCAGGATGGGAATTTTGCTAGTGAGCATGAAGATATAATAAATCAGTGGAAGGGATATTCCGATGACCTATGCGAGCGAAACGCGAGTGTATTTTGGAAAATAGGACCCCACTTTTGAGTGGTGAAATCAATCGTGAAAGTGAGATAAGTAAAAAAGAGGTAATGAAAACAATTGTAAGTTTAAACTTGGGCAAAGCAGCATTGTATGATAGGAGAGATGCCGAAATGTTCAAGGCAGATGCAGGTGTCACTGCAAACCTATTGTAACACTTTGTAAAGGCAAGGAGTCACAGCAAGTCTGCTAAATCTTCCGTAGCCTTATAGCTATATGTTTTCTGAATTTTCAATAAATAAATATTAGGTCCTTACATATGAAATCGGCGTTTTGTATGGGAGGAATAAAAGTCGTTTATTTTTTTAATATAATATATTTATTTAATCAAAGTATGATCCATTGCTATCTATGCACTTCTGCCATCTTATAGGTAGTTCATTTATGCCTTTTCTAAAAAAACATTAGGACGGGAATCAATAAAACCTTTGAAGGCGGTTTGGACTGCCTCATCGGAGTTGAATTTTTTCCCCTGCAAAAAGTTACCCAAATTTCAAAAACAATGGTAGTCTGTTGGAGCACCTTGCCGGGGAGTACGGTGGATGTCTTAAACATTCCAATTGAAGCTCCTTTAATTTGGTAGCAGTCTGTTCTGCAGTGTATGGACTTCCGTTGTCCTGAAGCAGCAGTGGCCTTGTGCGATTGACCAGTCTCGGTTGTTTAGCGGCTAGTTTATCCATCATTATTTAGAGCTGACTACAGTAGATATCTGCAGTAATCGTCTGGCCAGATTTAAGGAAGCTGTAATGCACCACACCGGCACTAGTCTACCAAACGCTGACCAATAACTTTTTTCTAGTTAATTTTCTCTTGGGGCAGAATTTGGATGGTTCACTGGGGTTCAGCCATTGCAATCTGCGCTTCCTATTGTCGTAGAGTATCCACTTTTCATCACAGGTTATGATTTGATTTAAAATCTCTTCATTATTGTGCCGGTTCAGTAATGTAACGCAGCAGTCGACGCGCGTTTGTCGATTTGCCTCACTCAATTCATGAGGTACCCACCTTTCGAGCTTTCTTTTCTTCCCAATTTATTTCAAGTGGATTAAAACAGTTTTATCCGCACTAACACCGCAGCCTGCAGTTAACTCGGACGTAGTTTGCGATGGATCCGCTTCCACAATAGCCTTCAATTCTTTATTGTCGACGTTGGTCTCCAGCCGTCCACGGAGATTGTTCTGTAGGTTGAAATTTCCAGAACGAAAACATTGGAACCAAAACCGCGCTGTGCTTTCTCTCGCGATACCACTGCCATACACATAATTAATTCTTAGAGCCGTTTCTGCAGCACTGGTGCCACGGCAGAACTTATATTCGTAAATAACGCGAAATTTTAAATTTTCCATTTGGTAAACTCAATGACGCAGAGAAAAAACCAAAAGAAAAAAAAAACAAAAGAAATACGGTTGTCAATACACAAATTGATGATCTGTATAAATTTGAATTTGGAATTCTAAACCAGATATTTGAGATTAAAGTGGCCAATACGACAAAACACCAATTTCATATGTAAGGACCTAACCCCCCCGTTCACACATGGTTCGATTTACTGGATACGTTTTACCGGATACGTTTTCTTTTCATCGATGGCGCATGGAGTTGTGTGGGTGACTTCACATATGGCACAGTATTCAGTATACGTATTTTCGATACAAAAAAGTTATCCACTAAAACGTACTACATTGGTTGAAAAGTTCGCGGCCTGGCCATTAAAAAAAAAACTTTTGTTATTTTTTCTGCCGTCATTTTGAACTGTCATTATTCAAGTGTCAGCCCGCGAATTTTCAATTTGATATCTTGTTTAAATAAAATTTTACGAACAATATAAATACGTGTGTAGAACAAATTTTCACTAATGGAGAAATTTGAACAACGTGCTGTGATTAAATATTTGTTTAAAAAAAGATTAACACCAAAGGAGATCCATGATGACATGCAAACAACATTAGGGAAATCTGCCCCGTCTTATACCACTGTGAAAAAATGGGTTGCAGAATTTAAACGTGGACGAGAGAACATCGAAGATGACCCTCGCTCCGGCAGGCCAATGACGTCTACGACCAAAGAAAACATCAATAAAGTGTGTGATCTCATATTGAAAGACCGTAGATTGACTATCAGAGAAATTGCAGACACTATAGGCATCTCATATAAACGAACGCAAAACATCATTGTCCATGAACTCGGCTTTTCTAAGGTTTCGGCTAGGTGGGTCCCCAGATTGCTTTCAGTAGAGCAAAAGCGAATTCGACTCACGATTTCTCGCGACTGTTTGGAGATGTTCGAGGCTGATCCACAAGGTTTTCTTGACAGATTTGTGACAATGGATGAAACCTGGGTTCACCACTATACCCCAGAATCAAAACAACAATCCAAACAATGGAAAAAATCAGGTGGACCAACTCCGAAAAAAGCAAAGGCAATTCTGTCGGCTGGCAAGGTGATGGCATCGGTTTTTTGGGATGCTAAGGGTGTCGTTATGGTGGACTACCTTCCAAAAGGCGAAACAATAAACTCTGCGTACTATAGCACCCTTCTGCGCCGTTTACGTGAAGAAATTAAACAGAAACGCCCAGGATTACTGAGAAAGAAAGTGTTGTTTCACCAGGACAACGCCCGAGTCCACACGTCTGTCGAGTCTATGGCTCAAATTCGTGATTGTGGTTTCGAATTGTTGCCACATCCAGCTTATTCTCCTGATTTGGCACCTTCGGACTTTCATCTGTTTTCAAACCTGAAAAAACACCTCGGTGGGCAGAAATTTTTAACGAATGAAGAGTTCGAAGCCGCTGTTAACCTGTATTTTGAAGACCTTGAGGAATCTTTTTTTAAAACAGGTATGGAAGCTCTGGAAAGCAGATGGAAGAAGTGCATAGAGCTAAATGGAGATTACGTCGAAAAATAAAAATATTTTTGTATGTACTTTATTCTGTTTTCTTGACTAGGCCGCGAACTTTTCAATCCACCCTCGTATCATGTGTGAACGGGCTGTAATACTTTAAAAAAATCGGTATCAAGGGGTCATACACTGGTGTTCTAATTTTGCTCGCAATACTAATGTTACTTATCAATACCGTTTTCAAAATTTTTTAATATTACCCACAATAACCCCGTGAAATCACGTTATGTGTTATGCCTAAAATAAAAAATAACGTTCTAGAAGTCCATTATATAAAGTTAGGAAATAAGTTATTTGATAAATTTACTGCAATAACCCCGTAAGTACTATAACTGTAATGTAATAAACTGTACAAACCCCTAAAGTACTATAACTGTAATATTTTTTTTCAGAATTTTAGAGATCCTATATTTTCATTAATAACTAAGTTTTGAATAACAGGAATTTTATACTAATAGCTTAGTCATATTTGTCAAAAAATTAGCTTTCATTTAATACCGCAATGACCAAAATAGTCCCATTTGATGAAAAGATATTTCATAAGATCAATAAATCTTTTTAACCCCCGACGCAAAACGAGAGGGGTGTTATAAGTTTAACGTGTCTGTGTATCTGTGTATCTGTGTATCTGTCTGTGGTATCGTAGCGCCCAAACGGATGAACCGATTTTCGATTAGTTTTTTTTTGTGTTATAGATAATTTTATCCCGAGTGTTCTTAGCCATGTTTCATGAAAATCTGTTCAGCCGTTTGAAGATCATCAGCTCTTTTCTAGTTGATGAGGGGATCTGACTACCTTCCATATGTCCTTTCGATGCGAAATTTGGTACCGTATTGTTTCAATTATATTGAAAGTATATGGTAAGGTAACCATGACCTGATCAGCCGTTTGAAGGTCATCAGCTCTCTAACAGTTGATGAGGGGATCTGACAAAATTCCATATGTCGTATCGATTCGAAATTTGGTGCCGTATTACAACAATGATATTGATAGTATATGGTAAGGTAACCATGACCTGATCAGCCGTTTGAAGGTCATCAGCTCTCTAATAGTTGATGAGGGGATCTGAATAGCTTCCATATGTCGTATTGATTCGAAATTTGGTGCCGTATTACTACAATTATATTGAAAGTATATGGTAAGGGAACCATGACCTGATCAGCTGTTTGAAGGTCATCAGCTCTCTAATAGTTGATGAGGGGATCTGACTAACTTCCATATGTCGTATCGATTCGAAATTTGGTGCCGTATTACAACAATGATATTAAAAGTATATGGTAAGGTAACCATGACCTGATCAGCCAATTGAAGATCATCAGCTCTCTAATAGTTGATGAGGGGATCTGAATAGCTTCCATATGTCGTATTGATTTAAAATTTGGTGCCGTATTACTACAATTACATTGAAAGTGTATGGTAAGGTTACAATGACCTGATCAGCCGTTTGAAGATCATCAGCTCTCTTATTGTTGATGAGGGGATCTGACTACCATCTTCCTAATATTAAAACCTACTTTAAAAAGTACAAAATAAAAGTAAAATTAAAAATTTTAAAAACCCCCCGACACAAAAAAAGACCTTAAAAGCTAACAAATAATATTTTAAACCTATTCTAATTATTATCGTCCCATATATAATTGACTGTAAGACTTGTACTTTAAAATATTTTTATTTTCCGAGCGTCGTCGCCGCGTCGGGGGACCGCTAAGTGAGAAAAACAGTTGTCATTTGCAGATTGCATCAAAAGAATTCACTCCGTAAAATTCGTAAAATCGACACAACCGTCAGCGTCGTCTGCCCTCACGTATCTGCCCGTTCGGGTCGCCGCACTTGGTGACGCCCACCCCCGCGCCGCAAGCCGCACACCGAGCTCGCCGCGCGCGGCATTACGTAGAGCGTAGACTAAGCATGAAACTTAAGATCGCTCATACCTAAATGTAATAATAAATTAGCTGTTGTTGGCTTAATACTTTATATACTTGAGCGGTCCCCGACGCGGCGACGAAGCTCGGAAAATAAAAATATTTTAAAGTACAAGTCTTACAGTCAATTATATATGGGACGATAATAATTAGAATAGGTTTAAAATATTATTTGTTAGTTTTTAAGGTCTTTTTTTGTGTCGGGGGGTTTTTAAAATTTTTAATTTTACTTTTATCTCCTGTAAAATATTGATTTTTCGATAACCGAGTTATTGCTCGGGGGCATCGATATAAATAGTTAAGATTAACAGTGTTTTGCCTGGTAGTGTCGTTTAATCATTCGTTTAAAAATCCGTGGTGTGCGAGCTAAACGAATTTCAATCGGCAACTCATTCCAAAGTGACACCGCACGAATAAAAAATGACTTATTTAAAAAAGTGGAGGTATGCAATGGCGTCGCAAGGAATAAATTGGATGACGAGCGCAAGTTACGGTCGTGATTGGTAAACCGATAGGTAAAGCGGTCTTTTAGATACACTGGTATCGCTTTGTCGTACAGAATACGGTAGACTAGTGAAAGTATGTGAGTATTCCGGCGAAGGCGAATGGGAAGCCACTTGAGATTAGTGCGGAATTCAGATATGTGGTCGTATTTGCGTAATCCAAATACAAACCTTATGCAGATATTTAGTAGCCGCTCAAGTTTATTTAGAAGTTCTTCAGTTAAATCTAGATAGCTGGCATCAGCATAGTCGAGAATAGGAAGTAAGAGAGATTGTGCAAGCATAATTTTAGTGGCAATAGGAAGGAAATTACGAAGACGCTTGAGCGAATTCGCCGCGGCAAACATCTTCCTGCTCAGCTCAGTAATTTGTGGTTGCCAAGACAACGTGCGATCGAAGATAATGCCTAAATTTTTAACGGTCTCGCTATATGGGATCTTGATCCCATTGAACATTACTTGAGGAACTGAGCTCCAGTCAACTCGTGGAATCATTTTGTAACTTCCAATTATGATAGATTGAGTTTTGAAGGGGTTGACTGTGAGGCCATGATTATAACTCCAATCCGATATCTGTTTTAAGTCAGCGTTATGTTGAAGAATGGCGCTAGGCAGGTTCTCAAGGCTGGTTTGTGTATAGATTTGAAGATCGTCCGCATACAGATGGTAAGAAGAAGAAATATTGAGAGTAATCGTATTGATAAATAGAGCAAACAGGAGAGGAGACAACACGCCACCTTGCGGCACACCGGCTTTAATATCACACCAATCAGAGAGTGCCATCTCAGTAGAAATACGTTGCCGGCGCCCGTGCAAGTAACAATGAAACCAGTCAATAGTCGATGGAGATATGTTAAAAGAACGAAGTATTTGCAAAAGGATATCGAAATCTACTGTACCGAAAGCATTGCTGAAGTCCAACAGTCAGTACAGTAAGTTTCTTCTGCTCCATGCCCACGCGAATATCTTCAGTAATATTCAGCAATGCAGTAGTCGTACTATGCCCGGTTCGGAAGCCAGATTGGAAGGGATTCAGTAATTTATGATCTTGTAAAAAAGTGCTGAGTTGATGATGAATCAACCCCTCGAGCACTTTTGAAAGGAAAGGTAAGATGGTAATAGGACGATAATCAGAAAAGGAAGAGCGATTGTTTTTTTTAGGGACAATAATGACTTGTGCATCCTTCCATGCATCAGGAAAGACACTATTAACAATACAGTTATTCAGGATAGAAGTTATAACAGGGAGGATTATGTCAAGGATAGGGATGAGCATCTTACGACCAATGCAGTCCGAGCCGATGGCATCGGAGGCAATAGAGAGTATTTTTCTTTTAACACCGCATTCCGAAAATTGACTTATTGAAAAGGATGGAATATTTGGCATCGGCAAACTAGATATGCTATTCAGAGTATGGATTTTTGTGGTAGCGTCTATAGAGCTGGAAGAAGTGAAATGATCATTTAATGAGTTGAGGTTAACATTATTAAGAGAGTTGTCATTCTTAGATTTACCGATACCCAAAGTTCTAAGAAATTTCCAAACTTTAGCTGAATCGCCGTTTGAAACTGATTTATGAATATGGCGTCGTTGTGCATCCCTACACATCGTGTTGCAGCGATTCCTCAAATTTTTATACACCAAAGAGTTTGCCTCGGACGGATTTGACTTCATTTTGGCTTTGGCACGGTTTCTTTTGTTCATCAATTGTTTGATATCGTCTGTCAACCAAGGAGCAGGAAGATGCTTAATCTTGACAGGGCGTAACGGAGCGTGTCTGTCATACAAGTTAGTAAGAAGTGTATTAAAGCTCGTAATTTGGTCATTGACCGACAACTTATTGACAGCGTCTGACCAATCAATATGATTAGCGTCGTCAAGAAGTTTTTCTAAATTAATGCCATTAAAATTACGCCGCAGAAGGATTCTCGGCTTTGCTTTGGGTGGACGAATTTTATATGAGAGAAACAATAAGTTGTGATAAGAAAAAGCGTCCGCGTCTAACTGACCAAAAAGTGACACGTGATCTAAGGAGGAGACAATAGTTAAGTCGATAAGAGAGGGAGTACTATGAGGATAATAATGAGTGGCGTTAGACGGGACAATACTGAGGTTGGTTGATCTTATTAATGAGCGAAGTTTTGTAGATCGGAGATCTGTTTTCAGTAAACAGGTGTTGAAGTCGCCCATTAAGATGGTGTGATCATATGACGGTACCAAGTCCTCTAGGGTATGTTCTAAAGTCGAGAAGTAATTGATATTTGGTGGGCTATACATAACTCCTAGCAGCACTTTCGTATGGCACAGCGTGATTTCCAAAAATAAGTGCTCGACTGCGCTAGTTGGTGAAGCAGTTGAAGCATTGACCACGGTAAAAGGAATATGTGCTCTTAGATATATGGCCACGCCTCCACCAGGACGTTCTGGACGGTCGCTGCGGATTAGACAGAAACCCGGCAATGCATATGAAGCAGAAGAATAAAAAGAATAAAATAAAGTGATGGGCAACTAAGACTGCTACTACAAAGTTCCGACGGTGCGGGAAAGGTCATAAGGTCACTGACTGCGGCACAAGTCTTTACAATAGATTACATTTGAACAACTTTTGATATTAATTTTTTTTGTTCAGTGAATGAAGAGCTCTTAAAAGTTTTATATTAACAACATTGTGAAATGAAAATCGAAAAGAGTAAGTATTTTTGGTAGCCATTAAAATTTAAGATCACCCGATTCATAAAAATGGGGTCAATAGCTAATTTGTATTTTGACAACCATCCCTAAAATTCTAGGACACTTAATAAACATAATCTTAGTGAACTAAATACATCGGAAAAAGCCATATTTTTGCCAAACAAAAAAATCTGCCAAAGATACCGTCAATGCACGTATCTTCAAAGTAATAGTTTAGACAAAAATCGTTATGTAGCGAAAACTTTTGACATAGTTTCCATCCCACATTTACTAAAAAAATATAAAATTTCGGAGTCACAACTACAAAAAAAAACTATTTGAAAATTACTTAACTTACCGTACTCAATGTGTCAAAAAAGAAAATAAATAAAACTTGTAAGGAACTTCCCATAATTTTCAATGTCCCATAGGAGACTTCGGATTTGGGGCGATTATCCAATAGTAAAAATTTGAACCAGAAAAAAAATCCCAAATCATACCCTATGCAGATATATAGCGTTCACTTAAAGTAGAGAATCACAAATCTATTCGTATTTTGCAGCATGGTCATAACTCAGAATCAACATAGTACGTAAATCATTGAAGTTTTTTTTTTATTGGTGACTAAACTCACCTGATCGTCGCCTCAGTGCTTTTTTGTTCCATCTACCATTTTTTTTTTAAAAACTTTAAATGCCCTATTATTAAACGTCAAATTTCAAATCTGCAAAAATTTCAAAAGGTTATGGAATGTCATAGTTTTAAAGCAGCAAAGAAAAACATTTATATTTTATATGTGACATTAAACGTGGTGTACTTCGTGCTTTTTTGTACTATTTCCAGAGTTTGTTCTAAGTCCTGTAACGTTAAAAACACTGAGTTCTATGTCCAATCAATTGATCAATCACTGACCGCGTCGTCACACTCTCCGCCATTTTTTTTGTTTTATATTTTTTTCACCTTGAGATAAAAACGTAAACTGTTACCTCGCTGCACCATAAATAATAATGTTTTTGGTGTGTCATTTGTGTTAAAGTGTTTCACATGATGTCTACAACTAATAAAAAAAGTAAATATAATCAGAAGCAGCCGCAATTACATTAGTTTATTACATTTTCTATGAAAAACTACAAATCTAAGACTATCATCACCTGACATACTTGCGGTAACCAAACTAGTGTACTTTGTTATGCTCTAAATTTAATAATTATAAGAAGTTTTCATTATTATTATTGATATATATTTTGGCGACCACTTTGGCGATGGGGTAAACCTGTCTGCCTCAAACGCCAGTGATTGCGGGTTCGACACACGCGTGAAAAAAGAAAAAAAAACCGTGCCTGGGTGTATATATACATGTATGTATTTATATTCTAGGTTACCCCCTTTTGTTCTCTGGAGGAAAACGTGCTATCAAGTCCCCGACCACCCAAGGGGGAACGGTTGGGTATGTAGGGATGATCCGGCAGAAGGCTAAACTCATCTACTAAAAACCTCCAGATGTACCTCCTCCGCCATATATGGAGCCCACGGTATCGCCAGTGGCATTCCCGCGAGCCCCAGCGGATCCACCTGAGCCGTGCGCCCCTCACATAGGAAATGGCCCAGTACACGCAGCCACGAGTTCCCCCCGCCACGACAACGCACACTCTACTTGAGGGGGTCTAGGTTCCCCCTAGTTCACTACATGGTATCCCATAACACAAGCTATGCTTATTTTGGGGACATGTATTTGGTATAATTCTCAGGGGATTTTATTTTATTTCGGACCCATGAAAGTGCGCCTCTTCAGTGAAATATATAAGAGGAGTTTTTGTCAAACAATAAAAAAAAATCCGTGACCAAAATCTTTTCTTAAAAAAAGAGTCAAAGCCATTTGCAGTGATAAAGAACTTACTCGTCTATTACTCAACAATGGACATTTATACATAGTCTTTTCATTAGTGCAGCAGTCAGTACTTTTTATATAATAATATGTTTCTGAAAAACTAGACAAAAAGTGTAGTAAAGACATAGTTTGCAAAGCATCTAGAAAATTCGAGGTAAAAGAGAAGTCCTAATACTTTGCTTTTATGTCCAGTTTTCTGCTATCAAATTGCGTCCTTGTAAATAAGTTAATAAGTGAGGCCACTAATTCCATGGGAATATTGAAATAAAAAGTAGCCAATGTGATATTCCAGACTATACACTATTATTATGCCAAATTTCATCCAAATCCGTTGAGCCGTTCTTTAAACAAACATCCAGACATCCATACATCCATCTAAACTTTCACATTTATAATATACATACATACATACATACATAACTTCACGCCTGTATCCCTTATGGGGTAGGCAGAACACCAGGGGTTGTAAGACCATCTGATGTCGCGTTTGACAAATTTGGAGGTATTATAAAGATGGAGAGAGGCTATTGTAGTGACAGGAAGTCAACCTATCGCCCACAAAAACGCCTCTGTCCCTTAACTGACTTACTTGTACAGTATGCCCAGGTAGGAAACAGCTGGCACATTCTAAGTTTTTCTTTCTTTTTTTCTTCCTGTCCAGATTATAATAGGTACTGATAAATATTTTTAAATTTTGTGATGAAACTACACATCTTTTATTTATTTATTTTCGTAATTCAAGTCACATAGCAATATTGTTCTGTATACAATTATGAGTAAAATCAGCCTTAACTAATCACTTTTATGCATAATTTATTTGCAATTTTACTAGATTTTTGGTGAATTTTTAGAGACCGTAGTCACTCGTATTTAATGAAATCTTTATACGAGGCCGTTAATTTTTGTAGTCCCACGTCGGGCGCCAAAAGATTTTAATTATTGACGGTTTGTGTAGTCAAAATTAAAATATTAAAATTATCGATGAACAATAAAAAAACAGTATGAGAAAAGCCGTGAGTAGTGAGTAGTATATCTACATTTTACACTTAAAGCTTTCAATTTACTGAACGAGGTGCTGTGAACATCAGCCTACAAGGCAGCGAGCAGCAATTAGGGTCGTTTCATACTTGCTTGTACTAGGTAATTTACTCTTTCGTATAATGAGGTGGTGCTCATTATATAAGTGTATGGTAATTATACAGTTTGTTTGACCTTAGCTTTATGTACTTATATTGAATTTTGTTTATTGTATGCAATTTTTTTAATTAGTAACTTAGCCTGCGTTTGGCTTCAATGTAAAATTTAAAATATGCATACTTCGAAGAAAATATACAGTTGAAGTAAGAAAAACTTTTTACACATTTGAATGATTCTACACATTTTCAGAAAGTCGATCTGATAGTTGAGTTGTTCAGAAAAAGTAGGAAGAAACTCAACTGCAATCTTCTTTTAAAAAACAGTGTACAACCTAGGACTTTTAAAAACTAAATATCTAAAAGTGATACGGGAAAAATAATTTGGGGTTTAATGCGTTACACTGTAACGTAATTATTTTCCTGGACATAACGCCATTACAAGAAGTCTTCAATAAAGTAATGTTTTAACGCTTTCAAGTCTTGCCTAATACTTTAAATTTGTGGATAAATATCGCCAACGTTTAAAACTATTGCTAATATCTTCTTGCATTTTGCACATTATTGCATGTTTTTTCCGATCCTTTTTTATTCTCTTCATCCATTGTTTTTTCAATCCGATACTCAGTTTTAGAATGACACAGAAGTGAACAACCATTTATTTTTTTTATTAGGTGTCATACTAAATAAATAAATTTTCAACACACTTGCTCGTAAAATGAGCCTAATTCTATTGAATTTAGAACTATAAACTGGGCTATAAGTCACGCGTGCATAATATATTATACCCTAGTGCATAATATAATGAATCCTACAAAGTTGAATTGTACATTTGTGCAAATTAAATGCGAGTAAACAGAGCATATTTTATTGATCCGGGTTATACATTAAATTTTTTCAGAAACAACAAAGAGGTTTTATACCACTTCAAATCCATATACATTTTTAAATGCTTACGCCTTATATTAGTTAAACAAAATTGTATATCAAACAAATTATTCACAATTTACAATAATTTGTTACAAAACATTAAAATATTTGGATTTACCACTCCAAATTAAATATTTTCATGTAAAATAGGCTGTATATGCTATACAGCCATTGACACATTTGGCGGAAAAAAAAACCTACGCGCATGCGCGAAGTTCGGCGCCATTTTTCAATCACAATTCACAGCTTTGTTATCAAGTGTGTTTGTTATTTTATGACCACGTATGTCTGTCTTTTACTCACAAGTGTGTTGAAAAACGTCGTATATAACTCGTGAGCGTTTCTAATTACAGTCTCGGCTCATTATTAAGCCCTCGCCTGTGGCTCGGGCTCAAATCACAGCCTCGACTGTAATTAGCAACTTCGCTCACTTGTTACATAATATACTATAACAATTTAATGTTTGAGGCTTTGCTAGTATGTTTTTTCTTAAACTAAAACGTCTAAAACTTCGAGTTTTTCGAAGACAGATTTCTTTATAAATATACTTTTTATTTTATTTTGCAAAGTAATGTTTGTAAGCTGTTTTTTTTAGCTTTTTCAATGGATTTTTGAAATCCAACTAGTATTTTTAGAGATAAGCGCGTTCGAACAAACAAATGAACATCATGCTTTACTATGACTAAATATTTATGTAAATTGTTTTACTATTTTTATTTTTTTATTGTACTAATGCGACTGAATCCATCATGTAGTACGTTTTCGAAAGGCTATTAAATTCATCGTCGAGTTGGTGCAGTAGAATGTTGCTGAACTATTAATGCGTTGCCCAACAGCCTATCACAAAGTTTTCTCCATCAGGACTAAAAGCAAAACAAAATAACAACAGTGAGCAACTTCTAAGAGGAGTTGCTGTGAAATTATAGTTCACTCATTCGCTCTTATTAACATGCTAGCTGATAGCATAGAACTTTTTAAAACAGCTTTTTAAAACACTCTTCTTATATTCCACTAGTCGTTTATGTACTTTACCTATTTTGCAACTTTGTTGAATCCCCAATCCCCATCGACCTTATGCTTATAATGGTACCAGTGGTATTTACTTAGAATTTGGCACTTACTGAATGTATTATTTTTGAAGATTATGGCATCTTTGGTTCTGTGGGCAAAATCATGGTATCAAATCGAATAATTCGATCTATCATGGTGCGCGTGTAAGCTAACAAAATAGGATAAAATAACAAAATAATATTTATCGTGTCGATTTGACTATTTATCGACGGTCGCATGGTAGCCCTGCTGGAAGACTATCTGCCAAGACTCACCTTTAAAATAAAATTTTAATAGGGTCTGAAACTTATTTAAATCTCTATTGTTCAAATTTTGAAGTTAGTAACTGCAACTGCTGGAAACTTTCATATTTTCATATCATATCATAAAAAACTATAATTTCAGATTCAATACGACAATTGACGTTTGTTTACAATATCACTGTGTCGTTTAAAAAAATACCTACTCTTTGTTCACTAACATAATTTCCCATTCGATACCGACCTAATTGCAGATAATGTTAATATGGTATTATCTAACTTCCTGCTCAATGAACTCTGTTCGAAGCATTAATATGTAAAACAAAACACTAACAATAATAAGAACATAAACATATTTAACAAAGAATAGTCAGACTTTAATTTTTGCCAATAAAGAACGAAATACTACTTACCCAAGTATAATTTTAAATGTAACACTGCCATTTATAATCAGGCAACGTTTGTTAAAGAACAATTTACTCTGTGTTTTATTTCTACAAATCTTGGTAATTACTTCAAATTAGCATAATAAAAATCCGAGCAAAATTCTTATCGAAAATGGTACAAGGCATGAGCGTTTACTTAAAAAAAATGTTTCAAAATACCTGTTCAAAAGTAGTTTAAAGAAGAATTTTCTAAATCTCAGAACTAGATGTTTAATATTTAATAGTGAGAGATACACTTTGAGTATGTTTGCATTCATTAAAATAATATTCAATCCAACACATACAAATATTTTCGTTCGAGGACTCAGTATAGAAATAAATTCATTAAAACTGACCAAGTTTCAAGCTTTTTGTAGTGAATTGGTTTCGTTGGCTTACCTATTCAGTTCTCGAATATGTACATGTCGCAATAACATAGGTATTCAACTCCCTGTGAACTTTATAAGAAGAGCAAGAAAATCCGTCTGGAGCTGCCATTGAATGAATTCGTTTTGTAGTTTTATATTGAAATTTAAAATATTGATAGCAGCCCTCGACGGATTTTCTTGCTCTTCTTATAAAGTTCATAGGGAGTTGAATACCTATGTTATTGCGACATGTACATCTTCGAGAACCGAATCGGTAAGCGTAGGGAAGTGCTATGAAAACGAATAGTATGTTGTTCATAATATGACCGACTCTGTGTGAGATCAAGTGAACTTTTAAAAAAGCTTTTCACGTTAATTATCTCTCGTCACATAAATCATTTCAGTCGGGGGATTTTAAATTATTTTATTTTTTTTCAATTACTCTTTAACCGTCGCGTCGTGGGTTTTTCAAAAATTTTATTTTGTTTTTATTTCAAACTTTTTAAAGAGCATAATATAGGTACGATACATTACATTACACAACACCTCATTCCTCATCAGCCCTCTAATGTCCCAACCACCGCTGGAAAACCCATGTAGTTTATTTAAATACATAGCAAAGTATTATAATAAGTATTTACAACTCAACTTTGCTGGTGGCTCAACTTTGCTGGGGCTTTGTTGTAACGTAACTCGATATCATATTACGTAGAATGGTTTGTGCAAACCAATATTACCATTCTTCAAAACCACTGGTCCGATTTTAATGCGGTTTTCAGTGATGGCTTTGCATTTGTTTATCTATATCTATGAGTCTCTATGATTGATTTCTGAAACTAATAATTACACAACATAAGCTGGGAGTACCTCCTCGCGGTGAAGGCGGAAACAAATGTTTACTGCAGCGCCCCCTGATGAGTTGTTATCGTTAAACCTATTTAAGAACATTATATTAATCAAATCCAAAGCGATAGTTGAAAACGGCATTCAAATTGGACCAATGGTTTGCAAACAAATATTTACTGCCGCGCCCCCTGGTGAGTTGTTACCGTTACACCTATTTCAGAATATGCGCTAGTCAAATCCAAAGCCATCACTGAAAACAGCATTTAAATCGGACCAATGGTTTTGCAGATAAACGGTAACATTGGCTTTTACAAACAAATGTTTACTGCAGCGCCACCTGGTGAGTTGTTACCGCTACACCTATCTAAGAATATGCACCAATCAAATCCAAAGCGATTACTGAAAACCGCATTAAAATCGGACCAGTGGTTCTGGAGATAAATGGTAACATTGGTTTGCACAAACACCCTCTCACCCCAAACGCATATACCGTCTCCGTTCCGTCGTGGGTAATTATTGAGTGAAAATATAACATGGTGTAAAAACTATTGCAATCGATTATAATTAACGATTCAGAATAGTTTTTTCATATACAGAAGTTTTCCGTTTTATAAGGTCTGATAAGGTTTGATATAATAAATTAAAATTAATGTATTAAAAAATTTACTTCAAATAAATATATCTCAGGTTCTTTTGTTCCGGTTTTTTTCTGTAAGTCTCTAAATTCCACTATAACTTTTCACGAGGAAAACACCTGTTTCCCTTTGGGGTAGAGACAAGAGAACACCAATTGTTACGATTCAGACATAACTCTTTCGCTTGCTCCACGTTCATAAATCCTTTGATACATGATCGCTGGTTACGCTTACTTTTAACTAGGCCCTTTTAAAGAACGTCGCCAATTTGAACGGGATACGTAGGCAGCTTCTTCCAACAACACCATCCATTTTTACTCTGTACACCTCTTTCGTACATCTACTTTTACTCATCGTTTCCAAATCTCCAACCGTAGCATACCCATTTCAATCTTAGTCACTATATATTTTTTCAATCCGCATCTCTTTCTTATTTAACTGTTGCGCATGCTATCACTCAATTTAACTCCACACAAGCTCCGCAAAGCTCTCATCTCCACAGCTTTAATCCTGCTTTCATGTCTCTTCTGCCATACCCAAGATTTACTACCATACATAAGTGTTGGCTCCCAAACTCCCTCAAGTACGGCAAGACGAGCCCTTATTCAGTATAATTTTGTTTGCCATAATTCAGTATATGGCGCCTTTAACACAATTTCCTGCTTTTACCCTCCTTTCAATATCACCATCATACTTTCCATCTCTTGTAAATAAGGAACCAAAGTATACAAACTCTTTCACTTGTTCTATTTTTTCATCTACTATCACAATATTGCATTACGTCATATCTTCATTTTCAAACATATTTCCAAAACATCACTCGCGTTTGCTTAAATAAATTCTCGAAATAGTCCTTCCACTGATTCATTATCTCTTCATGCTCACTAACAATGTTCCTATCCTGATCTCTTAGCACACCCACTTTTGAGTCTCCAACCTGCCCTCGGGCTCTTTTGACTAATGCCAGAATAGTTTGGAATTGGCTCGAAAATTTTCTGAGAATTTCCTATCAAGCTTGTTCTTACATTCTTCTTTCTTTTTGCTAACAATATCTATCACAGTCTTTCTTAATCTATCATACTTTCCTTTTGCTACTCTTTTATCATCATTCAAGTCATTTCGTGTTCTATTTCTGCCTCTCACAGCTATTAGATCTAGCCACGCTTTCTTCTTTTGTGGTACAATACCTTTCACTTCATCATGCCCCCACTCGTTTTTATCCCTTTTGACATTATTCTTCCACATATTTATGTGGCCGTTTCTACCATATAATTCTTAAATCTACTCCAATATTCCTGTAACTCACAGTCTTCGTCATTCAATAGCATTCTTTCACGATGATCCGTTGATTACTGAATACCCTATACAACAGCAGTTATTTTCTATATGTGTGTGTGCATGCGTGTGTTTTTTAGTATCTAGTTTTAAGAAACATTTTTATTCAACTGTATATCTATAAATATTTATAAAATTGCGCACATATTTAAGTTTAGAAAATACGCAACGCAGTGCTAGGCGAGGTCCAGCCCCGACTGCACTCAAGCTTAAATAAAGGATTACATTTGAGCCTGATGAAACTATTAGGACGTAAAAGCCGCTTGATAATTTTCTAATTTAAATACATAGCGTATTTTCTATAACTTGGACCGACCCAAATTAGAGCAAGATTGACCTTCATCGCCAAATAACGGTGCACGAATGAACGCGTCGTATGTGAGCAATCTACGGTCTATCAAGATTTTGTATTCGCATTTATACTTTACGTAAACATTAAATGTAGAAGGGGAAGCGTTATTTCACACAGTACTTTTTGCAGTGACATTATTTCGGAAGAATCACGGAATGGCGAATGATATAGGTAGTTTTTAAGGGGGAATAAGCCTATATTCAACTTTATTTAACGTTATGGTAAAATAAAGTTCGAAGACTCGAAAATTAAAGCACACGGCTTATGAAGGCACTGCCTTCCCATATGACCGCAGGAGCAGTAGTATTTGAAAGCAGATTTTTATGTGCTACTTGCACATGAAGGTGACTTGAATTAGGTAGTTGCCTTTTACTACGTTCTAATCGCGCAACGGTAGAAATTTAATATTGTCTTAAGTTTTCACGATTCATAATTTAAGTAAAACTACTTTTTAACCGGATTAATCGCGTATATTAGAACGTAAAAATGTAAAATATAAATTATCTGCGATTAATCCGGTTAAAAAGTAGTTTTATTTAAATTATAATAATAATAATAATCATTTATTTGCCAAAAATACAGTGTTTGTTACAGGTTTTAGTGTAGTGTTAACATTAAGAATCAACTGTATCTACCCCTTATAAGTAGGTGTGCAAAATTTTTCTTAAACTAAGTAATACATAAAATGTCAATATTCTAAACATATTTTTAAAATGAATAATAATCATGTCAAATCGAGATAAATAGTAATTAATGGTCCATTATAAAGTAATAATATTCTATAATTGATTGTTATTTTGAGATGTCATGGTAATAATATAAGTTAAATAATAAGTAATTAGTAATCTCACATTTTATAGCCTAAAAATTCTGAGACAGAGTAAAAATTCATCTCATGTAACCATTTCAACAATTCGTTCTTAAATTTATTTGGAAAATTTGGTAGGTCTCTCATAATGTGTGGCAATTTATTATATATTTTTATACACATGTAAAAAGCATTTTTTTGAAAAAGAGTTAATTTACAATTTGGAATAATTAATTTATTTTTGCGAGTATTCCTCACTACCTGGTTTATGTCATGCTGGCTTGTGAAAAAATTGTTATTATTTCTTACAAATGTACATATCTCTGCTATATATAGACAAGGTAGGGGAAGAATTTTAAATTTTTTAAAATAGGGTTTACACGACTCATCATATTTAATCCCAGCAATGGCTCTAATACACTGTTTTTGTGCTTTAAATACTCTTTCAACCTCTACACTATTGCCCCAATTTATCAAACCATAGCGAAGGATTGATCCAATGTACCCATGATAGGCAGTTAGAGCTTGTTCGACAGAAGCTATTTTCCTCAGTCTGTATAGAGCAAATACAAATTTGTTAATTTTTTTGCAAACACTGTCAACATGTATTTTCCAATTTATGTGTTCGTCTAAGGTAATGCCAAGGAACTTTGTATTATCTACCAAAACGATATGATCATTGTCATACTTTATATTAAAACTTATTTTTACAGCATTTGATGTCCGAAAATTAATAGCTTTCGTTTTTTTTATATTTAGTTTTAGGTTATTATTGTTCATCCATTCGGTTATTGTTATTATTGTATGATTGATTTCGTCTTGTAATTCTTTATAATTTTTATTTTTGTCACCCTTAAATATAACAGTAGTGTCGTCAGCAAAAATGAAACATTTATTTTTAGTGATGTCTGGTAAGTCATTTATGTACAACAGGAATAGGATAGGTCCTAATATACTTCCCTGTGGGACGCCGTTTCGGATTTTGGAATAAGGTGAGCATGCAGTGATTTTTGTTTTACTATTCAAGTCTATTCTAGAAATGTGTGTACTTTGTTCACGGTTTTCAAGGTAGCTCTTAAACCATTCATAAACTATTCCTCTAACTCCGTAATTGTACAGTTTTGACAGAAGAAGAGAATGACTAACGAGGTCAAATGCCTTTGACATGTCGAGGAATAGAGCTACTACTGGTAGTTTTTCATTAAGGCATTCAGTTACATATTTGATGAGAGAGAAACATGCTAAGTTTGTTGACTTTCCTTGTTGAAAGCCATATTGCTCATGTTTAATAATTTTATTTTCATTTATGAAAGAAACTAGCCTTTTTGCCATAATCTTTTCAAATATTTTTGATATTACTGGTATAAGCGTGATGGGTCTGTAATTGTTAAGTTCTAAGGGATCGCCGGATTTGAATAATGGCTTAACAATAGACAGTTTTAGTTTAGTTGGAAATTTACCTTGTTCGAGTGAGAGATTTATGATATGGCAGAGAGGAACAGATAATTCTTGGGAGCATGATTTAAGTAATTCTGTGGTTATTTCATCGTAGCCTACTGAATTTGTATTTTTTAGAGATATTAGCGTTTGTTTGACTTCGTCTTGTGTAACCGGTGTCAAGAACATGCTTTTTGTCAACTTGTATGTGTTTGTGTTTTTAAGATTTGAGTCATTTTTTTTTGAAATGTCAATAAAATATTCATTAAATGTTTGTGCTATGTCATTAAAATTATTAATAATTGTATTTTTAGATTTAATACATTTGATTTCGTTATTTAAAGGTGATTTATTGATGTTTTGCTGAATTATTTTCCATGCAGCTTTGCATTTATTAGCTGATTTTGTCAACGTTTTGGCATGTTGTAATTTCCTGGACGTTAAAACACATTTTTGTAAAGTTTTTGAGTAGGTTAGGTAATCTTGGCGGTATTTAAATTTATTGATTTTAGTAGAGTTGATATATTTATAATATAATTTTCGTTTTGTGTTACTACTCTTCCTTATGCTTTTAGAAATCCAATTCATTTTATTCTTTTTTACACTAACCTTAACTTTTAATTTTGGAAAGCATTGATTAAACAGCATAGTGATTAAGTCATGAAATTCATCAAATGCTTTGTCACAATTTGAATTTGTTAACACTTCACTAAATGTTAAGCTTTTAATATAATTACAAAACTTTTTTTTATTCTCATTGCTAAAATCTCTTTTGTATTCAAACCAATAGTTGAGTTTATTTAATTCACCTGCATAGAAGGACAATATTTGGCATGTGTCATGATCAGAAAACGATACAGGCTTAGTGCAGCCTTTTGCATTGTGGATATTACAAGCAAAAAGGTCTAAACATGCTTTCTTTCTTGTAGGTATATTTATATTTAAGTCAATATTGTGATTTTGTAGAATGCTAAGTAATGTGCAGCTATTTTTATTTTTTGTCAATATATCAATATTCCAGTCACCGCAAAGTATTATTTTTCGTCCTTTCTTATTTAGTTTAGTCAAAAGTGTATTAATTTTTTCAAAAAATATTGATATTTTAGACGTTGGGGTGCGATAAATGCACACAATTAATATTTTCGGACTTAAAATTTCGATACCGCAACACTCAAAGTTATCTTTTTCTGAGAGGCTGTCCGTTATTCTTAACGTTTTATATTTATATTGGTCATTGATTAAAATGCATGAACCTCCTCTTTTTTTGTCATCTCTTGACCAATGTGCTGCCAACTTATAGTTGTCGAGAACAACATTTATTTCGTTACCGCGTTTAATAAAAGTTTCACTCAAACAAATTACATCAATATTACTTTTTTTTACGTTTAAGATCATTTAGTAATAATTCTAAGTGATCTTTTTTCCTAAAAATACTCGCAATATTTTGATGTAGTAGTCTAAAATTATGATTTGTCGTAGTTTCGAAAAAAACATTTAGTATCTTTACTTATTTTTTTAAAGTAATGTAGAATGGTACCTTTTGTTTGCTCTTTTGTGTTTATTATGTTTTGACATTTTAAGCTACTTGTATTGTTACATTTTTTAAAATAGTATGGGATTGTGTTTTTGGTTACCAGGGGACGCTGACTGAGACATGAAGGTTGACAATTTACAGTTTTAATTGATTTATTATTGCGCTTATTATGTTCTTGCCAGATGTTCCTAAAATTTTTTATGTATTTTTTTGAGTATTCTTGTGATTCAATTGCAATTTTTAATTTGTCGCATATTGATCTTAAAGTTATATTATAATCTCCAATTGATGTTAAATTAATAAATTTACAATTGGTGAAAAGGGAGCTTATAGTTTTTAAATTGTGATTTAACGTTGATGTGTTTAAATAAGGATTGTACATGTTTGAGATTAGGAAAACCTGAGTATTTGCCATATTTTTTAGTGCAATACTAAGTTCACATAGCATTTTGGTAGGATTTTTGTCGTTTGAACCTATGAATAAAATTAATATGTCATTTTGACCTAAATGCAAGTAGTTTGTGTTGAGAACAGTGGAACAATCCGCGCCAGGCTTAACAAAAGAGTTAATGTTACATTTATAAGGTGAGTTAAGAAATAGAGTATTTAAAACGCCAGAAATTCCAATAGCTTGTTGATCACCCAAAATTAATACTTCAGTTGGTTTATTGTTGGTTATTACACTAGGTTCTGGTTTGTTAGGCTTCATAGTTTGGTGTGAGGACTGGTTCAGTATCTGTAGGTTTTGTTTTGGTTTAGTCTGGAGGGGCAGTGTAATCGATGTTGGTGTTGGTTTAAATAAAGTATTTTTTAACATATCTGTTTTATTTTCCGGTATGTCTTTTATTTTCTTTTTGTGATGAAATGCGTATTGATTTGATTTTTTCCTTTTTTTGAGAATGACACTTCGGTGAGCTAGTGGCTGAGTTAAGAGCTGGTAAAAATCTTTTGTAAGTTTCTATTATCCTATAACATTTATTTAATTCTATTTGTAGTGACTTATTTTCCGTCGTTAAGTTTTCAATTTCCATATTTGCTGACATCAATTTTGTGTTTAGTTCATCCATTTGGATTTTAAATTCATTGATCTCGCTGTCATTTAAGCATTGCGAAATTTGTAGGCTTTTCATGGTACTGTCAAGTATGGACGCGTTTGAATAATCAAAAGTACTATTTGAAAATCTTGAGGCATCTATTGAGTTAGATCTTCGGATTTTTCTTCTTTGTGTTACATTTTCAATCTGAGTATTATCCATGTTTATGATTTGTTTATATTATATTGCTTCTCAAATCTGATATTGTACAAGTTATGTCAAGCGCCCTCTATATTTTTAGAGTCTTATTAAGAGGTAAGTATTGTTATAATAGCAAATTGTATTGGGCTTCCAAGAAATACTTCTGGTGTAAGAACACAGAGGTCACTTTTTGATTTGGATACTGGACCAGATCAGACTGGATTAGCGCCCTCTATAGTTTTATACCCTTACTAGTTTGATCGATGGTTACTTAAAGTTTGTCAATATTCGCTTTTGTCAATTAGTTCCTTTAAATATAGATGTCATGGTTTTAAATGGTTAGTCCATGGACCGATAAAGTCCCGTTAAGTGTTCGTTATGATAATTATTAACACTTGTTTACACTTCGTATTGTTAATAACTCAAGTCTGATTATACGTTTTTCTTCACTGTTTAATGTGTTTATGTGCTTTTCATATTATGTTGTTACTACTTTTAAACATATTGTGCACTCAATCCGTTGTAGGTACTGTAGTTTTGTGGTTATGATTGTTCGATAACTATCTATTGCTGAAATGATGTTATTCACTGTTTGTTTCTGGAGATAACACTGTCACATAATATTTAGGTATCACTCAACACAATTAATTTACTTTTAACTCAATATATCGATAACTTTTATTTTTTAGAAATTAATTACTTGGAGATAATGTTTACACGACCACGAGACTACCCACAAAAAAGCGTTATGAAAATATTTAATAGCTGTGAGGTGGCTGCGTGTATGTCCTGGGGCCTAACGACATCAAGCATCAAGTTTTTACAGCAGCGGATTTGCTCGCTATACCAGATCCCGCAACAATCACGACAGCTGATTCTGCACCATCGCCGCCGCCGTCCAAGCAGCAGGCCAAGCCTAAGTGTGGCACCTAAAAGGCGCGTTGTGAAGAAGCCATGATGACACTTTCCTTAACTTGTTTACTTTTGAGGGTTAATGTAAATTATTTTCGTATTGACTGTTTGTTAATGTTAATTTTTGTTTTGCTTGTCACTGACACTGACATTTAGTCAAACGTCAGCTTGTCATTTCAATCAACAGCCTGTCCAAGTATTTCTGGCTACGTTCTGAAATCGTGTTTTAAATATTTTAATCGAGTGTAATTAGTTCTTTTCTTGTTTAGCCTGGTAGTTCAAGTAATGCATTTTGTTTTGTTTTTAACTTAATTTTTATAAATATTATTAGTGTATATCACATATCTATCTTATTATATATGACTTCTTCAGATGATTTAGATAACTCTGACTCTTCAGATTTTCTGTCTTGTTCTTCAGATGGATTGAACAGTTCTGGTAGCTATCACAGTACCCTCCTTCCTTTGTCGAAGTATCTTGATTTACAATTCTCAGGCTTTCTGAAAAATTTTAATGTTGTCCATATAAATGCCCAAAGTATTCCGGCACACTATCCCGACATACTAGCATCCTTTGAATGTAATACAATTCACGCAATTCTTGTATCCGAAACTTGGATGAAACCATGTCTTCCATCTGCTTCTTATTCCCTACCTGGGTTTAATCTGCTTCGCAACGACCGTGATGATCGCACTGGAGGTGGAGTCGCCATCTACCTTCGATCACATATATCATACAAAATATTAAAAACTTCGACCTCAACACCAAATGCTGCCGAGTACATCTTTATCGAGGTTTCATTAGCACATACCAAACTCCTGCTAGGAGTCTTATACAACGTGTAACAAAATGGAGAGATAAAACTTTAGGGTTAGCTTCTATACCATACGTAGAATGTACAGTAAAAGAATTAGCATGATCAGTGCTGGTATAGACTTTCATACAAATTTTTTAAATTATTTTACAATAAAATATTTTGACAACCCTAGTCAACCTAACAAGCTAAAAATAGACTTGCGCCGCAATCAGTGACCTTATGACCTTTCCCGCACCGGCTGAATAGCGAGCGATACGCCGCGCCGCGGCCGCCCACTGCGAGTAGCGCGGATATCAGCGCAGCTGATTGTTACTTACCTATTGTTTGGCACATTGAATGACACAATTTTTATCACACTACCTAGCTAATGAAAACAAATAAAACAACATGTTAGTACAAATTTCAAGTTTCTATTTATTAATAATAAACGGGTTGCCCGGAAGAAATCGGGTTGCCTGAAAGAAATCACTTAAAGCTTTTTAAATCGCTTAAATATTGTGTACATAATTATTTCTACGTTTAATGACAAATAAAGAGTGTTTGTTATAATTATTACAACTTAAATTTGTAATATCTGACAAACTCTTATGGCAAGTATCGCACTTATTTCAATCGACATTCAGTTCACTTTGCGTAAAAACACTCACAACTGTATCTAGGGTTCCCCTTACACTTGGCCAGAATTACAAAAACGGCTCACAATTTCTGCCTTCTTTTTCAATACACACATCCACATGACGTTTGTGCCACCGACAAAAGCCTAACCGAGGAGGTCTCAAATCCGCTGGTATCAGCTCTTGCGTCCATCGGGAATGATAAGGATGTTGGCCATCATCACTAAGTGTGCGCCATATCACCATGTGATTGACATCCAAAAGAGCGCCGACTCGTCCAGTGCTGCTCCTCGGATCCTCCTCGAAATGATCCAAGACTTGCTCTTCTTAGTTCTCGGAACGCGAAGGTGGCCGCGCTGGGTTTCGCGTGAAAAGAACCGGCGCGGTGAGCCGCAGACTCATGCTTCGAAACACGCCATAGCCGGGTAAGTGGCGCTGTTCAGCTGCCGGCCTGCACTCCACAAACCGCTGCCTGTAAAGTCTTCGAGCTTCGTTGATGCTGTGGTTACTAACGGCTCCAACATACAGAATCATATCGTAACATTTGTTGTTTGAATACACATGTCGTATAACAATACTTTCTCCAATACTTTCAAGTCGGGAAATTTTAAGAAAACTTCGAATAAAATAGCGATAGCAACTGACGTTCACACTTCAAAACGGACATGAAAGAACTGAAATAAATTTCTATTAATTTTACTAATAACCGAACCAAACAGTTCTCTAGTACCTAATTTTTTTAGGGTTTTTCCGCACCTATACCTAGCGATATGACAAACAAAATCTTGGTATCCAATTTATTTCATAATACAGTGAAATGACTTCATTATATTATGTTTTTGTATTGTTAAGTTATTCTGTTACAAATAAATAGTTTTCACTCCTGAAATCACTTCAATAGTTTTTAAGTTGTTTGTTCAATATCAAAATATTAAAAACTGTTATTTGTTAATTTACGTAACTTATTTTTACGCTTCACACATTTTAAATAAAGAAATTAATCCATTTTGTTTCTCAAGAAAGAGAATAATAATAAAAGATAAAGATTCCTCATAAAAAAATAAAGTTTCAGGACAGGTATACTTAGGATATTTTTCCCTATAGCGTTTGAAAATAATTTCAGCTGCCTGAAACAACCGCAACTAAAAACAATAATTAGTTAGTCATCAGTAATTTAACTTTTTTAAATAAAAAATTTAGTTGAGTTGAGAATTTGTTCATAATAAATATTGAACGGAACAACCTTTAGTTTGGCTTGGAAGTGACGCGGCGGCGGTAAATCTCAAAGGGTATAATGCCGAAAGGCGCAAGTTCGCGACGAGACGCCGAAAGAAGTCCCGCGATTTGAGCGATAATACACCTTGTGTGTTTGTTATAAGAGCTATGCACGGGTTATCTTTTATGAAAACGACTTTACTTAGTTGCTAGTTGCTAATTTTATTAATTTAAAGCTTTGTTGTCGTATGTATTGATAGTTATAAGTATGAGAGAATACCTACAAGAAGTACAAGAAGCTGTAAGTATTGTATCATAGTTTGAGGTTTACAAAATCATAGGTATTTACCGAATATGTTTCCTATTATAATTCTTAGAAAGTTTGAATGTAAGAGAGAGAGGATATTTCTTCGTTTTTTATTAGAATTGTGGGTAAGTTTGATTGTCTATTTGAGTCTCTCTTCATTAGGTATAAGTTGCGATTTGACGCCGTGCGAAAGAATTTCCACGTAATACCTACCGATAGATTTGTAATAATTTCATACTTATTAGTTTCTTGCAATAGCGTATTTCTAAAGAAATGTGATAGTTTTTTGTATGACAAGTTTGATATCATAGTTTATTGAGAGTACCTAACTTAATGTTTTGTTTTACGTTTCTCTTAAATTGATGATTACTTATGCTTAATTTGATAACATTTTTGATTTTAGTCGTAAATGTATTTCGATCATGTATGTTGTTAAGTACCTATTAGAAATAGAAGGCTACCGAGCCTCAGCATCCGTTCATAACCACAAACAGTGCGACTTCTAAGTATTAAACGTTTTTAAAATACGTAACACTTAAACGTGAGAGCCCGGGAGTAGCGAGCGAGCGATCCGCGGCAGACAAAGGGCATCGAACTTGCTATTTCATAGACTATAAAAATTATGCAGAATGCTGGATTACTTAAAATTTATTTCAAGCTTTATTGTATGGTGGTGATGATAGTTGTAAGTGTGTGAGAATAAACAAGAAGTTAAATATCCTTGTCAGTGATGCATCATAGTTTAAGGTTAAGAAAATATATTCTCACGGATAGTTAAAATAAACGTGTTGTCGGTTCGAACGTGCAAATCTATTATTTCAGTAGAGTTTTAAATTGGTAAACCGCGTGATAAACGCACATATTGGTGAAAAGGTAGTTTTAAAAATATTCTGCACTTAGATACTACCGAAAAAAACATTCCCGAGACGTTGTTGTCGTCTAATTTAGTAGGCACAAAATTACACTTTGTAGTATCTCTCTTGGTTACTTATCGCTTTATTTTAACGCCATCTGTTATCGAATAGATTCTATCAAAAGGTAACAGCTTTTTTTAGGGTTGACACTTAGATATTTTGATCTAAACTTTGAACTTGTTTTCCGAACCAACCGTAAGGATTACAAGTTTATGTTACTGTTACTTATAAACTACACCACCAAACATACAATCCCCTTAAGTATTATCTCTTCATTATGTTACACGTTGTATAGTCCACATTGCACCATTAATTACTTTGAAACCTTAGATACTATACTAGATGAAATGGTACCATTGTACGAGCATACAATACTGATGGGTGATTTTAATACATGCTTGTTAAAAAACGATGTGCGCGCCAAAAAACTAAAATCCATAGTTAAAAGTAGCAACTTAAATTTACTACCATCTGGCGCTACACATTATTTTCCTGATTCTGCTCCTTCTCTCTTGGATCTCATGATTGTGTCCTCAATTAATCACGTTGCTACGCATGGACAAGTCGAAGCAGAGGCTTTTTCGTATCACAATCTGGTCTACTTGTCCTACAAGTTAAAAATTCCTAAATTAAAGCCCAAAACACTTCTGCAACGAAATTTTGGTAGCATTAACTACAACGACCTTCTCGAGGATGCGCGTAATGTCGACTGGTCCGTGGTTGTAAATGCTGACGACCCTGACATACAAATCTCTACTTTCAACTCCTTGCTTATTCAGCTTTATGACCGACACGCCCCAGTTCGGCCAGTTAAAATCAAACATCTCCCTGCTCCATGGCTCACCGACGAAATCAAAGCTCTTATGAGAAAAAGAAATAACGCTCGAACTAAATACAGAAAGAATCCTACTGAAATTAACTCCGAGAGATATCGTACACTTCGCAATCGCTGCAATACTATGTGTAGGGATGCACAACGACGCCATATCCACAACTCAGTTTCAAACGGGAATCCCGCTAAAGTGTGGAACTTCCTTAAAACATTAGGTATTGGCAAAAACAAAAATAATTTTCCATCTGATAGTTTCGACATTCATAAGATGAATCTTCATTTCTCTACATCAAGCTTAGTAGAAGCTTCCGTTAAAGCAAAGACGATTAAACAACTTTCTTCGTTGCCTTTACCTATGTATGAATCATTCATTTTTAGTCCATTCACTGAATGTGGTGTTAAGAAAGCTATTGAATCCATTGCCTCAAATGCTATCGGGACGGATTACATAAGTCGGAAAATGATCTTGATTCTCCTAGATTTCCTTCTCCCTATAATCACTCACATTCTGAATAATTCAATAAGTTCCAAAAAGTTTCCAACTTTATGGAAAGACGCCGAGGTCATTCCGTTGCCTAAAACAAAAACCCCTGCTTCTTTCAAAGATATCCGACCCATCTCTGTTCTCCCATTCTTGTCAAAAATTCTCGAGCGTCTTGTCCATCAACAACTTAGCGAATTTCTTCACAAGAATAATATACTCAACCCTTTCCAATCAGGATTCCGACCTGGGCATAGTACCGTCACTGCGTTAGTCAACATAACTGACACTATTAGAATGGGCATGGAAAATAAGCAGCTTACCATCCTGACCTTACTTGATTTTAGCAACGCCTTCAATACCGTAGATTTTGATATCCTTCTACAACTGCTCAGCTCTCTTAACATATCTCCATCAGTGATTGACTGGTTTCAAAGTTACTTGTACGGTCGCCGGCAGCGCATAGTCTTAGATGGTTCAACCTCGACCTGGACTGATATCAAAGCTGGCGTCCCACAAGGTGGCGTGTTGTCACCTCTCTTGTTTTCGATTTTTATCAATACTATATCTCGTAATTTAACTTCTTCTTACCATATGTATGCAGACGACTTGCAAATATACTCTCAATCTAGACTGGAAGACTTAGCACAGACTATTAATGTAGTTAACAGTGATTTGGCCCATATACTTGACTGGAGCAAAAGTCACGGCCTACTTGTTAACCCTGCTAAAACACAAGCTATTGTTATTGGTAGCCCAAATATGATAAACAGAATTAACTGGTCTACTATTCCTAATATAATTTTTGACGGTGCCAATATACAAATCAAGGAGTCAGTTAAAAACCTTGGTGTTATTTTCGATCACACTCTAAGCTGGAAGCCCCAAATTGACGAAGTGAGCAGGAAGATGTTTGCCGCAACTAACTCCTTAAAACGTTTGCGCAATCTTTTGCCTGTGCCTACCAAAATTTCCATTGCCCAATCTCTTTTTCTCCCAATAGAACAACTTAATAAACTTGAGCGCATTCAAAATCTCTGCATACGATTCATATTTGGATTGCGGAAATATGACCATGTCTCCGAATTTCGCACTAAGCTCAAGTGGCTACCTATTCGCTTTCGCCGGAATATTCACGTTCTATGTCTACTGTACCGAATTCTGTTCAATCCCATAGTACCTAACTATCTTCAAAACTATTTTAGGTATCGTCATGATCAACATAATCGTCATCTGAAAATTTAATGCTAAGCACACCACCACATTCTACCGATCTTTATGGTGATGCGTTTAAAATCCGCGCGGTTTCCTTATGGAATGAGTTGCCTCTTAGTATTAAGTCAGCTAAAACCATCAATACTTTCAAAAAACTTTTAAAATCTTATTACTTATCCTTAACTGAAGAAGTCAATGTGTAGTTTATGTATGTATATTTGTATTTGTATGTAATATATGTTTATTACTATTATGATGTAAATTATATTTAGATGTATGTTCATTGCTATTTATGTTGTAAATTATGTTTGTAAATTTTGTTATTCATAGTTTTGTTTTTCTAAGAACTTACCTTTGTTAAAGCTCCATCTACAAATAACATTTTCTTGTACTGGGGTTGCCTGGTAGAAATCGCTTCCTGGCGATAAGGCTGCCCTTTATACATTGTTTTCTTTTTATTTGTTCTTTGTTCTGTATTTTTTATTATGTATAATAAAGGGTAAATAAATAAATAAATAAATATGAATCGCGAAAACTTAAGACAATATTATGTGAACCAGTACGGACTGGAAAGTGCAAACAAAATACGGCAGTTAGAATGTTTGAAAAAACGGCAAGCACGACTGTTAACATCTTTGAACTTTTTGAAGAGATGTCGTGACGACGTTCTGATCCCTGTGCCTACGCGGTTTTCTTTTACGTATCTTGGGACGCATGAAGTGCAAGCGAGAGGACGATCAATTATTAGACTGTGCTTGAGACGCATAAATAAAAAAACATAAATCATACTTTCTTACTAGGTAACGTAAGGTTTGCGTGCGCCTTGTAGTTTGTGAATATAAAGTTTATAAGCGCGAACCAACCTTACGGCAGATGTAAGAATTACATTTGAAATATTAAAAATAAAAAATAAAACTGACTAAAAAATTTATGCACTTCTTAATTGTTTTTCCTATGCAACATATAGCCTAGCCGGCTACCTTCTAATAAACCGAATTGAGTTAAATGTAAAGTGATCGATTGCAGTGAATAAGATATTAAAGAAAGTTATCAATGAAAATATATATAAAAATATAAAATGAAATATATGAGAAATATACGATGATATGATATGACTTAGAAGTTGTTAGCGAAAGAGATAACTCAGTTTCAAATCCACATCGTTCGCGAACGTATCACATTTTCATGGAAATCGCGTATTTACTACAATCGCATTATCCATGCAAGAGTTATCATCGATTGCTCGTTCATACGTGAAATACGAACATACCATTACGATCGAAATACTTGATAGCAAAATACCTGTTACCGTAGATCATTTTATCAGATTGTTATAAGATTGTGTTTCGGTAAAAAGATGACTAAAAGATTTTCTTTTTTTTTATAACCTTACGAATTGTGAGGTTCATAATCTAAATGATAAAGGATCTGATCTGAAGATGAAGTTCAGGAGTTTAACAGTATGTGTACATATACAGGGTTGATTTGCCAAATTTTTTTTACACAATAAGTATCATTTATAGAAACGATTTTTGCAAAAAAAATATTTATTTTTTTACAAGGAAATTGATTTATCCGCTAACATAATAACCAAGGCATGGTCACTCTAAATTACCATTACAATAAAGATGACTACGCGCTACTACACACATTTTGTAGTACTACGTCGTAGTATTATCAAAGAAATGCCGCGTCGAAGTCATCAACAGTGACTATTTTTTTAAAAGTTTGTGCGTCCATATTTCTTCTTTTTTGTACTGATCGACGCTAAAATAAATATGCAGGTACTTTTATATCGTATCCAGGGACCGGAACCGCTTACCCTTAAAGAGGTTTTTGATTGGGTTTTTCATAGACTTGTTTTAAAAAACCCTATCAATTTGGTAACCGTATCGAAGACTTACCCTAATTTAAGGCTTACCATATCAATAGAGTTAACTGCATGTAAGCAGTAAGCCTATCGAAAACCCTATTGAAGGTTGCCGATTCAATAGGGTTTTAAAACCTGCAGGCAAATTTAATCTCTAAGAATATCAAATTATCAAAAATATCACCATCTATTCAATCTCGCACTTCGAATTATACTTCCAAATTCAACAGTATGCGCGAAAAGAGATAGAAATAGGCTAACCCTATCACAGGGTAAGCGCATCCGAAAGTAGTTAACTTTATTCAAAGTGTTACCACGTCGATAGGCTTACCATATCAATAGGGCTACACTTTCATATGGTAAGATTTTGATAGGGTTACCCTATCAATAGGCTTAATCAAATAAAGGGGTTTTCCGGTCCCTGACGTATCAAAGAAACTAACATTTAAATTTGGCTGGTGGCTAAAAATCAACTCTGTATAGCCTTGGCTAGTAGACTTGATCATGATCTCTAGTGAGCCGGGCATTGAATACTCTTTATGGCGGAAACCACTTAAGCTCAGCCATAAAGATTATTTATTATATAAATATTCAAATAGTTCGCCCTTAATTTCATACTTAACCAGGTAAGAATAGCCAGAGAGATTTATTATATGAACAAAAGCAGTTAAGGAAAAAGGAAATTGTAGAATACTGGTCATCTATGAAACGAACTTTGTTTCTATGGAAACTTATAATACTCTTTCATTACAATTTTTTCTTGACGACCGGCTGGTGTAGTGGTAACATACATTGCCTTCTATGCCAGAGGTCCTGGGTCCTGGGCGGTCCTGGGCGGCGAATATTTGTGTGATGAACACAGATATTAGTCGTCAAGTCATGGATGTTTATATGTTTATTTAAGTTTATTCTAATAAAAGTATATGTTTATTCAATAAGTATGTTTATATATTTCTTAAGTATATCAGTTATCTAGTATCCATAAAACAAGCTCTTTAAGAAAGTTAATGTGGGCTAGATAATGTTCTGTGATTGTCATAAATATTTATTTATTTATTTACAATCCAATTTCTTTATATTCGTAAAGATATAAGATTTTCAGAGGTTGACTTTCACAACAAGCTTTTAAAAAAGAATTAATATTCACCGGACCTAATGCATAAATGAAACATTTGAAACTAGCTAATCTCTGAATCTGAAATAGTTTTGTAATCATGGGCTATATTTATAAAATATTTCTTTTTAAACCTCACCTTATTTTAACATCATGTAATCAATGAAAAATGACGTTCAAGAACATCAAGAAAATCAAGTAATTGAAGCACCATTGTAGGTTTTTTCTAATGCTTAATAACATTGTAAAAATGCCTAGAATTTCAAGGTAAAGGGCACTTGCATAAAGCTTTAAGGGAAAAATCCTAATTCTAACGTTTACCACTTCAGGTACTTTACACTTCGAAAAGGGCCGAAGGCTGCAAAGCAATTAGGTCAAGTATAAAAATAACGTTCCCGACGAACTCGATTCGTTTCCGTAGCCAATAAAAATGTCAGCCTCCCAGACCAACAGGTTACGGCAGGAAATAGAGTTGGCCTTTTTTCTCTTTCTAATAAGATTTTTTCTTCTGTAAATTTGTGTTTTTGCTGTAAGGAGGTTGATTGAGATTGCTTGAAAAAGATTAAGTTGAATCGCTTCAAGCGCTCACTGTCTTGTCAGTCAGCATTTTATTTTCATAAATGGAATAGGTACTTGGATTATGTATTTCGTTGACTGTCTCTACATTTATTATCTGTTCCTCAGTGTTCCTCAGTTACAGTCTAGTGGATAAGAATTGCATAGTTATTCTTTTGCTGTCTCAATTATCATAAGTTCAAATGATTGTAAATCGTATAAAGTAAAGGAGTAGATAATAAATATCTCGATTCAGATTGTTTATTTTATAAATAACGATATGTTTATCTTCTTCTTTCTTAATATATAAAACTCTTCCGTTACTGACTGTGACTGAGTACAGCCAAAACTACTGGCCGTAGAGAGCTGAAATTTGTAACATACAATCCTTAAAGGTTGTGGGGCAGCACTAAGACAGGAATTTCCAAAATTCCCACGGCTACGGGAATTATTGGACTTTTTAGTTCGTATGAAAAATCTTATTCCTTGAGTACACATATGATACTTGGCACAAAGGTTTTTCAAAGAGTGACTGGTTGTGTTATGGAAGGAATTCCCGAAATTCCCCCGGGAACAGAAAATATATGATGTTTTATTTTGTATGAAAAAATCTTATTCATTGTGTGCATGGATGTGATACATGGTATAAAGGTTCTTCAATAATAATAATAATAACAAGTTTTTATTTCGGACGCATGATCCATATAAGAGTTAGTTACAAAAATCTTACAACTATGTTAGTTCTAAGCCTATTTACAAAATATAACAAATTTATTTTACATTACTCTGCAAGTGTATTTTATTTTTATGAATGTCTATTTGTATTACGGAAGGAATTCCCGAAATTCCCATGGGAAGAGGTTGGACTTTTTTATTTGTATGAATCTTATTCCTTGAGTGCACGGATGTGATCCTTAGTGTAGAGGTTCCTCAGTGAGTGACTGTTTGTGTTTTGAAAAAAGTTACCGACATTCCCACGGGAACTGTATATGAAGGGATCAGCAGTAGAATCAGCCACCAAAAATCCGGTTTTTTTTATGATGAACTGTCATCTTCGACCTCATCTTCACTTTCTATCAGGTGAGATTGAGGTTTAACGCGGGTTTAGTCTCCAATATAAAAACCATCAATCAATTGACATCTAAAACTCCCAGGACTAATGAACCGAAGAGGTTATTTGTCAAAACTCGCTAACCAATAATTGTCAATGTTTTAACAGCGTTTTTGGGCTTACCTATTTGGTGTGTTGATTAGACGCTGCTAATTTTTTTTTTTTTTGAATAAATGATAAAATCCCCATTAAGCTTGTGTTATGAGAACCTAAAATATAAATATACATAAAGACACTGACTTTTTTTTCTTGTTCCGTGCGGGAATTGAACTCGCAACCACTGGCGTCTGAGGCGGATAGGTTTACCCTATCGCCAAAGTCGTTCAATAGGAGGTCGTTCTATTATCGTTAGTATGTACTATATTATTTACAAGATAAGTGTGTATTGTATTATTAACATATTATAACCTACTTTTGGTTTTGGTTTTGGTTTTATATTTATATTTGTATTGATGACATCTCTGTCTGACTGATAATGTCTTAATTAATTAATTATGTATCAACTGCCAATGTGTTTTCTTATTATTTTTAATTATCTCCATTATTATTATTATTTTCGTTTATTTGTTTGAAGAGTTTTGAATAATTTTTGTAGGTAATTTGACAAAGATTTTGGAAAACTGTTCTTGTAAAAGTGTAATTCAAATGTAGTTTTAAATGTGACTTTTTATATTAATCTAATTATATTTTAAAGCTTTCCTTGTAAGACAAAATCTATCTTCTGCTTCTGGTGCCACAGAAAATCAGCGTCATAGCATCCTTGCGATGCCATGGCTACAAAGCTCAGTGGTTACCAATTGGTGGCATAGATCGGTAAACCTGTATCTGAACTTTGTTGATTGTAATTTTTTATTTTCTTCTATGTTCCAATAAATACAGGGTTGTTTTGTAGGCACTTGCCAAATTTAAATATAACGTACTTTGATATAATACGAATAACCTGCATTTTTATTTTAGTATCGCTCAGTAGAAAAAAGTAAAGATATGGCACCTTGATTTGTTTCACGAATAGTCGTTATTGATGAACGTAGTACTACAAGATGTTTTGTCGCGCGACAAAACATGTTAACGATATGAGGTTGCAAGGTCACACTTTGAGTTCAGTAGTTATGCATACCTACAGGCAATAAAAAAAGTTACCTACATAAGTTACGTACAATATTTTCTTCATACTTTTACAGGCTTAGAACCGGCAAATTGCAAAAGGTTTGAGGGATTTAATTTGAGAAAATTTAACATAATACTTTTAAGTGATTGCAAAATAGATAGAAAGAAGAAGCAACTTATGTACATTAATTAAAGCTCTAATCAACATTATTTACACAATTATTACGAATGAGTTTCACGTTAAGTACGTGAAGTGATCAAAATGCATACCATTTTTGTACAGGCAGAGTCTAGCACGTTTTAACACATTTTCATGGGCTTTATTTAGCACTGCAGTGTCACTTTGTCAAATTCACACACTATTTGGTTTTTTAAATCAGAAAGGCTTCGAGCTTCGTTCTGATAAACGATTCCCTATTTGTAAACATTATCGATAGTTAGCGACGACTCACTGTCTAATAAACACATGCGGCGCAGGTTTCGCGGGCTCTCGCGAAACCTTGTACTACGATTGTTTTTTGAAAATTTAGACGTCTGTGATGTAATTCATTCGCCTAAACAAGTTGTACCACTGCACGTAGTCTTTATAGTATTCATTCGTAAAATAGCATGACCATGTTGTGCTTAACATTTTAGTGAATAATATGAATTTCCGTGTAAAAAAATAACTACTTTTTTTGCAGAAATGGTTTCTATTAATGATACTTATTACGTAAAAAATTTTTGGAAGATGTTGTCAAATGAACCCTGTATATTCTATTCTATTCTATTTAAAGTGGTCGTAAAACTTTCATAGGTATAAAAATAGGGTGAAAAATAGACAAATTGTAAACAATTAAATTTTCAGGGCAAATTCATTGCCATACTCTAGAAAATAATTATGATTTTAAATAGCAAATTCACCTTATGGTCACCCTTATTTATATGGCTCCATGACAGTTAACGTAGCCAGGTCACCATAGGACTACAATGCGTTTCAAATGAGAATATGACTGGCTCAGCGCCATATTTGACGTTATAGCTCTCAATTCGATCCGGATAGGTAGAGTCAGTAAAACAATATTGTTTAATTTAGAATTTATTTACATTTAGATATAAAAATTATTACGCGTTTTCAATTTCTTCCATTCCACTTAATGATCAAAATTCATTTTCTGAAGAGTCATCGTTGTCGTATAATGGCATGGTTTCCGCACTTTTTCACCATGCATCCTCTTTACTTTCGCGTGTAAATAAAGTTTAAAAACTAATTAAATTATAAGACAACAATAATAAAATGCAGTTTTTATTTTTAATCGTTATAACACCCTGATTAACAAAATAAGTAAAATAAATACCTAGTTATTTTTACTGAAAAAATATTGTTTTTGCTGACCGTAGTTTGCAAGTGACATTTGAAAAAAGAGGTCATTTACATTCCTATTCTCATTTGAATCGCATAGTATGTAATTTAAATCATTTTGTAAATTAACAAATTATCAAACAACGTTTGCATATTTTTGTCATGTCCGCATTTTTAGAAAAACGTTAAACATGAAAAAATACAAATTTTGGTATACAATACTTCACACTGTAAAATACTTTAAATAACTGAGCGTATCGTAATCTATTTTATGAATACAGAGTGACTGGTGACAAATTTTAGATACTGAAAGACTCTGTAGTCGATTCTGGTCAAAATTATGTAATATAAGTAGGTACTTAACTTTTCACTAGAATTCCCTATAAATAAATATAGTTTAATTTCTATCTAATTTACTTAGGCTTGAGTCACTCGCGTCATGTAACTATGCTAGTGTAACTATGCGTTGCGTGATCAATTATTTAACTTTTGGTTAAGTTTACTCAGTAAATAATTAATATTTAATTTTTTTTTTTTTTTTCTTAATTTATGATGTCAAATTATCACGACCTCGAATTTTAAAAGTGACCCACCAGTCACCTTGTTTAAGCATCTCCGGTCTAGGAACCTTATTTTTATTTATCTATTTAACAATTTATATACCCAAGTCAAAATATAGAGATAAAAAAAATCATAGGTCACTGAAAAAAGTACAAATAAGTGCTATAAATGTGTTTAATTTTGTGGATATTAAAATAAAGCATTTTGAAGCAAGATACTGTTATATCATAACCTAACTGAGCTTTCAAGATCTATTTTCCCTTAACCCACAAAGATCAGAATAAAGGCGTCTATCATGTGGACGGTAAAAAAACTTTTCCAATTATCAATTCCAATTGTTTCTCAGTGTACCAGAAGCGTAGCGTCCAGGATTAAAATATAAAGTCGAAAATACATAGGTATCATTAAAAATATAAAAAGTATATCCTATATAATAAAAATGACAGATTAATTTTTGTTCGTTTCTTTGTTTATTTAGTTTCAATGAATAAACACAAAAACGACTGATTAAAAAACATCCATTAGTAAGCTATATTGTTCGTTTCAGAATCAACAAAGGTAAGGTAAAGGCTCTATATTTTTTGAATACTCACTGGATCATTGTTGTACGCATTTTACCATGTGAAAATTCTAGTATTAGATGCATGAAATACATATTTAAACCATTGAAACTGAGAGCAATATAATTTGCTTAATTAGCTTGTCAGATCGAAAATGTTTTGTACATATAATATTTTTCATAAGATTCAGCTCAGTATACTACTGTCCTAATATTATTAAATTCTACCCTCATCATTATAACCAATAAATCACAAATTGAAAAAGTTCGAGATCGATCGAATGATGAGAATTAATTAGCTTATATACTTATATTATATTATACTATACTAACTATATTAAGATTTTGGATTGGCTTTATTGTACATAGTTTTTTGTGTTGCCTACTTAGAGGACTTTACAATTTTATTCATGTGTGCTTTTTTTTATTATCTCTTTGATTTGATTGTTTGATTTGTGTCAATTTTTATGTTGTTATTTTAATCATGATAAGTACTGCAAACTTTAAGAAAACACTAGCCACCCATAACCCTGGGAATCCTAGTGTGGGGGCTAGTGTGCTCAAATAATTAAAAAACAATATTTATTTTGATGTATCTAGTAATAAGGTAAATACTGTTTTCTACGAAAAACTTAATTGGAGAAATTGAATAAATTAATATTATTATATTTCTCAAAACTTGAACTAAACGAATCGAATCGTTGAATACCCTTGCCATGAAGAGAGAAGGAGTTGAATTGCCCTAACAGAATTAGTACAGGATAGTATTGATAAAAATCTGTATACATTGAAGTCGATTGTGGCTTCTTTTGAGATTTTCATGAAAAAATATTTTGGTACAAGTGTTCTCCACCGAAGCATCGTTATTATGACTTGTACATTCAGTGACAGTCTCTTTTTGATTCTTTCTATAAAAGTATTCGAATAGCCATTAATTTGATACCCATTAAAGTTTTTACTTGCGAACTGTTACAAGTTTTTCATTTTTCATTAACCAATCACAAATATCAAATGCAGGGTTTTAGAAAAACGTTTGGGAAAGCCCTTTGACAGTCCTTTAATTTGTTTTTGTTGAGGGAACGAAAAGTGTTCGTGAAGACGTTCGAAAAGTTTATTTCAAATTATATACACTTTCCTAAATGAGTAGTATGCTTTAGTCTCTGGAGTTCTTATTTTTTCGCCCGCGGAATATTTCTCCCCGCGCTAGTGTAAAAAGTGGACGCCTAACAAGAAAGTGGCAAATGCGACATACGCACGTCAAAGCGACTTTGTTGGGTTGCTATGAAGCTGTTTGACTTCCCTAAGAACAAGCAAAACCACTAAAAACCACACTTTGTGATCGGAGTCTTGTTGATACCTTCGATCGCCATCGGAAGAACAGACAGTCTGGTGAGAGAGCCTATTCATCGGGTACCCTGAAATGTCAGCCCTAGAGAAGACTATACAGAGAAAACTATAGCTAGACATCCAAAACATATTATAGATATGTATATGTATAGATAGTTCTCAAACAACTACTATAAAAAGTTACCTTGCTAATTTCGCGACTTGTACTTGCACTTGCACCACCGAACGTTCGTTGTCAGTCACAGGTCTTTGCACCCTGAAGATGCTTCTGGTTGAAGCGAAACACGTGTCGGTGGTAGCTTGTGGTGTGGGTTGTGTTGTGGGTTGTAGTGTGTGTTCATTGCATTGCTTGCTTCTTGCTTGAGGGAGGGAGGGCGGTGAACCAACGCACGAAAATCCTGCATTACTAGTGTAAGTACAAGTCGCGAAATTAGCAAGGTAACTTTTTTATAGTAGTTGTCATGGATTTCCGAAAAGTAACGCCTGATTCAATCAAATGATTCAATCAATTAGTTCTCAAACAAATTGAATCAAGTTAGCGAGAGCTTTTCAATGATATGGGATCCAGGCTATCGAGGCTCCAGCTCTAAATATATAAAATTTATGAAATCAAGGTTTGTCTGAAATAGATTTAAGTAACCATTGTGTGACCAGTCCACCCATACTATTAATGTTACCACACTGGTGAGAAAAACAGTGACCAGAGTATTAAATCCGAGTAAATAACCCCGTAATTACTTCGTCGTTCAACAAATACCTACGCGACTTGGCAAAGCTTTTGATGTACCTAAGACAAAGTTTGTTTTGAATCGCAGACACACAACATACGAAGTCTGTTTACATAAGCGCTAAATATTTACACTCGTAAACAAATGTAAATAAGCCTTTCATTATATTTCTGGTTTAAAAGGTAATAGTTATTTATTTACTTTTCTTAGTTTAATATATTTAAACTTTTGTTTAAGTGTTTCTTCGTAAACCCGTGTGTTTTTCGACTTCATCTTCAGGCGAAAGGTAAAAAATACTTTTCGAGCCGTTATACAGGGTGAGAAAAAAATTTTACAAACGTAAAAAATTTAAAGAAAGTATGTATGTTTCTTTTCTTTTCACTGAAAATGCAAAACAAATACAGGCAAAATTTTCTGCAGGTAGAACAAATCGTGCATCAGCATTTCAGACACTTTTGATCCGAGGATTATGCTTCCGTAAGACACCGTCGGAATTTCGTGGAACTGAAGCTCTCAACGTAAACTGTTTCTTAAGAGATGATTGATGTTGAGTTTCTTGTCACTTTGGATTAATGCAGTGATGGCGGATTCAATAAAATACGTATTTAACCAGATTAAACTTCATTTTATATTTAAAACGGCGTTTTGCCGTATTGCAAGTTATCGGAATTGTTCACGATAGTCAAACAAATTATTTATGTAGTGAGTATTAATGTTGATACCGCTCCAGTTTACTCAAGATATGTTGCTGATGGTAAAATTAAGGGGGTGTCTAAATTGGCATCACCATATCCAGAATGGGTAACAGAGTTTTTGCTTTATTAATTCAGCCATCGTAAGAATATTATAAGAATATTATGATAAAACATAATTTATTTATTATATAGGGTCTTCGTTATGAAGATCAATATATTTTAATAGAAGGTTAAGAATGATGTATGGATTCAATTTATGAAAGAATTTTTTTTTTTTGTTACAATTAACAAAAAAAAATTCTTTCATAAATATTTTATAATTCTCATAAGTTAACAACATTTTAGTTTAATCTGTTATTTACGACTAAAGCAAGAAATAAAAGTGTTTCTATTGAACTATTTATATTAAGAACTCACTCACACACACAGAGAAAAATCGCACTAGGCATAGGTATGTAGGTATTCTCTGACGGCACTATCGACACCGAAAGTCAAGCGAGCCGCCCGCGCCGACAACACTCTGTTGGCTTGTCGGCGCGGCGCGGCGGCGGCGACTTTGTTTGAGCCAGCGCTCAAACAACGTCTGACAAGTCTTTACAGACTGGCGAGCGCCATAGATGAAAATAAGTACTAAAGTATAGATGGCCGTCTCGCCGTTTTTGCACTAGGGCGCCAACTAGGCCCCGGGACCGGAACTAAAAAGCGGGGAAAGGGTGCGGGCGGGGGATGCTTCATCTAAAATATTAAAGAAAGTTTTAGAACTACTTGCAGAACTTCAGCCTAAATGGAAATAATCCTCGAATTATCCTCGAACAACAAAAAGTCTAAATTGGTAAAAAGTTGAAAACGCAAACGTATTTCACTGAAAACCAACTGATTCTCAGTGATACAACGTCTTTGAATCGCATAGTGCGTAATACAGCACAAAATTTGTGTTGCCAGGATTTAAAAAAATATTCCTCCCAGCTATTGATACTGATTCAGTTTAATAGTTTTTTTTTATTTGCTCACAAAAAGTTGTTACAGGAAACATATGAAAAAACACCAAAGTTGATAAAAAAAATGAAAAAACACTAAGGGACAACTCAGACCATGTTGATCTGTAAAATTGTAGCCATAGATATGCTTATTCAAGATTTTAGTAAACCAAATATTACCTACTCAATAATTAGGTGAGTATTAATACGTGTTTTTCATTAGGCAAGCTACAATAGGTTTATTTGAATTAAAGTGAATAGCTTAATAGTGTGTTATTAAATCTACTATTAATTGTTACTTTTTTTGAGTGGCAGCTCTATTATGAACGCTATTTGAACGCATTTTTTCTACTCGTAATAGTTCCGAGCCCAAGGGTATGGTGGCGTTAGTTTATATCAGAATTTCCCAATTGTATGGAAGACGAACTAGCATGGCGAGCGCTCGCCAGTCTGTAAAAGTCTGTCTAATGATACGCGCGCGTAAATTAATAATTATCAAAATGCCTAATTTCGCGTACACGAACCAAGAATATCTTCAAATGGCTTTGTGCTAGTGCTGCGAGTGAGAACCTGTCACGAGCTCGTGACACGTACGAGCAGAGACATGGAAGGCGTCCCGCCCTCCAAAGAAGTCAACATTACTAAAACGGTATTTACAATTAGTTGAACGTTAAATTGACAGTTGAAGTGTGATGGGAAATTAGAATCAACTTTTATACGAAATAAGTATGATATTACAACAGCTGATTGTTACGTCATACATCAAGCTAAGTAGGTCACGCATCGCCCGGGCGCGCGAGGCATCGACCTTTGCTCGCGTGGATAGGTAGGTACTAACCGCGTAAGATCTTTGTTTTAGTGAAGTTATTTTCTTAAAATAGGTTTTTTTTATTTCTTGCAAGGTTGTCGTAAATAACAGATTAAACTTAAATTCGGTCACTTAAAAGATTTGAAAATTTCAATAAAAAAAAACATAGTTGTATTTATATTTTTATTTTTTTCATAAATTGAACCCATACATCATTCTTAACCTTCTCTTAAAATATATTGATCTTCATAAAGAAGACCCTGTATATAAATAAATAAAATCCCCAGACAATCACACCAACTACATGGCCCCAAAGTAAGCGAAGCTTGTGTTATGAGATACCATATAGCGAACTAGGTAGGATCCTAGAATATAAATACACTCGAGTGCAAAGAATTAGGGTCAGAGACAAAACCCATGATATCTCGCAAATTATAAATGCTAACTTGATGAATTAAAAACTGTTAAATAGACCATTAATTATTACATAAATAAAATTTGTAAGATTGTTATTTAAGTGATTTTATTATTTATAAAAACAAATAAAATAAAAATGCACGAATTACACTTGATGATCACAAATTACATTTAAGACTTTTCTGGTACGAGAGTATGATTTTCCACAAATTTCAGTACCGTGTATTACCTCCACGTGATCTCAGAATGGATGTTATCCGATTTGGCATGCTGTACACCAGGTTTCTAAGTCGGTTCTGCGGTATATTCTTCCATTCTTCCACCAGTGCTAATTTTAAATCACGAAGTGTAATTGGAGGAGGTATTTTTTGCTTTACACGTCGTCCGAGCTCGTCCCAGGCATGTTCGATGGGGTTCAGATCTGGGCTGCGTGCAGGCCATTCCATGCGCATGATACCGACCTCTTGAAGGTAATCAGTCACTACAGCCGCAGTATGGGGACGGGCGTTATCGTGCATAAACACCTGATTCTCGCCCATATTGGCCATAGACGGACCGACATACTCATTTAAGATTTCTTCTACGTATCTTCTCGCGGTCAACGTTCCATTTTCTATCAAGACTAGCTCCGTGCAGCTCTCTGCAGATATTCCGGCCCAAACATGCACGGATCCTCTGCCGTATGCAACTTTTTCTTCAATGCAGGCTTGTTGAAGCCGTTCTCCTGGTCTTCTGTACACTCTGTGTCTACCGTCGTGCTTATACAGCATGAATCTGGACTCGTCTGTAAACAAAACTCTTGACCAATCCTCTAGAGTCAAATTCAAGTGCTCACGTGCATAACTCTGTCTTGCAATACGATGCTCCTGTTCAAGTTTAGGGCCTTTCGCTGGTCTTGATGGCTTCAAATTACCTTCGGCAAGACGTCGCCTTACTGTCCACGCACTTGGGCTGCTTCCTCCAAGACGTACAAATTGATTTCTCAGTTCAACACCCGTGAGAAATCGGTTTTTAAGCATTTTTGTGACTAAGTATCGATCTTCACGAGGTGTTGTGCATCCTTTTCTGCCAGTTCCTGGCCGGCGAAGGTTTGACCCAGTTCCCTGGAACCGTTGGAGAACACGTTGTACCGTAGATAACGATAGGCCGACCATCCTGGCTGTATCACGCTGACTACGCCCGTCTTCCTGCAAAGTGAGGATTCTTGTACATTCTTCAGGTGTGAGCGACATGATTTGTACTTTCATAATGAATATTGTACACCAGGAAACCCTTTTATAACATTTTTTTGTGACATAAAACAAACAAAATCGATACAAATGATTTGAATTGTTAGTTCAATTTTCAAAATAAATCATAATTTTTGTTTTTTGTTTTTTTCTATGTCATTTCTTAAAAAAGATATTACTTACATTTACTTTTTATATTCGGCATTAAAGAGGCTTCCTATCGCTTTTTATTTTAATAAGCTAACGTTTATAGTTTGAGAGATATCATGAGTTTTGTCTCCGACCCTAATTCTTTGCTCTCGAGTGTACATACCTATACAGGGTTGATTTGTGACCAGTCAAATTTGAATGTTATCTTCTTTGATACGATATAAACGTACCAGCATATTTATTTTAGTATAGCTCAGTATAAAAAATTAAGATATGGCACCACAAACTTTAAAGCAAATGGTCGCTGTTGATGAACATAGCTACTACGACGTAGTACTACAAAATGTTTTGTAGTAGCGCGAAGTTGTCTTTATTTTAATGGTAATTTAGAGTGACCACGATTTGCTTCACATGTTTGTTGTTTTTTTGTAAAAAAATAAATACTTTTTTTTGCAAATATCGTTTCTATAAACGATATTTATGGTGTAAAAAAAGTTGGCCGGTGACTACAAATCCACTCTGTATAGGTAGGCTTACCCCATCGCCAAATTAATTAATTAATTGTTAATAGACCTTATCACTAGTCACTGGATTTCTTGTGACTATTCATCTCAACTCGATTTTTAACACCGCATTATTGGAAAATTTATTGAAAATAGGCAATATACATGTTTACACCGTTCTGTTCACCTAGTTATCGTAATTAAGTATTCCCTGAAGTGCCCTCAGCGATCTGGAGAGATATCGCGTTGTATGGTAAACAAATGTGTGTAGGACATTAAGTTTTAATTGTAAACATCTGTTTTATACCATACATTGAGCCATAAATGAATTTGAATTATGTAATTGGTAAGCTGTGATATTTTCAATAGATAGAAAAAAAATAGTTTTAAGAGGATTTAATCACGTTTAGTTATGAAGTCACTTGTGAATACAGTGTGTGAATAAATGACGCGACTTTAAGTTACAATTACATATAATATAGGCAAGTAATTAAACGAAAAAAAATAGCTTAAAATGCAGAAAGATTTTTAAAATGCAGAAAGATTTTTAAAATGCAGAAAGATTTGCACTGACTATACGTGCACAGACAGTCGTATCGAGTCAGCATCACAAGCACACAATTGCAACAGCAATCTGACGTCATACAAAAGCTTACTACTGTTCTGTGTGACAATAAGAGCTGTACAATAAAAAATATTCATTGTTTTTAGATAAAAAATCATTATAATAATAGCTTCTATAATAACAAGAAGACAATATGATTTTTAACTTCGGATCATGAAATCCAAGACCATCAGTCCGAGTATAAACTTCGAAACAATAATATTCCTTCAAATTAATCATTATGAATTTTAATCAAGGAGTAGAACAGTAAGGTAGGGACTTTTGATAAAAAAGAAATTGCCAACTCTTGGCAAATCAATAAAATTATGTAAATAGACATCTGATGTATTTAGGAGTTACTTTTTGGATCTGATCTGGATTTGGAATGATCTTTATCGTGCTGATCATGGCGCGCACGCAACTTTTCCGAAATATCGATAAGTACCAAACTGCCAAACATTGGCATTGGCAAACGTTGGCTTTGATCCTGATTCTGGCGATCTCGAAGACGTAAGCTTTGAGTATCTTCAAAAAAAACATCTGCCAAGGAACATCTCGACAGCCGAGACTTTCTATTTAAACTGCATTTGAATCATTGAGTTACTATGTACTAATGGATAATAACTCAATGATTTAAATCTATTCATTTGTTTAGAAGCTAAATTATGCCACAGAACACAAATACACATGTATGATCTTTGCGTACCCCCCTTGCGTCGTCTGTAAAGCCAGGTTGATATTGTTTCTAAAGTTAAGTTTAAATGTGAAGTTTTACCATGATAGATGTACCATCATATCATGTGATCATGTTTGTTTTGAAACTTAGACGATTGTAAAATCTTCTTCGCTTTAGTAGTAAAGGGTCAGGTTATAAAATTTCGAGGGAGGAAAATTTAGTTACTAATCATAAATACATTTTGATTTATTGAATGATAAGAAGAGTTTGAACTGTCTGCCAGTTCATATTTATAAATAAGTTGTAAGTATCTCATAATTGATACATACATACATAACTTCACGCCCTTATGGGGTAGGCAGAACACCAGAGGCTATAAAACCATCTGATGTCACCTTTGACAAATTTGGAGGTATTAAAAAGATGGAGAGAGACTATTGCAGTGACAGGGGGTCGGCCTATCGCCCGCAAAACCGTCAGTAAAACCTCTGTCCCTTAACTGACTTTTACAGTACCTATGCCCGGGAAGAGAAGCAGCTGGCACAATCTATGTTTTTCTGTCGCTCCCAGTCCAGCGTGTAAGATGATCTCATAATTCAATGCTGGTAAGTGCCTAGTGAAGAAAAATTAATCTCCTTATTTGTAATTAAGTATCTACGGATGTAGGTATTACTGTTATTCTACCTTTGTAAAAAATATTGTTTCAACTTACCTAAAGTACAAAATGAAAAAAAAGTTACGACGAATAATTAGAAATACTACCTATGTTTTGTTTGCTATATTGAACATAATCAAATCTAAACATAATCTAATTGAATATTTGTTTCTTTTTATGTCCATTTTTAAATACTATTTGCGACCTCGATCATAGAATTACTGTGAGTGCTATTAGGTAGGTAAGTAGGTATCTACAACGTCCCGACGGGCGCGCGCGTGATACACGACCCATTCGAAATGCGCCGGCGGAGCTTCGCTGTAGGTAAATAATGGATGTACCGCGCGGAGTGAGCCAGGCCTGGTATCGGACGCGTTAAACAAAAATCAGAAACAGTGATAAGAATTTCCCGCAAATTCACTAAATTATAGTGAAAATAATCGTTAATGAAACAATTGGTGGGATTGTCTGGGGATTTTATTATATTTATTATTTTTCAACACACTTGCTCGTAAAATGAGCCTAATTCTATTGCATTTAGAACTATAAACTGGGCTATAAGTCACGCGTGCATAATATATTATACCCTAGTGCATAATATAATGAATCCTACAAAGTTGAATTGTACCTTTGTACAAATTAAATGCGAGTAAACAGAGCATATTTTATTGATCCGGCTTATACATTAATTTTTTTCAGAAACAGCAAAGAGGTTTTATACCACTTCAAATCCATATACATTTTTAAATGTTTGCGCTTTATATTAGTTAAACAAAATTGTATATCAAACAAATTATTCACAATTTACAATAATTTGTTATAACATATTAAAATATTTGGATTTACCACTCCAAATTAAATATTTTCATGTAAAATAGGCTGTATATGCTATACAGCCATTGACACATTTGGCGGAAAAAAAAACCTACGCGCATGCGCGAAGTTCGGCGCCATTTTTCAATCACAATTCACAGCTTTGATATCAAGTGTGTTTGTTATTTTATGACCACGTATGTCTGTCTTTTACTCACAAGTGTGTTGAAAAACGTCGTATATAACTCGTGAGCGTTGCTAATTACAGCCTCGGCTCATTATTAAGCCCTCGCCTGCGGCTCGGGCTCAAATCACAGCCTCGACTGTAATTAGCAACTTCGCTCACTTGTTACATAATATACTATTATTTCATTATTATTTAACTAAAAGTGCTGCTAAACAAAAAAAATTGAATTCCAATTTTCCATATTGCCTGAGATCCTGGCTGGCACTAGTTAAACAAAAGTCGTATTACAGATGGCTTCTTTTATCAAATAAATCTAAGCAGCATCGTGACAAGCCTCGATTAAAACTGCACTCGAACCAATGACTCAAACCCATTAGGAGCTACGATGACATAGCCAGACGCACAGATACAACTTAGCCTTTTCTTTCGTTGGTGTCAAAAACTACGGAAAATTCAATTAAATTCCTTTAATTAAGTAGATTTATATTTTAGTTACCTAGAGCTTGCAAGGAAAGTTCAAAATCCTTTTTTACTATGTACAGTACCACAGTACCCTCTCTGAAAAATATTGGCATTCGACAGCCCAATTTATTTCACGAAAATAAAAAGCATATGTGCCTTATGTGCCTTTTCAATTAGCAATCTGAACCATAAGGCCGTATCCGACTAATGCACAAGCCAAGGTACCGTCAGCAAAGACATATACTAAAGGAAAAAATTAATAAACCTAGTGTTTAAAATCTAAATGTTTCTTTTATTTTATAATATTCGGAAAACTTAAAGCTAGTTAAAATTATGTACAAATACTATAATTTAAAAACGGCCAATTAAAAGTTTTCACAAATAGGTTGTACACATTATTTAGGCGTTAACTGCGAGTTGGACACACAGAAGATTCATTTTAACTGTCATTCTTCCTGTACTTTACTTGTTTTACGTGGCACTGCTCCTTGTGTTTAAAAAAATATCAATCTTTAATTTGCCGAAGCATGCATAATTTTTTTTCATTGGTGACATCTCAATCGCACCTGATGGTGACCAAAATTAAACTCGACAGAAGAGCAGTCAGACAGACAAAATGAATTCCTAGTGAACAAGATATCATGTTGGACGACAGAATTTATGAATGGGTAGTCATAGTTGTCCTCAGGTTACCTGGATTAACTGTCGACCCTGTATATATACTTATTTTATTATTTTGCTAGTCTAACCTGCTGATATGTAACTACTAGTTTTGGAATGGAAGTGGTGTTTAGTAAAATATAGTCTGAAAAAAGCCTTTGTATGAAAAGTGGTCACAATTCAGGTATGACAAATCACCAGTGCGATCACAGAACTTTATCGAATCGTATATTAACGAATGTTTACGAATGCTCGTATAGTATGGAGTCGGTTGCAAGTTTTGAGTAACATTGTAATTTTTTATTTTACAGATATTTATGAGTACAACATGTTTACAACATTCAAAATTAACAAGGCACACATTTATTTACGGTTTGTAAGCAATAATTAAAATCTATCCATTGCCGCACGGCCAGCTTAAATAAATGTGTGCCTTGTTAATATTAAATTTTAGTAAATATGTTGTAAATAAATGTAAAATAAAAAATTACAATGTTCTAATACCCCATGCTATACAAACATTCGTAAAGATACGAGTCGACAAATTTCTGTGCTCGCACCGCTTGACCGCATTTATGCGACACCGCTGTAATCCCCTCCTACGCGGTCACACAACCGTAATTTTTAAGCTTATTTTATTCATAACTTATTTGGTTCTATTTTGCTAACTGTACCCAACACTTAGATATACCGCGGCGGTTGCTGCTCGGCATTATTTTTAGGAAGTAATCGCATCTCAGTGTGCGACCCAGTTCTGGTTGAGTTCGTCCGTTGCCGCCTTGGCAGGTGCTTCTCCAATCAATTAAGTCGCTCAGGTTGGTGACAGTGTATGAATATCAGCAGGACTGAAATATTTTCCGAACTCAAAAAAGTAGGCGACAGATGGGTGGTTTGAAATAGTATTTTTATTGTTACTATTAGTTTTTTATTTATTTATTTAGATATCAGAATGAAATAAATTTGAAATAAATTGAAAACAAGGAAATAAATGATCGCTTTAAACGTATTTACGAGATAAAATCATAGTTTAATAAACACTAGCTTTTTTCCTCAGCTTCTCACCCATAAATCCTGTTCTCAGAGTAATATCAAAATTAAAAGTATAAAGTATCCGATGTATATAGGTTACTTTTTATTCTGTAATTTTAGCTCGGACAAGCAATAAATACTTAAGCTTTCAAGGCACATTCCAAAAAGGTATGCCCGTAAACTGTCTTCTAATGGAACGTAAAAAAAGAACTGGCCAATTGCGAATCGAACTCGCGCATCGTGAGGGTTCGATACCAACATGTTAATATGAAGAGGCATTTTGCTTAATGGCAGGAGCCTATCAGGGTCCACCGGGCTGGCAACCACCCTTCACATAAAATTTGCATGTGTTACAGCTATGCTCCATGAAGGGCCAGTTCCTTCCCAAAACCGTATGTGCCATCTTCGACCGATTAGGTTCACTAACGATGAGATGAGATAAATAAAATAATAAAAATCAGATAATAAAATCCCTAGACAATCACACCAACTACATGGCCCCAAACTAAGAGAGCTTGTGATATGGGATACCATGCAGCGAACTAGGGGGGAACCTAGAATAAAAACAAATACTTATACCTATATAGATAAACGCCCAGACCCGAAACTTTTTTTTTCTTGTTCCGTGCGGGGAATTGAACCCATGACCACTGGCGTTTGAAGCAGACAGTGTTACCCCATCGCTAAAGTGGTCGTCGATGGAGATCAAAAGCATATCTAGTAATCGATAAGAAAGGCATGTCAACTTATAAAAGTTGACAAACATAAATATGCGGCAGTGTACACGTTATTTTGTATAAAACGAACTACAAATATAAGTTTGTTATAGTTTCTTCTTTGATTAAACTATAAATTACAAATGTTTCAAGTTCTTTTCCTTATTCGCACTATAAATTTTTATTCTTACTTCATGGCAAATTTCATGTGCCCTAAAGGTCCTTATTACCAGCAGGCGTCAAAATATGCGGCGTGAACGGAGCATAAACGGCCGTATCTTTCGATGGTGCTTACGAAGATGTTTAATTTTTTTCTCTCCTCCAAGGATTTGTAGAACTGAGTATTTGATATTAATTCAGCTTAGCGTGTTTCGGAGAAGAAGGTGTCTCTTGAAACCCTAAAGAATACCTAATATTAATCAGAGGTTAAACTTACATTACCTTATTTTCATTTTATTACCACAATGTTATTGTTCTCGCCAATACAGCTTACGGATACGTGCCATGAATAAATAAACACAATTACATAAATCCAAATTCTTCATAATATTAATAAAAACAAGAAAACATATAACAACAAGTCGCAGCATCGATGTAGAGGTGCGGTACCAAAGTCCAGACAACAGCGCCTTCTGTCTATCTTGGATCTATTTTATCTGGTTTTAATGATTTTTCAAGATATACACTTTCCATCAGCTGAAATGGAAATCAAACGACACAACATTTTAACCTCGAACGCAAAAGTGGAAAATAAAAACACTTTGTTCTTTGTCTGTGTATCTCCTTATCTAACCATCAGTATATACCTTTTTACTCAGAAAAGAAAGTATAAGACTGAAATTACTTTAACTCTGCAATCCCTTAGGGCAGAGCAAGAACCAAATTTCTATGTTAACGTGCCTAATCAAAACATACAGTCGTTTACGCCGCCTATTTTCAATCATGGAATTCGTTGATAAATTGAGGACTACAGTACAAATAAATAGGAAACACCGAAAATTAGTTAAAAACATACGAAAACCGTCAGTGTGTCTGAATCGCACTTGATTGGTTTTTTTATAAATACTATCGTTTCTTCTTTCAAATACCAAAAATCAACCGTGTACCAACTGCTGGTATCATAGATTTCTCTAAGCTGTGGTCTCCAATATCGGGCAATTACAGATTGATTAGAAAAATGACGCCCCTTCTTCGGAACCTTTGTTTTTAATTAACTTCTGCGCGATAAACTCAAATGTAAAACAACCTCTATTCACTAATGAAAATGGAGATGCTATTTACCAATTTAAATTAAGAATACTCGATCTGTTAAGAAGTAATTTAAAAAGTTAATTATTGTTTACCTTTCACTTGGTTTACAAAAGAGGAAGTATTTTCAAAAGTAGGAAAAAAGATGTTTTGAAGTCGATTGATCCAAAAGATGAACTATAGGATAAATATTTCTAACGTTTATCTACTCTAAGTATGGTTTCTTTAATTGTTTGTGTTTTCGAAACTAGACCTATAAGAACATAAAAAATATTCAAGTATATCATATTTCATCATCACAACTCTTTGTAATGAGCCCACTGCAGGGCATGAGTCTCTCCCCTGGGTGAAGAGGAGGTATAGGCCATAATCCACCAAGCTTGCCCAGTGCTGGGTGGTGGATATATCATATTTATTTATCATATTTAAAATATACAAATAACACGTTTCATTTTAGTATGGACGTCTGGCTAGCACCTGTGCCAAAGAAAATAGTTGTGGAATACCATTATGAAAACACTTAAATAACTGTTAATTAAATTTTTAGTTACTTTTCGTGCATTTAGAAAAACTACTTAAATCGACAATGACCACAGGTGACTGACCACGCCATACTGAAGTCATATTTTTACTGATATTCCTATATTTTTGATTTCTGCCTGGACGTAAAATATGATTTCAATCAAAAAAAAACTAGAAAAGCAAACTGAATTCATAAAATATTGTGTATTTTTTGATAGATATTAGTAGTGGTGAAATGATACTTCCGTACATTAAAAGTAGGTATGTTGACCTTTCAAGAGCATCTCTCATTAATCGTTTTCTAACTTTTTGTTTTAAAACTCGTATGCTTCGAAGTAAATGATATATTTTTTAAAATTTTTGTTGTTTTTTATACATTCAAAGAACAAAAGACAAATCTCTATAAGTTTGGAACACATTTTATTGATAGAATGAGTACGTACGCACCGTCGTTTTGTTTTTTCGTTTGTACACCTAAATTACTGATTCAACTTAAAATGTAATATTTTTGTTTGATTTGTGAATAATTTCCACGATCCTAAAATTAGGCACAGGTTGCGGTCAGGAATGCAACGGAACCTTTAAGAAAGAAACTTAAACGTACCATCATACAACATGGTGTCAACTGTATCCGGTGAAAGCACAGCGTAGACCAATAATTTGTATATTAACTTGTTTTGAAATATAAAAGCTCGTTACGATTCATTGAAACAAAAGAAAAGCAAGACGCCAAGACTTTTTATTTTTTAAATATTTTCATAGTAATGCTCAAATTAGAAGCATAAAAAGTGTATGAAAATGTACAAAAACAGGAACAATAGCTTTTTGAAGTTGCAGACAGTTCAACCTACATACGTCTTTCCGTTGCAATATTATCAAATACTAGCTGCTGCCCGCGACGTCGTCTGCGTGAACGCTATGCAGCACCAAACGCACCTACGATTATAACACTGCTAGCGTGATAATATGTAGCCTATATGTTGACCCGACTTCTTAACTATCTTCATGCCAAATTTGAAGTAAATCCATGCAGTACTTTTTGAGTTTATCCCGGAAAGACAAACAGACAAACAGACAAAAATTCTAAAAACTATATTTTTTGTTTCTGTTTCGATTGTAGATCATAACCCAAGTATTCTTTTAAAAAAATATTCAATGTACAGTTTTGACTTTCCTACCATTTTATTATATGTATAGATATTATCTTAAATCAAACTTCGCACCTGTATCTGTTCGTATGGGGAAGGCAGAACACCAGAGGCTAAAAGACCATCTGATGTTACGTTTGACTTTGGAGGTAATGTAATGATGGATTGAGACTATTGCAGTGACAGGGGGTCAGCCTTTCCCAACACAAACGCCAATAAAACGTCTTACTGACTTTCTACTGACTTTTACAATATGCCCGGGAAGAGAAGCAGCTGGCACATTCTATTCTATTCACGTTATTCTTTCGCTCCCAGTCCAGCATACAAGAATCTGTATCTTAATTAAAGTGTAAAAATAATTTATTAAGGTTGTCCCAAGCCTGCCAAAGTAAGTATTTCATCTGTAGTTCCTGCTGTAGAGACATTTAAAGATCTACTAATGAATCGAAAAGTTACATTTGAGGATTACATTAATAAGAATAAACAACCAATCGCAATTCAACCTTGAAAGACAAATAATATCGGCAATGTGACGTTGCTTGCGTAGTTTGGTATCTTGAATGCTTCAGATCGTAAGAGCCTTCACTTAGGACGACGTATCGTCAATTACAAAGGAGGGTAGTAGAGCAAATTCAACAGGTATTGGTTATCGACTATATCTAAGACACGAATGCTTTGTTATCATGAATCAAATATGGACGGACAATCAGGGTTCTGCAGACTTACGGTATAGCAGCAAACTCCATTCTAATGCAAGGTATACTATTGCAGCTGTCGTCGGTGAACTAGGTATCCACTGTACCCTTCAAAGTTTGATTGCTGATTGCTTTAAAAAATAGATTTTGAACGTGCTTTACAAAACTAAAGATTTCGTTTAACAAACTATGAAATAAATGAATAATATGAATATTTTTTAGTAAACTTTAATCATTCCAATGAGAAATAAAGGTCTTTAAATCTTTACAAAATACATCTTATACCAGATTATTCAACATAAAATTTAATTAGTGGGATTAATTTGGTTGCAAATTTTGAACTCTATATTAGGTACCTATATGGCTTAAAATAAAACTTTTTCAGTTCGTTTCAAATACTTGGAAACCATTAAAATCATGGCACTTTAGATTCCATTTATTTTTCTTGGTACACAGGGCGTACTTACTAAGCTCAATACGATAAAAAACTGTGTTAAATAAATCTATTAAATTGGGTTGTAAAGTAAGTACACAAAGCCTTATAAATTGCTTTATTTTATTTTAGACTTTTAGTTTTTTAGCTTTATTTTATTTTAGACGTTAGACTTTAGCTTTTACAGCTAAAGGTGAGAACAGACCATGTAACATGTTTTATAACACGTCCACATTATGTAACTTTGTTATTCAACACGGCAACATAAAATAATAATGTACACATTAGAACAACAATGCAATACTAAAATGTTTTATAACCATTGTCGTTTGTCGTTCTTCACGTGGCTAAGTTATAGATCACTGTTGTACATATCAATAACATGTCATACAACAGTCAGTGTCCGCATTATCTCAAAAATGTTATACAGCAATGTTGTATAACGTGTTTGTTATTCTGTACGCACTGAGAAATGGACAGCTTAGGGCAATTGACAATTTTCCACTTCTACTATGCTAAATTTCAAATTTAATTGTAGATATACGGTCATTACCACTGTGACCCGAAAGACGCACTCTGCTGCTGGTCAGAGGTCAGTTCCCGCGCCACCCTCGCCCTGTGTTTGACATCACCAAGAGTATAATTTTATACCTATCATCACAACTCCGTGTAATGAGCCCACCGCAGGGCTATGAGTCTCTCCCTCCTCTGGGTGACGAGAAAGTTTAGGCCGTAATCCACCAAGCTGGCCCAGTGCTGGTTGGTGGATGTCAGAATATTCAAGGTGCCGAAATGCCTTCTGAAAACCCTAACGAGTACTTTATAAAAGTATACAGCACCCAGGACCGACTGCTTAACGTGCCCTCCGAAGCACGGAAGTTGTCGTGAGATATAAATAATCGGCGGTCACCCATCCTAATATCGACCGCGCCGTGCGCGCTTAAGCTTCGATATCGTTTGATATGCACAGTAACCACGGCGCCACGACGACTTCTCTTTTCGACTTTTCTTTTCTACCTAAAGAGAATAAAACTTTTTGATTTTGATTTTTTGCCATACCTCATCTCTATCGATGTGTGTTGTAAGAGTTAGAAGTTACTGGATACTCAGTTCATTTATTTTAATCATAACAGGATGTAGTCCGCTCAGGTGCAGTTTTGCTTTAATTTGTTGTCTTTGCAATTGATATTTTTTCAAACCGATATTTTATCCCAGTTTCCATAGAAATTTTTTGAAAAACAGGCTCTTAATTAATGTATCATTGGGGTGTCATATAAATTCACAACACTATTCTGCCTCAACACTGGGCCAGTTTGGTGAATTAAGACCCAAAACTTCTCCATGCCTCATGGCCCTGCAATGAGCTCATTTAAAAAACTTGATGAGAGTGCTCTTGATTCTCATCTAAATATTTTAAGTTTTTTCAGTATGCAATTATTAAAAATCTTTACTTCATGTTTATAAGTCGCTGTTTGTATACGTTAATGGAAAACGCCATCCAGATATATTTATATGTGGCTCCACAGCCCGGGTTGTGTGATCACATGTAATAAAGAACTCGGTACGTGCGGTACCTACATATTATTCTTTTAAAAAAAATCCTGAGTTCCTATTTAAGACTTATTTGGAACAAAACCTCTGAAGCGACCAATTTTCTTCCTATTTTTGACTTTTGCTTACAGTTTGTTTTTTATGAGGCCATGTGAAAAGCTTTTTAATTTTAATTTATAAGCAAGTTGTATTAGGGCCGTATTTATCATGGCGTGGATACTTTTTGAAAATTCAGAGCAGTCTGAAAGTTGAGAGTTTTGCAATGCGGACCTTATAATAGAATATTTTAAAGTCCAAACAAAAAACTTCCAATACTTTCTAAATCACAAATTCCCGGATCGTTGATTCAAATACATTTAAATAAACCGTACAAAAATATCCGAGAGAACTGTCTCAAAGTTCGCTCGAATTTTAAATGACCAAAATATATTCCCTTTTGAATTGTGTCGTACATTATTTATTAACTTCCTAAAAAGGGTTTTTCCTTTTTAGATTTTTTCCACGGGGTGCTGTCATCATCCGATCTTTACTAACCTTCAGGTGAGATTGAGGTAAAAGACAGGCTTAGTCTACTTTTTATGATAATGTGTCGACATTAAAAAAAAACTTTATTAAACTCATTGACAAATTGAGCAACCACGAATATAAAAAATTTATAAGTCATATTTTTATGATATTTCATATGACTAAATCCTATTATTATTATAAGGGTGATACCATTCCAGTTGGTCGAATGGATTAGTCGACATCTATCGATAGTTTTCACTTGGCCAAAAAACCGACGTCTATCACGCCGTCGGTTTACTGCCGATCGATTGTTGTAGTACCTAATACCTTTGCGTACTCACTTTGCTCTCAATTTTTATATCTTTCCAGCCCCAGATCTGATGGAATAAATTTATTTGAGAAATATGTATAAGAATAAGAATTTATTTATTTGCCAGAATGAGGTATAACAAGTTCTTAGTAGGTGTACAGTATTATATTTCGTCGCTTCATTCTTCAGATATTATATAACAGGTAGTCCTTTTTAGGTACTAGGTAACTTCGCATAATTTAAAGTATCATAAAAAAAACACTGTGGTGGGGCGCCGCGTGGCATGATCCACCCGGTTCGCGCCAAGCCCTCATTCTTTTTTCGTGCGTGGTAACAAGCATACGTCATTTACTTTAATCATTTACTTAAGTTTTTACAAAATGCCTAAACGTACAGCAGAAGAACAGCTTCAACATTATAATATAAAGATAAAAAAGTTGGAACAAAAATAAATAAAAAACGGAAACAGCGAATTATTTCTTCCGATGAAGAAGAAATCTTACAAGGTAAGACCTACTTATTCGATTTAAAAATGTTATTTAAAACATCAGAGCAGAAAATGCGTGTAATCTATAATAGATATATCACGTTATCCGCTCAATATCGTAATGATGTAAACTTTAATAAATTTTATCTGATCTTATCGATCACCTTTTGTTTTCAATACCTACGATTACAGAAAATGCGGGTAATCTCAAGGACATTTATCTCGTTGTCTGTAATACGTTATGGGCGTTATATTAATATGAATTAGACATAAACATGTCGCCTTCAAGGTTATTTAAAAAATCAGAGCAGAAAATGCGTGTAATCTATAATAGATATATCACGTTATCCGCTCAATATCGTAATGATGTAAAATTAAATAAATTTTATTTGATCTTATCGATCACCTTTTGTTTTCAATACGATTACAGAAAATGCGGGTAATCTCAAGGAGATTTATCTCGTTGTCTGTAATACGTTATGGGCGTTATATTAATATGAATTAGACATAAACATGTCGCCTCCAAGGTTATTAAAAAAATCAGAGCAGAAAATGCGTGTAATCTATAATAGATATATCACGTTATCCGCTCAATATCGTAATGATGTAAAATTTAATAAATTTTATTTGATCTTATCGATCACCTTTTGTTTTCAATACGATTACAGCTGAAATAAATGCTGAAATCTCAGCAGCCATAACTGACATAGCACGAGCACGTGACAAAAAAAAAATCCAAAACTTTCAGCAACAGCTGGGGTACGGTATTATCACCATAAATCGAGAGATGGACGTCCTCCCTGAGAAGCAAGAAAACAAAATGAAGGCCTTCCGTCACGTAAGTGATGGATGCTGCCTATTATCAGACCTCCACTTTATGTTCACCAAAGATAGGGTAAAACTGATTTTACCTAATTTGGATACAAACTTTAAACATGTTATACAAGACTCCGAAAGAGACGAAACTTTATTCGGAAGTTCGTTGCCGGAAAAAATAAAGGCAAGTAAAGCCATTGAAAAGTAGGGAGCCCTAATTAAAAAAGGCCCAGCCAAAACAGTCTCCTCTCAAATATCAACGGTCAACCGGTCGTCTCAGCAGGGAAACTGGACAGGACCTCCTCGTTTCCCGTCGTTCAGGGGGGGGCGGGGAGGTCAGAGGAAACCGATAGCATCTCAAACACAGCGGCGCCCTCAATTGAACTCTGCGTTCAACGCCAAGTTCCAGCCGCAGACTTAGTCCAGGACGCGTGCTCCGACCCAACATTAATCAAGGTACATGCAGGTCGAAGTAATTTATTTTATGATTGTTGGACAAAAGTAACTAAAAACGAAGTTATATTGAAGTGGATAAATTGTGGATTTAGAATACCATTTGATACTCAAATTTGTCAGTATTCTATTCCTAAAAATAATTTGTCATCATGTGAAAAAAGAGACATGAAAATAGCTATAAATAAATTATTAGACTTAGGGGCTATACAACCTTGTTTTTGTGTTCTCCTTCAAATGATCAATTTATTTCAAATATATTTTTAGCTCCGAAACCTAACGGAGAAAAAAGGTTTATACTAAATTTAAAATCTTTAAACAAGTTCGTAACAAAAGTACATTTTAAAATGGAATCTTATAAAACAGCCTCGAAATTAATTCCTCGTAATGGATACTTAGCCAACATAGATATGAAAGAATCATATCTACTTATGCCGTTTTTTGTTAGTGACAGAAAGTACCTACGATTCGAATTTCAAGAAAATGATTCGTCTGAGCCGATCACTTACGAGTTCACAGCAATGCCGTATGGATTATCGGTAGCTCCGTGGGTATTTACAAAAAATATGCGTGAAGTAATGAGTCATTTGAGAAAACAAGGTTTTAAGTCTACTACCTATTAAGACGATCTTCTTATTGGAGATACATATGAAGAATGCATGATTAATGTAAGAGAAACTTTGAAGTTATTACATTGTCTAGGTTTTATTGTAAATTTCGATAAAAGTCACATTGTACCAAAAAAGTCAATCAAATTCTTAGGTTTTATGTTCAACACAGAACAGATGTCTATTACGTTACCTGGCGATAAGCGGCATAACATTGCACAGTTAACAAATAGGTACATTAATCTTAAAACTTGTTCATTACGAAATTTCGCTAAACTTATAGGTGTATTGATCGCAGCCTGTCCAGCCACAAAATATAGATTCTTATATACAAAAATATTAGAGAGACAAAAGTTTTTAGCCTTAAATAAGTTCGGAGGAAACTATGAGGTGAAAATGAATCTTAATAAGATATTACTAAAAGATTTATGGTAGTGGAAAAATAATATTAATATTATTTCTTGTCCAATCATTACTCAAAATTATAAGTCAGAAATTTACACCGACGCATCTAGGACAGGCTGGGGAGCAGTATGCAAAAATAATAAATATAGTGGTTTATGGACGAACAGTGAAAAAGAAAATCACATGAACTTTTTAGAATTACTCGCGGTTTTGTTAGGTCTCAAAAGTATAGCTAGTGAAGGAAAAGATTGTGCAATATTATTACGTATTGACAATACTACCGCCATTAGCTACATTAATAGGATGGGAGGTATTCAGTTCCCACATTTGAATATTTTAAGTAGAGAAATTTGGCAATGGTGTGAAAAACGCAATTTATGGATATTTGCTTCTTATGTTAACACCAAAGAAAATCGAGCAGATTTCGAGTCCAGAATGGGCCCTCTCGGATAGCGCTTTCCAACTTATTGTAAATAGTTTCGGGCCCATTAAGATCGACTTGTTCTCAAGTCGAGCCAATGCCAAATGTTAATTATTTGTCACCTGGAAGCCTGAACCTGATGCAGTCGCAGTTGCTGCATTTACAATAAGCTGGGCTGACTTGGATTTTTATGCATTTCCTCCCTTTTCTCTTGTATTAAAATGTATACGAAAAATCATTGATGATAAAGCCGAAGGGGTACTTGTATTCCCCTTCTGGCCTTCCCAGCCATGGAGTCAGCACCCACTGCACTCCAGCCTTACCCTGGGTGCCGCGAGGCTCTCCGGGCGTCGTTCAGCCGGCGCAGCTGCCCACCAGAGGCTCTCACGTTGATGCTCGCCTCGCTCGCAGACACTACTGTTCGCCAGTACAACGTCTCATTGAAGTTATGGTTTCAAGAAGTGTGGTTATGAATTAATAGTTTCGAAAAATCCATTCCATTATTTCTTTGATTCTTAAACGAGCAATTTAATAAGGGATGTTCTTACGGTTCATTAAATACACATCGATCTGCATTATCTCTTTTATTAGGAGAAGAGATAAGTGATAATAGTTGTGTTAAACGCCTCTTAATAGGAGCCTATAAAACTAAACATATTAAGCCTAAATATTCATTTACTTGGGATCCAAATTAAGTACTAAATCAACTGTCTTCTTGGTATCCAAATATTAATTTATCATTAGAAAATATTACAAAAAAACTCGTTACATTATTAGCTTTATGTACCGGTCAAAGAGTACAGACATTGTCTTTACTTAAATTAGAAAATATTGTTTTTCAATCTGATAAAGTAAATATTATTATAACAGATATAATCAAGACTTCCGCTCCAAATCGTGAACAGCCCTTATTATCTCTCCCAAACTTTCAAAGCAATATCAACATATGCCCAGTATCAACTTTAAAAGAATATATTTTTATTACAAAAAATATCTGAGGTTCAAACTCCGGGAATCTCTTCGTAACATTCAAAGCTCCCCACAGAACTGCATCAAGTCAGACGCTAAGTCGATGGATTAAGCAAACGCTCGCCACGAGCGGCATTGACATGAGCGTTTTAGTGCGCACAGCACACGACACGCGTTGACCTCAGCCGCGCGCGCGGCCGGGTGGACACAAAACTCACAGGTGTTCGCAAAGTTTTACCATCGGCCTTTAGATGATCAACAAAATAACTTTGCTTTGTCGATACTTAATCGAGACATGAACAATACTTAACCTAATATTAAAAATAGTTATTGAATATTACGTATTTGATATTAAGTAAATTACTACATTAAAAATTATGTGTCTATAAATAGACTATCACTAAGTTTCATTAATTTAAGCTGATTATAATTTCTAGCGACTCAAATAAAGTAAGATTATTTGAAGCTCATTATGTAATAATACTAATTATTAAGTACTATAATAATAAAATATGTAATTACATATTTATATCTTTAGGTACTTATTTCAATTCCAAGTATATACCTAAACAAAACTTTCTATCTCTGAAAATCTACCTGTTATATAATATCTGAAGAATGAAGCGACGAAATATAATAGATGATTAAACGAACTTCTAAGTGAAGTTCTATCGCTATTATATGAGTCGCTTCATTCGAAGATATGACGTACCCACCCACCCCAGAACCCATTTAAAAGTTTCGTTTAGGGTCTCTAAAGAATGAGGGCTTGGCGCGAACCGGGTGGATCATGCCACGCGGCGCCCCACCACAGTGTTTTTTTTATGATACTTTAAATTATGCGAAGTTACCTAGTACCTAAAAAGGACTACCTGTTATATAATATCTTCGAATGAAGCGACTCATATAATAGCGATAGAACTTCACTTAGAAGTTCGTTTAATCATCTATTATATAACAGTGTCATTCTAAAATACACACAGTCACTCCGTCTGAGCATGAAAACATTTTTATTGCGATTTAATGATTGTTATTTAATATTATTATATCTGTGTTTCATTAACATTTTTCATTAAAATTCAAAAATTATAAATTAGTCATACTATGTTTATTATTTAAATTAAAATAACAGTAAAATTTAAATGTCATAATGAGAAATATCAAAGAACAATAATTAAAAGTAAATAAAAAAAATGTCAAGTAAAATTAAAAATGTCAGAATCCAACTAGAAGGTCATATATTCATGGACACTATAAAAACAAATTTTATACCAACAATGATTTTAGTTTACATTTTAAATAACTAAATGGAAGGCTCTTCATATCATCAGGCAATTCGTTAAAAATTCGCATCGCCATTGAACGAAAATTTTTGTCACGCATAGCTGTGCGGACTTTTGGCATTACTAGACGGTTGGGTCGCCTACAGCTACGAATTCTCGGAGTGTCATACAAAGATTCAAACTATTTTGGATGACATCTAACAAAAACACATATTTCACATTTATATATAAACAAGGGACTGTTAAAATCTTGAGCCGTTTAAATACAGGTTGACATGAGACAGTATTCTCAACGTCACATATTGCACGTATGCATGCTTTTTGAGCAATGAAAACTCCACTCAAGTAGCTACAGTTAACCCATAATATTATATATCTAAGAATGGAACCGATATTTCTATGGTAGGATTGTAGTGCAGTTTCTTTACTCGCAGTTTTACCAAGTTTCCATAAAACGTCAGTGAACGAGTTTATTTTATTACATAGCTTAGATGTATGCTGTTCCCAAGTGCACCTATCATCTAATATAAAGCTTAAGAAAGAGACGCTATTTGTATATAGTATTTGGTCATCTTTATGCCTTTTTGAATGCCTTTTTTTAAATTTGTCTTTTACTACATTCTGTTTTTTTTTCTGATTTGATATTTATACTTAACCTGATACGGGGTACTGGGTTTCCATGAGGATTTCCGTTCAGAAAAGGGGGTTTAAGCAAAACGCATCGTCATCGAATAATACCTATAGTTTTACTAATTTATATAACTTAAATCTTATACAGCTACCTTTTGCTTGATAATGTCTTAATTTTTTACAATTCACTGTATTAATGACTGTTTTAAACTATGGTGTTTATTTTCATCATATTTTAAAGAGTTTACGAGATTCAATTCGAACTCCGATCTTTGTAACGCGCGACTGATATTTAGATGCTGTTAAAAACGATCATGTCACAGTATCGAAATCGGTAATCTTGGTAAGAATCCCGTAAACTCATTAAATCATCGTTTTAAATAAAAAACTTTTTAACCTTGTCTCTGCAGCCCACGACATATTGTGTAGTTTACATTTATAGACAAAAAAAAGTTATTTTATTTCATACCTGTTGCTTAGGTACTGGAAATAAAGGGAAAAATAAATGAAACAAAAACTGAATAGCTCCGACGCACAACAGCTGTAATCCAAAGGAAATTGAACTTCCGACCGCGCGGCGTCCCACTTACTAAGAATTTACTTACATTCTAGACTGTTTTAATACAAAAGGTATACTTACTTAACTTTTGATTCAGTATTTTATAGAAGAATGTGTTCAGCTGGATTTTTTAATTAAAATTGTTGTTATTTCTACAAATCAGTAAAAAGACTGATATTCCGATAGGTAGCCCGTGAACACAGGGTCCGTAGTAAAGTAAGTTTACTTGACGTGAGTTAAATGTAAAATATAATTATTCCCGATGAATTCATAAAGAAAGAGTTTTATTTCAGTTTATTCAACTCGAGAATTATATCTGTATAATATTTATAACGAATCTTATAAATATTTTTTTTATTTATTACCATACAAGGTAACAAAGAGGAGAGTAAAATTACCAGTTGGATCAATTTACTTTTATTCATGCTGTCAGTTTGCGTATTTTATCAAGCAGAAACTTTTGAAAGATTTTTTACAGTAGTGTACCTATGTCTGGCCTGGACATACCTATTTGAAGGAACAAACAAACGCAGATAATAATAATTATGAGACTGAAGTTTTCAATTCAATGTTATAAATACAAGGTTTGTGGGTTTTATAACTGAAAACATTACTTCGGCAATACGTGCATTTCTAGACATGACACACAAACGTCGAAATACTTATACCCTCTTATTAATCGTTCATAGAGTACTGTAGTCACCTTTGGGATGGTTCTGCCAAATACCAGCCCGAAGCGCTAGACTCTGTTGACCGAAGAGCCCGGAAGCTTATATTAATAACGACAACCTTACAAATAAAAATTGCAGACTCCAGAGCATTGTCGTAAGTATTTTATCGGCTACATTTTGGTAAGTGTGCGAGTGCTCTTTTTGACCAAATTGAACCCACTCCTTTTTACCATCGGACTACCAGATGCAGACAGAACTTCCATCTGTATATAGTGGATTTACCAAGAAGTCGATCAGCCTGCGTCTGATTTCCCTGACCACTACAGTTCTGGTACTTTTAAGTGTCGAGAGAATATCTAGGTATCTCGTTGAAAGATGTGTACCATCAGGTGACATGGAAGAAAAACGTCCCATCCTTATAATATAATCTTTTAAGATGTCCAAAATTACGCCTAGTTTTAGCAGTAATGTACAGAGCTGATAAAACCAGGCGTAACTTTAATCCGAGTTTATTAATGAAAGGGATAAAGTTTGATTTAAAATTCTGAGGGTTCAAACTACTTTATCCACAGAAAATACAATCAAAACTTGATAGATGGGTATGTTGAATAAATTTCTAATATATTTCCAAAATGACATGTCACTTCATAATACGACGAGGGTCGCACCGACTTGGCTCAGGCAATGAATGGTCACAAGATTTTTATTAGAAATTCGTCAAAGTTTTGACAACCGTTATCGTGAGATAAGATTTATTATAATTTTTTCAGAAAAATAAAACACTGTCGTTGTGTTAATAAAACGGTGTTAGTAAAAAGTATTTAAATACATTTGAAATAAGTCAAACAATTTACAAATTGAACTGAATCTACCACCGCTTCGGAAAGTCGATCTGTTGAGAAGAAGTGGCAAGAAACTTAACAGCAATCACCTTTTAAAAATAAGAGAAAAAAGAGATAAGGTAAAGGTCTCTAAGGTATATTGCTTTTTAAGGTCTATTTTAAGTTTATTTTGTCTTGAAGCCAGTTCTGTTATTTAAAGGCATGTGTTGTATTTGGTAAAAGAACTTTGCTCTTTGGAGTAGATCAAACGTAGGCTAAAATTAAATGTTGAAGGCTAAATGTTCAATTTCAATATGTCAATGTTTCGGTTACGTTATTGAAATTCACCATGTAATTGAACAATTTAAATATTTATAAAGGACTAGCAGTGCCGTGTGGTTTTTCCTCCCATAACTTTTATCTATATTCTAAGGGGTGTGAATTTGTTAAATCCGAATTTTTGGTTTCAGATATTCGTTCGTTTAAATAAAAAAATCTTTTATCTTTATAATATAAGTATAGAGCTGTCTCCGCTCGGGTGCAGTTTGCTTTTTAACCCTTTCATCTTTGCAGTTGTAGTCTTTTTCATTGGATATTTTCAGTCAACAGTCAATTGGGATTTAAACATCATGAAATGAAAAAAAAAGCTTTTAAAATATTTGTTTCATTGCAATATTTCATCTGAACTGAGATCTCTAAATTTCTGTAGAAATTATGTCTCGGGCGGTAGAGCTGCAAAGCATCACCACAAGATAGAGCTACTAAAGCATATAACGAGAAATCCAATAATCTAACTAATTTCGATGGTCAATGACCAGAATCCGGTAGCCTAGTTGCTAGAGTGCCTGATTTTATTTAGTATTTTAATCCATAGATTAAAATCATTACATAAGTACAGAAGATTACAACAAAAATTCAAATTAAACGCCTCAAAAACACAGGCGTGTCTATTTTCCACTAAAAAGATCACCTGTATCTGTCCCCGTCACCGACCTTCTAGGGCTTTTGGGAGTCACTGTAGCCTCCAAATTAAAATTCAGACAAAACAAATTGAGTCTATGGCTCAATTGGCTTCTAAAAACTTTTTTTGAATGCCAAGGTGGAACGATCTGTCTGCGTCTGTTTTCCCTGATCACTATAGTCCTGTTACTTTTAAGTGTCGAGTAAATAGGTTTCTCGTGGATGGACGTCTACCACCATAGTCTTCATGCGCACTTTCCAGCAGGTGGCATGAAAGGCAAACGTTTCCTTAGAATATAAAAAACATACCAACAGAAAGATTTTTCTTTTTATGAGATGTAGAGATTTTCAGAAACATACACTGAAGTATGATCTACGAAGAAACTTCAAAAAATCTCCCAACCTGATTTATGATTCATTAAATAATCGCAAGCATACAAAAACATACTATTTATTTATAAATAAAAAAGCTTTACAAAATGATCCTTTCAACGCGACGGTATATTACTAGGCATATCTTCATCCGCTTCAGGTTTCTGGCACGTGAGGGCGCCACAGCGGTTCGCGCAACATTTCAGTTTGCGCGGGCAGTCAGAATCTCCAGTACACATGTGGCTGCATGTCCACGCGCCGCCGGGGTATTCGGGACATCTGCCTTCTTTCACTGAAAGTAAAGAAAATTTTACATTAATATTAGATACATACACAACATCACGTCTTTATCCCTTATAGGGTAGGTAGAACGCCAGAGGTTATAAAACCATTTGATGTCACGTTTGAACAATTTAGAGGCATTATAATGGTGGAGAGAGAATATTTCAGTAACAGGGGGTCAGCCTATCGCCCACAAAAAGCCTCCAATAAATCTGTTTTTCGAACAGAGCTGTCGAGTAACTGTATAAAAACACAGCTATGTTTTTAAAAAAAAACATGTTTTGCGTACGACGACGCCTTATTTGAGCTCATATTGACGACGTCGCCTTAATGAGACTTAAAATATACTGATTCTTCTGATAAAACAGGCTTCAGAATGCATATTACCGTTGGCTTTAGACTATGCAAAGTAAATTCGCTGTCCAGACTAATTCATAAGGAGTTCTCCCAAGCGAAGCTACTAGCGGGTGGTAACATTTATAAAGGAACAGCTTATTTCTTTGCCGGCCAGCCGTTGTATTGATAAGGTAGATTACCATCTAGAAGGCTATGTGTTTGGATCCCGGTGGGGGTGGTTAATTGTGTGATGAACACATCGTCAGTAGCCGTTTACAACATTTGATGTAATAAATATCTATTTTCGTCGATCTATAAATTTTTATTGCTCATATTCATTTGTATGTTTATTTGTTATGTTACGAGGGTGGATTGAAAAGTTCGCGGCCTAGTCAAGAAAACAGAATAAAGTACATACAAAAATATTTTTATTTTTCGACGTAATCTCCATTTAGCTCTATGCACTTCTTCCATCTGCTTTCCAGAGCTTCCATACCTGTTTTAAAAAAAGATTCCTCAAGGTCTTCAAAATACAGGTTAACAGCGGCTTCGACCTCTTCATTCGTTAAAAATTTCTGCCCACCGAGGTGTTTTTTCAGGTTTGGAAACAGATGAAAGTCCGAAGGTGCCAAATCAGGAGAATAAGCTGGATGTGGCAACAATTCGAAACCACAATCACGAATTTGAGCCATAGACTCGACAGACGTGTGGACTCGGGCGTTGTCCTCGTGAAACAACACTTTCTTTCTCAGTAATCCTGGGCGTTTCTGTTTAATTTCTTCACGTAAACGGCGCAGAAGGGTGCTATAGTACGCAGAGTTTATTGTTTCGCCTTTTGGAAGGTAGTCCACCATAATGACACCCTTAGCATCCCAAAAAACCGATGCCATCACCTTGCCAGCCGACAGAATTGCCTTTGCTTTTTTCGGAGTTGGTTCACCTGATTTTTTCCATTGTTTGGATTGTTGTTTTGATTCTGGTGTATAGTGGTGAACCCAGGTTTCATCCATTGTCACAAATCTGTCAAGAAAACCTTGTGGATCAGCCTCGAACATCTCCAAACAGTCGCGAGAAATCGTGAGTCGAATTCGCTTTTGCTCTACTGAAAGCAATCTGGGGACCTACCTAGCTGAAACCTAGCTGAAACCTTAGAAAAGCCGAGTTCATGGAGAATGATGTTTTGCGTTCGTTCATATGAGATGCCTATAGTGTCTGCAATTTCTCTGATAGTCAATCTACGGTCTTTCAATATGAGATCACACACTTTATTGATGTTTTCTTCGGTCGTAGACGTCATTGGCCTGCCGGAGCGAGGGTCATCTTCGATGTTCTCTCGTCCACGTTTAAATTCTGCAACCCATTTTTTCACAGTGATATAAGACGGGGCAGATTCCCCTAATGTTGTTTGCATGTCATCATGGATCTCCTTTGGTGTTAATCTTTTTTTAAACAAATATTTAATCACAGCACGTTGTTCAAATTTCTCCATTAGTGAAAATTTGTTCTACACACGTATTTATATTGTTCGTAAAATTTTATTTAAACAAGATATCAAATTGAAAATTCGCGGGCTGACAATTGAATAATGACAGTTCAAAATGACGGCAGAAAAAATAACAAAAGTTTTTTTTTTAATGGCCAGGCCGCGAACTTTTCAAACAATGTAGTACTTTTTATTAATCCATTAACACAACACAAGTTCTTAAAGAAACTTAATTTGGGCTAGAATGTATTTTATTTATTTATTGAAACTATATTGTATACCTTACAGTATAAAAAATACATCAACAATTGGCGGCCTTATTGCTGGGCAGCGATTTCTACTAGACAACAGTGGGAGTGGAAACCATTGGAATGTACTATGATTATAAGAAATTAATTACATTGTATTATTTTAGAAAAAAAAATATCCTACACGAGCAAATTAAAACCGGCATAACAACAATTAACTTTACACACCTAAAGTAACAAAGTGTCTCTTGGTCATGGGGTCGACACACATGGACCCTCCGCAGGCGGTCGGGCAGCACAATTGGTCACCGCTACATGGCGCGTCCGGACCGCAGCCTGCGTCGCACAGATCAACCGAAAGCGTCGGTGGACACGATCCTTCTGATAACACTCGTGCGATGATACTCAGCACTGGAAAGATTAATCACAGTATTGGTGTGAATAGGTATTAGTTTTAAGGCGATATTAAATGGATTTTTTTCTTATATATTGACTTTACAATTTACGTACACAATTAACGTAATGTTAATTTTGATAAGTATCAAAAAGTGATCTCGTACTTTTTTCTTTTTCATTTATCTTATCTAATTTTATGAATGACGTTTTTCCGCCTTTGCAAACTTTACTCTACATTCTACTTCAGTTTTTTACATACATTATTACACAGCGCGGACCTTTAAGATCAGTCAGTATGGGAAAATCTAAAACTAAAAGATAATACGAAAATCTGCTCTTAGGAATCTGTCATCCATTTATTCACATGTGTTTACAGATTTACAAGAAAATTTACATAGCTTGGGGATTGAACCCAGAACTTTTAAAAAATTAAAGGAAAGCTAAGTATTTCGAGGCATTTAGATATCGATTGCGTTCAAGTTCTTTAACAAACTTTATTTGAGCTAGATAGTGCTTTGTGATCTTTGGAAATATTTATTTATTTACTTTATTTAGAAGCGTGAGCTTGCAGTATTAATAAACATAACATCTATCTATTTCAAATCAAGACTAAAACCACTAACGATTCAACTACTACAATAGCAGAAGCTATCCTAAGTACACAAGCCGTTTAAAGTACAATTCCATCAGGCGATCCACTGCAAGATGCTGTCGGTACGAGTGTAGTCATCCCGTGGGAAATGTCCCACTATATGTCAAGTCTATGGGACATCTTGGCAACTGTGTGTAGAGCTGGCGGTAGTCTTGCCTTATTATTATTATTTTTAGTTATTCAAAAATGTATGCATAAAGGTATAATTAAAGAGACAAAAAATAATAGGTTCTTGTTTATTTAATCTGATGTTGTGCCAAAACATACAATCGACGTAATTAAATGTTAGTGGCCCTGGCGGCGCTTTGTTTGTTTATTTGCCTTTAATACAAGAATATTTTGTGTGAGTTACAGCCGGGATAGTTACATCTGGCTAAGATCGGGGTATACTTAAGATACCTACTCCCTAAATGGTCATCACTTTTGGTAAGAGTACCTGTAAATTTAAGCTGTAAAAGAATATCGGCGATATATTTCTGAGCTGTGACTTCTCCGAAATGTTTGATTACTGTTTTATTTAAGTATATCGTTTGAAAGAAATTATGTTTAAAATACAACTCCATGAGCCGATCCTCTGCAAGACGCTGTTGGTGCGAGTGTAGTCGTCCCGTGGAAAATGTCTATGGTACATCTTGGCAACTGTTGGGCGAACTGGCACTAACATTGCCTTGATTTTTAAATATTCTTTCATTAATTATTTTTTGTGTACATAAAGAAACAATGAAAATGACAAAAACCAAAACAATAATCAAAACCATTTTGAGATCTTATCAAAACTTTTGATGAAAAGAACCACAAACAAAACTGTTTGTATATTTTTCCTTTTCATTGAGTTCCGGATCTTTTTAAAATACGCCGGATTGATTTTTATCAATTTTGTGTTGGTCCACTTGTAAACTATGGTATCCTACTATGCGAAACATAAATCATCAAAATCGTTTTTGAAATAATCGCGTAACAATCATACAAAAAAAAACATAGGTGCAGTTAATTTGAGATCAACCTTCCCATTATTTTTCAATTGATATAAATCTGATCTCTTTAATCTGTCAGAAGTTATATACACATACTTATAACAATCATTATAATTAACTCTCAGACGGCCTGGTGCATTGGTCGAGTGTTTGCTTGTGGTCCAAAAAGTACAGTGTTTGAGTTATATGTTAGGATCATTTCTAAACTGGCATAGATCTGGTGCAATGTGGGGATTTGATGGAGGCCCGGGAGCTAAATAAAAGACTTGTGTTGTACTTAGAAGTTGACAGTATATGAAATAATAATTGAGAAGGTGTGTCACTCACTACACTGGGTACGTACTCTCCACTCTGAAGATTCATATGGTCCCCATAAACAAGCTAATATAAGCCTTATTTGGGGCTAGTAACAAATAACTAGTGACAATTTTATTTTTTTTGTTTGGAATTTACCAGGGAAACTTGCAAACATCTCACGGGGCTTGGAAAATCGAAACGGCAGCGTTGTCGGCAATACCCCACGGGGCCCGTTGCTTCAGCTTGAGTGTCATGTCTGCATAATGGAGGGACTCCAGTTAGATTCCAACTGCGGATTCCCTATAAGAGGCTTTTGGGCTTTTTATTTTAGTTCAAAATGCGAAGAAGTTAGAGTAAGGCCGTATTTTAAAAGCTTTTTTAAGCGTTGAGAAACGCTAACATGAAATTTACAGTCAATTCTTCACAGATTTCTATAACAACATCTATACTAATATATGTAGAATTAAGGTCTGAGAGATTCATAAGAGAAACCATTGATATTAATATAACTGAAAGTCAAGTAACTATCAAGTTCTCAGCAATAACAGTATGAAAACAAATAAAATTAAAGTCTTATTTGATTATTGAATCCACAGACCTTTGATAAAGCAGATAAAATATCCATTTCAAAATGTATGAGTCGAGGCGTGTCGTGTTTCATTTACCTTCTGTGACGTCAAGAGCACAATAACCCGACGCGCTTCGGTTAGGTCGGATTAAATTTCAATCAAACATCGTAGATGAGGTACGCAGGGTAAGTCGAGGTTCGGTCTACTATATATGGGTTTGTGGTTGAAAAAAATGTTTCGAAAGAAAATATAAATAACATCTATTGAAACTAGCAATCTTACAATTATATTCTTATCATTTATTCATAAAAAAATAAGATAAATTTATCTGTGTGTTAAAGATCTCAAACAGATCAAAGTATACGCTGTCGTCAGATAACTTTTGCATTTAATGGTCTTAACTTAAGAGTGCTTCCATGCTTGGTAGCGAAAGAAAAACATAGAATGTGCCAGCTGCTTCTCTTCCCGGGCAAACTGTAAAAGTCAGTTAAGGGACGGAGGATTTATTGGCGATTTTGCGGGCGACAGGCCTAACCCCTGTCACTGTTATAGTCTTTCTCCATCATAATAATACCTCCAAGTTAGTCAAACGTGACATCAGATGGTTTTTATAGCCTCTGGTGCTCTGCCTACTCCATTAGGGATACAGGACGTGAAGTTATGTATGTATGTAACTTAAGAGTCTCAGTTCGAGATTACACACTATAACACTTAAGACCCAAGAAGAAGTTATTGCTCTGTATCTATTGAGAATGCTAGTTATCAAATTGTCGCCAAAAATATCAGGGCTAGATAAAATGCTAGAGTTAAATGGGAAATGATGGGAACCATTATTTGTGTTGTTTCTTTCATTTAATTAAAAAAAAATATATAATTTTCTCTATAAAATATCAAAAATTATAGCCTTTCATTAATGTATTCGAGCAATGTTTGATGAAGAGCTAATTGATTCCCAAACCCGTGTGCTGTCATCTTTCATCTCTTCTTTTCATTCCTTGAAGTTGAACTTAACGATATAAAAATGTCACAAACTTGCGAAGTTTGCGATATCTATATTATGTAAGTAAGTTTTAAGGTAAGCGCACACTATACCGGGCAACTCATACACTTTATATGAAGTATCGCACACTATGCCGGGTCGAGGCGGGTCGCATTTCATATAAAACGTATGCGGTTGCGGCAGGCGGATTGCGCTGCGATGTGCCCCAGCATAGTGTGCTCGTACCTTTAGGTGAAAGTTCACATTTTTCCTACCCAGAATTAAATTTATTTAATTTCAAATTAAGAATCGAAGTTTCGCGCCAAATTACGGTTTAATTAATGTTCTGAAGCGAAAACACGCAGGCTAACCCCGCGTGGGTTTAGTTTAAGATGTTTTATGAAAATTTAAAGTAGCTGAAGAAAAAAGCAGAATAGGTACGTTTTAATTTTCAAATTGCTTAAATATGTAAACTGTGTATGTACATTGTTGTAAGCTGTCAGTAGGTAACATTTATTTTCAACCGACTTCCAAAAAAGAGGTTTTATTGGCATTTTTGTGGGCGATAGGCTGACCCCCTGTCACTGCAATAGCCTCTCGCCATCATTATAATACCTCATAAGTCAAACGTGACATCAGATGGTCTTATAACCTCTGATGTTCTGCCTACCCCATAAGGGATACAGGCGTGAAGTTATGTATGTATGTATGTTCCAAAAAAGAGGAGGTTCTCAATTCGTGTGTATTTTTTTTGTGTCTTTGCTACACCATATTTCAGACAATTATGAATCGATTTTGAAAATTCTTGTTTCATATGATAGGGATATACTTCATAGTTGGTCCCATATAAATTTCATTGAAATCAGTTTAGTACTTCATTGAAAATTTAAATTTTAAAACAATAATAATAATAATAATCTTTATTATCAAACAACACAAAGAAGATAGGCAGACTGGGTACCCTAACGTTTACTAATTACGAGATGTAGGATTAACTTAATAGAATAGATAGAAGTTGAACTTTTGGTATTATGTACTCTATACTGGACTTCTTATTTTCCATTAATTATTATTTTTCTACAACTTCTGTGAATGAAGAAAAATGGAAGTTTTATTTTATTTATTTAAAGAAATTCACTTTAGTAATAAAATCTGCTCGGCGACATCGTTAGATGTACATCACACAACTGACACACATGTCAACTTGACATAGTTTGTTTCAAAAAAGTCAAAACGGTCAAAAATGACTTTAATGTCGTTTTTAACGTCCATTTTTTACGTTTTTAAATGCATGTAACTTTTTACTGAATAGTTGTAGAGATATAGTATGGTAACGTTTTTTATTTCTATATTCAAGACAAACAAACGGGTAATCGTTTCATTACGCTACATGTTATCAGAACTCCAAAAAAGACGGTACTAGCTCTGTACTGTTTGCTGCTAATGTTCTTTCTGACAGAATAGTACTTATATGCGATATTATATAAAAAACACTAGAGCAATTAATCTGTAAGAAATACAAAAAACTTAATGAAAAACTCTAGACACCCGAAATAGGTTAAAACCTGTGCCTCGGGAGTATGTATGATTTCTGAGAATGTTTACGTGGATGTGACACTTTCGGCCAAAGTTTTGACGTGAAGTCGTTTTTTTTTATTGATTATCGTTGATTATTTTAAAGTGTTTATGTTAAAGTGTTTCGTAAGTAAAACAGAATGTGCAGCTTTATATCACTAATATTTTTTTAAATTTTAATTCAACTTTATTCTAGGGCATTCAATCACATCAGTACTGGAATAAAATATAAATGCCACGCTTGGTGAGCGTATTTTTTCATTAGCGTATATTATGAGTACGTTTATCTTCATGAATAGTAGGTATATAATAGACCTTAACCTAAGACCTTAACTGATGAATTCTATTAATAACAGAAGATCTATTAACTTATTTTCCTCTAATAATGAATCTTTCATTGTTTATAACAAAACGTTCGAAATTTTTAATTAAAAACAATTTCTACAATTTTTCTTTTTTTTTAGATGAGTTTAGATGAATACAATAACACGGTATTTCAATTTCTTGAACTCTTACAGTTATTGAGTAACTCAAACACTTATTAATGGATCATCCTACATAGGTAATATGGTGGTACAGAAATGAAGATACTCTGATATGAAACAAGCTATAACTTCGCAAAAATCAAAGGTTCCGTTGCATTCCTGGCCGTAACCTGTGCCAAATTTTAGGATCGTGGAAATTATTCACAAATCAAACAAAAATAAAACATTTAAGGTTGAATCAGTAATTTAGGTGTACAAACGAAAAAACAAAACGACGGTTTGCCATAAATCTCCACAGTTATCCAAAATGGCCGGAAGTACTTACTGTATGTACGTACTCAATCTATCAATAAAATGTGTTCCAAACTTATAGAGATTAGTCTTATGTTCTTCGAATGTAACTAATTTCTATCAAAAATACACAATGTTTTATGAATTCAGTTCGCTTTTCTAGTTTTTTTTATTGAAATCATATTTTACGTCCAGGCAGATATCAAAATTGTAGGAACGTCACTAAAAATATGACTTCAATATGGCGTCGTCAGTCACCTGTGGTCATTGTCGATTCAAGTAGTTTTTCTTAATGTACACGAAAAGTAACTAATAATTTAATTAACAGTTATTTGAAGTGTTTTCATAATGGTATTCTACAACTATTTTCTTTGGCACAGGTGCTGGCCAGACGTCCATACTAAAATGAAACGTGTTATTTATCTAAAGGTTTATTTACTGTTGAAGCTTTAACTCATCATCATCGGTTAAATGTAATTACACATTGTACAAACCTGACAATAAAGAACACAGTCGTAACATTTCCAATAAGCACACAACACACTTCTCACTTTATAATTCTCATTTACATTAATGATTGTCGCGTCTTGAGATAAATAAAACATTATACACACAGCTGTAAAGCTTGATGAATAATTTATTTATTTCTGTGATCGACAGCTTGCTCTAATCTCCAGAACACCAGAATTTACCTCTTTAAGCGTGAACCTTAAGTGTTCTTATCGAACACTTTGACGACCACTTTGGCGACGGGGCTAACCTATCTGCCTCAGACGCCAGTGGTTGCGGGTTCGATTCCCGCACGGAATAAGGAAAAAAAAATATTCCCTGTCTGGTTGTTTATCTATTTATGTATTTATATTCTTGGTTCCCCCCTACTTCGCTACATGGTATCCCGTAACACAAGCTATGCTTACTTTGGGGCCATGTAGTTGGTGTGATTGTCTGGGGATTTTTTTTACATCCTCTTGTCCAAAAAAATGGTGACTCGGATGCTTTTTACACATCGTGGCAGAATCTACAATTATTTGCGTGTATTTTTCAGTGACCTTTTATTTATTTATTCATGGAATACTTTATTGTTTAAGGTGGCTACTTCAGAAACTTTAAAATATTTAAAAAAAAGTACCCGAAATCATCATAGGTTGGTAAGTCAACTATTTGGTAGAATATTAATAACTCAATTGAATTTCTACCGCATACATAGAGTCCATTTGTATTTTGCTAAGGGATATGAGATTTTATTAGGGGTACTGTATTGGAGCATTATTTTGAGTCTTGACAACATAATCGCCCTAACATATTGCCAAAGTTGTATGACGACATGCTTGACGATGGCCTGTCTCTCTCTAGACTTTGTCAGCGCTTAAAGTACTCTATAACTGTTTCTAGAGTAGCTAGTTTGCCGCTGTAGTTTCATGTAACTTATGCAAGCAACCATCTTTATTTATTAACGACCAGTTTGGCGATGAGGTCTATCTCACTCAGACGTCAGAGGTAGCGGATTCGATTCCACGTTTTTTTTAAGCCTACCATCATTAAACCAAATTAAATATAAAAGATATCAGTAAAGATTTGCTATCCTATGTAAGGCACCAAAATTAAATAATGAGATGAAATATGACACCCCTAAATTATCAATGTCTGCTGATAGATAAATCAAGATACCATTTTGGATTAAATTTTGTTTCAGTAAAAGCAGCTTAAAACTATTGAACATAATTTGACCAATTTGGCGATGGGTATATGATTTTTACCTAGACCTATCTGCCTCAGACGCCAGTAGTTGCGGGTTCTATTCCGGCACGGAACAAGGAAAAAAAATGTGCTGGGTCTGGGCTTTATATCACCTCACGTGAGTTTAATATTTAATAATGGAAAAGTATGCAAAAATAAAGACGATTGTTTTTAAAACTTTTTATTTAAACCAAAATTGTTTTTGTTCATTTAATGTTTTTAACAAAAATCATATACAGTCAGTTGAGTAATCTTATCTAGTTTCCAAAACTATATAATTTGTTTATGCTTTAATGAAAAGATTCCAGGAAATTATGGAAAACCAGAAGGTAAGATTTCTGCGTAAACAATTTTGAGGGCCAACACGCAACGGTAGTCGGTCTCGTTTTGAGCCCGACACGCGAGAGGATATGGGATATGTATTTCATATTCTAGATTACATGAGAAACCATGTAGCGAACTACGTAGGGCTTTCTCATAACACAAGCTATGCTTACTTTGAGACCATGTAGTTGGTGTGATTGTCTGGAGATTTTTTATTTATCTTTTACTATTATGTGTGTTATCGTTAACGGTCGTGTGTAGTTTTGTTTATGACAACAACGCGCAGATATCTCCACTGCTACGAGAAAGGTCGCCTAATTTACAATGAGAATATATTTTTGCGAAATCAAATTATACAAGACACGTTCCATGGGAGTAATAACATGAGTCTGCGAGTTGTGATAACGTTTTTGATGATCTCAAAATTTGGATTTTTGTAAGGTTACACGAACGTAAGGAAAAATAAAATCTGTTGCTTGCGTTTGTGTTTTTCAATTCTTTTTATTTGATTTTTCCTTGCAGCCGTTATGTATATCTGATATCATAATCTTATAATAGTAGGGTGTCTTTTTGCCTAAGAGTTGTTTTGTCACCCCCTTAACTAGCGTGTCTTATGAGACTAATCATAGTGAACCCCGTTTGGGGGACAAACCCTTCGTGTTTTAATTATCTCTCTGGTGATGATATGATTCGTGACTCTTTCATATGAGCCATTTCCATCCTTAAATCAATTTACCCTAACATCAAACTCGTCGTAACTTACATTGATGTAAGACTTAGGTCATACTTAGCTACCGATAATAAGTAAGAAATTGATTATGCACAGATTAATAAGCAAACAACAAAGTGAGGTATACTTATAAAGCAAATTACTCTACTTCGCATCATTCATTGAAATTGAATCAATTACAATTTTAGAGTACCTAAAGTCAAAATATTATTTAGTTAGTTAGTAGCATTATTTGCAAATTGGATTAATCTGCAGCCATTTAAGCCATTCAAGTTATCATTCACATACTTACGTAACTGCAATAGTATCTCTTCATCATTATAAAACGACCAAATTTGTCAAACGAGACATTAGATGGTTTTATAACCTCTGGTGTTCTGCCTACCCCACGGGGGATACAGGCGTGAAGTTATGTATGTATGTAAATACAAATATCTTTAAATAAGTGTATTGTAGCTAGAGTGCATTTAATAAATTGAGAATGAAGTTAAGTTTTGAAACTAACTCAATTATTAACCTTGATCTTCAAGCACCTACTATCAGTAGATTGTCTGAATCAACCTCAACTGACCAACAGATAAGGAATATTGTCACAGTTTAGTAATTCTCTGAATCAAACGCAACTGACCCACAGATAAGGAATATTGTCACAGTTTAGTAATCTCAAGGTTTAATAGATACTGCGTCATATTCCGTGAAAGAATGATATTTTGTGTCTTTGAGATATTCATTAATTCAATGACCACATCGTCTTCTTAGTAAGATTATCAACCCATACAAATATGCCAAGTCTTTAACATCGTGCCAACTATGTCATAACACATTTTTTCGAAGAATTCACTTGCACTTACAAGCTTTATGGTACTGCTTTAATATATTTATTATAATTTGAGGATAATAATTTATGATCCTTCTTGACCAGCTCTCAATAGCTCTGGATAACCTTTTACCTGCCAAGCTTTATTTCTCCCAGCAGCTAGTGCTCTTCCCTGTAGGAGACCCGTCAGGGGGCCGGCTGCGCAGCTCCTTTCCCTCGACTCGCTGTCGTTAAAAGCTCTATCAAGACTGGGGTATACTTGTCACAAAAAAAGTCCCTCACTATCTAAGCAACAGCACGGGATCGCGTTCGGTTCGTTTTAGTCGTGCCTAAGTAGCATTCACAATCTTCCAACTTAAGATTACCTATATTTACCCTCTCCGCCTAATGTGGGAGGAATATTCCTTGGGAGTAGCGCCGTAGTTACTGTGCATATCAAACGATATCGCAGGTTAAGCGCGTTTGGCGCGGCCGGTATTAGGATGGGTGACCGCCGACCGTTCATTTCTCACGACGACTTCCGTGCTTCGGAGGGCACGATAAGCAGTCGATCCCGGGTGCTGTATATTTGTATACAGTAATCGTTAGGGTTTGACAGAAGCCATTTCGGCACCCTGAAATATCTGACATCCACCAACCAGCACTGGGCCAGCTTGGTGGATTACGGCCTAAACCTCCTCGTCACCCAGAGGAGAGACTCATAGCTCTGCAGTGGGCTCATTAAACGGAGTTGTGGTGATGATAATATGTACTACGAGTATGTTTGTAAATTGGTCGTCTTTCCTGAACTAAAGGAAATTTTGAACAATAAGAATAATGAATGACGAGACATCTTAGAAGAGATCCTATATTTGCCTAAAAAAAAGCTTTGCAGCTATTGTTTTTATAAACAAGGTTAAGTAATCGGTTATTTGTAAAAATATTTACTATAAGTATCTATACATATAATAAAATGGTAGGAAAGTCAAAACTGTACATTGAATATTTTTTTAAAAGAATACTTGGAGTATGATCTACAATCGAAACAGAAACAAAAAATATAGTTTTTAGAATTTTTGTCTGTTTGTCTGTTTGCCTTTCCGGGATAAACTCAAAAAGTACTGCATGGATTTACTTCAAATTTGGCAAGAAGATAGTTAAGAAGTCGGGTCAACATATAGGCTACATATTATCACGCTAGCAGTGTTATAATCGTAGGTGCGTTTGGTGCTGCATAGCGTTCACGCAGACGACGTCGCGGGCAGCAGCTAGTGTCCAATAAAAGCTTTTTATTGACCTCAGTAGTATCAAAAAGTTTTACAATATTATTTATATAAATAATAGAACACGTTTCCTTCGATATATTTAGGTACCTCTTTCGATGTACAAAATAGGATACTTAACTTTCGTCATATAATTCTTTTTTCTTGGTTTTGGAATATAGGAATGTAAATTCTAGTATTTGCAATTGTTCACAAAGCTCTCAGATAGTGAATTTCTATATTGGACCTAAATTTAATGCAAGATTCTCTCGTACATAATAGAAAGCTGGCTTTTAGTAGTCAAGTTCTCTCTCACGGTTATAAAGTCTAAGATCGAGAATTGAGATATAATATTCAAATCCGCTGTAAGCCGAGCGTGGCCGAGGCAAGCCGAACAAATATTACTCCTACGCAAAGATTCTCTAACGGCGGGTTTTTAATTCAATTTAATCGTGACAGCAAATAACTAATTCTTTATTTAATACGCAGCGCTGTGGCTTTATGCTGCCACAAAGGATCAGCTCCACCACCCCTGGCTAATTCGAGATACTTCCACTTTTTAGTAGGATCCCTTCAGGGACCGGCTGGCTATCGACCACCATTCAAATAAAACTAATTTCTAACCGGACTTATCGCGTATAATTTATATTTTAACTCGACATTTCGTGTCCTTTCAAACCCCGTGGTCATGAGCGACCACCCTTCATTTAAATGATTAGTATACAGGGTGTCTGGTGACAAATTTTAGATACTGAAGGAGAGCACTCTGTACTCGATTCTGATCATAATTATGTAAGAAAAGTAGGTACTTAATTTTTCACTAGAATTCCCTATAAATAAATACAACTATGTTACTATTTACTTTACATACACCTAAGTCAATCGCGGCGCTGCCAACGCTAGTGTAACCATGCGTTGCGTAAGCAATTCTTTAACTTTCGGTTAAGTTCACTCAATAAATAATTATATTTTTTCACAAATAATCAACCATGAACACTCGAAATCAGTGCGTAGGGATTCACGCAGATACTACTTTGGGATTCAAGTAGGGACGCCTAGCTAGCAGAAAAAAATTCGACATCATCCACCATCACGATCATAATGAGTTCTTAAAATAAAAACACACAATCAACTTATGATAAAACTTTATTTATAACATGACTTCTCAATAACTTATACAGTAACTTAATTCTTATTTCTAATAAACTTATCATCCTTCACGTTAGTGCTAGCAAGGTACTCGTCGAGCCACTTCTCTATGACTGGAATATTTTCTGCAGACCATTTAGCTTCTTCTCGCATATTTCTGATGGATTTTTCAATGATGTGCTCTGCTGATCCAAATTCACCTAGAAAAGAAGTGGTTAGAATACAAACTAACTGAGAGATTGTTACGATTTATTACTCTTAAACTAATTTTCAGGTCTATATGTGTTAAGAGTTTTGCACTTGTATACAGTACAAGTAATGGCCATTTCTGCACTTTCAATATACGCCAAAAAGCATTTGGATAGCTTTGCATTTTTCATAACATTCAGAAAAGACATCTGCGGTTATCCGTTGGATTTATAAAATGGATACTGAAATGACAGCAGTATGTGAACCCACTATAATAAACAGGGTGACTGGTGACAAATTTTAGATACTGAAGACGAGCGCTCTGTACTCGCTTATATATTTTATCACATATTATCGGTCATAATTATGTAATAAAGTAGGTACTTAATTTTTCACTGGAATTCCTTATAAATAAATAAAGTTTTGTAACTATTTACTATACTTAAGCCTGAGTCAATCGTGACAGGTGACCTGGCACGCGGGTCACTGCCAACGCTAGTGTAACCATGCGTTGCGTAATCAATTCTTTAACTTTTGGCTAAGTTATAATTTAAATTTATTTTTTATCATAATTTTTCTCTTCATGTATGATCTCAAATTATCGCGTCCTCGAATTTCAAAAGTGACCCACCAGTCACCCTGTATATATTTTTGTAACTGTAACTACGCATGTACTGGCAAATAAAGATTATTTATTTATCAATTTTATTTATTTAAGACCAACAGCTGAATATAATTATTAAGTTTAAGCCAAACTTCTCGGTCTCGGAGACAGCAGACGATCTCCGTGTTGCAGTGGTCTAGACGGTACTACGCCAATCGTGAGGTCGAGGGTTCGATTCCCGCACGGAACAAAAAAAATAGTTCCGAGTCTGTGCATTAATTTATATTCCAGCTTCCCCACATTAGTTCGGTATCTCAAAACAGAAGCTTTGCTTACTTTAAGGCCATGTAGTTGGTGTGATTTTATTTATTTTTTTATAACTTCTGTAAATGTGTTCTTACCTTGATGGCTGAGGTACAAATTTGAAACCAGGTCCAAACCATCCTGGGTTGTAAACTGAGAAGTAGCAGCGGTGATCAAGTTATCCCAGAGGTTGGTTTTGTTTTGGAACCTGTCAATTAAAATAATATTTTAAAATGAGCTTAAAAATAATAAAGTGAGCTTGCAAATGATTGGCAATTCTAAATACATCCTTTACAGGACTATCTTAGTCACCAGACAAATTTAATTGTCATTTAATTTATTTTTTATTTTCAGTTGTAAAACCACTGTATTGTTTTAATTATTGAATTAAGATTGATTTATTATTAACGTATGTGTATATTTATTTTGGTACCGCTCAGTAGAAAAATATAAAAATATGGCACCACAAACTTTTTTACAAACATTTTTTTTTTCAAAATACGTTTCAATATACTCAGGACGTACCAACCCCTCAAAATTAAGTTGGGTGGAAATTTTTGCAAAATGAGTTCACTTATCTACATTCCTATATAAATTTGTAAGGAGTAATAAGCAGTGTTTTCTGTAAGGCATTATTCTAAACATATTTTCAAAACTTATTTATTAGAGTTTTTCACCTTTCAGCTCTAAAAAATGTATATGTAGTCTTTTAACACTTTATAAGGCAACAGTATGTAAAAACAATGTTAAAACTTCTTCATACTACAAACCCCGATTCCAAAACAGTACTCTTAATATATTCTACAATTCCACACCTTGCAATGGGGGCACAACGACAACATAAGGGACCTTAATAACCGCATATAAAAAGTGCCGAATTGAAATTGCAACTCCAGAGAAAAATAAGTATGTGTAACGGCATTTTTATGCTCTTAAACGGATAATTTATAGCCATTTATGGGTAATTTAATAACAATTTCAGCGGTTTTTTCTTCTTAACAGACTAGGAACAATTGAAAAGGTATTTTTTCCAAGAACTTATAGTAACATTTTTTTACCTTAACCAGAAAGGTAATGATCATTAGAGCAGAATTTTTTGATCAAATTACGAAAGTCGTGACTTTCTAACATAATAGCTGAAAAAGGTCGATATCATTCGAAACTTTCTTAGAATTACTTCATTTTTTCGATTTAATCGTTTTTGAATCACAATTTCTGGACAATGCTCTCCTGAACATTGGTCCTAAAGATTTTAAATAGAACTTTAAATTTAGAATTAAAAAGGTTTGCGCAGTTTTACCGTAGTAAATTTGATCCTGTAATTTCTTTATAAGCAAAGTGTTATGGAAGCAATTTATTTTCATTTATTGATACAAATTATTGTGACATTTTAACCAAACTGAGTCTATTAGAAGAAATTTCTCCAGGAAATAACCTTTGTATGAATTTTATGTTAAATTTATCTATAAATTCTACTATAACATAGATTGTTTTACCAAAGTTAATAGTCATGTTATCCTTAGTTTATATACTCACTTCGTTTTCAACAATTCCCAGTTATTGTTCAAAAAGTGGAATAGTGTAGTATATCCTTGGGAATTTCCCGTTAGCATGCTGAATATCAGGAAAATGTCCGTTTCCGTAAAGTTGCCATTGCTTTCTAGAATAGTAATATTTAGAAGTTTCTCAATCTTGTATTCGTCAACGGGACAGCCGGCCAGTGTTTTAAGAAGGTATGTTCGTTCGTTCTGTTTTCGTGATGGTGGGAAGTTTATTATTCTTTGGAGACCGAATTCCCATTCCTTCTTGGTGCCCCACTTGAAGACAGGGCAGATGTACTGGTTGGAGATCCTAGAAAAATGGTTATATTAACTGATATAATTTTGCTTCGCCCTCGGCTTTGTTGCCTCATAAAAAAAATCTCGAGTTTTTGCATTAAATACCCATTTCCTTAACGATAATAAGGCTGTATCAAAAACACAAATAAAATTTCTGTTTGAAGATACTCATAGAAGAAAAAAAAGTATTTAGATAAGAAGGTGAAAATTTGGGCTTTTTTTGAAAATTATGAAAAACAATCATATTTACTAAACTATAGGCTAGTAGTACTCAAAGCAAGTATATTCAGAATAGGCTCACCTATTAAATTCAAACCATTTCAATTTGGCCAACTGTGTACGTTTTTTAATCAGAACACTAGAGGTTATAAAACTATCTAATATCAAGTTTGACAAATTTGGAGGCATTATAATGATGGAGAGACATTGCAGTGACAGGGGGTCAGCCTATCGCCCACAAAAAAATCTCCGACAAAACCTCTGTCCCTTACAGTATGCCCGGGAAGCGAAGCAGCTTACACATTCTATGTTTTTCCTTTGCTCCCAGTCCATCAAGTAGATGTATGTATTTAAACAAAATAAGAATTTTCTTCGATGTTGTCAGTGACTAATATAAAGAATTATTTTCCCACTACGCAAAGGTATCCGGATATCTGGATGCAAGCAGATGGGATTCTCTGGCTGTAAGCTATTATTGTGTATTTTTAAAAAATGATTTCTGTTGAGTTTCTTGCCACTTCTTCTCAACAGATAGACTTTCCGAAGTGGTGGTAGATTCAGTTCAATTTGTAAATTATTTGACTTATTTAAAGTGTATGTAAATACCTACGAAATAAAGTATTTTTGAACTTTGAGTTTTTGAAGGTCTACTAGCATTAAACGCTTAAGAGACATTAAATCATAAAGTTATTTCATACAATCATTAATACTTAGATTACAAAATAAACCTAACGGAGCATTGTATATGAACCAAAATTTATTAAGTTTGTAAATACCAAAGTGCCAGACTAAGTATAAAGTAAATTCTTACACCCATTGAATTCAAATTAAATGAAGAAACCCTTAATCGAATAATAAAGCGATACCCTAGCATTTCTTTCCCTTATCGCGAAGCGGGAGCTATATTTTTCATACATTTCATTTGGCTCGGAATCCCAACAAATTCGCCGACCGAATTTACATGACGCTTCAATAAATTTGCAAAGGGAGATACACAGATCAAATAAGTATACTTAATCCTCAGAATGTGCTGATTGTGTTAGCAAATCGAATTATGAAAACTCAATACAAGTTTGCGAATGGAATCAACGAAGAAGTTTTAATATTTCTATAATATTTCGCAAAATGTGATTAGGAATTTAATATGGTACTTTCTTTGATGTAGGCTCGTCCATTATGAAATTGTTCATTCTGTGATGTAATATTAATTTGACATATTTCATATTTACGTGTAGTATTCATACGTCATATGTATTTCAACGTATTGTTTTGGGAATTGAAAATTTTACGCCACTTAAAATTGCTACCTTTTAAATTCTATGGGAGAGTATTCTTTGTCTTATTATATAATTAATTCAAAGATTCTTTGTCTCCCAATTTAATTAATTCTGCATTTCAAGATGAGATATAAAAGAATGCAGAACCATTGAAAAATTACGCATCTACCGCACATTATATGTGTGGTGACGACTCCGTATAATATGTTTGAAATTTACTTCTTTAAAACAATATGAATCGGAATTAAAAGTAATACTTCCAAGAAAGAGATATCTTAAAAATTATCTGATAAAATATCAGATAGTTTTATAACGTCTGGAGTTCTGCCTGCCCCATGAGGGATACAGGAGTGAAGTTATGTATGTATGTAAGTAGCTTGCGTTGTACAGACCACAAAATGGAGCTAAAGAGGAGTAGCATATCATTCGCTACTGTATAGTGTCGGAAAAGGCGACCAATCCGAGTAAACTTGGTGGTTGGAACCCTTAAGAATTCGCCTGGCTGTCTACCAGCCTTCATATGGAATCAGTCGCCAAATATCACCACTTCGGCGGTGATGTATTTCGGTAATATGTTGTGAAGAGCCAGTTCTTTCCTGAACCTATGTACCATCGAACCAACTGAATCATGACCCATTTTGCTGATAATTCATTTGAAACTGTCAAACTCAAACACAAAAATTCTTTATTTCGTAAGTATTTAAATACATTTGAAATAAGTCAAACAATTTACAAATTGAACTGAATCTACCACCACTTCGGAAAGTCGATCTGTTGAGAAGAAGTGGCAAGAAACTCAACAGCAATCATCTTTTAAAAATAAGAGAAAAAAAATATGTACATAATAACAATTTACAGCCACGGAAAACCAACTTCTTGCATCCGGATATCTTAAAGTAAAACTTTTCACATGACACTTATCCTTAAATCTATCGAAGGGTTAATCTTAAATATTTTAGGATTTTATTATAAAATGAAGCGTACACATTGACCCATGAGCGAGTTGATCTTCTGGAGTCTACTATTATATTTATACAATAGGCAATCAAGTACTAGACAGAAACGTAGACATAGATATAGAGGTAAAGATAGAAGCAGAGATAGACGTAGCGATAGAGGTGAAAGAGAATACAGATAATGTGGGTGGAGATGAGGATAGTCGTGGACAAAGACAGGACGTGGACGTGGACATGAAAATGGGGAAGCCAGAGTAAAGGTGAAAAAAAGTCATAAAGTCATCAGCAAAACGACCTGGCACCGCTAGCAGCAACCGTTCACGAGTATAACGCAAGCACCAGCCATCACCCTCCTCAACCATATTTTAGGGAAGAGGGTGACCCAACACCCGACGCTACCGCTAGCCATGCCGCCTGAGGGAGCATGACGTTCTTGCTGTTGTATGGACAGCTTGTAAGGTTTATAGCGTATTATGTACTTAGGACATTTTAGATACTGTACCAGTTCTGTACTCAGTAAGTGTTAGTGTCGAATGAAACGATAACAAGTTCGTCACAAAGGAAACTAATCTCCAAGCTAATTTTGACATACTAGCATTTAGACGGTTTGCCAGAATGAGCTTATGGTGGTTCATGATTCAATTGGTTCGATAGTACCTTCATCTTCGACCTCATCTCCACTTACCATCAGATGAGATGTAGGTCAAACGCGAACTTAGTCAAAGATAAAATGTAACTTTGGACAATTTCAGAGCATTTTCTTTCTTATAGGAAATTAGTACATAAATCAGGGATACTCACGGATTACCCTCATCAGGATTATCAGCAACAATCCACTTGTTGAACTGGTCCTGGGCTTCCTTGATGCAGGGCTGGTAACCGGCTTGGCATAAGAAGGTCTTCGTAAGAGAGCGAAGGTTCTTCTTCGAAGTCTCTTCATCTTCACGCACGTCCTTGACCAACTCTTCGTAGAGAGGGCTCAGTAAGATTCTGACGTAGGCCTGTATTTTTGAAATGTAAATTATAGTTGTGATTATCAGATTATATGACTTCTGAGAGAGTTTACACGTACTAATATGGTAATTTAACTCTTTTACATTTATATGGTAGGCTAAATAATAACTTCAAATTGATGAAGTTAGAAAAATATATGTATAAAATATCAATGAAATTACATCGACATATATTTCAATCGGTATAAAACGGTTAACATCTAAGGACATAATTATTTTATAAATTCAGATAATGTAAGGTGTCAGTTCCTTTATACACTTTCTGTTTTTTTTTTTGTGGAATTGTTCTGTTAAATATCTTTGAATTCTTAATAAACACCATAGTTGTCGAAGTCGTTGTGGTGCCATGGTTACTGTGCATATCATATTATATCGCAGGATAAGCGACGTCTTTTTTCGTTCGATTTTTACGTTAAACAGTCGGTCCCGGGTGTCGTTATATACTGTACTCCTTAGATTTTGTCAAAAGCCATTGCGGCACCCTGAAAATTCTGACTTTCACCAACCAGCACTGGGCCAGCTTGGTGGATTACGGCCTAAACCTCCTCATTACCCAGAGGAGAGACACAAAGCCCTGCAGTGGGCTCATTACACGGAGTTGTCATGATGTGATGATAGTTAAAGATAATACACCAAATACTAACCTGGAATTTTCTCTGCACACACTGGCAAATATGCCTTCCAATATGCAAAAATCGTGAACACGGGATCCCAAACAACATGATTTCGTTTCTACTTCAGGAACAGAACCATGTTGAATGCAGTAGCGAAGGATAGTTGACCAGCGTAGGCCAGGATCCACGCACGTCATTTAGATGGTGATTCAGTTGGAGTAATGTCTCTTTACATCATAAGGATGAGATATTTGTCCTACATGCCACCTGGTGGAAAGTGAAACTGAGGACTAAGATGGTACATGTTCATCCCTGAGAAACCTTTTCACTGGACACATATAAGGCAGTTCGTTCCACTCCTTGATAATCCGTACCATAAAGAAACTGCGAAGCGTTTTGTTCACTACTTTGCTTGATCCACTAATATGGATGGAAGTACTGTCTGCGTCTATTATTATAATTTACGTCATAACACAATCAACAACTAACCTGAAATTTGCTCTGCATACACTGACAAATATGCCTTCCAATATGATCGATCATCGTGAACACGGGATCCCAAACAACATGGTTTCGTTCCTGTTTTAGGAACAGAGTCATATTGAAAGCAGTCGCGAAGGATAGTTGTCCAGCATAGGCCAAGTTCCATGCGTCGTGGAGGAGCTTTGCACGGGTCAGTTCTGGTACGTTTAGGCGCTGAGGGCTTTGTAGGTAAACGGAGAGAAGATTCCAGTTGTGACTGTCGTAGTTTACTGGGAAGGGAGCTGGGGAGGAGGAAGTAGATTGTTAATAGTGGTGGATATCTTGTTTAGTGCCTAGTGTAAGCTGAGAGGAGTTTATGATTGAGGATTAGATAATGCATATTACACTCCAATATTTTGCTGTTTGAAAATATGTTATTAATCTTTTGTCCTCAGTTGCGTATTCTTCAGGTTAGGTAAGTTTCAGTAAAAACATATTGAATAAAACACTTTTTAACTGGATTTATCGCGTGTTAGTCGCGTGACTGAGTCGCTCGTGACCAAAGGGTCTGCAAAGACACCGAAACGTCGAGTTAACATTTAAAATGTAAATACACGCGATAAATCCGGTTAAAAAGTGTTTTACTTATATATATAAATTTAAGCTTCTTTTATTTCACAAATTACTATTTTATTTCGAAGAAGAAGAATAAGAAGAAGATAAGCAAATTAAGAAGTGGAAAATTTCATCTTTCTATAATTTAAAAAATTTTCATTAATTAGCTTTGTTCTACATATTATATCCAAACTATGGTCAGATAACCCTTTAGTTTCACATTAATAACATCCCAAATATGACATCAGATGTGTTAATAGCCTCGAGTGTTTTGATTATCCCATAAAAGATAGAGGCGTGAAGAAGTTATGTATGTATATCGCTAATTCTAAAAACAAATCTCCAACTCACCAATCTCTTCAAAGTTAACAACAATGAAATGCTCCTTGCTCGGCATGTTGCCTACATTGACGTCTTTGTGCATTTTCATCCAGGCAGTGGGTGTCGAGTTCGTGAAGTCTAGCTTGTCTTCGCGCGCGATCACCAGCGGCGCCCACCAGAGTAGCTTGGCCGCGTCGGGCACGTCGTGCGGACGCTCGCGGAGGTACACTTTCTGTGGTCGAGAGATTTGGGTATTGATGAAGTGACATGAATATCGTACACAGCAGTTCTTATCGAAAAGATTTATTATTAGCTTTCTTGTAGCGGGTCAAACAAATACAGGGTCATTTTTTTGAAGATCAAAATATTTCAGGAGAAGGTTAAGAATGATGTGTGGATTCAATTTAAGACGAAAAAAAAAATTGTTTATATTTTTTTTTAATTCAAATACCTATTACAATTCTTTTAAGTGATAAAATTTTTCTGACTATTGAAAAATCGGGGCTTAACGTATTTCTTAATAGAAATAGTTGGAAACGCTTTTATTTCTTGCTATTTAATCGTAAATAACAGATTAAATTAAAAGTTGTTAACTAATAATAATAAATCAATTTATTTGCAGGTGGCATAGACCCATAATAATTATTAATAAAATACAACAATGTCACTTAAAAAATAAAATAAAATATTGAATATAATTAAATAAGAATAATAGAGTTAATTTAATTGGAACAAAATATAATCACCAATTAATATAATAATAATAATAATTGTTTATTTTCAAGTCACAGGACTCCTCACAAATTGTTTAAACATGTCAATGATTTGAAATATTTATATAAATTAAAAAGAATCATCAAATTGTGCACTTAACTATAAAAATGTCAATAATGTAAAAATGTCAATTTATATAAATAAAAATGACAAGCTGTAAAATATATTAAAATAGCATGTAGGAACAATTAAACAGGTTAAATTAATTAAATGAAGCTTAACCCAAATAAACCCTATCGAGTAAAATTATTATGTCAAATTTAAATGTCAAACTAGTTATGTCAAGAGATTAATTAATTAGATAGATAAAACATGTTGCTTACTGACATTGTTAATGAAAGGGCAGTCTAGTCTGCCCGCTATCATGCTCAGGACGCTGTTGGGGCTGGCGCGCACTCTGCCGGCCATCGCGGCGAGGCGCTTGCGCATGATGGCGTGGAAGCCGTCGACGCGGGCCGCAGCGAACATGCCCGACGCGCTGCAGTGCCGCGGCAGCCCCACCAGCACCCTGAACGCGTTATTGTATTGGACACGAAGGGCCTCGTAAGCTTTTCGAGTATAGTAATTCCACAGGCTGCACGAGTAGAATGATGTACAAAATGCTCTGAATAATGTTATCTTTACTTGTATCGAACATCGTGCAAACCTTCGTGATATCATATTAGCTCTCACTGACAAGGCCCTCCGCTCCCTTTCAATATCGCAATCATCGCGCAGATCACAGGTCACGACATGGCCCAGGTATTTAAAAGTGTCTGCTCGCTTTAAGGGAACACCGTTAATTTTAATAGGTGGAATACTGGACGGGCATTTGTTGGCAGATTTAAAGATCATAAAATTACTTTTCTTTGCATTGTAGAGTAAGCCATGTGTTTTGATATATGTTTCACATATGCTTAGGAGTTTCCTTAGACCACACACCGAGGCGCTCAGCAGCACCATGTCATCAGCGTAACTTATATTATTAACACATACATCATCTATATGACAGCCGACATGAGTACTGCTGAGCGACTCAATAAGCTCGTTCATGTACAGATTAAATAAGACAGGAGAGGTCAGACCTCCCTGCCTCACGCCGCATTCCATTTTGTAAGGGTCCGATAGCTGTCCCGCCCATCTTACACTGTTGACCTGGTTCCCATACCAGTAGCGAAAAATATTTATTATTTCAGGACACATGTTCTCCTTCTTCAACTTCTCCCATAATATGTCATAGGAAACCAGGTCAAAAGCTTTAGATAGATCCAGAAAGCAAGCGTAAATCGGTGTACTTCGACTAGTATAATACTGGACAGTATGCTTGAGAGCCAAAATTGCGCTTTCGGTTGAGAGTCTGGGCCTAAAACCAAATTGGTTGTCATTTAATTTAAGATGTTTATTTAATTGGGTCTCAAGCACCCTGTCCAATACCTTGGCTATAGTAGTAGCTAGTGATATAGGCCTATAGTTTCCTAGATCCGATAAATCACCAGTTTTATTTTTAACAACTGGGATAACTATCGTCTTCATTAATTCAGTAGGCAAATAGCTATGACTTATGCAAAGGTTAAACAGCATAGACAATACTCGAGATATATGTGGACCAGCATGCTGTAGGTGTTCAATGCTGATACCGTCGTGGCCAGGAGACTTACCGCGTGATATTGATTTAATGGCTTTGTCTATCTCTTTAGCTGTAAATCGTAAGCTCAATTTGACCTCCATCGGATCAGCTGAAAACACCGAAGGAGTCGGGTGTAAAGGCGTCTGAACTAAAAAATGATTCTTAAACAAGTTAGCAATGTTTTTTGTATCAGTAACGCCAGCGACGCTCACAGGTAAGCCAGGCTTAGGGTTAAGTCTATTTGTGGACTTCCAAAAACCACGGAAATCTTGATTAGTGTGTTTTGTGGCAATTAAATCCATTTTTATTTTATTTTCGTTATCTTGACACCATTTTAATTTCGATTTAAATATTTTTCTACTTACATACATATCATCATAGGTTTTCCCACAAAAGGGTTTACCATGTAGTACCCAAACCTGGAACTTTAACCTGGCCTCTCTGTAAGCCTCGCTGACATGCCTATTCCAACCAATCACAGCCTTTCTCCCTTGCTTAGTGCACAACTTTGTACTTCCGGCTGAACGAGTGAGAGAGCTAACTATGTCTGCATAGAGTTGGTCTATAATATCAGTATGGTTTTTGTTCTTACATATGTTATCACAACAAGACCCTAATTGAGAAGGAAAGTCAATTAACCTAAGATTTTTATGACACTCTTTTCTATATAAAAGTATCTCCTCTGGTTGTCTTTCCCCCCAGACAGCTTTATTAATTAATGATTTAGTTGGGTTAAGCTTCGCCGTCAATATATGAAAATTACATTCTAATATAAGCGGAAAGTGATCAGACCACAGTGGGTCATATTTTACATACGTATTATTAACAGATGTCAAAGCCGAGTTCGTAATTAAACAATGATCGAGCCAACGGCGCGACCCGTGTGCTTCACTCACGTATGTATATGTATCACTATCTAAACCTAATTTTTCCGTGTCGATACAAATCCACTTTAGTTCTTTACAAAACCCGTCAAGTTCTTTAAAAAACAATTCACCTGGGTGGGCATTAAAATCACCTAGCACGTTCACTGATTCGATCATGCATTCATTTGTTATTGCACTCACCGTTCCCAAGCAGTTCGTAAAATCCACTAGGTTGTCCGCAGAATCCGTAGGCATATAAACACATATAATTAGGATAGGCCTGTCACTCGTCATTACTTTTATTGCACAAACACGCGGATCACTACACTGTATTACTGAAACACTGTTGAACAGCTGAGAGCGCCACAAGAGCGCCACGCCGCCGTAGGGCCGGCCGCGCAGCAGCCCGGCCGCCGTGTCCACCGCCGAGGTCCCGCACGCAGAGAAGTCGCCGTCAATTGTGCTCAGATATGGAATCTCATCTGGCAATAGCCATGTTTCCTGTAGTGCTATTATATCAGAGAACTTACACATGTCCCTTACATCGTTGATTGAACGTTTAATATTTTTACAGTTGAACGTTGTTAACGTAAATGGTCTATTCATTATTAGTTTTGTAACTGGCCGTATTCGTTACGCGTTCTTGGTACCTTTGTTTAAAATGTACAAAGCGTCGAAAAATTATACCTTCTGGCCATATTTTTTCATCTAAAAATAGGTCTACTTTACTTTCATTTACAAAGAATTTATAAGCCGTATGTTCAGTTTGTTTTTTCATAATTATTTTATCTAAAATAATTGTCTCATTCGTCTTAGTTTTTATAAATTGTATAATATCGTTTTCAGTCGTTTCTCTGTGAATATTTGTTATAAAAATAGGCACCTGCTTGATCGCCGCTTTAAAGTTTCCGCCTATATCTGTCGCTGTACCTGATTTCCCACTATATCTATAAGTTGGCTTTTTTGAGCGCTTGGTCACTGTCTTCCATTCATTGTTATTATTGTTTGTTGTTATCAGTTGACTCGCTATGACTACCGGCGGGCTCGAATGCGCGGGCGCCGCTGGAACCAAACCGGTTTCACACGCGCGGGATTCAAGTTGCGGTGCACTGTATGAGCTACTAGCAAGTACCGGTGACCGTTGCTTACATGACTCATTTGACTGATGATTCATATTTCCCTGTACTATATCTCGATATTGGGGTTGTTTCTTTGTTGAATCGTGTTTATTGTAAGATTCATTCAATGATGAGTTATGCAAATCCGAAAGTCCTATAGGCCCACTGTCTAAAAAACAGGCACCGCGCTTTTTATTTATCTTAAAAGCAGACGACGGAACAAAAGAGTCGTTTCTATTGTTCATGTACTCTGACTTGAGTTCACTCAGCTGATCTTGCGTTACATAGTTTGATTTGATACCATCAATTAATGACTGCATTTTTAAGAGATCTTTCAAAATTTTTGTGCAATCCAGATGATCAAATAAAATCGGTGGCAACCTTTCCAGCTGTCGTGCCACAAATGTTGGTATTTCATCTGGTTCAGCAGATTTAAAGAAATTTATGATATCTGCCAGATCACGATCCTCCTTTCCCTTGTTTTTTCGCTTAATGTTTCTAGCACTAGTCGGTAGGGAGTCAAAAAGAAGAGCTTTCGACCGTTTTATTTCGTCACTGCTAAACGATGATTTACAAATTTGCACCAACGTCACTTCATCTACTACAGACACTTTATTTTGTATGTATGATAACATTTCGTCGATGATTATATTACACGATACACATTTTATAACTTGCGTCATTATTAGTGTTTTTTGAACATTAAATTTCGCATCGATAACACGCAACCGTCACGGAGGGTAGTGCGCGCGCGACTAATGAGAATAAAAAAATATCAATTTACCAAAAAAAAAATTTTTTTTATAAATTGAATCCACCCATCATTCTTAACCTTCTGCTAAAATATTTTGATCTTCATAAAAAAGACCATATATACGTATAGCACTGGAAATACTTATTTTGTTTGAAACAGTTTCTTTAGGAGAATAGTTCACAAATCGTAGTTTCTTCAAATCTTATTGAAGTCCGTGTTACTAGCAATACAAGTGTGTAAAAATCTACCGCTAGATTAAACCTGTTCGGATATTTAATGTGATCAAACTAGCAACCACCTTTTTATAATTAAATCGTTTTATGGATTACTTAATCCGCGCTTAACCTCAATTCTCAATCCTCGAAGATACAAGGAAATGGCTCGACATATATTCATGGAACTTTGTGGAAATTGATGGAACTCGTCTCAAATTTGGCAGCAGATTTTATATGAACGGTGTTCGCTAGCTAGACGAACTCTTAAGGTATTTTACCTAAAAGGAAAAATGCTCTTGCAATAAAATATTTAAAACTAAATCATATCAAAAATAAGTACCTATAAAAAAAAAAAACCCCCAGACAATCACACCAACTATATGGACCCAAAGTAAGCATAGCTTGTGTTATGGGATACCATATAGCGAACTAGGGGGGAACCTAGAATATAAATACATAAATAGATAAACACCCAGACACGGAACATTTTTTTTTCTTGTTCCGTGCGGGGATCGAACCCGCAACCACTGGCGTCTGAGGCAGATAGGTTTTCCCCATCGCCATAGTGGTCGTCAAATAAAGTTCGAGAATGGAACATACTTGGGTCAACAAAGCCGAATTGTTCTCGTAATTCCTCTTGACGGTGATGACCGGCAGCCTGTCCTTCTCTATCCAGCTCTGGGCAACTGCGCTGATGATTATGTCCTTGGCGATTTTACCGTCGGCTACTGCGGCTTGGTACAGCGAGCCCCAGATGTCACCGCCTCCAAATGTCTTGAATTTGCTGAGGAAATACCAGTATATTAGCAACATATTATTTATACTTGGTGAAACGAAAGTTGGAAACAGAAATTTTGATTCTATATCAGTATTTTAAGGTGAATTCACAGCATTGACTCTAGTTGCAAGCAAAACAATTTAATTGCCTGTTATCGCGTCCATATATCTATCTATACTAATATGTAAAGCTGAAGAGTTTGTTTGTTTGAACGCGTTAATCCCAGAAACTACAAGTGGGATTTGAAAAATTCTTTTTGCATTTGATAGCCCAACTCTTGAGGAAGATTATAAGTTATATTTTATCCCGAAATTCCCACGGAATTAACCGCGCGCGTACTAATATATAAAGCTGAAGAGTTTGTTTTTTTGTTTGTTTGTTTGAACGCGCTAATCTCAGAAACTACAAGTGAGATTTGAAAATGATTGCGAGGCATCAGTGCAAATAGAGTAACGCTAGTTTAGAGACAATAAATATTTTTAGTATGGGAAAACTTATTTATTTTATTTATTTATTTATTCTTCATTGTACACATGGAGTAAGACATAACTTTATTAAAAATATAATAGGTACAGTGCACAATAGGCGGCCTTATCATCTACAGACAATCTCTTCCAGACAACCCTTTAAATGTTTTAAATCTCTTTTATTTCCATGTGTACCTGATTTTATGTGAAAAATATTATTACCTACTTAGTATGCAAGCATAGAACTTTCCCACAAAGTTATTCAAGACCGATCTTGCAAAAATGCAAATTAGTTTTAAAATAAATGTAAATTTGAGTAAAATAATAAAAAGTTGATTTCACAACTTGAACGCTTAACGAAGGTTGTTGGGCTTGATAATAATACTGTTCCGAAAGTTTAGCAGAATTTTTAAATAACCCTGAATTTTGATTGTATAAAGATAATTATACAACGTGTAACACAATGGAGAGATAAAACTTATGGGTTAGCTTCTATACCATACTTAGAATATACAGTAACTTAATTAGCATGATCATTGCTGGTATAGACTTTCATACAAATTTATTTAATTATTTTACAACAAAATATTTTGACAACCCTCGTCAACCTAATAAGCTAATACAAGACTTGTGCCACAGTCAGTGACCTTATGACCTTTCCCGCACCGGCTGAACTTTGTAGTATCTGTCTTAGTTACCCATCACTTTATTTTTACGCCATCTGTTATCGAATAGATTTCATCAACAGCTGTATTTAGGGTTGACACTTAGATATTTTGATCTAAACCTTGAACTTGTTTTTCGGCCGAACCGTAAGGATAACAAATTTATATTACTTTAAATTATAAACTACATCATCAAACATACAATCCCCTTAAGTATTATCTCTTCATTATGTTACACGTTGTAGATATTGATCACTTTTGACCTGATTCAAAAACCGTCCTATCAGATATTTAAAACCAACCGGTATAATAAGTAAAAATACTTTTAAGAGGTTTTTAACACGTGCTTCTTGCGAAGTTAGACAAGTTACAAATTACTGCTTAAGTTTGAGCACATTATCAGGACTCATCCAGCACATAGACAATACAAGTTAGAAAAATTTAAGATGTCGAAACTTGTTTCCATAGCGACAGGCATTGGACATGTTTGCATTTTTACAAAAATACTTTGACATGACTTTTTGAATTGAACTTGCCTCCAAGTTTTTAAATACTTACTGATTCTCCATAAACTGCCTCAATCCCTTCTTAAACGTGCTAGCTCCAAGTGTATAGTTGAACATTCTGAATAGTAGCTCGATCTTGGTGGAAGCCGTCTCCTGCTTCATGCCGGTGATGCGCGAATGAGGGTAGCGCTTGCTGAACTCGTAGTAGAGAGAGTAGAGGACTGTCATCGGCCATTTTCCTTCCATTTCTTGGCCGTTGTCGATCTATGAAAATTGATAAATTCAAAAGTGTAAACTTGTGCTGTTGCTGATGAAACATAAGAAATCATTTACAATATAATAAGGACAAGTACTAATTTCGTAACAAAATCAAAATATTATGTAATTTGTACGTAATAAATACACTAATAAGTCACATGGAATAAATTATATTTCAACACACTTGCTCGTAAAGTGAGCGTTATTCTATTGAATTTAGAACTATAAACTGGGCTATAAGTCACGCGTGCATAATATATTATACCCTAGTGCATAATATAATGAATCCTACAAAGTTGAATTGTACCTTTGTGCAAATTACATTCGAGTAAACAGAGCATATTTTATTGGTCCGGGTTATACATTAAATATTTTCAGAAACAACAAAGAGGTTATATACCACTTCAAATCCATATACATTTTCAAATGTTTGCGCCTTATATTAGTAAAACAAATTTGTATATCAAACAAATTATTCACAATTTACAATAATTTGTTATAAAATATTAAAATATTTGCATTTACCACTCCAAATTAAACATTTTCACTTAAAATAGGCTGTATATGCTATACAGACATTGACACATTTGGCGGAAAAAAAAAACCTACGCGCATGCGCGAGGTTCGGCGCCATTTTTCAATCACAATTCACAGCTTTGTTATCAAAGGTGTTTGTTATTTTATGACCACGTATGTCTGTCTTTTACTCACAAGTGTGTTGAAAAACGTCGTATGTAACTCGTGAGCGTTGCTAATTACAGTCGAGGCTGTGATTTGAGCCCGAGCCGCAGGCGAGGCCAACTTCGCTCACTTGTTACATAATATACTATTTGCATATAGATATTAACAACTGTAGGTTCCATCAGAATGGCTTCCATCTGTATAGGTATAAGGATATACCAAAAAGTGGATAGAAAACTTAACATAATATTCAGTTTATAATAAGTACAGATCGCTAATACCTAAATTCATCTGTGTACTGTACACCATCCCAATTGTTTAAAGTGCTGAAAAAGGAGTCCTTATTGGTAGTTGTGGCTTATCGGTTTCGTGTTCATGAACATCTATACTATCTTTAAGTTAAATTAAATCTTTTCTGTTTATCCACCCTCCTCTTTCAAGACTATATTATTCATCAAGTCGCAGTAAGTAATAACTTCAGCCAACTTTACACGGCTTTTAAAATTACCTTAAACGCAGCATCAGCAGCCAAATACCCAACCAAGGCCTTGTTAAGATGAGCATCGGTCCACCACTCTGGCGAGGTGAACGCGCCAAGCCACTGGTAAGACAACTCTTGCGCAAGTTGCATGTATCCTCGGCTGCTTAGGTCGCTCTCTCTGGGAGATGAAAAGGAGATGATTAGAGAAAAAGGAAGTATGAGAAAGGTTAGTGTCTATCTGTTAGATATGGAACAGGTTAGTTTCAATCAAATCATTTTACAAAATATATTAGCCAATAACTGAATCGCAGTTCAACAAAACAAACAAGACTTTTCATTGATAGAACTACAATAATTGATCTAGGATGTAGGTAAAATTGTCTTTGCCGGTCTAAAGATCTAACTTTTATGATTAGCGATAATTTATGGGTAGAAGTAAAATTTATGCAATAAATATTATTTTTAAGTATGTTCTACTACTTAAATAAACGTTGCTAATCTAATGGTCTTTTTTATTAAGTTACAACTTAAATCATCGTTGAGTATCTAATAAAAGATGAATAAGATACATAGTGTTAAAAATATACGGATTATTTCTAACCAAGATTCTAACTTAGAAAAGGATCCCCGTATAAAACGGCCTATTTGAAGTACCGAGGTACACTCAGCGGTTTATAATTGTACTCAATAAAACTGTATTAACAGTCAAGGTCTTAGCTGAACTATAAACTGAGAAAAAAAATCTTACTCGTGGCTTTGAACCTTCGACCAAACAATGAGGCTTTGTACCATATTGCTGTGTTAGGGAGTAAAAAGACTGCAATCCATGTCAAGAAAATGCCTCCCATTAAAAAAATAACTATAACTGTCAAACTGACAGTTTTTTGTTTATTTATTTATTGGAATAACGATCTTATTTGAATGACTAACACAGTGGTGTCATCCTGTCATTATTGATATTTGTCAGCAAATATGTCAAAAAATAATGATCTTTATGTTCCGAAACGGCTATATTTTTCAACTTCACACAATTTATTTTACAGCATTTAAAGATGAATAAGTGATTGTATCCTATATTTTAGTTACAGTTCCTCGGCCTTACAATTTGGTGCCCATGTACCTCGCGGTACATGTATGGGCCAAAATGTATGAAGATAAATCTTGTCTTTTTTATGACCGATGATTCTAGAACTTTTTATTTTAATTATTCAATCATGTTTGAAATCAGTCCGTAAAAGGTGTCTCCTGCATTGTGGAAAAATGCCTTTCGGACAGCTTTGCTTAAGAACTTCACGTAAAATCTGTGGCAAAATATCACCATTTCTGCTATGATATATTTTTGTAAAATATTTTAAATAACCAATTCAACCAATACTACCCTAATGATTTTTCGAATACTTCATCACGTAAGATATTATTAGGATCAAACGTGAGTAGAGTCAAAGATTTAAATAGTACTAGAGTCACCTTAATAGTTTAATCTATACTAATATATAAAGCTGAAGAGTTTGTTTTTTGTTTGTTTGTTTGTTTGAACGCGCTAATCTCAGAAACTATAAGTGGGATATGAAAAAATATTTTTTGCATTTGATAGCCCAACTCTTGAGGAAGGTTATTTCTATAGTAATATATAAAGCTGAAGAGTTTGTTTTTTTGTTTGTTTGTTTGAACGCGCTTATCTCAGAAACTACAAGTGGGATTTGAAAAATTATTGTTTGCATTAGATAGCCCAACTCTTGAGGAAGGTTATAGGCTATATTTTATCCTGAAATTCCCACGGGATCAAAAGTTACGTGGGTAAAACCGCGCGCGGTGGCTAGTACAGCATAATTATCAAATACAAATAAGTATAAAAAAGGAATCTATAACAAACATGTTAACAAAACTTTCGTTATCGCTGAACCTTGAACATGCGGACTAATTAGAACATGTACAATGATGATTCGATACTTTGTTTCAATATAATCCAATGTGTGGAACTGTTCAAACAGAGCAACAGTTTCAAGTTACAAATAACATCGATAGACCTGCTGAATTGTTTATTTATCGATAATGAAGTTGTATTGTATTCGTTATTTGATCAGGTTGTATATTTGATTTATATTTTGTCCCGAGTTTCGACACTAATTAAAATACTTGGAGCAGAAGAACTTTATTCACACGCACAACACAACACAACTTAATTATTATTAATAATGTACTTTGGAAAATTTAATATTGAAATTCATAAACATCTTAATTTTAATAGAGCAGACCAGACGTTCGAATTTATTGTAATTTATTACAGAAATAATGTTTTTGCTTTTTAAGGATAAATTATATGAAAATATGATAATAACCATATTTTTCATATTATTTCACAGCGTAATATACTCCATTATTTATTTACGGTATTATTTATAGGAATTTAGTCACCGTCAAATACAGGTTGTTGGTTTATCTATTAACGTTTATCTTTGAAACTATTTCATGGATTTTGTTCATTTGAAAGATGCATTCTTGAAAAAGGTTGAAGGCTTTATTAAAACAATAAATTCTTACGCGATCAAAATACACGGGTAAAACTTTGCAAACTTGCTAGTTAAATATGTTAAATAAGAACATGAGTTCTTAGTATAAAAAATTATAACCATTTATTAGTTTTCTCGTATTAATGCTTAGTTTTGCATACTGACACATACTGATACCAAAACAACGCACGTTTTATATCACAAATTCATATCTGGAGAATAGAAAATCAATAACAATATCTTAGGGCGAAAAAATCTGCTTAAATTTTCTTTCACAAAAAGGACATCCTTTGTACCCCAATTTCCCAAAATAACGGAGAATTGTTTATTAATTGTGGAAGTTTATTTCTTTCTCGAGCGCTTTTTACATATTATGCGTTTTTTAAGATTTGTCCAAACTATGAGAGTAACTAATACTATCTAGTTACAATCCAATATTCTTTCATAGACAAAAGCAACCTGGACTTTGATAGCCATGGTATTGCTTATACATGGTTTGGGATTAAATATTGATATACTCCAATGCTATAATTAACAAATGCAGAGCATTAAAAACCCGACTTCACGTCAAAACTTTGGCTGAAGTATAAGGTCATCAAGGTAAACATATCTCCGAATGCATACATATTAAAAAAAGCATGAAGTACTTTATCGATTTCGATTACAAAATTTTGAAACTTATTGTGAAGTATCCTCTATCATATGAAATAAGAATTATCAAAATCGGTTAACCCAGTCAAAGGTTATGAGGTAACAAACATAAAAAAAAACAGAAGAATTGAGAACCTCCTCCTTTTTGAAGTCGGTTGAAAAATACTTAAGAGGCTAAAGACATGCATGTCTGCTCTCAATATCAATAAGCGGAGACACCTATAGGTACCTCTAAAAATGTCTTTACTTTGTCGAGTTTTTGATTTTTCTTTGTATATTAATGTTAAAAATTTCAGATTATTTAGGGCTGTTTTTAATCACCGGCCAAATCTTATAATATATTTCACATTAAGCGAAAAATTATTAATAATGAATACAACTACGCTCTACTACAGAACACCTTGTAGTACTACGTCAAACGTAATCATTAAAATGTCGCGTCGTAGTACCTTTCGTATGTGCATAGGGTGTTCACCAACAGCGACTACTTGTAAAAAAGTTTGTGGTGCCATATCTTTACTTTTTTCTACTGATCAATACTAAAATAAATATGCAGATTCGTTTATAATGTATCGAAAAATATAAAATTTAAATTTGGCTTGTGACTAAAAAATAGCCGTATGTGTCAATGTACTGTCAAGTTTTCATGCTTCTTTTCTTAGGTACTGCAAAACACGCTGCTATCGATTATTTATTTTATTTACACGTTCATATTATAAAATAATCATATTATAAAATGTACAATTTCTAGTAAACTGTCTAAGCGCGAGTCAGCCTTGCGCATAAAGAGCTCCGTACTATCATTAAGATACTTAAATCGACATTACTTACTTATAAACAATAAGTCCCCAGTTATCAGCTGGCTTGACACCCTGGTACTTGGGTAACGCCACGATATCCAGTTTCTTCAGGGGAAGAGGCACCTGCCAAAAGCTGGCGATCTCCCGGAATACCCGAAGTAACTTCTCGTTGACTCCTTCTAAGGCTTGGAGGTATTCAGGGCGGCCCCACACACGTAGCTCTAAGAAGGATTAAAATTGAGTACAATGTCTAATTTGTAATCTTTTTTAAAGGAGTCATAAATGGTTACGAATGCCTCTAGATAACCCACATGCTCAAGTTATGAATAAGATTATTCACATTACACATTAGTATACATTAAACATACACCAGTAAAAAACTAAATGGTAGAAATTAAAAAGAAATGTACATAGTAAACTGACAAATTTAAATAGACCAATAGAAAGTATTGAGTTTGTATGAAACCACGAGAAATCGCTCGAGCGCCCGCTGGCGTCGAGAACGGCCCAAATTCCGCGCGTTGCTGCTCGCGCCGCTGTGGCTCTCGCTGTCGTCCAGTTTCATAATCAATGTTGGAAACAGCGATACCAGTGACTGACGATTCATTCCATATATCATAGAATTGCTGGATTCAGATTTTGATTACAATAAATAAAAATTATTATTTTATTTTTTTGTTTTATTTTTAAACCTATTTAATAGTAGTTGCCTATCATTTTAGTAATATAGTTCTCATCAAAAAGTAGGACAGTACCAATTTTACCAATTTTGTTATTTTTTACGATACTTTTATAAAAAAATTTATCAAGTATTAAGTTTGTTTCATCCATTTATTTCATACTAATGTAGGGATGATACTATTTTTTTTAAATTCGCCAGGTTTCTCAAGTCTTTACTTTCATTAGCTAGACTAAAGTAACTATGTCACCTTTAAAGATTATGTTCTGATTACCAATAACCCTATTTAAAGTTGTGAAGGTTCTTTTTTGTCTGTGATATAAATTACCAGCTTCGGTAGATATTATATCCAGTCTTCCAATTATAAGAATATTCTATCTGTAACATCTAACTTCTTGCCAAATTTCATGGTTCTAGGTGAACGGGAAGGAAAGTGCGGCATAAATAGAGCATAAACGGCGGTTCTATAAGGTTTCCGGTTTATCTTTTGAAGTGCGTTACCCTACAAAGGTGACCGATTTTGTATAAAGAAAAGATGTAAATTAAAGTGGGCAAAGAGAGTAGGACGATTGATAAAAGATGAACAAATTTTGTGCTATGCTGTAAGCCGCAATCAAATGTTTATCGTTTTAGCAAATAGGTAGTATTATTATTAAATAGCTTGCCAAGACACTTAAAAGTTAAACATACTTATAACGATATGTGCAGTAGAGATAATAATGTAAAGATCATTATAAAAAGAACCTCTTTCAACAAGTAATCACCACACTCCAGTAACCGCTAGTGAAATATAAAACAACCATCTTTTAAATAGTACTTATGCATGTATTTCATTTGTTTTTTAATATCATGGCCCAGCATCGGGTTCATTATGGGTACTGCTGTAATGATGGAGCCTAAATGACACTATTTTAGCTTATGTCAAGGCCTTGTAGTTCCTGGCTAGCGACCACCCTTCATATAAATCGCCAACCAAATATAGCTCAACCGTTGGTAATGTCATCAATTTTAATGAGCCAATAGACAGTTCTTATCTAAGCCCTTGCGCTGCTCTTCACTTGCTCTTCATTTCAAATGCGGGCTTAGGAATAATATACTTTTCTAAATTTGAATAAAGAATTTGGACTCACCAATATCATTCCCATTGTCATCTTTATATACCGTTGTGTTGCCGAGTTGCTTCAGGTCTGCTATCACCAGGCCGAGAGTGAAGGTAGACATAGGAGGTGTTTGTTCGAAATGATCCCATACAGCGTTGGGCTCACCGGTTCTGTTTGAAAAATTAAATGGGAAACTTGTAAGCTAACCCCTTGTAAGATTCCCCCCTAGTTCGCTACATGATATCCCATAACATAAGCTCTGCTTAGTTTGGGGCCATGTATTTGGTGTGATTGTCTGGAGATTTTATTTATTACTAGCTGTGCCCGCGGCTCCGCTCGCGATAATTTCGGGATAAAAAGTATAGTACCTATGTTACTTCTAGTACCTCTCATGATTCGTCGAGTAGTTTTTGTGTGAAAGCTGAACAAATATCCACGCTTTCATATTTATAATATTAGTAAGGATAACGATTGACATTTTATAATATTTGCCAATTAATTGTTTAGATCACTTTCACATGAGGCTTAAGTATCTATGGAACGAAAATACTTCAGCGCAAACTTCCGAGTAAACTATGCATGCGAGAAACAACCGACACCGAGATCTACTCCAGCAACACGAAAAGTCTGCACTTGAGCCTTATTAATTGTCATTGCAAAACACACCGATACTGGGAATTGCGTTCTTTTAAATAAATTGGAAATCAAAGTGCCTGTTTAAACTAAAATATCCAAATAGAATTATACCCAGAAATATGTACAACTTACAACAGAAAAAGAAATGAAAATAAAGCTGAAACGCCCGTGCAATGTGCTATCTACCTATATCTACTTCACTGAAAAATAAATACCTATAACTACAATAATTAATAAAACTTTTACCTAAAAAATACAAAAAAAAACTGAACATAAATTAGCCAAAATTTGGAATTTGACCGAATATCTGAACACTACCAAAACAACTAATACCAATTTTATAAAATAACAACAAAAGAAATTCAAATAAACTATTTAAAGACTAAAAGTCGCGCTGATAAGCACGGTTTATAATATCAATTATTGTATGTCAATTAAGTCGAACGCTCTGAACGCTTCATTATGTATTTCATGTATAAGTTTGGTGTTTCTATACCGATTTCTATGATTATTTTTTTTTTGAATAGGTAATAATGTTATTTTTTTTTAATTAGGGATGAGTGAGAGTATTATAAACGTAAGAGTAAACAAATATAATCAGAAAGCTCCGAACTGCTAAGCTATCGGGATTTACACGTGTTAATGTGAGTCAACCTGTTGTGGGATATTTTTTATATAATTTTAAGAAGAATATTTCCGTCATACATGATTTCTATGTAGCTTTAACCATTAAGGCTGCACACGCGACGGAAGTTTAAAAAATGAAGTAATTTCTCCCGTTTTTCCAACACTTCCCTTCACTGCTCTGCTCCTATTGACTGTAGCGTGATAATAAGTATACTATAACCTGCCCAAAAGTATAAAAAATAATTTTACCAAGTTTCGTTAAAATCCGTCCAGTAGTTTTTGTTTCTATAAGGAACATACAGACAGACAGACAAAAATTTTACTGATTGCATTTTTGGCATCAGTATCGATCACTAATCACCCCCTGATAGTTATTTTGAAAATATATTTCATGTACAGAATTGACCTCTCTACAGATTTATTATAAGTATAAGTATAGATTTTTATTTATGTTTCTCCTTTGCTCCCAGTCCAACATAGAAGAAAGTATGGACGATTCTATTTCCGATAACAAATTAGCCATCCAACAGATTCGTCAATGATCTATGCAGCTATGTTCAGTTGCAAGAAGGATAATGACTCATTGTGACTCGTATCGCACCGGTTCCACTAATGTTATAAACTGATAAATATTTGAGAAACATTGAGAAGAAGGATGAATGCTTGTTGCTCATTCATGTTAAAAAAGGGCGGCGCGAAGTGAGCTTAGTGCACAGTTGGCTAAAATGACACATCGGATACCTACTACAACAGGATTTACTCGAGTGAAATTGCTAGGAACAGAACATCAGCACAACTCTGTGAAATGAGCCCACTGCAGAGCTATGAGTCTCTCCTCTGAGTGACGAGCAGCTTTTGGCCGTAATCCACAAAGCTGGCCCAGTGCTGTTTGGTGGATGTAAGAATTTTGAAAGCGCCGGAATGGCTTCCGTCGAACCCTACTACATACTACTATATACAAGTACACAGCACCCGGGACCGACTGCTTAACGAGCCCTTTGGAAATCATCGACGGTCACTCATCCTTTTACCGACCGCGCCGAACGTCACTTAACCTGCGATATCGTATGATATGCACAGTTACCACGGGGCGCCACAACGAGTTACTCTATCACACTAAAATTTCAAAACTTAATTATCTAACAATTCAAATGCAATTAGAGTGAACCGGGTAAACCAATGGATTGGATGATTTTACAACAATTGATACCTGGGCAATTATAATTGATCAACGACAACAAATTACCTAATGGCGACAGAAAACAAAGCACTTCAGCACGGTTTAGAGTTCAAAGAAGTGTAATAAAAAAAAATTAACAACACCTAAAAAAAAGTATCAATTTTAATGTCGTCAAAAAAAAATACAATTCAACAATGTAACTTTAAAAGTATGGCAATATGTAAACACTGCAGAGGCAACTTTCTTGTTTACTCTTTTTATGGATTTATAGGGACTTTAAATTGTTTTTCTTTTTTACTCTTACCAGTACCATAAGTTTTGTACTGTTATGTAACCAACTGTACAGTTGGTAGCCGGTAGATATCTATACATATAATAAAATGGTAGGAAAGTCAAAACTGTACATTGAATATTTTTTTAAAAGAATACTTGGGGTATGATCTATAATCGAAACAGAAACAAAAAATATAGTTTTTAGAATTTTTGTCTGTTTGTCTGTTTGTCTTTCCGGGATAAACTCAAAAAGTACTGCATGGATTTACTTCAAATTTGGCATGAAGATAGTTAAGAAGTCGGGTCAACATATAGGCTACATATTATCACGCTAGCAGTGTTATAATCGTAGGTGCGTTTGGTGCTGCATAGCGTTCACGCAGACGACGTCGCGGGCAGCAGCTAGTATAAAATATGGCGGGAAGCCTTTGGTATTTCTGGAAAGCTTATGAACTAAAGAAGTTTTTTAAAGCAAAATGTGATTTTTCAAGGACTTTTTTCTGAGAATTTATTTCCGGCAAAAACAGATGTCACTCAAACACAGGCACGTATAAGTTACTCATTAACGATAATTTGTAAAAAAAATATGAATTAATAAAAAAGTTGCGTTAGTCAAAGGCTTTTTTGAACTTTTGGGAAAAATTCAGAAATGTACAAAATTATGCCTATCTCCAAAACCGTAAGACTTAGCCCATAGAAAGTAGGCTTTAAATACTTGCAAATGATCCCATCAACACGCTCTGTTCCTATGGCGGGTCATTTACTAGTCACCCTGTATGTTTCTCATCGTATCACATATAAGTTTCTCCTTCTTCGAGTGTTGTGTTCAGGGTTAACTTAAAATAAGCTGACAGAGTCTTGAGTGTTTTATTTTAAACTATGAATAGTGAAAACTTAAAATGATTATAATCTTACTATCTTGCTAATGTTATACATGTGAAAGTTTGGATGTATGGATGGATGCTTGTTTCTCAATCACGGCAGAACGTCTAAGCGGATTTGGATGAAATTTAGCATAGTGATAGTGTACAGTCCCCGAAGTTCCCGCAGGATTAGAAATTTGGCGGGTAAAACGGCACTAAACAGATAGTGTAAAATATAATTGTTGAAAAGTCTGTTACATCTATACTAATATATAAAGCTGAGGAGTTTGTTTTTTGTTTGTTTGTTTGAACGCGCTAATCTCAGAAACTACAAGTGGGATTTGAAAAATTCTTTTTGCATTTGATAGCCCAACTCTTGAGGAAGGTTATAGGCTTCCTGGAAGGTTATATTTTATCCCGAAATTCCCGGGTCAAAAGTTACGCGGGTAAAACCGCGCGCGGTGGCTAGTTTAGCATACTTATACCACATTTTACCTACAATAACGACCCATATTATTATGATAAAAGGTTTTTCAGTAAAGGTAAGGTCATGCTAGTGAGAGTATAGTTTGGTCTAACCTTTATAACCCTTATATCCGTTGTATTCATGTATGTAAATCAGAGAAAAACTTCTTGGATTATTTTTAGAACTGAACATCAACTTTAATTTTGCTGTATTTACTCAATATTTTCTAAACTCTATTTTTGTTTTAGCATACCGTTTACATAAATATGTACGCTTATGGCCTACAATTTAATCCAGCGTACTGCATCCATTCTGTTTGGCCAAGAAACACGAGTCAAAACAAAATGTATGTTAAAACAAAAAGTATGTCAAAAAGCGGCCAAGCCCGAGTCGGAATCACCCTTGAAGGGTTCTGCAGCAGCAAGTAAGTAACTATAAAAGTAGTTAATATAAAAGTCCTTGTTGTTCGTTTTAGCTTTGATCGATGTTTTAACAAAAATGTATATTTTTTAATTACATAAGTAAGTAATAAGTATCGTATAAAAATAACTAATCACTAGAATAATCTCGTTCAGAATAATTTTCGGTGTAAGTTTATATGGTAAGTATATGTTTGTTTTTAGTTTTATCATTCTTATTTTAGAAGTAACAGGGGTGGGGGGACATTTTACGACTTTGGAAATGTCTCTCGCGCAAACTATTCAGTTGAGAAAAAATATAAACAGGGGATGTTTTTTTATCACCAGCCAAAGGAAAACTCATGAAATGTATTAAAACAACATATTTTAAATCGTGCCGTAACCTCGGGGTCTGCAAAGACACCGAAACGTCGAGTTAATATGTAAAATATAAATTACACGCGATTAATCCGGTTAAAAAGTAGTTTTATTTAAATTATGAATCGTGAAAACTTAAGACAAATTTAAAACAACATATAGTGCAAATAATAGCTCATACTCGTAACTTCCATATCATTTACTTATATTAAAAACCGCGGCAAGGATTTTAATATTTCACCCTCTCAAGTTACTCAACAGACAAAAGAAGTCTGCACTAATAGTTTAGATAAAACAGGCAACATTTCAATGACAATATCATCTTTATACATTCACATACCTAACAAAAAGTCGTTTGACAGGTCAGAGACTGTATGGACCGTGAACATTACTCTTTATATGTTATTTTTTAATACGATATAAACGTACCTGCATATTCATTTAAGTATCGCTCAGTACAAAAAAAAAATATCACACCACAAACTTTTTTACAAATAGTCGCTGTTGACCAACATAGCTACTACGCCGCGGCATTGCATTGATAATATGACGTAGTAAGTACTACAAGAGTTTTGTAGTAGCCTGTAGTTATCTTTATTTTAATGGTATTCATTCATGATTTAGACTGATCATGCTTTTCTAAAAATATTAGCGAATATATTAATTTTCCTCCTCAAAATTCCTGCAAAAATCGGTTCTATAAATGATACTTATAGTACATACATAACTTCACGCCTGTATCCCTTATGGGGTAGGCAGAACATCAGAGGTTATAAGACCAACTGATGTCACATTTGACTAATGAGGTATTATAATGATTGCGAGAGGCTATTGCAGTGACAGGGGGTCAGCCTATCGCCCACAAAAATGCCAATAAAACCTCTGTAAGTGTATAGGGTAAGTATAGTGTAAGTAGTGCAAATATATACTATAGTATAGTGTAAGAAAAATTGGGCTGTGAATAAAAAACAACCATGTTTATTAAAACTTCAACATCATTTTAGAAGACCTATCCATAGATAACCCACACGGTTTGATGAAAAAAAAACACTAAGTATGGAGAATTCTCAAAATTTATTGTTTTTTTTCTATTGTGGTGTAAAATCTTTATGCGGTTCTCAAAATATATTTACTTACTAAGATTCAACAATATAGTTCTTAAAGATTCAGAAAAGGTGGTGATAGCCATACGACCGAACAGACAGTCAGTCATGACGAATCTATAAGGGTTCCGTTTTTTGCCAATTGACTACGGAACCCTAAAAAGGGCATGGAGGAGGTTCTTGACCTTGATGTACTTTTTTTTCTTTGATGAACATAAATGCACCTCAGCATTGAGGGGAGAATGGCCTTTTACGAAGCGCCCATTTTGAATGGCCTTAACCTAAAGAATAGTGCCCTATTATGGAAATCCATGGAAATCTAAATCCTGCTTGTTGGCTGGCCCATGGGAACTTAAAGCTGCGGTGCTTGGTATCGTATAACTATGCCATGTCCTCCGGGCTGTCCTTGGTGAGTGTGTGCAAAGGAAGTGGGGAATCTCACCTTCTGTCTCTTACAGGTATTGCCAGACATGGTTGTTTCGGTCACTACCTGCATAAAGACGACACAGTGGTGACACTGTCTCACCACTACTACCGTGAGGTGGGCGATGACACGGTGGAACATACATTATCGTAGACGGCAATCATGCACGAAAAGCTTAGTTGTATACTTGTATGTTTTTACAGTGTGACTGGTGACAAATTTTAGATACTGAAGGAGAGCACTCTGTACTCGATTCTGGTCATAATTGTCTAATAAAAGTTAGTACTTAATTTTTCACTAGAATTCCCTGTAAATAAATAATGTATTGTTACTATTTACTTTACTTACGCCCGAGTCAATCGTGGCACGTGAATTGCTGCCGACGCTAGTGTAAACATGTGTTGCGTAGTCAATTCTATAACTTTCAGTTAAGTTTTACTCAGTAAATAATTAATATTATTTTTTTCTCTTCATGTATGATCTCAAACTATCACATCCTCGAATTTCAAAAGTGACCCATAAGTCACTTTGTATACATTTGGATTATTCGCTTTTTACAACACGCTTTTGCAGAGGTGATAGGGTAAGCAGTGACGAAACAAGGACAAAAACCTTGTATAGATATAATTGAAATCTACAGTATTATTCCGCTTCTTATATCCGCTATCTCCGTGGCTCTAGTGCAGAACTATTATCGCCAACGAGGTAAATAGCAACAACGTGGAGCTCAGCGCTGGCAATAACCATTGTTTCACACAACTGTTGCGCGGCAGATTCCAAATCACAACTTTTCATTTAAAGACGCATATTTACTTCCCTCGTCCCGTATGATGCTTTATTTAGAACTGGCTTTGTCGCAACTTCTTTGCCGTATATTTCTATGCCTTGATTAATAGTAATATGAAAAGTATTCTGCGTTTCAAGCTCATGATAGAACAACGATTCTCTATCCAACCTTTTGCTTGGTGGTAGGATCCCTTCTGGGTCCGCCTGGCTAGCGACCACCCTTTATATAAAGTCTGCCGCCAAATGTTACCGCTCTGGCGGTAATGTGTTCCGGCAATATTGTATAAAGAGCCAGTTCCTTCCTAAACCCGTGTGCTTTCATCTTCGACCTCATCGTCACTTACCATCAGGTGAGATTGAGGTCAAACGCGGGTTTAGTAACTTATAAAAAAAAAAAAAAAAAACAAAAAACAAAAATGTGTCACGTTTCATCATTACTAGATAGGATTAGGATTCCTAAGTTTCTCAGAAAAAAATGCTTGCCTCACATCTGATAATTGCTACTTTCTTTTATTTTATCGATGAGTCAATCTGATGGCAAGTAACGGTGAGGTCGAAGAGCTCCTTATAATCATTTCCAGAACGAGTCATCATGGTATGTAGCGGTAGACTCTGTTTAAAGTATGTATGGTCACTAGGTGGTGACTGGTGGGTCTTTTTGTGGAGTCCTACTTGCACTGCTGAATTCGCTGTGATGACACGCTTTTACTTTAAAATGGTAGGTCTTTGATAACTGATCCTATGTAGTTTTTTCTCGTTCAATTATTTTCTTCTATTATTTGCGATTATTTCAACGTGACTTCAATTATCTGGATTTAAGACCCCTTTGAGTAAGGCTAGCTAGCAATTTCTTCAGAGAACATTAAAAAAAAATCATATCCGGTTCTATTGTTAGACTTTTCTTATATTGAACTCCGTCATCCAAATAAATTCTTTATTTTTGGTTTCTTTTCTTTCTAAATCCGATGAAGCAATAAAACCTTAACTTTCTTCTAAGACCATACAAAGTTGTTCATAGATTTTTAGCATACTCTGCGAAACCCAAATACTTTAAGCTAAATGCAGCCGAGTAGAGCTATTAGCGTTAGCAAGGGTTCCAGACATAGTTTAGTCCGACTATCCATTAGCGAACTAATTTAAAGTGTAAAACAAACTTAACTTACAGTTAATTTAATTGTATTGAATCGCAAATCAGGTAAATATAGTGAGTTATGAGTTTCTCTGGGCGATAAGACCACGCTTTGTATCGAAATCTCTAAGTAAATGTTTATTAATTTGTTTTTTTTTTTTTTATAAGTGACTAAACCCGCGTTTGACCTCAATCTCACCTGATGGTAAGTGACGATGAGGTCGAAGATGAAAGCACACGGGTTTAGGAAGGAACTGGCTCTTTATACAATATTGCCGGAACACGTTACCGCCAGAGCGGTAACATTTGGCGGCAGACTTTATATAAAGGGTGGTCGCTAGCCAGGCGGACCCAGAATGGATCCTACCACCAAGCGAAAGTTGATTTAATTGTATTGAATCGCAAATCAGATAAATATAGTGAGTTATGAGTTTCTCTGGGCGATAAGACCACGCTTTGTATCGAATTCTCTAAGTAATTGTTTATTAATTTGTTTTTATATGTGTGCAATAAAGAATTTTGTAATGTGTTGCACTAATATAAAATATGACCGTATTAGCTACGCCACTATCAAACGATAAATATAATTACCTGTATACCTATATTAATGTTAGTTTCATTTCAATTAGTAAATAATACTTAGGCTTTTTCAAATGTACTTAAACGACTATCAGCGTAAAATCATCCTGCAAACATCCATCTGCCCAATCTTCTTTATTATATCTTTTTTCGTTTGATATTGTGATACTGGGTGTCGCAGCCTAGGTAGGCTACCCGCAAGATGGACCGACGATCAGAGTGTCTAGTGCGAGTTTTTTAACTTTAACATAGCGTTAACGTTAACTTTATTTGTATGGGATCGAAGAAGCGCCAACTAGTGACGAGAATGTAAAGTCGAATTTGTAAGAACGTGATTGGTTGTTTTAAGTGGTTTGCTCGATTAACGCAATGGTAAAGTCATTCGGATAAAGTTGCACTAGGCCCACTGGTCGCAGTTTCTGGTAAACGCTGGATGAGGGCGTCGCGGGACCAAGTGGCGTCAAAAAAAAACAAAACATATGTCTCTCAGCTGATTATGATAATGATGATGAATATTAACTTACATTTCTTCGGTCCTAGCAACAGGGACGTTACTCAAAGCGATCATGTTCTTGGGCCGTACGACGCTGACTTCGAAGATGGTCTTGTACCCAGGCTCGTCGAAGCAAGGGAACATTCGCCTAGCGTTGTTTGGACGCAGCTGCGTAGCTACCACCGTCCTGTGTTGAATGCAGTATTTATTAATAAATTATTTATTATACAATTATATTTAACTAGCTATTGCACGCGGTTTTACCCGCGCCATTTCAAATTCCGCCGGACTATCGAGATATTCCAGACTGTAAACTATCACTATGCCGAATTTTATCCAAATCCATTAAGCGGTTTTGCCGTGATACAGGAACAAACATCCAGACATGCATACGTCCATCCATCCAAACTTTCACATTTATAATATACAAAATTTTAGTTTGTTTTTATTCGATAGATGTCGCTTTACGTCGATTAAATCGCGCAAGAAGAGTTATAAATGAATTAGCTATATTTACTTTATAGACTAAACAATCATAATGTTAGTAGGATATTTATGATAGTAAAAAAATACATATTAAATATATAACCTAAATGATGATATTCATTACTTGTTGGAATGTATGTATACGGAATAAAGAGAAATACACTTTATGAGAAACTTAAATATCTATGCCTAAGGTGTATACGCTTTTCAATTATATCATCAATGCAGCCATAGTGCTAGTTAACTTCAAAAATGATTTATTAATGCCCTATACACACATACATAACCTCACGCCTATCTGCCTTTGGGGTCGGCAGAGACAATGGAACACCAATTGCTTCGATACCCTAGACTTGAGTTTTTACATTGTGTTTATATGACGCTACTGAATCAGCGTAAACCTAAGTACGATTTAAATAAGAAAATATATTCAATAATTTATAATCTTTATTGTAGATTTACAAATTGTTTTAAATTAGTGACGAACAAGTCATGAGCGTATTATTAAATGTTTTACCTCACTAAGATAATATTTGTTTTAGTGATTGCAAATGGTAGGAACAATGTTTAAATATCTTATTGTCTGATGTTATTACATAATATAAAGAAACATTTAAAAACATGTTTTAATCATAAAATAAAGGCTTAATACCTAATGAATATTTGAAATAAGAATCTTATACTATATGTATTTTATCTACCAACCTACTAATAAAAATATATGATAATAACCAGGCCTAAATCTAAAACCTAATTCAACTAAGAGAATCCATCAATTCGTTTGCCTATCATAAATCCGTCGGGTTACCTATTTGCAATATTTTACTACGGGAGCTATAAAACCTGGATTGAGAGCAAATAGCGGAGTACTATCCCAATGGAGAATAAAGGATCCGTTACACAGACCCCAATTAGTTCCAAATGGCCATAGACTTAAATTATTTCGTTTAATAGGCCCTCTCCAATTGCCAAGTTTGCAGTAATTTACTTAGACTAACTAATGGAAGTGCTGCAAATAGTTTAGGGGAATCCGAGCGAGGGACAATAGAGAGTTAACTTGTTTTAAATTTGATTTAAGTACTTAATAGTGACTTGTTTTCTACTTATCTTTGATGGTTTGTGTTTGTTGGTAGATTGAGTTAATATTTTAAGGTACACATTTAAAAAAATACTTCAATTAATTTTCTACAATTTTGAAGCTTTTTGTTCGAAGCAAAGGTTCCGTTGCATTTCTGGCCGCAACCTGTACCAAATTTTAGGATCGTGGAAATTATTCACAAATCAAACAAAAATACAACATTTAAAGTTGAATTAGTAATTTAGGTGTACAAACGAAAAAACAAAACCACGGTATTGCCATAAATCTCCACAGTTATCCAAAATGGCCGGAAGTACTTACTGTATGTTCGTACTTAATCTATCAATAAAATGTGTTCCAAACTTATAGAGATTTGTCTTTTGTTCTTATAATGTATAAAAAAATTACAAAAACTTAAAAAATATATTATTATTTCGAAGCATACGAGTTTTAAAACAAAAAGTTAGAAAACGGTTAATGCGAGATGATCTTGAAAGGTCAACATACTTAATGTACGGTAGTGATATTTCACCACTACTAATAACTATCAAAAATACACAATATTTTATGAATTCATTTTGCTTCTCTGGTTTTTTTTTATTGAAATCATATTTTACGTCCAGGCAGAAATCAAAAATATAGGAATGTCAGTAAAAATATGACTTCAATGTGGCGTCGTCAGTCACCTGTGGTCATTTTCGATTCAAGTAGTTTTTCTTAATGTACACGAAAAGTAACTAACAATTTAATTAACAGTTATTTTAAGTGTTTTCATAATGGTATTCCACAACCATTTTCTTTGGCACAGGTCCTGGCCAGACGTCCATACTAAAATGAAACGTGTTATTTTCGTTTACAAATGGGAATATGTATATGACATTCAGATTTGAATACTTTCATGTGAATTTCATTGCTGTAGCTTTGGGGTAATACTGCCTTACGTGCTTTAGGGTGATACAACAACAATTGATCGACGGCGTCGATCGATGGCAGACTGGATTTGTCGACGTCGCACATAGGTCGATTTCACCGATTTAGGCGGCCAAAAATATTTTGTTGTGTATTATGGTCAGACATACAATGTATAAAGTAAAAACACGGGTAATTAGAAAAACAAAGGTTTATTTTCAAATTTACACCTAGTTTTATATAAAAAAAATTAAAACAAAAAAAATATTTTATCTTAAAAAAAATAAGGTATAGTTTTTGACAGAAAATTTAACTTAAATATCAAACATATTTTATTAACATAAATATAGAATCATATTATTTTATTTTATTTCGTATTATTATTATTCTTTATCTTCAGAGAATTCTTCCGCTACTTCTTTATTAGGTTCGGCAGGTATCAATAAGGCTATTGTTTCTGGGAGGAATGCTTTGCGTGAAGGTTTCTTTGTTACCTTCATGCAGCTAATAAGGGGGTCGTAACTTAATAAAAGCCTATTAAATACATCTAAATTACATTCCTAATGCCTAATTCGGTGAAATCGACCTATGTGCGTCGAGCGATAGTTTTTACTAGGCCAAAAACCGATCAACGTCCATTAATTGGTGTGGAAACACCATTACATACAGTGGATGTTGGTTCAATACACGCACACAGAATAGAAGATTTTCACTGTAGGTATTTTACTTACGAAATCAAGTATTTCGTAAGTAAAATACCTAAAGTTATTTTATATTCATTACTAACTTAGCTGCACACTAAATTGCTCTTTATTCATCCCACTCTCCACTCGCAGGACTGCCGGAAGAGATTCCGCTAGGAATAAGCAGTACCTTTGTACCATTTACTTATATTTCTGTTTTTTATTATTTTTTGTAGTGTGTACATAAAAAGTTAAATAAATAAATTATTTTAGCCAAAAATATGCATACAGACATCTTCACGCCTTTATCCCTTATGGGGTAGGCAGAACACCTGGGGCTTTTACACCATCTGATGTTGCAGTGACAGGGAGTCAGCCTATCGTCCAAAAAAACGCTCATAAAACCTCTGTCCTTTAACTGACTTTTACAGTATGCCCGGGAAGAGAAGCAGCTGGTACATTCTATGTTTTTCTTTTGCTCCCAGTCTAGCATGGAAGCAAAAAATATATTTGGATTGAAATTAAGAATAAATATTTACCTGTCAACTTCCTGCTCAGTCATGTAATTAGTCTTGAAGAAGGCTTCAGTAGATGCTGTTTCTAGGTTTCCATTGAAGCCAAAAATAAGTTGGCCCCTGGTGAGTCTCGGCACCTTCAGGTCTAGTCGTATCAGGATCACTGGTTTCTTGGGGTCAGTCTCCACCTTGTAGATTGGTACCTTGTGGAGCCAAGGGCTGAGAGTAATTGAATATTAGCAATGATAAGTGATAAATGCTATTATTGATATAAGGAAGATTATAAGTTTAAAATACTTTTTAAAAATATTAATGTGTTCTTTCATCAATCAATCAATATATATAAAACAGTTCCGTAGCTGACTGAGTTACTGAGTGACTGACAGACAACGTACAGCCGTAACTACTGGGCGTAGAGAGCTGAAATTCGGAACATACATTCTTTAAGGGATGTAGGGGTGCACTAAGGAAGGAATTCCCGAAATTCTTACGGGAACGGGAATTATTGGACTTTTTAGTTTGTTAACAAATTCTTAATACTTAATAAAAATTTACAAATCACACAAACATTTCAAAAAAGAACTTAACGAGTCAAACAAAAAAATGATAATTATTGCATTATACCTAATTAAACATAAAACCTAAATATCAGTGTGTCCGGTCACGACCTAGCGATAATTTAAGGTTATAAAATATACCTAATGTCATCGACAAAAACACCCATATATGGGGGTCTACCACCCCTCCTGTCGAAATGGCCGCCATTTAATTCTTTTTTTATTCTTGTAGATACCTCTGCTGAAAGATGCCGATTTCTCTGGACAGAAAGATCGTACAGATGTAAAAAAAATGTTATTTTAAAGGTAGAAATAGCAACTATCAAATAAAAATAAACATTATGGAAATTTTTCCCTAAAAAATATCTTAAAACATTTACAATGCTAATTTAAGTGAAAAAAATTTACTGTTTTTTTTTTATTTTTATAAACATATTTCAAAAACTAGCACATTGTTACTAATGTTTTTAATACTGTCCTAATACTTAAGAATATTACTTACAAATTGACGTAAAATTATTGTTCTTAATTGCATAACTCGAGAGTTAGGGCTGTTTGAATATGACCCTTTTGTGACGACGACAACGACAGTTTGAACGTGTTGCAAATGTTCGCGCACGTTTGCTTACAAGATTGGTCATTGAAGCCATCTAAGATCTCATGAAAGGGCAGTCTAACGTAGAGATTTAATGTATTGATTATTCGTAAAAACTTAAATTAGCCATGCAATAAGATCATTTACAGGTGAATCATTATTCCAACTACCATACTCGATCAAAAGCCATCTTTAGCAATTGTTTTTATTGCAACAAACAATAACATTGATTTATTGGAATTTGAGTCTAAAATTTATCAAAAATCATATGGCAAAGAATAAAAATACCAAATTAATGAATGAATTGAATGCCGCTCTTTTATTAGTTAGGGAACAAAACAACACACACAAACACACAAATTACACATATAAAAAGGAATGCAAACTAAATATTTGTACTAGAATAAAGAGCTTATGGTTGAAGAAAATAGCATAGCATTTTCAATATTGTATAGTATGATTGTATGATCAAAAGTACTCAACTTTTCCAAAAAATAATAATAATAAATAATAAATAAATATTTCTGACACTCACACAACATTATCTAGCCCAAATTAAGTTTCTTAAAGAACTTGTGTTATGGATACTAGATAACTGATATACATAAGAAATATATAAACATACATATTGAATAAAGACATATATTTTATTAGAATAAACTTAAATAAACATATAAACATCCATGACTTATCGACTAATATCTGTGTTCATCACACAAATATCCGCCGTCGCCGGGATTCGAACCCAGGACCTCTGGCATAGAAGGCAATGTATGTTACCGCTACACCAGCCGGTCGTCAAAAAATAATATGGCCATTCTTAGGTAATTTACATAAAAGCAAAACGTAAAGAATATTATTGCAAGAATAAATAAGTGTCAGGGATCTAAAGCAGCTTTACTTTGCCAATTCACTTTGCAACCAAAAAATAATTCTCCGCAATCTAATCTGTAATGTAACCTTCAATATATATAACCTTCTTTGTTTAGCTAAATTCATTGAAATAGACACTCATTAGAAAAAACCTTGGGATAACGATTACAAAAGACATTGAAATAATCGTTTACCATGAAGAATTTAATACAATACGTTCTTAATGGGATTTATCAATGCCTGATGGAATAAAACAACGTTAGCTACGGGTGGCATAATGATTACCACGCCCCGGTAGCAGGTTCCCAATTATTGTAACTATACCTCGTAAGACAAGATTGAGGGAAATGTGAAATGGAAATGTCAAATGTCTTATGTGCCAAATTTCAAAAGTGTATGTTAGTATGTTTTTGTTCGCATATCTCCGGAATCCTCTGGAAAATCGGTTTAAAAAGTAAAAAATAAAAACGATAACTTCTGTCTTAAATAAACCCACTTTAATATACCAACTAAGTATTCTTTGAAGTTGGTGCTTGCCCGAGTTAAAGTAAGAGTATGCAATTAAAGCATACAAACCAATCGTTAAAAAGCACCGACTTCAAAAAATACTTAGTTGGTATATTAAAGTGAGTTTATTTAAGACGGAAGTTATCTTTTTATACTTTTTAGTTCAATTTTGAAGTCGGTTTTATTTTTTCCGAGTATTTTTTTTTTACTTTTCAACCGACTTCCAGGAGGTTCTCAATTCGTGTGTATTTTTTTTGTGTCTTTGTTACACGATTTTTTGGAAAATTATAAATCGATTTTACATGTTCTTATTTCACATGATAGAGAATACCTCAGAGGTTGTTCCATATAAATTTCATCGAAATCGATTGAGTACTTCATGAAAATATGTATGAGTGCGGAGAATATTTAAACATTGACGGCCTTATACTTCAGACAAAGTTTTGACATGAAGTCGGTGTTTTTAATGCTCTGCATTCGTTGATTGTTTTGGTACCAGGTTATATCGCGATAATTTTATAGATTTAAACTTAAAGGCCTAGGCCGACATTAACATATTAAATATTAAAATATCTTTTCTTTTCTTTTATTTAGAATTTGTCTATAAATCTGTGTAAATTTAAACATGCAGAGTTTAATTATCACGTTTCCCTAGTAAGCAATATGGATGCTTACTGTATAACAAAGGGATGGGTCAAAATCGATGCTAACCTGTAGGCTATAAGAGAGGGAAATGTCAATTTACTATTTAAGAATTGGTACTTTTTAGTTTTTTTATTTAACTAAAGGTTTTGTTTGTAAAAAGAGATATCATTTTCTTATTTTTCCCAATGAGTCGCAGTTTATTTTCTGCAATGATTTATTAAAATAATTTTTATATTGAAGTATGCTTTTTTTTATAAAATCTAGGTGAAAAATTGTGTGTCCATAATGCCTCCTTGGAGGAAACCTTATCCAGCAGTGGGCATCTCCTGGCTGATGCATAAATTATATTGAGAATGTATTTTTTACGCATTAAAGAGCACCTTGAAACTAATGTGGCCTTAAGTTTTCACGACGCATAGGTAATATGATGCAAAGCAGGAAAAATGATCGAAGATGGATGAATCCATGATGCGTTTCGTTATAATGATGACGAATTTATGCATCCGCAATTTAATTAATCAGCATGCAATTTATGCATGCTGATTCGTCCCTTAACCCGAAATGCAAATAAGTTTAAGAGAAGTTATCATGGTTGGTAAAATAAGAAGAATGCTTGTAGTCACCCAGGCCCTTCTCAACAGACAATGACTCTTTTGCTTGCGATAAATTACATAAAACCATGTATGTAAAGGCTAAAATTCGGTTACAGACGTACAGTCTGCAACAGAATTATGTATACCACCCAGTCTCCCGCACCCACACAACGCGTATGCATATTGCATGTGTGCGGGAGACTGGATGGTATACATAATTCTGTTGCAGACTGTACTTTGTTTAACTGTTATTTTTATTTTTTGTGATTTTAATGTTTTATAATAGTATTGTTTAATTGAAAGCCTTATACAAGGTGACTGGAGTGTCACTTTTGAAATTCAAGCACGTGATAATTTTAGATCATACATTAAGAGAAAAAATATAATAAAAAAAAATATTATTATTTACTGAGTAAACCTAACCGAAAATTAAAGAATTTATTAAGCAACGCATGGTCACGCTAGCGTTGGCAGCAATCCACGTGCCAGGTCACGTGCCGCGATTCACTCAGTTGTATGTTAAGTAAATAGTAACATAGTAGTATTTATTTATAGGGAATTGTAGTGAAAAATTAAGTTCCTACTTTTATTAATTAATTATAATCTGAATCGAGTACAGAGTGCTCTCCTTCAGTATCTAAAATTTGTCACCAGTCACCCTGTATAATGAAAATTGTATCTGAAAGTGAATTAACGCTGCACACTACCAGATTTCAAAAAGTAATCAACAAAAAACACTTACTTATTTAAAAAATGTACTCTAACATCAGTGTCAGTGATGTCAATTTCATGAGCACGATGGACCTGGATCTCATCCGCGTCTGTGAGGAAGGTGATATTGATGGTCACGTGGCCTTTGAACACCCCATCCTCGAGGTACGGCTCCAGCTCTAGCTTGTATGCTGTTGGCTTCACGGTCTGCATGAGGCGGTTCTCCATAGACAAGCTTTGGGCATTGTTCAGGTCGATGCTCCGAGTTTTTATGATGTGGAAGGCTCGTGTCTGCGAATATGAGTGGCTGCTGTGAAACATGAGTTTGCAGAAATTGGTAGTTTGAAGGAAGATGTGGTTTCTGATATGATATTTATCTATAGTCAAAAGTTATAATCTACGATTGGTATTGCAAAGAGAAGGAGCCGTAGACCAATTTAGCTTAAGATTTAGAGAAATCAATCACTGATATAAACTTGGAAATAGAGAATCTCTAAGAGAAAAGTTTAAAGATGTTGGTATCTTGACCCTTGCATCACAATATATTTATGAAAACATTATGTATATTTATAAGAATAGTAATAAATTTAAAACTAGGAAAGATAATCATGATAAAAATTACTCTGTAAAGACTAGGAACGACCATAAGTTAGCGATTCCCAAACTAAGGCTGGCTAAAAGCAGCAAATCATTTATGGGAATGTCAATACGTATTTATAATAAAATACCACAGTCAATTCAATCCCTAACGTTTATTAAATTTAAAAGAACTATCAAAGAAACATTATGCAAAAAAGGCTACTATAAACTCAAAGATTATTTAGATGACAAAAGAGCGTGGGATTGATGTCTCCACAGGTTATTTCCAAATATTAAACATTAAGCACTATGTAAGCAGCTTGGCTGCGACATGATATTGGCAAGCACGAATAGCTGTCTTCTGTTTGTTTGTTCATGTCATAGCAGAGCTGTATTTCTGCCAAATTGTACCTATAATAAGCACTTTTTACAAAAGAGTGCCGAGAGTTTTTTTTTCGCCGGCTTTTTTCCTCTCGGTCTACCTAGGGTTCTACTTTTATTTCGTTTTTAAAGCCGAAGAAGAAGTAGTTGTAGACATCACCAAGACATTGGTGGATAATGGGCGATCATTATCTTTATAAGCCGAGAGACGCACACTTCTCGACGGAGGCCTTCCCCAGGATTCGTCATGTCGTCCGGGCCCGCGCCGGCCTCATCCAGCATTTGACGTTCGTAAAGTAAAATTACCTACTACGAATAAAAAAGTTTTCATTTTAATTTTTTTTCATTTTTCATTTTCGATATTTAATGGGCTTAATGTTTTGTATATAAGGATCAATATCTCTATTAAAACATCTACAAAATCAAAAAATCTTTTTATAAAAAAAAGCAAATGGCCGATTAAATTGATACCATCTTTAGTTTATCATTGAAGTTGAATATTAAAAAGAGGTAATTACATTTAAAACCTGCCGCACGTCATGTAGTTTCTCCAAAATGAGTCGTTCGGGAGTTTTCAACATCCCTTTATAGCAAACTTCAGGGCTACAAACTTTTTAATTAACTTTTAAAATTATGTAGCATGTTTGTAAATCTACACATTTTCGTTCACGAAGCATCTAACATGTTGCAAAATTTCAAACTTAATAAAAGACTAACAAGTTTCTCAACTATGTTTCCAACCTTCTTTTCTATTGAAAAACCGTAGACTCACTGGCAATCAATACATCCATTCTAATAAAAAACAAACATTCTCGATAAGCCATAACACAGCTACATAATTTTTAATCTCTCCCATTAACTCTCGTCATAAACTCCGACATAGCAAAGAAGATTGTCTGCACACGCCCTTAGCAGAGTAATCGACTCAAAATAGGTTTTTAACGAGTTGTAAGTTGAGAAGATGATTACCTTATCCGGTGGCATGCAGTACGCTGCTGTGATACAGATTGACAGCACCAGGTACCTCCAGTGAAACATCTTTGATTGGCCCTGTATTGACAATGTTGTTCAGTTAAGTGGTTCTTGTAGGTATAACACAATACACTATCTGTACTACGTAATTTCATAAAGCTGAAGAGATTATTGTTTGATTGCTCGGGTTTATCTCGGAATCTTCCAGAAGGACTTGAAAAAACTTTTGTATTTGATAGCTTAACTTTTAAGGAAGGCTATATTATATCAAATAATTCTCACAGCCTCAAAAGTTATGCGAGTGAAAAAACTTCGCAAAGCTGCTACACTAAAGAGAGATAAAAATGTGTTAACACTTTAATAGCCAATCAAAACACGGTGACATACCTCTAGGAGCCTCTTGTTGTTACTGGCCTTAAACTCAATATAGCATATTTTATCGGTGAATCAACCCGTATTTGTCACCTGATGGTAAGTGACGGTCGAAAATTAAGGCACATCCATACACTAATAAAACGATATATGAATAAATAAAATAAATAAATAAATAAAATAAAATCCCCAGACAATCACACCAACTATATGGCCCCAAATAAGCATAGCTTGTGTTATGGGATACCATATAGAACTAGGGGGAAACCTTGAATATAAATACATAAATAGATAAACACCCAGACACGGAACATTTTTTTTTTGTTCCGTGCGGGGATCGAACCCGCAACCACTGGCGTCTGAGGCAGATAGGTTTACCCCATCGCCAAAGTGGTCGTCATATAGATAGAGTTTAGTATAAAGTTTGTGTTATTTATGTTATCTACTGATACATTTAAAAAATTTTACTGTCAATACTTTTCAAACATATTTTCTCAAGGGAAAGCATTTCAAGAAGTTTCTGCGAGTTTAAATATTAACAGAAGTAAGTAACGTTTTAAGACCGTGAAAATTAGAATCGAAGCTCTTCAAACGAATTTCACAACTTTTCAACTTAACCGTTTTTAACTTTTGCGTGAAAAACTTTTTGGCATTTCATGAAATTCAAGACTGAATAAATAAATACTTGTTTTAGATACAGATCGAACTTGGCGTATTTTCGAAAATTAAGTGAAAACTGAAAGCTATAAAAAAACTATAAAAACATGTCAAAGAGGAACAGAATCCTTCTTTATTCAAATTATTGGGTCCAATTATTGCCTGGCGGTAAGACTCCTTCAAAATCCCCCTTTGCGAATGTTCGCCGCCACATACCATTCCTTCGACGCGACGTTAATATATTCCAATAATCTTTTTTTAAAAAATAAAATAGATTTACATGAGTGTATACTACGTTTTCGATATCATTATCACAAACCATCACGTGAAATTAAGGTCAAAGGCGGGTATAAAAAAACAGTGTGTTTATTTTGACTTCAATTCTTTCAAATAACAAAGTTAAGCAATAAAAGGGTTAAATATAAAATTTTAACTATTTAGCTTTAATAAAAATGAGTACTCACTTGTTGTATCTACGTCAGTGTGTGGCGCGACACTGGAGCGGTTCCCAAAGATCCCTCCTGACTCCCAAGCGGATGTCAGTGATTTGCTCTGATGACATCGCGGCACCTCGCGGACAAGTGCGTCAGAGCAGAGGGCCCGAAATGGTCATTACTGGGGTCACGTGGCAGGACTGTGTTCAGGTATTTTTATGTTTTTTTAACCGGCTATAGTAAAAATATTGTCTTGAGTCTTCATGATTCACAATCATAAGTTAATTATTCCCTTGGGTTTTTATGATCCACAGTCTGTTTTGTGATTCTCTGGGGTTTTATTTTTATTTAATTTTTATATTTCAGTGCAATCCACTCAGCACGCCCTCAAGATCAACTACCTTCTCGTCGGTCCGCAGTGTCTGAACTTTATTTGTTGACAGTAGCCTTTTCGAACCCAGAAAATTTTCGCATCCTTGTCCCACCGTTTTCTCGACCACTACCTTGGTTAGGACTAGCAGCGCTGCCAGGAACTAGGGGCCGGGGCCTGTGTGTGTTTATCAATTTTGGAGGAAAATTCCTTAATTGAAACGCTTGGGTTGGCGATCGCAATCTGGTGTTCATTTACACAGTGAGATGCTGCTGCGCATCCTCTGGTTGTCACTTAGTCGCCTTTTACAACACCCACAGGTAGAGATGGGGTGACACTACACGCCAATAATATTACTTTTTATTTCCTTGTTTGTATTTATTAAACATAATAAAAACTAGAACAATACTTTGATTTTAATACTTACACTTTGATTTTACCATGAAAGTAATACATTTTTAAATTCGTTCATTGTCTTTACAACACAAATAGACATAGTTATTGTCAATAACTACAAAAAAATTACAACTGTTTTGCGCTAGATGATATTTACTACCTAAATTAAAGATCCAAGTTGTTTTTAAGGAGGCTTATGGCACTGTTTGTAGTTTTTTTTAGGTAGTAAAGGAAATATATTTTGGAAATTGTTATACCTAGACTTAATTTAATATTATTTACTTAAAATATCGACAATTGCAAGTGTTTTTCTCATAGATCGTGTTTAATAAGAATTGAAACCAAAAAGATACAGTTAATTTTATTATTTTTTTACGTTTTTTGGCTCTCCTGGAAACTTACTATTTTGTCCTTTACGCCCTTTGAGCCCAGAGGTATCGAACTGTATATACAGGGTGACTGGTGGGTCACTTTTGAAATTCAAGGACGTGATAATTTGAAATCATACATGAAGAGATAAAAATATAATAAAAAATAAATATTAATTATTTACTGAGTAAACTTAACCGAAAGTTAAAGAATTGATTACGCAACGCATGGTTACGTTAGCGTTTGCTGCGAGCCGCCTGCCAGGTCACGTGCCACGGTTGACTCAGTTGTATGTTAAGTAAATAGTAACATAGTAGTATTTATTTATAGGGAATTTTAGTGAAAAATTAAGTACCTACTTTTTTATTACATAATTATGATCAGCAGTGCTAGCATGGATCTTTTGTCGATCGTAAGTTTACGAATGCTCGTATAGTATGGAGACGGTTTTGCAAGCAATAATTGAAATCTATCCATTGCCGCACGGTCAGCTTAAATAAATGTGTTCCTTGTTAATTTTGAATGTTTGTTAACAGGTTCTACTCTTAAATAACTGTAAAATAAAAAATTACATTGTTACTAAAAACTTGCAACCGACTCCATACTATACGAGCATTCGTAAACTTACGATCGACAAAAGATCCGTGCTAGCACTGCTGAATCGTGAACAGAGTGCTCTCCTTCAGTATCTAAAATTTGTCACCCTGTATATTTAAGAACTGTAATACTTATCATATTCTCCGAATAAATGACTATTCTATTCTTACCATCAATTAATGTTAAGGTCAAATGCAAATAAAAACAACGAAAACTCTTTATCCCGTAGAAATGACTTGAAAAAATATTTTCTCAAAAGCTGGGCATAAATAGTTTTTGAGATTACCGATCAAAGAAACAAATCCGTAGACCTATGTAATCACATAATACAGAGAATAACACTGTTAACTGTTTTTACAATATTTTGCCATGCCTTCATTGAAAATGCAACGATAATTACGGCTGCAAACTGGACGAGACAGCGAGAGCGACAGCGGTGCGGGCAGCGACGCGGGGAATCTGGGCCGTACTCGACGCCAGCGGGCGCTCGAGCGATTGTTCGCGGTTTCATACAAACTCAATACTTTCTTTCGTGTCGCGGAAATCGCTGCCCGCGTCGGTGCCCGCACCGCTGTCGCTCTCGCAGTCGCTATCGTCCAGTTTGAAGCTTAAAACGCTTATTCAACCTATTCCAACATTACCGATTCTCTTTAATAACCTTTAACCAGTACTATCTAGAACTCACAACATTGATCACCTATAAATAGCTGTGTTACCGATGCTATCACCACCATTGTCCTGGATATTCATCCAACGCACTCCTTTAGAATAGGAAACAGGAACACACCGACGACATAAAAAGCTGAACCTAAATCTCGAACAATTCCCCGTATAACTCTGCAAAATAACGTTGCAGAGTATACAAGAGCTGAGTTTTGAAGGCCGCAGCAATTTCCACGGCATTAAGGGTTACAAACGATATAAATTGGTACTGATAAGAGGTAGAATTACACGCCGACGAGTCTGAGATGTTTATTGTATTTTGAGATGCTTTGTTTACAACTTCAGTAAACCTAACCGCTTTACTACGACAGTTATGTGAACGAGAATTTAATATAGGAGATGTAACACCTCTTCTGTTTAATTTTATCTCATTAATGGTTCTACATTCTGCTGATTATAATAATGTTTACATAGGTAAAGGAAAACTTACGAGTAATGCTTGTTTGAGTGTGAATTAAGACTTGATTAATAAACTAAAAAGCCAATGCAAGAGTAAAAAGAAACTAAGCAATAGTAATTTGGCAATTATAAAAAAATGTAGATCTATATTCATTGTAGGTATTTGATATTAAGTTTAAGCGATTTTGATTAGACGAGTACAATGTTAATTTTAATTCAAGAGTCATAGTCCATCCATGGCAATCTAGAGATTTGTTGACATGGTAACGCTCAAAAAATTGCGTTTTGAATCAAAGATCAAGATTTAGGTTATTTTTTTTAAATGAATACATACATACATACATAGCTTCACGCCTCTCGTTACTCGTACCTCCCTTATGGGGTAAGCAGAACACCAGAGGCTATAAAAAACCATTTAATGTCACGTTTGACTCGTTTGGAGGAATTAAAATGATGGAGAGAGGATATTGCAGTGCCAGGGGGTCAGCCTATCGCCCAAAAAACGCCAATTTGATGACTTTTACAGTATGCCGGGGAAGAGAAGCAGCTGGTACTTTCTATGTTTCCAGCATGGAACCTAGACTGGGTCTGGGAGCGAAAGAAATGAATATAACCACAAACATAACGTTTAAACATACAGCTATAAGATATTGTAAAAAAATAAAAAAAAATTTAACTGTTCGCATACTAAAGATGTTTTTATGCAACAATTTTCAATTGTGGTCACGGTCAAGGTTATTTTATATCCTACAAACGCTAACCGACATTTACGAGTAGCTACTTGTTATTTTTTAAAGCATTATTTTGACGTGCTTATGTATCCGTCAAATCCGTCAAACGAACTCGTTATTGCGATGTGGGTATCATTCGCGATATAGCAGGACTTCTTTCTTTGGGGTTTTTTGAAATCTCAGGTGTATGTGAACAAGCCACAGACTCTCGCAGCTCTAAAAGAAAACATTCATCAAGAAATAAGGAACATATCGCAGGAAGTGTTACGGCAAGTTGTGCAAAATGTCATAAATAGGGCTCAAATGTGCATCAACTCTGGAGGTCTCAATTTAAAAGACATAATCTTTAAATCCTAATGGTAAAAAATTTAATGGCACAAATATACATTAAAAAAAACCTAAATCTAGTTTTCTAATTAAGAAAAAATGTTATAACCGAACCAAATAGGGTCTTTACTTTTGCGCCACCCAGTATGTGTTACCGGCAATCTGTATAATTCAGGTATTCTATACAATACCTAGGTAATGTATAGAATACCTGGTGCGTTCAGGCAATGTATGAAATAATATAATGAATATTATTATCCATTTCATACAAAATAACTTATAGTAAAATAAAAAGATCTGTGTCCGTATTTTAACAGGATACTCAGTATTCTATAGAAAATTTAATGTTTAAGTTCCATAATATACTTAATTTCAACTTTACAGAAGATCACATCGACCAATCACTGAGTGTTGTCTTACAATCTCTAGTTGTACGATAAGGTTTCATCCATAATGTTCCACTCATTTCGCCGGTGGCGATGCCGTACCGATACATGGTACATACTATCACTCCTTAACGGCTCCGCCACTAATTACCAATCACCCTGTATAGGTAAACGCCCAGACCCGGACCATTTTTTACTTTTTCCGTGCGGGAATCGAACTCACGACCAAAGTGGTAGTCAATTTTTTCTTCAACTTTTGAAAAATTCCGTGCACTCAAGGGATGGGATTTTTTCATACAAACTAAAACATCATATATTTCCCGTTCCCGTGGGAATTTCGGGAATTCCTTTCATAATACAACAAGACACACATTGAAAAACCTTTACACCAAGTTTCACATCGGTGCACTCAAGGAATAAGATTTTTCATACAAACTAAAAAGTCCTATATTTCCTGTTCCCGTGGGAATTTCGGGAATTCCTTCCTTAGTGCACCCCTACATCCCCTAAAGAATGTATGTTCCAAATTTCAGCTCTCTACGCCCAGTAGTTACGGCTGTACGTTGTCTGTCAGTCACTCAGTCACTCAGTACCTCAGTCACTCAGTCAGTAACGGAACAGTTTTATATATATTGATGATTACGAGTAGGTATGTAAAAACCAAACCGTATTCCAACGTTTCTTTTTCCAATCACATTACAATATTTGAGATACTCACGGTCTCATAATTAAAGTGTTCTAGTTGATCAAAATACGCAAAATTTTAGTAAAAATTAAACTTTGGCTTCTCGGCAATTACAGAAAACCCCATTATTTGCCTAATAGTTTTTACTATTAAGTAACATATAACATATTTACTTTGCACGTTTGTCTTTAGCAAAACACAATAATTGGAGGCACTGGTTGACCTGCAGTGATGCTGTGACCGCGCGCTCTCCGCCCTCTATCTCGAACACGGCTCACAGTATAAAAAAATATGATCAAAAATTCTAGAGAATTTTGCATCTTACAATATTTATAATACATACAAATAACAAAAAACCAAAGGAAATGAGATATTTACAAAAAAGCGCATCAAAACGACTTTGACCTTGAAATTTAATAGTGACCCTGCTATATGTAGGTACCTAGGTTTTGAGACAACTTTTAGGATGTCAATATACAAGTATTTACAGCCTTACAGCTGGGTATCTCGAATCCCGAGATTATCACCTAATTTAGGCTTAAATGACTGGACTAAATGCAATTTAAAAAAAGAAACGATACATTTAATGTCTGAATTTTTTTGGTCCCATATAAATTTATATTGACGTGTATTTATATGTATGTGTATTGTGACTATAGTTGTAAAAAACCCGTTAGCTACCGTTACTTAACCAAAATTATGGTTAGCTACCGATAAAATGCCGTTATTAAAGGTTAAATATCCGACTGCGAAAGAGGGTAACGTTTTTCTTTCTTGTCTTGTATAGTCAACCTCCTTGCTTAAAAAAAAAATACCCGAAACAGGTTTTAAAATTCATTTAATTTGTAGGTGATATAATAATTTTTAAAGCGACATATATACATAGCTCAATTCTTTTATTATGTATGAGTAATTTAATATAAACCTAAATAATTTACGTAAATAGGTATCTAGTTATTGACTTGACATTGTCGCTTTGTTTGAACAGAGTGGCATCGTCGCCATTTAGGTATAAGCCGCGCAGATATAGAAAAAAGCTGTAAATGGCAACCGATGTCATATACCGATGTGTGGCAGTTACAGTCAAACCGCGGCGGTGACGGCGACAACGAAAAAGGATAAAGTTTTTCTTTCTTTTCTTGTTAACTGACTTCAAAAATAGAGGTTATTAATTCCACCCGTATGTATGTAATATTTCCAGAATTGCCCAGTTTTCGTATATGTTAGTCTATATAAACATATATGAATGAACAAATGTGCCAAATTTCAATAGTGTATGTATGTTTTTATGTATGTATTCGCATATCTCCGGAACTACTTACACATTCGATTTAAGTAATTCTTTTTATGTTGTACTAGGTATTGTTCAACTTAGGGTATATCATAATCTCATCAAAATCGGTTCAGAAGTTTTTGAGATAGGGAATTTCAACCGACTTTTTTTTTTCGCGGTGGTATTTAACAGTAATAAGCATATAATGCGGTTAATTAACCGTTAATAACGAAAAATGCATATTTAACCGCTTGGTTAAAATCGTTAATAACCAGCTTCGCATCTATAATTGTGACCAACCAGCACTAAGCCAGCTTGGTGAATTACGGCCTAAACCTCCTCGTCACCCAGAGGAGAGACTCATAGCCCTGCAGTGGGCTCATTACAACGGAGTCGTGATGATGATGATGATGATGTATTTATATTTATTTATTTATTTATTTATTTATTTATATTGACGAACTTATACTTCAGCCAAAGTTTTGGACGTGTAGTCGGTTTTTTTAATGCTCTGCATTCGTTGATTATTTACAAGATCAGCTTTGCAGGTGTACCTAACCTTAAAAAACTTCTAGATCTTGGCACTTGCAACAGTGTTAAAATATCTAGTGCCTCGGTACCTACTCCAAATAAATCAAAAACATGTTAAATATCCCGTTTCGAAAATACATTCAAATATTAATGACCATGACATTACCGACTTTTATGCTTACCTAAATTAATTACTTACCTAATTAAAATAATCTTAACCGAAAAAGTATAAAACTCCTACTTACATAAAAAAATCTAAATGTTTTTTGTGATTTTCGATAAAAAAAAACTTGGTCACCTTGCCTTCAAACTACTGCATGATATGAAGACTATAATTTCAGCTGACTGCTGTCGAACCATAATGAGCTGTACGGTGCTTCAAATAGAGTTCCCAGATTACTGGACAATAGCACTTGGTCTCGCATAACTAAGTATAATTCAACTTATTCTGTTTCATATTCATACATACATAACTTCACGCCTGTATCCCTTATGGGGTAGGCAGAATACCAGAGGCTACAAAACTACAAACCCAGTCACGTTTGACAAATAAAGAGGTATTATAATGATGGAGAGTAACTATTGCAGTGACAGGGGGTGAGCCATAACCCGCAAAAACGCCAATAAACCCTCTGTTCCGTAACTGACTTTTACAGTATGCCCGGGAAGAGAAGCAGCTGGCACATTCTATGTTTTTCCTTCGCTCCCAGTCCAGCATGGAAGCATCTGTTTCATATTATCATTAATAACTATTTTTTTTTATTGCTCTACGAAATTTGATTTGTATAAATAACATTACCTAACGAAACTAACTAAACCCCGCTGGGTGGTAGGATGGACTGGTAGGATGACTTAATTTGGACTGGGTCTCCGACCGTATGAAATCTGCGACCAAACATCAACGCTTCAACGGTGAAGTGTTCCCTCCAATAATATTTACGAAGAACCAGATCCTTTCGAATCCCGAGTGATGTCATATTCAAACTCGTCTTCACTTACATTCAGGAGAAATTGAGGTCAAGAAAAGACTTATATTTCAAATAAAAATAAAGCTACAGGGTGACTGGTGTCAAATTTTAGATACCGAAGGAGAGCACTCTGTACTCGATTCTGATCATAATTATTTAATATTAAAATAAATGAAATCCCCAGACAATCACACCAACTACATAGCCCCAAAGTAAGCATAGCTTGTGTTATGGGATACCGTGTAGCGAACTAGGGGGGAACCTAGAATATAAATACATAAATAGATAAACACGCAGACACGGATTTTTTTTCGTGTTCCGTGCGGGAATCGAATCCGCAACCACTGGCGTCTGAGACAGACAGGTTTACCCCATTCGTCAAAGTGGTCGGTACTGAAGGAGAGTGCTCGATTCTGATCATAATTATGTAATATTAAAATAAAATAATAAAGAAATAAAGCAATAAAGTTTAGATAGTATTGATTTTACTTACGCCCGAGTCAGCAGTGCTAGCACGGATCTTTTGTCGATCGTAAGTTTACGAATGCTCGTATAGTATGGAGACGGTTTTGCAAGCAATAATTGAAATCTATCCATTGCCGCACGGTCAGCTTAAATAAATGTGTTCCTTGTTAATTTTGAATGTTTGTTAACAGGTTCTACTCTTAAATAACTGTAAAATAAAAAATTACATTGTTACTAAAAACTTGCAACCGACTCCATACTATACGAGCATTCGTAAACTTACGATCGACAAAAGATCCGTGCTAGCACTGCAGTCGAGGCACGTGACCTGGCACGCGGATCGCTGCTAACGCTAGTGTGACCATTCGTTGCATAATCAATTCTTTAAGTTTACCCAGTAAATAATTAATATTTTTTTATTTTATTTATTTATTACTAGCTGACCCGGCGAACTTCGTACCGCCTAACAGACAATGAATGTCGTGTTACTTTTTAGCTGAACTTATTTAGGCTTTCATGAACGTAAAACAATGATACAAAATAATATATTGATACAGATAGAAACTAAAAAGTATTTTATTATGATGAATGATGATGAAAACATACATACAGAATGAGAATAAATATAAAAAAAATAAAAAATAATAATTAAGTACTTCAAACTCATGTCAGAAAAAAATTATTGAAAACTATGTTGTGCAGATTGGGAAAGAAAAATAAAACTCGGATTAATTCATTAATAGGATTTTCATTGAAGCACTTTGTGGTAAACGACATTCTTTGTTTTTTGGTCAGGCGCAAGAACAAATAAAGCGGATGGTTTGCCGACACGTGAGCATGCCACGTACAATTGACCATGAGAAAAACATGCATTTTCTAGATTGAGGCCACAAATAGTCAAGGATTGGCCCTGTGATTTGTTGATCGTCATGGCGAAGGCAAGACGAATCGGGAATTGAATTCGTTTAAACTCAAAGGGCATATCCGTTGAGATCATCGGAATCCTTGGAATAAGAACTTCCTGATCTTTAAATTTTCCTTTAAGTATCGACGCGTGAATCACATTGCTCATCAGTTTTCTTATCACCAAACGCGTTCCATTACACAGATTTGGTTGGTTTAAATTTCTAAGCATTATGAATACCGAGCCAACTTTAAGTTTTAAATTGTGCGGTGGTAAACCAGGCACATCCAAGGAGTTTAAAAATTCAGTTGGATAATTAGTGGCTTCTTCTTCGTTTGTTACACAGTCGATAGATTTGAATGAATACAGAGTACCTACGATTTGATTTTGAATTATAAAATTGAGGTCATCTACATCTTTATTTTTAGCGGACAAAATTGCTCGCTCACTTAACCATTTAGTATTTTTGTGGTTAGCAATGATATCCGGGAATACTTTGTTGATAAGCTCGTCTTTTGATGATACGAAATTGCAAAAATTTGGAGGAAATGAAATCAAACCGCTCGATTTGTCAACAGAAACACGGCCATTACCGATAGTCAGCAATTGTTTCGAGAAATCATCAGCAGATAGATCGTTCAACAATGCAACTCTCATATTTACAGACAGTTGAAGTTTCTTTACATATCGCCACAGATTTGATGCTTTGAGGCAAGCGTCGTCGGCAGCAGTAGATCTTGGAATGACTGGTAGTGTTTGTCGGAAATCGCCAGATAGTAAAATCATTGCACCACCAAAACATCTCGAGTCATTGCGCAGATCTTTTAATGTTCGGTCTAGTGCTTTAAATGCGCGTTTGTGCGCCATTGTGCATTCGTTCCATATGATGTTATCATCAAATGTTACTAAAACTTTGGCCATTGCGGAGTGTTTCGAAATGTTACATGTCGGTTGTTCAGTAGTTTGAAGGTTTAATGGCAATTAACGCTGAGTGAGCCGTACGGCATCCGTCTAACAATGTGGCCGCTATTCCAGAAGAAGCTATTGCTACCGCAATTTCGGATCTCGCACGTACAGTGGCCAAAATCAATGACATGAGGAATGTCTTCCCAGTTCCACCGGGGGCATCCTAAAAAAATAAGCCGCCATTTCCATCATCAATTGCATTAATCAGTGTATCATAAACTTCCCTCTGCTTAGGATTCAACAGAGGTACATTCATCGCTGCTCGATTCAAATCAATACTTGAACCATTTCTTCTTGCACCTCTGTTCATCTGTACGATAAGCTCGACGATTTCTCGTTTCTAGGCTGCCTCTCTTTGCTCTTGTGTTTGAGATGCACGAATTAAGGCCCTTCTTTGCTCCATACTAACGCGGCGCTGTTCTCGTGCAATTTCTCGTTCTCCATCAGATAATTGACTCGCGATATTCCGTTGCCTAATTGCATTACGGCTTCGCTGGGAAAGATTAGATCTTCTAGGACGCGGCATTGTTATTAAAATGTGCACTCGCATAAAACCACCAAATATAATAACAGTGCCTGAACTTTCGAGACATAGAGAATAACTCAAAGAGTATATCACCACTATTGTCCGTTCATCGTAAGATGTCCCCTGCCGTTATGTTGGCACTATTGCTTGTCAAGCTGTTTTCGTTATCTGGGATAGTGAATTAATCCTTTTTATTGATTACTTGCCAAAAGGGCTAACGATAACTGGATCCTATTATGCAAACTTAATCCCGAAATTACGTGAAGCGATTAAAGAAAAACGTCGTGGGAAATTGTCATTGTATTGTTGTTTTGTATTCATTCTAAGAATTTTTTGTTATACCTGAACTTTGTAGAAATTTTACAAAAAATAAATTTCTGAACGCACGCATGATGTCTTCAGAAAAAAATGAAGTTGTGGCTTAAAAGTCTCAGCAACCAGGTCCTAAGCTCCAAAAAAAAAATTGTGTTTACACTATTTGACAGGATTGGACTACAAATGTTTGACATGTAATAAACAAATCAGCATTTATTGAAATGATTATGGTATTTATTACACATATAGAGTTTTCATTGTTTTTTGATGTATTCTGCTATTCGGGACGGAAACTAATCCAACAAATCAAAAACCATGGCAATCGGTCCAGCCGTTCTCGAGTTATAAGTGTTGTAACAAACCCGACTTTCTTTTATATATATAGATTATTTTATTTAAAACTTTTACAATGCGCATTTTTATACATATCCCGCAAAAATTCTTGCGCAGTTTGACTGCAGGTTACATGGTCGTATTACAGAATAGTACTCATGTATTGATACTAGTTTTGAAACGAGTATCAACGACTTTCTTTATTACAAAACGTTGCCTAATACTAGATTCAATGATCAGATATCACTTGAGTACTAAATGATTTGAACTGTGTTCACGCTTATTATAGAACTTTACTTATGCATATGCCAATGATTGAAACTAGTTTCACAACTGTATTCACTTGAGTGTGCTTTCTACCATACTTGAGCGTACTTCAAATTAAGTTTGTGTTGTTGTGAACTGTGGCTTAGAGAAAAACTAGATAGGTACGCGATTCGTGCCTTGTTTAATAGTGATCTGTATTAACTACAATGGATCCTTTCAGTGATATTGACCATTATGATAATATTTTTATACACGAAGTGCGTATTCCACGACAATTATTACGAGATGTACAGGATCCCTTCGCCATGGACGAGCTAAACTTTAAAAAAAGATATAGGTTTACACAATCTACAGTAAAAGATGTGACCCATGATTTATAATGAATTATCTAAATCTGATCAGCGAGGGTGCCCCATTGCGCCTGAACTTCAAATTCTCGTGTGCTTAAGATTTTATGCCACAGCATCATTTCAAGTAAGTGTAGGGCATTATTACATGCTGGTAAATTTTTGATAAGATAACAATTGTTGTATGATTTTAATAAAAAAACATGTTAGTATATAATTTTATTATTTCAGATTGTGTGTGGAGACTTACTGAATTTATCACAACCTGTTGTGTCAATAATAATTGCAAAAGTATCTAATTTATTGGCCCGATTATGTCAACGCTTTATAAAATTTCCTCAGAATATGCAAAATGTCTGGACTCAATTTAATAATTTAGGGCAAATCGGTACCTGGCCAGGATTGCGTAATATTGATGGGGCTATAGATTTTTTTACGTTTCGTTTTATTTTTGAGTGATAAATATAAATATATTTTCATAGTAAAAAGAAGCGACAGTTATAATTTAACCGTACTGCTTCTATCGAAAAACAGATAAATAATTCAAAACATTGACAATTTTGTCATATATCATATAGAAGTTAACGCAATTTATAAGACATTGTAATCTAAACGTTGCGTATAACGTAACAGATGATTAGTTTTTGTTATTAAATGTAATGGGAAAAAAATTTTTTTCAAAGAAAACCCAGTGTTAACTGAGTCAGATATTTGAAACTAGTTTCAGGTAATCTGGTTTTGATAATTGTTTTGTAATAAGACTAAAGCTCAAGTCAAGAATCAGCTGGTGAACAACGCTTACGTGAAACGAGTATTAAGTCTCGTTCTGTAATACGAGCAACAGTCTCTTTATATATGTACATTTTATTTTACAGTAGGAAGTTTACAGTTAGGTAGGTGCTTATGCTCTAAAGTAGTTGAAACAGTATTTTATATAATTATTTTGTGTATACAATTTAAGATATTAAGTATAATTAGAGTTTATCTAAAATATACATTTTTAACAACCTTTTAAATTTACATGAACGTGGTTCCAGTCTGATGTTTTTTGGGTATACTGTTGATTATATATACTGTTTGTTATTTCTCTTTATGTAGGTATGATCTCAAACAATCAGCTTCAATCAAATTTGCTTGGTGGTAGGATCCCTTCTGGGTCCGCCTGGCTAGCGACCACCCTTTATATAAAGTCTGCCGCCAAATGTTACCGCTCCGGCGGTAATGTGTTCCGGCAATATTGTATAAAGAGCCAGTTCCTTCCTAAACCCGTGTGCTTTCATCTTCGACCTCATCGTCACTTACCATCAGGTGAGATTGAGGGCAAACGCGGGTTTAGTCACTTATAAAAAAAAAAAAAAAAATCACGTCCTCGAATTTTAAAAGTGACCCACCAGTGACCCGGTATAGTGTTCTGGTAAAACAGTTGCAGGCAGTTCTCTCCACGCCTTTGAGACCCACAGCAAAAAGGAATTATCGAAGCGTTTAGTGGGAGTATGGATGTAGTAAGGATGGATGGAAGTTCTGTATGCCTCAGTCGTCCAATGATAAAAGGGCGAAGGTTCAAATTGTTCAGAACGAACACTCGTTTATCTGAACGAATTATCTTTGACACCTTTTGTCGTTCAGCGACAAACTTATGAAACCAGCGGGGCTAGCATGCTACCGTTGACAACGATAAATCGGGCCTTTTATTGATATTTTCTTAGAATATGGTATTTAGTGTATGAAATTGATAAAGATTATGACTTATTTGGTTCTGTGGTCTTAATTATGGTATCAAATCGAGTAATTCTATCTATTATTGTGCGCATTTTAGCTTATATAATAGGATAAAATAACAAAATAATTTACTATTTATCGATGTGGCTACATGCCCTGCAGAGCTCGCCGGCGGGGCAGTGTGAACATTTTATATATCAAATATTAATATATGCGTCTCTTTTGTTTACATCACCGAGAGATAGTCGTTTTCTCGTCGGCGGCGCGGTGGAACGGGTGGGACAGCTGCCTTAAACAAGTAGATAAAGAGACGTCTGCCTACAGTTCTATGGATGAAATAAAATGGAAACTTTTTTTTCATTTTCAATACGGAAACACGAGCTTTTGGGTCACCTGCTTGATGTTATGTAATCACCAATACCAACATAAATAAATAAATAAAATATTTTAGGCAAACGGACAATGTTCAGCATGTACAGCTGCTTGTGGTAGGTACTCTAGACTAATGGGCACGCATTAAAATAACAGTTGCACTCGCATAAGTTCTGATCCCGTAGCATTTCTAAATAACATACAATATACCACTAGATGGAGCTTCGTTAGCAATATAACGTGAAACAGAATATGCTAAGTAATTTCTCAATGGCGTTTAGCCCGTGTCCAGTAGCCGGTGGCAGTTCATTTAATTTAGCATATTTTTTCAGCTATACAGAAACTTTAAAATCCAAGGCGCGTTTGAATGTGTTAAAATATTAGCGCATTCAAACAAGCAAACAAACCCATTGGCTTTATTTTATTAGTAAGTACATGAATATTACAATACATAGAATACATGAGAAGTCTGGTGATAAATATAACTCATCATCAAAAGCAATATAAAAATAACAATTGCATATACCTAGAGGTTACAGGTAATTTTCGTAATGAATTTGGCAGCTAATTAAATTAAAAGCATTTTATATTAAAGACTAGCTGTTGCGCGCGGTTTTACCCGCGCAATTTCGATTCCCGCGGGATTTTCGGTATAAAAAGTAGCCTATACGGATTGGGAAGAATCCCTCTAAGTAATGGTAAAAGAAATTTTGAAATCGGTCCAGTAGTTTTTGAGCCTATTCAATACAAACATACAAAAATACAAAGGTTTCCGCTTTATAATATTAGTATAGACTAATCCTGCGTTTGACCTCAAACTCACCTGAGTGAAGATGAGGGCGAAGTTAAAAGCACACGGGCCTTTAAAAGCACTGGCTCTCCATAAAATGTTGGCAGAGCACATCACCGCCGGAGCTGATTTTATATGAAGTCGCGAAAGGGACCTTACCACCAAGCGGGGGTCACTCGGATTAGTAACGGTACTATTACTTATTGTGTGGCTTAGTCGCCTTTTACGACACGGTTTTCCAGGGACGGTAGGACTTTGCAAAGCTGACCATACACGAACAGATTTATTCTAAATGAAATATTATAGGACAATTTAAAAGTGGTGTAACAATTAATAATACAAAATAAAATTAATAACAAAAAGGTGCGTGGCTTAGGACACATAAAATTTAAAAATATTATAAATATAGGTACTTAAATAAATATGCGAATATCCAGAATTTACCAGCTAACACCTGCATTCATCACAGAACTAATATCGATTACCTCTCCGGGAACTCAGGCATAGAAGATAATTTTGGTACTGCTACACCGGCCATCAAAACATGGTTAGATCTCCAATAGATAAATTGTCAAACACCATCCAGTAGGGCTAGCATGCAACCATCGATAAATAGTCGAATCGACAAGATAAATATTATTTTGTTATTTTATCCTATTAAGTACCTAAGCTAATATGCGCGCCATAATATATAGAATTACTCGATTTGATACCGTAATTAAGACCACAGAACCAAATATTTCATAATCTTAATAAATTACATACACTAAATACCATATTATTCTAAGAAAATATCGATAAAAGGCCCGATTAATCGTTGTCGACGGTATCATGCTAGCCCCGCAGGTGACGAAACATTTAATCTTAATAGGTATTTATAGGTAATGCAAGTAAGCATGTAAATTATCTGATGCCTCACTTACCTGAATCACCACCACACATAGTCACCAGCAACTTCAAGAGAGTTCGGTGGGTTGCCAAATTTAAGACATTATATTGTATGTCCCGAAGACAGTAATTATACAGCCCATCTTGCTTCTATCTGAAACACAGGACATATATTTGGTGGAGTACAAATGCAAGACGGTGGTATGTACAATGGACCAAAAAAGTGGTGTACCATCCTAAGGTTGATTGCCCCTTGCACATTCATGGGTGATAACGATTAATTTTGCTTGCAGATCGATCTGACAACTTCTATTTCCATCTTTATCTGATTATTGATGAATTAATGAAAGCGATGATGACGTGAGAGCAGACGTGACAGCCGTTCTTAGTTTTATTGAATCAAATAAACTAGAAAGGTCATCTAAAAACGAAAACCAAATCAAAATTGTACCAAAGCACTGTAGCAGTATCTAGGCAGACGGGCACGCTTCACAAGGTGGTCTTTATACCTCATCACCATCACGACAACTCTTTGTAATGAACCCACTGCAGGGCTATGAGTCTCTCCCCTGAGTGACGAGGAGGTTTTTTAGGCCATAATCCACCAAGCTGGCCCAGTGCTGGGTGGTGGATGTCAGAATTTTCATGGCGCCGTAATGGCTTCTAACAAACCCTATCGACTACTGTATACAAGTATACAGCACCCGGGACCGACTGCTTAATGTGCCCTCCGAAGCACGGAAGTCGCCGTGAGGAATGAACGGTCGGCGGTCACCTATCCAAGTACCGACCGCGCCGAACGTTGCTTAACCTGCGATATCCTTTGATACACACAGTAACCGCGGCGCCACGACGACTTCTTTATACCTGCCAACACTTATATAAATGTCAAAAAAAACTACGTAAATAATTACTTGGTTTCATAGTTGCTACTTGTAATAAAACATTTGAAGTAATAGCTAACACATAATAGTTCAAAAGGCTGCGCAGACTTAAACTTATGTATATATTCGTGGATGTCACAATGTCTTCTCTATTTTAGTTTGATTATTTATTTACTTGTACTTTTCATAGGTATTCGTAGCTGTGAAATAAATTTTATACAATTTAGTACTCTTTACAGCAAAATTTTGCATGGAACTACCTAATAAATTTTACAAACATTGTAATCCCTGCCAAAACCAAACTGCTTTTCTATATTTAAACTTCACTACTCAATAAAACATTTCCATTTCAACTCCTTAGCAACCATTGGCATTGGCAATAGTTAGATAAAATTAAAAATGCACAATAAATAATGAGTTGATAAGTTTGCGCAAATAGCTGTGAAAACCAGACATTACCGGCAAGGTCAGCTACTACACGTCACACCAACTTTTCTCTCCATAACAACCATTTCAATAAATCCACCCACCCGTTTCATAGCTACTGAAAACTGTTAAAGTACCTGCCGCGCAAATAGCATCTGAAATACGCCATATGCGCATCTATTCTACCCGCGAATCCAAGCATGAAACACGGTTTCAAATAAAGAATTAAACAGTTCTCATTGGCCATTTAACTGTCGAACGTTTTAAAACAAATGATGCATTCGGAATACAACGCAGGCCGCAGGTGTGCTATGGTTCAAGTAAAATTAGTTATCGATCCAACCGCGTGTTTTATCACAACGATCGTGAACGCGTGCGCAACGCCTGCCATTTCATCTGTTTTACGTTATTGTGGATTTTTGTGAATAAAAATATTAAGTTCATATCAATTTTGTGGTGTTTTTGTGAATTGTGCATGAAGGTTCACTGGATTTGACTTCGTTTTCAAGGATTCTGGTATGAATATTTTATTGTTTTCACTGTAGATTAGAACTTTTACAATAAATATTTTATGTTATAACTACTTACGTAAGTAACTCGGTAAAATATGCCTGGAAGAAATCGCAAGTATTATGGAAATTCATTAGTATGTACATGAATAATGATCAATGTAACCTTGTTGGTAATGCTTATGGTTTTAATTAGCAAAACAAAATAGAGATATTTTAGTCGAAGGATATTATCATAAGTCTATATGGTTAGCTGGTTACTCAAACTATACTACTGGTTAATTAAAAACATTTAGCTATAAAATTTTTCTTTCTTTTAAGGTGATGAATAATTAATAAGCTAATGAATCATTGTAATGACATGCATATATTAGCACTTATCTGTGAAGAAAGCCCGTAACTATGCAGATATGTTTTTTTAATACAAATCAAAAAATGTAGGTACCCTTACATAAGAATGCTTCGTACGGGATTTGAATCTACGACCAATTTGAGACGATGTTCCCTAATGCTTCAACGGTCGTGAATTCATATACCTAATAAACCAAAGATTTTAAAATGGGCTATATTAGTACACAGTTGACACTTCCATGCTGGACTGGGAGCGAAAGAAAAACATAGAATGTGCCAGCTGCTTCTTTTCCCGGGCAAACTGTAAAAGTCCGTTAAGGGACGGAGATTTTGTTGGTGTTTTTGCGAGCGACAGGCTGGCCCCCTGTCACTGCTATAGTTTCTTTCCATCATAATAATACCTCCAAATTTGTCAAACGTGACATCAGATGGTTTTTATAACCTCTGGTGTTCTGCCTACCCCATTAGGGATACAGGCGTGAAGTTATGTATGTATGTATGTTGATATACCTTCTGATATAGTTGTTATGTATTTTTTAAAATAAATACAAAAAGAAAAACACTTGTAAAATTACCTTTCACTATTCATGTAATAAACGGAGAAACCTTATTTTAGCAGGTTTCATTAATGATATTTTTGATATTAACTAGGTTTTATTTTATGTCTCGATCATTTATTACTAGCAGTCGCAATAATATTTGATCCAGTAAATTCTATAAACTAAAAGTTACGCGGGTATCCGCACGAAACTGTAATCTCAAATAATATACACCGCAGCTTCACCCCTGCGAAATACTGAACTCGTCCCATGGGAGCAAATTATCGGGATTAGAAGTATCCTTATGTAGGACATCAAAAATACGATGAAACTTTGGCGAAAGTCATATGAATCTATGCATATGTATGCCCAATTTCGTTCAACCACGGTTCGTAGTAATGAGTAAAAAAGTAAGAAACATTGACAAATCGTCACTAATATATAGTTACGACATCGATACGGTAAAGTGCACCGCTCACCTATTGTAGATCTCAGTACAGTATACTCTCAAGGAATTTTAGATATGAATTCACTTTCGTTCAATAAACAACGAAATAGGTACTACAAATAAATGCAACAATAATAATAAATTGTGAGCTGTGCATAGATCAAGCCATAAAATAACCAAAAATTGTTACACAGACCTGACATTCAGTTAAGAGCAGACTTGGATTTCTATATTTCAACAAATCTGAATTTTGTCTGTGTGCATCAAAGTGCATTAAAGTCAAACAAGTATTTTGGATTGAGATTTCCTGAAAAATCTCTAAACTACCGCACTACTTACTGTCCCGCAAACCCCCTAACTAAATAACTTTTGAGGCCGTAGAAGAACTGGTCTATCAAATAGTTGGATCAATCATATGTAATTCAAGTCATCAATCAACAATCAATCGCGAATCATTCGTTACGCGACTAAAATCGCGTAAAGTTATTTTTATGCACGATGTCCGTGCATTGCTCTTATGTCAAACACATAGGGTGTTACACACATGCTTAATTCCGGGGCGTTAGGGCCTTTATTCGTTTACCCTACGCGGAATTTTTTTTAACCTTATCTATTATAAAGATACAATAGGTACGTATAATAATTGTAAAATAGTTATTCCATGCTGGACTGGAAGAAAAAGAAAAACATAGAATGTTCTAGCTGCTTCTCTTCCCGGGAATACTGAGGTTTTATCGGAGGTTTTCTGTGGGGCATAGGCTGACCCCCGTGTCACTGCAATAGTCTCTCTCCGTCAGTATAAAGCCTCCAAAATTTTCAAACGTGACATCAGTTGGTTATTATAACCTCTGGTGTTCTGCCTACCGCATAAGGGATACAGGCGTGAAGTTATGTATGTATGTATGTAGTTTTAAATGTGCAGATTTTTCCATAACATAAATACCTATTACCAAAATATGTATGATGTGAATGCATTGGCATTTCATGAGACATTAGATAACATGCTGATGACAGATTGATGCAGGGATTCTAACACTCTACGTTATAAGCTTATCTATCATCATTTGTTAAAACAATAAATTCAAAAACACGTTTTATAGTTATAAAATATATGAGTTAAGAAAGTTGTGTATTTTGTCAAACACTACGTTATCACCAGTAAATCGATTCGGCTTATCGCACTTCCCGACCGGCATGGCTTTACGACCATGTAAGCCTATATTATTTTCTAATTAAACCTACGTAATATCCTGATATCCCAAAGAATTAGTCATGACGTGGTAGCTTCTATGTATATTATTTGTTATAACAGGTGAAACAACGTTAGGCTCGGTTGGTTCAGCGATGGGTGAATGCCAAAATTCATATGTTCAAGACGATTTCTGTACGTCGAAGGGCAAGTTAAGCCGCCATTGCAGGAGCTGCTGTTAGGGTGATTCAAGAGCCTTTTAGAAGTCCTGAAAGTTCTGTCCTGGCTCAGACTATTGCCTGTAAGATCATTAAAAAGTATGATACGATGTGAGAATATTGCAGAGCCCTCGAATGAACCCACTTTTAGGTATTTACCACCACATCCACACAGCTCCGCTGAAGATGTGCCTATGGTGTACTATGTGTACCTATGGTGTACCTATGGTGTACTAGGAGGAACGAGTCCCTCTTAAACAACATTGACTTTTAAACAAACATAACATGCCGAAATTTGTTTTTGTACGCTATCTTAATATTTCTGAAGCAATTGTAACGAATGTGAGCGATAAAGCTTATTAAACAAGATAGAATAATCACTAGGAAGTTACTTAGTACTGAGAGTGTGGGCTTGGTTATAATACCGGCTTATTCACAACACAATATGTATTCGCTGGTACGTCCGTCAATTACTTTACAGTCACAACTATAATGCTAACTCAATTAATACCGAGCTACTATAATCCGTCCGTTAGAGATACGTCCGCGCGCCTAGCCTTCCTAATCGTCTGTCTTTCTATTTTCATCAACCACTTCTAGACAGGTCAAACACTAAAAATAAAATGCTGTCTGAAAAAGGTCTACCTACTGAGAACCTAGTTACACAGACTCGCGTGTTATATGTGTTATCAATTTTATTATGCAGACTAAAGCAATATACTGGTGTTTCTGCAGCCAATATAACAGCCAAATGCTGTATTTCTAAGTTGGATGAGGATTTCGAAATACCTTTGGTGTTTTCGTGTGCTAATAAAATACCTTTAAACAGTTTTGAAAAATAGGATAGTAACAGAGTTAGGGTGAACCTATGTGGAACTTTTTGCGTTTAATCGCTCTAAGTGTACTTACACCATTCTAAAACTGTTGGCTGTACAGTCACAGTGACTCTTTTAAGATGTTCGCATTAGAGTGGTTTAGTTGTACACCTTTATTTGGCATTTATCATATTTTACTGCCACTAAAATACTCATATGAAACCAATCCGATAAGGGCTATTTTTAGAAACTACTGTTACTCTGATCCCGTAACAACAGTATCCGTTCCTACTTCTATGATACGAGGGTGGATTGAAAAGTTCGCGGCCTAGTCAAGAAAACAGAATAAAGTACATACAAAAATATTTTTATTTTTCGACGTAATCTCCATTTAGCTCTATGCACTTCTTCCATCTGCTTTCCAGAGCTTCCATACCTGTTTTAAAAAAAGATTCCTCAAGGTCTTCAAAATGCAGGTTAACAGCGGCTTCGACCTCTTCATTCGTTAAAAATTTCTGCCCACCAAGGTGTTTTTTCAGGTTTGGAAACAGATGAAAGTCCGAAGGTGCCAAATCAGGAGAATAAGCTGGATGTGGCAACAATTCGAAACCACAATCACGAATTTGAGCCATAGACTCGACAGACGTGTGGACTCGGGCGTTGTCCTGGTGAAACAACACTTTCTTTCTCAGTAATCCTGGGCGTTTCTGTTTAATTTCTTCAAATAAATGGCGCAGAAGGGTGCTATAGTACGCAGAGTTTATTGTTTCGCCTTTTGGAAGGTAGTCCACCATAATGACACCCTTAGCATCCCAAAAAACCGATGCCATCACCTTGCCAGCCGACAGAATTGCCTTTGCTTTTTTCGGAGTTGGTTCACCTGATTTTTTCTATTGTTTGGATTGTTGTTTTGATTCTGGGGTATAGTGGTAAACCCAGGTTTCATCCATTGTCACAAATCTGTCAAGAAAACCTTGTGGATCAGCCTCGAACATCTCCAAACAGTCGCGAGAAATCGTGAGTCGAATTCGCTTTTGCTCTACTGAAAGCAATCTGGGGACCCAGCTAGCCGAAACCTTAGAAAAGCCGAGTTCATGGACAATGATGTTTTGCGTTCGTTCATATGAGATGCCTATAGTGTCTGCAATTTCTCTGATAGTCAATCTACGGTCTTTCAATATGAGATCACACACTTTATTGATGTTTTCTTCGGTCGTAGACGTCATTGGCCTGCCGGAGCGAGGGTCATCTTCGATGTTCTCTCGTCCACGTTTAAATTCTGCAACCCATTTTTTCACAGTGGTATAAGACGGAGCAGATTCCCCTAATGTTGTTTGCATGTCATCATGGATCTCCTTTGGTGTTAATCTTTTTTTAAACAAATATTTAATCACAGCACGTTGTTCAAATTTCTCCATTAGTGAAAATTTGTTCTACACACGTATTTATATTGTTCGTAAAATTTTATTTAAACAAGATATCAAATTGAAAATTCGCGGGCTGACAATTGAATAATGACAGTTCAAAATGACGGCAGAAAAAATAACAAAACTTTTTTTTTTAATGGCCAGGCCGCGAACTTTTCAACCAATGTAGTACTCTTATACAGAACATAGCGTAATTCGTAATTCGAAGTTCTCGGTCGAACCATTATAACTGTTTATTAATTCCTCAAGTTCAGAGTTATATTAAATGTGATCTATTGTAATGCTAATTGTGCTTGTTGGGTGGTAATTTTTTGATTAAATATCAGAGTCAGAGTTTGTTATTAATCACCAAAAAAAATACATGTACCATACTTTCTCATTATAAAAACAGTGAACATTATTGCTGCAAGGCAGGTTTTCTTCAAGCATTGAAACATAAAACCTTTTTATTACCATTTACTTTGATCGCATTGGGAGGTTGGTTTTGTTGAACTACAATTACTCAGAAACGCTTATTAGGTACAAATTATCTAGCATTAACAGTCTCAAACAAATACGCACATAGGTATCATAGATACCTACTATTTGTAAGCCATTTATTCAACTCTTGTAATCAAATTTTATTTCTGTTATGAAACAAATCTTCTTAATTGCTCCATACCTATTTTATTTATTTCTATGTACATTATACATAATCAACGAATGCAGAGCTTTAAAAAAACCGACTTCACGCCAAAACTTTGGGTGAGTACATATTTTTTCAAAAGTTTGAAATTTTCAAGGAAGCACCTAAGCGATTTCGATGAAATTTATATGGGACCAACTATGAAGTATCCTCTATCATATGAAACAACAATTTTCAAAACCAATTCATAATTGTCCGAAATGTCATGTAACAAAGACAAAAAAAAACATACAGACGAATTGAGAACCTCCTCCTTTTTTGGAAGTCGGTTTAAAAAGAAATTCTTTCTATTTCCTAGCAGTATTTATTGCTTTCATGATCTCAAAATTATGAAAATATTGTTTTACTTACTGTCGTCGTCTGTGCGAAAAATGTATTATGACAAAAACATGGGTTAGTCTATTCCGTTTTGACTTCTCTTCGGATTTTTATTTCGACGAAGATTTCATGATATTAAGACTTTTTAAATTCGGAATAATTTAAATACTAAGCAAATGGATAATAATGATAGGCAGGCGTTGAGAAAACTCTGTTGCTAGTATTTCTATCTTTATGAACACTCGTGTGTCCATAACCTTTTTTGACGTCACTATGAGATGTGATTTTATTGCGTGATTACGGCGTAGACATTTATTTCAAAGATGTGGCCGAGTTGAAATACTGTATAGATAATATTACCGTTACCTTGGTGAGCTAAAAAGCTTTAGGTATATTGAGCTGGCGCTCCAGGGGAAGTACGAGGACTGTAGGGAACAGAAAATCAGACGCACGCAGTCGTTCCACACCTTGACCCGTACCAAAAAAGGAACTGCCGAAGCGCTTTGCTGGACTTTTTTGTTATCTCTATACTTATTATAAATGAAGAAATTTCATACATACATACATACAAAACCTCACGCCTGTATCCCTTATGGGGGAGGCAGAACACTAGAAGCTATAAAATTATCTGATGGCACGTTTAACAGATTTGGAGGTATTAAAGTGATGGAGAGTATTGCATGGAGAGCCATTAAAACCTCTGCCCCTTAACTGACTTTTACAGTATGCCCGGGAAGAGAAGCAGCTGGCACATTCTATATATTTCTTTTGCTCCCAGTCCAGCATAGAAGACTTCAGTATATTTATTTTATATTACAGTTGACATTTCATGTCTGAGTTACTATTTAAATAATAATGATTAATTCGTCCGATAACGCAGCATCAGATACCGAGCGAAGGTGTGAACCATGTCAGTTTTTCTTAATAAATAACCGGATGATCTTGTTACCCACGTCCATTGTTCTTCTACTAGTTATTTTAATACCTCGCTTAGTTTTATTATACATTATAATAAAACCTATAGATTTAATGAATTTACGGGATTCTTACCACGATTTTTGATTTTGTTTACTGACTGTCCGCGATCATGGTGCTTGTAACAGCATCGAAATATCGGACGTGCAAAAACAAAATCAAAAATCGTGGTAAGAATCCCGTAAATTCATTAAATCATAGTGAAAATAACCGCGATAGTTTAAAACAATTATAAACCTATAGATTTCTGATAAAAAGGCAATGTTATTGTTATCTCTTTATATGAATACAGACCGCAGTATTTAATATCACTAATTAAATAATATGTTAAACATCTACATAATTGAGATAGTGTTTTGGTCAAGACTGAACGTTATAATTCCATATTTTAGATAGATTTTATTTGCCGTAGCTTTTCCGATACTTTCTTACCACTACCTATGTCGAGGCTTTTCTTAATTTATATGTTTAGAAATATTTTAGATTTAATTCTAGATAATCCTCATTTTAGATACTCTAAAGCTAAAATTGTACGTTGTAATTTTATGCATGACAAATTATGATATAATATTAGACCGAATACGCAGAAGAAAATATTAATCTTTAATAGTCCAGCTTCATTGCATTTCATCTCGAAAGGTCGATAAGAAATGGTAGAAATTAATTCAGAGCACTGACTTTGTATTGAACAATTTTGTATAAATACATCGTGTAGGTTGGGTAGCAATAGCGTAAGAGAGTAGAAACATTCATCCATCGTGGTTGTTATTACAAAATCTCATCCCTAAATTGGTTTAGCGTTGATACTAAAAAAGCGAAAAAATATTTTCATTCCAAATTTTATATAAATCAGTCTTGTCAGTGCGCCATGAAAGCGTAAGACAGACAGACAGAAAGTTATTTGCTTTTAAAATAGAAGTATGGATTTGTTGCATAGAAGTCTAGATAGATTTTTGTGAAGATTAGAATGAATATGAAAGCACACGGCCTAGGAAAGAACTGGCTATTCAATAAATATTGCCAGAACACATCACCGCCGCCGCCGCGCCGCCGCTGGAGCGGTAACATTTAGATTTTAACGAGAGCTTTTGTTTTTTTTTGTCGTTATCTGATCTCATTGTGACCTCAATGTGCCCTGATAGTAAATGACGATGAGAACCTGGTCAGAAAATCTCGTAAGTATCTCATCAGAAAACATCACTACAGGATTGTTGATATTTGGGGTTTTGTTTCAAAGATTTGTGTCGTTGAAAAGAAAGGCTTGCATAAATGATAAACCTTATATTAGTAACCGTAGTATGTTATACCATCAGTACCTACGTAAAGCATCAAAAATCGATTTCTATAACGTACATAATCAGATTAACATTTCTAGGCCATGTCGTGGTTATTAAGGCATGCGATAAAAACAAAGAACAGTTGAGCGTACCTGTACCTATGAAGGTACAGTCATTTCAGTTGTATTTTATATAATAACTTATCAATCATTCGATACTAATGTCTCATTATAGCTGAAGAATTTATTTAATTGATTAAATGTGCTAATCTCTGCACATACCTGGCGTATATGAAAATATTTGCATTTGATACATTCTTAGGCAATATAGGCTAAAAAATATATATTCTTACGGAATTAAACTGGAAATGACCTATATTAGGTAGGAAAAAAACAAAACTTTAAAAAGTAATGGTATGGAAATCCACTGCAACGAAGGCTTACCTACGGACAACGGCCACTTTTTCATCCATTTTCATGGATTTAGCATTCCCTCGTTTCTATGTCGATTTAGCAGTGCTATGCACGCTATGACGCCTAACTCTCGCTCTTGATTACTTAGTTCATATGACGCCTACTTATCCAGCTTTTTATCTTTCTTATTTTGCGGCCACACTAGCGGCTAACGTCAATGCTCATTAGCGCGATAATTATTAGGATAATTTCGAACGCGCTTAAGTGAGTGGCTACACTTGAGCGGTCTACGTGAATACCCATTATTGGCGATAATAACAGCTTTTATTCAAGCAAGATGGACATTAACAAAGCTCTGTATTTCATTAGTGTAAAGTTACTTTAAAAGGTAATAATTCCATTCGTCGCCAAGCATCACTTTGCGTTTCACGATTCTTGAAACTTTTGAGATTTGGATACCACAAACATGGTTCTGTTTGCAGAATCCCGAGAAACGCAACTTTTTCTCGTTCCTACTCCACTCCATGGTCATAGTACGTATTTCAAAGAACAAACACGTGCGATCACGACGCACACTGACAATACGTAGTGTGGCCGCTTCATTGCATTAATTCTTGCGTTAATCTCTTTGATGTACCGACACTTGCGCTATCGCCGAACGCCAAACGGCAATGTTAATGCCGTTGTCAAATTATCACGCGTTAAGTCGTGGCTAGGTGTAGTATTAATGTCCGTACGATTAATGTCCAATATCGCGATAGTTAATGGCATTTCTCGTTAGTGTGGCCCAGTTTTATGTCACACAAGTGCCTCAATATTTTTTCAACACCATTATTGAGTCGGATCCACTTCCACCATCACCTTCATTTCATCGTTGTTAACAATGGTTACCGATCTCAAGGCTCGTTCTTCAACTCAAAATTTCCAGAAAATGATTTAACAAATGCAATATAGGTTGTTAGTGTTTGACGACCTCTCTGGCGATGGGGTAACACTGTCTGTCTCAGACGCCAGTGTTCGCGGGTTCGATTCCCGCACGGACCGAGAAAAAAAAATGTTCCAGGTCTGGGCGTTTATCTATAAATGTATTTATATTCTAGGTTCCCCCTATTTCGCTACATGGTATCCCATATCACAAGCTCTGCTTAGTTTGGGGCCATGTAGTTGGTGTGATTGTCTGGGGGTTTTATTTATTTATCTTGCGCAGCGGTATTTCCACGTAGGAACTCATATTCAAAAAAATTACAGAATATTTCAATTTATCCATAGTCCAAAAAAACTACCACAAGTTTACAAAGAGGCTATGCATTTTTCAAGAATATTTTTGCATGGCGATATAATTATTTAATAAAATTCCACTAAATATTAAAAATCTTACCAATTCTATTTAATGACAAGTCCTTTAAAAAATCGGTTACTTTGTATTATTTTTATCTTACTGTATAAAATTGTAACCTTTTCTTTTCGACATCAGAACGAATTCAATATTATGACATTTTAAATTTATGTTCATTGACACTCGTTGGTAGGATTTTGTGAAAATTACTTTATTTATTAAGACCTAAAATGTAGGTACCAACTTCCTAGCAAATATAAACATTTCATTTCATTTCTAAAGCAAAACACTCACTAAAATCAAATGACTGAAAAACTTGTCATTTTTTAGTTACCTAACTACTTCATTTTATCATAACTAATATTCTAAATTCCAAATTGTTTTTTTTAATATGAGTTATGTTTTTTTTTTTAAAAACATAAGAAAAGAACGGTTTAAAAAAAAATTCAATACCGAAATGCGCGCCAGTCCACAGATAATTAGATCTGAAAATACAGGTAATATGATTTGTAGATAACGTGGATCGCGATTGAACCCTCCAATGTACCTACCGCAATTTTATTTGGTGTTTTTATATTTTAATGCAGATTGGTTGAATATAAATGTTTTATAGAGAATATGCATACTGTAGGTAGGTACAACGCAGATATAGTGACCTGCATACCTGTTTAATGTATCGGCGTCGAAAATTGATCACTGTGCGACCCCGTGGTCACGAGCGACTGCAAAGACACCGAAACGTCGAGTTAAAATGTAAAATATAAATTATACGCGATTTATCCGGTTAAAAAGTAGTTTTATTTAAATATTTTTCCTGACAGTAAAAGATAAGAGCGTCGAAGGATGCGACTAATCAGAGCAACCTTCTTATGGTGGTAGGGCCCATTCAAAGTTGGCCTGCCTAGCGACCACCCTCCGAATATTATCTGCTGCCAAATATCACGCCTGTGACTGTGATGTGTTAATAAAATGTCATATAAAGAGCCAGTTCCATAGTAAACCCGTAAACCCGCATGCCTGTCAACTTCGACCTCATCTTCACTTACAATCAGGTGAGGTTGAGGTCACAGTCAAACGAGGGCTTTAGTCACGGTTATAAAAAAATTATATTGATGTTTGTTAGCGTGAACACTTCACGGTAAAACGACAGTTTCACACATTGGCACGGCAGAGCGTGGAATAAGCATTGTTTAGATTTTTGGTTTACATCCTTTTCTTGATAATTAAAATTGTAATTTATGACGTCCGGTTCTCGATGTGAACAGCTATCAAACCCATTAATTTGATTTCCGGGATAGCGTATGTCAATTTTTTTATATTTGAATCGTGAGTTAGTTCCACCTTGGATTGGAATAATCATTAAAAAGATAAATAGAAAATATTTAAACTATATTAAATTACAGATTAAAAACTTAAATATAAATACATTTACTTAATTCTATATTTAAAAAGAACGATAGTTAGAAAAAAGAGACTGACACAGCTCATGTTGATTGATCCTGAAAGATCATCGACGCCGGTTTTCAGTTGTCACAGCCCAAGTGAGGTCGTGCATGGAGTGCACCTTTTCACCTTTGGAATGGTTCTGCCAAATACCAGCTCGAAGCGCTAGACTCTGTTGACTCGGCCGGTAACTTATTAATAACGACAACCTTACAAACAAAAATGAAGATGCTAGAGCATCGTCCTAGAGTAACTTGTTCGACAGTATTTTATTGGCTACATTTTGGAGAATGTGCGACTGCTCTTTGCGATCAAATTGAACCCGCTCCTTTTTACCACCGGACTACCAGACGCAAACATAACTTACATCCTTATATAGTGGATTGACCAAAAAATGTAACAAAACGCTTCGATAGTTCCTTTATGGTACGGTTTGCCAAGGTGTGGAATCTGCCTGCGTCTGTTTTTCCTGACCACAACAGTCCTGTGTACTTTTAAGTGTCGAGTGAATGGGTTTCTCCTGGAAAGACGTGTGTGTATCACCATAGTATTCATGCGCACTTTCTATCAGTTGGCATGGAAGACAAACGTCCTATTTTTATAATGTAATAAAAAGTTATATCGAATAATAGCAGTTATTATAAATGTGAAAGTTTGGATGTTTGTTCCTCAATTACGGCTGAACGGCTCAATAGATTTGGATGAAATTGGGAACAGTGATAGTGTACAGCCTAAAATGCTCTTTATCCCCATATTCCCGCAGGATTACAAATTTCGCGGGTAAAACCGCGCGACACAGCTTGTTTTGGTAATATATATTGGGGTAATATTTCTTTAATTGCAACTCTAGAGTGACAATATTAGCCAACGTCTTAATAAAATTGTTAACTCAGCAGTAGAAAGAGCTTTTGTGACAACTTTCTTTTAAATAAATGAAAAATTTGATAAAACTTTTTTTTAATAATCTTAGCTTAATGATTCCTATCCATTATGAAATGTTGAAGATAATTTCATTGCATTATTTTTTATTGTGTAAAAAATAATCGCTTAATCCTATCACTTAATGGAAGTCTTTGTTGCTATACTTATACTCGTCTATTACTTTGCGCTTGAATGCATCGAAATTGCATTGTGGACGAAAAACAGATGCTGCCAGATCGTTTCACACCTACCCAAATCTTATCATAAATTTAATATCAAATCGTTTTATTTGACTTTTAAGTAGGAACCAATACAAACTACACATATAAAAAAACAATAAAAGTAAAGAATTATATTATTATTTATTTGCTTATACTTGCAAATAAAGAATTTATTATTATTATTATCACGTATGCTTACAGCTACACGCCTTTCGGCGGAAAGACCCGACAATTTATTATTATGTATGCTTACAGCTACACGCCTTTCGGCGGAAAGACCCGACAATTTATTTATTATTATTATTACGTATGCTTACAGCTACACGCCTTTCGGCGGAAAGACCCGACAATTTGACCAGTCGGTCGGGGATCGACTGGTTAAATTATTATTATTATTATTAAAATCCCCAGACCATCACACCAACTACATGGCCCCAAAGTAAGCATAGCTTGTGTGAAGATAACCATGTAGCGATCTAGGGGGGGAAATAGAATATAAATAGATAAACACCCAGACACGGAACATCTTTTCTTGTTCCGTGCGGGAATAGAACCCGCGACCACTGGCGTCTGAGGCAGACAGTGTTACCCCAGCGCCAAAGTGGTCATCTATATGGATATAGCTAGGGCATAAACTTGGCTTATTTGGCATATAAGCTCACGTCCAAATAAATGCCCGATAACTAGGCCTAAGCTAACAACTTAATTTTGTAAAAAAATATTCTAAAGGAACTAGAAAAAAATGAAAATTAATGTCATTATTTTAAACATCAACACTTTTTATCGAATCATCTTCAATTAATACACTCAGTACTTGAATATACTTTCTTGCTGGGCTAACCCACACTCTACGACACACTTCATAGGGACTAGCAGGCGACAATAAATTGATAACCATTAAGTGTGCCATTTTATCGATGTTTTAGAAGTTGTTTAGCATGTCGAAAGGTGCAGCTACAAAATTTATGATGGTCGTTTTGTCAAATACCTATGGCCAAAATTTCGATTACTTGTCCATTTTTTTATAAAGTATAGATGGGACCTTTGTTTTCCATGGCACCTGATGTTAAGTGAACATGAAGACTAAGGTGGTACACGTCCATCCACGAGAAACCTATTCACTCGACGTTTAAAAGTACTAGGACTATACTGGTCAGGGAAAATAGAAGGGCAGTTCATTCCAAATCTTGGCGACCTTAATCGAAAAGGATAAAAAGGAACTGTCAAAGCGCTTAGTTCGACTTTTCGGACTATCCACCACATACGGATGGAAGTTCTGTCTGCGTCTAGTAGTCCGATGGTAAAAGAGTGAGGGTTTAATTTGTTCAAACAGAGCACTCGCGTACTCACCAAAATGTATCATGTAGTACTCGGCTAAACAAGCAACATTACGATGATGCTCTAGAGTCTGCAGATTTTTGGTTGTAAGGTCGACTTTATAAATAAAGTTTACGGGCTCTTCGGTCAACGGAATTCAGCGCTTTTAGTTGATATTTGGCTGAACCATCCCAAAGATGACTCCATGCATGATCGTCCTCTGTCCATTATTTACCATTTAATGTAAAAAGTCTACTATTTCACCACAGGCAGCAGAACTACGCGGACTAATTTAGATACCTACTAAAGTGGCTATTTGTAATACCGTACAGTTAAAAATACAGATAATCATTATATTGTTCACGAGACACTAATTAATAATGCTAGTGTCGACGCGTGTAAAATCCACATTACATTCATAACGTTATGTTATTAAATATATCCACGTACCTGATACTGACTGGCATGTATATTTAAAGAGTGTATTGTCTACTAAATATAAAGCCAAGGAGACTAATAAGATGGTCTATTGTGAACTGAATTAATGGTCGACTGTTGAGATAATATTCTGTAATTTGCTTTTTATTACTTACTTATTCTTTTGTAAAGTCCAGTTTTGTAAAGTAACTGGTACGTATCTTGGGGTACTTACAGATTGACAAACTTCTAGTACAACGACTTATTATTACCTAATATAAACGTATAGAGTAATAGTAATATAGTGTTCACGCCCGATTTTATCCACGTAGCTTGACCTTGTAGAAATTTCTCGATAAAACATAACCTATTTATAACCTTCCCCGACAGCTAAACTTCTAGAAATCGTCTTGACTTATTAGGAAATGCAGGATGAGCATCTGAAAACAAAACCAAAATGCTGATAAACTAAAATAGACTAAGTTTAACCACTAGTGTGTGGCTGGGCTGAGCCTAGTTATAGCTGCTATATCGAAGGCTTAACCTAGTTATAAAATTTTTTTTTTACTTGGGGAAATCCTCCATGGATACGATGACGCTCGGGGAGTTATGTCTGGATTTTAAACGACAAAAAACCCCAAGGTTTACTCCACCGCGCTTAGTGGCGGGATCACAGGCAAGCCAAAACATTCAACCGCGAAACCGCCGGCACCATCGGCGTGGAACCCTCAACATGCAGCGTGCCGAGATCACCAGGCACGCCGCACCTCAGCGAATTCCCTTGACCAAGGGCGGCAGATACCCCCGTATCCACCGCCCAGAGACTTCCAGCCCAGGACATATCAGTTAAAATATTTCTGTTTATTACTGTAGAAATAAATATGTTTATTTTATTGGATTTCTTTGAAAATATGTTTAAAATTGAAAGTGGCCAAATTGATGACTCCCATACCTAGCCTGCATGCTTAGAAATGAATATTGCTAGTACACCCCGCGCCCCATCTGGAGAAAGACAACTGCTTTTGACGACGTAAAAACCTTGTAGAATGTTCCATTGGCGTTGTTCTTAAGCAAGCACTTAGTTATTTTGTTTGTGTTATCCATAAATGTGATTGTACTACATTAAAAGATTAAAGTAGGTCACAGTATTGAGTAATAAAATTATTCGTATCTGTCCTAATTCATTGTGCGGAAATCAATAAATCTTTCAAGATCTCTATACTACTAGTCCGGCGGTCAAAAGGTTAAAAAAATTGTAATATTTGATATTCATACATCACAAAAAAAAATTAGCCATGAGATGTTTTTATATAAAAGTAATTTACGTAAAATCATTTCACATGCCTAACAATAGAAATTATCGTGAGAAAACCTACGCTTATCTATACCAATATTATAAAGAGGAAAGATTTCATTGTTTGTTTATTTTCATTCAATCAAATTCAATAGACTCTGAAACTACTGCACCGATGTTTTATACAAAAATTAAATTAAAAGACATTAAAAAAAACTAATTTGAATTGTCATGGAGACTTACGTGTCCCCATATGAGCAAGCGAAATTATTTTCCTAAGAAGTACATCGCTGCTTTACTTTTCTTTGAATAGATTTATTTCTTTAAGGTAATTAGTTATACAAATAAAAAGTGAACTAATTAGAATTGATGTAAAACTAACCGTACCTACATCAAGATTTTGTTTTCTTAAAGTGCGTAATTTAAAAGTACGTCGCTGGCTAACTGCTATAGAAAAAGTTTATAACAACTAAAACGGAACAAATTGCGTGTTATGAATATTTCGATAAAACAAACATAGAACTAACCATTTAATGTATTCGTTAAAACGCAGGGCATGGTAAATCGCTGAGTACAGACACACAAATAGTTACTTTATTTATCTTTTAAATTAACAGCATTATAGATGTGAAGCAGGTTATTAACGATTTTAACCACGCGGTTAAGTATGCATTTTTCAGTATTAACGGTAAATTAACCGCATTATATGCTTGTAACGGTTAAATACCGCCTCGAGATGTTGCTATCGGATTGAAATGTGTATCGCAAGTTGCGCGATGATGCCAACTTCGACTGGCAAAAAAAGTCGGTTGAAATTCCCTACCTCAAAAACCTATACATTATACCCTAAGTTGAACAATACCTTGTAGAACAAAAAAAGAATTACAAAAATCGGACCTGTAGTTCCGGAGATATGCGAATACAAACATAAAAACATACATACACTATTGAAATTTTTCACATTTGTTCAGACGTTGATATAGACTAACATATATGAAAACTTGGCAATTCTGGAAATATTACGTACATACGGATGGAATTGAAACCTCCTTTTTTGAAGTCGATTAACAGGAAAAGAAAGAAAAATTTTATCCTTTTTCGTTGTCGCTGTCAGATATTTAACCGTTATTAACTGCATTTTATCGGTAGCTAACCATAAATTTGGTTAATTAAAGGTAGCTAACGGGTTTTTTACAATTATAAAGCATGTAGCGCCTAAAATATTATTCGTAGAATAAATCAGTATTGCCAAATCAGTAGTTATTTGTATGTAGAACCTTTTGTTACAAGCAATAATTATACTAGTTGCATAGCTTTTCGAGATATGAATTCATCGCATATTTCAACACCTTGAACTCCTGACCAATACGTCTTAGAGTAAAAACTAATATGACCAAATCAATAGGAAATTTTATATAAAAACTATTTTCACAAGCAATAATTACTCTATTTGTACAGATTTAAGAGTTAACAGCATAGACCTGAAATAGGGTCCTACATCCCCCCTACACCCTCAATACACCCACCACCCCTGAGGACTTTTAATCTGGAATGCACATAGTACACGTGTGCCAATTTTTAAAACTACACAAATTATTTCTCCTGTTTGCCTTAATTTGACTGAGCTATATACCTAGTTTATATTCTAACTCTCATGTAGGTATTGTATGTTATGTACCAAATGAAAAATGAAGCATTATACATAATACCCGGGCACTATGAAAAATGTCCAAGTGAGCAATTTGACAAAAAAAACACAAAACTAATCATATTAACCCGGCATTATACATAATGTCAATCACCTTTTGGGCAGTGATATAAAACATACAAACATACAAAACCTGGTTAGCTGGAAGAAATCGCTTGCTGGCGATAAGACCCCCAATTGTTTTACAATAATAATATAATCCTTTTTGTTTGAATTCATTTTTTAATAGTACACTATAAAGAGTAAATAAATAAATACAACATATTTAAATAGTATTTTTTTATTTTCAACCGACTTCCAAAAAAGAAGGAAGGTTCTCAATTCGTCTGTATGTTTTTTTTGTGTCTTTGTTACACGATATTTCGGACAATTGAGATTGATTTTGTAATTTTTTGTTTCATATGATAGAAGATACTTCATAGTTGGTCCCATTTAAATTTCATCGAAATGAGTTGTATACTTCATTAAAAATTTCAAACCTTTGAAAAAATATGTATGATTTCGGAGAATGTTAACGTTGATGACATTCTCAACTCAGCCAAAGTTTTGACGTGAAGTCGGTTTTTTAATGCTCTGCATTCGTTGATTATTACTGTCACTTAAAATAAACCAAACGTTAAGAAATTTAAATAATCAGTCTCATTATTTTGGATTACTTAGCGAGGAGTTGATATTATTAAGTAATTTTAAAAATATGGAAATGATAAAACGGAAGACGAAAAAAAAACAAAGTTGCGACTAATCATGAGATACTATTTTGCAACCTTTAAAAAAAAGACGTGTGTGTGGCACGCGGAGACTGCCGCGGTAAAGCTATTGCATTGCATTTTTTATCAACTTATGCAATTATAATTATTTATTTATTTTATTAATGCAGTAATGTTTGATCTAATATGAAGTTCCACAAGTTCGTAGTAGATGGCGCTGATTGTTTATAAAGCCCGCATGTAAAGTTATGAAATTAAAGTATCACCGCTGTGCCGGTCGGAGTGGGGGGTGTTAGGTTTTTTTCGTTACGGAATTTCTGGATTTGGTCCCCACGCTCAAGGCCCGCGATAGAAGCTATGCAATAGCTTAAAAAATATGAAAATGAACGTTATGAAATATTAATACTGCGACTAAATTACTAAGTAAGCGACTAAAATACAGATTCTTATTTAACCACAAAAAAGCGAGTTGGTTAGGTTGCATATAGGCCATACGTGCGCAAGCTGAGTGAGCGTAGCGAGGGGTGCCACGGCAGCGGCCGGCGGCGCGTAGCGCCATAAACCCCAGAGTATATAGGTATTGTGTTTGTCTTGAATATCGTCTGTCGATCAAAATTAGAATTCGAACAAAATTCTTTTTGGAGTCCCAAAAACAATCCATACGATCGGCACTGAAGAATTTTCCTGTGGAAAGAGTGCGTGTTTCTATTGATAACTGGCCTCGACGTTTAAAGGAATGTATTGCAGCCAAATATGGAGACCACCTCGAATAAGATTTTTATATTTTAAATTATTGTATCTTTATGTATTAAACTTTCACACTGCAAAAGTAATAAATGTTATTTGTAATATAAAAAAAAAAAAATTCTTTATTTATTTTTTCATAAGATACACCAACAGCATAACATATAATAAAATTTACAAGTAAAATTGTTCAGGTAGGGAGATGCGGGCAAGACGGGGTATCTAACGTTTAAAGGGCAATAAAACTGAAACCATTGCACTTAAACAATCATCTTTATTTTAAAATCTTCTTTTGGTAATCAGTCTTTAAATTATTTATAATTTTAGGAACAATCAAAGCAAAATTATTAATTTATAGATATAAAAATAAAAACAGTCCTACCACCCCGTCTTACCCTCTGGTTCGGGTAAGATGGGGTACCCCTAGGGGACAAGATGGGGTACAGCATTTCACTTATTGTTCTTGGCAGAATTCGCAGGTGAATGTTGCTTCATCGTAATTTGGCGATCATAATAATTGCTCAAAGGTCTCATATAAACAACATCGGCGACCTGAAGGCGATGAGTTGTATGTGGGGGGAAACATAAAATAATAACCCCATGGGCTCGAGCTTCATTTATTAAATCAATGTTTTTTGTATGGGTGCTATGGCCATCCAATAAAAGCAACACAGGTCGATCTACTGTGGCCCCGCTAAATTTCACAAACTGCTTAAACCATCCAAGAAACAATTCTGTGGTCATCCAGCCTGAGTCACTAACAACTCCCCATGCTCCGGGGGCAGCATTGAGCATTAACTGTGGGTCCACCCTCTTCCTGGGAAACACCATCATAGGTGGCATATATTGTCCACTGGCGCTGAAGCATATCTCTACTGTAATTGTAACACCTCTCTCTGCAGAAGTTTTGCTGTTTAATAATCATCAATCTTACAAGCAAACGGTTTACGAAAATGGGACATAGCTTTGGAGCTGTTTTTTTTAAACGGAAATACAGTGCAAAGGTTCTTTAACTTTGTATCAAGTTTTCACGATTCATAATTTAAAATGAAACACTTTTTGACCGTATGTATCGCAAATCTATACATATTGAAAAATTGAAAAATTTTTTTATTATTTTCTCTCACATAGAAAGTATCTTAAAATAAATCAAAAATGTTATAACAAATAGCAACTTATAATGATATCTTAACTAAGAGCTAAACAGTTCCAAATTAAATCTAAGTGCAATTTAAGGTATATCTATGCGAGAGACTGGTGTCTGTACTAGGAGACCTGTATGACAGATTACCAGCCTCTCCAGGCTCCGGACAAGTGGTCAGTAAAAGGAAATGAGTTACAATATAAAACAAAAATAAAAATAAAAATAAGAGAAATACAATGATAACGGCGGTGCTTATGTATCAAGGTGTATGTGTAGTTTGTGTAGTTTGTTGATAAAGTGCGTGAGGTTGCGTAAGTGCATGTGTGTGAAGATGTGTGAACTTAGGAATATGTGTACCTACATTAATGAAAATGAAAATCCCACTACTATTAATATGCTATTGCTTCCTTAGGGCTTACTTTTTAGGTACTTAAGAATATGTGTTTGGTTTGATTTGCTAATAAATAAGTAATAGATTAATAATATAATATCTATGTAATGCTTATAATAAATAGATAAATGATAACAGAAATTAATAAACTGAGAAATATTGACATAAGTTATTGTAGTATTTGAAGGATGTTTTCGGTTTCCTCGTACGATAGAGATTTAAGCCAATTAGTGATAATTCTTTTACAGGAAAACTTTGATAAGCTGTAAATTGATTTAATTTTATTAACTTTATTGTATATATAGCCTCCTAAAAATCCAAAAAATTTACTAGAGTAGGCAGTGAGCCATTTTTTATCTGTTGGGCATACTTTGTAGTTCTTTCGTTTTTTATTCATAGGCAAGGCGTCATATTTAAGAAGTGAGTGTTGTTTGAGAACTGTGTTTAATATAAACAACTGTCTTACAGTAAGAACGTCAGATATCTGATATAAATCTTTCGTTGGGAAGAGAAACGGTAAAGATAGACTGACCTTTAGCACTGCACGTTGGGCTCTTTCTAGTTTGATAAGGTGAGATTTGCAGGTGCCGCCCCATACCGTGATACCGTAGCTCAAGATTGATTGACATACAGCCATGTATACCATTTTTATAATTTTTTTGTCTGCTATGTGGCGCAAGTTTTTAAAAATAAACATAAGCTTTCGGGTACGTGATGACAACAGGTCCAGGTGGTCATTGAAATTTAAGCTGCTGTCCACAATGATACCCAAGTACTTAATGTTGGAAGTCAATTCTATTTTTTCACATGTACAAGGAAGGTCTTGTGAGCAGGAGTGAGGAATGATGGGGAAATTATGATGTACTCTATTAGATGTTTTTTTTATTGAAAATGGTATATACTTGGTTTTTCCAACATTAAGTGTTAGATCGTTTTCATTTAGCCATGAAAACACTGTGTTAAAGCCCACGCGAGCGTCGCTGTAAACATCGTCCCAAGTGTCTCCATGGAAAGTTAGTGCGGTGTCGTCAGCAAAGCTTACAATTTTACAATTACGTAATTTTATGTTACATAAATCGTTAATGTAGATGAGGAAAAGCGTCGGAGCTAGGGCGCTGCCCTGCGGCAAGCCAAAGGACATCGGCAAGTCCTCACTGACGACCTCGCCAACCCTTACTCTTTGACATCTGTCTTTGAGGTAATCGGTGAAAAGTTCGTGTTGAGTGCCTCGTATGCCTATTTTGTTTAGCTTATCTAACAAGCGAGGGACAGAAACTGTGTCAAAAGCTTTTTGTAGGTCCAGAAAAATAGTCACTAGCTTTTTCTTTTGATCTAAGTTATTTACTATGTGGTCTAATAATTCATGGACAGCATCGTTTGTTGATAGGCCAGCTCTGAAGCCAAATTGTGATTTTGACAGAATGTTTTTTGTCTCAAGGTACTTTACCAATCTTTTGTTCAAGAGCTTTTCTATTATTTTTGATAGAGTTGATAGTAGAGAGATCGGCCTATAATTGTTAACACAGCTTCTGTCTCCTCCTTTATGAATCGGGATTACTTCAGCATACTTAAAGTCCTTAGGGAACACACCTGTACTGAAAATTAAATTATATATATGTGTCAGTGGTGGTACCAGAATCTGATGGTAGCGTTTCAGGAAAGCTCCTGAAATACAGTCTCGTCCGACACTACTTTCATTTTTTAGCTGCCTGATTATTGTAAGCACCTCTTCTTCGTCAGTGGGAAACAGCACGAAAGAACAAGGCCATGGCTCTACATCCGATATATATTTGTTTGTATTTGTTTTATTAATTTTGTCAGCTAGGTTTTTGCCGACCGATGCAAAAAAGTTATTTATTTTGTTGATGGAAGTGCAAGGGTTTAGTGGAGAAATTAACTCTATTGCCGGGTTTGTTATTTTATTTGAATGCGTAACTTTTTTTATTGTATTCCATAACACTTTGTTATTAGTAGTAGCTGCGTTATTTAGAAGATTTTTCTCGTAGTTATGTTTTAGTTTTTTCAATAAAGAGTTACAAAAGTTTCTGTATTTTAAATAAATTTCTTTAATAATATGGTTGTTTGGGTCTTTTTTAGATTTTTTGTGAAGATTGTCACGGTTTTTCATACATTTAAGTAAGCCGACAGATATCCAGGGTTTCTTTATCCTTTGGCGATTGGAAACTCTATAGGTTATTGTGTTAGAATTAATTTTATTTTGAAGGTCAGAGATAAGTAATGATGTCGCGGCGTTGGCATCATTTGATTCTAATACGGGTTTGAAGCTTCCATTTTTCATGTCATTGTCTAGTCCTGTATAGTCGATTTTTTTCATTATTTTATGGCTATTACTAAGTTGGGTGCGTAGTTCTATTGTAAGGATCACACAATCATGGTCGGTCACGGAGGTTTCCGCAACATAACATGAAGCCGGCAGTTTGCTTTTGAGCATGACGTGGTCTAAGCAAGTTTTATTGTGTGTTGGTAGTAAGTGTGCTGGCAGTAAACCATGGGAGGCCAGAAGGTTTAGGTAGATATCTGAGGTGGCATCTCTATTATTTGCCATAATGTTTATATTAATGTCACCTGTAAGTATAATGTTTGGAGATTTTAAATTGACCAGAAGATTATTGAGAGACTCTATGAAAAGATTAGGATTTTTATAGCCAGGGGGTCTGTAAATTGAAATAACAGTTATATTGTTACCAATTTGTGTCATGAGACAATTAGCCTCTTGTAAGTTTGGCTCAGTTATTTTTACTTGCATATTGTTTTTATAGTATATAATGACACCTTCATTTTGTGTAAGATTTTGATTCGTTTTAGCATAGCTGTAACCATCTATTGCTGGAACACAGTGAGTGTGGCGTAACCAACACTCTGTCAATATAATAAGATCCCAATCTATATTGGATCTTTGGAGTAGTATGGAAAGGTCCGAGAAATTCCGTTTTATACTGCGAATGTTCTGATGAAGTTAATGCTCCTACTTGTTTTCGGCCTCGTTTTGCTACAATTTTGGATTTGGTTTTTGGTACAACTGAAACACCAGTTTCGTCGCAGTTGTAAATGCGGTCTGGTGTAAGATGGTGTTCATCATAGATATTGCCCAAAAAAGTGAAAAATTGATCAACAACTTCTCTGTTGAACCCGGCAGCACGCGCAGCAGAAGTGCTTTCGGGTTTTCTTATTGACAATTCTGGGTGTCTGTTCAAAAACCCTTGAAACCAATCTTTGCCAGCTTCTTGTTTTTGAACGTTAAAAGGATGAGATTTATTATTTTTTATTGCTAAATTGTACGCTAACGCCTTTAAATCTTTGGTTGTAAGCCCGTAAAGTCGAGTCTCCATGTCCAATATATAGCTACAAAGCTCCTTCTCTTCTTCTTCTGTGAAAACAGGTTTCTTTGGGCCTAAGGAAACCTTAATACTTGTAGATAAAGATGTAGCCAAGTTCTCGCGAGCTCCCTTTACTTTTCTTTCTAGAGTAGTCTGAGGAACTGAAAATGTTTTTGCTGCTAGCATATACCCCATTTTCCCTTCCACAACGGCATTAACAGCTTTCTCCATACTCTCTTGCGACCACTCGCCTCTATTTGTTTTTCTCTTGTATGTTTTCACCATGCTAAAACAAAGAAATCCCCCTATGCATTACGCAGCCAAGTCACATGCATATATACACTCACAAACATACATACAGAGAGAGAAAGAGAAATAGATACATTAATATTCATCAACACAGAAACCCGAACCATAGTCAGATACTTTGAGAGGGCAAGATGGGGTAACCATACCCCATCTTGGCCTCCTAGGTATCGATGTATTTAAAAATAAACATCAAAGGAAACAATACACAAAATAGAAATAAAAAGTTTTTACCTGCTAGCGTAATCGTCGGTGCATGTAGATATGCTCGAATCTAATATACAATACTATTATTTGTATAGTAAACACGAACTAAACGAATCGAAAAAATAAAAAGAAAACTTGCCTAAATCACTTTAGTTTCAATAACTCAAAAAATACGTGTCGCACGAATCACACACGAAAGTGTACTGACAGCCGGCATGTCACCGCATCGTCTGCACAAGTTTGAACATGTTCGCGCGACTAGAAGGTCGTAATTTAGCGGCCACCCCGTCTTGCCCCCCACCCCGTCTTGCCCGCATCTCCCATAATTTCTTATATGTATGCCTATTATAGGCGCACACAACTTTGGTAAGAAAAGGAGTAAACAATTGTAATGTGTTATCAAATACAATAAGATTAAATTAAATAACAATCATAATTAAAATTAAAAATAAGAATTAAAACTAAAAATTAAAATAAGAATTAAAATTAAAAATTAATAATAATAACAATGTGATGCAAAATTATACAGCGACATTCTGAGATAAAAAAAAAGTTAAACATTGAATATTTACGAATTAATTAATTAATAAGTTTTCTTTCTTTCTTTCTTTGTAAACAATATTTATGGCAAGAATAGGTATTGAATTACAGAAATATGTTTAACTAACTGTTTTGCGCGATTTTACCATGATTTTATAATTTCGAATCTTGCGCGAATATCGGGATAGAAAGTAGCCTACATGCTATTCTAGACTACACTATCACTATGCTAAATTTCATCGAAATCCATTGAGCCGTTCTGCCGTGACTTCCATCCAAACTTTCACATTTATAATTTTATAAAACTATAAAGTATAAACGTAAGATAAAACTTTCAAGATTTATTTTTACTAAATGTTATGTTCAAACCGTTCATAAGATTCGCATTCGCATATCCATTACCCAGAAATAAAGAACATAAAAAAGCTATAGGTTTTTATTCAACGAAAAATGAGAAAATTACCATATCTTCTCAAATATAATTAATAATAATAAAACTCTTTATTGTACGCCAACATAGTTACACAGATTAAATTAAAATAACAATCACAATTAACATACAAAGGGCGGCCTTATCGCCGAAGCGTTATTTCTGCCAGGCAACACAGCCATTATAAAATTTTAAAAAAATATATGTTTTTGAAAGGCCACATCACAAGCACAAATTAAGTTTTTTTTTTATAATAGGTTTACCCATTATAGGCCGCGTTTGATGTCAATCTCACCTGAATGAGATCGAAGATGAGATCGAAGATGAAAGCACACGGGCTTAGGAAAGACCTGGCTCTTCATAAAATATTGTCGGAGCACATCACCGTCAGTGCGGTGATATTTGGCGGCAGATTTTATATGAAGGGTGGTCGCTAGCCAGTCGGGCCCTAAGGCTGCAAACTGGACGGCAGCGACAGTGAGAGCGAGAGCTACAGCAGCGCGGGCAGCGATTTCCGCGACACTATAGAAGTATTGAGTTTGTATGAAGCGTTCTGGATGGCAGTGACGCGGGCAGCGGGCAACGAGCGCCAGTCTAGCGGGGAGTTATAGTGTAGTCTGCTGCCCACCGATATCGATAACTAGCCTCGGAAAATGTCGTTGGAAGAAATTATTTCATCTGTTTTAGAAATACCACCGATATAGAACAGTGAATAAATAAAAAAAATAAAACAGCCAAAACTTCAAACACAAAAATCGAAGAATATATAATAAGTTATGCGAGAGAATAAGAATTGATTAGGTAGTGTTATCAAAGAATTTGATTGAATTTCGTCTTTGGTCTTCGTATTTACGATGAAACTCGCCTCTTTGCTTCCTTTGTTTAATTTACGTCTTCTTTTGTCCATTGTAAATCGTATCTGTTAAATGAACTGTGAAAGTATTCATGACGCCGTATCTACATTTTCGTTTGCTCGGTCTCTTAAACCGCGACAAAACAGTCCGCTGCTGCTGTAGTCGAGAACGACCCAGATTTCCCGCGTCGCTGCCCGCGCCGCTGTCGCTCTCGCTGCCGCTGTCACTCCCGTTTGGAGCCTAATTTTTAGCCGACAATACAAGGAGAAAAAAATAGTCTTTAAAAAATCTTGCGTTATTAATACTGGATAATGGATACCTTGCTTGACCCGTAATATCTGTGTTAATCACACAAATATCCACCCCCACACCGGGACTAGGACCTTGGACCTCTGACATAGCAGAAAATTCTGTTACCGCTACACCAGCCGACTTTCATTGAACTTTATATTAGGTATTATTATTTTTTATTATTATAGTACCTACCTATAGATTACTTCATTCAATTTATTTGTTTCAGAATGCAGCGATGACATTATCAACCAGTCGGCAGCAGTTTTTGGCGTACGAATCTCACACGCCTGATGAAATCCATTATGGACGAAAAGGCGGAATATTTATTACTACCTGCATTTGCATTAGCTTTATAATTTCTGCGGTAATTGCAGCTGTTCTAGTCGGAGCTATAGTATATTTCATCACATATTTCAAGGTAAGCATATTTTTATTCCTTTATTACATATAACGGTAGTAGGTATCCATGTAGGTGGTTCACTACGCTTTCCCGAAATGCGATTGAACTCGTTACATTTCTACTATGACGCATCATCGATAATCCAGGAAACCTTCAGTTTAATTCATAAGATGTTTGATATCATCATCATCACGACTCTTTGTAAAGAGCCCACTGCAGGGCTATGAGTCTCTCCCCTGGGTGACGAGGAGGTATAGGCCTTAATCCACCGAGCTGGCCCAGTGCTGGGTGGTGGATGTCAGAATTTTCAGGGCGCCGAAAATGGCTTCTGACAAACCCTAACGACTACTGTATACAAGTATACATCATCCGGGACCGACTGTTTAACGTGCCCTCCGAAGCACGGAAATCGACGTGAGAAATGAAAATTCGGCGGTCACCCATCCAAGTACCGACCGCGCCGGACTTTGCTTGACCTGTGTTATCGTTTGATACACACAGTAACCACGGCGGCACCACGACGACTTTTTGATATGCCTTTTCTCATTTCTTCGGTTCTAGGTTTCACCTAAACACTATACAACAAAATATGTTTCATCTAAGTTATAGTTCAACTTCGACGGGTCCGGTGACACATTAAAATTTGACGATTTACGCATATCTTGAAATATTCAACAAAATCTTTGTCTACTGATTACAAGTTCTCTCGGAAATGTTTACATATTGCCATAATTTTCAATCACATTTATCACACCATCATTTTTCTGTAGGGTTTTTGGCGCCAATTTTGGCAAATCTTGGGTGTGACAGAAGAGACATGAAAGCAGGATTAATGCTGTGGAGATGAGAGAATTGAGGAGCATGTGTAGAGTGAAATTGAGTGATAGGGTGCGCAATAGCGAAATAAGAAGGAAGATGTATTTAGTATCTAAGATTGAAAAGGTATGTTAAGGTGGTTTGGACATTTAGAAAGGATGAGTGAAAGTAGGTTTACGAAAAAAGTGTACAGAGCATGAATGGATGGTGATGTCGGATGGCCGCCCTAGGCGGACCTATGCCGACTACATTGGCCACATACTTTAAAAGGGCTTAGTTAATAGTACTCGTAAATGGCGATCATATATGAAACGATGAATGAACGTGGATGAAGCGAAAGACCTATGACTACCTCAAAGGGACACACAGGCGTGAAGACTAGCAATTACGACATACTTAGGTATTTTAGTAGCAATACCTGTCTATCTTATGAATGAGATGTAATAATAATATGGTCGAAAGAGTCTTGCTCGAATGGCACGTAGGTTAAACATCATTCGAATTAATAAACTGTAGACAAAATAAAATGTCATAAGGTGAAATGAAACATAGGTGTAATGTGATGTCATTATAACGCTTAGTTCAGTTTAGCTTTCGGTGATTCGTCATAGTAGAAATGTAACGAGTTCAATCGTATTTCAGGAAGGCGTAGTGAACCTATTTCGACCCGCGCAGACTAATAAGTATTAAGCCCCAGCTAGACTGTTGGTAACAAAACGTCAAACCAAGGAGCCCTTGCTGGTTTACAACAGTGAGGACGGCTGTTTGACAACCAAATTATGCATGACCTTGGTGGGTTGTAAACGGCGGTGTTTAGAAACACAGACATACATCTACATAAATAACGCAAGTGTCACGATTTGGATTGAAACCAAGCGTGCCGACTTTGTATGATATTTATTACTGGGAAATACAAACAAATTCAGAGACACCGATGCCGCCGATGCAATCGATTATTAAGAACGATATCGATATCGTGGAAACGATTTTCTAACAGACATACATACGCGCAGATTAAGGGCCTACACTACCTCAAACACGCTCCGAATCCAAATTTTGATCTCAAATATCTATCAGAGTACTGAACTAATAATTTTAGAAAAAACATATAGCAAAGTTAAGAGTATGAACTAAAAACCATATGTTTTGAAAACACGATTAATGAAAATATCTCGATAGAAAAAAATCACAAACTTACCTCTAAAATTAACAAAGAAACCTTATTACTTACTTAATTAGTACGTAACCTACACTAATGTAACTTGGTATTTAGTTTCAAGGTATGACAATACGGGTACTATATGATCTGATTTTAAAATAATTTTAATATTTTTTTTTATTATAAATCTTAAATCTAAAATAATGTGTTTGGCACGACGGGTGACCTGCGCCCGCTCAAGGATTCGTTGCGCTCCGGCATTCGTACGAGGAACCTGTGTCGCTTTCACGCTTGCCGCCGCCGCTACAACATCACGTAAATATCGTGTTTTAAATAAATAAATTTGTGGTGTGTTTTATTTCAAAATGGGAAATGAAAGAAATAAGATACGGAAAAGGCAGAGTTGGAGAAAACAAAACGCGAGTGAGTAAGATAGCTCCGACGCGCGTTGCGGGGTGCTTCACGGGCGGGCGGTGAGGTGGGGGCGAAATTCAGATTCTATCTGGAGTAGTATGGGCTCTTAAATCTAGAGGCGACCAATCTTGACGCTTGGTCGGGGTTCTGACACGCTAAGTACATGCATTTGCGTTATCCATGTAGATGTATGTCTGTGTTGAGGACTGTGTGTACGCTTGTTATTGTATATTTTATTACGTAACTATAACTATAAATGACTCGCGTTTTGTAGCTTTTTAGCCTGCGTTTCGACCTTTCCTTCTTTATATCCTCGCACTGACGATTTGGGGCGTGGCTGAGCGTGACCTTGGTTTGTGTTCGTGTTCGTGTTTGGAGGCTTGTTTACAACCACCGTTTATAACAGTTTAGATGATACTGAAAGTTTTTGCAAACAACTTGAACTTACTTAACCTTGGTTTGACGTTTTATTTCCAACAGTCTAGCTGGGGCTTTACTTAGATTTACTTTTTCTGTAGGTAAACTTAAACAGAGTTTACCTATAAGTACAAGGTCAATGATGCGACGATAACTTTTGATGAGTGGGTATAGGGAACGCTTTAACCGATTTCTGTCACTTATTTACTCTTAAATCAATTGTTCCCATATCGAAATGTTAACTTCACAAGACACAAGATCAAACTTTATCTTGTTTTCATACTTAACTAAGCAAGTATTGCAAAATCTGTAAATTCAACTTAAAATATTGTGTTCACATGTTAAAGATACCTATTGTGCGTTCACAGTTTTTAGTTTACCTCCAGCTGTTAGGTTGGCTGCCATGAGAACTTTTATCACAAAATACCGTTTGTATTACTAATAATGTATGCTCCTATATTTTTGAACGTCTAGTGCACAATATTATTTCATATTCGTTGTTCGTCTTGATATTATTGAGCGTTTGGTATAAATTCAATTTAAATAGGTACCAGAATTAATAATGATTCATCAGCCACTAACAGAATCGTTTTTAAGGCACCTTAATTTTCTATTTGCCAGCATTTATTGACTAACTATAGGATGCGTGAAAGGTCTCGTACAGAAACATAAGGTCTGCCTACAACGCGATTATATCTCAACATTGTAAGGTCAGGCGCGGTCCCAGGGGAGGGTCACAGTAGACATGACCCACCCCCCCCCCAAAATCATGAAAAGATAAACATCTTATAAGAAAAGAAGCTAAAATAGACACTTTAAAAAACTTGTTGTGACCCCCCCCCCCCCAAATTTCAGTCTGCGACCGCGCCTGTGTAAGGTGTCTGTATCTCCAGGCTACAATTTCATGCCTTTCCATTAGTAACTTTCTAGTAACAGTACCTACCTACATTGTGGAAAATTATTTAGGTAACCAGTAGGACTTTGGTTTAAAAGATGTGGATAAAAAAGAATAAAGGTAAACTAAAAACTGTGAACGCACAATAGGTATCTTTAACATGTGAACATAATATTTTAAGTGGAATTTACAGATTTTGCAATAATTGCTTAGGTAAGCATGAAAACAAGATAAAGTTTGATCTTGTGTCTTGTGAAGTTAACATATCGATATGCGAACAAACAACTGATTTAAGAGTAAGTAGCAGAAATCGATTAAAGCATTCCCTATAACCACAGTACAATTATCAATTTCTACTGTGCTATAACTACTCATCGAAAATTATCGCCCATAGAGAAATATTATACTTAGGAATTATCGCCGCATCAAGAACCTTGTACTTATAGGTAAACTCTGTTTGAGTTTACCTGTCTTCATTTTGGAATTTGTTTGTTTGTAGGTAGTTGTAAAATTCCTGCAGAAGGTTGCAAGATTGTATTTCTGTATTTCTTGGTAGAATAATGTCCAGTGCTTAAATAAAAGAAAAAAATGTGTTCAATAAAAATCACCCAACCAGGATTTGAATCTGGGATCCCTCGTTTGCCGGACGAGTGCTCTCCCACAGAGCTACCGCGGCCCGAGAGCTCCTCTGTGCCTTGTTTTCTCACTCAACGTTAAAAAAATATTCTGTATAACTCGGTTCCTTAAAGAAAGGAATCTTAAATGGCGGCCTGCACTTACATTGACAGATAGTACAGTTGGATAGTACGATTTCCACGACACGATAGAAAGTAAAGAATTTGTAAGAAACCGTGACAAATCGCTCCGCTGCCCGCTGGCGTCGAGAACGGCCCGTCGCTGCCCGCGCCTCTGTCGCTCTCGCTGTCGCTGCCGTCCAGTTTGCAGCCTAAGACTAAGAGCTTTTAAAAATAGTAGTGGCATCCGAGACAGGCTAACATAAGTATTAAACTGTACATTTTGCGATTCTTTGCTATTATAATGCTTACATACGTAGGTCACACTAAAAGTTTTGCGTAACTTAAAAAACAACACTGCCCGTCTGCACTAAACTTTGACAGCTCCTAAGTTGATGCTTAAGTCTCTAGGACGTGCTTACGAACAAAAATTGCGTTGCACTAAACTTAGGTCAATGCCTAAATGCTTAAGAAATTCTTAACTTTATGTGCCCGATTCCCCATGCCATAACTTTAGGCAAGTCTTTAAGCATGATCGAAAAGTTATGCCAACACAATAGTTAGATTTTTTCATATACATATATTTAATAATTTACCATGTTATCTTTTAGAAAAAACTTCACTACGTAGTTGGTGAAACTTCAAAAATATTAAATAAACCTGAGAAACATAACTTCCCACAATACTTTATTTGTATCATTCTCATTACTTTTCGATCATGTTTTTGATAGAACGTGGATTGAAGATTGAATATTGAAATACCTAAATTTGTACCTACATTCCATTGACCTATACAATAGAACTTAATGCTACATTCCCTCGCTTGAAAAATTCTTCCCTGGTGAAATCGTTGCAAGTTAATTTGTACCTGACTAAAAACATGACTATGATTAATGAGTTGGACGAATTCATAAATTTCTTGGACTTTCTCGAAGATTTAGACGATGAAAACCCACAACGCAGGACACGCATTCTGAGGACAAGAGGAAATCCTCTTGAAATCATGAACGATATCGAATTTTACAAAAGGTATCGTGTGTCAAAGGAAATATTCCTTTTTATACTTCATAAGATTGATGAAAGTCTGGAGTACGAGAGTGACCGGTAAGTAATTACATACTAAATGTTAGTAGGTATTAAGTATTTTATTGTAAACTAACTTTTTCCCGCAACTTTTTGTAACCTTCCTGTAGTAATTTCAGTAACTCCTTCCGTAGTACAACCAGACAACCATTGAAAGAATCTTTTTACCAAGTTTCACATCTGTGCACTCGGGGAATAAAATAAAAAACAGAGGCAGAGGCATCTGCATTATGTAATCTAATAAACTTTTCCTATTAAACTTCAAAAATTTTTTAAGTTAAATAAACCGGCAAAAATTACAAAGTGACATGAAGAACCAAGTCATAGATAAAAATCAAAGACAAAATAGACTTTTTCGTTCATTTCGTTCACTTACTTAGGGAACGATCGTTGTAGGAGTCACTTAAGCTAAACAAGTTGGTGCAGAGCAATTCAGCGTAAGTCAATGATTAGGTGTGACTTAGTTTAGGCGTGTCATAACTAAGCTTATGCTAAGTGGAGTTTAGTGCAGACGGGCAAACATGTTATAACAAAAATATTATAAATACTGCTTTTCAAAATTCTTTAAAAATCTCTTTTATAAACATTTAAACCCTTTTTTTAAACAGGAGGACTACAGATTTGAATGCATGTATTATACGTGCTGATGGATCGCTATTACTGCCTCTTCAGATTTGGTAAAAGTGAAAGTACAGAAATCACAGGGTGCTATGTCGGGGCTATGTGCGGGATGGGTTACAAGTGACTTTTGGGAACTTTTTCGGAAGCTACAAATTACTTTGTTATATTGGCCGTATATATAAAGGAACGTTGTCATGATGAGGAGGACGTGGGTTTTTGATAGCCTTTGGTGAACTTTTTCTAATACCTACCCTGGGTAAACAAAAAAAAGGATTGTGCAGATGGGACCCGTAGTTGTGAAAAAAGCGCCATAATTTTAATGTAGTCATCGGAAACAGTTTTGTTTTAGGATGAAAGAACCTCATGTGCGTTTCTGTGCACGTGACAAAGTAAATAACAAAATTTCAGTAGAATGCTTATGATAATATTGGATAAAATAAAACAGGAATACTATTTATTAATTCACTGTGTGAGACGGTGAGAAAAATAACGACTATGACCATATCTAATAAAATAAATATTAATAAAATCAAAAAAAATCAAAACCAATTTATTTGCAAAATATGGTCGATACAATAGGTGTTATAATTTATTAAGTACATCATATTTAACCGTGTCAAATGGTGTGCAAATCTTTGCGGCGTCATAAAATCAGATCTTAATATAATTAAATTATCAAATTATAAATTTTAAAATGTCAACATTTACTACAAAATAGTTATAAAAATTATATATTCTATAATAAATATTCACTTATTGAGTAGTAGCACTTATCTACTAAATAATTAAATAAATTTATTTTAAATTGTCTACATGTCATATTTTTTATATTATCTGGTATTTTATTATAGATACGCACAGCCATACAATACATATTTCTAGAAAAAATATCAAGTCGTTGAGCAGGTACATACAGTTTATGTTTATGTCTTCCTCTACAATTAAACATTTCAAAATTTCTTTTAAAATGTTCTGAATGTGCACGTACAAACATGCAAATCTCAAAAATATATAAGCAGGGCACAGGTAATATCCTTAGTTTTTCAAAAAGAGGTTTACAATGGTCAATATACCCAGCACCACACAGTATTCTAATACATTTTTTTTGAGCACGAAATACTTTATTTAAATCGACACAGTTTCCCCATAACACAATTCCATACCTTAAAATCGATGATATGTACGAGTATCCATGATAGGCGAGAAGGGCTGCTTTTGTCCCTTTTCCCTTTTCATCTTTGATATGTCTTAACATAGACGATACAGTTAATATGAGATAGATGGGCAACTTGATTTTATTGGCAAAATAGAATAATACCTTATATCATAGATGGCGCTAGTAACTACATTTAATTCCAAAAATGACCGCTAGACGGCCCTAGTAGATAAGTTTCCACTATAAAAAAAAATTTAAGGTAAAAATATCTTATCCTGTTTATCACATTTAATGTAACATTTTATAGAACTTTATTATGACAACTGCTTTATTACAGAATAAGGTATTTATATTAAATAAGTGGACAAAAATAAAAAAAAACGAAAATCTTTATTTTATAAGGTTATTTATTGTTTTGTGGAATATTCAAAAGCCTCTTTCTTCGCTCCATCTTCCTCATCAAATTTTGTCAATTGTCCATTTATTATTCGGTTCACCCCATTACAGCAACTGTGAATCAACATTTTCATTGAATTTTTTTATGAAATTAACCTTATGACTTACAGCAAGTCTTACTTAAATCACATGCACAATCACTGTATATTTACACAATTTTTACACTGTTTTCGCTTTCCCGCACTTTAGTCTTTATAAACTTTTGTTGCTGAAGCCTTTTAAGTTGTAAGTAAGTCACACAAGTAACTTCACGGCCAAATTCACAGCGAATTTGTTAAAATAATCTAAATCTTAAATCAAATGGCGGAGAAAACAAAAAACGCAACAGACGCACACGCACACGATCATTCATAGACTATTAGATAGTCTGTCAAAGTCAACAATTTTCCGGTTCCTGACGAGATATTAATAAATCGGCTATCCCAGCGCTACCTAGTTAATAACAGGAGAAATAACTTACCGAAAAGTTGTAGTACGTCATATCCTAGATGGTGCAGAATTCAATTTCATTGACACTAGAGTTGCATAGGCCTGTGTCTTAATACATAAACATATTTGTTAATTTTATTTAGTACATTCATTACATGAGCTTTCCAATGGGGAGTTTTCTGACAGCTCATTAAAAAAACAAAACTGTGCAAAATTGGTACAAAAGGCTTCGATAGATGGCGCTTTACAAAAGGCGAAGGCGAAGAATTTATTCCACACTGCGTTTTTAAAAGTAAAATAAATTAATTGATGTCTGTATTAGAAATTGAACGTATAAATAACCATAGATGGTAGATACCACTTACCTACATTATACGAGTAGTTTACAGACTTAACGCCTTCGGCTTTTTAAAAGTGCCATCTATAGAGGTGTTTTGGACTAATTTTTATGAGCTGTCAGAAAACTCCCCATTACAGTATTTGTCTAAAGTAAATCCTAAAAACTTTGTAGTAATTACACTGTCAATTTTAAATCCATCGTAGTTTACACATAATTCGGGAACTTTCCTATTTATTGTATTAAATTGGAGTATATTTGATTTTGATAAATTAATATTTAAATTATTAGCATTAAGCCAGTCTATTACTTTTGTCAGAACTAATTTAATTTCATTGTTGAGGTCACAGGCATTAACAGTATTAATTAAAATTGTTATGTCATCAGCAAATAAAAAACATTCATTAGTTATGTGTTTGGGTAAATAATTTATGTACAGAATAAACAAAAGCGGACCCAAAACACTACCTTGTGGTATGCCTGTACTGTTTACAATAAAATTTGATCTATGACTTATTTTATGATTTTTGTTTAGGTTTGTGACTTCAACACACTGCAGTCTATTTTTTAGATAGCTCTCGATCCAATCTAGAGCTATACCTCTGATGCCGTATTTTTTCAATTTATTTAAAAGTATTTTGTGACACAAAATCGAAAGCTTTGCTCATATCAAGTAGTAGTGCTGCAGGGTAAAACTTTTTATCCAAACATTCCGTAATTCGTTTCATTAGTGAAAAACAAGCTAAAGTAGTTGATTTATTTTTCCTGAATGCAAACTGTTCTCTGCACAAGATATCATTTAACTTTTTAGTTTTTTTACCATTATTTTTTCAAAATTTTTATCAAATCAAATATATAGGTATATTAATAAATATAATATTTAAAAAAATTAACTGTAATATTTTTTTACCGACCGTACGCGCGAGTGTGATTATATACGGCACTAGTGTGCGAGCGAGAGAACATGATCAGCGCTGCCATTTTCAATTCCTTTCTTTAGTGAACCATGTTATACCCAACAGTACCCACAAACAAACAGTACCTACAACAAATGTATTTAAATACTTACGATATAAAGAATATTGAGTTTGAGTTTGTTTGACCCAACTACTTCTTTATTGATACAGTCTGTGGTATGGATTTACAGTTTTACGTCAAACCGTCGAAATAGTCTATGATTTACTGGCTGTATGGGCTTCGTTCTCTTCCTGTCTCATGATGAAATTAACCAAAGAAATGTCTATGATTTATTTACGATAATATTTTTAAATATCTTACCGACCGACTTACTGCACGCAGTAAAAGCCAAATAAACTTTTATTAGATTTAGTAATAAAAATAAAGTAATACTCGTGGGTTATAGCCGTTATGGAATATTAAAACATTGAACAATACTTTGTACTCCTAGAAATTTACCATTTAAGTCAACAAACTGTGATAAAAAATATTTTTTTATGTTAACATGTATACTTGCCAAAATATTTTAATTTTCTTGATACAATTATTATTTTTGAATAGAAATTATGTGGTGAGTCAAGTCCGTTACCTTATTTAAGTGTAGCTCATAAAACTTTTAATTAACTGAAGAAATACCGCCACTAAAGTCGTTATAACCGCCTAAAACCACATCAAAACGAATTTCATATTTCTCAAAGGTGTAATAATTTTTCGCAATAAAATATCAAATAAGACAGAATGTCGTACTCTTACAGTGTTGTTTATAAAAATAAAATACAACGCTCTACTTAGTATAAAGATTATTCAGAATTACCCTAATACTTTAGTTAGTTAATTGTTGAAAATTTATTAAAATAATATTTTTTCATATTTCAGCTCGCTCAAAATACAGGAGATTTTTGGGATGAAAATGAGCCATTTGGGCAAAGTTCTGCACCTTCTCCTGATTTGAGGCTTCCTCCTCACATAGTGCCAAGTTTCTATAGGTTAAAACTTAAGACAGACTTAGAAAATTCGATTTTCACTGGTAATGTTTCTATTACTATTAAGGCCAGTAAGAAAGTGAAAGAAATAATATTACACTCAAAGAATCTCACTATTTTAAATAATGCTAAGCTTACAGAACAAATATATGAAAGGGTGGAGACCTTACATGCTCCTTCAAGAAAAAAACGGGATACTGAAATCAAAGAAAATACTCCGAATGCTACAGAATCTCAGTTAAATGTTACAGAAGTATTTCCTACCAGCACTGAACTTCCAGCTTCAGAAGTGCCTGTAAATAAGACTATTATAGAAGTCACAAACAGTACTGAAACATCTGCCGTGAATATAAGCAGTACTACTGAGAAAACTGAAACAAAGACTATGAAACCTGACCCTAAAATAGAAATAAGTCAAACCCCAATAGACACTCAAGTAATACATAGCAATGTGCGTAACATTAAAATAATTTCAATAACGGAAAGTACAGGAGATCGCCTTATTTTAACATTAGCCTCAGCACTCAAACCTGATGTAGATTACACATTAGAATTTTCTTTTGAAGGGAATATTTCTAACGCCTTGACAGGATTCTACAAAAGTAGTTACACTAATGCAAAAGGAGAAGTCAAGTAAGTTAAAGCAATCTACTTATTTAATTTTTTTGATAACAAGAAATTAATTTGTCAATTGGTGACAAATATTGCAGTGTTTTGTCACTGGAAAGTATAAAGAAATAGGTTTTTTTTGGTATCTTGGATCTCTTATTAAACCTTTTGTATACATAAAGATTGGAGAATAATAAGAAGAATTTAAAGTCCCTTCTATAATTAAGGTGCTATTGCTACTATTTTATGGTAGATATATTATAAAATAAGCCAAAACTGTATATTTTTCTATCGCTTAATACTTTAAAAGGTTGTTTACCTAGCTCAACAGAATTTATTTTTATATTATGTTTAAAAGTGTTATGTCCTTTTAAAAACGAAATATTTTATAGTTCATACAGAATAAATATGTGAAGTGTAGAGTTTATTTTACTATGCTTATTTATTTTCAGGCAGTTAGGTGTAACCCAGTTTGAACCTACATCAGCTAGAGCTGCATTCCCATGCTTTGATGAACCCGCTTTCAAAGCCAAATTTGAAATTAGCATAGCTCATCCGAAGAATGTCAGTGTATTATCTAATATGAAGATTGCATCTACAGAGTAAGTAAAGCAATTAAAACAACAGTAATATTATAAGCAAATACTAGAAGAAATAGAGGCTTAAGTTAGCATGTAATAACAATAATACATATAATAATAAATTGTTTATTTCAGATAGAACAACACAGATATCAGTAAAAACAAGTACTTTAAATTCTAGTTAAATATCTTCAAATTAAATTACACAATCTTTACTGAGTGCACTACTCCCTAATAACGGGCAAAACCTTGTGAGCTTAGTGCGAGTAGTTTGCTCAACCCAAATTATCACACAATTAATAACATATTAGGGAAGCTATTGCTTATACCAACAGTATATGTAGAGGTTTTTAGTAATAAACAATTTATTTAAAGAAAGAAAACAAATCAGATAAAAGTATACATAACAATATTTTAATAAAGTAGGTGCGAAGGAGTTGTGTGTGTTGGTGTGCATGTAATATGTAGTTGTGTGTAAATGTTTATGTGCGTCTGTGAATTTGTGTAAGTTTGTGTATATATATGTGTTTGGTTATTTGAGTGTTGTCTTTGCAGTTCGTTAATATAAATTGAATGACTATAGGTAATTTAAAGAGTAAAAATTAATATCAGTTTATACAAGGTGTTCCTGTTGATTTCCCATAACACTAAGGTATTAATGGGACCATGTAATAGAATCAAATAACATGTGAATAATTTTTCTAGTATTTTTTTGTATTTTGGTTTTTTGTACAAAATAATTCAATTTAGTAAAAACACCTTATGTAAAACACCTGTAATGTGAAGTATGACAATGTGGCATTTTCTATCCCTTTTTAACAGGTACAGTTCGCAACGCTTTATACATTGTATACAACATTCCTCAAAGTGAAAATGTTTTTGTTGTTTATTGTATGGATTCAGTGACACGCGTCTATTAAATGAATGTTAAAGAGATTTTACAAGGATGATAATTTATGAACATTATATTAATACATATTGATGATATCTTGGAATGTATGCAATTTTGAACCACATATTCTTTGGCAAAAAGTATTGTTTTTTAGGTAAGGAACAAAACCTTAAAGTTATGGAAAATCAACAGGAACACCTTGTATATTTATATTCTTATAACATTGGAGTTATAAGAATATTATATTAGGGATTCAGTTTCGTCATAGCTCTGAGACAAAAACCATTTTAAAATCCTGAATTTACTAGGTACATCAAAAATTTGAAATATAGTTTTAATCCTTACATCAATTTGACTCCATTTTAGTTGACTAATCCAGTTAAGTAGTATGAATGGTTATTGTTTTATATAGAGCTAGTTTCTTCACAAACAGGCTCACTCTATTATCCATGCTGGACTGGGAGCGAAAGAAAAACATAGAATGTGCTGACTGATTCTCTTCCTGGCCATACTGTAAAAGTCAGTTGAGGGACGGAGGTGTTATTGGCGTTTTTGCGGGCGATAGGCTGACCCCCTATCACTGCAATAGTCTCGCTCCATCATCATAATATGTCTGAATTTGTCAAACGTGACATCAGATGGACTTAAAATCTGGTGTTCTGCCTAACCCATAAGGGATACAGGCGTGAAGTTATGTATGTATGTCTATTCACTTAACACTGCTTGCATTCTATTTCACAGAAAATATCTCTCCTTATACACTTATCACAATAAGCATACAACATTCTCAAATTTTTCTAATGGACTATTTGTAATTTTTTTGGATCTATTTTACCTTATTAATTAGTGGTTATGAAACCCATTAAAACTGTTACATATTTGCTTGGAAAAATCCCATTGAAGTAAATAATTTGAATTTCGCGTTAAACACTACTTTGAAAATATGGTGCTGCAATAGGGCTGGTGACGTCACATGCTTGTAGAGACTTGAAACTGTGTAACAAGGCAAACAAATATTTACAAGCAAGTTATATTATCCTAGCTCTGACTAATCAAGAGTGTTTTGTGTCTCATGATAAAAGTCACAATGAACACCTTTTAAAATTAAGAATTTTGAAAAATAGTCAATTATATTTTAATAGCAGATTAAAAATGATGAGTGGGTCTGAATTTCGAAAAAAAAGTATTTAAAAGTATTTTACAAAAATTTAAATTTCAAATTTCTTTTTTGTGAATAAAATTTAAGATTGATCTACACTTTATGACTACATAGATTAGATTAGAAAGGTTTTTATTACTTGCTGTATAGTCATAAACTATCAAACTTAAATTTTGATCACTTAGAAGAATTTTGAAACTTTAATGTATTATTAATTTTAATTAATTACTTAATTTTACACTGTCTTAAAGCCTACTTTATTTTACTTCATAGTACTTGCATCCCTATAACAGTTCGATAGAAAACAAGTCGAGTAACTTAAATCAAGAAAATGAAAAATAAACTCCTATAACATTTATATTTGTCCATTTTGTTGCTTATTGCATATGAGACTAAGTGCGGTTTACTAGTGTTCTGAAGGAACAGAAAACGGTCATCCTACTAATATTATAAATGCAAAGGTTTCCATGGGTATATGATATGGATGTTTGTACCTCAATAAATTTCGGCTTAAATTTGCGTAGAAATGGTTGTGTAAATATAGTATGGATGAGCACATAATAGCATACATTATTCGAAAAAATAGTTCTTACTCCAGTGCATTTTAAATCGCTCAGCAGACTGTATCATTTGGAGAATGAGGTTTTAAGCAATAATGGAACGAATACTTATAAATACTTCGACGCCAACGAAGTCGCGGACAACAGCTATATATTATATGTATATCTTTGTTTGTTTATAACCTATTAAATCATCCGACCAGGACTCGAACCTAGGACTCCCGCTTGCTAGACAGGTGCTCTTCCAACTGAGCTACCGGGCCCTAGTCACACGCCATCGAAATTACTTAGCAAATAAAACTAATTTTACGTTATATTTTTTAAATATTTTTTAATCGTACAAATCTCCAACTTCATAGGTAAAGGCAACTTCAAAGCTAATAGTTACAAAATTTAAGAGCAAGTATATTTATAATGTTACAGTGATGAGGGCCAAGCTTGGCAGTGGACACATTTTGAGCGATCCGTCAGCATGTCTACCTACCTCGTGGCCTATGTGCTATCCGACTTCCAATCTTTAGAAACGAGTTACCTAAGCAGCGATAACATTACCAAGATCATAAAGATTTGGACTCGACCAGAATTGATACACAAGGCAAAGTATGCCCTGTCTATAACTCCAAAGTTGTTGAGGTATTATGAAGATGTTTTTGGTGTACCTTATGCCTTGGATAAGATAGATCTGATCGCTATACCGGACTTTTCTAGTGGTGCTATGGAGAATTGGGGTCTCATAACCTTCAGGTAATTAAATATAATTGATCTTTCTTTGTGATATTAGAATTTAATATACTTTTCAACACACTTGCTTGTAAAGTGAGCGTTATTCTATTGAATTTAGAACTATAAACTGGGCTATAAGTCACGCGTTCATAATATATTATACCCTTGTGCATAATATAATGAATCCTACAAAGTTGAATTGTACCTTTGTGCAAATAACATGCGAGAAAACAGAGCATATTTAATCGGTCCGGGTTATACACTAAATATTTTCAGAAACAACAAAGAGGTTTTATACCACTTCAAATCCATATACATTTTTAAATGTTTGAGCCTTATATTAGTAAAATAAATTTGTATATTAAACAAATTATTCACAATTTACAATCATTTGTCATAAAATATTAAAATATTTTCATTTACCACTCCAAATTAAACATTTTCTCGTAAAATAGGCTGTATATGCTATACAGACATTGACACATTTGACGGAAAAAAAAAACTACGCGCATGCGCGAGGTTGGGCGCCATTTTTCAATCACAATTCACAGCTTTGTTATCAAGTGTGTTTGTTATTTTATGACCACGTATGTCTGTCTTTTACTCACAAGTGTGTTGAAAAACGTCGTATGTAACTCGTGAGCGTTGCTAATTACAGTCTCGGCTCATTATTAAGCCCTCGCCTGCGGCTTGGGCTCAAATCACAGCCTCGACTGTAATAAGCAACTTAGCTCACTTTTTACATAATATACTATTATTGTTTATCTTTAGCAACAGTGCATCTAGTTCATTCACTATTCGTTTATGAATTCTTTTAATGTGCCTTTATTTTTTGTTTGAAAACTAATATAGCACCACAATGCGTTTGATATCATCACGTGCTTAAAGACTTTTAATATTGGACTATTGCAAGCACATTATGTCGACCAAACTTCCTGTTTTGTGTCACGTGACAAAAGTGTCAAAAAGACTTTAATTTTTTTTTTTTTACTAAAGAACTCCTTTTAAACTCGTCTATACTGAAGATAGTAATTGCGCCGGTAAGCTCCGCTCCGCTGAGCTCCGCGTCAGTGAAATCGCAGCCTTAAGATTGAGGTCAAACATGGTCTTAGGATAAACCAATAAAAAAATCCCTTCAAAAAGTTTTCTTTTACGGTTTCCAGAGAAACCACGCTTCTGTTCGACGAAGCGGAAGGTGTTGCCAGAGACAAGCAGAGTGTGGCCATAGACATCTCGCACGAGCTCGCTCATCAGTGGTTTGGGAATCTTGTCACTATGAGCTGGTGGACGGATCTATGGCTTAATGAGGGATTCGCTACGTATATAGAATATGTTGGCGTAAATCATGTAAGTGCAACTAATTAAACTAAGGCTAGTATTATTTTATTTATGACGAGCCTCTGCCCGCGACTTCGTGCACGCATAAACTCAAAAGTCCTATATATTCCGTTCCCGTGGGAATTTCGGGAATTTCTTCCATTATACATACACTTATGGAGGAACCTTTATACCAAGTTTCACATCCGTGCACTCAAGGAATAAGATTTTTTCATACAAACTTAAACATCATATAATTCCCGTTCCCGTGGGAATTTTGGGAATTCCTTTCATAACACAACCAGTCACTTTTTGAAGAACCTTTATGCAAAGTATCATATCATATCATATCCATCACTCAAAGAATAAGATTTTTCATAAAAACTAAAAAGTCCAATAATTCCCGTGGGAATTTCGGGGATTCCTTTCTTAGTGCTCCTCTAAACCCTCTAGGATTATATGTTCCAAATTTCAGCTCTCTACGGCCAGTAGTTTTGGCTGTGCGTTGTCTGTCAGTCACTCAGTAACGGAAGAGTTTTATATATTAAGATTTTAGTTGCGCTCTTAAATAAATGAAAACATACGGCGCCGCTTAAGAATGCTAACTTGAGAACATTTTATTTAAGGGTCTAACACGACTAAAGATAAGTAAGATAGAAGAAGATAAAGATTTAAAGACATTCATAGAATTAAAAAAGGATTCCTAAGTCAGGGATTTAAAAAAAAATTATAACCCTGATAATTTGATACGACACCACATTCAATTCGAGGGGCGTTAAGTTGCAGGGGAATAGTCCACCGTGACCCTGGCTAGAAGTGACAATTATTCGGGTCGTAGTGGTGCAATTGGTAAAACCTAATTGATACATACTGGTGCTTCGCGGATGTTCGTTGGTTTTGGTTCTCGCTTCTTCTTATTTTTTTTTTCTCGTTTTTGACATTTTGTATTTTAATTTATATTTTAATGTTGTATGTTTTAATTATGTATCATTTATTTCGATGTTATTTAAATTTTTAGCTGTTAAATATCTCGTCCCCTAGGGTATGCGCAAAATATTGAGAATGCTGTGTGTGCCTAGAATTGACATATATATTAGAATTAAGACATTTTAGACCTATGATTGTGATTGATTGTATATATGTTGTTGGCATGTCTTTTTTGAATAAATAAATAAATAAAAACCCTCATATACTTTTAACTACAAAACAATTAATTTACAAAGCTTTTTACTATTATCTGAAATAAACCCCAGTATATAGTTGGCGATTATGCCCGCTCAATGATTGCATATGGCACTATTTGTACAATCTGGCACGTGTAGATTTATTATAATCTATTGCGTTGGCGCGAAACTAATTAGTTGTTTTTTGTTTGATATGGAAATCGCAACAATGGCCACCTCATGCGTCCTGTGCCAAACTTTTCACTTTCATATTTGTAAAATCACAAACTTTTTACCTCCATGGTGGACTGGGAGTGAAAGAAAAACATAGAATGTGCCAGCTGCTTCTCTTCCCGGGCATACTGCAAAAGTCAGTTAGGGACAGACGGTTTATTAGAGGTTTTTGTGGGCGATAGACTGATCCCCTGTCACTGCATTAGTCTCTCTCCATCATTATAATACCTCCAAGTTTGTCAAACGTGACATCAGATGGTTTTATAGCCTCTGGTGTTCTGCCTACCCCATAAGGGATACAGGCGTGAAGTTATGTTATGAAAAATATTGTCAAACATCATACAATTTTTGTCCAGTAAATTAAATATTACTGAACCTCCTGACTTATTTATAAACACTCATGGTTAAAACCTTTCGGTATAGTCCTTCTATCCTGTATCGTACCTAAACTATTTTATTTTACTTTTTTTTTTTCATTTTAATTCAATATTACTGTAATTATTTTTGTTCATACTTTTATTTGTAAAATGTATTTAGATTTTCTTATTTTTTAATTTTATATCCAAATAAATATATATTTTCAACCGACTTCCAAAAAAGGAGGAGGTTCTAAATTCATCTGTATGTTTTTTTTGTGTCTTTGTTACACGATATTTAGAACAATTATGGATCGAATTTTAAAATTCTTGTTTCATATGATAGAGGATACTTCATAGTTAGTCCCATATAAATTTCATCGAAATCGGTTGAGCAATTCATTGAATTTTAAAGATTTTGAAAAAATAGGTATGAGTTCGGAGTATGTTTACGCGGATGACATCATAACTCAGCCAAAGTTTTGACGTGAAGTCGGTTTTTTTTGTTCTGCTTTCGTTGATTATTGTTATTGTAATATCCTAGGAAAACTCGCGGGTCATTTCTGACACGAGTATCATTGATTACTCACTAGAAAGTCCAAGCAAAAAAGTGTAATTTTTTTTTATTTAAAATGTGTTATGTCATCCGTAGATTGAGCCAGGCTGGGCCATGCTAGAATCGTTCACTCGCGATAAAATGGATCTGCTTCGGTCCGACGCACTCAAGAACACTTCGCCAGTCTCGAGACAAGTTACTGATGCAGGTATGACGTATCATTAAAAGTAAATAAATAAAGAATTACATTTATTTCAAATCTAAGGATCTAACAAAGCTATAAAATTATAAAAAAACAGACTGTAGCATCTGCTTCTCTTCCCGGGCATACTGTAAAAGTTAGTTAAGGAACAGAGGTTTTATTGAGTATTGAGTCTTTGAGGGCGATAGGCTGTCACTACAATAGTCTCTCTCCATCATTATAACACCTCCAAGCTCTGTCAAACCTGACATCAGATGGTTTTATAGCCTCTGGTGTTCTGCCTACCCCATCAAGAATACAGGCATAAAGTTATGTTACTTTCATCATGTTCACTATATCTAAAAATATAACTATAGTTATATCTTCTAAATTTATATTTAAGTCCTTAGAGAAACGTGGCATAGAGAAGATAATACTAATAAATTCACATGCCATCAGTTGTGAACACTAGATGGCTTAGATATAAGCTTAGACTAATAACGATCAGAATGTCGATTGGCCCAAGTTGATTGAAGCTAACTCCATCCATCCTTTAAGACCGAATACGATTCTTACTTACTGACTGATCAACACGCCAGTGAATATATTAACGTGACATTTTGAGTGAAACTATGAATGAAGCTATCGTTCTAAGCGTTATTTTGCTAAGGATATAAGTATGTTCATCAAAGTACAATAAAGTGTGTATTCTATCCCACCAAAAACATAAATGTAAAAAAGGAGAGCCAAGTTCAATATAAAAAATTTGCTTGGCTGTCAGCTTCGCCGCAAAAAGAATGGAGATCTAAATGAGTGCCAAGTTCTATGCGAAATCGAAATATGTATTTAAAGGAACAAATTAACATTATAAACAAGCATTAAACTATACTTCTTTGCTTTATTGAGTACCTAAAACAATTGCATCTTATTTGAAAATGTGATATCTTAAAGTAGGTGTAGATTTGATTTGGCCAGTTTTTATCAGAATTAAAATGTTGAATAACTTTATAAAATAACTGATGTAATAAAAACTTTTTGTAAACTAGGCAGGTACTGAGATTTAATGTTTTTTTTTGCACTGCCGCTGCGAGGTTTTCTTTTTTATGCTATTGTCTAAATTCTCTTGAATGTTAGAGATAATAGTTCGCATTGCCCATGCATTATCTGCTACCTTTTTAATACGCTACCTGTTTACTAAGGCATTGATAAATCTTCATACGCGATTTAATCGAAGTACAGAGACATCTATCGGAATAAAAAAAAACTAAAATTTGGAACTGAAATATTATTTATTTTATTTATTATTTAACTTTTTATGTACACACTACAAATAATAATAAAAAACAGAAATATAAGTAAATGGTACAAAGGTACTGCTTATTCCTAGCGGAATCTCTTCCAGCAGTCCTGCGTGTGGAGAGTGGGATGAATAAAGAGCAATTTAGTGTGCAGCTAAGTTAGTAATGAATATAAAATAACTATTACAGTTTTTTTGTATTCGGACACAACTTATATTTTGAAGTTTTTACTTTTTTTATTTGTTCCTTCGCTTACACACAATTTCCGATACTAAATTTCATCTTTCTAGATCATCTGGAAGTAGTTTAGGTTTAATTACTATAAGTCAGTCAGTCAATACTAAAATTTACGACTTTTTGACCTTCATATCTTTATAAACGTTTACGCTAGCTTCATGAAATTTGGGCTTCTACACGTTCTAACGAATATAATTAAACACACGTAGTTTTATTTGTTTACGTTGAAGAGGTTTTGAGTTATAGAAGGGTCAAAAGTGGCACCAAATGGTTCGTGTAATATTACACTCGGCGCTGGCTAGCCAGTTTCTTTGCTTGAACTTGGCTTAACACGCTGCCGCGTGTCTAGATTCGAATGAAACCCTAATCAATTAGGTCCAAAATTGCAGGTGAAATATCTCAAAAGTTCGACGAGATCTCGTACTCCAAGGGAGCCAGTCTCATCAGAATGTTGAACCATACGATCACTGAAGAGGTATTCCACAAAGGACTACTAAATTACTTGGAAAGCTGGTAAGTTTTAAGTCGTTTGTAAAAGTATTAGGTAGGTACTAACATCAATACATGTATTTTTTGTTGCATACAAAATCTATGAAGACATATTTATGTCGATTCTTCATCTTTTCATCATTTATGTTCGAGGTCAAGATATTTGACTGAATTCTTTTCCTTCCATGCTGGACTGAGAGTGAAAGAAAAACATAGAATGTGCCAGCTGCTTCTCTTCCCGGGCAAACTGTAAAAGTCAGTTAAGGGACGGAGGTTTTATCGACGTTTTTGTAGGCGATAGGCTGACCCCCTATCACTGCAAGTCTCTCTCTACATCATTTTAATACCTCCAAATTTGTCAAACGTGACATCTGATGGTTTTATAGCCTCTGGTGTTCTGCCTACCCCATTAGGGATACAGGCGAGACGTTATGTATGTGTATGTATGTACGTATCAAGATATTTCAAAATTAATCTGTTATTTATAATCGTTGAATAATCAAAGCGAAATAGATTTTCGAGAACACTTAACCCAATCCAAACCCATAATAACCGACAACTTAGGGCGCAGTTATGACCCTAAGCGTCAACCATAATTTAATCAAAACTCTTATAAAAAGAATAGGACGAATACAAAGATTTCTATATCGAATCTAACTTTTTCTCCAGTTTCGGTTGTAAACGCTCATATAATGGGCATTGTTCATATTTTTTACCTTTTATTTTTATTGTGTTATATTAATATTTAACCTACTTTTGACTAATTTCAACAGTTTTATTTTTAAATGTGTCTATAAAGGTTATGTTTCCGTTTCTTTGTATTTGGGGCTAGAATGTGAGCACATGGATATATTGAAGAGAATAAGTATACAAACAAATAGTAATCACTCAATTTCAGATAAACATCGTATAAAAAAGCACAAGATTTATTAAAAATCGATTCTCCGTACATAGACATTCCATTCCTCCTTACTTCAAGTGACAGATTTGTACCAAATGACAAGACAGATGACGTGACAAATACAGTTTTGACAATAAAAAGAGTATCAAAAATGGCGAATGCAAAGACCGACCTAGCATGGCGGATGTCATTTACATTAAACTTTAACATTTTTGTGCGCCCTTAATAAAGCTTATTGTAGTTTTTCGATATTTTTATCGATATCAGCAAATCATCATCTTATGCGGCTTTTTTTCCTTTGTTTCTTTTCTTTTTAGTTTATATAAATATGTAATCTTAAATCTCTCCCTGATTTTCACGGTCTTTTGCTGACGTTCAATATTAACAATGAGGTTACTTTATAATGTAAACAAAACTACCACAGAGCTATAGAGTTTCTTTTTAGTTTGATGTTTTTTTAAATACCTTTAAAGGTATAATACTTCTTCGATTTGATGCCATCAAGGTTAAATAAAGGTCAAATGTATTATGTTAAAAATCTATAAAACTAATGTTTTTAAATTTTTTAAATCGACTAAATAAATCAAAATCCTTATTCCTCGAAACGGTTTTTCATATGAAGTAAATAAAATGAACAATGCCCATTGTGTGTCAGAAAATCTTAGATATTATTTAGATATAATTCGAAGTAAATTTATACAATTTTTTATTTAAAAAAATGTCCCCTTTATAAATAAGTATTAACCTACCTAAAGTAAAGTAAACCTACAACATGTTTTCCCAGGAAATTCAAGAACGCAGACGAGAACGACTTATGGAAGTCTATGTCCACCGGTGGATCCTCGATAGTGGAGTTTATGAACACGTGGACTCGGCAGGCGGGGTACCCGGTGCTCGCTGTCAATAGGAACTATCAGACGGGGCAGGTGGATTTTACACAGGTTAGTGCTCACAGACATATATCTATACCAGGTGTTCTTTTTGATATCCCATAACTTTAAGGTTTTGTTCCTTACTAAAAAATAATACTTTTTGCAAAAGAATATGTGGTTCAAAAGTGCATACTTTCCAAGATATCATCAATAATGAGTTCATAAGTTATCACCCTTGTAAAATCTCTTTAACATCATTCTGAAGCCATACAATAAACAACAAAAACATTTTAAATATTGAGGAATGTTGCATACAATGTACAACGCAAAACGTTGCGAATTGTACCTGTGCATAGCGTATTTATATTTTCTAAAAAAAAGGATAGAAAATGCCACGTTGTCATACTTCGCTTAAAGGTGTTTTACATAAGATGTTTTGACTTAATGAAATTATTTTGTATGAAAAATAAAAACAAAAAAAATGGAAAAATTATTCACATGTTATTTGATTCTATTACATGGTCCCATTAATACCCTAGAGTTATGGGAAATCAACAAGGACACCTTGTATAGACAACGCAAAAGTCACGATTTGTATTTAAACCAAGCGTGCCGACTTTTTAACACCTGTGACGTCACAGCTGATATTTATTGCTCGGAAATACAAACCGATTCAAAGATACCGATGCCAACGATGAAATCGATTATTAAGAACGATATGGATATTGTGATATCGGTTTTATTATAGACATACATACGCGCGGACTGAAAGCGGCGACCAACCTTGACGCTTGGACGGGGTTCTGACACGCGAAGTACATGCATTTGCGTTATCTATGTAGGTAGATGTATGTCTGTTACTGCTTTTACTCTCGCAGGGTCTAGGGAATGTAATCTCGGTATTAATACCGGTATTGAAGTTCTCAATTTTTTAATAGAATATTTTAAATAAAAACACGTTTTTTCAATGATTGCCAACAAACATATTTATTTAAAATCTTAATTTAAAACAATCCAATCCGTACATTGTTCTTATAATTTTTCAGTACACCAACAATTTTTGTATTTGTTATAGTTATAGTCCTACTCTCATTTTTATTAGTGCTCATAATGAAAAAACTAAATCGTTACTTATTGAGTAATTCTAATGGCGGCCATTGACGCTTGGCTTGGGGTGCGGTGTAACTAGGTTAAGGATAATGTTGCTAGTTGAAAAAAAATGATCAATTCCATATAAATTTTATGTTATTTTTTTTATAATTGCCCCTAGTTCAATACCGGTATTTGAATCTCGAAAATATTGACCGAGATCTCGAGATTTCGTGATGTAGGCGATAGGCTGAGCCCCTATCACTGCAAGTTTCTGTCCATCATTATGATACCTGAAAATTTGACAACGTGACGTCAGATGGATTGTAGCTTCTGGTATTCTACTATAAAAAGTAACTTTGCTAATTCTGCGACTTGTACTTGCACTAGTGATGCAAGTACAAGGAGGGAGGGCGGTGAACCAACGCATGAAAATCCTGCATCACTAGTGCAAGTACAAGTCGCGGAATTAGCAAAGTAACTTTTTATAGTAGTTGTCATGGATTTCCGCAAAGTAACGCCTGATTCATTCTAATTCATCAATTCTGGTATTCTGCCTACCCCATACAGGCGTGACGGTATGTATGTATGTATTTAAATAAAACATACACATCTTAAACCCTTGTTATCGAGCGGCGTCCCACGTTATTGTCGAATATTTCCGACTACTTTCGGGCTCTTATGAAGTCCTTTTCAGGGTTGTGTGCGATCGCGACGCAGCCAATTAACAATCTTCATGACTAACTTAATACTTTAAAAAAAGTTACACGTAGAACGCTCTTTTGCGTGGTTTCTTAAAAAAGCAATATTCCAAGGTTCTCAACTCCTTTCAGAACCTATTCACAGCCGCAAAAGACCCATCCCCGACCCTCAAGAACCAGCTCTGGCAGATACCAGTGAGCTTCACCACTATGGACGCGCCCAGGCAAGCGTGGGACACCAAGCCCCAGCTGTGGGTCAAACAGAGGACGGCGACGAAGCAAGTGAGGATCAATGCGACGCAGGCGTTGTATGTCAATGTGGATGCTATTGGTGAGTTTTCAACCGACTTCCAAAAAGGAGGAGGTTCTCAATTCGTGTGTATGTTTCTTTTTTTGTTTCTATGTTACACGGTTTTACGGACAATTATGAATTGATTTTGAATATTCTTGTTTCATGTGATAGAGGATACTTCAGAGGTCATCACGTATAAATTTCATCGAAATCGACTGAGCACTAAAAATATTGAATCTTTCGAAATAAATATGTATCATCACGGTAAATTGTACCTTGATAACCTAATACTTCAGCCAAAGCTTTTAATACGATTTAAAAGTTGGTTTTGTTAATGCTCTGCATTCGTTGATTATTAGTGTTTTTTTTAATAATAATTAAGTTAAATGCCTACAGATCAAGATAGATAGATAACCTTATTTATTGAGGTAATACATGCACACACATTAACAGAACAAAAAATGCGAACGTAGTTCAATTGGCCATAGCCTAAAAAATAAATGTAAGAGAAAATACGGTACTTAATGTTAGTGTATTATCGAACCAATTGAGCTCATTCTGGCAAACCGTCTAAATGCTAGTAGGTCGAAATTCGCTTGAAGATTGGTTTCCTTGGTGACGAACTTGTTATCATTTCATTCGACACTGACATTTACTGAGTACAGAATTCGTACAGTATTGTCCGTTCATCGTAAGATATCCCCTGCCGTTATGTTGGCACTATTGCTTGTCAAGCTGTTTTCGTTATCTGGGATAGTGAATTAATCCTTTTTATTGATTACTTGCCAAAAGGGCAAACGATAACTGGATCCTATTATGCAAACTTAATCCCGAAATTACGTGAAGCAATTAAAGAAAACCGTCGTGGGAAATTGTCATTGGGCGTGTTGTTTCTCCAGGATAACGCTCCACCTCATCGTTCGGAAGTTGCGCTCACCGCAATCCGCAGTGCTGACTTCGAAGTCCTTGATCACGCACCATATTCTCCTGACTTAGCCCCGAGTGATTTCCACTTATTTCCAAAATTAAAGGAGCATATTCGTGGAACTAAAGGAGGATCCCAGTCGTAGGCTTTTCGGTTAACAAAACGAAATGTATGTGAAAAAATTCATAAAATTATTCTGTATTTGCATAAAAAAAGCTACAAAAATATTGGACTTGTGAAACAAAATAAATGATAAAGACTGAACTATGATTACGGCGACTTCACATTTTTGTGATTATTGTTTTAGAAACATCAAGAATTCATTCAAAAATAAAAATGAAATACACTTTTGATTATTTCACATGAATATTTAAACATTTTTACACATTTTTTTAAGAAAATTAATAAAAACAATTGAAAAATATTTTGGATTTTTCATTTTTATTTTGGCATCACAGCTGTACATTATAAACATTGTCAAAATTGACAAAACTCCTACCGTCATTCGTTTTGTTTCTTTAAGTGCGTTACGAATGCTCCCATTGTGTTTTTCTGCGTTTCTTGTGATTTTATACAAACTTGGCTTTCACATACGGACTTTCGATTACCTGTTTCATCTGATACTTTTGCTCTTATATCGGACACCTATAAAAACTGTGTTATGACCAGGGACCGGAAAACCCTTTTATTTGATTAAGCCTATTGATAGGGTAACCCTATCAAAATCTTACCATATGGAAGTGTAACCCTATTGATATGGTAAGCCTATCGACGTGGTAACACTTTGAATAAAGTTAACTACTTTCGGATGCGCTTACCCTGTGATAGGGTTAGCCTATTTCTATCTCGTTGAATTCGGAAGTATAATTCGAAGTGCGAGATTGAATAGATGGTGATATTTTTGATAATTTGATATTCTTAGAGATTAAAATTGCCTGCAGGTTTTAAAACCCTATTGAATCGGTAACCTTCAATAGGGTTTTCGATAGGCTTACTGCTAACATGAAGCTAACTCTATTGATATGGTAAGCCTTAAATTAGGGTAAGTCTTCGATACGGTTACCAAATTGATAGGGTTTTTTAAAACAAGTCTATGAAAAACCCAATCAAAAACCTCTTTAAGGGTAAGCGGTTCCGGTCCCTGGTTATGACTACTGGTCGCAGTAATATCTCACTATGCAATATAAATTGTGTACCAATTATTTATTTTCCTTCTTTAAACTAATCGATGAAAGATGTGTTAATGAACTGTTTGCATTAGTAAATATTCTCAAAAAAGTCTCAATAGCCTTAGTACTTACTACCTTTTCTGTTCATTTTTCTTACCATATTTCAAGTATTTACAACTCTGTTTTCAGATTGAAAAAGAATCTAAAACTTTCTTTATTATGTAGTTGATAGTATATTATGTCTGTAGCTTTAAATATCATAATGTTAACTCAACAAAAGGCCTGGACCCAGGCCTGTATGGGAAGGTGGGTTTCTCCTTTGACGATGATGACGCGGTTATGACTGCCGCAGAGGAGTTTTTTATTAGTCGAAATAATGATTTTTTTGCGGAAGGAATAAGAAAGTTGGAGATGCGGTATTAAGTGTATTAGATTAGAAGGAGATTACGTAGAAAAATAAAATATTCTTGTTTATTTTTTTATTTTTGTTTTTGTATTCATTCTAAGAATTTTTTGATTCGCCCTCGTATAATATAAATTGTGTCGTCATTCAAAACCTTCCTAGTCTTATAGTTGTTTATTATTTACAAATCAGAAAATTAAACATATATTTATTCGTGGTAGGTATAAACAAAGTTAGATTACGGGGTTAAAATGGACACATATTATTGGTAACACTGCTGCCACAATGCTGCCAACATCAGCAGGCAGGGGACATCTTATAGTGAACGGTCTGTATCCACAATGTCCTAAGTGCATTATACGCGATAGACCTTACAAGTTTGATAGTTTCAAATGAATTATCAGCAAAATGGGTCATAATTCAGTTGGTTCGATAGTACAATGAAGATTTGTTAGCTTATTTGATTTTAATAAATCTTTAAGTGGTTCATTAAAGCTATGTTTAAATAGCAAACTATCCCGTCCTCGCTCGGAAAGCAAGGAATATCTCCCAGTCAATGTGTTTTTCGACATCTTACAGAATCATTGTCATTTTTACAGAATATTTTGAGTTGTGTTTCTCTGTTGTTGAAGGCTCTCTTAGGAGGCTCCCCGCATTAGATGTTTACGAACTTTAAATATAATATGGTCTTGAGTTCACCATTCATTATTCTAAATAACAACGTTTTCGATGATTTATAAACTATATATAGTATCGTTTTAAATAAAATAAAAAACAAAAGATGTCTTAAATCAGTGATGTTTTAATTGGATTTAAGCATTTAATTTTATTTTACACTTTACAAGTCAAGTTCAAATTTAAAAAAAATAAACGAGATGTCATCTGGTTTAAACTTTAAATGTACTTTTACAATTTTTTTAATAGTAGGGAATTAACATATAATGATAATGAAGTAAAGACGAGCTTGAAGCTGTTGAGTAATACTTTATACATTAGATAACTTTTATCTGACCATTGAATCAATCTAAGATCAGCAGCGGGGCTAGCATGCTACCGTCGACAACGATAAATCGGGCCTTTTATCGATATTTTCTTAGAATATGGTATTAAGTGTATGTAATTTATTAAGATGATGACATATTTGGTTCAGTGTTATTAATCATGGTATCAAATCTATCTATGATGGTGCGCATATTAGCTTACATAATAGGTTAGCTTAATAATAGCCCTGCAGGGCTAGCACTCGACCATCGATAAAGACTCAAAACGACAAAATAAATATTATTTTATCCTATCCATAATAGACAGAATTACTCGATTCGATACTATGATTAAGCCCACAGAACCAAAGCCATATTCTTAAAAAAATACATACTGTAAGTGCCATGTTTTTAGAAAATATCGTAAAGGCCCGATTTATCGTTATCGTTGGCTGCATGCTAGCCCCGCAGGCCTTAATCGTGAAAATATAAGATAAAACCTATTAATCCTCCACAGGCTACTACCGCGTAAATTACGACCAGCGGAACTGGGAGCTACTATCCTCAGCCATCAAATCAGGCGACCTCAAGGCTCCGATAGTGAAAGCTCAACTTATCGACGACGCTTTCAACTTGGCCAAGCTGGGCCAACTTAACTACAGCTTGGCCATGGAGTTAACAACGTGTGTTATTAATGGTGAAGACGCTAAGATTGTGTGGGACTTGCTGCTTAATAATATGGCCTTTTTGAAGCATAATTTGAGAGCTACGTCGGGGTATATCTACTTTCAGGTTAGTTTTGTTTTATTTTTATTGCATATGATTTGGTGCATTTAATTTTGGTTTATACATACTTTTTATTATTTACATAATATTGGTTAGACAAATTTACCTTCATAAAATACCCATTTTGACCCATTTGACAAACGACTACTATACTATTTCTGCATCAGACTTACATAAATAGGTATCCCTAATCCACAAAGCGATATCCACCCGACATTCTTGATTTGGTAAAATATAGATATTTAGGATAATGTAAAAGAGACAATAAGATACAGAAAATTAAAAGTAACAAAAACAAATTAACGGCAAGTCAAAATAGAAAAAATGATTATTATTATTTTACTAATATCCTCACTAACTAATATAATTATTACCGTTAGAAGAACAGAAATAACTGACCCCTTAAGTTTTTGAAAATGTAAAAGTATTTTCGAGATACTTTAATTCAAGATAAGTGGCCTCGGAGAATAGTGATTTACACATGAAATTGACTTTTACTCATATACACCTATTGAGCCATTTTTTATAAAACTAGAACTTGACTTGATCGACAAAATAAGAGGAGTCACTACTATCATATCATTAATTTCCTTATCCTTTTTAGGATTGTGATATGGAATTAAACACTTTTAACCGGATTAATCACGTTTGACATTTATTTCGACCCTTCGGTGTCTTTACAGACCCCTTGGTCACGACCGAAATCTTAACACAATTCTTAAGCGGCAAACTGGACGGCAGCGACAGTGGCGCGGGCAGCGACGCGGGGAATCAGGGTCGTTCTCGACGCCAACGGGCAGCGGAGCGATTTGTCGCGGTTTCATACAAACTCAATACTCTATCGTATCGCGGAAATCGCTGCTCGCTGTCGCTGTTATACATCCCCTGGTTCTAACTTTTCCTCAAACATTTATTGAATTAATATAATAATATTCTACTGCGTCTTTACCCACGACGGAACGGAGACGGTATATGCGTTTGGGGTGAGAGGGTGTTTGTGCAAACCAATGTTACCATTTATCTCCAGAACCACTGGTCCGATTTTAATGCGGTTTTCAGTAATCGCTAAGGATTTGATTGGTGCATGTTCTTAGATAGGTGTAGCGGTAACAACTCACCAGGGGGCGCTGCAGTAAACATTTGTTTGTAAAAGCCAATGTTACCGTTTATCTGCAAAACTATTGGTGTGATTTAAATGCATTTTTCAGTGATCGCTTTGGATTTGATTAGCGCATGTTCTGAGATAGGTGTTACGGTAACAACTCACCAGGGGGCGCTGCAGTAAATATTTGTTTGCAAACCATTGGTCCGATTTGAATGCCGTTTTCAATTGTCGCTTTGGATTTGATTTGGATTTGAGCAAAATTGGTATAATGTTCTTAAATAGGTAATGAGGAACTTGGTATTGTGTAATGTAATGTATGGTACCTATATTATGCTCTTTAAAAAGTTTTAAATAAAAAACAAAATAAAAATTTTGAAAAACCCACGACGCGACGGTTAAAAAGTAATTGAAAAAGAATAAAATAATTTAGAATCCCCGACTGAAATGATTTATGTGACGAGAGATAATTAACGTGAAAAGCTTTTTTAAAAGTTCACTTGATCTCACAGAGTCGGTCATATCATGAACAACATACTATTCGTTTTCATAGCACTTCCCTATGCTTACCTATTCGGTTCTCGAAGATGAAGATGTCGCAATAACATAGGTATTCAACTCCCTATGAACTTTATGAGAAGAGCAAGAAAATCCGTCGAGGGCTGCCATCAATATTTTAAATTTCAATATAAAACTACAAAACGAATTCATTCAATGGCAGTGAACTTTTAAAAAAGCTTTTCACGTTAATTATCTCTCGTCACATAAATCATTTCAGTCGGGGGATTCTAAATTATTTTATTCTTTTTCAATTACTTTTTAACCGTCGCGTCGTGGGTTTTTCAAAATTTTTATTTTGTTTTTTATTAGCTACCAGTTTTTTTGTATTAATAACTTCTTTATTCACCAGGACTACATGAAGATACTGCTATCAAAGCAGCTAAAAAAGCTCAACTACGGTCTGTCGAAGCCCAAAGATGACATCGAAGCCTTCGTCATAGAAAACTTATTAATGTGGGAGTGCCTGGTAGAGTCGCCGCGCTGTCTCGACTGGTGCAAGGACCAGTTTGCCAAGTGGATGGCTGAGCCTGACTTTAATACTAACCCGTGAGTTTTGTTACATACATACATAACTTCACGCCTGTATCGCTCATGGTAGGCAGAACACCAGAGGTTATAAAACCATCTGATGTCAAATCTTACAAATATTTAATCATATCACAATTTCTAACATTTTCTTACTTTTCCAAGCATTCACACATTCATGATCATGCACGCATATAAATACACAAACACACATAATACACAACTAATACTGCAGGTTGTACTATGCATCTTTTTATCGAATATCTAATCTGTTCTCTCAAATTTGGTGTAATTACTATATTTTAATAAATTTCATTCTCATAATGTCAATTTAATCAATCAATAATAAGTTGTCACTTAGAAAATCAATAATTTTAACAATGTACTGTAGTAAACGTCAAGCATTATTCAATTATGTAATTTATCTGAAAGTTGTGAACCTGTAATTGACAGTAAGAATTGTATTTTTAAGATTATTTTATCTTAGAACGTGCTGTTGGTTCTTCGGTATAAATAAATAAATAAATATGTCACGTTGGACAAATTTGGAGGCATTATGATGGTGGGGAGAGACTATTGCAGTGACACGAAGTCAGCTGGCACATTCTATGTGTTTTCAGCGCTCCCAGTCTATAATAATTTATTTCAGGGCTGTAAAACTTCGCCTTTTATACTAGTTGTCTTGTATTCAAATATCGTTTGAGGTACTTGTGTGAAGAACACATATAGTCATTGATGTTTGAAAGTTTATTTGTAATATTTAGCTAAAAATCACGTCCACATGCCCGCACGGAATCTATTTCACTTGCTGAATTCCGCGGTGCTGCCATCGGAACTTTCCGCTTTGACAGTTCCTTTTTGATACGGGTCGCCAAGGTTTGGAATGAACTGCCTGCATCTATTTTCCCTGACCAGTATAGTCCTGGTAGTTTTAAGCGTCGAGTGAATAGGTTTCTCGTTGATGGACGTGTACCACCTTAGTCTTCATGTTCACTTAACATCAGGCGTCATGGAAGACAAAAGTCCCTTTTTTTTTTTTTTATAAGTGACTAAACCCGCGTTTGACCTCAATCTCACCTGATGGTAAGTGACGATGAGGTCGAAGATGAAAGCACACGGGTTTAGGAAGGAACTGGCTCTTTATACAATATTGCCGGAACACATTACCGCCAGAGCGGTAACATTTGGCGGCAGACTTTATATAAAGGGTGGTCGCTAACCAGGCGGACCCAGAAGGGATCCTACCACCAAGCAAAATTTTTATTTTTTTAAAAAGATGTCACTCGTCATTTATTATATTTAGTGCTCACTATAACATATATTCATTACCATAAAATCCTAACTTCCATTCCCATCAAGTTACAACACTAACCTCAGACACACTAACTTATATTTATAATTTAAAAAAAATATTCGTGGATTAGTTTGTGCATTCACCTCCATAACTTGGCAAATAATTCAATGCAGTAACATGACGGTTCCAGTGTGCCCACATTAGGGAAAAGTAAAAATTGTGATCTAGTTTAAGGTGGTTGGATTTCCATACAAAAAGCAATTGGTATTCACTGATACAGGATATGGTTTAAAGTTTTAATTATGAGTTCCACAAACTATTTTCTAGTTGAATTTGTCGCTAGATGAACAAAAAACATACCGTTCATTTAGAAATCACAAATAAATCAACTGAAAATTTTCATCTAAAATGCGAATGTGTGTGTGAAAATAACACGATAAGCGACGTTGCCACTCCATGCAATCACCGACAGAGACAACGCTCGGGCGGGCGGGAAAGTTGCTCGTGTGCTATGTTGCCGTTCTTACTTTCTTTACTACTGTCTGTTCCACAAAGCAGATACATAGTAGAGCTGCTGTAAGCAAAGTTGCACAGCTTCAACTTGTGTTGTCCTGACGTCACAGCCTTTAGTTCAAGCTATTCCTCGCTAGAGGCACTGGCGTCAGTTCGTTGCTGACTTCTGTGAAGTATGTAAACGCGTAGATATTAAAAAAAATTAAATCCTCCATTGTTTCTCGATGTAAAATTTAGTTTTCTATACTTTTATAAAGGAATTACCTTGACAATCTAAATAAAATTAACTTACCACAAAGATAATTTCATTCATAATTATTTTTTACAAATTGTTTGTTTTCCAATTATTTGTGTCCAAAATTCCAGATTGTTATTTGTTGCCTAGGTGATTTTTATGCTGCGAAAAAAGGTTGCGCTATCTAGCGTCAAGTAGAAATGCTTTTATTTCGCGGTTTTTTCTGACAGATTTGGAACGTATGAAATTTCGTTAAAAATCTAGAGCCACCTAGTAAAGTATAGCTGAACTTTTTTGATGATTATGTGAATATTTTAACCTTATGTTTCAACCGGTTTTTACTACTAGCTACTAGGTGAATAATGCCATCGCCTGCTTGGCTATGATTGGCCATAACCCACCGCTTACCCCTCCCGCACCCCGCGCGTAGGCTTCACTTGATTTCCTAGAAAAAACTGGATAGGGCAGCTCCTCTATATATTTCCTCCGTGGTCTGTTCGCTCGCGCTCGCTCATTCAATTGGACGTAGTTTAGCAATAAGGATCCAACCCACAAAAAAGTCAAAAACCCACTAAGTATGCAGAACAAGCAACAGAGTATAATGCTATGGTTTAGTAAAAACACCCAAAGAAAAATATAAAAAATGACATTACAAAAACTGTTACGATACCATCCCACATATATGGCCAGTCACAAAAAACTATTATCAAAAAGAATCCATTCCGCTTGGATCTTTTAGAATATAAAATTTTACTTCATGCTTTTTGCGATTCAAAATGACAAAAAAGATCTAAGCGGTATGGATCATTTTTGATAATTGAACTTATTTTCTATAATTATTCTTTCCAGTTTATCAAAAAGGATCCAAACTGTGTGGATCATTTTTGGTAATTGAACTTAGTTGCAGTTATTCTTTAACAATTTATCAAAAAAGATCCAAGCTGTATGGATCATTTTTGATAATTCAACTTATTTGCTTTAATTCTTTTAAAATTTATCAAAAAAGAGCCAAGCTATATGGATTATTTTTAATAATTGTTTTTTTTTATATAAACAAACCTGCTTACTGTAAGCAGATATAAGTAGTCATTCATAATTCTAATGCTTTTAGGTATAAATTCTTAATGTAAGTACCTAATAACATTATCTCTGTTAATATATACTGTTAAACTATATTAAAAAAGGTCTTTCACAAGATCGAGTTATATCAAGCTGGAAATCATCGTAATATATAAATAATAAAAACTATTTGAGTTTCATCTTAAATCCCTAACCTATAGTAAAAAATTTTGATTAAATATATATAGAATTGTTTAGTAAATAACTGTAATTAAATTATTTTGTAAACATTGGATCACTTGAGTTAAACTGAATAAGTGCTATGAACAAAGCGAATTAGCATCCAAAGACATTTTTACCCAAAAAAAACATTTTTTAGTCAGTAAATTCTAAAAATGTTGCTTGTATTTAAAAATTCAACAACCAATCCTAAAAGTTGACAATTAAAATTACAATAATATTCTGTCGTCTATTTACAAACATGATTTGTTCCTAAACTTTGAATATCTCAAAACATAGTCAGTGTGGGATGGATCGTTATTGCTAAACTACGTCCAATTCAACGTGAGTCATTCAATCAGTCACTCTATAGCTTACTTTGTTTTATTATTCATTCATTGCAAATAATATCAACATCGCGTCTTTACTCATATTTGTAGTTAATTTATTTCCGAATTACTTGTGCATTTACTTTGTCGTTGATTACAAAACGCCAATTAGTTGTGAAAATAAATAAACTGGAAGGAACTTTAAAGGCACTTTACAGAAGACACAAATATTCCGGCCCAACGAAATCTAGAAAAAGGGTTAGAGCTAAACTAGAGAAACTAGTTTACTTTTATAAAAACTCTATATTGCCAGAAATAATACTAAGGCGAATACCAAAGGGAGCTAAATGTATCGATCTAGAATAAGTTTGCATGAAATAAAAACCCATTTGACCTATTGTGTATCTTTCGATTTTTATCATTGACTTGACTTCTAATCGCAATAATCCTGCTTCCTATCCTATTTCCTACATAAACACCTAATTTATTAATTACAATATAAATAAAATTGCCTACTGAAAAATATTCAATATTTTGTAACTGAACCATAAATTGCATAAACAATAAACCATAATTCACTTTGTAACTGAACAATAACTCCGAAACGTACGTCGTACACGCTTCCCTACCTACATAATAAGCTGATATCTATGAGCAAAAGGTAAAGGTCTTCACATTTTCTGACCATCTGTGTGTATGTAAACAAAAAATAAGAAATGTTTGTGAAATAAAAGAAATCTTTGTGTCTTTGGCGGCCGACTTCGGTCGCAATATCTGCATGGGATTTCTAGGAATTTGTTACAAATGATTACATTCGCTACAACCAAGGTCGTAACAAATGAAATCCACTGTAACTTCTTGGTTACAGTGTAACTACTGTATATCTGATCACCCTGTAGAGTTTCACCAGCGTTTTACAAATCTACCTGTATAAATACACATCCAAGACCCAGAGCCATAACATATTTATTTTTAATTCTTGTCCGTGCGGTGATCGAACCCTCGACCTCACTATCTTGCAGCTAGCACTTTAGGCATTGCGCCACGGATGTCGTCCGTCAACATCTATGTATTTTTTTTATATGTGACTAAATCCGCGTTTGACCTCAACCTCACCTGATGGTAAGTAACGATGAGGTCGAAGATGACAAAAGCACACGGGTTTAGGAAGGAACTGGCTCTTTATAAATTATTGCCGGAACACAAGCGGGAGTCACTCGGAACAGTTGCAATTTTAGGTACCCGCCTAGTTGGCTATTCATAATATGATAATCCATAACACAAACATTGCTTTCTTTGGCGCCATGGATTACTACTCTGGGTATTTATTATACCAATACCATAGACGGAAACAAAATATTGTACACCAGAATTTCGCAGACTCCTTTTGTATTTATTTGAAATCGAGTAAAAATATACTATATTATAGACATCTTTTTTATCTCAACAAAAAAAAGAAATTCGGTGCTCGAACTGAGAACTCGCGGCTTAGAATCTGGGCCCACGCATAAAACGCCAACATGCTAGATTCGTAAATAAATAATAACAAACTAAATATCAAACACTCGCTACGAGGAGGCCATAAAACATGAAAAAAGGACGCTATCTGTTGCGCTCTCTGTCGCACTTGTGGGAGTTTCTTCTGTGCATGTGTGCGTTATCCTTACACAACGTAAAGAAACATTTAATTGAATTAGTTGGATAGTACAATACAATAAATCGTGTGAATTATTTTTTGGAAATTCTATATTCATATAAAGATGTCGCGGTTCATTTTTAAAGTCAGAAAATTGGAAAGCTGATTTCACAAATAAATAAAAACCAGAAATTTGTGGATCTAGCGCCATCTAGCGGGCCTTTAGCTTTTTGTAGGCTCATCCAACCACCTTAAGTGAACGAATCAATATATATTTTTAATAATAACGTCTAGTTGGGAAAATCTAATTTGCCTAAAAAAATATTTTATACCTACCTTCATTTTCTCATTTCTAGAGTGTGGATGCTTTACGTCACTTACTTTTTCTTTGACTTTAAAAAATTGCAAAAAACTTTTACGTGTACTGTAACCGTTTTAAGCACTAGGTATGTTTGGTTTTTAATTATTTTCATTAAAAGATAAAGTAAACACCTCAAATTCACATATTTATACATTGCTTTAAGCGAATGAAACAGCCATTTGATTTCAAACATTCTCATTCACTACGAAGATTTTAACTGGCATCATTATTTTTCTTTTTGACATTTCGAACTGTCAGTATACTGCATTGAATTATTTGCCAAGCTATATTAATAAAATAGACATAGACTTGAGTAAATTTTAGACATAGAAAATGCATCCTCATTTTTTTATTAGCGGAATAGATGCCAATCTCTATTCTAAACAAACTATTTTCGGGGTTTGCGTCCTTTCATTACCACGTTGTTTATTTATTAATGACGAGCTTTTCCCGCAACTTCGTTCGCGTATAAACAAAAAAGTCTTATTTTTCCCGTCCCCGTGAAAATTTAGGGATTTAAACAAACAGAAACTTATTGAGAAACCTTTGTACCAAGTATCACATCCCTGCACTCGAGGAATAAGATTTTTCATACTAACTAAAACATCGCATATTTCCCGTTCCCGTGGGAATTTCGGGAATTCCTTTCATAACACAACCTGACACATTGAAAAACCTTTACACCAAGTTTCACATCGGTGCAGTCAAGGAATAAGATTTTTCATACAAACTAAAAAGTCCTATATTTCCCGTTCCCGTGGGAATTTCGGGAATTCCTTTATTAGTGCACCCCTACATCCCCTAAAGAATATATGTTCCAAATTTCAGCTCTCTACGCCCAGTTGTTACGGCTGTAAGTTGTCTGTCAGTCACTCAGTCAGTAACGGAACAGTTTTATATTATTGATTATCATTCTTATTCGCAGGATACCCAGCTACCTACGTTCGCTAGTATACAACGTAGCCGTAAAATACGGTTCGCGGCAAGAGTTCGACTTCCTATGGCACGTGTTCAATAATACGGCCGATCCTAACATCAAGAGCGTTATTATCTCCGCGCTGCCTAGTACGAGGGACGAAGCTTTGATTACCATGTAAGTATTTGTTCTCTTTTAAATTCATCGCTAATAGTATCGCAACTAATGTTGTCTTAAAATAAATAAAATAATATACAATACAATACAAATAAACTTTATTGCCAGAATCAACAGGATACAAACATATTAAAATATTGTTTATTGAAGGAAAACTGGATTCAAGACAATTTAGACGGCCTTATCACTCATGAGCGATGTCTTCCAGACAACCTTTATTTACAAAAAAAAACAACATACTTAAAAAATTTATTTTGGTAGGTTTGCATTGCCTTTATATGTTTCGGGACGGGATATTTAGATATATCGACAAATATGTCGTGAAAAAGTTTTGTAAAAAAATATATATAAAATAAAATAATATATATACAATATTAATTATATATAACAATAATAAACTTATATATAAATAGATACATGTTTCTTAATACATATAAATAAATGACATAAGTACACAAATATATTTGGTCTGAAGGTAATAATTCTTAACATTTTTCTTAAAGGAGTCTACAAATTTTGCATTGCGAAGTGACAAAGGCAATGAGTTCCATAAGGAATATTATTGTCTTATGTTTTCACGATACATAATTTAACTTGCTCTCTTCTAAATTATATACCATAAATATGGTTAAAAAGTGTTTTATTATAAATAAAATTCGTTTTTAATCCTATGTCCTTCAGTAGATTTTGATATTAGATCTCAATTTTCAATGTATACTACATATTAGTACTACCATTATTAGTTCAAATAATAGTAGTAAGTTTTAATCTGCAGGGTGACTGGTGGGTCATTCATGATCAATTTGTACTGTATGTACCTATTTGTTTTAATTTATATAATCCTGACTGAACGGGCAATAAATAATCTTATGTTCGTACAACAAAAATTCAATGTATTTTCGAGGCGCCAAGTCACAAGAGTTCAACAGCAATATAACTTTGACGTTTTGACGTCTGTCAAAAACAATTCGTCTTCATTCAACTAATAACACAGACTAGCGCACAGACTTAGGGTAACTGGCGCGAACACTGACTGAAAAAGAGTGCCAAGAGTTTTTTCCGCCGGCTTTTTTTGTCTCTTGGTCTGCTGTAATATCTAATTCAATAGATAACTATCAATACCTTGTTAAAGCCGAAGTACAAAATTGTGACGTCATTAAGCGGCCATTCGATGGTCTTATGATGAATAAAAAAAATTCATTTCAAAAATTTTTCATTTTCATTTCATTTTCGAAATTTTAGGACGTGATAGTTTGAGATCATAAAGAAGAGAAAAATTAAATAAAATTAAATATTAATTATTTACTAAGTAAACTTAACCGAAAGTTAAAGAAATCATTACCCAATGCATGGTCACACTGGTACAGACGTACGCACGGCGCTATCAACACAGCATAGGCAGGTAGGTATAGACGGCTTCACGTACGGCCGTCGTCCTAGTCAAACTCTTCATTTATTTATAGGGAATTCACCTTAAAAATTAATTACCTACTTTTATAATATTGTGATCAGAGTGGAGTACAGAGTGATCTCCTTCAATATCTAAAATTTGTCACCAGTCACCCTGTATAATAAAGTGCCTTTTTGCACGAAAAGTATACCAAGTTTAAACAAACACTTCACATGAAATTTAAGTAAAAGAAACAATTTAAGATACATCAAAAAAAAGCACCACAGTATTAGGTTGCGTTGCAGACCCTTAGATGGACTATCACGTCCTTATAACTAAAGGAAAGTAAAAATCTGTCATCGTCATCATCATCCACAGCCTGTAGACGTCCACTGCTGGACATAGGCCTCCCCCAAGGTCTTCCAAGTCGCTCGGTCCCGCGCCGCCCTCATCCAGCGTTTACCAGCGATTTTGACCAGGTCTACCTTGCCTACGCTGCGTCTCCCAGTACGTGGCCGCCACTCCAGAACTTTTCTGCCCCACCGGCCATCTGTTCTGCGAGCTATGTGCCCTGCCCATTGCCACTTCAGCTCTGCAACCTTCTGGCTATGTTGGTGACTTTGGTTCGCCTGCGAATCTCCTCATTCCTGATTCGATCCCGCAGGGAAACTCCGAGCATAGCCCTTTCCAATGCCCGCTAAAAAATCAAACAAAAATCTGTATTACTAGTAAATAGTAAATAATAGTAAATAATATTCGATATGTAGAAATCGAATATTTCAACACTTTAACCCGAGAAATCCAGAATGTTAGATCTGACTGCCAAGCAATAACAGCATCCATACCTCAAGGTAGTGTTATCGGCTGCCTTTTGTTTTTGATCTACATAAACGATCTTCCAACAGTGATTGACGAAAAGTGCGTTTTATTTGCAGACGATATCTCCTTATTAACATCTTGCCAAAGTAATTTAGCTCTAAATGATAAATTAAATTCAATGCTTAACTCAACAACCAATTGGTTGGAAGACCACAATTTGGAAATAAATTTCAAAAAAACAAAAATTATGACATTTCAACCCTATCAAAAATCTTCTTTAGATATAAATTTTACTTATAATAACAATAAAATAGAGACAGTTAAAGAATTTAAATTGTTGGGTTTAAGTATAGATACCCATATCAACTGGAAAACTCATGTCAAATCATTACGATTGAAGCTCGCAAGATTCGCATACGCTTTACGAGAGATTAGAAAAACTACGAACATGAAAACTGCACTCGTTACGTACTACGCTTATGCTTATGCATGGCTGAGCTACGGCGTGGTTCTGTGGGGGAGCAGCGTAGATGCGTCCACTCTTTTTATAATCCAAAAAAAACTTTTAAGAATACTAGTAAATATCAACAACACAGATAGTTGCAAACCGCATTTTATTAAAAATAATATTCTCTCACTACCGTGCATTTACATATTAGAAATTTGCAAATTTATCAGAAAATACCCAGAATACTATACAATACGTGATGATGTTCCATCAAAATATACTATCAGGCCCTCCCGGAAAAATCAACTTATTTTACCTACTTCAAAACTACATATACATGCCTCTGGCCCACTAGCCATGTCAATTAGAATATACAACCATTTACCAAATTACATTAAAAATGAAACTAAAGATAATATATTTACAAAAATGCTTAAACAATTATTGATAACAAAATGTTATTATTCGATTGACGAATATTTAAAAGAAAAATTTAAATAACCTATAAAATATTTCAGTTGAAAAACAGTAAATCCCTCTCTCTCCTTCCATTGCAGTGCCTACACTAGGCCCATAAGGTTACATTGTATAGAAGAGTGTTACATTTATACTATACTTAAAAAAAATATTATGTAATTTTTATGGAAGCAATAAAATAAAATAACAAAATAAAAATAACAAATTATAAATAATAGTAAATACCGCCTTTTTAAATAAAAATAATCCCGCAGGCTTCTAGAAAAAAGCATCACCGAGATTCCAAAACAATACGCCGTCGCAGTGTGGAACGTAGAGGCTCCGATAGGAAGTCGCTTGGCGCAGCAATTCCTGTTGAATAACTTCCAAACTGTATACAGTACCTTCACCGAGCTGGACTCCTTCATGTTCCCTGCCGTACTGAGCGGGGCCTTTGGCGCGCTTAACACGAAGGAGGATTTGAATAAGGTTAGTTAAAAAAAAAAAAATATTTTTGACACTCTGACAACATTATCTAGCCCAAATTAAGTTTCTTAAAGAACTTGTGTTATGGACAGGGACCGGAACCGCTTACCCTTAAAGAGGTTTTTGATTGGGTTTTTCATAGACTTGTTTTAAAAAACCCTATCAATTTGGTAACCGTATCGAAGACTTACCCTAATATAAGGCTTACCATATCAATAGAGTTAGCTTCATGTAAGCAGTAACCCTATCGAAAACCCTATTGAAGGTTACCGATTCAATAGGGTTTTAAAACCTGCAGGCAAATTTAACCTCTAAGAATATCAAATTATCAAAAATATCACCATCTATTCAATCTCGCACTTCGAATTATACTTCCGAATTCAACAGCATGCACGGAAAAGAGATAGAAATAGGCAACCCTGTCATAGGGTAAGCGCATCCGAAAGTAGTTAACTTTATTCAAAGTGTTACCACGTCGATAGGCTTACCATATCAATAGGGTTACACTTCCATATGGTAAGATTTTGATAGGGTTACCCTATCAATAGGCTTAATCAAATAAAGGGGTTTTCCGGTCCCTGGTTATGGATACTAGATAACTGATTTACCTACTTAAGAAATACATAAACATACATATTGAATAAATACACATTTTTTTATTAGAAAATAAAAATAACATATAAACATCCATGACTTGACGACTAATATCTGTGTTCATCACACAAATATCCGTCGCCGCCGGGATTCGAACCCAGGACCTATGGCATAGAAGGCAATGTACGTTACCCCTACACCAGCCGGTCGTCAGTTTTAGTCTATTAATAAAATAAATAAGTTTTCAATAATGTTTTTAAGTTTTTACATTTAAAATGCTCAATTATTCTTTAAATAAATGAAAAATGTGATTAATAAAATGGAGCTACGTTAGCAATATGACGTAAAAACAAAAATGTGGTAAGTAATTTCGAGGCGTACCGCCAGGCCCCGCTAGCTCAGTGGAATAGCACTCGTCCGGCTAACGAGAGGTCCCAGGTTCGTATCCTGATCGGGTAATTTTTATTTATCACATTCATTTATTTTCTTCCTAAATTTAGGTTTTCTAACTTCGCACTTTTGTAATGGTACAAGTATATTGATTGTAAGTAACAGTAAAAATCTGATATGAGTAACGAATTGATGAAGTTTTTATTGATGCATACAGCGCAGTAAGAAAATAAAATTGAAATGCCTTCGGACTTCTTGACATGTGGGACTTGAATAGGGGCAGTTATTTTACCTCAATGTCACCTGATGATAAGTGAAGACGGGTCAAAGTTGACAGCAAGCAGTTTCAGAAATTAACTCATTGTAAAGATTACAGGTTCTATTTGGCGGCTTACTCTATTTAAACGAGTGAATAGGTTTCTCTTGGATGGATAGTAACACCATAGTATTCATGCGCACTTTCCATCAGGTGGCATGGAAGACAAACGTCCTATCCTTACAATATAAAAAAAGACGTGTGGCACTCGAAGACTGCCGCGGTAAAGCTATTGCATAGCATTTTTTATCAACTTATGCAATTATAATTATTTATTTATTTTATTAATGCAGTAATGTTTGATCTAATATGAAGTTCCACAACTTCCTAGTAGATGGCGCTGATTGTTTATTAAAGCCCGCATGTAAAGTTATGAAATCAAAGTATCACCGCTGTGCCGGTCGGAGTGGGGGGTGTTAGGTTTTTTTCGTTACGGAATTTCTGGATTCGGTCCCCACGCTCAAGGCCCGCGATAGAAGCTATGCAATAGCTTAAAAAACTGAGGTTGCTAGCCAAGTTGATCCCGAAAGAGTTTCTACCACCGAATGGTTTACGAGGGCCAAACTGAAAGTTTTTAGAACTGGCAACTTAAAAGCATTATATTAAAAAAATAAGTTTAAATTTTGAAAATAGAACTCTTTACCAATAATATTGAGTATACATTTCATTCATTTGTCATTTGTTTTACGATTTGGCGGCAAATTGAAAATTGTCTGTGCACGTCAGAATGAATTTAAGCCGAGAAAATTTTCGTGCAATGATTTTTTATGACTTTCGATGTCATATAAGTCAACAAGAAAGTTATGATAGACTTCGATTGGCTTTTCACGATGAAGCCCCATCTCGTGCCACAGTTTACAACTGGTTTAATGAATTCAAACGTGGTCGAACTAATCTCACCGATGATTTGCGTGAGGGACGGCCTTCTACAGCGACGACTGAAGATAATATCAGTGTTGTGCGGCGTATGATAGAGACTGACAAAAGAGTGACCTATCAGCAGATTCGGACAAGTCTAGGCATAGGTATGAGTCAAGTGCACAAAATCCTCCATGAACATTTAGCGGTCAGGAAGCTTTGTGCCCGCTGGATACCGCATAATTTGACCGAGGCTCAAAAACTCCGCCGTGTTGATTGGTGCCGAGAAATGATCCAAAAATTTAACGGAGGTGACTCAAATGCTGTGTTCGACATACTAACGGGTGACGAAAGCTGGATTTACTGTTATGATCCGGAAACCAAAAGACAGTCTGCTCAGTGGGTGTTTCCTTCCGAAGAGTTGCCAACTAAAGTGAAGAGAGGTCGAAGTGTTGGAAAAAAGATGGTGGCCTCGTTCTTCGGAAAGACAGGTCATTACGCGACAGTTGTCTTAGAGGATCAGAAAACGGTTAATGCAGAGTGGTACACTAACAACTGTTTGCCACTTGTCTTGGAAAAAGTTCGAGAGAAACGACCTCGCAGCAGGATCCTCCTTCATCACGACAATGCCTCGTCGCACACCGCCAGGCAAACGATCGACTATTTGGCGACCTCAGACGTGGAATTACTGGGTCACCCGCCGTATAGCCCCGACCTCGCACCCTGCGATTTTTATTTATTCCCGAAAATAAAAGAAAAACTTCGAGGAAAACATTTTATGGACGCCGAAGAAGCAGTGGCTGCGTTTCAAAACGCCGTCGAAGAGACCCCTAAGGCCGAGTGGGCAAGGTGCTTTTCTCAATGGTTCCATCGAATGCAGCGATGTATTGATGTGAATGGACGCTATTTTGAAAAGTTATAATAAAACTAATAACTTGCTAGAATGCTTAGTTTTTGATTTTCTAAGAACTTTCAGTTTGACCCTCGTACAAGCTTATTTAAGAGCGGTAGGATTATGCTAAACCAATTTCAAACAAAACTTTTTAATACCACATTTTTTTAAGTTTGTCACGTTCACACAGAGTTATTTAATAGTAGATCATTGCATCGAGCACAAAGTAATTTATTACTGCACCGAGTGCCTGATCTGATCTAACAGGCACGAGGGCAATATAAATTACTTAAGGCGAGGTGCATAATCTGCATTTCTTTCAACTATTACCTATAGGAATAGTAGATAGTAGAAACTCATATCAAACAGTTAAAATAGAAGTTTAATTATTAAAATTAAAATTAACTCCCGCCAAATCACTTTAAATTTCTTTCATTTTTAAATCAGAGTTTGCAGCAATTATTTTTTAAATTTGGAACAAGTAGGACAGAAGCGAATAATACGTACGTAAAAAAAAGTATTGATATAGGCTGGCTGAATAGATCTAATCCACTGAGATTGGCACCTTTTGGAGCGATAAAAAAAAACTGCAAAAATGAAATTTCATAAATTTTTATTGCTCTAGAGCATTAAAGACTCGCTTTGTACTGAGTTTTTAGTGTGATTGTGATGAAATTAAAGCATAGTTGAAAAAAAAACACATTTTTGTCACCAGTTCAAAACCTTCGCCCTCGAGCACAAAGACCAGCTAATGCCGATGTCACAGACGCTTCAAAAGATAGTAGACACCGCCAACCTCCGCATCGGATGGAGCAAGCACGCGCCAGCTATTAACCGCTGGCTCAAGGATTTTGTCCAAGGTCAGTTGTCTAATCATTTATTTATATTTAATTTGTCATAAACAGGGATTATACAAAAAAATGTTAAAAAATCAATAATTTCGATTGACTATAGTTTATTTTAGCAGTAACATTTCAATCATCACCCAAATAAAATAAATATAAATAAAATCCCCAGACAATCACACCAACTACATGGCCACAAACTAAGCAAAGCTTGTGATGGGATACCATATAGCGAACTGGGGGAACCTGGAATACAATATATTATATTTAAAAACATCCACTTTGGCGATGGGGTAAACCTGTCTGCCTCAGACGCCAGTGGTTGCGGGTGCGATTCCCAGACGGAACAAGAAAAAAAAAGTTCCGTGTCTGAGTGTGTGTTTATTTATGTATTTATATTCTAGGTTCCCCCCTAGTTCGCTACATAGTATCCCATTACACATGCTTACTTTGGGGCCATGTAGTTGGTGTTATTGTCTGGGGATTTTATTATTATTATTTATTTTTTAGACCTGGAGCGATATCTTTTTTTCTATCTCCGTGTGGAAATCGAACCCGCGACCTCACGATTTACGCACTAGCGTCTTACACCGGTTACCGAATTCTTTTAAGTACGAACTTCATTATCCCGAAAACGTTTTGCCACATTTTTATTTTCCATGTTTTCATAATAACGAAAATACGACTGACATATTGCTGATAATTTTCAAATATACTTTTTTCAAATTCGATATGTTTTGAAATCTTACTCTATCATTGATAAATATATTAATTTATGACGTTTTATTTTCACGATAAAGCGTTTGCTAGATTATAAAAAGATAAATATTATAAATAAAAAATACTTATTATAATTTATGTATTGATTTTATGATCTTGATGAGTTATCGCTTGTATATTGACCATGTTGGGGTTGTGGTGGACTCACCTAACACTCTAGAGCTTATGGCCTATATGCAACCTAACCGCTTCTCCTCGCTACGTTCGTCGTCGCACCAAACCGTACCGGCTACGTTTTCTGGTAGTAATCAATACGATTAGAATAGAGTTTATTGTAAGCAAAATAGTGGTAAGAAGAAAAAACATATTTTGATAGTCGGCTATTAGTTTTTCTAGAACATAAAACATATGTAAAATAAATTAAATTATTACAATATTAAGTAATAAAATATATCTGGGATTTAAAATTTCGTTAAACAATTTCGGAGTTTTGAAATTCGAACACATAAGTTTTGAAAGTAAGATAGGTTACCCTTAAGCCACTGCATCATAAAGGTCGTCAAATGATTGCATCTTTTATCAATTTATCAGCGATATCACGACTATCCCAGATAGGAATATTCAGATCAGTCCAAACATTCAACGATTGTTGCCATATTTTCATTTAATATAAGATTGCAATAGCTTTAATATATTTTTTTAATGAAATTCTATTTTTATTTACAAAAATATGTATTATATACAAGGTTAATTTTAATTTACGCATCATCTGTTGCGGGCAGCCTCTCCTCATCAATGCTAACAACATTTGTTCTACGACTTTTTACCAATTTTGATAAATAACACAAAAAATAAAAACAAAATAAATGTTTGCTCCTTACTTAGGGTTACGCCTCTAAACAGAGGCTATAAATATTTTTGTATGAAAAAACTAAAATTTTAAAAAGTTGTAGAATAAATGTTGCTTTTGATGTGAAGAGGCTGCCTGCAAGAGCTGATGCGCTAATTAACCCTGCATATGTACTAAAACGTCACAATTAAAAAACAGGATATTCAACACTAAACGCCACATCAGAAGTACAACCCACTACGCCCGTCTCAACAAACGTGACCATCGAAGTGACCACGGAACCAGTGGTCACCGTTCAACCTAACAGCACCATAGTTCCTAACGTAACGACCACCGAAACTACCGTTACTACCGAAACCAAAGCTGCAGAAACTAAAGCGCCTACCGAAACCGTAGCTTCTACTGCACCTCCCGTTTAAAGATTGAACGAAATATGTACATAAATATATGCTAATATTATGTAGAAAAGTGTAATTACTAGTATCTTCTTTGAATAGGCACCTAACTACTTTGCATTAGAGTCTAAATTGAATTGAAATCTGTTTTCATTAAAACCACATTCACCTTTATATTTTTGTAATGAATAAAATTGGTGTTTGGAATATTAGTATCTAAATAAATTTAAAAGTATTTGAGTTTTCTTTTAACTCTACTCTTCGATAAATAAGTACTAAATTAATCCTTTGTTTTCTAAATCGTTTAAAATCTTCGCTTATTCGACCTCGAGCGAAATGATCGGGTATTCGTCAATTTTATTAATTTCGTGTTTAATTATTTACAAACGTACGGTGTCTATGCAAAGTAACTAAAAATACCTATAAATATATTTTTTAAGTAGTCTAATTTCGTTATTTTGAGAATCTTTATGAATAAACTTTGTACAAGATATCCTTTATGTGTAAATTGTGATGTTCTTAAAATAGATGTTAGCGTTAATATTTTGTGACAAAAAATGTATTAAAAAATAAGCTTTGCCTTTTATATTAACGTTTTTTTTTATCAGATCTTATAGATTATTGAATCACATTTAATCATCACATTTTACTCTTAGCTCATAGTATTTTTGTCAGAGTATATTTTAAAAGTGTAGAAGAATAATTGAGATTGTGATATATAAAGATTTAGCATAATAGTGCATATTATTTTATTAATGTATTTATGAAATAATTATTGTGAGATCGACAAAATATTTACATAAATAATATAGAATGTATATTTGTATTTTAATCTAAGTAAAAAGTAAGCTAGCTTAATAATTAAATCGCATTTTATATAAATTTTAATCTGAAATTTAATGTCATAAAATAACCAAATATTAAATATTGTTAGTATTTATTATTTAACATTATTATAGATTGTTTATTGTTACAAAGTTTATTCTGTATTTTAAATTGATTCCATAAAATACAATTACTATTTTAACGCAATTATACTTACTAGAATTAGGCAAAAATTAAGAATGAAACAATATTTACCTTTTAAATGTTAGTACATAATATTCTAGAATTGTTTACAATATGATTTATTTAATGCTCTCTTTGAATTGAAGAACGTAATGAATAAAGTTAAATATATGTTAGTTATTGCTGAAACCAAAAAAGTATAGGACCCAATTCGATACATTAACGGGTGCAAATTTTAGTTCGTTACAATATTAGGGCTGACATGTGTCCATATATTAGATGGTAGCCACGATGAAATCAACATGGCTATTTGTCAATAATCCGTTATATGAAGGCTGAAATAAGTTTGTGCTGTCTATGCTATTAAAATTTGCTGCCAACTTTTCGACAAAACCATAAAACGATATTACATCTCGATTTAATGACACGATAAAATTTATCATCTGGCCATGTTAGCCCTGAAGTTCGTAAATTCGATCGCAACACGCTAAGTCAACGTCAAAAATCGCTTTCAATTTGAGTGTTATTATACTTCTAGACTTATTTATCTCAAAGCCAAAAATATTAATGATAATTTTATAGATAAATATTAACACGTTTTAGTTTTTTTACTAATACGGTTTAAGGAATCTCCATTTGAGTAGCGACTTTTGATTTTGACTGTACACTCAATGTGTTAAGTTAAATGTTTGGTGAGTTCACATCATGAAGTCAGTGTTGAGACAACGTTAATAGTTTTTGTCTCTGAAGGTATTGAAATATTAATAACTGATGCTAGAAAAAGTTTAACTGTTGATTTTTTACATTGTTTTACACGCGAGTTCCTATTTGTTTATTTTTATATAATTTTAATGTCAAATAATAATTTAATATTTTCGTTATTAATAAAAATATTTGTAAGTTTTAAGCATGTCTAAGTGTTTGCATGTGTAAATTATCGAAGTTTTCAATAAAGTTACTAAAATATTCGGTGTTTTATTTCATTTTAACTACGATGCTTGTTTAGTGCATCGTCCCAATTGTCTTATGATACGCGAATGCGATGTACGATGTTCATACAATGAATATGATTTACGGTGGCGAATAAAAAAAACATATCGGCTGCCTTATCACGTAACTTGCAAGAGCAAAGCGATGGCATGAATTGCGCAAGGTTTGCTAAAAAAGAACTAATTCGTATTACGTTACAGCAAAAACAAAGCCATAGCAATCCGACGACTGTGCTGCCTCTATCGTACAAACGATGTACTAAAAGTGCATATAATCCCTTTGAGTTTCATACTTTTCGTTTCATTTTAAAAGCAAACATCTGTTTCACATTTTATTAGTTTCTTTTTTAGCTACCAAATTGTTTTTGGCGCTAATATCGTAGCAATAAATGCATTCTGCGATCAACGAACGATTGAACAGCTATCGCTTACATAATACGATGTAAAGCAATGGATCGCGCGTCCATGGCGTGATGACTGCGCCATTATAGATGATCGCTAATATTTACGTGATAAGGCAGCGGATATGTTACGCCTGCGAACTAAAGAGGTGAGATGATAAGTGTAGGGAATTATGAATGATGTGTAAAGTGCAAGGCTGTTTTAAATAGGGCTTATCTCTAGTTGTCATACTGGTAAATGTTATTTAAAAAGAACAAATAAAAGTCTTTCTTGTACTGCAGGGTTATTCGCGTAACTAAAATAACTCGTCCTCGACGACGAGATGGCAAAGATTTCGTCGTCCAGCTCACAGATGTTGAAAATAACAGTTCGTACTCACGCCGTCATCAGCGACGAGCGCTGGTGTCGTGTTATGATATAAGTGAATACCAATTATGTCACTCGTCGCTGATGCATCCATGAACTCGACGCTGTTGTTAAGGAGTGTTCTCAGAGTATTACACTTTTTGTCAGCACACGTGAACTGATTTTATATGCTATTTATATATCTACGTATTACTAGAGGTATATTAATTATTTAAAAAAAACGAGGAGTCCAGGCTGCGTTTAATATCTTTTAATATACAGGGTTGATTTGTAGTCACCGGCTAAATTTTTTTTACGTAATAAGTATAATTTTATAGAAACCATTTTTGCAAAAAAGGGAGTTATTTCTTTAACATGAAATTAATATTATTCGCTAACATACTAAGGACAGCATGGTCATTCTAAATTATGAATGAATACCATTAAAATAAAGACAACTACGCGCTACTACAAAACATCTTGCAGTACTACGTCGTAGTATTAACAATGAAATGCCGCGTCGTAGTAGCTATGTTCATCAACAGCGACTATTTATAAAATAGTTTATGGTGCCATATTTTTATTTTTTTATACTGAGCGATACTAAAATAAATATGCAGGTAGGTTTATACTGTATCAAAAAAAAAATTATTTGGCTGGTGGCTATAAAACAAACCCTGTATTTTTACAGGCAGCCCAAGTGAGTGACTGACAAACAACATACAGCCATAACTACTAGACGTAGAGAGCTCAAATTTGGAAAATACATTTATTAGGGGATGTAGGAGTGCATTAAGGAAGGTATACCCGAAATTCCTGTGGGAACGCAAAATATAGGACATTTCAGTTAGTATGAAAAATCTTATTACTTGAGAGCACCAATGTGAAACTTGGTAAAATAGTTCATCTATTTATTTTTTTACACTTTATTACACACAGTAAAACAGGAAGAATACAATAAAAAACAGAAAGTTAAAAAGGTACAATGTGCGGCCTTATCGCTATAAAGCGATATCTTCCCGACAACGCTGATTTGTAAAGAAAAAAGAACTGTATCAGCAGGTAATAACAAATCTTATGTTTTAATTTTAATATGGGTGTCCGTCACCTCAATGGGCGTCTGGTTGTATTATGGAACGGATTCCCGATATTCCAGACAGAATTCTTTAATTGACTTTAGTTTGTATGAAAAATCTTATTCCTTGAGTGCACGGATGTGAAACTTGGTATAAAGTTTCTTCAATGGGTGCCTGGTTGTATGACGGAAGGATTTTCTAAAATTCACACAGAAACGGTAGTTTATGCGCGTACGAAATTGCGGTCAAAAGCTCGTATATTGATAAAACAAAATGACAATCATTTTATTCACTACGTTTACTTATCCTAAGCGAAACGTGCAAACCGGTAAGCCACCGAAAAATATTCACGTTTAAGTCAACTTCTGAGCAAGGTTTTTCCGTGTTTCATAAGTATCTATTTGTTCGGCCCATTCTGTGACAAATGATTGACTATTTGGGTGGACTACTGTCCAACCAAACCTTGATACCATATTTTTACAGAGCTTTAGTTCTTTTAATGTTTAACAGGTCATAATTGTTAGCCTGCGCTGGATCACAATCTCACCTAATGTTGAGTGAGGATGAGGATGATGATAGAGCGATAGAGATATGGAGGGAATTAGATCTTCACAAAATAAAATTGGAAAACAGCGCTGAAGCGCAACGTAGTGATTCGCTAGTATTAGGTAAGGTGGACGCTGGCCTGACGGATCTTACGGTAAGCTGAAAAAAGATGTAAAACGCTTTTTTGAATGCCCGTATACACAGCAGGACCCTTACTTAAATTAAACATAAAAGGGTCTGGCATGAAAAATGTCCCACAGGCGTTTCCTCGTAAAATAATAATAATTTGAAAAAATAATAAATATTTTTTTAAGGTACTATACCTCTAATCAGGGCCGTTTATCATTGGTCTGAAGACCTTCAAACGGCTGAGGGTCCTGCTGGAAAATAACTTATGATATCTTTGCAGCAATTTAGGTACAATTTTTTAATTTATACTGTTTGGAAGGTACTAAATACTACGAACGTTAAAGTTTAGCTGTAGATCGAATTTCAGACAGGGTCCTGCTGCGTATACGGGCATCTTTTTTTATTCAGTGACTACTTACACCCACGTAATGGCCTCGATCTCACCTGATGAGATCTAAGTGAGAATGAGGTCGGAGATTCACACGAGTTCACGAAGGGACTGGGTCTTCATGAATCATTGCTGGAACACGTCACCGCGCTGGAGCGTTGATAATGAGAAGGGCGGTCGCTAGCCAGGCAAAGCTTGAAGGATTCCTACCACCAATCAAAAAGAAAACTTATCCTGGAGCGGTAGAGAATTTCATTGACGGACTTTGCTACTGTAGCTACTCGTACTTTTCAGATATCTCCACGCAGATGCCCTCAGACATGCTGAAGACTGAATCAAATACGAAAAACCAATCAAATCGAGCTGAAAGGGTGGTTCGATTCCGCTTTTAGATAAAATTTATCTATATTGTCGCGTTTATTATTTTTTTTTACTCTACGTTCAACTCTCTTATACAATGAGTCGTGAAAACTAGACAGCTATTTTTTACGGCCCAAGGCAGTAAATAGAATTTTATGGTATTTAGTGCACAAACTGATAATAGCTTAGGTTTGGGTGTCTGTACTTGTATTTAGTTTCAATTTCAATCCATTTATTGATGATTCCTGTTGATATTCTAGTGATCGATGCTAGGATTTAAAAAAATGTTAGTAATCAAATTTCAGAATTCGGTACTGCATGTTATCCTCCTTTACTAGAACTAGTAATCCAGCTGAGTCATTCGATTTCACCCATGGACGGTTTTGCCAAACGAACGTGCCGAATATGTGTTCCAATCATTTGAACCCAAATTGTGTAGGTAGGTACTCCAAAAGTGTACCATTGTGAAAATATTTGAGTTTTTTCCTTTTTTTCTGAAAATCCAGTTTTCAGCCATCGATTGTTAAAAAACTAATTGTCCGATTTCAATTATATTTTCAATTTTGGATAGATGATTGTTTAATGATTCAAAAACAACAGCTAAATTGTTTCAGATTTATTCCAAACAAAAGCTAAAGGACATCTTAAAATAGAAAAAAAAATGGAGATACGTTTACCAAAACAGCTTGTATCTCGAAAAAAGTGATTGATTTTTCATGCTTTACAAAGATTTTGACACCGAAACGTCAGCGTCTAAATTATACGCATTCTTTGTGTATTCCTTTAGAGGATTTAAAACAAAAGGTTTTTAATTTTGTTTTTGACTTTTTCTCTGCAACTGTGCGATTAAATGGTACACTTTTGGATCACACAATTTGGGCTGCAATTATTGCAAACGACGTCCCCTACGTCACTTTAAAATCTAAATAAATCTTCCGGTCTAAATACCAATAAACCTGTATAAATTCCTAGACAATAAAGATAAAATATAGAAATAGGTTAAAATCAAAGCCAATAGACTAGTTACTTATTTAATTATTTGCTTAAACAATCTCTTTAATCGCGGAAACATTTTCTTTCCCGAAATTCATGGAAAAGTTTCATCGTAACAAGTATTAACAAAGTAAATAATCATCGTTAGGACATAAAAAAGTTGAACTAAAAGTGCTTCATGTAAAAACTTGTACTTCGTGTGCTTAAATAATCGAATGAAACAACCGAGCGAGTTAATCGATACTCCTGCCACGCGCCACGTCATCGCGCCAGCCCACCCCTAGCGTTAGCGGCAAAATCAATAATGTGCTTGTAAACAACTCTACATGTGACAAGTCTTTTTGTTATTTTTAAACCTTTCAATACAACTACGTTCATGTTTTATGTATTAATTTGTCGTTTTACATTCTAGTATTTTCGTATTTGTGTGTTTTAGCGTGATTTAGATTAGCTAGCTATGGATTCCGCTAATGTAGGCTACTCTTATCAACTACCATCGGGTGGTTGGAATAACAAAATTCGCAACACTTTATCGCAGTTTAGCGATTTATTTAGCGAGTTTAATAAGTATATTGCTCCTGCATATCACCATGATCGATGTGAGAGGTATGTTCTGTGTCATATTTATTTAAACATATTATGTATAATTTAAACTATAGGTATCAAATGCTTATGTGTTTTAATCGTTGTTTATAAAAGCTTCAGAAAAACTCCTTAATAATCGCTGTTTTAGAAACCATTCAGAGTTTTAACTTGTTATAATTTAAAAAAATTAGTGATCTGAAAAATATTTTTTTGGCGCCAAATCCATAATCTAAAGGTTGCCTAAATAAATTAAATTTAATGAACCATCGCGTCATAATATTCAGTAGTAGGAAGGAAGGTACGCTCTGAACACAAGTAAATTTATTGCGCAGTATTCGAATTCACGAATCAAAAGGATGACGATAACTTCAGGGCGAATTATAAGCGCGAGCAGTGTTTACCTACTTCATTGTTTTGATAAGAATTATCTAGGCAATAATACCTAATGCCCTCGCAAAAATGTTTGCACGAACAGTGGGTCAGTCTATACCCCACTTTTAATTCAATAACTCCAATAGATACTCGAGATTTTAAAATAAACTCAATCTACGTACTAAAAAAATGCTTTACATAAGTCCGATTTTAATCGAATGTTTTTAAATTTAATTGCTTGGAAGCTGTATAGTGCCATCACTAATGACTTGTCACATGGGACAAAGTAGATTGTAGTTTAACTTGTTTATGGTTAGTCGGCTGTTATTGATAATATTCGAATTTATGTGTTTTTTTTTTGTATTTTGAACAGGTCCGTTCCTATGCGAGTATACACGATGCACAAAGGAGAGTTCGTGATGGTTATAGTCGCGTTCTTGGCTATCTTTGGATTGGGAGTTTTCATAGGATTAGCCGGTAAATAGAAAAAAAAATCGAATTTGTTTCTTTTTAGTGTAGTCCTCTGTAGTGGCTCCACCTGCTGTAAGTTTATTTATTTATTTTACATTAATAACATCGAGATAGCATTAGATGAAACCAACACCATTTATTTGCAAGGCGGATTAAGGTACGCCCACACTATTTCGGGCCGCAGCGAGCAGAGTGGGCCGTAGCGCATCGCAAAATGCTTACTTATTACATTAGAGACAGTCTACTCCTAGACGTTGCGTCACACTCGTTCGCTAGCACACTGCGACGGGGCGCAATGGGCGGTCGGGGCGCATCGCACGCAATCCAAAATCCTCGGCGGCCCCGGCAATTTGTGCGATAGTTCTTAAACAACTTATACGAGTGACACAAGATTACACCACTGCACAACGGTCTCCGTGATGCAGTGGTCTACACGCTTCTACGCCAAACGTGAGCTCGCGGGTTCGATTCTCGCACGGAACGAAAAAAAAGCTTGATCTGGGTGTTTATCTATCTATTTATATTGTAGCCCGACATAGTATGCGCGTACCTTTACACTTCAATGTTATTATCAAAAACGTACGCAAGTACTTACTGTAGGTATATTTTTAAATAAGAACTTAATTATACTTTATATTTATTACATATATTGTACGAAATGACACCCTTTGACGCATATAATATCCTCTACCCTAAGGTTTGTCTGGAAGAGATCGCTTTTTTAGCGATAAGACCACCTCTTGTATCAACCCTAAATTTGTTCTCTGTTGATTATCTGTATATTTATAGTTGTACAATAAAGAGTTATTATTATTATTATTATTATTATATTCCAGGACCGTGCCCGACCATCACGACAACCGTGGCGGCGTCGAGCACGGTCACGAACAAGAGCGACATCTACCGCGGAGTTCTGCACCTGCACTCGCCGGCGCTGGGGCTCAGGTTCCAGCAGCTATGGCTGACCGCACAGATCATGACTAATAACGATGATGGTCGGTGTACTTAGTAAATTAAAATTTCGCCAAAATTAAGTTAAAAAAATATTTTTTTTAACAAAATTACGACGACCGGCTGGTGTAGCGGTAATATACATTGCCTTCTATGCCAGAGGTCCTAGGTTCGAATCCCGGCAGCGTGATGAACACAGATATTAGTCGTCAAGTCATGGATGTTTATACGTTTATTTAAGTTTATTCTAATAAAAAATATGTATTTATTCCATATGTATGTGTATATATTTCTTAAGTTTATCAGTTATCTAGTATCCATAACACAAGTTCTTTAAGAAACTTAATTTGGGCTAGATAATGTTGTGTGAGTGTCAGAAATATTTATTTATTTATTGAAAACTTGTGTTATAGTTATTAAGGTCGATCTTCACTTGCCCGTTAATTCACAGCGTGAATTCGCGGCGCTATGTTTTTTAACTTGTCGGGAAGTAGCCGCGAACTCCGCGAAAGACCGTTTACGATGTCTGTTCGCTGGAGTACCCGACAATAGTGAAGAACGACCTTTAGATAAATAAACTAAAAATATAAACATAGCTAATAAACATAAATAAATTACAAGATTACTGTGTTAACCCTGTGTTTATCTCATCACACAAATATCCGTAATCGGGATTCTAAAGCAATATTTAAATCTAAAGTAATAAGTAACGATGATATCGGTTGAGTAATTTTGATGCAATGGTTTCAATGGTAAAGAATAACTTATGAGAACTATATTTTTATTATTTTTCAGAGGAAATATTCGACAAAAGTTTTCAAATTAGCATATCGATAAATGGAGTGTTGAACGATCACACGCTCACAACTTTAGTACCTGCAAGTGAAGCTACTAATAAGTAAGTTACCTTTTTTTTTTTATAAGTGACTAAACCCGCGTTTGACCTCAGTCTCACCTGATGGTAAGTGACGATGAGGTCGAAGATGAAAGCACACGGGTTTAGGAAGGAACTGGCTCTTTATACAATATTGCCGGAACACATTACCGCCGGAGCGGTAACATTTGGCGGCAGACTTTATATAAAGTTATTACCTTATTATACCTTATTTATTGTCCCTGTTTTGGGATGCTTCTTTAATCATACAAGAAAAAATGATGTGCTATAATTTTTATAATGATACCTAGGTACAGTCTGCAACAGAATTATGTATACCACCCAGTCTCCCGCACGCAAACAATATGCATGCAAATTGTATAATTCTGTTGCAGACTGTACATAAACTAACATATTGCATTTAAATCAGCAAGCAGGAAACATATTCTACTAGCAGCTTCGCGATTTTACTCGTGAATCGTCGTCGTATCCATTTGAACTTTTAAGTTACGTACTAGGTATTAAAACATTGAAAGTTAACTTAATAATGATTAAAGATTTTGCATTTATAGTGCTCAATTATTCTTAAATAACCAACCAATTTTTAAATTTTAAATTGAAATTTATTATCTCATTTTTTCGCTTATTTAAGTTAACTTAATAATTAAGAAGTCCTCCACGCTCGGCCTATTTCCGTGCCTATACCGGGTATAGTGTAGAGCGCGCTCGTACGCATTAGTATACATTCGTTCCGCTACACGTATCAAATAATGCTAATGAGGAATTTTCTGACAGCTCATAAAAATTTGTTCAAAAAACCTCTATATAGTGCACTTTTAAAAAGCCGAAGGCGTTAAGTCATACTATAATGTAGGTAAGTGGTATCTACCATCGAAGGTTATTTATATTTATAAGGTTAATTATTCAATTTCTGATACAGACGTCAATTAATTTATTTTACTTTTAAAAACGCAGTGTGGAATAAATTTCTATGACAGACAAGACTTCGCCTTTTGTAAAGCGCCATCTATCGAATCCTTTTGTACCATTTTTTTAATGAGCTGTCAGAAAACCTCTCATTAAGAAGTCGAACAAATTTTTGCCATATCCCGTACCGCGGTTTACGGACACACGTCCATAAGCTTTTTCTGACGTCATAATGAGATGCGTGATTACTGTATTAATTAAACATTACAACAAAATCTTAAGTGGTGATGAAGATAGATGATTTAATAAGGAAAATACAATTTCATATAGTTTTCTTGGGATTTCATGTATTTTGATGATGTAAGAGATTTTTGTGCACCTTGGTGAGCTGGCGCTCCAGGGGTTATAGTAACTCTAAAATTTTTAAAACTTGATCTAGATAAACCAAAAAAATGTGACACATTAAAGTTCATAATTTGAAAAGAAGATCCTTTGTCAACTATGACCCGTTTACTTAAAGATTGGACCTCGCTGTAATTTAACTGATAAAAAATCTGAATTTTTATTGCACAACATACTCACAGACGCCAGGTCCAAGTTTATAGTAAACGTGGTATATGTAATATTGTCTTAAGTTTTCGCGATTCATACTATTAAATAAAACACTTTTTAACCGGATTTATCAGTCCGGATTTATCCGATATAGCAGTCGCTCGTGACCACGGGGTCTGAAAAGACACCGAAACGTCGAGTCAAAATTTAAAATGTAAATATACGCGATAAATCCGGTTAAAAAGTGTTTTATTTCGTGGTATATGTGTCGGAAATAACAAAACGAAAAAGAAGCGTTATTCAAAAAACACGATAGAATGAATCACTGCACAGTTACTTAGTACCGAGCCTAAGTGCCTGGGTATAACCCTGGCGTAATCACAACAAAATCTTTATTCGCGAGGCTGTTCCGTCAATAACTTTACAGTTACAATTACAATGCTAACTCAATTAATCTCGAGCTACTATAGACTGTCAGTTTAAGATACGTCCGCACGCCCAGTCTTCCGAACTGTATCTGTCACTTGCCATCATCCTATTTCAAGATATATCCGCGTCGCTGCAATCAAATGCCGAACAGCCATTCATTGCAAATAGCCATTCAGCGCCCTCTATAACATACTACCAACAAACTTCCGTTACCATGAAGTCATACAAACATCTTAATATCGCTAACTTATCGTTTGCTCCGACATATGCATAATTGCCTTTTAATATTCCAGGACACGACATTTAAAATGTAAGGACCAAGTGTGCAAACCGGTACTAGTGCTGCACCTCGGTTCGCTCGAGTTCGTGCATTACGTACTGAACATTCAGATGCATGGCCTTCAGGAATTTCATAAACGATATTTTATAAGCGAGATTTTCTTCTATGTGAGTATATACGAAATATGCTGTTCAACTATTTCTTTAATCTACTTAATATTATTTTTTGGTTAGGGAACCTCGTGAGGGCCAAAATGACGAATAAGACAGCGATTTTATATGACCAACTTTGGCGTTGGGGTAAACCTATCTGCCTCAGACGTCAGTGGTTGCGGGTTCAATACCCTCACGGAACCAGAAAAAAATAAAAATGTTCCGTGTCTGGGTGTTTATCTATTTATGTATTTATATTCTAGGTTCCCCCTAGTTCGCCATATGGTATCCCATAACGCAAGCTATGCTTACTTTGGGGCCATGTAGTTGGTGTGATTGTCAGTGGATTGTATTTATTCATTTTTATTTTATCACCCTCGCGTGCGCACGCAGTTTTACCCCAATTTTTTTGTCGACTCTCCAGTACGATCTCAGGTCTTTATCGACTCGTCTATTTACGAATGTTCGCATACTTAGTATGCGGTACGTCGCATTTTTACCCTTTATGTTATAACTATAACCAACTCAAGATTATAAAGCCTTTGAAATAATATTATTACCAAGTCTGTAAGACCGGAACTTTCAATTAACTGTGACTATACATTTGTCGCTAATATACAACCTGCTGATGTGAATGTCATACTAATTTGATACTATGTTTCTTATTACAGTTTAAGACATATAACCCTGGGTTTACGCAAATGGAGACCTGGTTTAGGTTTATATTTCTTTTGACGACTTTTATAGTGACGGTAAGTTATATAAATCAGTAAAAGGCCACTAATTGGCTCAAGGTGACATTGAATATTTAAAACAAATTAAAATTGAATTATAATGTTTTCAGTGTTGGTTTGCGCATACGTTAAAAAAGTACTCTTCCCAAGATTGGGCGATAGAGCAGAAGTGGCTCTCGATGTTGCTTCCTCTGCTGCTCCTCTTCAACGGTAAGTTCTATGAAAGAACATAAATACTTATTTAACCCTTTTACGTAAAATTTAACTTACAACTTGAGGAAAACATAAAGTACATACATACATAGCTTCACCCTGTATCCCTTATGGGGTAGGCAGAACACCAGAGGTTATAATACCATCTGATGTCACGTTTGACTTTGGATGTATTATTATATTGATGAATAGAGACTATTGCAGTGACAGGGGGTCAGCCTATCGCCAAAAAAACGCCAGTAAAACCTCTGTCCCTTAACTGACTTTTACAGTATGCACGGGAAGATAAGCAGCTGGTATATTCTATGTTTTTCTTTCGCTCCCAGTCCAGCATGGAAGCAACATATAGTGTTTTTACTTTATGATTATAAGATCTATAAAAAAACTGAAAAATCGTAAATGGTCAAAATTATGAATGGAGAAAACTTAATACAATCTTTTACTCTCCATTCTCGATTACGCTGATGCCAGCTACCACGACCTGACAGAAGAACTTTTAAATAAACTTGAGCGGCTCCAAAATCTTTGTTTACGCTTCATATTGGGCTTACGTAAATATGATCATATATCCGAATTCCGCACTAAACTCAAGTGGCTCCCGATTCGCCTTCGCCGGGATACTCATATTCTATATTTACTGTACCGCGTGCTGTTTAATCCTGTGGTTCCAGGCTACCTAGGAGATCAATTCCTTTTCCGACGTGAAACTCACAGTAGACATCTACGTTCCACTAATAATTTAATGCTAAGCACTCCTCTCCACAAAACGCACTGTTTTAACGAGTCCTTCACAGTGCGAGTAGTGATCCTGTGGAATAAGCTTCCTTTCGAAGTAAAATATGCATCCTTATTAAACTCATTCAAATTTAAATTAAAAAAATATTACCTTTCTCCGATTGAAAATTAGAAGAAGTATTTTATTAAGTAGGTATTTTATTATTATTTATGTATGCTTATTTATTTATATATATGTACATGTTGTAGGTATATATTTTATTTAGTTACCGATGTATTTATCATTATGTATATATTGTATTATTTTTTATGTAGTATTTATATTCATAAAACTAAACATAAGCTTTATTATTGCCGATGTTTGTACAGTTTCTTTTTTTTTCTATACAGCTGGGGTTGTCTGGTAGAGATCGCCCATTGTACCATTCTTAAGTTTGTCGTATTATTGTATTTTTTTTTTCTTTTTTTGTAATGTGTGCAATAAAGTGTTAATAAATAAATACAATATTATTGGGAAAAGCGATCTATTCAGCTACTCAATAAATAAAGATGGTTTTGAAGGAGCTGATTTACCACTACCAAGAAAAAGAGCTCTGATCACTTGGGAATGACAATATCCCGTGAAAGGTGAAAGAGTTACAGTCGTACATATTACTTAGTTGGTAGTATTAACTTCATTTTCAGATCCAATATTCCCCTTGAGGCTAGTGTCGGCGGGTTTCTTCGCGCCACTCATCGACTCCATATTTCAAACTACCTTCTTGTGCGGAGTGATGCTGTCGTGGTTGGCTTTGTATCATGGGATCAGACAGGTAAATATTGTGAATTTATTTGATTTTCTACTAATAATACATACATACCTACACGCCTGTATCCCTTATGGGGTAGGCAGAACACCAGAAGCTATAAAACCATCTGATGTCGCGTCTGACAAATTTGGAGGTATTAAAATGATGGAGAAAGACGTTTGCAGTGACAGGGGGTCAGCCTATCGCCCAAAAAAACCACTAATGAAACGACTGTCTCTTGACTGGCTTTTACAGTATGCTTGGGACAAGAAGCAGCTGGTACATTCTATGTTTTTCTTTAGCTCCCCCTCCAGCATGGAAGTCAATCAATAAAACAAATAATAATAATATTTAAAATGTCAAGAGCTTAATTGTATTTATTTCTTGAAGTGTTAAATGGTTGCTGTTTTTTGCATTGAAATGTTAAGAAATATATGCTATTATTATGTTATATCAATGGCATTTTTTTATATTATAGTCGTAATATTAACATCTGATCCACCCACCGGTAAGTGCTATCCGGACCGAAGGATATAATGCGTTCGCAACACAAAATCCGCGGCGGATCATACGGCCCGCTGCGCCCCGGCACAGTGAGCGATACTTAGTGATAGCAAAAACTCAAGCCTTTTAGCCACAAAAAAGCTTTCAAGCCTTTTATAAGGGCTCTTAGTATACCTGTTTTAAGGCGGACGCAAAAACAGGACTACTAAGAGTTGCTTATTAAAAAAGGACTTGCGCCTTTTTAAAGCCTTAGGCTTTTTTTTTACTCAAGCCTTTTTGAACACTAGCGTCAAATGAAAAAAAAAGCTTTAAGTCTCTTTTGTGGATGTGGTAATAATGTGGAGGCACTATTGATTAAAGATCAATGTTATGTTATTTTTATTTACAATAAGTAGGTTTACTCGTACATGATTGAATTAAATGTAATAAAGCAAATGTTTATGACCGAAATTTAACAAATGCATTTTGCACTCATTTTAGAGCTCTAGTTCTTAAAACCTCTAAATAATTAATTAATTTAAAAGAAGTTGCCTTAAAATAAAAGAAGCTACAGCTAGAAGCTTCCCGCCCAGATAATTTCGCCGATGTGAGCAAGCGAAATTACGTTTAACGGGTTTACTTTCAAAAAATATAAATATAAAAAAAAAATTCTTTACTCATCGTATAAGAGAAAACCGCTATATGTTTTATGTAACTTTTATATATGTAGCATTTCGTAGTAACATCCGTTTGAAATGGTAAATTAGTGTTATGATTGTGACCTTTTTTATCGAGCCAATTTTCATTAATCATGTTTCTATCATTACACAGCGGTTGGTTATGGTATTTTTTTTCAGACACAACATGTACACGTTACTTGATATACAGGGTTGATTTGTAGTCACCAGCCAAATTTAAATGTTAGTTTCTTTGATACGATATAAACGTACCTACATATTTATTTTAGCGTCGTTCAGTACAAAAATGTAGAAATATGGAACCACAAACTTTTAAAAAAATAGTCGCTGTTGATGAACATATCTACTACGACGCGGCATTTCCTTGCTAACACTACGACGTAGTACTACATAATGTATGTAGTAGCGCGTAGTCATCTTTAATTTTAGAGTGACCATGCCTTGGTTAATATGTCAGGGGATCAATTAATTTCCCTCCCAGTCCAGCATGGAAGATTACTTATATTATTACTTAAATTTTTTAATTTCAGAACGAGCGTAGTTTCCTTACGTTCTACCTGTTCAAAGTGCTGGTGGTGGGGGGCGTGTGGCTGCCGGCCGTGGTGGTGGCGAGCTGGCAGCGATACGACGCGTTCTACGACCCCACCTATGATTACACCGAAAATTATAACTACCCGGTGAGTTTTTAAGGAATGACTGAAAAAATATGCTAAACAAAAATCACCCGACCAGGACTTGAACTTGGGGCTTCTCGTTTGCTGGACGAGTGTTCTTCCACTGAGCTACCGGGCCCTGGCGACGCCATCGAAATTACTGATCATATTCTTGTTTTTTATTTAGCATATTTTTTGAGTCATATAAGAATAATTTGAGCATTATTAAATGCAAAAACTTATAAGTATAAAAAATATTCTTAACAAATGTTTATTTTGCATTTCATAATATGATTATATGATTTAATAGACAAAAACAACAAATAAAATCGATTTTGTTAAGTTCCAGTGTAGGACACGTAATACTTTTCGTTGATTATATAAACCGTTCCATTAAAACACTTCAATTTGGGTTCTCTTGGATTTATCGTTGAACTTCTTTGGCTTCAAAAGCGTGGAATTTCGCAGTCGAGCTGGAGAATTTTCGTCACGTTTTCTACGGGTGCTATTTACATTCAAACAAGATGGACATTTCAGCGACGAAAGCTGCTCTTGATTAATGGCAGAAGTATTATTCAAGCATTTCAAGCAATATCGATTGTTGCAAGTCTGACATTTCAAATGATTATTTTCAGCTAATATAGTAGTACACCCAATGCAATTCAAATTAGTTACTTTTTCGAACTATTAAGGTTTAGCTATTCAGTTTAACATAGCGCCCTCCATCAGTTATCAATCTTAATAGCAATTAACGATTAGCTTCCTGCTAGCCCCAATAGATGGCGTTGTAAATAATTATTTGGCAATATGATACTTAATTTCGTTGGCCAGCGGCACGTTCCCGTGGACGAGTGGTCTAAGCGCTTACACTTAATCCGAAAGTTCTGGGTTCGAACCCGATAGCGGCAGGTGTTTTTGATACTAATATGAAAGCATGTATCAAAAAGGTAATCAAACACTCACAGCAGAGCGAGATGGAAGTCCGTCTAATTCCAAGATGGCCGCGACCTTAAATGGAATGTTCCCCAGGAGTAAGCAGGAGCCACCGATGTTTCGAAATTTGATGCCACAATACTCAGTTATTTAGCAGAATAATAATCCGGAGACAGACTGTCAGCAGCGTAAGACACGCCCACTCAACACGAAGTACACGTTAAGAAAATTTACAAATTTCTTTTAAAAATAGGGAATTCTGTTAAAAAATTAAGTACCTACCTACTTTTATGACATAATTCATGATGAATTATTTATTACAGACAAAAAAATCATCGAAGTTTTAAATAAAATTGAATATTACTTTGTTCTCAGCTGGTAAGGCTATTGTTCTTCTGTGCACTCGCGTTCTACTTCCTGTATTTGCTGGTACTCATTGTGAAGGCATACAGCGATCTCAGGAATATGCCGTTCTTTGGTAAGTACCTACTACCTACATCGTAAAGTATTAATTGTTGTTGTGCTTGGTTGGGATGAATTCTATTTTCTTATCGCCGTTCATATACAGGGTCCTTTTAAAATAGTGCTAAAAATTTTAAGAGCAGGGTAAGAATTATGTGTGACTATAAACGATTTATTTATTGCTATGTTTTGTTCAATTAATTTATTTATCTACATTAAACTCCTACATCCTTTTAAAATATTAAGCACTATCTTAGTAGGACCCTATATAGATCAGAAGACATTTTGAAATTTTCCAAGGCAAGGAATCGATTGGGAAACGCAACTAACCGAAGATAAATAAGATACAAGTTTACCCACCGATGGCTGTACCAAGTTATAGCCGCACTCCAGTTATTATTAGTCGTATTAAATCCACTATACAGGGTCCTGCCTGATAAATTAGTTCAAAAACTTATAAGAGCAGGTAAAAGATGACGGTTTATTTTAAGATTTATAATTAAAATTTTTAAACTATTCTAAGTGAACAAATTTAAGTAAAATCTTTAATTTACAACTAAATTTTTACTTCCATTTAGAATTACCTTAAATGCTGGGTAATTGTGTCGTAATAACAGCTCATTCCATGCTAAGTAAGCCACGCCGTCTCCCGAGCGCCGTGCAATGACCTTATAATAAATAATAATAATATGATTTATTGTCACATAAAACACATTACAAGAGAAATTATTAACTAGGTAGTATTTAGTCAGTTTATGCGGTGGGTTACATTCTATTCAATGCATTTTATTTAATACAATACATTTCAATTAAAAGCAGAAAAATAAATTGAACATAGGAAAACACATCAAAAAAATACAATGAATTTAAATGCCGAAGTAAGAATCACAAATTCTCAAAAATAAAAGAAAACACACTTATATACTTGACTAGGTATAAACAGAATACCTACCTACATGGGATTATAAACTATATTAAAATTACTAATTTTACACACATATTACTCGGAAAAGCAGAACAGAGTAAATAAATTAATTAATAGCAATAAATAACAGAACAAAAACACAGTTGTGTATTGTTACACAATTAGTAGACAAACAGGAGCAAGTACGGTTAGTGCTTAATTTTAAAAAGGAAATGTTTTTTGTTGTTGAAAAATGTTGGAAATGCCTCTTTCCCTGTCGTGCAGGATTGTTTTAGTTAGGTCATTTTTAACTTATTTAATAAATAATCATTTCAATAGACGACCGGCTGATGTAGCGGTAACATACATTGCCTTCTATGCCAGAGGTTCGAATCCCGGCAGCGACGGATATTTGTGTGATGAACACAGATATTAGTCGTCAAGTCATGGATGTTTATATGTTTATTTAAGTTTATTCTAATAAATAAATTGTATTTATTCAATACCTATGTATGTTTATATATTTCTTAAGTATATCAGTTATCTAGTATCCATAACACAAGTTCTTTAAGAAACTTAATTTGGGCTAGATAATGTTGTGTGAGTGTCAGAAATATTGATTTTATTTTTATTTTATTAAAATAAATAGATGGACACTCTTTTACATCTTAAAATGAAACTTAATTTTTGTTCACTAAAAAGAATTTAAAATTTTTATTAAAGTCAAATAGTATATATTTTTTTATAATTTGTTCCGACACATCATTCTTAACCTGCTCTTAAAATATTTTGAACTAATTTATCAGGACCATATTCAGGGAAACTGGTGGGTCACTTTTGAAATTCGAGGACATGACAGTTTGAGTTCATATATGAAGAGAAAAAATATAATAAAAATTAAATATTAATTATTTACTGAGTAAACTTAACCGAAAGTCAAAGAATCGATTACGCAACGTATGGTTACACTAGCGTTGGCAGCGATCCGCGTGACAGGTCTCGTGCCGCGATTGTCTCAGGCGTAAGTAAATTAAATAGTAACAAAACTCTATTTACTTGTAGGGAATTCTAGTGAAAAAATAAGTACCTACTTTTATGATACATAATAGATGATTAAACGAACTTCTAAGTGAAGTTCTATCGCTATTATATGAGTCGCTTCATTCGAAGATATTATATAACAGGTAGTCCTTTTTAGGTACTAGGTAACTTCGCACAATTTAAAGTATCATAAAAAAAAACACTGTGGCGGGGCGCCGCGTGGCATGATCCACCCGGTTCGCGCCAAGCCCTCATTCTTTAGAGACCCTAAACGAAACTTTTAAATGGGTTCCGTGGTGGGTGGGTACGTCATATCTTCGAATGAAGCGACTCATATAATAGCGATAGAACTTCACTTAGAAGTTCGTTTAATCATCTATTATATTTCGTCGCTTCATTCTTCAGATATTATATAACAGGTAGATTTTCAGAGATAGAAAGTTTTGTTTAGGTATATACTTGGAATTGAAATAAGTAAAGATATAAATATGTAATTACATATTTTATTATTATAGTACTTAATAATTAGTATTATTGCATAATGAGCTTCAAATAATCTTACTTTATTTGAGTTGCTAGAAATTATAATCAGCTTAAATTAATGAAACTTAGTGATAGTCTATTTATAGACACATAATTTTTAATGTAGTAATTTACTTAATATCAAAATACGTAATATTCAATAACTATTTTTAATATTAGGTTAAGTATTGTTAAGTATCGACAAAGCAAAGTTATTTTGTTGATCATCTAAAGGCCGATGGTAAAACTTTGCGAACACCTGTGAGTTTTGTGTCCACCCGGCCGTTTTTCGAATGACATCGACACTGATACCGGCCGCGCGCGCGGCTGAGGTTGACGCGTGTCGTGTGCTGTGCGCACTAAAACGCTCATGTCAATGCCACTCGTGGCGAGCGTTTGCTTAATCCATCGACTTAGCGTCTGACTTGATGCAGTTCTGTGGGGAGCTTTGAATGTTACGAAGAGATTCCCGGAGTTTGAACCTCAGATATTTTTTGTAATAAAAATATATTCTTTTAAAGTTGATACTGGGCATATGTTGATATTGCTTTGAAAGTTTGAGAAGAGGGAGAGATAATAAGGGCTGTTCACGATTTGGAGCGGAAGTCTTGATTATATCTGTTATAATAATATTTACTTTATCAGATTGAAAAACAATATTTTCTAATTTAATTAAAGACAATGTCTGTACTCTTTGACCGGTACATAAAGCTAATAATGTAACGAGTTTTTTTTTTTTTGTAATATTTTCTAATGATAAATTAATATTTGGATACCAAGAAGACAGTTGATTTAGTACTAAATTTGGATCCCAAGTAAATGAATATTTAGGCTTAATAGGTTTAGTTTTATAGGCTCCTTTTAAGAGGCGTTTAACACAACTATTATCACTTATCTCTTCTCCTAATAAAAGAGATAATTCAGATCGATGCGTATTTAATGAACCGTTAGAACATCCCTTATTAAATTGCTCGTTTAAGAATCAAAGAACTAATGGAATGGATTTTTCGAAACTATTAATTCATAACCACACTTCTTGAAACCATAACTTCAATGAGACGTTGTACTAGCGAATAGTAGTGTCTGCGAGCGAGGCGAGCATCAACGTGAGAGCCTCTGGTGGGCAGCCGCGCCGGCTGAACGACGCCCGGAGAGCCTCGCGGCACCCAGGGTAAGGCTGGAGTGCAGTGGGTGCTGACTCCATGGCTGAGAAGGCCAGAAGGGGAATACAAGTACCCCTTCGGCTTTATCATCAATGATTTTTCGTAAACATTTTAATACAAGAGAAAAGGGAGGAAATGCATAAAAATCCAAGTCAGCCCAGCTTATTGTAAATGCATCAACTGCGACTGCATCAGGTTCAGGCTTCTAGGTGACAAATAATTTACATTTGGCTCGACTTGAGAACAAGTCGATCTTAATGGGCCCGAAACTATTTACAATAAGTTGGAAAGCGCTATCCGAGAGGGCCCATTCAGTATCAGGGTTAAGTTTTCTGGACTCTTTCTTTCTTTCTTTTCTTTTTCTTCACTAGCTATACTTTTGAGACCTAACAAAACCGCGAGTAATTCTAAAAAGTTAATATTATTTTCTTTTTCACTGTTCGTCCATGAACCACTATATTTATTATTTTTGCATACTGCTCCCCAGCCTGTCCTAGATGCGTCGGTGTAAATTTCTAACTTATAATTTTGAGTAATGATTGGACAAGAAATAATATTAATATTATTTTTCCACCACCATAAATCTTTTAGTAATATCTTATTGAGATTCATTTTTGCCTCATAGTTTCCTCCGAACTTATTTAAGGCTAAAAAATTTTGTCTCTCTAATATTTTTGTATATAAGAATCCATATTTTGTGGCTGGACAGGCTGCGATCAATACACCTATAAGTTTAGCGAAATTTCGTATTGAACAAGTTTTAAGATTAATGTACCTATTTATTAACTGTGCAATGTTATTCCGCTCATCGCCAGGTAACGTAATAGACATCTGTTCTGTGTTGAACATAAAACCTATGAATTTGATTGACTTTTTTGGTACAATGTGACTTTTATCGAAATTTACAAGAAAACCTAGACAATGTAATAACTTCAAAGTTTCTCTTACATTAATCATGCATTCTTCATATGTATCTCCAATAAGAAGATCGTCTTAATAGGTAGTAGACTTAAAACCTTGTTTTCTCAAATGACTCATTACTTCACGCATAATTTTTGTAAATACCCACAAAGCTATCGATAATCCATACGGCATTGCTGTGAACTCGTAAGTGATCGGCTCAGACGAATCATTTTCTTGGAATTCGAATCGTAGGTACTTTCTGTTTTATAAGATTCCATTTTAAAATGTACTTTTGTTACGAACTTGTTTAAAGATTTTAAATTTAGTATAAACCTTTTTTCTCCGTTAGGTTTCGGAGCTAAAAATATATTTGAAATACATTGATCATTTGAAGGAGAACAAGGTTTTATAGCCCCTAAGTCAAATAATTTATTTATAGCTATTTTCATGTCTCGTTTTTCACATGATGACAAATTATTTTTAGGAATAGAATACTGACAAATTTGAGTATCGAATGGTATTCTAAATAAATACTTTAGCCACTTCAATATAACTTCATTTTTAGTTATTTTTGTCCAACAATCATAAAATAAATTAATTCGACCTGCATGTACCTTGATTAATGTTGGGTCGGAGCACGCATCCTGGATGAAGTCTGCGGCTGGAACTTGGCGTTGAACGCAGAGTTCGATTGTGGGCGCTGCTGTGTTTGAGCTGCTATCGGTTTCCTCTGACCTCCGCGCCCCCCCCTGAACGACGGGTAACGAGGAGGTCCTGTCCAGTTTCCCTGCTGAGACGACCGGTTGACCGTTGATATTTGAGAGGCGGCTGTTTTGGCTGGGCCTTTTTTAATTAGGGCTCCCTGCTTTTCAATGGCTTTACTTGCCTTTATTTTTTCCGGCACTGAACTTCCGAATAAAGTTTTGTCTCTTTCGGAGTCTTGTATAACATGTTTAAAGTTTGTATCCAAATTCGGTAAAATCAGTTTTACCCTATCTTTGGTTAACATAAAGTGGAGGTCTGATAATAGGCGGCATCCATCACTTACGTGACGGAGGGCCTTCATTTGTTTTCTTCCTTCCCAAGGAGGACGTCAATCCCTCGATTTATGGCGGTAATACCGTACCCCAGCTGTTGCTGAAAGTTTTGGTTTTTTTTTTTTTTTGTCACGTGCTCGTGCTATGTCAGTTATGGCTGCCAAGATTTCCGCATTTAATTTTGGGGCTTGCAAGTTTTTGCAGTTTTCGGGTACCGTATTTTCTATGGTTAATTTATCTTTGTCTTCTTTGGACAGTCCTTTTCTTAGTAAAGGTGTCCATAAAATTGAGAGCGCATCGTGTATTTTAGCGCCAAATTCGGGTGTATCGGAATTTGCAGCTCCAAGTGCAGTAAGCAGCTCTGGATCCAGATCGGGATTAGGTTCTCCCGATATACCTGGTGCGTCTTGTGATATTGACGGCTCCGGATTAGGGAGCGTCTTTGCAGATAGCTTTTGATCCACAGTGAATGACGCGGCAGTCTTCTGGTTATCCAGGTTTACATCATCCAGCGGTAGCGGTAACTCATACCTTGGAGGCGACATGTTTATGTTTTAACAAACATATAATTCATATTAATATAACGCTCATAACGTATTACAGACAACGAGATAAATCTCCTTGAGATTACCCGCATTTTCTGTAGTCGTATTGAAAACAAAAGGTGATCGATAAGATCAGATAAAATTTATTAAAGTTTACATCACAAAGATATTGAGCAGTTAACGTGATATATCTATTATAGATTACACGCATTTTCTGCTCTGATTTTTTAAATAACCTTGGAGGCGACATGTTTATGTCTAATTCATATTAATATAACGCCCATAACGTATTACAGACAACGAGATAAATCTCCTTGAGATTACCCGCATTTTCTGTAGTCGTATTGAAAACAAAAGGTGATCGATAAGATCAGATAAAATTTATTAAAGTTTACATCACAACGATATTGAGCAGTTAACGTGATATATCTATTATAGATTACACGCATTTTCTGCTCTGATTTTTTAAATAACATTTTTACACTGAATAAGTAGCTCTTGCCTTGTAAGATTTCTTCTTCATCGGTAGAAATAATTCGCTGTTTCCGTTTTTTATTTATTTTTTGTTCCAACTTTTTTATCTTTATATTATAATGTTGAAGCTGTTCTTCTGCTGTACGTTTAACATTTTGTAAAAACTTAAGTAAATGATTAAAGTAAATGACGTATGCTTGTTACCACGCACGAAAAAAGAATGAGGGCTTGGCGCGAACCGGGTGGATCATGCCACGCGGCGCCCCGCCACAGTGTTTTTTTTTATGATACTTTAAATTGTGCGAAGTTACCTAGTACCTAAAAAGGACTACCTGTTATATAATATCTGAAGAATGAAGCGACGAAATATAATTATGATCAGAATCGAATACAGAGTGCTCTCCTTCAATATCTAAAATTTGTCACCAGTCACCCTGTATAGTTACAATGTTGCTTACAACTTACAACGGACTCAACGCTTTATGAACATTTGTACAAATGCGAATCGATTAAGATTTGTGATCCCTTCAGTGCGTCTTATAAGTGTAGCCTTATTTCTATCTACGAAATGAGGTATACAGGGCGTTCCAAGACTGAGAGACATCAAGGGAAGTACCTCAAATATCGTACATAGGTTGTTTTACTGAAAGAAGACTTTATATGGTATAGAAAGATTAGTAATTCTACATTTAAAGATTTCACGTGTATTTTCACTTTATTGACTTCAGCAGTTTCTTGTTTCTTTTAAATTTGATTAAAACGATTAATTTCTCGTCGTTCCTTTCTTTTAAAATACTATGTTTCTTAAGTAGAATAATAAGTTTTGTTCATTCTTTCAATTGGCATCATAAAAATGGGAGTGTATTTTTTTCATTTTTAAGTCGGTTCGATTACCAAACGAAGCAAGTAAATTTTAGGAAATCTTCAAATGCCGAATTTCTAATATTTAAAAAGCAAATAGAGTCTTCTTTCAGGCAAACATCCTATGTACGATGTTTTGAGGTAGTTTCTCTTGATGTCCCAGTGTTGGGTCGGCCTGTATATTGAGTGCGTCATTGATATTATGACTATTTTTTCCATTCTTGTTCAAATACTCTGGTCTGGTCTGGTTCGTTGTGTGCATCCATAGCTCATTGCACCTACTATGTTAGCAATTTGGTTGTGGCATGACATTGGCTCTCACAATTAGCCGTCTTGTGTTTGTTGTTTTTTCATGTCACGGTCAATTTGTACTGTACCTATTTGTATTAATTTGATAATTCTGACTGAAAAAGAGTGCCAAGAGTTTTTTTCCGCCGGCTTTTTTTTGTCTCTTGGTCTACTGTACCTAATATCTTATTCAACAACTATCAACAACTAGTTAAAGCCGAAGTATGTGATGGCTGACTTCATCAAGTGTTTTGTGAAATACCTAAGACGAATAAAACTCTTTTTTTTTCATTGTTGACACGTAGTTTGCCATTTAATTTGAATTTAAATTTGACTCTCTTTGTTTGCATGACATAATGTAATTTAATACTTAATCTAATGCTAATTTGATGATTAATTTCAATTTAAACGATTAACTTAATTTTTATATTGATTTTGTGACTTAACTTGCTTATTTAATTTAATAATTTGTGCTTCTAATTTGTTAATCTTAACATTTGCCTAAATTCAAATTAATTCTATAATAATAAAATGAAATATATTTATACACATTTTAATATAACATATAATTTTATAATTAGGGTGTTGTTTTCATGAGTAAATTTAATCTTCATTTTATCAAATTTGTTATATTTATTTTGTTTAATTGATCTGGTTTGTCTCTATCTTTAATATATTAAGTGCTTATGATAATTTCTAAACTACAGTTTTTACTTTGTGTATGTGCTGTAATTGTCTGAATAAACGATTTTTATTTTTATTTATTCGTTGGTATTTCAACAGCTTTTACATGAACATTATTAAAATTACATAAAGTTATAACATTTAGCCAATAAAAGTTTTAATTTTTTTTTTTTTTATTTTAAATTTTTTATTTTTATTTTATAGAGGTGCGGCTGCGCTGCCTGTCGCTGTCGGCGGGGTCGGTGGTGCTGCTGGCGGCGTGGCTGGCGGCGCTGCGCTGGGGGCCCGCCGCCTTGCAGGTCACTCACTCATACAAATTTCTATTGACTTACAGGAACCTATGTGCAACTCCTGCTACGCCGAGGGATACATCTGTTACTAGTGTGCCGAGAGACAGATTTATCTCGAAGCACTTCCGGTTATATAGGATCGCCTTATAAAAGTCAATAATATTTTAATAGAATTTTTACAAAAATATTTCATATTTTAAAATTTCAAAATTCTACTAAGTGATCAAAATTTAAGTTTGATCTGTAGTTTTTTACTACACAGCAAGTAATAAAAACGTTTCTAATCTAATCGATGTAGTCATAAAGAGTAGATCAATGTTAAATTTTACTCACAGATTTGAAATAATTTTTGAAAAATAATAAAAATAAAAAAATTGTTTTTTTCGAAATTCAGACCCACTCATCATTCCTAATTTGCTATTAAAATATAATTGACTATTATAAGCGGACCCTGTATTTTGCAATATTACTCTCTTTTAAGTAACAGTGCCTATATGATACCGTAACAAAAAAAACTATATTAACGCATCTATCACAAACAATATTCACTCAATCGAAAATTTTAAATATTTACTCCGTAGCCGTCATTCAATTTTCGATTTCGTACGCGCATGTAGGCGTAAGGCTAAAATGCGTAAAGGCGTATTTGTTTTGTATTTTTCCAAATGAAAATTATGGCTTAAAACCTTATAAATAACCTATTTATTTTATATCACTCTATGTTACGACATCTCTCAAAGTTAGAAAGCAGTTATTGAATCCAAATATTCAAAATCTATATTTTTAAGAACCATGTTGACCTTTTGAGGACCTAACCTATTATTAAAAGTCAAGAGCCTGTAAAAATAAATTAAACATCTTGTAACAACGAAACTTATTTAACAGCATTGCTTATTCATCTGGCTTTCAATAATATAAACTATTGTAACGCATAACAATCTGGTATATGTATAATTTATTAACAACTTGAATCCCGTCGACCACGCTCGGTACTTGAATAATTCGCGGCACACTCGCGTTCTTTTTTGGCAGCACTGTCGGCGTACTAAAGGTTAATGGTGAACCCCGATCTAACCTGATGGTGAGATAACAACACAGGGACTCAGGATGAAATTGGCCTTCAAAACACATTTCCATAACATATTGCCGGCAGAGCGGTGGATTTTGTAAATTCAAATTCATTTATTGCTCAATGTATGGTAAAAAATAGTTGTTTACAATTTATAATTAATGTCCCACATACAAAACTGGTAATCAGCATGCAATATTATTTTAATGAAAGAAAAAATTACCTAATCAATAAATTTAAATGATAAGTTATACAAATTGAATTAATCAAATTAGAAAAATACTTATTCTTTTAGATTTAAAAAACCTTGCAATTCAGGTTTTTACAAATTTACGATTTACATTGAAAATATTCGTTAAGTGAGTAAAAACATTTTTCTTTTAACCACCTTGACAATTCGGTACTACTGTCCTACTACTGATTATATGAAGGGACGTTAGCTAGGTGAACCCTGAATGTTATTCCAGCAAGCGTCGGACACTCCGAATAGTCGACTTTTACGACACGGTTATCCACGGGCGGCAGAGCTGTTCGAGGCCGACCTTAATCGACAGAAATCCATTTTGGCAAATACTTGCATTTTAAATTTTTAGTTAATATAATTACTACATTGTATACAGTTGATTTTAGTCACCAGCCAAATTTAAATGTTAATTTTTTTGATACAATATAAACGTACTTGCATATTTATTCTAGCGTCGCTTAATACAAAAAAGTAGAAATATGGAACCACAAACCTCTTTGAAAATAGTCGCTGTTGATGAACATAGCTACTACCACTCGGCATTTCATTGATAATACTACGACGAGTACTATAAGATGTTTTGTAGTAGCGCGTAGTCATCTTTATTTTAATGCAAAATTTAGAGTGACCATGCCTTGGTTAATATGTTAGCGGATATATTAATTTCCATGTAAAACAAATATACTATTTTTTGCCAAAATCGTTTCTATAAATGATACTTATTGTGTAAAAAAATTTGGCTGGTGACTACAAATCAACCCTGTATTTACTGTAATAAATAAGTCATTGTTAAGGGAAAAAATGTTAGGATAGGATGTTAACAGACCAATTGATCGACGTTCTTTCGGTTTTTTCTGATCGGATTGGTCTGGTAAAAACTATAAGTAGCAGCTTTTTAGTTAGTTCTTAGATTTGTTTAAATTTAAATTGGCAGTGATTTTTTGGTGTAGCAACTGAATTTGAATCATCGTTATCTCGATGTGTTAACGCTTTTCTTTTTTGACCATGTCGGGATTGTCCAGGGTTGACTATGATAGCCGACCTGGCTTATGTATATCCATTCTACCATCAATCCACGGCGTTGATCGACGATCAAACGATTGGTATGGTAACATCCTAATAGAAGTGGGTAGGGGAGAACAGGGTAATACCAGTCACTTAAGGCAAAATGATCATACATCAAATAGTAATGAACATTTATTCACCAAAATAATTCGAAACACACACATAAATAATTCGTTTCAAATGGCAATTTTCTTGACAAAAACTCTGTCTTTGACCGGTATTTCACGCAACGATGGGTAATTCCGGTCGGGCTTCGTCTAATGCCGTTCTAGCCTAATATTATGCCCACTGCTGGACATAGGCCTCCCACAATGCTAGTAAAGGCCCCCTTCCCTTCTTCTTGTCTACTTCTTTATTTTTTCTGTTCCTTATGGAATATTTTGTTGGAGACTTGCACTGATGTAGTTGTTGCAGGAACAATGCAAGAATCTGAAAAAAAGGAAGCTGATTCCGGGTTAGTATGGACCGGCCATAGTCTCTATCATTTGACCGGTATAACCCAACATCGTATGATTCTCAATAATATTTTTTACAAAAAAACGCATTTTTTTTTCTTAATAACTATATTCTGTTATGATAATGAATATGCAAGCTACATATTTAAATTACCCAATTATAAAAAGACAGTGAAAATATCAACTCACCTCTTAATTACGAAGAACGAAAAATTATAACGATTTGGTGAGAAAAAAATTAGAATAGAATAGAATAGAAATATTTCAATATTTAAATTAGGTGCGTTCTTCCTCGATGCGCGATTGAAACTCAGCGGCGGTCAACGCCGGCTTGCTAGGTATGGCCAGCGCTGCATATGTCTATGTGAGCGCGCAAACATCTACTCAATTTTATGAGTTAGAGTGCTGACCGGTATTACCTCGTGACTGGTATTACCCCATTTTACCCTACTGGGTATTGAGTGAAGACAAGATGCATTACCAACTTAATAAATACATGTTTCTTATAATTACACCACATTATCTAGTCTAAAATAATGTTCAGTTCTTAAAGAACTTGTAGAGACAAAAGTTACTAGTTTTCAAGAACTATAAATCTTTCTTTTATTTTTATATTTCATGTAATGAAAATCTGAAAAATCGAGATAAGCTTAAGACAATATTTAACGCAATAATTCCAGGACCACTGGGTGTCGCAGCCGGACTCGCACTATGTGACGTCAGCGCCGTTCATGGCGCTGTACGGACTCTTCAACTTCAACATGTACTTCCTAGCGTACTTGTACTCGCCGGCCGGCGGCTCTATACAGGGTCAGTTTTATTTAAAATAAACTGTTAGGTTATTATTTGTAAGAAACAGGACAAAACAAGCTGTAATGTAAGTCCCTACTACATTGTAGATCATCATCATCACAACTCCGTGTAATGAGCCCTCACTGCAAGTCTCTCCTCAAGGTGACGAGGAGGTCTAGGCCATAATCTTCCAAGCTGGTGGATGTCAGATATTTCAGGGTGCCGAAATGGCTTCTGACAAACCCTAAAGACTACTGTATACAAATAAACAGCACCCGGGACCGACTGCTTAACGTGCCCTCCGAAGCACGGAAGTCGACGTGAGAAATGAATGGTGGCGGCGTTAAGCGCGCTCAACCTGCGATATCGTTTGATATGCACAGTAACCAAAGCGCTACAGTGACTACATTGTAGGAACTCAGAATCTATTGAATGATAATGAGGACCACTTTGGCTATGGAGTAAATCTGTCTGCCTCAGACGCCATTGGTTGCGAGTTCGATTCTCGCACGGAGCAAGAAAAAAAATGTTCCGTGTCTGGACGTTTATCTATTTATGTATTTATATACTAGGTTCCCCCTAGTTCGCTACATAGTATCCCATAACACAAGCTATGCATATTTTGGAGCCATGTAGTTGGTGTGATTGTCTGGAGATTTTATTTTATTATTTACTAGCTGTGACCCGCGACTTCGTCCTCGTGGATACCGGTTATTGGAGTTGGATAAATACTATTATTATATCCTCCTTGAAGTTTAAACTTACCTTATTCAAAATTTCGTCAAAATCGATTCAGTAGTTAAGCTGTGAAAGCGTTACTGATAGATAAACAGACAGAGTTACTTCAAAAACTGTTACAACAAAGCTGTGATCCGCAGTTTCACCTAGGTGTTTTGTGAAAAAGTACCTATAGGTAGGTAGGTATATTACATAGATGATGCCTGCGACTTCGTCTGTATTGAATTAGTATTTCGAGTAGGTTATTTTCTTCTCCAAGGTCCTAAGTACTATCTTTAACAACAAAAATAAAAATTAAGAATCTTCGCCCATATAATATGTATAACTCCTAACCACAAACATAGGTAACTATATTTGGCACATTGCGTTATAAACAAATCGGGTGCCAAAGTGTCTTAAATTTTACATAATTCATACAATACCTATCTTCATTAATTATAGCTTATTGTTATTCTAGGTAAAGCTATATTATAAAAGCCTCCCGCCTTTTTATACCCTACCGCCGCGAGCCGCGTCGAGCGCGGCAACCGTTACGCAAAAATAATCCTTATATCATTCAGTATTCACGCGCGATGGGTTATTTATTAGCGTATTTCATGTATAAGTTGGGTGTTTCTGTACCGATTTCTATGATTCTTTTTTTTATTGAATAGGTAATAATGTTATTTTTTTTTAATTAGGGATGAGTGAGAGTATTATAAACGTAAGAGTAAACAAATATAATCAGAAAGCTCCGAACTGCTAAGCTATCGGGATTTACACGTGTTATTGTGAGTCAACCATAAAATATAGACATATACTGTTGTGGGATATTTTTTATATAATTTTATGAAGAATATTTCTGTCATACATGGTTTCTATATAGCTTTAACCATTAAGGCTGCACACGCGACGGAAGCTTAAAAAATGAAGTATTTTCTCCCGTTTTTCCAACATTTCCCTTCACTGCTCTGCTCCTATTGATTGTAGCGTGATAATAAGCATACTATAACCTGCCCAGGAGTATGAGAAATAATTTTACCAAGTTTCGTTAAAATCCGTCGAGTAGTTTTTGTTTCTATAAGGAACATACAGACAGACAGACAGACAAAAATTTTACTGATTGCATTTTTGGCATCAGTATCGATCACTTATCACCCCCTGATAGTTATTTTGAAAATATATTTCATGTACAGAATTGAACTCTCTACAGATTTATTATAAGTATAGATAGCTGTGACCCGCGACTTCGTCCTCGTGGATACCGGTTATTGGAGTTGGATAAATACTATTATTATATCCTCCTTGAAGTTTAAACTTACCTTATTCAAAATTTCGTCAAAATCGATTCAGTAGTTAAGCTGTGAAAGCGTTACTGATAGATAAACAGACAGAGTTACTTCAAAAACTGTTACAACAAAGCTGTGATCCGCAGTTTCACCTAGGTGTTTTGTGAAAAAGTACCTATAGGTAGGTAGGTATATTACATAGATGATGCCTGCGACTTCGTCTGTATTGAATTAGTATTTCGAGTAGGTTATTTTCTTCTCCAAGGTCCTAAGTACTATCTTTAACAACAAAAATAAAAATTAAGAATCTTCGCCCATATAATATGTATAACTCCTAACCACAAACATAGGTAACTATATTTGGCACATTGCGTTATAAACAAATCGGGTGCCAAAGTGTCTTAAATTTTACATAATTCATACAATACCTATCTTCATTAATTATAGCTTATTGTTATTCTAGGTAAAGCTATATTATAAAAGCCTCCCGCCTTTTTATACCCTACCGCCGCGAGCCGCGTCGAGCGCGGCAACCGTTACGCAAAAATAATCCTTATATCATTCAGTATTCACGCGCGATGGGTTATTTATTAGCGTATTTCATGTATAAGTTGGGTGTTTCTGTACCGATTTCTATGATTCTTTTTTTTATTGAATAGGTAATAATGTTATTTTTTTTTAATTAGGGATGAGTGAGAGTATTATAAACGTAAGAGTAAACAAATATAATCAGAAAGCTCCGAACTGCTAAGCTATCGGGATTTACACGTGTTATTGTGAGTCAACCATAAAATATAGACATATACTGTTGTGGGATATTTTTTATATAATTTTATGAAGAATATTTCTGTCATACATGGTTTCTATATAGCTTTAACCATTAAGGCTGCACACGCGACGGAAGCTTAAAAAATGAAGTATTTTCTCCCGTTTTTCCAACATTTCCCTTCACTGCTCTGCTCCTATTGATTGTAGCGTGATAATAAGCATACTATAACCTGCCCAGGAGTATGAGAAATAATTTTACCAAGTTTCGTTAAAATCCGTCGAGTAGTTTTTGTTTCTATAAGGAACATACAGACAGACAGACAGACAAAAATTTTACTGATTGCATTTTTGGCATCAGTATCGATCACTTATCACCCCCTGATAGTTATTTTGAAAATATATTTCATGTACAGAATTGAACTCTCTACAGATTTATTATAAGTATAGAAGATATAGATTTATATTAACGACACCCTTATCCAGGGGTGGCAAGGCTTTGGCAGGGGTCTAAGTCGACCTAATTGTTTTATTTTAAATTTTAAAAATGTTCCTGTTCATTTTGCAGATACGGCCATAACCAAAGACAATCCTGCATTCTCAATGATCAACGATTCTGATGAAGAAGTATTGTACGGCTCCGACGAAGACAGCAGAAGACCGTTGAACGCGCACCGAACCGTTGCCAGTGAAGAAATATAATTGAAGCCTGATTAACTGCATACATAGACACAATATAAGAGTTCCTTTGAAAACACTTTTTGACCCGATCTAATCGAGTATTATTATATTTGACATTTTAAGTCGAAGTTTCGGTATTTACAGATACCGTTGACACGAGTAATTGTGTACGGCATCGAGTTAAACTGTCAAATATACCTAATGACACGTGATTATATCCAGTCAAAAAACAGTTATATTTTGGGTAATGAACCGTGAACACTTACGAAAGTTACAATTCCTTGTATTCTAACTTAGATCCAACAAATTTTTAAGCCAGTATTATTGAATAATTATACGTTATTCTAGATTGCTTCCTTTCTAAATATGGTAAAAATACCTTTAATGAAAGATAAAATGGAACCATATATCTTTTAATTAAACTGTAAATTGTTTTTCTTTTTAATTTTATTTAACTACGCATAGAGTAAATATGACTTGCTATATGTTAAACTTGTTGAAAGATGTATAGGTATTCAAATCTTGTAATAAATCTGTTTTACAAAGCATTTTGTTTATTTTTTCGATTATAAATCAGTTGCTTCTTATCGAAATTAGCAAGGCTGAACATTATTTACATACACATACATACATAACGTCACGCCTGTATCCCTAATGGGGTACGCAGAACACCAGAGGCTAAAAAACCATCTGATGTCACGTTTGACAAATTTGGAGGTATTAAAATGACGGAGAGAGACTTGCAGTGATAGGGGGTCAGCCTATCGCCTACAAAAACGTCGATAAAACCTCCGTCCCTTAACTGGCTTTTACAGTATGCGCGGGAAGAGAAGCAGCTAGCACATTCTATGTTTTTCTTTCACTCCCAGTCCAGCATGGAAGGAACATTATTTATCGACAGTTATGTTGATTTCCATTAGTACAAATGATCTTGATGATAGAGCTCTTTTTTAAATGAATAGCTAAACTTGTGTTTGACCTTAATTTCATCTAATGGTTTTAAACTCCTCAAAATCAAACACTGTAGAACAATTAGGACAAGATTTTAAGAAGGATTTTTTTGGAAAAATCTTTAAGTAACTAGGTATATCTTGGAAAGGAATAACTTTAGGACAGTACGTCCTCTAATAATTTCAACTGGAATTAGCCTAGGTATACTACCACTCCTTAACGGCTCCGCCACTAAATACCAATCACCCTGTATAAATGAGTTTCTTTGTTTTATTGATCGCGATAAATCCAAGAAGTACGGGTCTGCTTTAAAAAAAAACAATGCATATCCCACTAAAGACATTGCTTACATTTTAAGCATATCATGTACGTGCTTAAAAAAGTTATTGTGCAATGCCGATAACTCGCTAGGTGGGTTCATGATAAACTATGAACCTACTCAGTGGTTCTCAAACTTTTTCTCCAAAGTAATTTTGATAATATTACTTTTCTGATAAATTAAGCTTAAAATTTAATTTGATCTGAGTGTCATTTATTTTGTTTATTCTAGTTGTGTAAGTAGCTAGAGGTGTTTTGTTTTCTATTTTCAACCGACTTCCAAAAAAGGAGGAGGTTCTCAATTCGTCTGTAATATATATTTTTTTGTGTCTTTGGTACCTACACGATATTTCGGACAATAATGAATCGATTTTGAAAATTCTTGTTTCATACGATAGAGGATGCTTCATAGTTGGTCATTTTATTTTGTGAAATGATCAACTTTAAATGCGAAAACGTAAAAAAATTTATTAGTTTGACTTATTTCAAGTGTATTTAAATACATACGAAACAACTTTTTTTTTTACTTTTTTTTTTTATATTATAAGGATAGGACGTTTGTCTTCCATGCCACCTGATGGAAAGTGCGCATGAAGACTATGGTGTTACACGTCCATCCACGAGAAACCTATTCACTCGACACTTAAAAGTTCCAGGACTGTGGTGGTCAGGAAAAACAGACGCAGGCAGATTGTTCCACTCCTTGGCAATCCGTACCAAAAAGGAACTATCGAAGCGTTTTGTTCGACTTCTTGGTAAATCCACTATATAGGGATGGAAGTTCTGTCTGCGTCTGGTAGTCCGGTGGTAAAAAGGGGTGGGTTCAATTTGGTCAAAAAGAGCACTCGCACACTCACCAAAATGTAGCCGATAAAATACTGTCAAACAAGCAACCTTACGACGATGCTCCAGCGTCTGCAATTTTTTATTTGTAAGGTTGTTGTTATTTATGATTTTACGGGCTCTTCGGTCAACAGAGTCTAGCGCTTCGAGCTGGTATTTGGCAGAACCATCCCAAAGGTGACTACAGTACTCCATGCACGACCTCACTTGGGCTGTGTATAAGTTGAGCAGCCGTTCAGGGCTGAAGTACCGCCGGACCTTCGAGATGATACCCAATTTTTTTGAAGCCGTTTTTGCCATAGACTCAATTTGTTGACCGAAGTTTAATTTGGACGTTATAGTGACGCCCAAAAGCCCTAGTTGGTCGGTGATGGGAACAGATACATTCTGGAAAGTGGGCGTAAAAGTAAAGGTGCTCTTTTTTTTGCGGAGAATAGACACGCTTGTGCTTTGGAGGCGTTGAATTTGACTTTAACTTAAGTTTCTTATACAAAGTAGATAACATGGTAGATGGTCGAGATTTGACAAATAAAATTTCCTCCTGCGTTCCTCTAATACCAGATGAAAAGGCCATGCACTTTTGTACATACCACATAGGTACCAACAATATTTTTTGGACTAATGCACCACTTATCAGAATTTGCCGGTCATATAAAAAATTTGATATCTTCAACTTTGATATTTTCTGAGATAGCATCTCAAAATTTAGGCGATTTTTTCTTGAGCGCTATCAGTGTATCAATGATAAAATTTTGTTAATTATAATTCTTATTAATTAAATTTTTAATCATGGTAATTTACTTTTTTGGTTTCTATATTCTAATATTTTTTTGTGTGTAATAAATTCACTTCTACGCTGATTGCATTTTTATTTTTATTTTTTTACTTTGTATTGTTACTTGTTAGGTATAGGATTAAATATTTCATGTGTATAAATAAGGGCCTAGTAATAGAATAATGCTGTGTAAGTATCAATATTATGCTCGCCAGAAATTATTATTCAAGTAGGTACAGATATTAGTAAGCATTATATCTGTAACTGGAGACAAAACATCAAGACTAAATATAGAATATTTTTAATGAATGACAAATCACCCCTATAGCAGTACTAAACATTATTCCTCTATAGGATAAATGGTGACAAATGATTAACATTTTAAAAACTATGTGGCTGCGTCCCCAGTTGTCCAACTGTTACCCGACGAAGTGAGTGAGCCACAAATCTAATACTAAAATAAAACCTTAACATTAATAAGAAAATAATGTATGAGAGCCTAGTCTAAACTCTTATAAGATAAGAGAAGATAAATATATAACTTTATAGTTTAGGCATATTCTCTGCCAAAGCTACTAGGCATAATCACTTCATACTGAGCCTGTCGAATTGATGCAACCTGAGCTCTAAGGGGAAAGATGTTGTGTCTGTATGCGATTATACATTTCAATCAAGGTGCTAGGGTCTAAGCCAGGTGGTACTCCGCTGAAGGCATACTTTGAGAAGATTTCAAACCTTGTGATTATATACTGTTTACGTTGGCGAACATATTGTTTGACAACCTTTGAAATCAGCATGTTCCGTATGTTTTCATCAGTTACTCTTTTGGTAATCACAATGGCACATGCCATGTCTGAGTTTGGTAAGTACTGTCCTTCAGGAGTAGCACTTTCATTTATAATTTTTAGGCATTCCACCTCTTCAATTCCTAAATCTCTAGACATATCACTTATGGAGCCCCTCGAAAATATTGCACCACATAATGGTGTGAGTAACTTAGTTCCTTGATTATACCAGATTGACAATGCTTTCGAAAATGTGACCATAGCCAAAAGGCCAGCTTCTCTAGGCGTCAAAATGAGCTTTTCATCGTCTTTTTGCTTATGGTAACAGACTTTATTAAAATTAGTAACAAGCACTTCCTTCATAGATAGCTCTGGTTGTCCTCCTTTCACAGGAGCATGACAATCTGTCACTTTGTCATTCTTTCTATATGGGAATTTGAAGTGCACTGCCTTGTGGCCTTTGCGCTCGCGAAAGAAGCGGGGACATTCAAATAGCACCTTTATGCTAAAATCTAATGCTGAGCTTCGTACATTGTTGTCTAATTCATCAGGGAAATCTTTACAATACAAACTAAAGGTGTTTTTAAGCTTCTCAAACTCCAACTCCGTAGAACAATACTGTGCACTAAAGTCATCAAGAGTGATGCCCTTTATGGTGTCGGTCTTCATGACCTGAGCTGTTGAAATGGATTGCGGCAGACAGCCAGCGATATTAAGTAGTTCATTGGTCTTCTCACTCTGGCTGAGGTTCAGAGCTGCCAGGGCCTCTGCTGATTCCATATCCTCTGTCATGGTTTAGTGTTGGGCAGAGTGTTTTGCTTGGTTAATAATATGTTGTACAATGTTTGGGTCAACAAAATGCCTCTCTGAGAGCGTAGCCACCAACTGGTCCTTTGGATCTTCCTTATTAATTTAAGACACTGACAGGTCTATTAGTAATAATATTCCCTTCAATATAAATAATAATCTCAGTTTCTCCAATAATACCGACCGCTTGCTAGAATTGTCCTGAGTTGCGTGAACTCCAAAATTTAATAATTTATGAAAATACCTATTCTGCCTGCGCTGTCAAGAAATTCTAGAAAGAACATCTACATCCTTCCTTTTCTAGAAACAGGAAGGATGTAGATGTTAGACATGTGTACAGTGTTGCCAACAGATAAACAAGCTCTCCACCAGATTCAACTTCTAAAACCACCAGAAAACCACTAACAAATATCGGCTCTACCCCAAAAATTTGTAAAAATCACTAAAATTTCCACTAAACAAATTTTTGGTTTTTACGAAAGAAAACAGTAAGTAGTTATATTACTAAAAAATGTTCTTTATTATTACGTAATAAAATATTTAAAATCAGTAAATCAACATACAATATTATTAGTAAATCAACAAGTTAAGATGAGGAACATAAAAAGTATTCAATAACTACAAAAATAAAGTTATATTCTAAAATTCATCTTCCGATGAACTTTTGTCTGCCCCATCGTCTGTTTCACATTTATAGGATTCTTTGGTCCCGATTTCTTTTATAACATTTATTGGAATTTCATAATCTTTATAGCATTTTCCTTCCAATCTTAAACCACAGCGTATTCTTAATATAGCAGTTAAAAGATTCAACTTCATTCTGTTCCTCTGCTTGTTTTTTATAACATTCATACTGCTAAATAGTCTCTCCACATCGGCATTAGAATGAGGCAGTATTAAGAGAGTAATCACAAAATAACATATTTTGTAACGTTTTAATGCCTTGGTGGTTGAGTGATAGCATTTTAGTAATTGAAAGTAAATTCTACTTAACCACTAGAAAAAACCACCAGCCACTAAAAGCAATATTTAGCCACTAAAAGGGGGGTCGAAACCACCAGTTTTAGTGGAAAATCCACTAAGTTGGTAACACTGCATGTGTAGTGTAGTTCGCGAATGAATCCTTCAATTGGACTACAAAGTTATACTTATACTTCAGCTGCGTTTAGTTCTTCCTTCACTAGTTCACTTTCAACCGTATCATATCTGTAGTTCGCCGCTCGCGAGAGCGATCACCGAGCCATTCCATCTATTAAAAGTTGAGCTTTAAGTGAATGCGCTAAGGGTTCGATTTGGTACACATGAAAAAGTGAAGTATTGAAGTAAAAGAAAGATATACTTTAAAAAACATAAGAAGTTGAGCTTTAATGAAATGGAATAGGGTTCATTTTGATTTATTCGAAAATCGCTTGAATTCTTAGTTCATAAACAAGTGCATTAGTGAAAAAGAAATTGAGCTTTAAGTAAATGACTTGAGGTTGATTTTTGGTAAACATGAACGCGAATGTGAACGAAAGTATACCGGCCGGCCAACAAGATATGACATGAGCTAGCTAAGCTAACTTCATTCGCACCCTACCTACAATAGGTAGCTAGGTACTTCTATTCTGTTAAAATAGCAAAACTATGAAGTCTCTAATTGTCATCATCCATTGCTTGTTATGAAGGAGTTAGTTTAAAACTTACGTCAGTATTAACGTAATGTATAAAAAAACAAGCATGTTTGTTCGATCGAACGAAATGGAACACGTACGTACAAAATGCAATAAATTATAAAAATATAAGAAGTTGAGCTTTAACGGAATGCATTAGGATTCATTTTGGTATATTCCTGAGTCGCTCGACTCCTTATTACCTTATTTGGTATTAACTAAATATTACGTATCTCCACAACATAATAGGCCCACTGATTTAGTAAACAACTTACCTACTGAACTAAAAGAAAGGTAAACTTTAAAAAATATTAACAAAATGAGCTTTAAAACAATGCGTTAGGGTTCATTTTTTTACATTTGAACTAGAGAAGTAAAGATGTACTGAAGTAAAAGATACGTACTTAAAAATATAAGAAATTGTGCTTTAAGACAATGTTTTAGGGATCATTTTGGTATGGTCGTATTTTCGTAAATCACTTGTCTAAGAACTAGTGAAGTAGTGAACTAAAAGATAGATATACTTCGCAGTGATCAAAAGATATGTACATATCTTTTCACTTCAGTGACACATTTTGCACATGACTAGATGTTTTATATGATGTATAGTCCGACAGACAAGGATCTTATCAATCAACTTCATCGATAAAAGATTTTTATGTGTTTAGTTCTAACACAATCCTATAGAGGCTCTGACTGAAACCTTTTGAAGTCACGCAATGAGGAGTTTTCTGACAGCTCATAAAGATTAGTTCAAAAAACCTCTATATACTATAATTTCTTTATACTTACTATAATTTAGGTAAGTGGTATCTATCATCTATGGTTATTTATAAAGACATTGTCAATTCGTAGTTTGGTAGTACAAACATTGTTTTTTTTCATACTTTAACGGACAAAGCATCTAAGTCCTTGAGCCACACATATTAATTTAAAACATTGTTATAGGCGATTCCCAAACTGCGAACGCACACACGCACTGTCGCATCTATGTCCATACTTGCTCAAGTGCAGATTTGCTAGTAAGTATCTCCGTTTGTATAGAAAAAACGCAAGATCCTTTGCTCTGGAATCGTATCTACGTACGTACACATGCGACTGACGCATGTACATGCGTAGACTCACGCACCTACGTCCGAAGGTCATCAAGGCACCGGGTACTTCACACTGCTGCCGCACTTCCACACCTCCGCAGCCAGTGTTGTGCGTGATTTGGAAGGGTTGTGAAACGTGAGTTGTAAAATGGATCTCGATATTGATCGATATACATTCTAAATCGAACAGAGACCAGTCATTTGAAATATGAAATGCGATGAGTGTTTAAGTAAGGCAAGGCGGGGTAACACAAATATAGTTTATTGTTAAAAATGAAACATCGATTGTTACACTGAAATTTAACATGTTATTGTTTAAAAAATAATTAAGTACTTACACTAAATTAAGATTTCTTTACAGTTTTACACAAGTGTTTTGATTTTTACGCAAGTATACTAGACTCAGATTTATTGAAGGAAATGTAAAGACTGTCTTGCCCCACTAACCAGGGGAAGACTAACACTGCTGTTTATTCTCCAATAAATCATACTTTATAGTTGCCACATGCATTTTAAACTTCATGCATAACAGAATAAGATACAGTTTTGTTCTTATTACGGTTTTGCTTGATGTGGGGGAAGACTAACATATAACTTGAATCAGAGGTGTAGAACCAAGGAAGCCATGCCATAAAAGTACAAAAAGAAACTTTATTAGGAACATAAATAGGTAGACCTCGTAATACTGTGGTAGAAAGAATCCTGCCCAAGTGGAATTTTTTACCATGTCTTATTTGATTATAAAATAATAAAATTTTACAGAATTAAGATTTTCTTAAGAATTAAAATAGTTCTGCCATTAACCTTAAAAGAAAATCACTTCTCATATAAAATAAATCATCAACTAAGATGTATGTATAATCGTATGGTAAATCCAATTTCGTTTTTGTAATTGAAGGATAGTCGTAGAACAAAAATTTACATACAGTAGGCAGCACATTAAGCGTTACAAATCTGTCAAAAAAATTTACTTGGATCTGAACTCTATGTCTCCGACATTAAGTTAAAATTGGTTGGGGAAGTTAAAATTTGACAAGTAATGTAACGCTTGATCTGCTGCCTTTACGTTTAAAAATAAAATAAAGTAGGTAGTTATAATTTTTAGACATAATTGAAAATAGTTCCTAAAAAAACTGTTTATAACACCTGATTTGGGGGAAGTCTGTCATATCTTTGTCTAGCCCCAAGTGGAGTGATAGTCTTGCCCCACCTCGCGATTTTAAGATGATGTATTTGTTTAGTTATCGCTGGATCTTATATTATTAGTCCTCCTTCACTGTCTTGAAATAATCACTACGATATTGAACAAGTCCATAATAACAGGTCGCTTCCCTACCCTGTGGAAAACTGCAGTTGTGAGACCTATTCCAAAAACAACAAATCCAAACGATCTTAAAGATACAAGACCGATTAGTATTTTAACCTTTGTATCAGAAAAGGTCGCCGCACTACTACTGCTCTCATTGACGTAGTAAACAATATATTATCTGCCCGTGATCGTGGTGAACTCAAATTGTTGACTCTCCTTGATTATTCCCGAGCATTCGACTGCATTAACATTTCCTTATTGTTATCAAAGCTTTCAGCTTTATGGGTTTGCTAATTATGTAATTAAGTGGCTTTAGAGTTATTTGACGGGAAGATCTCAAATAGTTGCGATTATAAATCGAGACGGTAGTGAAACATATTTCCACATTGGTTCAGTAGAAAGTTGTGTACCGCAGGGTTCTATTCTTGGCCCACTCATATTTATATTATATACTGCAGATCTGCCGTATACCTTCGAATATTGCAAGTTTTTTACCTTTATGCAGATGACCTTCATGTTTTTATATCAGCTAAACCAAATGATATTCCCGGTGCAATTTCAAAACTGAACCATGAGGAGTCAATATGTTCGTCCGAGAGTTGTCTAAATTTAAAGTTTTTGGTTCAAAAAATAATATCAAAATTTTCAATAAGTAAGTACTAAGTATTCTACCAACCAAATTTCAATAACCAAATTTAAATAATGAACGTGTTAACCAGGTGCGTAACCTAGGTGTAATTTTTGACAGTGACCTTAAATTTAATAATCATGTAGTGGAGGTTGCGCGAACTTGTTTCTACAGACTTAGGGTTCTGTACAGGGTGCATGATTATATGATCACTGAATTGAGAATCATATTATGTGACAGTCTTATTTTGTCGATATTAACATACTGTATTAATCTGTATGGCCCTCGGGAGAACCCAGGGTCTGTTACCAAGAGCCCAGAACGCATGCGCCCGATACTGCTTCATGATTCCTCCAAGAAGCAATGTCACTCTATATTTACAGAAGTCGAACATCCTGAATATGAAAGGCAGACAGAACTTGATGTGTGCATCTATGTTGTTGGGTATAATAAAAACTAAATTACCACCGTATCTGCATGAAGAATTATCTTGGCGGTCATCTAAAGGTCGGTACGGAGTAAGAACATGTCAGTCAATTATTGATGCCAAAACACAAATCTGCCGCGTTTCGGGGAAGCTTCAGATATCATGCTACTAAATGCTGGGACAATATTCCACCACCTGTTCGAGATGTTGAAACACTACAGTCTTTAGAAAGGTTTTAAGAAATATTTATTGTCTCAACAGGAACATCTTGTACGATAAAATGCGTGATGTCTGGGCTTTAACGTACTTTTTATTTTTATGATTCGCATGTATATTCGTATGTATTTTATTTATATATTTGTATCCAATTGCGAAAGTGTCATACAATCATTTTTTGTAAAAAAAACTAGGTGGTCCCAATTTTGTTTTGAGTAGTACATTAATATTGTCCCATGGTTGTCTGGTAGAGATCGCTTCACAGCGATAAGGCCGCCAATTGTATATCGTTTTTTTTATGTGTTTCAATTTTTTATATTTTTTGTAAGGCATACAATAAAGTGTAAATAAATAAATAAATAAATATTATTATCATACTTTTTGCCTTGATGATTTATCACTTGACTATTGACCATGTCGGGGTCGTGGTGACCCACCTCAAATGACGCTTCGCCGGCCGCTGCCGCGGCACCGCTAGCTTCGCTCGCTCGCATCGCGCTCGTGTGGCCTATATGCAACCTAACTGCTCCTCCTCACTACGCTCGTCGTCGCACCTAACCGTACCGACTACACTTCTAACTAAACTTCCGGTCTAGGAGCCCTCTTGTCGCATAATCTTTTTCATAACAATGTTAATGAATATATATTCATTATGATTTTTAATAATACTTAATATGGCATCATAATACTTTATTTGGTAATAAGCCTTCATTTTATGGCAATCGCAGAGGTTTATTTTGGCAGAAATAACACATTAATTTCCTAGCTAAGATTTAGTGATCGTTTACCACTTTTGGTGTTCGAATACAATTTCAAGTGCAGTCGTGGCTAAAATAGCTAGTACAAATGTGATTTTAGACTTTATTTTTCTTGTGTTAAGTATATTGTTTTGGTTAAAGAACTAAGGGTATCAAAACATTTTATGGTGGTCATCATATTTAATCCGTTTCTTAATTTTATTATAATTTAGTATAAGATCCATATTTTATTTTATTTTATTGAAGTTATATTTAATTTGAATGATTTTTAAATGATATTTTAGCACGCTCCAGCCTGAAAAACAGGATTATCCTAGTTCAGGCACCAATGTTCTATTCTTCCTTGTATATTTAAGCCAATATTTGTAATTTATGCTTTTCTGAATTAATAAACATTTTTATTGTGATTGTTATTATCCATTAACTAGTATCCATAACACAAGTTCTTTAAGAAACTTAATTGAGCTAGATAATGTTGTGTGAATGTTAAAAATATTTATTTATTTATTTCTAAATCAAATTTTAAACTTAAATTTTGTCTGCTAGGAAGAATATTAAAAAAAAATTCAGAAATATAAACAAACTGTTTTTTTTTCGTAAATTAAACCATCATTCTTAACTCTTAAAATATTTCGAAGTAGGTAATATATCAGGACAAGACCCTGTACTTTTCAACTTCTTTTCAAAACTATGTAAACATATACCTAATAATGTGTTTTCTTAATATTATTTTTAAAAAATAAAAGAACATAAATTTTTTACTAAAATTAATAAAATATTAAGTTAAAAAGATGCCAGTACAGTAAAAGTAACATAATCCAGTTGAAATATTGGTCATCTTCCAAGAACAAAAAAGTTTCATAGCTATGGGAGTGTGTTCGGTACTGCATTAGTTTTTTATGGACACATACGAGAGACTAAACTAAAGATAAAGGTCTGTCTGTAAAGGTCTGCAAGGTCACAGGTGCAAACTCTTGAAGAAACTGGTTATCTTGAAGTTACAACAATTCTTATCAGTAAGGGTCTATGTCAGTGCCTTATTGATTATGATCTTGGCATAAAAGTTTAAAGTGCCATACAATCGTTTTTTGTAAAAAAAACTAGTAGAATGGGTTATTGCTTCAAGGTTTTTAAGAAGGGATTTCAATCAATGAAGCTGGAAATAGAAAACGCAAATGTCACAATTAGTAGCCAATATGACCCGGCCAATCTATTCCAAATAGAAGAATTGCATTCAGCAGGCACAAGCATACGAAGCCTTCAACTGCACGTCTGACAAAAGGAAAAATCATAGCAGCAAGATCACTGTTATTCAAAAACGAGGGATCCGAGGAAAGATTTACTTAAAATTGTATAAAAAAATTACAACATATTCATTAATTTTTTACGACGAGCATCAAGACAATGAGTATCAACGAATGAAATAAATAAGCAGGTAAAATAAATAGCTTGTACCCATAAAAAGTTTTGAATATTTAACTTTCAAATATCTATGTATGTAATAAATAAGTATGTCTATAGTTATACGATTTGCTTTAATACACTGTCTAAAACATAAATCCAAAAATTATACAGAATATGTTTGATTTTAGTAACGGTTTTATATCTTTGCAAATATAATTTTAAATGGCATCAGATTGTGAATGACATTGTTAAAAAATTATGAACATTTTTCGAAAGAAATAAATCTTTGGGACCGTAATTTTTTATTACTGTAATTTATTAGGGAACAGTTGTACACGCTCTCTGTATTAAAATGATTTTAAAATATCATCATAGAGAGTGTAGAGATTTAAGGCAATATCCATAGAGAAAGATAAATATACCAAAAGAGAGCCTACTCAACGCCTCAACTGGTCACCCCATTGATGCGCTGCCATTTTGCTACGCTCCCGTACTGCCACCTGAATGTCGGTCTTATAGTACTAAAACGTGGCTGGTATTATAAATATTTTCTAATATTGTAAACACCAAATTATCTCGCCCTCATTAAGTTACATTACTGGGATCCGAACCCGAGACATGACTGTCAGCAGATCTATTATTTGATTGGTGTATTACAACAATAGACATCTATCGTGGTAAGTACCATTTTATAGCATTTGATAAAACATAAACACCCCTGGTAATATCAAAAGTAGGCTAAGGCTACGGACTGAATATTCTGTTCGAGTTTCGGCCATAAAATTTAAGATGGCAGTTTTTTGACAAACTTACTGATTACTCTATTTTAGTATACGTAATGTCCTCTGTGGTACCCTCTGTCAACTACAAAGGTCAAATATAACATAAAATAAAAAAGTAATACACATTCAATAGAGGTTTCCTTCAGTTTTTAAAAAAAATATATAAGGCAGTATTCACGCAGAGTTGAATAGCATAAAACATAGAAACCAACTCGATATACAGTGTGTTACAGAAAGCTTCGGATTTCCGATATACCGTCAACCACGTATGCATAGAAGGCAATAATAATAATAATTGTCGGGTCTTTTCCGCCGAAGGGCGTGTGGCTTTAAATATAAATAAAATAATAATAATATTCATTTAATTCAGGTAACTTGAGAATAGTACAAGATGTTTAAACTATATCTAAGACCCATAGTAATTATATGTATACCGTAATCTAAAATACATCCAATATATAAAAACTACACTCTACACAAATTCACACGTATGGGCTGCGACGTGGGACGCGACATCCTTGTGTCAAGTATCCGTCCTCGGAAGCGACGGAATACAACACCCTGCGGCCAAAAATCTTCCTTCATGAAGTCGGCAAAGGAGTTGAAGCTCACTCTTTGGCGGGACTCCAACCGCTCGACCCTCATGTTGAGTCCTGTTTTCGCGTGCAGATACTCCACTACATCCTTCGCCATGAAGGCATGATGCACGCGAGACACGTACAGCTGCGTCTTTGGCATCTCGGCACGCAGCAGAAGATTGTCTCTATTCGGTGCGGTACCATACTTTTTCTTACAGGCTTTTTCTTCTTCCGCTCCACCTTAGTGAAGCCCTCGCCGTCTTCCTGGTTCTTCATAGATTGGCCCTTCATTGTGAGGCTGGGCTGGGCAGGCTGAACTGCGGCTACTTCGGCGTAACCTCGTTCATTAGCAGGACAAGTGTCCCGAGGCAGCTTCTATGCGCGGGGAGCGGCAGCGGCAGGGGCGCGGGACGCCGCAGATGGTGGCGCGGGGCGCAGTGCGGGCGGTGCGGCAATATAATATGTTACCACTACACCAGCCGGTCGTCTATATCTTTGAAGTAACTTTATTGAAAATAATTAATTACGAATCATACCTAGTGCTTTGAAATGGTTAAAGTAGAAGGAAAATCGAGTTGATAACTTCTTTATTTTTAAACTCGATTTGTCTTCAAAAATGAAATTTGAAACCCTGTAAGTATACAGGGTGACTGGTACATGACCCGCCATAGGAACAGAGCTTCTAGATGGGATCATATGCAACTATTTAAAGCCTACTTTCTATGGGTTAAGTTTTGAAGATATGCATAATTTTGTCCTTTTTTGAATGTTTTCAGGGATTGCAAGGCTGAAATGGCAATGGGCAGGGCACATAGCTCGCAGAACAGATAGCCGTTGCGGCAGAAAAGTTCTCGAGTGGTGGCCACGTACTGGGAGACGCAGCGTAGGCATGCCCCCGCAAGCTGGACCGACGACCTGGTCAAAGTCGCCGGTAAACGCTGGATGAGGGCGGCATGGGACCGAGTGACGTGGAAAACCTTGGGGGAGGCCTATGTCCAGCAGTGGACGTCTTCTGGCTGAATGATGATGATGATGATTGCATTTAGACTCGCACAATTTATAAATTATTTGTTTATAAATATAATTTATTGTTTTATAAATTATCGTTTATCAGTAACTTATAACTGAGTTTCATCATCATCATCATCATCACAATTGTTTTTAATGAGTCCACTGCAGGGCATGAGTCTCTCCCCTGGGTGACGAGGAAGTATAGGCCATAATCCACTCAGCTGGCCCAGTGCTGGGTGTTGGAAGCCAGAATTTTCAGGGCGCCAAAATGGATTCTGACAAACCCTAACGACTACTGTATACAGCACCCAGGACCGACTGCTTAACGTGCCCTCTGAAGCACGAGGGCTCGTTAACTAAGTTTAAGTAACATAAATTTTTGCCGGAAATAAATTCTCAGAAAAAAGATATAACAATAGGTAACTGTGCCTCCCCAGCAGCTACAAGCGGCTCTTGACCTGGTGCTGGTAGCGCTGAATATTGAAAGGATAGTTCCGGCCTCAAGGCGCAACCTGGGGACGGTCCCGTGCTGGCGCGGCGGCCGCGGTGCCCCCCTCAAGTTTAAATCTTATTTCTGAGCCTCTTTCATATTAAACGGATATCGGAGGTCAGAACAGGAGGCGCGAGCCAGGTCTCGCCTCTGATTTGGTCCTTGTTATAGCTCTCATAGACTTAATATAGTTTTATAAATTGTTACCAAAGAAATGGGCGCCAATTTTTGTATCGTTAAAAGTATCTATTTCAGATTTAATATAGTTTACAAATCTTAACACGCGTTTGTCCTACAGCTGCTGGTATTTTAATAATGAATCAAGTAAAAAAGTTATGAAATAATTAATTTTTCATTATTATAATAGTGTTAAAAGTGTAAATTTTTTTAAGAAAATTAATTTGTATTGTGATTTTACATCTGCCAACAAAATGGATTGCAGTGGGGAAAAGTAAGTAAGTAAGTAAGTTAAACGTTTATTTGGTACAAAAATCTGTTGTTTACAAAAGAAAAAATAATAATTCTACTTATATAGATAAATAACAAAAAATATACTTAACAAAAACAAAACATTAATGGTACCAAAATGGCCTTCACTCAGCATATGCTGCAGTGCCCAAGGGACCGCAACGCTGATTTTCAGTGACAGCCAGAGATCAAAAGAAAGAAATTTAAATTTATGTGCAACTCTGCGCGAGATAACATTATTAAATTAATATTAAAAGTAACTTAAAATAATTCTAAAATAAACACCATTAAACAAAACAAAACTATTATATCAAACAAAATGTAGAATTTGAGAACATCATGTCCATAATACAAAATTAAAAAGTAAATTAAAAGTATTTCTAAATATACAAAAAAGATAAAGTGTAGGATTAAAACATCAATGTAAATCAATATATTTTATGGTTATTTATGGTTGTTATACAATACCATTTTGTAAATTAAGCAGATATATTTTAAAATTATGTTTGAAAGTGCTAAGTGTAAGAGAATTTCTAATCGGCGGGGGAATATTATTCCAGCACTTTGTGGCAGCATATCGAAAACTGCCACGAAAAGCTGCTGTATTGTGACTAGGACATATTAATCGAGAAGAGAATCTTAGAGGGCATTGCGAAAATAACAATTTATCAAATAAGTATGGTGGATTTTGATTTTTAATAACACTAAAGACCAGACTTCCAAAATAATGTAAACGCCTTGACTGCATATTCATTAGTTTACTCTTATTAAGGTAGGGAGTGATGTGTGCTCTACGTGGAATGTCAAAACAAAAGCGTGCGCACGCATTTTGGACACGTTGAGTGACTTTTTTGGTTCAAGCTAGAAGACATCCACCGATGACCGTATCCGCATAATTGAGCTTTGATAAAACTAGTGACTCACAAAAATAAATTCTTAAATCAATAGTTAAGAAGTGTCGCACCTTATATAAAACCCGCAATCTATAATAACAGTTTGTGGCAGTTTCCTGTACATACTTTTCAAATCTTAAACTACTATCCATCAACACACCTAAATTACGGGCTTCCGAAACCTCTTCAATATAACAATCGTTGATTTTTGGCTTTGGATTAAAAAGTTTTATTCTTTCTATTTGTGATTTGGTGCCAAACACCATAAATTTAGATTTTAAGGGGTTTAAAACGAGACAGTTTTTATGTGACCATAGCGAAATTCTCTCTAAGTCCTGATTTAGCTTATTTATAGCTATTGATGTCTCTTGTGGTTTAAAGGATAAATAAACTTGGAGGTCATCTGCATAGGCATGATACTTACAATGTTGAAAGCTATTTAACACATCAGCACTATACATAATGAATAAGATTGGACCCAAAATAGATCCTTGCGGAACGCCCCGTGTGACAGGAGAAGCTAGGGACATTTTTTTCGTGCCATCAGCACAGCTTAGTTCTACCCGTTGTTTGCGGCCACGCAAAAAGCATGAAAACCATTTCAACGAAATACTTTCCACTCCGTAATACGCTAATTTGGAAATAATTAAGTTTGTATTGATACTATCAAAGGCTCGAGAAAAGTCAAGGAGCGCCAAAATGGTTCCCTCTCCAACATCTTGAGCAGTCAATATATCGTCAACTACGTCGAGCAATGCTGTGGACGTGCTTCGGCAAGCTCTAAATCCAGATTGTTTTTTTGGAAGAATATTGGAGTCATTTAAATAGCTTGTTAATTGCCTACATACAGCTTTTTCTATTACTTTTGATAAAAATGGCAGAAAACTAATTGGTCGAAGATCTTTAATTTCCGTGATGTTTTTTGTTTTTGGGATTGGTCTTACTACTGCTTCCTTCCATATATCTAGGAAAACTCCTGAGCTAATGGAGTGGTTAATAATTGATGTTATTACTCCTAATGTTTTGGGTAAGGTAAGTAAAATCATATCCAGTGATATACCGTCCACACCAAGAGCATTCGTTGTTATACTTCTGATGATATTTAAAATTGTGGATTCGTCAACTGTTTTCAGTTCGAAGGTTTCATCGCTGTATCTGTTAAACTCAAGGAAGGTTAGCTGTGATAAAGTAACGAGATCCTTACCAGGAGCATTCAAGAAATGTTTATTGATATATTCTGGATTGCTTAAATTTTCCGGTAAATCTGTGTGATTGTTATTGAAATCAACTACATTTTGTTTAATATTTTTCCAAAGTAGGCGCGAATTATTTTTGTTTTTATTGATATGTTTATTAAAATAAGCGGATTTTTCGGTGTAAATTGCTACGTTAACAATGCTTTTCAATGCTTTTCAATTCTTTGTAATATTTCTTATCGGATTCCTTTTTGGTTCTGCTTGGCGTGAGCATCATTTCTTAGCTTCATCATATCCTTTACTGTTGGTGTTATCCAAGGGTAAGAACGTTTCTTTATCACAGTGGTCTTGTCAGGAGCATGTAAGTCAAACAACTGTAAAACGAGTGAATTAAATGCTGCTAACGAGTCATTGATATTTTCCGAGACAGCTTGTTGCCAATTTACAGCTTCAACATCAGCGTTGAATTTATTTATGTTGATATCTTTTAAGGGTCTATATGTTATATATTTTGGCAGGTGTTTAAGTTTTTTGACATTTAGCTCACATGATATAAAAGCATGACGACTGAGGTCAGGAATATAATCAACGACAAGTTTGGTTATTTTAGTACTGCTGCATACTATGTCCAGCAACGTCTCAGAATATTCAGTAAAGTGGGTGGCATGGTTCACATATTGTTTAAGGTGTATATAATTTCATATAATTTCATAGTGTTCGTATCTGTAACTGCAAATAGATTTATATTAAAATCTCCCATCAATACTACATGGTCGTACTCTGAAAACGAAGTGACTGATTCTGTCAAAGCATCAATAAAAGTGTCTACGCTAAACCAAGGCGGACGGTATGCTGTACCAATGGCAATCTTTTGCCCGTTAGATTTGACGCCGAGCCACATTTGTTCGACAGAAGGGGCATATGGATGAGAAAGAATTCGAACATTGACACCACGTTTAATAAAAAATCCTACACCACCGCCACGCGAACGCATTTCAGTAGACCGAGGGATATGGTGTAATTTATATCCCGGTAAAAGCGGAGCTCGCCTGTCTTCCCAGGCCTAAGCCAGGTCTCATTAATGGCCATGATATCAACTGCATACTGTTTCATAGCTATTAAAAACTCATCATGCCCGGTACCAAGAGACCCAGGATTTAGTAAACCGAATGTAAAATTTTTTATTTTGATATGCTGTATTACAAAAGAGTGTAAACGTTGAATTAGTTTGCAATTAATCAAATATTTTTTTAATTTACTTATGTGGCGAAAATTGGCATGCAAAGCATAAAATTTATACAAAATCATACGACTGTGAAACTTTTCGTAAGAAGAAAATTTTTGTTTAGAAGCGTAAAAGTGTATGAAATATAACATATGTAAGTAATTTGTAAGTTATTTTGAAAATAAATTATTATTCTATTGTATATAAAAATTACTTGAGATGAGGTTCACAATATTTTTGGGCATGTTCCGGTCGTTTGACGAGCCAGATAATGTGGACAACCTGCATCACCGCAGTCATCCTTTCCTTAATCCCTTCTCCAGTTATTAAAGTTATTAAAATCAACGTGATACTACCCTTGGAACCGTTCCGCTGAGACATGGTTAAAATGAGTGATTAAAATGTTTTCAACAAAAAACAAAAAATACGTTTGACTCCGATAACACATGTACCGATTTCCGTCGGGGGCGCTCGCGCTGGTGGTGTCGCGCTGGTGGTGCTTGGGGTGGTGAGACAAAAGACAATTATTTATTATTTTAGTTTTTAGCTCTAAATGTGTGACAAAGATAGCACCTGCTCGTGTACTGCTGCAAGTAATAACTGTGTTCGTCGTCGGTTGAAATCCGAAATAATCGGTTGGGGAAAAAGTCTTTTCGCATTATAGTATGTATGAACTTGTAATAAAATCTCTTTAGTATCTGTATCTGGCTGGTTTTGGTATCATTGAAAGTTAAAATTTTAAATAACAGAATTCCAAATTCAAATTAGGAAATTGTGTGATTTTCATTTGTTTTTCGTACTGTCAAGATGAGTGAATCTAATGAAGAAATTCGATACATTTTAAAATTTTACTACAAAAAAGGTAAAAATGCAACGCAAGCCGCAAAAAAAAATTTCAATGTTTAAGGACCTAGTGCAGTGTCTGTGAGAGTAGCACAAATTTGGTTTAAGCGTTTTCAGTCCGGAAATTTTGATGTCAAAGATGCACCTCGCTCTGGTCGCCCTATTACGGATAAAATGGATGCCATTTTTGAAAAAGTGGAGCAAAATCGACGTATCAGTAGTTACGACGTAGCTGAAGAACTGGGAATTGACCACAAAACAGTTTTGGCGCATTTGAAAAAAGCTGGGTACACAAAAAAGCTCGATATTTGGGTACCTCACGAGCTCACTGAAAGAAACCTAATGAACCGTGTACTCATTTGTGATTCTTTTTTGTGAATCATTTTTGAAGAAGCTGATAACTGGTGATGAAAAGTGGATCACTTACTTATAAGAACGTGCGAAAAAGGTCGTGTTCAAAGGCCGCTCAGGCTTCAGACGGGTTAACTCGCAATAAGGTGATGTTGTGCGTGTGGTGGGATTGGAAGGGCATTATTCATTATGAGCTGTTACCACCAGGCAGGACTATCGATTCTGAACTCTACTGCGAACAACTTATGAGATTAAAACAATAAATTGAGCGAAAGCGGCCGGAATTGATCAACAGAAGGGGTGTGGTGTTTAATCATGATAACGCTGGACCTCACACATCTATAGCCACCCAGCAAAAATTAAGATCGTTTGGCTGGGAGGTGTTAATGCATCAGCCGTATAGTCCTGACCTTGCACCTTCAGATTTCCACCTGTTTCGGTCTCATCAGAATTCTTTAGGCAGTGTTAGGTTAACATCACGAGAGGACTGCCAAATTCACTTATCGCGGTATTTTGATGAGAGGTTCCAAAATTTTTATAGCAGTGGGATCATGTTCCTACCTACAAGATGGCAAAAGGTTATCGAACAAAATGGTACATACATACTTTAGTTAAATGTCAATAAAATATATTAAAAAATGTTTTGAATTTTCTTAAAAAATGCGAAGAAACTTTTTCCCCAACCCAATATAATGAGGATTAAATGTCATAAAACTTATTGTCATTCAATAAATTTTTGACGACCACTTTGGCGATGGGGTAAACCAGTCTGCCTCAGACGCCGGTGGTTGCGGGTTCGATTCCCGCACGGAACAAGAAAAAAAATGTTCCGTGTCTGGGTGTTTATCTATTTATGTATTTATATTCTAGATTCCCCCTAGTTTGCTACATGGTATCCCATAACACAAGCTATGCTTACTTGGGGCCATGAAGTTGGTGTGTTTGTCTTTAAAAAAAAAATTAAATCAATCATTAAAAACACTCTATCTCAAAAAGCTTATTATAAAACTAAAGATTACTGAGATGATAAAAAGGCATGGGATTAAGTACAACAGGATATTTCTAAAAGTTTCTAATTACTTATTAATTTTGTTTACGGCTTGGCTGTGCAGTATACATATGACATACTGGTGACTGTCCCACTCACTTATTTTCTTGTCAAGACAACAGCAAGAACGTCATGCTCCCTCAGGCGGCATGGCTAGTGGTAGCGTCAAGTATATCGTGTCACCCTCTTCCCTAAAATATGGTTAAGGAGGGTGATGGCTGGTGCTTGCGTTATACTCGTGAACGGGTGCTACTAGCGGTGCCAGGTCGTTTTGCTAATGATACTCCATAGCTCATTGCACCTACTATGTAAGCAATTTGGTTGTGGCATGACATTGGCTCCCACAATTAGCTGTCTTGTGTTTGTTTTTTTTCATGTCACGGTCAATTTGTACTGTACCTATTTGTATTAATTTGATAATTCTGACTGAAAAATAGTGCCAAGAGTTTTTTCCACCGGCTTTTTTTTGTCTCTTAGTCTACTGTGATATCTTATTTAACAACTATCAACAAATAGTTAAAGCCGAAGTATGTGATGATTGACTTCATCAAGTGTTTTGTGAAATTCCTAAGATGAATAAAACTTTTTGAATTTTGAATTTGTATGCCTTTTAGACCGATGACTAATAAAATGAACAGTCGTATAGTACCTTCAACAAAATAAAAGCCATTAATGTTATTTTTTTTTAGTGCTTCTTTGAATATGGTTAATTTAAGGCAGTATAATGTAGACACATATATTTAGAATAGGATAACCATTAGCATTCATTTGATACCTATATTGTTGAAATCAAAAATTATTTATTTTTATGCCCCCATCTTGAAATTTCATGAACATTACCTACTCGCGCAGGCGCAGTTAATACAAATCTTTTGATATCTCATTTGTTTAAATCCGTTCGGCAATTCAGTAGAAATCAGGGAACAAGAAACAGACATACATACATACGTGCTGAAAACATAACCCTCCTTTACGTGCCGCAGTCGGGTATTTCTTGCGAAGTTAACTTGTAGGCTGGAAGCACTACCTTTGTTAAATATATCTGAAGAATGAAACAACGAAATGTACCTATTAGTGGGACCTTAGACCTATTGGTGCGTACCTACAGATTGCTGTAATGCAACTTTTACTGTAACATTGTGCGCACTACGTGTCCAAATACGCAGCGAGCGCAAATGCTACGACCGGCTGGTGTAGTGGTAACATACATTACCTTCTATGCCAGAGGTCCTGGGTTCGAATCCCGGCGGCGGCGGATATTAATGTGATGAACACAGATATCAGCCGTCAAGTCATGGATGTTTATATGTTTATTTATGTTTATTCTAATAAAAATATGTATTTATTCAATATGTATGTTTATATATTTCGTAAGTATATCAGTTATCTAGTATCCATAACACAAGTTCTTTAAGAAACTTAATTTGGGCTAGATAATGTTGTGTGATTGTCAGAAATACTTATTTTATTATTTATTAAAAATGTTACATTACCTACAAGTTCCGTTACAGCAATCTGTACGCACCATAAGGTCTAAGGCGGTAAATCACCGCACATCTTTTTTAAGGATTCTTTGCTGAAATATTCCATTTTAATTTTTTGTATTACTCAAATTACCAAGCTTATTTATGTTATCACTAGTAATAGGATGCAAATCCTAAGCTATTTCCTATTTGTAGACCCATTTATAGCCAATACGATTTCCGCAGTGGACGCTCGACCGGCGATCATCTCGTTTATGTTCCTCACTTATGAAGCGAGGCCTTGGAAGGTGAAGCAATAGCTGTATCCTTAGATATTTCCAAGGCTTAGGACAGGGTCTGGCATGATCTCTTAAGCAAGCTTACGACATACCGATCGGGCTCTGCTTTTGAGGGAACGGTCGATTTGGGTTATCTTAAATGGCTACTCCTCTGACCATGGCAATTAATGCCGAGATCTTCTCTCTGTGACTTTATTCTTGCTGCACATCAATGACCTCCTAACGGATCATTATTGATTACGCTGGTGACAGCACGGTTGTAGAGAGAAACGTATCGAATGCGCGAGCGAGCCCCCGTGAAATCCAGAGTTTGAGAAAGTCAATGATTGAGCGCGTTTACTTGACTTTACGGAAGGTGTCCGATTGGGGCGAGTCGAATTTTGTCAAATTCAACGCGTCTAAAACACAGGCGTGTCTATTCTCCGCAAAAACTTCGACTTAGGCTTAGGGCTTCTAGGTGTAGGAAACTGTAACATCCAGTTTTAATTTCGGTCAACAAACTATGTTCATGGCTCAAATAGCTTCATAAAAGTTGGGGATCATCTCGAAGGTACGGCGCTGGTATTTGACCCTGCACAGCTTCTTAATTTATACACAACTCAAGTGCGATCATGCATAGAGTAGGTACTGCAGTCATCTTTGGGATGGTTCGGCTAAATTTATTTATTTACATTATCAAACCACTTACATCTATCCTTACAGGTACCCTAATGCGATAGGGAAGTGCAACAAGTTGTTAACTAATTTATATATCTACAGCAGGTTAAAGCCGCCGCGACATGTAGTCGTCTGGACGCACAATTGCAGCTGCTGCAGGATGTCAGGATAATGTATCCTGCCTACCATTGTTTTAAATAAATATAAAGCAAGATACATGTCCCTACGTATTTCCAGTTTACTATATCTAATCATTCCAACAACGAACAAAGTGGGATTACAGTAATGGATATACTTACCCCATATAATTTTAGATACAAAAAACGTGCAAACTTATTTTGTATGCGTTCTAACATAAATTTATACATATCTTCACTAGGACTTCAAATAACAGAATTAAATTCAATGTTGCTTTTTACAAGGGCTTCATATAGAGCCCGCAATGCATTGATATTGGTGAATCTATCAGCCTGCCGCAGTACAAATCCCAAATTCCTGTTCGCTTTCTTACACACAGTAATGATATGCTTCCTAAACCTCAAGTCGGCTGTAAAATTAATGCCCAGGTCTCTGATCTCAGCAACGCGCTGTAACGACTCTCCTTCCATGTGGTAGGGGTGATGGAGCAGAATGCGCGTGCGACTGAACGACAGAACCGAGCATTTACCAACATTGAAGTAAAGTTTGTGGATTGCTGGACTCCGTTGACCGAAGAGCCCTTAAACTAATAAACAACGTCGAAGTTACAACCAAAAAATTGCAGTCCCTAAAGCATCATGTGCTCTCTTTGAAAATACGAACGATATATCAGATGATGAATAGTTTAGTTTATAGTAAACTTTATACTCTGCAATATTAGAATGTCGATTAATATGGTTTGGATTACAAAACAACGACTGTAGTAATGTAGCTGGAAACACATATATATAAGTACATAACTTATGTAAAAAAAATATAGTTTCGTGTTTGTTATTAGTGGACTGTCAAGAACCGTAAACAAACGTGCCACGTATGTGGCATTTATTCTTCGCTACGATATTGTTTTATGGGGTAATTCTGTTGAAATCCACCATGTATTTCGGTGTCAAAAAGCCTTCTGTGGAGCTATTCTTAGAGAGTCATACAGGCCTCTGCTTGCTGAGCTCAAATTGCTAACTGTTCCGTGCATTTACTTGTTTGAAATTTTATTATTTGTCAAAAAACTTAGAGAATATTTTAAGGCAGTAGGGGATTATATGAATCTAAGAACTAGATCTTAAGACAGTCTTGGCAAGAAACTGTACATGCAGAAAATTTAGAGTTTCTAGTAAAAATGTGTACCTACTGTATGGCATTTTTGATCATCTCCCCGTACAGTATAAAAACTTACAGTTCATAGAATACAAGCGAAAAATACTTGACTTGCTTAAAACAAAAGGATATTATACAATTAATGAATATTTTATAGACTCGAAATTACATTATAATGTATGGATGTTACCTATTAGATTGATATTGTATTGTAATAAATGTTATATATTGTGTGCCTATACTATTTTGTATAATATTTTGACAAATAGAATTCTCTATAGAGGTAGTTTTATATTTTATCTTTGACATTTTATATTTTTATGACATATTTCCAGTAAGAAAATTATTGTTATATGCACGCTGACTATCAGTAGAAATTGTTGATCCACACAACATATTCAACCACCTTTTGTTCACATTTCCATGCACATTAATATGATTTGATTTCATTGATTTTGATTTGACTTTGTTAGGTCAAGCCGCGATAAGGTCCCTTTTTTACTAAACTTTAGCAGGATGTAAAACTTTTTTAAATTGACGTTTCGAAAAGTTGTACCTACACATCTCGGTACATCTGGTAATAAATATATTCATCTTTTTCAAAACACAGTAAACAAAAAAACGATTTTTCAGGTATTTTTATATAGCTCGGAAACTACCGAGATATAGATACCGCAATAAGGACCCATTTGATTTGGGCGACCACATTTGTGGATGATTTTCTTAACAAACTCTCTTACATATTATAATGTTATACTTACTTACTTTTTAGCTAATTCTTTTAATATCTCTTTTTATAATTTTGTAAATATTTCTTGTCGATTTATAATATCTCTTCTTCTTATTATTATTATTTATATTTTTATATTTTTTTTTTATATTTATATTTTCTTCTTCTTATATTTTTGCCAGTGTCGCGTGGAGGGGCGTAGACTATCTTTGACTGCTACCAGCCCTTACTGCTTCTTAAAATTGCTGTATAATATCAGTAGCCGGGGGATTTGAGCTAGCATTATAACCTTATATTGAATTGATGGATGTATTTGAGAATAATAGGATCTGGGATTGAGAGTAGAGACCACATATTGATTGGTTTAGGGACCTGTCGGGGAAGAAAGGAATACAGGGAGGAGGGTGAGAGGGGGCAGTTAAAAAGATGTGGTCAGATGTCCCAGGTTCCAGTCCGCAATCGCACAATGGGGAATTACGAACGCCGATTTTGTTAAGGAAAACAGGGGAGCAGTAATGGCCAAGCCTCAGTCTACAGACGACTGAGGTGGACCGTTTATCTGCAGCTTTAATTTTAAAAAACCAGGGCTTAGTAGGTATGTTTGGTTGAATCTCACCATAATGTTTGGCTTTTAGTTTGCGAGATCGGTCCCATGAGGAGCTCCAGGCAACATGTAGCCGTTCACTGGCTAAGAGGCGGCGATCCTGAGCATAGCACATATAGTGATCCAAGGAACCAATTTGGATGGAGTCTTTAGCGAAGGAGTCGGCAGCTGTGTTATCGGCAATGCCCGAATGTCCAGTGATCCAAGCCAGGACAACATTTATCGAGTTACTACTGCAAGAGATGATGGATTTCCTGATTTGGAGGAGGATAGGGAGTTTTGAGCCTAGCTTGAACGGGTTGGCCTTCAAAGCAAGGAGACAACTAAGGCAGTCTGAAAGTATAAAGGCATTAGTGATATTATTGTCAACTACATATTTTAGCGCTTCAAGTATAGCAATTGATTTGTCGGTAAAGACCGAGGCTTGCGGGGGGATTTTATAAGATAGGAGCACGGAATATTTTGGTATCCAGACGGCCGAGCCAACAGCGCCTGATGGGAATAGTTTAGAGGCGTCTGTGTATATTTGGGTCCAGTATAATATCTCCGTCTGAGGTGCTTTGTTGCAAGATGTCAAGCTACATTCATAAGTTTAGGAATCGATAACTTCTAAAAATTTACTTGTTCAAAAAAATATATAAAGTGAATTGATTTAAATTCATAGCTTACCTATTATAATAACTTTTGTAAATTGTAATAAAGATTATTAATTTTCTTAATTAATTATTAAGAAAATTAATAATCGCCGAGGGCCACTAACTCCGAACCTTTAAAATTAAACTTCTATTCACAGTGCTATAGTGACTCTAAGTGCTTTTTTTTTTGTAAATAGATATAATAGTTTTAAGTGCTGTTAAATAGTTTGAAGTGTAAGGAGGATGTGAGCCTGGATTGATTGCGGTGTGATGAAATTAAATTCGCCGTGTTGTTTGTATTCACTTTATTACACGAAGATAAATTACATGTAGATAAAATGCTATAAATAATCGCTTAGAAATACATCTACTCACTTCTTGTTACAACGGATTCAATCTCTATATCCATCTCTCAATATCAATATCAATCTTGCTAACTTTAATTTTTACGTTCATCAATTTACAATCGTCAATCAACTTATTGATCTAAGGCGTGCGTACACGCCACAAGTTTTCTTCCTCTTCAGCACCCTCTTTAAACTGCGAGCGACGGTTCCCGAGCCGTCGCTCTGCGACAATATTCTTTACAGTACTTGGCCAGACAGTTTGTAACAAACTTTTTTAATACGGAATAAACTAAATAGGATTTTGGTAGAGGGTTCGACAAACTAAGTGAGCGTGCTTGGGAACCAATTTGGAGAATACAAGTTGCCAAAAGAAATCTCTAACCCTCTATTTTTTTTTAATAAATTTTTTGTTCATTTTTCGGTTTTCACCAAAATTGTACACATTTACCTCCGTAACATTTTTCAAATCTATTTTAGACTGGATATAAAAAAAATTTTTGGTCTCTGATGCATCTTTAAGCCACGAAAAGCAAAATTAGATACGATCTGATCGAACTAACTGATATAGAACTCTTACGCTGCACACTGGACGGCAGCGACAGCGGCGCGGGCAGCAACGGGCTGTTCTCGACGTCAGCGGGCAGCGGAGCGTTTTGTCGCGGGTTTCATACAAACTCAAAACAGCAGTGTTCCTGACACACGCACACCACCACCTGCTAAGTATCTATTGCATTACGCTTAAATGTAACCATGCGTTGCATAATTAATTCTCTAACTTTCGGTTAAGTTTACTCAGTAAATTGTTAATATTTTTTTATTTTTTTTTCTCTTCATGTATGATCTCAAACTATCACGTCCTGGAATTTCGAAAATGACCCACCAGTCAACCTGTACAAGGTGTTCCTGGAAATTTGACACTTGATATGAATTTAACGCTTGATATGCTAGCTTCTGTACCTGTCCATAGCGATAAAAAGGGATACACTTTGTCATACTTTGCATAACTAAAGGTGTTTTACATAAGATGTTTTGACTTTTTGGCGCACCTTATTATAGGTAGCTGAAAGCAAAAAGGTTGCTACACTGGTAGAAAATTTAGTGTCTATTTGACAATGTCATTTATTATATTTTATTCTGAAATTACATGGCTGTTGCTTACACTTGAATTTTATTTGTAGTGATAATTATTAAAGTTTTATTGGGAAATAATCTTAACCATCCTTTCCCATATTTGGTGACCTAGTTACGGAACACAATAAAAGAAATACATCTGATTGGATTGCAGCGGAAATTTCCAGATTTATTATTAGGTATAAACTTGTGGTTACACTGAGTGGTGAGAGAAAAATTTTTAGATATTTTTTTTTGTTGGTGCTTAAATAAATATTTGGAGATGGCTAATGATGGTGACTATGGCCAAGAAGTACTGCGCGTGGGTGTACCGCCTTTCTGGCCACAAGAGCCAGGTCTTTGGTTTGCTCAAGTTGAGAGTCAATTTATACTTTCTAAAATTACAACGGATGAAACCAAATTTTGTTATATTGTCTCTCAATTGGATCATCAGTATGCTGCCGAATTCAAGGACATAATTACCAACCCACCTGCAACTGACAAATACACAAAATTAAAATCGGAATTAATAAAACGCCTTTCAGCTTCACATGAGAAGAAGTTAAAGCAGCTTTTGATGCATGAGGAGTTGGGGGACAGGAAACCCTCACAGTTCCTGCGCCACCTGCAAAACCTAGCTGGTCTAGGTGTTCCCTGGGATTTTTTAGTTACTATTTGGACTAGCCGCCTCCCTCTAAATATTCAGGCAGTTATTGCTACCCAAACGGATCTACCTATTGAAAAGTTATGTGACATTGCAGATAAAGTTCACGAAATTGTCCCTAATAACCCCCAGGTGTCTAGTGCATCTGCAGCGGCGACTCCGTCTTCTTCATCAGCGTATGAAGACCTGGCTATACAGGTATGTGAACTAACCAAACAGGTAGCGAAGCTGACGGACCAAGTTTCCAGCGGTGGCTCGTCACGATCTCAGTGGAATCGAAATAACCACCAACGCCAACGCTCACGCTCACGGCCGCTTAAGCAACCACCACCAAACTCACCGCTCTGTTTTTACCACTATAACTTCGGAGTCAAAGCAGCCAAGTGCAAAGAGCCCTGCAAATTCGAGGCGGTAAACTCCCAGGGCAGTCGCAAGTAGCGGCCAACGACTGTCCTACTACTTCAACAGGCCGTCTTTTTGTTACCGACCGCGCATCGAAAATGCAGTTCCTTGTGGACACTGGATCTGACCTGTGCGTTTTCCCGCGTTCGGCCGTCAAAACGCCCTGTTTCAAATCGAACTTTTCCATGACAGCAGCCAATAATTCTATCATAAATACCCATTGCAGATAAAGTTCACGAAATTGTCCCTAATACCCCCCAGGTGTCTAGTGCATCTGCAGCGGTGACTCCGTCTTCTTCATCAGCGTATGAAGACCTGGCTATACAGGTATGTGAACTAACCAAACAGGTAGCGAAGCTGACGGACCAAGTTTCCAGCGGTGGCTCGTCACGATCTCAGTGGAATCGAAATAACCACCAACGCCAACGCTCACGCTCACGCTCACGACCGCTTAAGCAACCACCACCAAACTCACCGCTCTGTTTTTACCACTATAACTTCGGAGTCAAAGCAGCCAAGTGCAAAGAGCCCTGCAAATTCGAGGCGGTAAACTCCCAGGGCAGTCGCAAGTAGCGGCCAACGACTGTCCTACTACTTCAACAGGCCGTCTTTTTGTTACCGACCGCGCATCGAAAATGCAGTTCCTTGTGGACACTGGATCTGACCTGTGCGTTTTCCCGCGTTCGGCCGTCAAAACGCCCTGTTTCAAATCGAACTTTTCCCTGACAGCAGCCAATAATTCTATCATAAATACCTATGGTCCAACACAGCTGCAACTCGACTTAGGCTTGAGGAGAAACTTTACTTGGACTTTTACAATTGCTGATGTTTTTAGGCCTATCATAGGTATTGACTTTTTAAGTTATTATGGTCTTTTAGTAGATTGCAAGAACCAACGCCTAGTTGATGACAAAACATGTTTATCGGTAAGAGCTATTTCGTCCGGATTACCTGAAGACACTGTCTCAATCAAAGCAGTGACAGGTGACTCGGAGTTTCACGAGCTTCTGCGAGAATATTCTGAAATTACAAGACCTGCAGGTATGCCTCTTCCGTATAAGCATAACACAATACACTTTATTAAAACAACTCCTGGTCCACCTGTGTCGTGCAAACCTCGACGTCTAGATCCTGTCCGACTCCAAGCTGCAAAGAAGGAGTTTGAAGACATGGTAGCTAACGGTGTTGCTAGGCGTTCAGAGAGTCCATGGTCTTCAGCGCTTCACCTTGTTAGAAAAAAAGATGACGGATGGAGACCCTGTGGCGACTACCGGGCACTCAATGCTAGAACAATTCCCGATAGATACCCTGTGCGGCATATACAGGACTTTTCCCACCAGCTGTCAGGATGCAACATCTTTTCGACGATCGATCTTGTGAAGGCATTTAATCAACTGAAAGTTAATCCGAGCGATGTTCCAAAGACTGCGATAACTACACCGTTCGGTCTCTTTGAATTTGAACACATGACCTTTGGCCTTCGCAACGCTGCCCAAACTTTTCAGCGGTTTACCGACGAAGTCACTCGAGAGCTGGATTTTTGCTACGGGTTCATCGACGATCTGCTGATTAATTCCCCGACCATTTCTGACCATAAACGTCACTTGCAGCAGTTGTTTGATCGTCTCAAACAATATGGTGTCCTGACCAACACGTCGAAGTGTGTTTTGGGTAAATCTGAAGTAACTTTCTTAGGATTTAACGTTTCTTCTAAAGGAATTCGCCCTACCCAGTCCAAAGTCGAAGCAATTCAGAATTACACTGTTCCCAAAACAGTTAAGGAGTTACGACGCTTTCTGGGTATGATAAATTTTTACCGTCGCTTCATACCGAATGCAGCAAAACTTCAAGCGCCGTTAAACACTTCACTAGCTGGTCCAACGGTAAAAGGTTCTCACCCTGTAGATATGACAGCCGATTTGATGAGTTCTTTCGAAAATTGCAAGACTTCACTATCCACAGCTGCTCTTCTTGCTCATCCAGACATTTCTGCGGAGCTAGCAATCGTAACTGATGCGTCAGACACATCTATAGGCGCAGTCTTACAGCAAAGAAAAGGTACGGACTGGGAACCTCTTGGTTTCTTCTCACATAAACTCTCTACTGCTCAATCTAAATACAGCCCTTATGACAGAGAACTACTTGCCGTCTACGAAGCCATCAAATACTTTAGGCATATGGTCGAAGCTCGAACTTTTACTATATTCACCGATCATAAGCCCTTAACCTTTGCTTTTGTACGCCATAAAGAGAATTGTTCACCACGTCACTTCCGCCATTTGGATTTTATCGGTCAATTTACAACTGATATCCGATTCATACAGGGAAAGAAAAACGTTGTAGCGGATGCCCTTTCACGCGTTACAGAAATTCAAGGCATAGACTATCAAGATCTTGCAAGTTTTCAGGAATCAGAAATCTGAACTGCAAGATTTGATGACTAATGGCTCCAGTCTTAACCTGGAAAGAAGAAAACCATTCGAGGGTGATGTGTCAGTCTTCTGCGATATTTTGAATGGACAAACTCGTCCTTACATAACGCCACAGCTCCGCAAGCAAGTTTTCGACATGGTATACAACCTTCATCACCCTGGAAGCTCAGCTACAGTGCGACTGGTCACGCAAAGATTTGTTTGGCCAGGGATACGCAGCGATTGTAGAGAGTGGTCTAGGCAATGCTTGCATCACCAACAATCAAAAGTTACCCGACATACCAAAACTCCACTTTCATCCTTAATTACTCCTTCCGCGAGGTTCATCCACATCCACTTAGACGTCGTGGGCCCTTTACCTTTGTCTTGTGGTTACAGGTACTGCCTTACCGTCATCCACAGATTCACACGATGGCCTGAGGCGGTTTCACTACAAGATATCACTGCAGAAACCTGCGCAGCTGCTCTTGTATCAACCTGGATCTCCAGATTCGGATGACTGCACTAGTTGGTGCGTGCCACTTCCGCACCACTGCATACCATCCGGCCGCAAACGGTATTATTGAACGACTGCACAGACAACTCAAGGCAGCTATTATGTGTCATAATACTACACAGTGGACTGAAGCCCTCCCGCTGGTGCTCCTTGGCATTCGCAGCGCCTGGAAGGAAGATTTACAGACGTCAGCAGCTGAACTTGTATACAGTGAGCCTCTTCGCTTACCTGGGCAGTTTCTCTCTCCTACTGACAACTCTAGCACTGATGACATCACGCAGTATGCTACTCGCCTTCGACGCCACATTCAACAACTGTCACCTCGACCTACTGATTGGTACACTTCTGCACCATTCTACGTGCCACAGGACTTGAAAACTTCTTCGCATGTATTTCTTCGCCAAGACCACGTGCGTGGATCCTTAGAATCTCCCTATGGTCCTTATCGAGTCATCGAGCGAAAGCCGAAATACTTCACCATAGAAGTCAAGGGCAAGCCAACTTCTATAAGCCTTGATAGACTAAAACCGGCATATATGGCTAAGATTGCTCAAAACCCTACTCCTATCACGGCTACTGAAGAGGACGCACTCCAAACCACTTCCGCTGCGCCATCACCTTCGGAGGAGAAGAGGACCCGCAGCGGCAGAAGAGTTCGTTTCACTTAATTTTACCGACCGTAGTCACGGTCTGGCGAGGGGGAATATGTGGCGCACCTTATTATAGGTAGCTGAAAGCAAAAAGGTTGCTACACTGGTAGAAAATTTAGTGTCTATTTGACAATGTCATTTATTATATTTTATTCTGAAATTACATGGCTTACACTTGAATTTTATTTGTAGTGATAATTATTAAAGTTTTATTGGGAAATAATCTTAACCATCCTTTCCCATAACTTAATTGGATTATTTTGTATGAAAAATAAAAAATATATTCACATGTTACTTGATTCTATTATATGGTCATACCCTAGAGTTATGGGAAATCAACAGGAACACCATGTACTTATATAAAAAAATAAACACTGTTTTGTAGAATTTCACATGTTTCCTTGTTTTCCTTGCTTTAATAGGCGTCTCCCTTTGGAACATACATGCCTTAAGAAATCCCTAAGGAAATGGGAAATTTAGGCTCTCTTAATTTATATGAAAAATTTTATTCCTTAAGTACACGGATGCGATACTTGGTATGAGGCCTAAGTAGTTCGCACGAGCGCTTTCTTTAACGCGGCGTTTTTTCCCGGCATTAGCGATTTTTTAACGCTCGCGATTTGGTTGTTTGTTCGGATGCTTTCAAATCACTTTGTTTCGTCTCTCGATTGATAAAGACGTAAGAATGGTTCCTAATGACTTGCTATGGCGGTTTGTAGTGCTAGAAGACGAAAAAAAACACAGGGCATTTTGGGTGCATCCTCTGAATGAACAGAGATACTTAAAAGGATAATTTGTGACACTGTCCTAAGATTTGCGGCACTATCCATATTATTTTTTAATATGGATCATGCCGCAAATCCGACTACGTCCGATTCTTACACGATCCGAATTCGAGAAAATAAGAATCTAAAAATCTTGTATGTAATGACGGATGTAGTGCGTAAGCTACCATAGAAATAGTTCTACGGCTACTCCGGACCGTCACATTGTAACATGCGTTTGCCTATACCACCTACGCTTACAGATAGGACCCCTTCAGAGTACAACTGGCTAGCGACCACCCTTCATATAAAATCGAAAAGACATCACCACTGTTCCAGCAGTCAAACGCGGGTTAATAATAATAAATTCTTTATTGTACACCAACATGGCTACAGAGGAAAAATTACATTAAATTATGACATTAAAATACATTTGTACCAAGGCGACCTTATCGCTCAAGAGCGATTTCTACCAGGTAACCTAGGAATTAAAGGAAATTGAGGGGGACGGGAGCACGGCTTGTAAAAATAAATAAATAAACTAAATACTAATAATTACATACTGAACATAAATACCATATATAGGGTCAATTTATAATACACCATAAAACTTTTACAGCAGGTTAAGAATCATGAGTAGGTTTAACTTACGAAAAAAAAATTTTTTTTTATATAAATATTTTTCTTAAATTAAAATTTCAAAATTCTTGTAAGTCCATAAACTTCAATCGCCTTTAATCTGTAATCTACGACTACATAGCAAGAAATAAAAAAAACGTTTCCATTTACTTTGATTAAAAAATAAGTTATTAATTTTATTACCAAATAATACCTATACCTTCTTACGCGGCACAATCAAACGAGCCGAAAGTCAAATTCGAGCCGCCGCCGCCGCCACCAACGGCGCCTACGTCACACTATTGGTTAGTCGCGCGGCGGCCACGGTTTCCATGTTTGAAACCTACAGGACGCCCTCCGCTCGCTCGCCAGTCTGTCTAGCTAGAGATACGCGCGCGCGATTAGTGTAAGATGAAAGTAACCAAAATGACGAATTACGCGTACAGTAATCAAGAATATTTGGAAATGGCTCTGTGGAATGCTCTCAGGAATGTGCGTCAATACATGTGTCAAGAGTACGGTGAGCGATGGATAGGACGCGGAGGGCCAGTGAGCTGGCCACCTAGATCACCTGACCTTACACCTGTACACTTTTTTTTGGGGTCGAATTAAAGACTTGGTGTATGGTCGGGACGGTCATACGGTTCAAAGTGCGGACGAACTTAAAAGTAGAATAACTGACGCCTTTGCTGTCGTCAGTACTGAGAAGGACAGTTTACTAAGAGTGAAAATGAATGTACTTAAACGGGCAAGACTGTGTATACAGCAGCAAGGACGGTATGTGCAGCAGCAGTTGCTTTGAATTAGTTGTCAGTGATTACGAGTATCGGATCTAACATCAACGACAGGACGCAATGTAAAAACGTAAGTTATTTTTGAACATACCTACTCTGTTAATTATAATAGATAGTTGTAAATAAGGTTATTTCAGTTTTTTAACACGTCATTCTAACATTAAATTAATTTTAAAATAAATTTACTAGTTTAAACAAAGAGTAAGCACTAATGCTTTATTTTATTTTTAATTTAATGAAAATCAAAACTAAAACAGTATTTACAATTAGTTTAACGTGAAATTGATTGTCAAAAGCCTGTAACAGTAGTGTGATGGGACATTAGAATCACCTTTTATCCTGATGTTTGACGTAATTACAGCTGATTCCACACTAAGTAGGTAACTGGGTCACGCAAACACACGGGCGCGCGTCAACGACCTTCGCTCGGATGCGTAGGTAGGTACTATTCGCGTAAGATTATTGTTTTGGTGAAGTGATTTTCTTAAAAGAACTAGATGGAAATGTTTGATTTTTTTTTGCTATGTACCTAGTCATAAATTGTAGATTAAACTTAAATTTTATTCACTAAAAATTATTTTCAAATTTTAATTTATATTTTTTTTTCATTTGACTTCGTAATTTAAACCCACTTATGATTCTTAACCCAATTTTAAAGTTTTATAGTATATTATAAATTGACCCTGTATACATATATATGTCGGAGCTAACGATAAGTTGGCGATATTAAGATGTTAGTATGACTTCATGGTAACGGAAGTATGTTGGTAGCACTGTTAAAGAGGGCGCTAAATGCAATGACTGACTGACATTCGATTGCAGCGCCATAGGTTATATCTTGAAGTAGGATGATGGCAAGTGACGCAGATACGGTTAGGACGGCTAGGTGCGCGGACGTATCTCGGACTGACGGTCGATAGTAGCTCGGTATTAATTGAGTTGGTATTGTAACTGTAAAGTAACTGACGGAACGGACTCGCGAATTAAGATTTTGTTGTAATTAAGCCAGGGTTATACCCAAGCCCACAGACTCGGTACTAAGTAACTGTCCAGTGATTAATTCTATCGTGTTTTACGAGTAACGCTTCTCTTCGTTTTGTTTGTTTTTCCGACGTCAGAAGTGGGATGAGCCCATGCATAATTAGTGTTTCGGTTCATTTTGCGAATAGACTTCCGGGATCTGCCCAAGCTTAACTTTCGTTTGTGATTAGAGTAAATTCACGTGTCTTAGAGAGTTCACCATTTTGTGTGCCGTGTTTGTGTAAAAATATTTGCCATGTGTTGTTAATTAAATTCGTGATAACTTAGTGTGTGATTTAAAGGGATCCAATACGTTAATTTAGTTATTTTCATAACGTGTTTTTACTTGATTCATTTCTATTGCGTGCGAGTTTTTGAAACATGGCAACTAAATTTCAATCGATTTATTTTGCGTTAATTTTGTATAGCTTGCGCTGCTGTGGCTTAATGCGTTTCTTTTTGAACCTTTAGTACCTACTTGGTAGATAGTAATGATATCACGGTTGAGCGGGTGAAATTTTGTGGTTAAGCGGCCTTCATAATGCCTTTTTAAATAGGTAGTCTGAATATTGAAGTTGTAGATTTTCTTTCTGATTATCGTGTATCCGTGACTCGGTAGAAATCGCTTTGTATCTTGCCGATCTTCGATTATTTTGCTGCGATTCTTAGGAGACACGTTTTCTTATGTTTTGGTAACAGTAAACTTGTTATTATTTTGACAATTGAAACGTAATATTACGATAGTGTGTGTTTAATGAATCACGGAGATAGGTAATAACGTCGAGATTGAAAAGATTGAAAATTGAAAATGCGTTTAAATAATACTTTGAATTCGTTGCGATTGACAAAAGAGCTGGATTTTACTGTCGGAACTGTTTGCGGTTGTCGAACAATTTTAATACTTTGTTGTTGTGAATTATGAAGTACAATGCAATGACTAGCCTGTGTGGCAATGACAGCCTGTGTGGCAATGACTGGCCTGTGTGGCAATGACTAGCCTGTGTGGCAATGACAGCCTGTGTGGCAATGACTAGCCTGTGTGGCATTGAGTAGCCTGTGTGTAGCCTTTGCATTGTTTGCTAATTGATTGGGTTGTTCTAGCAGCTTATGCTTGCTTTGTTTATTGTTCGTTCGCTGTCAAATTGTTTGATGTTACATTCAAAGTAAATTTCATTGTTTAATGTGCGGTTTTCTTATCGAAAGTATTGTAGTTCGTACAATGCGTTGACGTTAGCCGATTCCTACTGAGTTTCTTGCTGGTTCTTCTCAGTAGATGGATCTTCCGAACCAGTGGTAGCTTTACGTAAATTGTTAAATCGTGGATTTAGAATTTTGATGGAAATATTAAATTGAAGTAAAATTTAAAAAAAATCTTTAGCGGTTAAAGTTTTGAATTTGCCAAAAGTACAAGTATCCATTGTAGTTGTAAAGAAAGATGTTATTTTTGGTGTTTGGAAGAGATTTAATGTGTTGTGGATACAGGTTCTCGTTCGCTGGTTTTGTGACTACGCCAGAAGGATTCTGGGTAGTGTGTGTTGAAGGAGTCATTGGTTGACTCAGGTTTCCCGTGGGAAAATGGTGTAATTGCTGTTAACCACGAACGATGTACCTTGTTGTTAATAATGAAAATAATGGATTTCAATGATTGATTTGGAGATAATTGTTACTCATTGGTGCTTGGAACTTGGTTAACTGAAACGGTATTTTCAGTTATTAAAAATTCAAACTTGTGTGTTTTCTTTTCAGAATTTGCCTGACTTCATTGTCAGGAGTGGCCGAGCCGCCACTTTGGTATGATTGTTTCAGAATATCACACGAGGACGTGCTCCATCGCAGGATGGCCGTGTCGGAGCTAACGATAAGTTGGCGATATTAAGATGTTAGTATGACTTCATGGTAACGGAAGTATGTTGGTAGCACTGTTAAAGAGGGCGCTAAATGCAATGACTGACTGACATTCGATTGCAGCGCCATAGGTTATATCTTGAAGTAGGATGATGGCAAGTGACGCAGATACGGTTAGGACGGCTAGGTGCGCGGACGTATCTCGGACTGACGGTCGATAGTAGCTCGGTATTAATTGAGTTGGTATTGTAACTGTAAAGTAACTGACGGAACGGACTCGCGAATTAAGATTTTGTTGTAATTAAGCCAGGGTTATACCCAAGCCCACAGACTCGGTACTAAGTAACTGTCCAGTGATTAATTCTATCGTGTTTTACGAGTAACGCTTCTCTTCGTTTTGTTTGTTTCTCCGACATATATTTGTCGGAGCTAACGATAAGTTGGCGATATTAAGATGTTAGTATGACTTCATGGTAACGGAAGTATGTTGGTAGCACTGGTAAAGAGGGCGCTAAAAGCAATGAATGACTGAAATTCGATTGCAGCGCCATAGGTTATATCTTGAAATAGGATGATGGCAAGTGACACAGATACGGTTAGGACGGCTAGGTGCGCGGACGTATTTCGGACTGACGGTCGATAGTAGCTCGGTATTAATTGAGTTGGTATTGTAACTGAAAAGTTACTGACGGAACGGACTCGCGAATTAAGATTTTGTTGTGATTAAGCCAGGGTTATACCCAAGCCCACAGACTCGGTACTAAGTAACTGTCCAGTGATTGATTCTATCTATCGTGTTTTGTGAGTAACGCTTCTTTTCGTTTTGTTTGTTTTCCGACATATTCAATATTATAATACATATACAGAGTTGATTTTTCGTCACCAGCCAAATTTAAATGTAAGTTTCTTTGATAAGATATAAACATACCTGCATATTTATTTTAGCGTCGCTCAGTACAAAAAAGCTAAAATATGGACCCACAAACTTTTTAAAAAATAGTCGCTGCTGATGAACATAGGTACTATGACGCGGCATTTCTTTGATAATACTACGACGTAGTACTACAAGATGTGTTGTAGTAGCGCGTAGTCATCTTTATTTAAATGGTTATTTAGAGTGACCAAGCTTTGCTTAATATGTAAGCGGATATATTTATTTCCTTGTTAAAAAAAATATTTTTTTTTTTTTTGCAAAATTTGGCCGGTGACTACAAATGAACCCTGTATAAATAGATAAGATTAACAGTGTTTCGCCTGGTAGTGTCGTTTAATCATTCATTTAAAAATCCGTGGGGTGCAAGCTAAACGGATTTCAATCGGAAACTCATTCCAAAGTGACACCGCACGAATAAAAAATGACTTATCTAAAAATGTGGAGGTATGCAATGGCGTCGCAAGGAATAAATTTGGATGAAGAGCGCAAGTTACGGTGCGGTCGTGATTGGTAAACCGATAAGTAAAGCGGTCTTTTGGATACACTGGTATCGCTTTGTCGTACAGAATACGGTAGACTAGTGAAAGTATGTGAGTATTCCGGCGAAGACGAATGGGAAGCCACTTGAGTTTAGTGCGGAATTCAGAGATGTGGTCGTATTTGCGTAATCCAAATACAAACCTTATGCAGAGATTTTGTAGCCACTAAAGTTTATTTAGAAGTTCTTCAGTTCAATCTAGATAGCTGGTAAGAGAGATTGTGCAAGCATATAAGCCCCGATCATTAACAATAAGATAAATAAAATAATAGGTAATAGTATATTATGTAACAAGTGAACGAAGTTGCTAATTACAGTCGAGGCTTAATAATGAGCCGAGACTGTAATTAGCAACGCTCACGAGTTACATACGACGTTTTTCAACACACTTGTGAGTAAAAGACAGACATACGTGGTCATAAAATAACAAACACACTTGATAAAAAAGCTGTAAATTGTGATTGAAAAATGGCGCCGAACCTCAAGCATGCGCGTAGGTTTTTTTTTCCGCCAAATGTGTCAATGTCTGTGTAGCATATACAGCCTATTTTAAGTGAAAATGTTTAATTTGGAGTGGTAAATGTAAATATTTTAATATTTTATAACAAATTATTGTAAATTGTGAATAATTTGTTTGATATACAAATTTGGTTTACTAATATAAGGCGCAAACATTTAAAAATGTATATGGATTTGAAGTGGTATAAAACCTCTTTGCTGTTTCTGAAAAAATTTAATGTATAACCCGGACCAATAAAATATGCTCTGTTTACTCGCATGTAATGTGCACAAAGGTACAATTCAACTTTGTAGGATTCATTATATTATGCACTAGGGTATAATATATTATGCACGCGTGACTTATAGCCCAGTTTATAGTTCTAAATTCAATAGAATAACGCTCACTTTACGAGCAAGTGTGTTGAAAATATATTTCCCATGAACAAATCCACGGTCAAAAATGTCGTAAAAACCTTTCTGCTCACAAAGTCATATGATGATAGGTACTGAAAAATTTATTGGAATATGTTCATGAATAATTATATACATAAAATAAGAAATCCATTTGAATGTTAATAACTTCCTACACTACACTTGTACTCACCCTCTCCTACACACTCATTCATGCACATCACACGCACTTATTCATACACTTAAAACACACCGAGAAGACCTAATTATTAAGTATTCGTTTAAATAGATTTAAAGTAAAATAGTTTTAGTTTTTAAATAATCATTCGGCAAACATTGTACTTTGTGACCTTTGCATAATGTTTTCAACTTGGTCTGAGGATAGAGGCGCTGTATGCTGAAGTACGGGCTAGCACCCAGTTCGGCAACAGGTGCGAAACAAACATAATTGTACATAGGATTAAGTATAGGCTTGAGTACCCTTTGTATACCCCTTTTATGGAAATAAATTACTATTACTATTACTATAATTTTACTGGCAATGGGAAGGAAATTACGAAGACGCTTGAGCGAATTCGCCGCGGCAAACATCTTCCTGCTCAGCTCAGTAATTTGTGGTTGCCAAGACAACGTGCGATCGAAGATGATGCCTAAGTTTTTAACAGTCTCGCTATATGGGATCTTGGTTCCATTGAAAATTACTGTAGGAACTGAGCTCCAGTAAACTCGTGGAATTATTATGTAACTTCCAATTATGATAGAGACCAATTCTTGAAATGTACTCGTACAATTCTATAAATGACCGATTCTACAAATGTCCTATTCTACTAATGACTGATGCTACAAATTACTGATTTTTTTTCCACTCAACTTATGGTAAAAGTAGTAATTTCATTAGGAATATAGTAAATATAATACAATAATAAAAAAGCCTACTTATTTATTCCGTAAAAAAGAGTATTATGCTCATTAATATTAGTATTCTACTACATTTCGTACCGCAATAATAATTACCTTTAATTAATTTCTACTCAAAAAATCAAAAAAAAAAGAGAAATAATTAACTAACTAATTAGAAGTCGTCGTGGCTGTGTGTATCATACGATATCGCAGGTTAAGCAACTTTCGGCGCGATCGGTGCTTGGATGGGTGACCGCCGACCATACTTTTCTCACGGGGCGACTTCCGTGGTTCGGAGGGCACGTTAAGCAGTCTGCAGTGCTGTATACTTGTATACGGTAGTCGTTAGGGTTTGTCAGAAGCCATTTCGGCGCACTGAAAATTCTGACATCCATCAACCAGCACTGGGCCAGCTCGGTGGATTATGGCCTAAACCTCCCCGTCACCTAGGGGAAAGACTCAAGGCCCCGCAGTGGGCACATTACAAAGAGTTGTGATGATGACGATTATTATTGCGGTACGAAATTAATATTAATGAGTATAATACTCTTTTTTACAAAATAAATGACTAGCCTTTCTTATTACTATAATCCTAATGAAGGTACTACTTTAACCATAAGTTGAGTGAATAAAAAAAAGTCATTAGTATTTTATTCAATTTACCTTTAATCAATGTGTTCATCAACTGTTGATGCTGACTGTACTAAAGATGTGTTGTCTTGTAGAAGGTATTCCCGAAATTACCACGGGTACGGGAAATATAGGACTTTTTTACTCTTATGAAAAATTATATTCCTTGATTGCACGGATGTGAAACTTGGTATAAAAGTTAAATCAATGAAAAAATGTGTTAAATGAAAATCACCCGACCAGGCGAACCTGGGACCTCTCGTTTGCCGGACGAGTGCTCTCCCACTGAGCTACCGGGGCCTGGTGGTACGCCTCGAAATTACTTAATACATTTTTGTTTTTACGTTATATTGCTAACGTAGCTCCATTTTCTGGTATAGATTTGCAGCTAAGACCACCCGAGGCCAATTTCTTTACAGAAATTGTGCATCTCAGTTAAAGTGAAGCATTACAATGATTAACAATATTTTAATTTTTTTGCATTTGAAATGCTTAATTAGTCTTAAATAAATGAAAAAATGTGTTTAATGAATGTGTTAATGTTATGTGTTAAACAAGTCCTGGTCGGGTGATTTTCATTTAACACATTTTTTTATTTATTTAAGAATTATTAAGCATTTTAAATGCAAAAAACTTTAAAATATTATTGGAATAAAAGTTCCTCAATGGGTGTCTGGTTGCAATAAGGAAGGAATTTCTGTAATTCCCACAAGAGGGTTTTTATAAATTCTTGTCTGTTTTAATTCTTGTCTTGTCCTGATTCTTGTTTTGTACGAAGTATTCGGACCAAGATAGTATTTTTGTTGGCAAATCACAAGAAACTTGGAAATACAAGCTTGCATTTTAAGCTTGTCAAACTTTGACAGCGAGCCTTACATGCGCCAAATCGATACTGAAAACGATGGATACAGTAAATAAAGGTTTCTTTGAACGAAATTATCACGTATTCCCTCACATGACTTGAACATCGCAAATTCAACAATTTACTAAAAATCTTAACAAGTTGAATTTAAGAGCCAAGAATAAACATTTTAACTTTCGCAGACGTGGAAGCTATTAAGGTTACATTATAGACTAGCTGTGCCAGCGACTTCGTTCGCGTGGACGACGAAACTTATCGAGGAGTTTTTTTGTGTTAAGGGCTTTTTGTCTATTAATGGGTAATTCTCGGTAGAGGTGTGACTAATAATAAGTATTAGTATTCATATCAGTTATACGTAGCAGTTACACGGCAGAAATGTTATATTATTTAATACGAACATTTCTTTATTATGTTACTCAATAGCAGTCAAGTACTAGTGAGCGACGTTGCATGCAGTCATCGTGTTCTTATGACAAGCATACCGCGCTTTTTGACAAAATGCGACGTTGCCATACTTACCAATTATTCCGAGATTGTTACGACCCGCAGCGCTTGGCGATAATGTTATACACTTCGTGTTTTGTATGGAAGGTTCGTGGATTAACAGAACGACAGCAAGCAATCGATATCGATCAAATAAAAATTGTAAAAAACCGCAATAGTTTTAAGTATGATATGAAAGCGCACGATATTCATTATGTTATAATATAATAGAATGAATATAGTACATTTTACGAACTAGATCAGAAACTCTCACTGTTGCCCAGTAGCAGTTAGAACACCATGACATTGATAAAGCGTTATATTAGGTAGTTAACAGGCATATGAAAATTCGATCCTAATATAACACCTCGGCGCTGGCCCTCTGTGGCTAATTACAATAGAAAACCAATTGTGTTTCATTAGCGGTATCGATTACGGTCGATCGCCTGGTGTGGCCACACCCTAAGAGGGTATATGATATCTTTGCTCGCGGCATCGCTCGCGTTCTCTAAGTTTTTTATAGTAGGTTTAAATCTGATATCTGTTTTGCAGGATAGGTAACCGATAGTGAAGCTGACGTTCATTGCAACGAATGCTCACAAAGATAATGGTAACGACAGATAGTCACCGTTAGATATCAATTGAGAGCTCGAGCTTACACGACATTGTCAGTGAGCCGACGGGAAAGAGCGACATAAAGCTGACCACTTGAAAAACAACTCAAGCTAAGATCGACACCAGCAACGCCTAGAGTCTGACCTTGTGCCTTATTTATTGTATACCTTATATCTATACATGGTGACTGGTTACAAATTTTAGATACCGAAGGAAAGCACTCTGTACTCGATTCTGGTCATAATTAATAATAAATAAAAATATAATAATAAAATCAATTTATTTTCTCATCACAATAATGTTTACATATAGGCAATTAATCTATTATAATATTTTTTATTTACAATATTGTTATTGTGTGAGACTGGTGCCTAAGCTAGGCTCGAAGCCTGTGTTGCTGGACACCAGGTCTCCATTAAGTAAGTACATTTCAAAATTTCGTTACATAGGCGCTTATAATTTAAATTAGTTTTACATTAAGAGTTACATATAGCTTTAGGGAATTTTATCAAAAAAGAAAATGAAAAGTTAGTGTTACAATCATTGACATCTGTATAGGTAGTTTTATTATATATAATATATATATATCAATGTTTACAATATTAGGTATATTTATAGCTACTACTTTGGGTGTGTGCTTTGTGTACATGAGTGTAAGTTCGTGTGAGTGTGTATGTGTATGTGTGTGAGAGTGTGTGTGTGTCTATAGAAAGTTATACATATATTTTAATACCTTTATTGGAAAAAGTTCCTTTATTTTGTGTTTTCATTTTAAACAAGACGGCCGAAGATAGCTTCAGTGCTATCATAATTCAGTGTCTGTAACCATTCCGTTAGTTTCAGCTTGACCGTAGCTTTTGACATGGGGAATATGTTTAACTTTTTATTAATTCTGTTGTAGAGGAAGCCGCCCAACTGGCAAAAGAATCGGTTTGAGAATTTCGTTTTGAGCGTAGTGCATTGGAGATTTACGGGATTATATCTTCTTTTCCCACTAGTTAGGGATGGGTCATATTTAAGTTGTTTGTGTTGTTTGAGAACAGTCTCCAAAACAAACAGCTGACGCACGGTTAAAACTTTACTTTCTTCATATAACTGTGCCGTGGGATAACGATAGGGTCGAAATGAAGATACCTTGAGAAGGGCTCTTTGCGTTCTCTCCATTTCTAGTAACAAGGTTTTTGGCGCACCGCCCCAAGACGTTATGCAATAAGAAATTATAGACTGGGCAAGCGCAAAGTAGACTAATTTAATTTTTTTTGGATCAAGTACGTGCCTAAGAGTTTTGAAAACGTACATTAGTTTTCTCAGCCGACTGTTGAGGGAGTTTATGTGCTCGGCAAATCGTAAGGTGCTGTCAATGATTATACCTAAGTATCTGACGCTCTGTTTTTTACACAGACTTAGGCAGTTACACGAAGAAGTATTTAGTTCGGAACATGAATGGGCTACTATTTTATGCTGAGTGTCTTCCTTTAAATGATTATTTTGTAATGAAAATGTGATATAATTAATTTTTTCCGTGTTTAAAGTTAGCAAATTACTTTTCAGCCAGCTTGACACCAGATTTAAGCCTGATTGAGCGTTTGCGTATAGCGTTGTCCAATCATCGGCACTAAATAAAAGGACAGTGTCGTCCGCAAAGGAAATCACTTTGCCACCTTGTAAAGTGAGCATACCCAGGTCATTTATGTATATAAGGAATAATGTCGGTCCTAGCACACTGCCCTGGGGGGTACCGTAATTAATGTTGCGGTCAGTACTTATGTCGTTACCTATCTTGACTCTCTGGGTACGCTCACTTAGATAATCTTGGAAAAGGCTTAGAGTGGTTCCTCTTATTCCTATTTTTTCCATTTTTTGGACAAGGATCGGGACAGAAACTGTGTCGAATTATGAATTAAAAGTAGGTAAGTACTTAATTTTTAACTAGAATTCCCTATTAATAAATAAAGTTTAGTTTCTATCTAATTTACTCAGGCCTGAGTCAATCGCGTCACGTGACCTGGCACGCGGATCTCTGCCAACGCTACTGTAACTATGCGTTGCGTAATAAATTCTTTAACTTTTGGTTAAGTTTACTCAGTAATAATTAATAGGTATTTATTTGTTGTTAAATTTTTTCACTTCATAATTTTTGGAATTTTATAAAGTAACCCAGTATATAATAAAATAAGAAAAGGCTAAAAAAACTAATAAGTAAATATACGAATGACTAATCCTACATAAAAGTAAAAACCTACCTACTAAAAATAACCTACGTTACACACTATCAAATATACTACCTATAAGGTGAGTGGGGGGAAGATGGAAAACGTGGTAAGACAGAAAGTCAACAATAACGCCACATCTAGCAGATTTTTTGAAGTGTTTGTAGCACTGTTTAAGCCGCAATTTAATTTTCTCCTAGTCCATAGTCAATGTTTGAAGGTTATTGCACAGAAACATGTTTTTTTTTACAAAATTATACAATCTGACTTTTTGCGTGTTTCTTCAAGTATTTTTACCTTACCCCGCATCCTGTAACTATCATTAAAAGCTAGGTACAACTGATTCTTTTGGTTATTTAATAATTACTTTTTATTTACCTTTGAGTTATTAAATACGTTTTTTGCCATTACTCGTATTTTAGGAATTGAAACAATTTTCTATCTTTACCCATTACATTTTGATGGGGTAAGATGAACATATCAATTTTCGAGTAAGATATTTGGAATAATATTATGCTACCAAATATGACAAATGTAACATAATCAGATTTTTTGTTTGTTTCTGATTTTGCCTTTAACTTTTATTATCAATTTTACTTTAAACAATCGCTCAGCAATGTTTGAGAACATCCACTTCGAACTTTCCCCGGTGGGGTAAGATTGAAATATAAAAATCAAAATATTTGTCTAGTCTTTGTTTCCTTAGGCGTTTTGATGCTTGAGTCTGTTATTTTGTTTTCAGGGCATTCAATTCCATAGACTAGTATTGACCAAGAATGTATGTCATTCTCGTAAACGATTTTAGAAAATAGTTTGATCTTTCCCCGTCACCTTCCGTCTTTCCTCTGTTTTATTTTTGTCCATTGCAAATGATTACAAGTGTGGCACTCATTTCTTTATAGATTTAAATGAAATTTAATAAACTAGTTTAAAAATATACTCTCTGGTCGTCATCCACAATTAGGGCTTGTAAATATTCGTACTTTTTAGATATTCGAATATTCGATGTTTTTACAGGCAGTATTCGAATTATTCGAATATTATTCGAATACTAGCTTTTTTCCTTTGAAACCAAATTAAAACCTTGAAAGAGCATTAATAAACAAGTTAGAGTTGAGTATTTTTATTATATAAAATTGAATCACATTTCAGAAACATAGTTTTAAATTATAATAAGCCAAAACAACAAAAAATAACTTTCAAAACAAGACAAAAATATTTTTAATAAACATTTACACCCACTGCGTGAGTAAACATAACAATAAAATAGGTTAAATTTTAGGTACTAAGGCACTTGAGACTTCTTGAGATCAAATCAGGTTTGCGTAATATTATAATCTAATTAGGTTCTAATTACTCCTACAATTAGTCAAATTGAAGTAACCTATTAAAAACAATAATAAGTTTTATAATAAAATTAAATGAGGGATCATAAAATCACACCGCAATCACAATTATCATTCGTGGGGTTGACGTAATCCTTGGTAATGCGATCTAAGAAAACTTAGGGCGTCTATAGAGTCGTCCTGTAAGGCGCATCTCAGATGGTTAATCATATATTTTGAGGATGAAAATACCCTCTCACATTCAACGCTCGAGGGCGGTATTGACATCAAAAACTCATACACTTGACTTAAGTGTGTTTGTCGCGGTCCACCTGTATCGTATAATGCCATTTGCATTCTGATCGATGTTTCAAATTCATCCATCGTTGATATATTGGTGGTAGATGTAGAGGGAACCGATGAAAGTGTGCTATCAATGCTTTTCTGAAGTTGTTCTTTCAGACTTAAAGTTGGTTGCTTTTCCTGAGTCAATTCATTATGAGGTTGGCGGCGTTGAAAGTTAACTAAAGGGGCCTCATCTTCCTCATCATTAGATTCTTGAACTGTACAGAAATACTTTGCATTGATGTCAACAATAACTTTTACGATTACATTATTTGATGGGGTCAAAAATACATTACAAGGCGGCTCATTGTAATAGTTTGTAGGATTATGAAGATATTTCAACGTACTGACAAGATCCGTTTGACGCCTTTGAACTATCCTCTTTTTAAGGGCCTCTAATAATCGCTCACTTATGAAACTCTTATTTTCTTCCAATTTAACAACCATAAACTTGAGTGCTGCTTCTGCAGTAAGTAAATTGGCATTTTCTTGGCAAACACTCTCAACTGTAGCTTTCACAATATTGAGAGATGAAGAAAATTCCTGTAACAAATTTATCTCGGTAGCACTAAACGTAATTTCGCTTTTCAAATCAATTAACGCTTTCATTACAGGTTCCTTTAAGGTTAAAAATCGGCTAATCATGTCAGCCATACTACTCCAACGTGTTCGACAATCTAAAATCATTTTCAGCTTTTTATTCCCTTCCTGGTAGTTTTCCAAGATCTCCGATTTTGTTGGCGACATTTTAAAAAACTTCACTACCGTTCTAACTTTTTGAATTAAATCTTTATAATAAATCAAAGTTGGCCTGCGTGCCCCGTTTCTTCTTTCCCGCTGCTGTATGTTAAAACCTTCTTCCTCTTCTTCATCGTCATAGTCACTCTCACTGCATTCTTCTGTCTCTTCCTGTGTTTCATTTTCATCTCTTTCATTATAACTCCTTTTATATAAGACATCCACAACAGCACACTGAATACCATGAGCAAGGCATTTTTGATGGAATGTTAGATTGCGTCTGCCCATAGCACACATAACGCTAGCTCCATCACTTACTACGCAGGCTATGTCATTTTGTAAAGATAAATCGAAGTTTTTCAACTTTTGTTCCAAAATATTCATGCAACATTCAGCTGTGCCTCGCCCCACAATTTTGCACAGACCAAGGTTTTTAAAGGGCTTTCCTTTGAAATTTGTAGAATGAATGTTTATATTCATGTATCTTCGATTGCGGGCTGAAGTCCATTCATCGAGTGAAACTGAAAACTTCTTTCCATCTGCCTTTAAAATGTTTAATTCTTTCTTCAAATCACTCTTAACTTCATCGCTCTTTGCCACGACAATCTTCTTAATGGTTTTTGGCGACTTGGGCAAGTTATAACCACTTTTATTGAAAAGTTTCTTAATGGAATCCGAGACACAGAAAATACTAAACGGAAGACCGTCACAAGCTGTCATTTTCGAAATAAGATCCTCCATAGTATCGTCCACAGATTTAAAGTATTGGTCTATTGTAACTTTTCTTTTCTTGGATTCAATATCATCAGAAATTTTTGGTAGTACTGGTTTTGGTGCTGAGACTTCATTATCTTTGCGATGTAGTTTTAAATGATTATGCAAACATGTGGTAGTGTTTTTGCATTTCATTACTTTTTTGCACTTTTTACATTTGGCATATACTCCATCAGCAGTTCGCAAAAAAGAATTCCACACAGAAGACTTGTCCGACTTACTTTTAGTATACTCTTTGAAATCTAGATTTTCGTGCTCCATGCTTTCCATGACCCTATGTTAAGGTACACCTGTAACAAATTAACGAACCAGTAACAAGATACACTTTGTAAGAAAATTTATAACAAATACACACTTTCTAAATTAAAAATGACTTATAAAAAAAATTTTGTCTGTAAAGTCGGTTTACGGACGATAATATTACGTGATAACGTCATAAGAAAACATTGATGACTTGGAATTGATAGGGTTTCTTACCAGGTTATGGGCAATATGGACGGACTCTTAATCACGCTCAAAAAATGACCGAAATGCTATGCGTAGCGTAAATCATGATCACTTAGATTTCGGGTCAAAAAATGCTTAACGAAAAAAGATCGATAAAAGATTTAGCTATCGATTGATCATCGACAACAACTACGTCACTATTCAAAATTTTACGTTAAAGGATAACCCTACAAATGTTATTTTATTATTTCTTCCAAATGATCTTAAAGTAAGTACAGGTGAATTTGGCATAATTAAAAAAGTACCATCAAAAAGACATTAGGTATTTACTGATTTTAGTTTGACTGAATAAATTTCGTTCACTTTCGAATATTTTAGAGGCTTTAGAGCACGTAAATTCTAAGTTCAAGTAAAAAAATCAAATAGTTTTAAGTTATGTTACTAAAATTATATAATTTATCAATTACAAAGAAATTTAAAGGTACTTACAATCATGTACTAATGCTGAGGTTCAAATAACACACTTAGTAACAAAATATATCACTCAAAACGTAGCAAAAGCTTAAACACTAAGCAAAATAGTACCGATTCTGTCACGCGCTGTGCAAAACTGAGTGTATCGCGTTCGTGGCGCGGGCGGCAGGGACCGACCGGGTGGCGCCGGCGGGGCGGTGCGGGACAGAGTGGCGCCGCCGCACGCCAGCGTGGTGTGAAGTACGTACGAAACGAGATCAGTAGGCAACAACTTGTAAGACAGACTTAGTTTGTACTTTCAAGCTTAACTTAAAATTATTCGAATTTAACATCAGTCAATATTCGAATAGCGAAAATGAACGAATATTCGCATTATTCGAATATTCGAATATTCGAATTACAAGCCCTATCCACAATACATCAAGTTTAAATTTTGATTAATATGTAGTGTTTCACAAGGATTCAAAAACAACACTACTCATCTCATTGAATACCCGTTCGATCTTGCCCCCACTCACCTTACTTGAAATGAAATCTATACCTAAGTACCTACCTACCTAATTTAAAAAAATAAACTCAATAACAGAAAATAAAATACCTACCTACTTACCTACCTAATTAAATAAACTTATGTCGTGAAAACAAACAAAACGAAAAGAAGCGCTACTCACAAAACACGATAGAATTAATCACTGGACAGATACTTAGTACCGAGTCTGTGGGCTTGGGCTTAGTCTCAACAAAATCTTAATTCGCGAGTCCGTTCCGTCAGTTACTTTACAGTTACAATGCCAACTCAATTAATACCTAGCTACTATCGACCGTCAGTCCGAGATACGTCCGCGCACCTAGCCGTCCTAACCGTATCTCTGTCACTTGCCATCATCCTACTCCAAGATACAACCTATGGCGCTGCAATCGAATGTCAGTCATTTAGGTGTTCGAGCCTATGCTTGACCCACTAGTGAGATTACCCCTTTGAACTTCCCTTAATTGCAGTGCGTATCAACCTTCAGGTTACGTCAAATATTCGATAGATCATAACAGTGTGAAGTCAGTTGCGGAAGAGACATTGCCGTCGGTTAGTCAATTTGCAATCAGTACGTCTTTGAACTTCACAGTGAGCAGTGCTTTTAATAAATTCTCGATATTGCTTGTTACCAAAGTTTTTAAGAATTACGTGTGTAAACCCAAAGTAAGAAATTAATTTCACTTGTAAATTACAACATCTTAAATAATAATGACATAAACATTCGTCATAATTTGCGAATACCCGCTCCCTCGGACGGTAGACTCGCTAACATACGTTTTAAAATCGCCTGGAATCTAAGACGGCGGCTGACTGAGCCGCCAAGATGGCTATAGACTGCATATCTGCAGTCGTCTGTGACAAGTGACGGCTGTCACAGTTGACAAACCAGTCTAAGTGACGTCTGGCACAGTCGACAGCTCAGCCTACTTGACGTCTGCCACGTCAAAGATTAGCCTACGTGACGTATGTCATAGTCGTTAACTCAGCCGACAGACTTTAAACTTGTCTGAAATTTCTGAACTGCACTAATGATCATTGTTGACCTATTTCAGGACATGGAACAGACAACGCTAGAGAATATTGTAGACTGGGTCCCAGCCACAGAGGATCTACATGTATACAGGCGACTTATAAATGTCCTCGATAGACATTATCCACCTAATTGGAGATCCTGGATTGTAAATAAAGTGTCTTATGAAGAGCTGTTCGGGGAGTGTATCAGTTCCGATGATGAGAATCGACTACGATTCGCTGTACCTACAGTCGACTTAGCCAACGCCTTAAGCGACCAACCGCTTTCATCACTTAGCGAAAGGAAATATAAGATATTTAAGAGAAAGTTGCTAAGCTGGCCCATAGGCATGACAATCATATATAGTCCTCTAGCTACAATGAAGAAAATTCACCCTGAAAGCCAATTCAATGGGTTCGCAATCCTCATTCAAAAACTCAAACCTATGCTGATTTCTCGTCACGAAGCTTCGTCTATTTTGCGGAAAAGTGCCTCCAGCGAGCACTTTTCGAGCTTATCTGACGGTTCCACGCCAGCGTTGAATCGCAAACGTCCCTATAGCCCGGGAACAACATCGTCAATTTCTCCAAAAAGGCCTTTAGTAACAGAAAGAGAAAGCCTAGCGGACTACATGAAGCAGCAAAACCAACTGCTTACTCGAATTGTCCAAATGTCTGAAGCTAATTTTAACGCGATTAGTGGACTACAAAACAGTGATTCTAGACCACTTTCGAGGGAGAAGGAAGACGAAGTCGACACAGAAGAGGATGACTGGGCCCCGCCTTCTTTTACCCAAATGGATGATGACCACAGACTAGATGATCCTATTAGCTCTCTAACTCCTACGTCATCAAAAATTATAGAGAAGGACCTAGAAGAAGAACACTTTAATGATTTTGAAGCAGTAACAACAGAGTCAGAGGCAAAAGTTGGGGCAGCAAATCCTGTAGTTGCCAGACAGGGTGCTTTTTGTCAAAGACTTGGCACGGACGGATGGCAAAATATAAGATACGCGGAGGTCCAGAAACAATTTCAGGCTACACCAGTCTTTACATGTCTAAAAACGAACAACCTACTAGCTACAGTAACGCCCTCATGGCAGTCAGTGTCACTTCTGGAGAAAATGGATCTTTGCCTAGGGGGACTTACCAATGGCTTAATTCAACAGAGGCAACATTTTACCGAAATTCTCAACAAGGCCTCCCCACAAGTAAAGAAGCATATTAATCAATATTTCCTAGCTAAGGACTCGGATTTTCGAAAGACCTCAGATGCTCTGTTACAGTATACTTGTGGGAAGAGGGCAGAAGTTCTACAACAAAGGCGGGGTATTTACAGACCAACTAATAAAACTCTAAACGAATTGCTACAGGCCATCCCTCCATCTACAACTCACCTCTTTTCAGAGCCGCAGCTATCTGACCTTATTAAGGAACAAGGTGGAATATTGAAATTTTTTCCAGGGCGCTTTCGAAACCCCACATTCAAGCCTAGAAACTACAAAAAAGAAGTCCCATCTCTTGATAGAGAAAGGAGGGTCGATTCTCAAAGAAAACAGAACTTTAAGCCCTACCCTGAGCGCTTCACTAACCGTCCTTCAAACACAGGAACTAAGCGCCAGTTCCAACATCCATCAGGAAATCAAAAAAGGGCGAGATTTGACGGGAGAAAATAACTTTCATGCCGGCCAGGTGAGCCATTGTTCTCATATCTGGGAGAATCTTGGTGCCCCTAAGTCCATCCTATCAATTATTACTGGTTACAGAATCCCACTTAGTACTTCACCCCCTATTAGTGTTTTCGAAAAAGATACACTTACACGTTTCCTTATTAAGCCTTCACAAAGTATGAGTCATGAATTAGAGAAAATGATCAATTACGGGGCAGTCGAAAAGTGTCCTTTTAAATCTGGTTACCTCTCCCCTATGTTTTTAAGGCCCAAATCAGATGGTTCAAAGAGAATGATTTTCAACCTGAAAGCACTCAATAGTTATTTGAACCCACCTAAGTTTCGACTTATAAACCACCACAAAATTCCAGAATGCATAAATAGAAACGAATTCATGATCAAAATTGATCTATCTCAAGCCTATTTTCACGTCCCCGTCATAAATACTCACCGTAGATTTCTAGCCTTTAACTATAACGGATCTCTGTATCAAATGACTTGTTTGCCTTTTGGTTTAGCAACTGCCCCCTATGTTTTTGCAAAAATAACTAATTGGGTTGCAAACTATTTCAGGGAAAGGGGGATAAGAGTAGTTGTTTACCTGGACGATTTTTTGATTATACATCAGCATGCACCAACTCTGTATCAACAAGGGCAATTAGTAAAAGAAGCCCTCGAAAGCATGGGTTGGTGCATAAACATGGACAAATCAGTTTTAGTACCAAAACAAAAAGCAGAATACCTGGGAATAATCTGGAACACGAGACTAAATACCAAAACATTACACTTATCAAAAATAGAAAAAATAAAAAATCTAATTGGACAATTTCTAACAAACAATACCTGGACATGGTGGGAGGTGAAAGTTCTCCTCGGCAACCTGAACTTTGCAGGATTCACCGTTCCACTCGGAAGACTACACAGTCGATATATTCAAATAGAGTCGAACCGGCTCCCGCACCAATTCCCTCACAAAGCTTACGAACTCCCAATAGTCGTCAAGGACGAACTAGCATGGTGGCTAAACAACATTCACGGAATATCGTCAATCCACATGGACGCGGCAACAACATTTGTAACAACAGATGCCGCAGGCCACGGATGGGGAGCAACAATCAATGGCCTACATCTATCAGGAATATGGGAAAATCATCAAATGAATTGGCACAGCAACCAGAAGGAATTGTGGACAGTTCTGAAAGTAATAAATCAACTAGGGTCTCAGATGAAAAATCAGACGGTGATGATTCAGTCAGACAACAAGTCAGTCGTTGCCTACATAATGAAGGAGGGAGGCACAAAGTCCTTACGATTGCTGAGAACCACCCGGGAGATATTAGAACGTGCTCATCAGTATCAAATACACTTGATCGCACGTTATATTCCGGGGAGGTACAATGTCACCGCAGACAGCCTATCCAGAGCGAACAAACTCCCAGAATGGACTCTGAAAAAGGACTTCCTTGCTCACTTATTCGAGCAACTAGGCACGCCAGAAGTGGACCTCTTTGCGAGTGCCCAATCAGCAATCTTGAGTCAGTATGTCAGCGAGGACGCACGGGATCCAAACAGCATTTACGTGGATGCCTTCAGCAGACCCTGGATCTTCGATCTAGGGTGGATATTCCCTCCACCAGCTCTAATACCGCGTGTTCTACAACACCTAGCAATAAGCAGAGGGATTTACCTGCTGGTTGCACCCAAGTGGGATCGCACATTTTGGAAAGCGGAGATCATGCAAAGATCGCTTCAAGCCCCAATAACAATACCCAATCTTCAGCAGAATCTCATAGATCTAAAAACGGGGAAAGCCCCGGCAGAAATCCAACATCTGTGTTTGCAGGTCTGGAAGGTTCGGGCTGGTCCGACTGGACCCTTTCATGGTCAGATAGCAACAAAAGACTTTTAGAATCATCATGGCGTAAGTCAACCTTAAAAACATACCAGCCAGCCTGGAAGAGATGGATAGATTGGGCCAGAAACAATAATTGTCGAGCAAATGATCCCTCACCCGAAGAGGTGGCTAGATATATCTGCTTCCTGCACAGTGTACAAAACTTGGCACCTGCAACCATAGCGGTTCATAAATCCGTGGTGCTGACTTTTGCAAACCCAGCGCAGAGAGACTACATGAGTAACCATCCAATTATTAAACAGAGCTTAAAAGCAGTGTTTCTCAGCAAGCCACCAACTCAGAAGTCATACACCTGGGAGGTTACAAAACTAATAAACTATTTAACGTCTTACTCCATCGACGAAAATAATTTCTTTCAAGTTTCACGACATACAGCTACGCTCCTTCTGCTTGCGTCAGGACGCAGAATCCACGATTTGACGTTGTTAGATATCGGACCAAATTCAATGAATTCGTCGGAAGAATTTGTGGTTTTTTGGCCCAGATTTGGTTCAAAGACAGACTCGGCAAGATATAGACAATCTGGCTGGAAATTATGCAGAAGTGACATTGAAAGACTGAACTTAGTTAATTGGATAAAGAAATTAATATTAGCTTCAAAAACTAGGAGAACACCTAACACTAATAGTTTATTTATTACCACAAGAGGAAAGGTAAAAGAAGCCTCACCCTCAGTCATAGGAGGGTGGATTCGCACCATTTTTAAAGGTGCTAATATCATAGCGTCACCTGGAAGTGGCCGATCTGCTACAAATAGTGATTTTTGGATGAATAAAAATGTTAATCTAGACGAAGTGGTTAAAAGAGGAAATTGGAGGAGCCAAGATACTTTCTTACGCTTCTATTGTAAAGAGATTGATTATGAAACACCACTACTTTCTAATTCTAATTGTCTAGCACAATCATTTGTACCAGTTTAATAACAAATTTATTGTTATCGAATCGTATTAAATTGGTCGAATCAATATTTAGTTTTAGTAAATACCTACCTACCTTTCAAAATTATAACAGTGTCACAGTACATCTAGCCATCGCCGTCGGCAGAATTTAAACATATCTCACTAGTGGGTCAAGCATAGGCTCGAACACCTAAATAGAAACGTTTTCCCCCGAAGGGAAGAAAACGAATATTTAGGTTTCAGCCGTAGCTTGACCCACCTTTTCCGGACTTGCCGACGGAACGTGAGAGTACTGATTGCAAATTGACTAACCGACGGCAATGTCTCTTCCGCAACTGACTTCACACTGTTATGATCTATCGAATATTTGACGTAACCTGAAGGTTGATACGCACTGCAATTAAGGGAAGTTCAAAGGGGTAATCTCACTAGTGGGTCAAGCTACGGCTGAAACCTAAATATTCGTTTTCTTCCCTTCGGGGGGAAAACGTTTCTATTCATTGCATTTAGCGCCCTCTTTAACAGTACTACCAACATACTTCCGCTACCATGAAGTCATACAAACATCTTAATATCGCAAACTCATCGTTATCGCCAACACTTATGTCTGATGATAACTATTATAAACTCATTAAAGAAGCAAAATCCCTAAAAACTAACATCCATACGAATATTAATCCCACCTAACAGTATCATAAAATAACCTACCGTCACTACCAGCCCGTTCACACATGATCCGTTTTACTGGATACCTTTTTTGTATCATAAATACGTATACTGAATACTGTGTACGTACAATATCAAATATACTATAAGTTTTTAAACTGGCATGGTCATTAACATTTAAATTAACTTCAGTACCGTCGTGATCATGGCGCTTGTAACAGTGCCGAAATATCGAGAACTCAAAATAAATGAAAAACATGGTAAATATCCCGTTTCTAAAGTTAATTTAAATCAAATATACTGCCTATACTTTAAAATTAAAATTTATACCTACGCTAGTTACGCGGACATAACGCGCGTAGTCAGTAGGTTCCCACACTCGCAGCAGACAGAAGCATTCTATTACTGCTGCATTGTCATTTTAGTCGATATCATGTTTTTATATTTGTATTATTTTAGTTCAGTCTTGTTCATGTCTTTGAATTGTAACTATATTAAAGTTTTATTAAGTAAATTGTTTTTTAAAAGCCTTACTCCGACGGCCTGAATATAACTGGCGCAGTCGGTAGTATCGTGGCATTTCGGGTATCGTTGAATTAAACTCTTCGCGAATCATCGAAGTGAACGGTTTTTATCGTTTTAACCGCGATCCGTATAAGAAGAATCTACGCAGGCGTCGGAGAAGAACGGAAATCCGGAATAAAGGAGACCCGTGACTGACAAGACCCGGTGGGAGAAGCAAAGGATATCCCGGTAAGCTCTTTGAAACTTCCGAATTCCCGTGCTATATTTCTTTCCGATAATTAGTTATATACGTATTATAAGTAGGTATATCTACGTAGAAAAGTGGTATATTTTTTTTTAAGATGGCGTTATCAGATTGCGGATCTAATTTTAAAATAGTTGCGGATTTAATGCCATGATATGATGGCAATCCGAAAACCCTTAATTTTTATATAAGAGAAGTGGATAGTATTATCTCATTAATGACCCCTGCGGATGCTAATCACCCAGCATTAGTGTGTTTAATTAAGAGCCGGTTAAGTGGCCCGGCTATCGATAGTATTGCGTACGAGGAGTGTTTAGACAATTGGGTGTCTATCGAAACCGCACTACTTAGGCGGCTAGGCGAACCCCGTAACGAGATACAATTGATGCAGGATCTCACTAGGATGCGTAGGAATAAGAGTGAAGATGCGGATGCGTTCGGAAAACGCATTCGAGAGATGCTCGATACGCTTCGCTCAGTCGGTGGTCATTCAGATAAAATGTATTATGAGAGTATGGCTATCGAGCAATATATACTTACATCAATTAGAGTTTAATATTTCGATTGGCGTTAGAATCACTCAACCTAGTACATTAGAGTTAGCTATAGTTGCCGCTCGCCAAGAAGAAGCCAGACTTGCACATAACCGTATAATACCTTCTAATAATCTACCTCAAATGACGTCACACGTTAGACCCAAGGAGCCACAAAAGCCCACCAGTAATTTCAACGCCAATGTTAGACCCATATACTCCATGATGCAGCGGCCTGCACTATATCCTGTGCAGCAGCAAACGGTAACACCTTTCCAGAATCCTCCAGTACCAGAGCAAGTACGCGAGTGGATTAGACCTGCAGCACCATGGCAGCATAATTTTACTCAACCTAGGAACTCAGGTAATTTTAGGAACAGCAGAAATTACAGGCAGCAGAACGTGCCGCAACACAACCCTCCGCAGAAAACATCTGACGTCACCATGAGATCGGTAAACAAACCTGCCACCCCACAGTTTCAGGAACTGTATTATACGCCTGACGAACAGTTTATGCCGAATAATAACCAACCCTATTTTTACAGTGAACCGGACTACTACACTAAACTGAATAATAATTGCGAACCGTACCAGCTAGAGAATGTTGCTGAGCAGAGTAGCAGTAACGAGGTAAGTAATATAATAAAGACTTTTGCTTGGTGGTAGGATCCCTTCTGGGTCCGCCTGGCTAGCGACCACCCTTTATATAAAGTCTGCCGCCAAATGTTACCGCTCCGGCGGTAATGTGTTCCGGCAATATTGTATAAAGAGCCAGTTCCTTCCTAAACCCGTGTGCTTTCATCTTCGACCTCATCGTCACTTACCATCAGGTGAGATTGAGGTCAAACGCGGGTTTAGTCACTTATAAAAAAAAAAAATAGTATTAGTCAGGATTTTTCATTGACCGAGGACACCGAAGGCCAAACTTAGTAAAATTAAACCACCAGGATAAAGATCACCTGCCCTATGTCGAAATAAAAGAATTTAATGGTAAATTTTTGATAGACACAGGGGCCTCTCGATCAATGATTTCTCCCGGAGCAATTAAGAATTCTATTTTTGAAAATTATGTTGAAGTGGAACCTTTTGAAGTTAAAACTGCACATGCAATTACTTGCCATAACCACGTAGTAAACCTTCCCCTACCACCCATTTTCAACACTAACATTATACACAAATTTTTAATTTTTGATTTTGACACTAAATATAAGGGATTAATTGGTTTAGACTTATTAAAAATTTTAGATAGTAACATTGACTTGAAACATAAGACTTTACATACATCCACAGCCGCCATACCTCTTTATTTCGATTATCCAGTTAGAAAAATAAGTGTTGATCCAAAGTGTTCTAAAATAATAACAGTTAAAACAAACTATACTGACGGACAATACTTACATGATGAATTTTATTGGTCTGATGAACTTAAATCTCCTTCAGCTGTAGTAACGTAAAAGATGGATCGTTCAAAACGTCTGTAATAAATTTTAGCGATAAAAAGAAAATCATCTCAAATAAAACTCACATTGACTTAGAACGGTATGACTTAGACCTACAAAATTTATCACAAACTAATTTAAATTCAATGACTATGGACGTAGAATCAGATTTAGAGAGAGAACTTGTCGATAATTTGAATAAAATAAAGACAAGCCATCTCAATGACGAAGAGAAAAGGGAAATTACCAGACTCTGTTACCAGTATAGGGACTTGTTTTATTCTGAAAACATACCATTGACTTTCACACATGTAGTCAAACACGAACTCAGACTTAAAGATGAAACTCCAGTTTTTGTTAGGAGCTATAGACAAGTACCACAGCAAAGAAAAGAGATTAAAAATCAGGTTGACAAATTACTTAAGGAGGGATTAATTAGGGAAAGCATGTCACCTTGGTCTTGTCCTGTACACATTGTACCTAAAAAGCCTGATGCCTCCGGACAGGTTAAATGGAGACTTGTCATCGATTACAGGCGACTGAATGATAGGATTATTGAAGACAAATACCCTCTTCCTAACATTCACGACATTTTAGACAGGCTAGGGCGGGCGCAGTATTTCACCACGCTAGCTTTAGCTAGCGGGTACCATCAGGTTGAAATGCACCCGAACGATATAGAGAAAACTGCATTCACCACCGAACGAGGCCATTATGAATTCCTTCGAATGCCCTTTGGTTTAAAAAACGCGCCTAGCACATTTCAAAGACTAATGGACCATATCCTAAGAGGCTTAAGTAACGTTTTTACCTATTTAGATGACGTAATAATAGTATCCACATCCCTACAGGAACACATTCAAAAAATCAAAGATGTGTTTGACAGGTTTCGAACCCATAACCTCAAAATTCAATTAGATAAATCGGAATTCTTAGCAAAACAAGTCAACTTCTTAGGACACGAATTAACAGATGAGGGTTTAAAACCTAACAAAGACAAAATAAGAGCAGTATTAGACTTCCCCCTACCCAGCAACCAAAAAGAAATAAAGTCTTTCCTAGGGCTAGTTGGTTACTATAGGAAGTTCATAAAGGACTAAACTAACTAAACCTATGACAGTCTGCCTAAAAAAAAATAGTAAAGTCATTTATTCCCCAGAGTTTCTCGACTCCTTTTGCAAATGTAAAGAGATTCTCACTAACGCACCCATTTTACAGTTCCCCGATTTTGACCAGCCTTTTGTACTCACGACTGACGCTTCAGACATAGCTTTAGGAGCAGTATTATCGCAAGGTAATATTGGATCCGATAAACCAATAGCATACGCCTCTAGGACGTTATCTGACACCGAATCTAGGTACTCTACCATCGAAAAGGAGTTATTAGCAATTATTTGGGCCGTAAAATACTTCCGACCTTACCTGTATGGTCGAAAGTTTACCATTTACACCGACCATCGCCCTCTAATGTGGTTAATGTCTTTAAAAGATCCAAAGTCGGACCTCACCCGATGGCGCTTAAAGCTAGCCGAGTACGACTATGCAATAGTGTACAAAAAGGGCCGACAAAATACCAACGCAGATGCCCTCTCACGTGCAAAAATTTTTCACAATAGTACAGAGCCACTTGCTGTTAACGTTGACAATGAAAATCAAATAATTGACGATATACTTGACATGATTGACGAGCGTGCCCAAAATGAAAATCAACCAATCGAAAATGTTGATTTTCATTTTGTTCTAATCATTCTGTTCTCTCATCATCTGTTTCTAATAACCCACCTAGCATAAATAGTGACCTTAGTCACCCACCTCCTTCAGTAGACAACGAATCAGACTCCATGAGTGTTGTAACTGACACAAATGAATTAGTATCTACCAACCACACACAACCTGACAACGACAATAGAGGTATTCCAATAGTAACTGACGCCATTGACCGACAACTCAAACAATTTCATATTCGTTCAACACCAGGTTCTGAATACAGAGTACAGAATAGGTCAACCAATTCCCGAACTGTAATCAAAGACGTTTTCATACCTATTAATAATACTGAGGAACCAATAATAAAATTTTTAAAGGAGCACACTATAGCAGATAGAGTTTTTCATTGTTATTTTTATGACGAACAACTTTACTATGTATTTTCCCGAGTATATACTACCATATTTAATGACAGAGGTTCTAAATCAATCAAATGTTCAACTCGTATTACTCTTGTCGAAATAAATCTGAACAAGAGGCCCTTATAAAGAAGTACCACGAGGGCAAAACAACACACCGTGGTATTCAAGAGACGTACAAACATCTTCATCGCAATTATCACTGGCCTAATATGCTCCTTTCTATCCAAAGATACGTCAATCAATGTGACACTTGCTTAAAGGCTAAATATGAACGCAACCCTTTAAGACCTCTCTTAGCCATAACTGAAACCCCAACTAAACCGTGGCAGCATCTTTTTATGGATCTTTATTCCACAGGCGGAGCTACTTTCCTAACTATAATTGATTGCTTTTCCAAATATGCCATTGCACTAACAGCTTGCAGTAGTGTCCATATCGCGGAAGCTCTGATTCAAATATTTTCTGTATTTGGCCTACCTCTTAAAATTACTACAGATTCAGATACCAAATTTGAGAACGATGTTATTAAAGAATTTTGTGCACTCCATAACATAGAAATACACTTCACAACACCATACAATCCTAATTCTAACTCCCCCATAGAAAGGTTTCATTCCACAATTAGCGAAATAATTAGAATCAAAAGAATGACTAACAAAGAAGACCCCATTCAAAATATAATGAAATATTCAGTAATAGCCTACAATAACTCCATCCACTCTGCTACAAATTACACTCCACACGAATTACTTTTCGGTCATACTTCATCCAGAAATCCACTTGAACTATATTACCCAAAAGAATTCTACCAAGACTACATTATTAAGCATAAGATGAACGCGGAAGCCGTACAGGAATGCATTTCAGCGCATTTATCTAAAAATAAAGATCAGGTCATTTCTAGGAGAAACCAGCATGCAGAAGAAATCACCTTCAAGGTAGGTGAAACTGTTTATAAGCAGGTTGCCAAAACGGCGCGAAATGATAAAACCAAGCCGGTATTTAAAGGTCCGTATAAAATTATACATTTACACCCCAACAGCGTCGCTGAAATAATAGGTACTCATCCTAATTCTAAATCGATTCGAGTACACTTCAAATTGCTACGGAGACCTCGCCTTGTTCCAGATTTGTCATCTCAGGAGCCATCTTGCTCTGCGCCAAGGCAGCCCTAATCCTAGACCCTATCGACAACACCAACGGTATAGTACTACTTAAACAAGGCGAAATACGTAGACATGTGGACTCCTTTAGCCTAGCATGTGTCTATAATGTAACTTATCTCCGAGATACAACTTTTAGTATCACTAATTTATATGCAAGCACTAAACGAGCAGAGGCAAATACACCATCCGATGATATACACAAAACTTATAAAGACCAAATTGAACATAACTTAAGTTTAATAAATAAAAAGTTATCTTTCCTTGCGCCGCCAATCAGACGTAAACGTGGTTTAGTTAACGGTTTAGGTTCAATAGTAAAATCAATAACAGGAAATTTAGATAACGAGGACGCCCTAAAAATAGAAAGTGAAATTAATACTTTAAAATCTAGCTTACAAAACCTACAAACGCCATTAAAGAAAACTATTTCTTTAGCACATAATGCAATCAAGGAGTTTAGTTCTCAATTAGAGAGAATTAAAGGTAATCAAAGAAAACTTTTATTTAACCTCTTAAGAGCTACAAATTCGTCAAATTTAGTTAGTAATCATTTACAGTTTTTAGATATTTACGTACAAATAGATTTTAGTTTACAAATTATTTTAGATAAGCTCTCACTATAAGAAGATGCTATTAGTTTTTTTAGATTAGGGACTATGCATCCAAGTATAATAAGTCCACAAAATTTAATTTTAGAAATGTTAAATATTAGTAGTAAGTTACAATATAAACCAGTAGCGGAAATAGACTAACAAATAGAATAACAAATATACATAAGATTGAACGGTCAATAGAGGTAAAAGCGTACACTTATACACTATAGTACTGAGCACTCACTTACCTTTATTTTAGAGATCCCCGTAGTCACCCCTAATATTTATGATTTTATTCACATCTACTCAATCCCTTACAAGCAAAACAAATCTATAATTCCCAAATCCAAATACCTTGCACTCGGAAGCGAAGAGTTCGCTTACCTGGAAGAGGACTGTCGCAGCATCTCCGATGATACACGCAGTTGCAATACCAAGTCTATCGAGTGTGACCATATACCTACATTGCTGCTGCGGTCGCCTTCATCGCCTGGAAGCTGCGGTCAAAGAAGAAGATACCATCCCAACCTGATGTCAACGAGGACGTTGAAAGAAGCTGCGGGTCGCGCTTCTCTCTTAAGGACGGAGGAGTTACGCGGACATAACGCGCGTAGTCAGCAGGTTCCCACACTCGCAGCAGACAGAAGCATTCTATTACTGCTGCATTGTCATTTTAGTCGATATCACGTTTTTATATTTGTATTATTTTATTTCAGTCTTGTTCATGTCTTTGAATTGTAACTATATTAAAGTTTTAAAAAGTAAATTGTTTTTTAAAAGCCTTACTCCGACGGCCTGAATATAACTCGCTACGAGTCATAAAAATAAACCTAAATAAAACTGTAATTAGTTAACTGTACTTAATAAAAACTAAGGGCGGCTTGCGCATCGGCGTTAAATACAGTTTAAGAGCGACGTAAACGCATTTAGTCTGCTAATTATAATTAACGTCTTGCACAACAAAAATTTAGGCACTAATCACGTTTAACGAACTGACAAAGTTAAATACCCCAAGATGGCGATTTAGCGTCGCTAAATACGTTTAGTAGCAATCGAGCGTCATCATTTTGAGGTTATAGAAATTTTACTATTATTTTATAAAAGATAGTAAAGAGCACGTTAGGAAGCTTGTAAGATGGATTTGTGGGTATTGTATTCTGACGACGATAAAAAATAAGTAATAAATAAGTTCATCATGTTACTAAACTCTCAACAGCATTTTTGATTCTGAAAGCTTTTTTTTTCAATTTGCTTTTAATATATCTATAACAACTTATTCGGCATTTCTTGAAACACCTTTTGTGTTGGGATTAAAAACATGAGCAATTTTGACCCAGGCATTTTGCTTTTAAATCTGTTTAATTTGGTCGGTCTTTTTGCACTCAATAATATGGTTGTTAAATTAAGTTTGATTTTTATTGTACATACTTTTTCGGGATAACAAACTACCCAGAATATTATACGAACCGGTAGGTAGTTTTTGCGTGATGCCTAAAGAAACAGACAAACATTTTTAATCACATTTTTGGGTTCGGTGTCGGTCTAGTAAATCCCCCTGACATTTTTTTGATATTTTCAATGTACAGAATTATTACTTCTACAGATTTAATAAAAGTACTTATAGATACTTATAGATTTTTAAATGCGCTATGGGTAAGTCGATAATGCTATTGTATTTAACTGACAGAACCCCACTGAATACTTTTGGAACCTAGAAATAAGGAATTTGGAACAATGATAACACAGTTCGATAAAACATCCAAGACCCTTTCAAAATCAGCTGTTGATACTTCTTCAAAACTTGTGCCGTGCTATTTTCTCTATCATATTTTAGTTTATATTTTTGATTACTACATCTATTTTTAATCGTGTTTTAAAAATTGTATCGCGTACTTGGCTTTTGTTGATTGGCACTTGGGCTGACGTAACTGTCGTAGAAAGAAGACATAAAGGAAAGGATCATTTGGGAAAGGGGCATTTGGGAACGAGACAATTTAGAAAGGGAAATTTGGGAAATGGGCATTTGCGAGGGACATTTGGAATAGGAACTTTTAGGACATATGAGAAAGGAGTACTTGGAACAGTCCTATTTACGAAGGGGAAAATTTAGAAAAGCAATTGGAATGTCCCAAATGTCATTCTGAGATGGGGAAGTATGAGAAAATGGAGAATTTAAAGCAGAGTCCACTGTGTGTCATGACTCCTAAAAAATATAGTATTCGCAGTACAGGGCGCGCTACGAGAATATCTAGTAGACTATTAATGGGTTCCCTTGGACTGGATAACCAGTGGTTTGTAAGCGCGCCCAAGCAGTTGAGTAAAATACTTGGGCTGAGCAGCACTAAACATAGTATAATTGTGTGCAATGCATACTATAATATAAATGATTCTTGTTTGTTTAAAAACTTTTGGCAGATCATAGCTTAGATATTAGTATTATTTGGGTAACAGGACTATGTGAGCAGTCTTGTCACTCTTCACACTGCAACCTAGAAGATCTATTGTTTAAGTCCTCATCTACAAATCGCCGTACACTCCAATGGATTCCAGGAAGTTTAAGATTTTCCTTACAGCGATGCTCCTAATCTCTTTTGGATCCAGTTCATGTTTATCCAGGTGAGGTCATAGATCAATCAATCAAGAGCATCAAGAGATCATAGCTTAACTCTTGAGGAATTTTAATAACAAATTTTACAGGAAAAGTTATGCGGGTAAAACCATACAAGGAAACAGAAATCAGTTAAACTTGTAAACATCTCTAAGACCAACAATATGTACCATGATCGTTTAGAGCATTGGAGGGATCTAAAGAACATTGAACAATGATATTAAAAGTCTGCCAGCATTGTCTTCAAAATAATTGGTGAAGAAGTGAACTAGCACTGGGGATTCTTTTGCACTGCAAGACGTTATTTAATCGTACCCTCTTATTTAATGTATTAGATGTAGGGAATGCAATCTCGTTCACGCGAGATCTCGATCTCGCGAGATCTCGGCCCTTTTCTGCGAGATTAATCTCGGCCTAAAAATGGGCGAGATCTCGCGAGATTAGCGAGATTGAACTCGAGCATGAAAACGTCATATTTGACGCGCAGCAGCGCGCGAACTGACACGACCGACACGGACGGAGCGAACTCCGATCGGTTTCGGCACGCTCACTCAAATTTCGATGCCAAAAACTCCATTGGCAGAAAAGCTTACTGATTTCTTGAGAAACCGCATTGCTGAGCGTCGGACGAATTTAACGCCATGCTTGTTATATTTAAGAAACCCAGCTAAGTACCAAGAAGACAAAGAAGAGTTTGCGAGAGATGAAACCTTTAAATTACTTCCGAAAAGTGTAGTTCGCACTGAACTTAAAGCATTAATACAGCGCCTGCATTCGCAGCATGGTATAATAATAATAATAATAGTCTTTTTGACTAAGGTGACTGTAAAGCATAAACACATAATAATAATAATAATAAAATCCCCAGACAATCACACCAACTACATGGCCTCAAAGTAAGCGAAGCTTGTGTTATGAGATACCATGTAGCGAACTAGGGGGGAACCTAGAATATAAATACATATATAGATAAACACCCAGACCCGGAACATTTTTTTTTTCTTGTTCCGGGCGGGAATCGAACCCGCAACCACTGGCGTCTGAGGCAGATAGGTTTACCCCTTCGCCAAAGTGGTCGTCATGTTGATGAGTCTGTATAAAACAGACTCATCAACATCACCTGCGCCTGCTGCCACTGCTACCCCTGATGAGGATGATGAACCCCTCTCATCCCTTTCAAAGACTCTGAATGAAGCAGGCAAGCTTTCTTTGCAAGAAGAACTGGAGGAAGCAATAACTACCTGCAAAGACCCTAGGAAAGCAAAGATTTCGCTGGACCAATTGTTGAAGAAGGAAATGAATCTATACGAGTCCGGGGGGTCTAAGGGAGAACTTTTGCAGTTCTCTGATAACTGCCTCACAACTATAGTACCAACAAGTGTGTAAATAATTGTATAGCGAGATGTTGCTAATGTTCCTAATTTGATTGATTTTATTTGGTTTTCACTTTATTTTCTATTTCTCTTTTTAGTTTGGCGAAATGAGCCTTTGATTTGATTGATCTCAACTCAAATTCTATTATTTTTGTTAATTAATCTTTTTGACTTCGTAAAAATAAATGTTGATTTCAAAATATCTATGGTTCTTTTTCTTTCAATGTCCCGGGAGTTCTATATCTATTTTATTAGTGAAATTATTTGCAAAAATTGATAATCTTAACTACCAATCTCGCGAGATCTCGAAATTGCCGAGATCTCGCGAGATTGATTTTCATAATCTCGCGAGATCTCGTCCGATCCTCAATCTCGCGAGATTGCATTCCCTAATTAGATGTATTATATACTTTAATTGTTTAAAATATACATCACTTTGAGCGGATTATCATGTTGTATAAGCATTCCTAAGTTGATAAGACTGTTTGAAGGTGTTATCTAAATTTGTTACATTATATTCAAGGAAAATATTTGAAGGTGAACTTTAAAGGAGAAGCGGTGATAGACCATGTAGGACAAGCAATGATAACATCATAGAAATTAGTTGCTGTAATAATGTTCACATATATACAAGGTATTCCTGTTGATTTCCCATAACTCTAGGGTATTAATGGGACCATGTAATAGAATCAATTACCATGTGATTTTTTCTATTTTATTTTTTTTTGTTTTTATTTTTCATACAAAATAATTCAATGAAGTCAAAACAACTTATGTGAAACACCTTAAAGGTGAAGTATGACAACGTGTCATTTGCAACGCTTTTCGGTGTACAGTGTGTGCAACGTTCCTCAACATTAAAAATGTTGTTTATTGTATGGCTTCAGTGACATGCGTCTATTGAATGTTGTTAAACAGATTTTACAAGGGTGATAATTTAGCAACTCATTATATTAAGATTGATTATATCTTGGAAAGTATGCACTTTTGAGCCACATATTCTTTGGCAAAAAGTATTGTTTTTTAGTAAGGAACAAAACCTTAAAGTTATGGGAAATCAACAGGAACACCTTGTATATGATAAAATTGGAAATATTCATCTAGAAATTTGCACTGTTCCTACTGAGCCCCTCGCTAATGATACAGAATGCTTATAAAATTGTTTCTCGTTTATTATCGAAATAAAATATCATCAATAAATATGTAATCACAAAGTTTAGTTGAGATAACTTAAAACAATACCGAACAGGATACGTTCGGTGACGTCATTCACAGAAGAGTATCATAAACAACTTAATATTACATACAGAAATGCGAACTACCACTAGTATTTACAATGTTCATCAAACTTAGGTACTGTACAAGGAAACTGTACACACTTAGAAGTAGAAATCGCACGGAAACTGTCCGGCAGCCATCTCGCGGCGAAGATGGCCGGCGCGAGCGAGCCGGAGCCAGCAGCCGGAGCCAGCGGCCGGCGGAATAAATAGTGGCGCTCGCGGGCACGCCATCAATCTAAGGAGATAGTCTGCAGGCCCGGCAGCGAGTGCGCGATGAGCAGCAGCGGCGTGGGCGGCAGCAGGAGCCGCGGGCCCGCCGCGCCCCCGGGCCCCTCCGCCCCGCCCGCCCCTGCCGACCCCACCGGCCCCACCGGCCCCGCCGTGCGCCGCAGGGTGGCGCGCGCCGAGCCTCGCAGCGTGACGCTCGCGGGGCCCGCGCGCGACCCCGCCACCAGCCCCGTGCCGCCGCCGCCCGCGCCGCGCGGCCCCGTGCGCCGCAGCACGGCGCCGCCGCGCATCACGCACGTGCCGCGCTCCTCGTCGTCCGAGCACAGGTCGATGACCTCCTCGCGCAGCGGGTCCTCCTCCAGCGCCGCCTCGTCCAGCAGCACCACGTCCGCGGCGGCGGGCGACGCGGCGCGCGGCGCGGCGGCCGCGGGGGACGGCGCGGCGGCGGCCGGCGCGGGGGGCGCGGGCGGCGCGCGCGCGGCCAGCCGCCGCAGCTCGCCCAGCGGCAGGCGCGGCACGCGCACGCGCACGGGACGGCAGCGCAGCAGCAGCAGCTGCGCCGCGAGGCTCAGCACGCGCTTGCCGCGCTGGTCGGGGAACGTGTGGCGGCGCGCCCAGTGGTCGATGGGGCGGCGGTAGCGCACGGGGAACTGGCCGGGCCGCCCGCGCGCCAGCAGCTTGGCGAGCGGCGTGGACGTGCAGCAGTAGCGCTCGGCGCGCTCGCGCGAGTGGCTGAGGTCGCGCGGCCCGCTCGCCTTGGCGTTCTTCAGGTAGGCGAGCGAGGAGAACGGGTAGGGCGGGCCGCGGTCGCCGGCGCCGGCGCTGCGGCCGTTGCGCGCGCGCGGCTCGCTGTCCTCGGGCGGCGGCGCGCGCGGCGCGGGCGGCGCGCCCAGCGGCCGCAGGCGCAGCGCGGCGAGGAAGGCGGGCAGCTCGGCGCGCGCGGCGGCGGCGGGCGGCGCGGCGCTGCACAGGCGCTCATGCGCGCGCAGCGTGGCCTCGTTGTCGAAGTGCGAGTCGCAGGAGTCGCACAGGTAGATGGCGGGCGCGCGGCGCGGCGCGCGGTCGTACGTCATGTTCTCGTTGCGGAAGGTGACGAGCAGGCGGCCGCTGGGCCGGTAGTACAGCGACGTGGTGTGGTCGCGGTTGTCCACGTAGCGCAGGCGCGCGCGCGGGTACCGCGCCAGCTGCGCGCTGAACACGAGCAGGAAGGCGCTCTTGTGGAAGTCGTAGCAGCGCTTGACGAGCGTCCGCAAGCGCGAGGGCCAGTCCAGCGGCGCGGGCCGCGGCCGCGCGAAGGGGTGCGCGAAAGGCACGTCGCCGGGCCACCAGGGCGGCTGGCTGATGTGCCGCGCCGTGTCGTGCCCCCACGAGCATGTCACCATGAACGTGATGAACCGCTCGAGCTCGCTCGCCGAGATGCTCGAGAGCGCCGTCGGATTGCCGTTCGCGAATAGCAGCGGCAGGTTCGCGATCATTTTGGCTTCCGTCGTTTACCGTCATCGCAGTCGAGGCTCCGGCGCTTGCGATGTCGCTCGATCCAGGATTACCATAACGGTTAATTCGCCGCAGCCCATTGCAACATCGGTGATTGCGAACATTTGTGAGTTCCCCGAGGAGTCCGTCGACTGATTTACACACTTTGAACACTATCACATAACAATTCGCGATGTTATCAAAAATTTAAACAAATGGAAAGAAAGCAAGCGTTCGTTACAAAAAAAAACAGAGGGAGACGTGAGATGAGATCCATCCATCCACTTCGAGCAATCTTCAACTAACTTCAGGTAGCAAGCTGATTGAATCAATCACTAAGTGATGTAACCTCTGTTTCATTAGTGGTATCGTAATTTTGAGTGATACTAACAAAAATGTTATAAATATGCCCCTAAAATGCTGTCCGTTGTTAATATAAATAATTTTATTAATGGTTAATTTTGAATAGAAAAACTACTTTTAAACTAATAAATTGACTTTTACATTTGCAAAAAAAAACCTGTTTATAACATTTGATATTATGTAGTAATTCCGTATTACCAGGCATTTTTCGAATTATGGCAATAACGACGCATAGGATTTAATTATTTGATCAAATTATTTGATCAAATTATTTTATTTCAAATTAATGACATTTAATAGCATAAAGGATTAGATTGGATCAATGCAAGAAAATATTCGTTATGAATTACTCGATTGAACTTCACGTCGATCATTAGCTATTATCTAATAACCTAGAATTATCCATAATCTGCTACTTTTACTTTTTAAATGAAATACCACCAATGAAAATGTATTTTACTAATATACTGAAGTTTATGTTATCTATGCTTCTGTACGTGTGGTACCTAGAACTACTTAAACAAAATGGCTGCCACATTTGTAGTAACAGTTAATTATGTACAAACATACATAAAGAAGTTTTAGTTAGTGCATAATATTTTTATGGCAGTACCCACATAATTATAAACTTTTTAAAAGACTGACTCAAATAAGTAATAGATACCTAATGCACAAACATTTTTTTCTAGATTAAATTCATCCAAAAAAGTATTGATGGTTAGAAACCAAACCACCTAGCTAACAAACAATTTGGTTGTTTATTTGCCATAATTTTAACATATTTTAATCTTAAACATTATATTATAAACTAAATATTCGATTATAATCAAAATAAACTAGAAATCCGATTTCTGAGTTTCGTGACAGTCACTCACTGCTTAGTGCTGACTGACAGTCAGTCAAGTCTAATAGTTAAATAACGATTGAGTTATTGTACTCTTTTTTGAATGAATGTTTTTTGTAGTTTCTTTCTTTCTTCTTCTGCCTTTCGTTTTCATTTCAAGTCGCAAATATTGAATTTTAATTGTTAGTTACTGAACATAAAGTTTATTAGAACGAAGGAACAGCTCTCTAACTAAATGAAGTTAATCTTATTGAGTGTTAAATCTATAATTTAATTAAATACAAATGGTAAACAATTTTAAAAACCTTTGTGACTACAGCTTGCAAAAGAAAACAAATAAAAATTTTACTACTTTATTGTAATGGTCTTCTACAGGATGTCCTGTTGCCCAGTTCACCATCAAGAAACTCTTCAGAAATTACAGACTACCAGTAAGAATTAATTCAAACATTGAATATAATTTGAAATAATCTATTCCTTTGAAGTATTGAAACTGGAACTGCAAGTTATCTATCTATCTATTCAATCTTGAAATACTTTCATTATTATGGGTGATTATTATAGATGTTATGTTTTTTTTTTTAATTGTCCCACCAGGATAAAATTTTTAAAACAATGATTGTTAAAAGTGTATCCAATGGTGGCATGTGGTGTCGCCTTAAGAATGGCACTACCCGATCTCTTTCCGTGGGTGTCGTAAGAGTCGACTAAGACAGAAACCAAAGGACGAGCAGCGGAAGGGGCTGCCTTTTTGGGGAGGCCTATGTCCAGCAGTGGATGTATACAGGCTGTGGATGATGATGGGTAGCAGTTCAGTCCTCACAGATTTAATAGTCTCAGTTAACTCAATAAACAAGGGTTCATTATGATCCACTTTGTAGGTTGACGATTGTGTCATACTCAATTCAAAATTCTAAAAAGCTCTTCTGGAATTCTTTACTTATCGTCATGAGTTTTATGATATCTACTAGAATTTACTTTTAATTATGCTTCATGGAATATTGTTTTAAGATAAAAAATCTTTTAGGAGGAAATATTTAACAAGAAATTTCTACAAGGTCAAAAGTTGTGATGGCAAAATTGTATTTGGCTGTAATCCATATATAATACACTTAAAAAGTCAATCAATATTTCAAAAAAATATGTAGGTTTTAATTGCACCATTGGTAAAGTTACATGCATTAATATGTACACACTTTGAAAATTAACTTAAAATTAACTTTGCTACGGTGGTTTGGACATTTGGAAAGGATGAGTGAAAGTAGATTTACGAAAGAGGTGTACAGAGCAAGAATGGATGGTGCTGTCGGAAGGGGCCGCCCTAGGCGAACGTACGCCGATCAAATTGGCGACGTTCTTAAAAAGGGCCTAGTTAAAAGTACCCGTAACCGGCGATCATGTATGAAAAGATTAATGAACGTGGAGGAAGCGAAAGAGGTATGTATGAATCGAAGCAATTGGTGTTCCCTTGTCTCTGCCTACCCCAAAGGGAGACAGGCGTGAGGTTATGTATGTGTATGTATGTATGTTTGAAAATTATTTGGTTGTATTAAGGTTCAAATTCCAATGACAATGTATACATTTTTTTTTTTTATAAGAAATAGATGGCATGTTTGTCTTCCAAGACACCTGATGTTAAGTGAACATGAAGACTAGGGTGGTACACATCCATCCACGAGAAATTATGTATGTGACTGTACATGAAAGGCATACTTAATTGTCAAATTTAAAAAACTGTGGTTTTCCCTTGTTTATTTATGTACCCTTTAATTAATTTAAATATTAATATAAAAATAACATAACAAAAAATTGTGTACTGTAAATTTTTGTTTAATTATCTAAGGTTAGAGATGCCAGCCTGGAGCTACGGAAGCCTCCAATCAGCGGCCATACAACTGCGTCTGCATCGGCCACACAGCCTTGCCTGGGCTATACTGTTGCATGCACTGCCACCGCCAGAGACTGATATTGTTAAAAGGTAAGAGTAACCCCATTTACTGTACAGTATATTTAACATAACATCCTAACAGTAGGCCACATAACTAAATTCATTTTCAAGATAGAAATTCAACTTATAGCTAGAATTACTATGAATGGTGCCTATCACTCTAAAATAAATTAAATGACATCTTAATCCCTGTAAATTTTCATGGCCAATAACAGCTCAAGATAACAATATGTAAGTATTGGAAGGAGGCCTTTGCCCCTTAGTGTACTATGATCATTATAAATAGTAGAATAATTCAATAACCCCTCAGATTAATAAGTTTTCTATGTATACTATTAATTACAAAGCTTGTAATAGCAGATTATTAATTATATTTTTGCATGGGTATTTTTTTTAATTGGCATCAAAGTTTGTGCTAAAAACCATAAATTATATTGTTTATGGTATTTTGTGGCTCTTAAATAAATAAAACAATATTTTATGTAAAGTTACTTACTTTAATCTATTCCTATAGTTGTGTATGAAGATTCAAGAAGGCTAATTTCTTATTTGCCGAAAACGGTAGCGTGCACATTTTGGTTTGAGCTATACATACGAGGGCGGGTCAATAAGTCCGTGACTTTTGGAATAAAGCACAGATTTTTTGATAAACAAATCATTTTATTGAATGAGATTTTTTGATAAATAAATCATTTCATTCAATGATATGAATGAGACTACGTTGAAAAATAAACTTAACTTAACTTAAGACTTATTGACCCGCCCTCGTATGTATAGCCCAAACCAATATGTGCACACTACCGTTCTTGGCAAATAAGAAATTAGCCTTCTTGAATCTTCATACACACGTGTTAGAACACCGACGCAAAGGATAAAACCTTTAGGCGCATAAATTGGAACAAATCAACCTTACCCTTTGTAAGGTTGATTTGCAAAACTTGTTAAGTTGTTGATGTATATGTCGTAGCCAACTGGTTAAATTAGCCACTCAATTGGACGCCTAGGCCGTTTCAACTGGCTTAAGGACAATTAGTCAAGTCGTTGATCGCAACGTTTAACCAGTTGGCTAGACGTTTTGTTTAGCCATTTAGTTAAATTGGATATTGTTAAATTTATGATGTTTGGTTAGGGTGTTGTGATTGTATTGAATAGTCGTCCATAAAAGAAGATACTTAATAGTTTTTATATAAAAAACGATATATATTTTTTTAAATATTAACACATTAAAACGGAACTTATTTTATTATATTCATGATATTTATATTTACGCGCGAGCCGAGCGAGCGAAGCGAGCGTGGTGCAGCAGCACCCGGCGATGCGCCACAATGGATTTTATTTCCTTGTAATTGAAATAAATAAATAAAAAAATTCTAATAAAAAAAAAATTTACTCGACTGGTTTTTCCGTCATGACAGATAATCCAAAACTGTACCATATTTAAATCACTTGGCTGAATTTTGGTCAGCCATCTTCAAAGGGCTAACTTTCAACACGTCAAGTTGTTAAACGTTGAGTGTTTCGTGTTCAATCAACTATCGGCCTAGTTGATTCGGCCTAGGCGTCCAATTGAGTGGCTAATTCAACCAGATGACTGCGACATATATACAGTTTATCAATGATGGTATCAAAATTGTGAATATATATCACATATTTTTCTCCCTTATCATATCGAGATAAGTAGAAAAAAAAAGAATAAATAATAATCAATTTTTGGATATCTTTTAGATATCATGCGATTATAGAACATTTATTTTATTTTTTGTTACATTTTTGTTAATTTTTATGAAAATTCAACGTAGTTTTGAATTTTCATAAAAATTAACGAAAATTCAGTCTCGTTGAGCTCTCTCACTTTGTTCAACGCTTTTCCAATTTTTTTATCCCTTCCAAAAAATATGATTTGTCGAAGTCCTCAAAATAGGCCTTTGTTTGCGAGATGACTTCATAAATGGAGTCAAATCTTTTTCCACCAAGCCATTTCTTCCGGTTTGGGAACAAGAAGTAGGCACTCGGAGCCAAATCTGAAGAATAGGGCGGATGAGGGAGCAATTCATAGACCAATTCATGAATTTTTGCCATGGCAACTGCACATGTGTGCACCCTTGGATTGTCTTGGTGGAAAAGAACTTTTTTCTTGGCCAAATGAGGTCGGTTTTTTCTCAAATCGTCATTGAATCGGTCCAATAAGTTGCCATAATTTTCCCCATTGATTTTTCTTCCCTTTTGAAGGTATTATCCCGCGTGCATCCCAAAAAACAGTCGCCATAACTTTATTGGCTGACAAACGCACCTTGGCCTTCTTTGGCGCCGATTCACTTAGAAACCTACTGTTTTGACTGTTGTTTGGTCTCTGGTGTGTTGTGATGGATCCATATTTCGTCCACGGTTACAAAACGGCGCAAAAACTCCTCCATATGGCGATTAAACAACGCCAAACCTTCCTGTGAAGTTGTTACACGATTGCGATTGCGATCGACTGTGAGCAAACGCGGCACTCATCTTGCGGAAAGCTTTCTCATGCCCAAGTGATCCTTCAAAATTGAAACCACTGAGCCATGCGAGATCCCTACGGCTTCCACAATCTCTCGCACTTTCAATCTTCGGTCGGCCAACGCCATATCATGAATTTTTTCGATTGTTTCGGGTGTTGAGAGACCTCAACTGGACGTCCAGGACGTTCGGCATCTTCAGTGCTTGTACGGCCACAACGAAATTCAGTAAACCACTTTTTTACCATTGAAATCGATGGTGCAAAGTCCCTATAGTATTTATCAAGCTTAGCCTTGGTCTCGGTAATGGTTTTTTTTCGCAAAAATAATGCAATAAAGCAAGTTTAACTGACAGATGCCTGTTGAAAGGAGTAGTGTTGCTTTTTCAGTAACGATGTCAGAAATTCAAAAAGTCACGGACTTATTGACCCGCCCAGATAACTGAATACCAGTACCATTGCATTTATTATTTATTCTACGTTCATAGCCTCATCATCTTTATCACACAGCACTGATACGCCATTTTCACTGGAACAATTTTTGGTGATGATCATTTAATTTTTGCTTCCAGTATAAAAAGCCAGCGGAATTTGTACAATGACTTGAGAACAAGACTGTCCCAGGATCCCCGAGCCTCTGTTGATGATGACCCATTGTCACAAAAGGATGAGGTATGTTTAACACTCTAACGAGGTGACTTTTGGCGGCGTAGGATCGGCTAAGAATAGCTGTATAAGCGTGTAGAGCGACTTATCCGAGTGACTCTGGCTAGCGACAAAAAAAATCAAATGAAATCAACCGCCAAATATCGCCGCTCCGGCCGCGGCAGTGATATCCGGTATTGTTTTATGAAGAGCCACTTCTCAAAGCCTGTGTGCTGTCACCTTTGACCTCATCTTTACTCAAAGTAAACCTGCGTCATCGATATTAATCAGTGAATGCAGAGCATTACAAAAACCGACTTCAAGTCAAAACTTTGGCTGAGTTGAGAACGTCATCAACGTAAACATTCTCCGAAATCATACATGTTTCTTCAAAATTTTGAAATTTTCAATGAAGTATCTAACCGATTTCGATGAAATTTATATAGGACCGACTATGAAATATCCTCTATCATATGAAACAACAATTTTCAAAATAAATTCATAATTGTCCGAAATATCGTGTAACAAAGACACAAAATAAAATATACAGATGAATTGAGAACTTCCTCCTTTTTTGGAAGTCGGTTGAAAAAGAATAGACTAGCTGTTATTTAGGCATGATTTGGGTGAATGGGGCTGTAATATTATGCAACGATCATTGCATTGCTTACGTTTTTGCGACCGGTATCTCCAAGCAAGGGATTTTTTTTTGTTTATTTTTTATTTTATTGACCCGACCTTTTCTGTTTAAGTTCTAAGACGAAAAACACTCCATAGAATAAAATAGTAAGAAGGAAACCTCACTTGAGATCTAACACAGTAAAAAATTTACGAATATTTACGTACCTATTTAATAACATGTGTTTTCAACTTGCATTTTTGGCATTATTCTTTTTTTTTTCAGAGTGCCTGGAAGCAACATTTCTGTGATAATGAACTGAAGGCGCTGATCTTACAGGATGTCGTGCGCACCTTTCCAGACGAGCTTTATTTCAGAGATAAAGATGTGCAAGATTTAATGGTAAGGTTTTTTTTTAAATCAAAAGGTTTTTTTCTCTGTATGTATGGCCCTAAGCTATATGTTCAAGTGGGGAAGAGTGTATCAAAAAAGTCATTTTTATTAAAAAAAACAGCTTTTTTTACATTCATAAAAATTAAAGAGGGCACACTATACTACATTACACTGTTCTCTACACCATATTGTTCGTTAATCGAAAAAAAATCGTTAAAATTTTATGGGTTAGAAATTGCAATAAACAAATTGAAGATTAAATAGAACCTATGTTTACTTACCAGAAATAATTAGTTTTCCAAAAAGAACAATGCTTTACTAGTAAAATTTTTCACAATTTTTTTTACAAAAAACATCAATTAGAGCATTCTTCCGTTCACACAATGAAACACCCAATGATAGTTGTTTAATACAGCGGCATATGAGATTAACAAAACACGTAAAGAGACACCATAGGCAAATTAAAAAAAACACAAAGCTAATCTTGGTGTTATACTGTGCCCCTTGTTACTCTGTCCACATGTCCCTACACTTGGTCACGGTAATACTACTCAGGACGAAACGCGAGCTATACCTACGCGGCTCGATCTCGGCATGCGGCCAGTCGAAACAATTGTTGATTGAGTTTTACGTTAATATGCGGAATGGTTTATACTATTATTTTGCTTGGTGGTAGGATCCCTTCTGGGTCCGCCTGGCTAGCGACCACCCTTTATATAAAGTCTGCCGCCAAATGTTACCGCTCCGGCGGTAATGTGTTCCGGCAATATTGTATAAAGAGCCAGTTCCTTCCTAAACCCGTGTGCTTTCATCTTCGACCTCATCGTCACTTACCATCAGGTGAGATTGAGGTCAAACGCGGGTTTAGTCACTTATAAAAAAAAAAAAAAACTTAAAAATTTTATCTTACTTCTTACTAATGTGAATGTTTGGATGTATGGATGTTTGTTCCTCAGTCGCGGCAAAATGGCCCAACGGATTTTAATGAAATTTGGCATAGTGATAGAGTACAATCTGGAATAGCACATAGGCTACTTTTTATCCCGAAATTTCCGCGGGAATCAAAATTGCGCGGGTAAAACTGTGCGCAACAGCTAGTAATACGTCATTTCGTACCTCTCAGTCAAGGCGCAAGTATTTTTCGGTCGCTAATTTATAAAACCGATTTGTTATTCAAACGTAAACATGGTATTTTCACGCAATACGTATTTTTGTTAAACAGTTCCTATTCAATTCAAAAGTATTTTATTTTTTTTTATAAAAAAAAATTGCAGTCACAGAACTATATGGAAGTAAACACAAAGTAGGCAACTGTAATTTAAATGCTGAAGGCGGGCCCTGTCACATGTGAACGGACCGCGGCGCTGCGCTGTAGGATTTATTTCAAAGTTGCGGTCGAGTTGAATCCCTGTACATACCTGTACTGTGACTTGGTAAACGTCAAACTGCTGGATGAGGGCGGCGCAGGACCGGGTGACGTGGAGAACCTTGAGAGGGCTGTATAAACAGAGTGCGTGTGCTCACGATGATTATGAACTTCAAATTAGAATGAAAATTACTTAGTATTACTATAGGCTTTTAATCTTAACCGGGCCGAAGATAATCAAGTTAAAGTAACGGAAAATTAATCAAGCAAGTATCGGTATTAAATTATTTTATAAAGGGTGTAGCGGAAAAGGCAGTTACAAAGTAGGTGTGTCGCTAATTTTAATGATACTTTTCTTCGTTACTCTACATTATTAAAATACAGAGTGACTGGTGGATCACTTTCGAAATTCGAGGACGTGTTAGTTTGAGATCATATATGAAGATAGAAGATAAATATTAATTAGGTTACTTACTGAGTAAACTCAACCGAAAGTTAAAGAATTCACTATGATTTAATGTATTTACGGGATTCTTACCACGATTTTCGATTTTATTCGCGGACTGATCCGCCGCGATCATGGTGCTTGTAAAAGCATCGAAATATCGGACGTGCGAAAATAAAATCGAAAATCGTGGTAAGAATCCCGTAAATACATAACATCATAGTGAATTCTTTAACTTTCGGTTGATCCGCCGCGATCATGGTGCTTGTAACAGCATCGAAATATCGGACGTGACAAAATAAAATCGAAAATCGTGGTAAGAATCCCGTAAATACATTAAATCACAGTGAAAATAACCCCGATAGTTTAAAACAATTATTAAAGAATTCATTTCGCAACGCATTGTTACATAGGCGTAATACAATAGATTCTTAGCGGTGGTGGTGTTTACTTAGTACGTGTGGACTGAGGCAGAAGGTCGGAAAAAGTGTAGTAATGTCTCTTTATTTATTTATTGAGAATGCTGGTGGAAAATTAAGTACCTACTTTTAATACATAATTATGATCAGAATCGAGTACAGAGTGCTCTCCTTCAACATCTAAAATTTGTCATCAGTCAGCCTGTGTATCGGGCATTCGGGCTTTACTTATATAAATTAATCAATTATATATATTTTTTTTAATTTCACTAATAACTATCGTAATTAAAAGTCAATTATTGTTAATGGTAGGGCTATCGAACCCTGTGGTGACGTCATAGATAAGTATTATCATCAAATATTATTTACTGTCTTGTATTAGACACTACCTACAACCATTTTTATCATTATTACTCTTATCAGTTTTGTTCTTTAATAACACGGTATTATTCATTTATCTTAAAAGCATTATTGCTGCTTTCGCAATCGGGACATCTTTTATATATATAAATGATTTTAAAGAAAGAAGTTAATAAAGGCGTCCTCTTATTATTCATTCATTTATGTATGGGTTCCATCAAAATATCAGCGCCCGAATGCAGAATAGCGCTATGATTAGAGAATACCTACATTTTTTCTGCACCTCGATTAGAACATGATGTATACTTGATGTATAGATGTTGTATGAACTGAATGGATACGCTGATGACAGCACTGTTGTTGAGATATATATATCCAATGCGCGAACGAGCGCCCATGAAATCCAGGTTTTGAGAGAGTCTATGATTGAGCGCGTTAATTCGACCTTGCGGAATGTGTCAGATTGGGGCGAGTCCACCCTGGTCAAATTCAACGCCTCCAAAATACAAGCGTGTCTATTTTCCGCAAAAAAGAGCACCTTTACCTTTATGCCCACTTTCCAGAATGTATATATGTTCCCATCACCGACCATCTAGAGCTTTTGGGCGTCACTATAACGTTTAAATTAAACTTCAAACAACAAATTGAGTCTATGGCTAAAACGGCTTCCAAAAAATTGGGTATCATCTGGAAGGTCCGCCGGTACTTCAGCCCTGAACGGCTGCTCAACTTATACACAGCCCAAGTGAGGTCGTGCATGGAGTACTGTAGTCCCCTTGGGATGGAACTGCAAAACACCAGCTCGAAGCGCTAGACTCTGTTGACCGAAGAGCCCGTAAACTTATAAATAACAACAACCTTAATATAACAACAAATAAAAAAATTGCAGACGCTAGAGCATTGTCGTAAGGTTGCTTGTTGGACAGTATTTTCAGTTTCTCTGAATATGCTTCAGAGAAGAGCTCTTAGGAATTTCCCTGAAGATATTGTGCATTAAAACCAGCTTTTCTTGCATCTTAACAGGACTTGATAAAGTAGAATTATTATTTGTTTCTTTTGTAAACAACAGACTTTTGTACCAAATAAACGTTTTACTAACTTACTTGGGACAGTATTCCACATCAGGATATTGACACCCTTGTTTTGAGTATGCAGAACCGCTGCAGATGTGTCAGGAGAGAATAAGGTGGATCCACGGATTATTAAATTTAAGTTTTCAACAATTTTTATAAAAAAAAAATAGTTGTTTTGTTCAGGTTTTGATGTTTCAAAAATGAAGTTAAGATTGAAATTTTGTCTGAGTTTTTCCTCTTCGTCTAAGTTTTTTTAAATTTAACTTTATCTAAAAGTATATTATCAGATAAGATAGGCTAATAAACAAGGTTTATTTTAATATTTTAAACACCAACTTAAGGTTGTCTTAAGTTTTCACGATTCATAATTTAAATAAAACTACTTTTTAACCGGATTAATCGCGTATAATTTATATTTTATTTTACATTTTAACTCGACGTTTCGGTGTCTTTGCAGACCGCGTGGTCACGAGCGACTCAGCGACATAAATTATACGCGATTAATCCGGTTAAAAAGTAGTTTTACCTACTTAAGGTGTCTTAACAGAAATTTAATAGAAGTTTAGTTATTTAGGTTTAATTGAAATATCCCTAGACTATGTGACTTTCGTGAAAACACGAATTGATAAAGTTCTGTGATGGCACTGCTGTTCACCAAGTTCATATAGTATGTAGGTACAAAATGTACTATTGGCTTCTTCCTTGTCTAAGAGAATGACTGCTTACAACAGTTTTAAAACTATTTCTATGTTAGCTTTACGCACTAGATGCGACTTCCGTCATCTTTCATTTCATACAAGATTTCTAGATCCGTATTTTCTCGGATTCAGTCAATTACAATGTGCAGTCAAGAGAAAAATACAAGTAAATTGAAACGTAATATACAATCGCTATTTTTCAGTCCCTCGTGACCAAGGTGTCTGTCAAAGTTAAAATGTAAAATATTATTAGAGTTGCCGCGAATAGTTGTTATAGCGAATAGTCGAATGCCAATTAATCGCCATTGACTTTGGCGAATAGTCGAATAACAGCCCGTTCACACATGGTCCGTTTTACTGGAATACGTGAATACGTATATTGAATACTGCGCCATATGTGAAATCGATAATAAAACTCCATGCGCCATCGATGAAAAAAAAAACGTATCCGGTAAAACGGACCATGTGTGAACGGACTGTAACTCGACATTACTATTCGACTTAAATAATGCACATTCAAATATTTCTAACTACACCTAAGGTTGTGTGTTACAACAGTTTTCTACAATCTAATTTAAAACTATTTAGAAAGACTATTTCCCGACGCAAGTTTATTTTATGAGGAAAAGCGAAACCGAAGCTCCCAAACGTGCAGAAAAAATATTTTTTTTGCACCACAATCTGCCTCTGTTGGATTTCAAACATTAATTAAAAAGCCGAACTAATTCAATTTCATGAATATGATAGGCGCAGGCACTAATTACCGATAATAATTAATACTTACTGTGTATTGTTTTATTAAAGAAAAAAATAAAATTGATTATTTTTAGCTCATCAGTTTTTTTGTTCGTTAAAAGTTTATTTTAGACGACTATTCCCCGAATGCCTAATAATAGCGAGTATTTGCGCCAACTCTAATAATAAGTATAGACGATTAATCCGTTTAAAAAAGTGTGATATTCAAAATTTGATACTTACTCATATTGCTTACTAAAGGTACGCGCCAGACTATGCCGGGGCGCATCGCAGCGCAATAATCCGCCTCCGTCACTCGCATACATTTTATATGAAGTGCGACCCGCGCCCCGCCCCTCAATGTATGAGAGGCTCGCACGTGGATTTTTGCGATGTGATGCGGCGGTCCGCGTACCTTAAGGGGCAGTTTACATGTCATAGTGCCTACATGTCATAGTGTTCAGGAACATTTAAGGCCATATTTGTGGTGTTTTCAGGTGAGGGTGCTATTCTACTGGGCGCGGTCACATGCGATGGTTGGTTATAGACAAGGGATGCATGAGATCTTGGCTCCTCTGTTGTTCGAATTGCATTTAGATAGAATGCTGGCACCCACTTCACTGAGGTATGTATTTGTTGCTTTCACTTTTGCTGTGATAAGGAATTTTATTAAATTTATGTTATGTAAAAAAAAGTTTTTGACAATTTTTTATCTATTTATTTATCATTAATACACACATACAGGTATCGATCAGTAAAAAATATGTATAATATTAAGAAAGCTAGATGGGTACCTAACAATTGTGAGTATAACTTTAACGTAAACTTTACATAAAACAAAGCTAGGTTATCAAGTGGGAATGACAATATTCATATTCAATTAAATTTAATTTTAAGATAATTAAAACAAAATTATAAGATTTGTAATTGAAAATAAAAATAGAAATTAATTGAATAGGTATTATGAAACTTATACGATTAATGTCGTATTGATAAATAAGGTTGAATGACATTGTGAAGATATAGAATGAAATCACGATGCAAAATTAGGTATGTAAAATTAAAATTACAAAAACAAAATTAGGTACATAACTATGTGGATGTTATGAGAAATTTAAATGAAAGAAGGGTAGATACATACTCAGTCTAGAATTAGCTTGACTTGGTGCCTAAAAGACCTGTAATTGGCGCAAAACACATCAAGCTCTTGAGGGAAAGACACTTGGATCATATCGTTCTTAGAGTCCGTATCTTAATGTAAGATTTTTACTTTTCACTATGAGCCTTAAGAAAACCACCGTCTGTCGGTCCGTCTTCCCGACCATTTTTCTAAAAGGGCATAATTTCCGTGTTTCTGATTAATTTACTCGAACCCAAGATGGCGTACCGCAGTCGAACACTTTATTTTTATGTCGTACCTCGATCTCACCTGATGGTAAGTGCACATAAGTTCGAAGATGACAGCACACGGTCTGAAGATAAATAAATAAATAAAATCCCCAGACAATCACACAAACTACATAGCCCCAAAGTAAGCATAGCTTGTGTTATGGGATAGCATGTAGCCTAGAATATAAATACATATAGAGATAAACACCCAGACACGGAACACTTTTTTTTTCTTGTTTCGTACGGGAATCGAACCTGCAACCACTAGCGTCTGAGGCAGACAGGTTTACCCCATCCCCAAAATGGTAGTCAAGAGGAACTTGTTCTTCATAAAACATTACCAGATTGCGCCTGCGCTGTGATATTTGGTGACATTTTATATGAAGATGTGCGATGTGCGTTAAAATTTACAATGTTTTACCAAGACAGTTAAAGTTTATGCCATTAAATAAGTTTCAGTTTGAATGACTGAATGGTTAAAAGATAAGTGTTTTTATAGCCTGAAAGAGTATTTTGAACATAAAAAATATTTAACAATGACGTAATCCTTATAAATAGCCCATGTTAATGATATAGTGATAGTTCTTTGTACATACATACATAACTTCACGCCTGTATCCCTAATGAGGTTGGCAGAACACCAGAGGCTATCAAACCATCTAATGTCACGTTTGACAAATTTGGAGGAATTATTATGATGGAGAGAGACTATTGCAGTGACAGGGGGTCAGCCTGTCGCCCGCAAAAACGCCAATATCCGTCCCATAACTGACTTTTACAGTGTGCCCGGGAAGAGAAGCAGCTGGCACATTCTATGCTTTTCTTTCGCTTCCAGTCCAGCATGGTTCTTTGTTTATTTTATATATATTATATTTATAGTTTATTCTTTGTAGTAATAATTATATTTAACGATGCATTTAATCTTTGAAATAATAGACTACTTATGTCAATGACGTATAACCTATATGTATGCGTGGCACATTCCTCAAATTAATTATTTTGTGTACCCACCTAAAAAGATTGCATGCTGTAAGACAGTTTTGTATAAGGAACGTATCATAGTATAACCACCTTTTTGTACCATACATTAACGCAATAAATACGATATGATTTGATGTGAAGGGTGGTCCCTAACGAAGCGATTTCTGAAGGTAACACTATCTGCTTATACGATTCCCGCACGGAACAAGAAAAACAAATTGTTCCGGGTCTGGGCGTTTATCTACATGTGTTTTTATATTATAGATTCCCCCCTAGTCCGCTAAATGGTATCTCCCATATCACAAGCTCTGCTAAGCTTGGGGCCATGATGTTGGTGTGATTGTCTGGGGATTTTATTTATCTATTTATTTTATAAGCGCGGGTCGCTAGGTTTATTCCTTTTCCTAGATTAGGCTTTTACGACTATGACCCGCATAGAGGCCACAAGGTCAGCGTACCTATCTGAGTACCTTTGAATTTCAAAGAACAGATAAAACTATTCAATGTATTATCGAATCAATTGAATCATGACCCCACCATTAACTCATTTTTCCAAACCGTCTAAATGCAACTAGGTCGAAATTCGCTTGAATATAGGTTTCCTTGGTGACAAGCTTGTTACCATATCATTCGACACTGACATTTAGAGTGCACTGTTAAACAGATTGTACAGAATCTAAAATGTCCTTAGTGCATTATACGCGGTAGAACTTACAAGCTTGAAAGTTTCAGCAGGTACATCAGCAAAGTGGGTCTTAACCATTCCTGAAATCGTCATTCAATATCTTTAGTTCCTAGTGTTTTATTCCTACTGTGTAATATGATCTGAAAGCACTTGTGAGTCTCGCATAGTTGCCCTTGTGATAATAAATATAATAATTCTGCACTTTATCAGTGTATATCTAAATAAATATTTTTGTTACAGTGATACACTCAAATATTACCTGGACCAAGATTTTCTTGAACACGACAGCTAGTAAGTTATGCATAATATTATATTTACAATCAGATGTTGCTTGCAATTACTTTTTTTTGTTCAATAATATTGAACTAAATAAAACACTTTCTGAACATTGCGTTGAATATTACCTACCACCTCAGTCTTTCGAGACCAAGGTGTCTCTATAGACACCGAAACTTCAAGTAACAATATTTATACAGGGTGACAGGTGACAAATTTTAGATACTGAAGGAGAGCACTCTGTACTCGATTTTTATCATAATTATGTAATAAAAGTAGGTACTTAATTTTTCACTAGAATTCCCTGTAAATAAATACTACTATGTTACTATTTACATACATACAACTGAGTCGATCGCTGCACGTGACCTGGCACGCGGATCGCTGCCAACGCTAGCGTAACCATGCGTTGCTATCACGTCCTTGAATTTCAAAAGTGACCCATCAGTCACCCTGTATGCGATAAAATCTGTTTAAAGAACTGTTTTTGTATGTTAGGTATGTAGCGTGAAAATTTAAGACCACATTGGGCCTAATTAGACATTGCACTCTCTATGGGTCTCTCTTATGTCGGATTCATCATCATCATCATTACAATTCCGTGAAATGAGCCCACTGCAGGGCTATGAGTGTCTCCTCTGGGTGACGAGTAGGTCAAGGCCCTAATCCACCAAGCTAACCCAGTGTTGGTTGATGGATGTCAGAGTTTTCAGGGCGCCGAAATGGCTTCTGACAAGCCCTACTGCACACAAGTATACCGCACTCGGGACCGACTGCTTAACGTGCTCTCCGAAGCACGGAAGTCGCCGTGAGAAATGAATGTTCGGTGGTCACCAATCCTAATTTTATGATATGTAACCACGGCGCTACAACCAGCCCGGTTAAGGCACTTCATACTCAACTTTTGCTAACAAAAACTGGACATTGCCATCGGAGAGTTCAATGTCGAATACAGCCCAGTAAAAGTTTTTAATATGTGAAGTTATAATAAGAATGATGTTATACGAGCTTTTCCCACAACTTCATACGCGCTTAACTACCCTTCCAGTGGGAATTTCATAAACTCCTTCCAAAACACAATCATAAGAAAACAATCACAATCATAAAAGAACCGTTCTTTAATGAGTGTCTGAGTGATTGCATTATGGAAGGAATTCCCGAAATTCCCACGGGAACAGGCAATATGGGACTTTTGGTTTCTATGAAAAATGTTATTTCTTGAGTGCATGTGGAACTTGGTAAAAAGGTTCTTCAATTTATGTCTGGTTGCATTATGTAAGAAATTCCCAAAATTTCCACGGGGTTTGGAAAAATAAGACTTTTCTGTTTCCGCGCGTATGAAGTTGCGGGAAAATGCTCGCATAGTAGATACTGATTATTATTTTGGCGACTGGACTAGTTATATAATTTTGGGGTTCGAATCCCGGAGGCGGTGGATATTTGTGTGATGAGCACAAATGTAAATTTCTTAAGTTTAAAAAAAAACCCAGACAATCACACCAACTACATGGCCTTAAAATAAGCGAAAGCTTTAGCATGAGACACCATGTAGCTATGGGGGAACCTAGAATATAAATACATATACATATAAATAAACACTCAGACCCGGATCATTTTTTTCTTGTTCCGGGCGGGAATCGAACCCGCAACCACTGGCGTCTGAGGCAGATAGGTTTACCCCACCGCTAAAGTTTATTCGTTATCCATAACACGAATTCTTTACGAAACTTAATTTGGACTAGAAAATGTGTTAATGTTAGCAATGGTCATTTATTTATTAGTATATTATGTAACAAGTGAGCTAAGTTGCTAATTACAGTCGAGGCTGTGATTTGAGCCCGAGCTGCAGGCGAGGGCTTAATAATGAGCCGAGCCGAGACTGTAATTAGTAACGCTCACGAGTTACATACGACGTTTTTCAACACACTTGTGAGTAAAAGACAGACATACGTGGTCATAAAATAACAAACACACTTGCTAACAAAGCTGTGAATTGTGATTGAAAAATGGCGCCGCACCTCGCGCATGCGCGTATGTTTTTTTCCCGCCAAATGTGTCAATGTCTGTATAGCATATACAGCCTATTTTAAGTGAAAATCTTTAATTTGGAGTGGTAAATGCAAATATTTTAATATTTTATAACAAATTATTGTAAATTGTGAATAATATTGTTTGATATACAAATTGGTTTTACTAATATAAGGCGCAAAACATTTAAAAATGTATATGGATTTGAAGTGGTATAAAATCTCTTTGTTGTTTCTGAAAATATTTAATGTATAACCCGGATCAATAAAATATGCTCTGTTTACTCGCATGTAATTTGCACAAAGGTACAATTCAACTTTGTAGGATTCATTATATTATGCACTAGGGTATAATATATTATGCACGTGTGACTTATAGCCCAGTTTATAGTTCTAAATTCAATAGAATAAGGCTCACTTTACGAGCAAGTGTGTTGAAAAATATATTTATTATTAAAAACAACTATATTCTTATAAATGTAATAAAGGTTGTATAAATTATCGAAAATAAACCCGTATTTCCAGCATGCTGTTCAGTGCAGTAATGAAAGGCTTAGAGCGGTTCTATACGACGGGCGAGGCGGTGCCGTCGCCCGGCGGACGACTGCCCACTTCCAACTCCTTACATGTGAGTTACATATAAATTTAATTTGATAAGAATATAGTCCGTTTTGGAAGTTGCCAATTTAATGGTCTTACTTTTTGCTTAAATGTGGTAAGTAACCCCAAGCTAAACTTGTCTTATACATACAGGGTTGATTTTAACTCACCAGCCAAATTTAAATGTTATCTCTTTGATACGATATAAACGTATTTGCATATTTATTTTAGCGTCGCTCAGTACAAAAAAGTAGAAATATGCAACCACAAACTTTTTTTTAAATGGTCGCTGTTGATGAACATAGCTACTACCACGCGGCGTTTAATTGATAATACTACGACGTAGTACTATAAAATGTTTTGTAGTAGCGTGTAGTCGTCTTTATTTGAATGATAATTTAGAGTGACTATGCTTTGCTTCATATGTTAGCGGATATATTAAATTCCATACAAAGGATACCGCAGGCAAATACTCCTCCCGGAGGCTTTCTTTTTAATAATGATATTTTTATTGAGTTTTTTCTATAACGGTGGGTAACATAACCTCAATGTCACCTGATGGTAAGTGAAAATGAGGTGAAGATAACTTCTTCACGGGTTTACGGGTAGCAAGGAACTAGCTCTTCAGAAAACATTGTTGGAGCGGTGATATTTGGCGACTCATATGAAGAGTGATCGCCCGAATTAAATTAGTTTATAAGTTTGAAATCTTACTTCCGTAAGAACTAGTAAGGCGTAGTTCCATCGATGACCGCTAGATGGAGCTAACTGTATATTAAATCCCACATATAGAAATGGTTTTTGTGATATGCAAAATGTTTGTTTTGAATTTTGTGTAACGATTTGGGAAATTTGGGAAACTAGAGTGCGGCCGTTGCGGGAATGCGTTCCTGACAGCTCCTTATGTCCACTGAATAAAGTTTATTTCAGATTCGAAGGGGATAAAAGCTATGATTTTGATAGGCTGTCAGGAACGCAAACTTCCACCGGTCGCACTAAAGTTATTGTTTTTGTGGCTTTTATCTCGCCTCCCCTCGGGAACTTGAGCTATAGAGTATTCACGCCTTTTACGGCAAGCTTGTCCAGGGGCGTTAGGGCTATTCTGAACCGATCCTACGCGGGTCCTACTAGTTATTTAAATTAATTTCTAGAATCCCAACGAAGTGGTCCGGTATCTGGAGCACGTTAAAGACGAGTATCTATCGAAGGTGGATCCTGAGTTGTCAGCTCATCTGGACCAGTGCAATATCACCATGGAGTTATTTGGAATGTGAGTTACATTGTCATTTATCTAACGATAATCTTTCAAATGTGATATTCAAAGGAAAAAGAAGAATATTTGGCTTGCAACTGTCATTGATTTCACGTATCGATTATGGTTGACTCGATAGAACCTCAACAACAATCATCTTTTCAAAACAAGTAAATATAAAATCTTTAAAAATAAGTTTTATTTTTTGTTGATAAAACTGAAAATCAAAGTACCCGTCAAGACGAATCCGACGAGCCCAAACTCGATGGGTTTGCGTCGTTTAATTACCGAGTTCCTATGGCCACCTTTTTTTTCTTTTTCTTGACAGCGTTAGGGTTTTTTATTAATCGAGCTCTTTTAGCATGTTTATTCTTTCATGCAATGTTCTTTTCTTACAATGCCAATGTGGGCTTACATCTTCATATAATATTTCTATAATATAATAATATTTTATCTATATAATATGAACGGGCAATAAATAATCTTATGCCCGCACGCAGCGAATTGTCACTGCTTTGAATTTAATGAACAACGCACAAACAACGCCGTTCAAGGCGGCGTGGCGGCAAGTATATAATATATTAGATAATAAGGAGGGGAATTTAAATAGAAAGAAAAGTCTGCCCTTGAGCATTATTAATTGTCATTGCAAAACACCCCGATACTGGGAATTGCGTTCTTTTAAATTGGAATGGAAAATTATTTGGTATTATTGGAATTCTGGGAATAAAGACGGTCCTGCACCGCAACCTGTTAAAATTTAAGATATCCAAATAGAATTATACCCAGAAATATGTACAACTTACAACAGAAAAAGAAATGAAAATAAAGCTGAAACGCCTGTGCAATGCTATCTACCTATACCTACTTCACTTAAAAATAAATACCTATAACTACAATAATTAATAAAAGTACCTACGCTTTTACCTAAAAAATACAAAAAAAGCTGAACATAAATTAGCCAAAATTTGGAATTTGACCGAATATTTAAACACTACCAAAACAACTAATACCTATTTTATAAAATAACAACGAAAGAAATTCAAATAAACTATTTAAAGACTAAAAGTCGCGCTGATAAGCACGGTTTATAACATCAATTATTGTCTGTCAATAAAGTCGAACGCTCTGAACGCATCAACAGCCAAATATTGAATGAATTATAAAGCTTGCGCTCGCCTCCCGCCTTTTTATACCCTACCGCCGCGAGCTGCGTCGAGCGCGGCAACCGTTACGCAAAAATAATCCTTAAATCATTCAGTATTCACGCGCGATGGGTTATTTATTAGCGTATTTCATGTATAAGTTTGGTGTTTCTGTACCGATTTCTATGATTCTTTTTTTATTGAATAGGTAATAATGTTAATTTTTTTAAATTAGGGATGAGTGAGAGTATTATAAACGTAAGAGTAAACAAATATAATCAGAAAGCTCCGAACTGCTAAGCTATCGGGATTTACACGTGTTATTGTGTGTCAACCATAAAATATAGACATATACTGTTGTGGGATATTTTTTATATAATTTTATGAAGAATATTTCTGCCATACATGATTTCTATGTAGCTTTAACCATTAAGGCTGCACACGCGACGGAAGCTTATAAAATGAAGTAATTTCTCCCGTTTTCCCAACATTTCCCTTCACTGCTCTGCTCCTATTGATTGTAGCGTGATAATAAGTATACTATAACCTGCCCAGGAGTATGAAGAATAATTATAGGAGGGTGGATTGAAAAGTTCGCGGCCTAGTCAAGAAAACAGAATAAAGTACATACAAAAATATTTTTATTTTTCGACGTAATCTCCATTTAGCTCTATGCACTTCTTCCATCTGCTTTCCAGAGCTTCCATACCTGTTTTAAAAAAAGATTCCTCAAGGTCTTCAAAATACAAGTTAACAGCGGCTTCGACCTCTTCATTCGTTAAAAATTTCTGCCCACCGAGGTGTTTTTTCAGGTTTGGAAACAGATGAAAGTCCGAAGGTGCCAAATCAGGAGGTAAGCTGGATGTGGCAACAATTCGAAACCACAATCACGAATTTGAGCCATAGACTCGACAGACGTGTGGACTCGGGCGTTGTCCTGGTGAAACAACACTTTCTTTCTCAGTAATCCTGGGCGTTTCTGTTTAATTTCTTCACGTAAACGGCGCAGAAGGGTGCTATAGTACGCAGAGTTTATTGTTTCGCCTTTTGGAAGGTAGTCCACCATAATGACACCCTTAGCATCCCAAAAAACCGATGCCATCACCTTGCCAGCCGACAGAATTGCCTTTGCTTTTTTCGGAGTTGGTTCACCTGATTTTTTCCATTGTTTGGATTGTTTTTTTTTTTTTTATGAATTATGGATAGGACGTTTGTCTTCCATGCCACCTGATGTTAAGTGAACATGAAGACTAAGGTGGTACACGTCCATCCATGAGAAACCTATTCACTCGACGCTTAAAAGTACTAGGACTATACTGGTCAGGGAAAATAGACGCAGGCAGTTCATTCCAAACCTTGGCGACCCGTATCAAAAAGGAACTGTCAAAGCGCTTAGTTCGACTTTTCGGAATATCTACCACATACGGATGGAAGTTCTGTCTGCGTCTAGTAGTCCGATGGTAAAAGGGTGAGGGTTCAATTTGTTCAAACAGAGCACTGGCGCACTCACCAAAATGTATCCTGTAGTACACGGTTAGACACGCAACCTTACGACGATGCTCTAAGGTCTGCAGTTTTTTGGTTGTAAGGTCACCGTCGTTAATTAATTTACGGGCTCTTCGGTCAACGGAGTCCAGCGCTTCTAGTTGATATTTGGCAGAACCATCCCAAAGATGACTGCAGTACTCCATGCATGATCGCACTTGTGCTGTGTATAAGTTAAGAAGCTGTGCAGGGCCGAAGTACCGCCGTACCTTCGAGATGATTCCCAACTTTTTCGAAGCTACTTGAGCCATGGACACAATTTGTTGACCGAAGTTTAAACTGGATGTTACAGTTACGCCTAAAAGCCCTAGATGGTCAGTGATGGGGACAGATACATTTTGGAAAGTGGGCGTAAATGTGAAGGTGCTCTTTTTTGCGGAGAATAGACACGCCTGAGTTTTGGACGCGTTGAATTTGACCAAATTCGACTCACCCCAATCGGATACTTTTCGTAAGGTCAAATCAACGCGCTCAATCATTGACTTTCTTAAACTCTGGATTTCACGGGGGCTCGCTCGCGCATTGGATACGTATCTCTCTACAACAGTGCTGTCATCAGCATAACCAATAATGCCCGGTGTTAAAAGGTCATTAATGTGCAGCAAGAATAATGTTGCAGAGAGAACAGATCCCTGAGGTACCCCGGCATTAATTGCCATTTGGTCGGAGGAGTAGCCATCTAAGACTACTCGAATTGACCGTTCCCTCAGAAAATCAGATATCCAGTCGCAGGGCCTTATCGGTATGCCATATGACGGAAGCTTACTTAAGAGACCATCATGCCAGACCCTGTCAAAGGCCTTGGAAATGTCTAAGGATACAGCTATTGCTTCACCATGACCCTCCAAGGCCTCACTCCATAAGTGAGTGGCATACACGAGAAGATCGCCGGTCGAGCGTCCGTTGCGGAAACCATATTGGCTATCGCTTAGGAGCTCGTTGTTCTCGAGGTATGCCAGGAGTCGATTATTCAATACACGTTCCATGACTTTGCAAAGTATGGAGGTGATTGAAATTGGTCGATAGTTGACAGGATCGGCACGGCTTCCCTTCTTCGGTATTGGCTGTACGTTAGCAAGCTTCCAGGACTTGGGGACCTTACCCGATACCAATGAAAGTCTATAGAGGCGCGTCAGAACGGGAGACAACTCAGCTGCGCAGCGTTTTAGAACCACTGCAGGAATACCGTCTGGACCACTAGCTTTGTTCTCGTCTAGGTGCAGCAAGCATTTAAGAACCTCCTTTTGGCGAATGTGAACGGTACCCATTGTAGGTCCGAACTGAGGTAATTGGGGTGGGATTTTTCCTTGGCAATCTAGACGAGAATTTTCTGCGAAGATACTAGCAAATAAATCTGCTTTCTCCTTCGCAGTATGGGCCAGAGAACCATCAGGTTTCCTCAGTGGTGGCAGCGACGGGTGACAAAAGTTCGTTTCGACCGACTTGGCAAGGGACCAGAAAGCTTTACTTCCCGAAGGGTATGCTGCTATTCTGTCTCCGATACGGCCTATGTGGGCAAAACGAGCTCTTTTGATCACCTTCTTGCAGGACTTGGCGGCAGCATTGTATCTTTTCTTAAGTTCATGCGAATCCAGGGCTTTACTTCTGCGAGCATTTGCCCAGGCTTTGTATGCTTCCCGCTTTCGCTTTTCAGCGGCAAGGCAAGCACTATTAAACCATGGGCAAGCTTTGGTTTCAAGGGATAGGTCAGCGTGGGGAATGAAGTACTCCATTGCTTGAACTATCACACTTGAGACAGCATCAGCGCAGCACGATGGATCGGTTGATGTAAAACAAGTTTGCCGCCATGGATAAGATGCGAAGAAATGTCGCATTTCATCCCAATCTGCTGACTTGTAACGCCATACTCGCCTGGAGCCTTTAGGGCGGGTGTCAGGTGGCGAGTACAGCGATACAGATTTCACCATACAGTGATCGGATGTCCCTAAAGGTGCAGTGACGGACACCGAGCATCTGTCAGGATCGGTTGTCAGCAAAAGGTCCAAGCAATACGCAGTGTGGCCAGCAACGTCGGGGATGCGCGTAGGCTCGTTAACAAGCTGTGAGAGACCGTAAGTCAGCGAAAACTTAAAGGCCTCTCTGCCAGCATGGTCAGTGTCCTGATACGGGTATAACCACTGCCCGTGGTGAGCATTAAAATCCCCCAGAAACACCAACTGCGCCGTGGGAAAACGTTGCTGAATCTTATCTGCTGTATTGCCAAGGTATTCCATAAGCCTCGTTGTCTCCCGATCTCCGCTATGTGAACGATAGATACAGGCGTAAACCACTTGGTCTAGGCCAGTATCTATGTGAACCCACATGACTGAAAGGTCCGGCACTTCCAAGTAACGGAGACGCTGATAACAGATCGCGTCACTGGCATACATGCACACCCCGGCGTGCGGGCGAAAAAGAGACTCCAGGATATAGCCTGGGTAACCAAGGTATGCCGAGTCTGACGGATCACAGATCTGCGTCTCCGTTAGAAAGAGTAGGTGTGGTCTCTCCGTCTCAAGATGGTGGTGGACATCATTCAGATTGGAGTGCACTCCTCGGATGTTACAGAAGTGCACTTTAAGGGAGAGGAAGTGCAACCGCTGTTGAACCGTACTCTTTTTGGGACCTTTCATTGTGAATTGGTAGTGGAGTGAATAGGGAGGAGAATAGAAGTTGAGTGAAGCGCTGCAAATGGAACCAAGCAACTCATAGAGAACAACGCACCATTGGGGAACTCGCCTGGAGACTGCGGGGACGCCCGAACCCCCCCGAGGTCGCCATCGGGTCCTCTCCAACCGGTCGCCAACCGGCACGATGGAGCCTCCCGGGATTTTTCGCGAGGTGGCGGGGCAGCCTTTCGCATGTGGCTGGCATGCTACTTGGGCCCCCTACTACCTGCGGTCGGCCAGCGGTGCACCGTGCTTCGGATCCCGCTACCCTCCAAAACGAGTTACCCGGTGAGTCACTATCCTACGAGTTGAAAACAGTTCTCCAATGCAGCACGATTACTCAGACCTACCCTCCTAAATGGCTACACTAAACATCATGCCGGAACGCGACTAAGTCACTTGGCGGCATGGTTTTGTCTAGTGGGTGGTGACAAGCCGCGGCCGAAGCCTACCACCAGATGATACCGCTCGTTTAGCGCCACCCAGGGACCACGTACAAGGCATCGAGGGCTAAACCTTGCGGACGCGAGCAGTTTTCAGTCCCCAAAAATTGTTGTTTTGATTCTGGGGTATAGTGGTGAACCCAGGTTTCATCCATTGTCACAAATCTGTCAAGAAAACCTTGTGGATCAGCCTCAAACATCTCCAAACAGTCGCGAGAAATCGTGAGTCGAATTCGCTTTTGCTCTACTGAAAGCAATCTGGGGACCCACCTAGCCGAAACCTTAAAAAAGCCGAGTTCATGGACAATGATGTTTTGCGTTCGTTCATATGAGATGCCTATAGTGTCTGCAATTTCTCTGATAGTCAATCTACGGTCTTTCAATATGAGATCACACACTTTATTGATGTTTTCTTCGGTCGTAGACGTCATTGGCCTGCCGGAGCGAGGGTCATCTTCGATGTTCTCTCTTCCACGTTTAAATTCTGCTACCCATTTTTTCACAGTGGTATAAGACGGGGCAGATTCCCCTAATGTTGTTTACATGTCATCATGGATCTCCTTTGGTGTTAATCTTTTTTTAAACAAATATTTAATCACAGCACGTTGTTCAAATTTCTTTATAAGTGAAAATTTGTTCTACACACGTATTTATATTGTTCGTAAAATTTTATTTAAACAAGATATGAAATTGAAATATCGCGGGCTGACAATTGAATAATGACAGTTGAAAATGACGGCAGAAAAAATAACAAAAGTTTTTTTTTTAATGGCCAGGCCGCGAACTTTTCAACCAATGTAGTACCAAGTTTCGTTAAAATCCGTCGAGTAGTTTTTGTTTCTATAAGGAACATACAGACAGACAGACAAAAATTTTACTGATTTTACTAATCACCCCCTGATAGTTATTTTGAAAATATATTTCATGTACAGAATTATTGACCTCTCTACAGATTTATTATAAGTATATAGAGTATAGATATACCTAGATAGATAGAAGATATAGATATAGATGTTAGTCTATGTTTTACTGATGTTTTGTCTGTCTTGACAGTAATCCTATTCTATTTTAGTTTTGTTTACTAAAATTTGATTGCTACTTGGTTTTACAATATTCACATTCACATACTAACATTTTAAGAACTACAACTGGGTTTTTATCGTCGTGTTTCTTACCAGTTTTTTTGGCCTATACCCAACTTCCAGTTTCGTCGTCAGTCCTTGGTTGCCCTTTAGTATCAAAGTACTCTTCAAGTCGAATCAAATGAGGCCAAACTCAACAACAATCATCATCAGATGACATATATGTCATCCAATTTATACATGCATGAAACTTCAGCACAATCGGAAACCGGGAAGTGGATCAAATTTAACTCGCAAGATTGGACAAAGGGACAGATGAAACTAAATAAAAGCTTGTAAAGTAGTTTTCAACCAAAAACTTTTAACGTCCATTTATGATTGAATCATATTAATATCACTATCGTGAAAAACTTTCATGATTGTGGCATTAATAGGATCAACGTAAGATTAATTTAATTAATTAAATCTAAAAATTATCAAAATACCCGGTTTTACCCGCGCAATTTCGAATCCCGCGGGAATTTTGGTATAAAAAGGAGCCTATACCAGACCGTACACTATCACTATGCCAAATTTCATCCAAATCCGTTGAGCCGTTCTCCCGTGATTGAGGAACAAACACCCAGACATCCATACATCAAAACTTTCACATTTATAATATTAGTAAGAAGTAAGGATGGATGTTTGGATGTTTCATATTGTTGGAGACGGAGACGAAGAGAACTACTTTAATACTGCATAGTCCAACTTTTATATTATTTACTTTTAAAGTTTTACAATGGCGGCGTGACGTTTTTTTTTTTTTTTTTATATTGTAAGGATAGGACGTTTGACTATGGTGTTACACGTCCATCCACGAGAAACCTATTCACTCGACACTTCAAAGTTCCAGGACTGTAGTGGTCAGGAAAAACAGACGCAGGCAGATTGTTCCACACCTTGGCAATCCGTACCAAAAAGGAACTATCAAAGCGTTTTGTTCGACATCTTGGTAAATCCACTATATAGGGATGCAAGTTCTGTCTGCGTCTGGTAGTCCGGTGGTAAAAAGGGGTGGGTTCAATTTGGTCAAAAAGAGCACTCGCACACTCACCAAAATGTGGCCGATTGAATACTGTCAAACAAGCAATCTTACGACGATGCTCCAGCGTCTGCAATTTTTTATTTGTAAGGTTGTTGTTATTTATGATTTTACGGGCTTTTCGGTCAACAGAGTCTAGCGCTTCGAGCTGGTATTTGGCAGAACCATCCCAAAGGTGACTACAGTACTCCATGCACGACCTCACTTGGGCTGTGTATAAGTTGAGCAGCCGTTCAGGGCTGAAGTACCGCCGGACCTTCGAGATGATACCCAATTTTTTTGAAGCCGTTTTTGCCATAGGCTCAATTTGTTGACCGAAGTTTAATTTGGACGTTATAGTGAAAAACCAAATATGAAAAACATAGCAAAAAAACTCAAAATTACTTGCAATTACTCAAAACCATTTCTATGAATTTTTTGACTTGCTCTGTTTAATACCAGTTTTTATCCTTTTAACTTTATGTAATGTAGCATTGTTATACCATTTTGGAATCTGTGTTAGTTGTAGATATTTTTCAGCAAATGGGCCTAGAAGTTACCATACATTTTTTTTATTCTAGCTTCGTTCAAATATTGCATTGCGAATTTTGTAATTCAAACTTTTCATATGTTTTAGCACATATTTTTTTTGTCGACGTTAATTAGGAATAAAAAGCTTTTTATTTAGGATAACTTATGTTTACTTAACATTTAAGAAAAAAAATAATAACATTTTATTAAAGTTTTTCCTGGAAATTTTAATTTTTTTTATAACATTATGTAAATTTTTACAAAATACAAAAATTAACTATAACTATAAAACTACTTGGCCTAGGACAATACAACTTTGTATTCCTATTAGCTATTGATCCCCTCTATTACCAACATTCCGTTGATCCATGACTTGCGGGACACCCTGTATATAACAGATGGCGCTGGCGTGATAGAATATTATGGCAGCGCCATCTATCTATTCTATTGACAATAATGTCTTGAAAAAGATACTGATTAATAGACTTGGGTTCGAAACCTAATATTATGGTTCGCTTATTTAATATTTGAATACTAAAATTAATAATAATTAATACGCAATAAAACATTTTTAACGGATTTTTAGCTCGGGGTTTTGATGGCTTTACAGGCACCATAGTCACGAAAGACGTGACCACGCAGACAAAAGTATTTTGCTTAGTATAATAAATCGTGAAAACAAAAGACAAAAATTAATACGATTTCAAACATATATTTTTATTTTATTACAAAAATACATTTTATAAGTAAAAATACATTAAGTGAAGTTATGTACCTATGTATTTTGAATCATCATCATCACAACTCCATGTAACGAGCCCACTGCAGGGCTATGAATCTCTCCCCTGCGTGACAAGGAGGTTTAGGCCGTATCCAACAAGCTGAACCAATGCTGAATTGACGCCGAAATGACTTTTGACAAACTCTAACGAGCACTGTATACAAGCATACAGCATCCGAGACAGACTGCTTAACGTGCCCAAAGCACGGAGAAATAAATGATCGGCGGTCAACCATCCTAATACCGGCCGCGCCTAGCGAACTTCACCTGTAATATCGTTTGATATGCACAGTAGCCATGGCGTCACAAAGATAGCGTATGTTTTAATATCTACATATAAATCCAAATCTCCTATTACTAGCTTTTGCCCGCAACTTCGTACGCGCATAAACATTGTTTATATTTAACACAACTAGTCATTGAAGAACCTTTATGCCAAGTATTACATCCATGCACTGAAGAAATATTTTTTCATACAAACTATAATATCGTATATTTCCCGTTCCCGTAGGAATTTCGAGAATTCCTTTCATAACACAACCAGACACACATTAAAAAACCTTTACACCAAGTTCTACATCGCGCATCGGTGCACTCAAGGAATAAGATTTTTCATACAAACTAAAAAGTCCAATAATTCCCGTTCCCGTAGGAATTTCGGGAATACCTTCCTTAGTGCACCCCTACATCCCCTAAAGAATGTATGTTTCAAATTTCAGCTTTCTACGCCCAGTAGTACGGCTGTACGTTGTCTGGCAGTCACTCAGTAACTCAGTCAGTAACGGAACAGTTTTATATATATTGATAAATAAAATTAAAAATTAATCTTTCTTTATACCCTTTTATCCACAGTCGCTGGTTACGCCTACTGTTCGGGCGAGAGTTCTCGCGGGGTGAAGTACCAGCTCTATGGGGATTCCTGTTCGCGGACGGACCGATGTTGCCATACTTACACTACGTTATTGTTGCCATGCTCGTGTCGGTGAGGGATACGCGTGAGTATTTAACTCTTTTTATATGTGCCTATTTACGTAATAACAGGTAAAAAGAACTCTGGGACATTATGTTTAAAACAAAATATTTAATCTTTGGTTTATTTGAGTATCAATTAATACAAAACATTTGAAAAACCGGATCCACCTGTTGTTTTCTCTGTTTTCACAATTACCAGTGGTCGACGGGCTCGGTAAAACGCTATATATTTTTTTTATATTCTAAGGATAGGACGTTTGTCTTCCATGCCACCTGATGGAAAGTGCGCATGAAGACTATGGTGTTACACGTCCATCCACGAGAAACCTATTCACTCGACACTTTAAAGTTCCAGGACTGTAGTGGTCAGGAAAAACAGACGCAGGCAGATTGTTCCACACCTTGGCAATCCGTACCAAAAAGGAACTATCGAAGTGTTTTGTTCGACTTCTTGGTAAATCCACTGTATAGGGGGTAAGTTCTGTCTGCGTCTGGTAGTCCGGTGGTAAAAAGGGGTGGGTTCAATTTGGTCAAAAAGAGCACCCGCACACTCACCAAAATGTAGCCGATAAAATACTGTCAAACAAGCAACCTTACGACGATGCTCCAGCGTCTGCAATTTTTTATTTGTAAGGTTGTCGCTAATTGGTCTAATAATCTAATTGGTCGCAGGCGCACGTCCGCTCGCACCATACTGTGATCATGAGACCGTGTTTATGACTATTAGACTAGTCATTACACTAATTACAAACACTACACACCCCTATTTTGATCAAATGAAACAATAATCATCGTAATCATGCGTAACAAACACTTTTTTGAACCTTATGTAGCCTGGATAAGCTTTTTGTAAAAGCTCCCTAACTGTGACCCTAGCTTGGTGGTAGGATTCTTTAGTGTTTGCCTGGCCACCGCCTAGGCCACCCTTCACATAAAACCTACCGTCAGAAAGCTCCGGTGGTGATGTGTGTCGGTAATAATGCGGTGCGGAAATAATGAACAAAGAGTAAAGAGTGCCAAGAGTTTTTTGCCGCCGGCTTCTTTTGTGTCTTGGTCTACTATAATATCTCATTCAACAACTATCAACAACTATTTAAAGCCGAAGTATATGATGACTGACTTCATCAAGTGTTTTGTGAAATTCCTAAGATGAATAGAACTTTTTTTTTAACCTTCCGCAAGGCTATCACGACTATTACACATTAAATTTATCCAATTTTAATGACGGTCGATTTACTCTGCAGTTCGATGCTGGTAGCGCGCTGTATCTCCTATAAGTTGAAAATCTGCATCCGTTCACTTCTACTAAATGTTAATTTCTCTGGCAGTGTTATCTTGTGACGCGTTGCCACATACATACATACATAACTTCACGTCTGTATCCCGTATGGGGTAGGCAGAACGCCAGGGTTAATAAAACCATCTGATGTCAAGTATGACAAATTTGGAGGTATTATAATAGTGGAGAGAGACTATTGCAGTGACAGGGGGTCAGCCTATCGCCCACAAAAAAGCCTCCCATAACACCTCGGTCCCTTAACTGACTTTTACAGTATGCCCGGGAAGAGAAGCAGCTGGCACATTCTATGTTTTTCTTTCGCTCCCAGTCCATCATAGAAGATACCACGTTGCCACCGCGTTGCCACTTTGAGCTGAAATCCAAACTTGAAGTCAAAACTTATCCCATTGCAATAAAGGTTCATTTTCCCTCCGCAGTGCTATCCTGTGATTCGGGCGGCGCACTATCCCGCCTCAGCCGCAGGCTCGCATTGTGATATAACTAAACTTTAAAATCCGCGTCTATTCAGTTATAGCATAAAAGTTCTTAGTTGTCCCACATTTAGAACGGTTTAGGTACCCCTTACTGATGCTTTAAGTACCATATTCTTTTCTATTTTAATGTGCTCGTCCCGGCTGTAATCGGTTTAATTTTCTTATTGAAGTTTCTTGAAAATTCGCATTTAATGAACTACAACGAAGGTTAATTATCCCCTGCAGTGCTGTCCTGTGATGCGGACTACGTTTTGTCGTACACTTTTAAATACAAACTTAGTTAATTACAATAGAGATTAATTTCCTCCGGCAGCGCTATCTTAGTGCGTAGGCAGCGCGCTGTCCTGCTTTTAAAATGAAAACTAAAATCTATTAATTTACAATAAGGATCATTATCTCTTGCAGTGCTATCCTACGACACGGACCACACGCTGTCTTAACTTTAAGTTGTGTACGGTTTACGAAACCGCACAATACTTCACAACATGCATCCGCGACTCAGCACTTATTATATTATATTTAATTTTGTCGCATACAAGTTAGTTCACCTAACGCATTCGAGCTAGCAACATTTGACTGATACTTAACTAATAATTTTGAACCAATAAACAAACTGATTTAAACAGTGTTCTTACTACGTAACTACTCTATCAACTATCCAACAATTTAAGTGTGTAGAGTGACCTACAGACACCCTGCACAAGTTGAAAATTGAAACCTATCCCATTACAATAAAGGTTGGCTATCCCCCGCAGTGCTGTCGTGCGACGCGGGCGGCGCGCTGGCCCGCCTCATGCGCGCGGGCGCGGCGCCGGCGCGCGTGGTGTGTGCGCACGCGCTGCACTTGCGGAGACCCGACGCGCATCCCAGACCCCCGAGACCTCAGCAGCGGACTCCGCCGTGAGTATTCACTGTCTTATTGCTACATTACTAACTTCACACCTGTATCCCTTATGGGGTAGGCAGAACACCAGAAGTTAGCTACGAAATCATCTGATGTCACGTTTGACAAAATTTGGAGGTATTAAAATGATGGAGAGACGCTATGGCAGAGACAGGGGCTCAACCTGTCGCCCGCAAAAAAGTCATTAAAACCTCTGTACCTTGACTGACTTTTACAGTATGCCCGGGAAGAGAAGTAGCTGGCACATTCTATGTTTTTCTTTGGCTCCCAGTCCAGCATGGACTAATGATTTAAATTTTCAATCATCGTTATCATACATAATAATAATAAATTATAAAAAATAAAGTACAAATTAATAATAATAATAATAAATATTCTTTATTGCCACAGAACTTAAAAAATAAACATTTTAACAATATTATCGATGACAATGTGGGCGACCTTATCGCTTAAAGCGATTTCTACCAGGCAACATTATAAAATTAAGTTTTTCTGATACATTGAAATTGGCAAATAAAAAAATACATCTAATAAAAAATACATGATCAAAGTAATTTAATTAAATTATAGTCAAATAAAGCATAGTCATTAGGAAAATAATAATAATAATAAAAAAATAACTTTAAATTAATTACAATGTCAAATTACCTACTACAAAACACTAATTATTGTCCAGCAAAGTCTATTAACTTTCCTACACTATCGAAAAAGAAGTCAATATCGTTAAACTTTGATATTGTGTTAAAAGTTTTTTGGTAGCGGTGAATTATGTCCTAGATTGGATTTAAAAGTTCTAGAGCAAAGTAAATTGAACTTGGAAGCTCTCGGCAGTCGTGAAGGCGCGGAGAAGGTCAATTGCTCGAGAAGCATCGGTGTATCGAGAATACCATTTACAAGTTTAAAAATGAAAGTAGCATCCAGCATATACCTTCACACTTGCTGAGACTCAGCAAGCTTCAAGTCTTTACACTCGCCCAAGCAGTGCCATTTACCGCTGCGTTATGTGTCCCGGGCAAGCAAGCATGGCAAACGTGGTCGTTGAAGTTGTGTCGGCTCTTGCTCTAACTTTGACATATTTTTATTTTAAATATAAACGAAGAAAAAGAGGAAATTTTTAAGCAGCTTTTTAAATTTTTGTGGCTAGTTCCCAGTAGTTCAACTGCTCAATTCAACTAGTTGAAAAGTTCAACTTTTATGTCCCACTAGTTCAACTTTGTACAATCCTCCCGAATATGGGACATAAAAGTTGATTTTTTTATTCTATTAAAAGTTTATTTTTATTTTAGTATGTTTTGAAAGAGAAGTGGGACACACATTTATTTGTTTACAAACAAGGATTTTGGATTGCAATTAAATATAAAAATATAAGTCGTCGTAGCGCCGTGGTTACTGTGTGTATCTTACGATATCACAGGTTAAGCAACGTTCGGCGCGGTCGGTACTTAGATGGGTGACCGTCGACCGTTCGTTTCTCACGGCGACTTCCGTGCTTCGGAGGGCACGTTAAGCTGTCGGTCCCGGGTGCTGTATACTTGTATACAGTAGTCGTTAGGGTTTGTCAGAAACCATATCGGCACCCTGAAAATTCTGACATCCATCACCCAGCACTGGGCCAGCTCGGTGGATTATGGCCTAAACCTCCTCGTCACCCAGAGGAGAGACTCATGCCCTGCAGTGGGCCCATTACACGGCCTATTACACGGACATATGGGCCATTGTGATGATGATGATGATAAAAATATACTATAAGTAGGTATTTGATCTAATAATATATATTCATTTTCTATTAAAGACTTAAAAAAATTTAATTATTTTCTTGTCAACGATTGAACTGACTAGTTGAACTAGTGGGAATTAGATGCCAGTACAACTTTTATGTTCCAGTAGTTCAACTTTCGACAGGATTGTACAAAGTTGAACTACTGGGAACTACCCTTAATTGGTGTGACTAACTCGAGACCAAGCGTCTCCCAATTCCTTTTTATCTTTGTAGTTTACATCCTTCAGATTCCAAATGCTAATTTCGCTTTGATATGCCTCGAGAAAGGCCATAGTTTTTTCATTTGATCAAACACTCATGGTCGAGACGCTATCGATAGCTCAATAGAACACACGATGTCCATTCCCCGCAGCTCGTGAGCGACACTAAACACGTGTCAACGTGTAAATACGTCGCAAGCGCTGGCCGCAAGCTCCCTTTTTTCTATCTTCAAAAACCGACACTAGCCCGTATCGCAAGCCAAGCCAAACAACCTCGGTTACAAGCTTTTGTTTGTTTAAGGTTGTCGAGACTTGGCAAGTGTTTATACAGTGTGACTGGTGACAAATTTAAGATACTGAAGGAGAGCACTCTGTACTCGATTCTGATCACAATTATGTAATAAAAATAGGTTCTTATTTTTTCACTAGAATTCCCTATAAATAAATACTACTATGTTACTATTTACTTTACTTACGCCTGAGTCAATCGCGGCACGTGACCTGGCATGCGGATCGCTGCCAACGATAGTGTAACCATGCGTTGCTTAATGAATTCTTTAACTTTTGGTTAAGTTTACTCAGTAAATAATAAATATTTATTTTTTATTATATTTTTTCTCTTCATGTATGATCTCAAACTATCACGTCCTTGAATTTTAAAAGTGACCCACCAGTCACCCTGTGTAACACAAGCTTATATAAAAGCTTACTTTATGACCATTAGTGTGTCAGTTTGGGTAATTTTTTATTGATTAATACTATAAGCTGGAGTATAAGATGGACTGGGAGCGAAAGAATAACATAGAATGTATCAGCTGCTTCTCTTCCCGGGCATACTGTAAAAGTCAGTTAAGGGACAGAGGCTTTATTGGCGTTTTGTGAGGATAGGCTGCCCCTGTCACTACAATAGTCTCTCTCCATCTTTATAACTCTTCTAGACGTGTCAAACGTGACATCAGATGGTTTCTGCCTACCTCAAAAGCCTCTGGTGTTCTGCTTACCCCATACCTAAGGGACATAGGCGTGAATTTATATACGTATGTAGTACTAACCACCGCGCGCGGTTTTACCCGCGTAACTTTTGATCGCGTGGGAATTTCGGGATAAAATATAGCCTATAACCTTCCTCGAGAGTTGGGCTATCAAATGCAAAAAGAATTTTTCAAATCCCACTTGTAGTTTCTGAGATTAGCGCGTTCAAACAAACAAACAAACAAACAAACAAACAAACTCTTCAGCTTTATATATTAGTATAGATTAGACTCGTCGTATCAACTGACATTCTGTATATCCATTTCAGCATGAAACCATCCCCCACCCACATCATACAATCAACGCGGCGCGTGCTCGGCGGGGACAGTTCGGGATCCGACACTGAAGGCGTGGCAGAAGGTGCGGACGTGGCGAGGGAATTAGCCACTTTAGCCGTGCTGAGGGCGCGGCTGCCGGCCGTCGCCGCGCAGTTAGCGGCCGCCGGGCCCGCCGTGAGGGGGCCTGCCGAGACACTGGCACAGGTATGATTTCAGTAAAACATAATACAGGGTGTCCGCGCATGTAGTAATAAAATTTTAGGGGCAGTTGCTATACACTATTTCATCGATGAAAATACCCAATATGTCAGCTCAATTCAAAAAGCCTGCCTATTCGCAGCCATTTTTATTTTTACTGCAGCAAAATACACCTCAGTTTGTAAAACATCGGCGGCTTAAGTTGTACGTATTTTAGAAGCTATTGTTGGTGTTTTTTTAAAGGCAAACATAAAACAACATAAAAAATCTTTAAAATAATAGTTTTTTTGTTGATTGTCGGAGAAACAAAGTTCATTTTTCACAAAAACTTAGCGCATCTGGCCGCTTTATTCTGAAATTGTGTGAAAACCACACCGTTGGTTGATCCATGTTTATATAAACAGCTGTTATTTTGCAAGTGTAGGTAAATTTTGCTACCGCTATTGAAGGGGTATTTTTGATCAACAATAACTCTTAAATTATTAGACCGAGAGCAGTGAATCTAATACCAATTTATTAAGCATCTCAAATTTTGTTATGTAATTAGAAAAGAACAAAAGGTCAACGGTGTGGATTTCACACAATTTCAGAATAAAGCGGGCAGATGCGCTAAGTTTTCGTAAAAAATGAATTTTGTCCCTTCGGCTTCGGCATTGATTATTTACTGAGTAAACTAAACCGAAAATTAAAGAATTTATTACACAACGCATGGTTACACTAGCGTTGGCAGAAATCCGCGTGCTAGGTCACGTGCCGCGATTGACTCGGGCGTAAATAAAATAAATAGTAACAATACTTTATTTATTTATTGGGAATTCTGGTGAAAAATGAAATACCTACTTTTATTACATAATTATAACCATAATCGAGTACAGAGAGCTCTCCTTCAATATCTAAAATTTGTCACCATGTATAATACAAGAGCGCAAGCGGTGGTGGTGCGTATGGAGCTTGGTATTGTACTTAGTAAGCTAGACACTGAGGGCGTGGCGGAACTAGCCACACATTAGTGTTGTTTCGGGCGGTTACCGGCAAATTCGAACTCAAATATTATTTATTTCGTAAATATTTAAATACATTTGAAATAAGTCAAACAATTTACAAATTGAACTGAATCTACCACCACTTCGGAAAGTCGATCTGTTGAGAAGAAGTGGCAAGAAACTCAACAGCAATCATCTTTTAAAAATAAAGAGAAAAAAAAATACACAATACAATTTGCAGCCAGGACATACCATCTTCTTGCATCCGGATATCTTATAATAAACCTTTTCACATAACACTTATCCTCAAATCTATCGAAGGGTTAATCTTAAATATTTTGGAATTTAAATATAAAATAAAGCGTACACATTGACCCATGAAACCCATGCGGTCGAGACATTGCCGCAGGTATGTTTGTTAGTGATGCAGGTACTTCTACAATACGAAATTACGAACTACATCTGATGTTGGACAAAGGCATACTGTTAGAACAAACCCGTGCCGAACATTCCTTTTAATTTACGGTCCTTTGTAGGATCCCTGTGGTACTCATGAATTAACCTTTTTTTTTGAAAAAGTAAAACCACTAACGCAATGATTTTCCTTATCCACAGCTTTTAGAGCTTTAGAAGTTGTTATTATGAGCAATATTTTCAAATGCTTTTATAAGATAGGTTGGCATCTACCTAGGTCTTATTTTATAGAAGTAAGAATTATTTCAGAAAACCTAAGAAGAACATAACGATCTTCTATTGAAACTCTATTTTTTATTGTTCTAGTTGGTGGCATTACTGCAATGCCGTAACCACGCGCTAGTAGATGTTGAGACCGCACTCGAAGCAGCAGAAGCAAATACAAATATGAACTCTGACAGAATAGGCAGAAGGATGCTTGTCCCGGTAGCTCTACCCCTGAAGAAACGCTCCGTAGAACAGCAGTCAACCGGTGCCAAACAAGCACCGAAAGTGAAAGAAGTACCTTTAAAGTTGTTCCATCAAGCGGAGTGTGTGTGTGTTAACAGTGACTTCCCATGTTTAGACCCGTTACGGTTAAGGACAGAGTGACTACGGAGGAAAATACAACTTTACAGTTACTACCACTCAACGGTTCTTCAACCTTGATATCATAATGCAGTGATGCCAAGGTTGCTAGTCGAAAATAATGATATGTAAGCGATTTTATCATTTATATGTTTATATACAGGGTGGCTGGCACATAACCCGCCATAGGGACAGATGGGAACATTTGCAAGTATTTAAAGCTTACTTTCTATTGGCTAAGTCTTATAGTTTTGGAGATAGGCATCATTTTGTACTTTTTCGAATCTTTCCCAAAAGTTTGCCTTTAGACTCGATCAACTTTTTTATTAATTCATATTTTTTATAAATTATCGTTAATAAGTAACTTATACGTGCCTATGTTTGAGTTACATCGGTTTTTACCGGAAATAAATTCTCCTGTACCAGTCACCCTGTATAATATAGTTACGAAATGTGAATTAAACCTAATATATTCGTTGTATCGGTGACCTTGCCAGAGAGATAGCCGCGACTCCCGCAGTATAACAAGTTATTGTAATCCTTAAAATAGGTCATTCTTATTATACATTTTTAATGTTACCAGAATCTTACTTTTACAGGATAATGTTAATAATACGTAAATAAACCATGTACCTAAACATAGAAGTAGAATGCAAAACTATGACATACAAAACCACATTGTACTGTATATGTAAAAAATACAGGGTGTCCCAGAACTAAACGTCAAGCCGAAACGGGTTGACAAGATTGATTTTAACCATCACGAGAAAAAACAGAAAAAATCTATCCCATGCAGTTTGAAAACTATAGGCATTTAAGAAAAACCTAGAAATTTGGTTATATTTTTTCGGTTATTGTGGTTAATTTTTATCATTTTTGTTCTAGAACCTAAGTCAAAAATAATGACACAAATGCCCCAAGTTTTCTGGAATTAATACTGTTTGTTAAACTATGAATTTAACTAAGTTTAACAAATAGTATAATTTTTATTTTTATTCTTAAATGCCTATAATTTTAAAACTGCATGAGATAATTCTTTTTTTAGATTTTTCTCATGATGGTTACAGTCCATCCTGTCACTACGTTTCGGCTTGACGTTGAGTTCTGGGACACCCTGTATATGTTACCACATTGTCTTTTATAAAAATATTTTTCAGTATCATGTAATGTATGCATTTGTGATGTAAGTGTAAGTTTCCTCAATTTATAAACATTAATTTTAAGTAAAGTAGCATATGTTAAAAAATTTTTTTTGGTTTCAGATTTGATAAATTTCTATAAATGCTCAAAATTTTGGATTAATTATAAGTATTGATGATGAACAAGGGTGGAAGTGAGCTTGTTGCATCTATTTTAGTATATTTTATTGAGATTCTATTGTTTTTCATTATAAATGTTAGGTACAAAAAAAACCTAATAAAATATTTTATAATATGAGAAGTTTTTTATTTCGTTGTTTTTGTTTAAAAACAATCAAAAAATCAAATCATTTATTTTTCAATCAATTAACAGATCATTGTACATACAAGTAATTATCAGGATAGATACAATAAAAAAAAATAGTAATAATGAGAACATAAGAATAATTATCAATCAAATTACAAATTGAATGTTAGCATGAAAAATGTCAATATTAAATAATTAAGAATACAAAAAAAAAAAATATTATTAAATACAAAAAAAAAAATTATTACTATTAGAATGATAATATTTTAGAATGTCAAAGATGGGAAAAAGCATTAATAACTGTATTAAATTTAAATGTACATCAACAATATCAACAAAATTTCAAGGACCGTTGTGCAGATTGCATAGCATTGGGGACATTTTTGACATATTATGATGATGGCAGTGACATCGCACGAGCGATTCCAAAGTAACTGAGGTTGAATGAAACTGTATTACCCACAACCCAGCAACATCATAAGCCACGAGACGCCCATTGCTGGACAAGGCCTCCCTAAGGCTGCAAACTGGACGGCAGTGACAGCGGAGCGCGATTTCCAGGACACGATAGAAAGTATTGAATTTGTATGAAGACAACGCTTGGCAACGTATGGACGGCAGCGGGCAACGAGCGGCGAGCGCCAGTCTAGCAGGGAGTGCGCGATCGAGCGGATATAGTGTAGTCTGTTGCCCAACGATATCGATAACTAGCCTCGTAAAATGTCATTGGAAGAAATTATACATACATACATAACTTCACGCCTGTATCCCGTATGGGGTAGGCAGAACCACCAGAGGTAATAAAAATATCTGATGTCACGTTTGAAAAATTTGGAGGCATTATAATAGTGGAGAGAGACTATTGCAGTGACAGGGGGTCAGCCTATCGCCCACAAAAAAGCCTCCTATAACACCTCGGTCTCTTAACTGACTTTTACAGTATGCCCAGGAAGAGAAGCAGCTGGTACATTCTATGTTTTTCTTTCGCTCCCAGTCCAGCATAGAAGCAAGAAGGAAGAAATTATTTCAGCTGTTTTATAAATACCACCGGTATACAAGGTGTTCCTGTTGATTTCCCATAAGAGGGCCGCCAGACTGTTGAAAACACGTTGAAAACCAATGCTTCCAACCAAGGTTAAGGAAGGTTAACTTGTTGACAACCAATTCCGAGTCATCCACACTGTTACAAACGGTGGTTTCCAACAAGGAGACAAACAAGAACACAAGCCAAGGTCACGCCAGGCCACGCCCCTTAATCGTCAGTGTGCTCTGATCTCTCGCGTTGACAACATCTTCGCGATGGCAGTTTTGTATGCAACTGAGGATACAAAGAAGGAAAGGTTGAAACGCAGGATAAAAAGCTACAAAACTCGAGTCATTTATAGTTATAGTTACATAGTAAAATATACAATAACAAGCGTACACAGTCCTAAACACAGACTTACATCTACATAGATAACGCAAATGCATGTCCTTTGCGTGTCCGAACCCCAACCAAATGTCAAGGTTGGTCGCCTCTAGATTTAATATGTATTGTAATATGCGTGTATGTATGTCTGTTAGAAAATCGAGTCAAGAATATCAATATCGGTCTTAATAATCGATTTCATCGGCGGTATCGGTGTCTCTGAATCTTTTTGTATTTTCCAGTAATAAATATCAGCTGTGACGTCACAATAGGTCTTAAAAAGTCGGCACGCTTGATTCGAATACAAATCGTGGCACTTGCGTTGTCTATGTAGATGTATGTCTGTGTTTCTAAACACCGCCGTTTCCAACCCGCCAAGGTCATGTAATTTGGTTGTCAACAGCCATCTTCACTGTTGGAAACACGTTGTAAACTAGCAAGGTCACCTTGGTTTGATGTTTTGTTTCCAACAGTCTATTTGGGCCTTAACTCTAGGGTATTAATGAACCATGTAATAGAATCAAATAACCTGTGAATTTTTTTTCTGTTTTTATTTTTCATACAAAATAATTCAATTAAGTCAAAACATCTTATGTAAAACACCTTTATGCGAAGTATGACATCGTGGCATTTTCTATCTCTTTTTATAGCTATGCTTAGCTACAGTTCGCAACGCTTTGCGTAGTACATTGTATGCAACATTCCTCAACGATTAAAATGTTTTTGTGGTTTATTGTATGGCTTCAGTGACACGCGTCTATTGAATTAATGTTAAAGAGGTTTTACAAGGGTGATAATTTATGAACTCATTATATTAAGATTGATGATATCTTGGAAAGTATGCACTTTTGAACCACATATTCTGTGGCAAAAAGTATTGTTTTTTAGTAAGGAACAAAACCTCAAAGTTTTGGGAAATCAACAGGAACACCTTGTGTAATGATGAGCAATGATAGGAATAGGTAGTGCAATTTAGGGTCAATAAACTCCAATATGAGAATAGTATGGATACGCCTGCGGCATTGCGGGATTTAGTGATTTTTGTAGAACAATTCTTGGTCAAACCAACCGGGTTTGTTTTTAATATTTGCTACGAATTTTATACGATTGCTTCAATCATCAATGAGCCCACTGCAGGGCTATGAGACTCTCCTCTGGGTGACGAGGAGGTTTAGGCCGTAATCCACCAAGCTGGCCCAGTGCTGGTTGGTGGATGTCAGATATTTCAGGGTGCCGAAATAGCTTCTGACAAACCCTAACGACTACTGTATACAAGTATACAGCACCCGGGACCGACTGCTTAGCGTGCCCTCCGAAGCACGGAAGTCGTCGTGAGAAATGAATGGTCGTCGGTCACCCATCCTAATAACGGCCGCACCGAGCGCGCTTAACCTGCGATATCGTTTGATATGCACAGCATAGAGATGCACAGTAACCACGGCGCCACGACGACGTCGACTACGTATTCTCCAGGACATAATAAATTTTTTCACAAATATTCTAGTGTTAGCCGCTGTCGCTGCCGTCTAGTTCGCAGCCTAATACAAGCTTGGTAAACGTAATTTGATACATTATTTTTAATAATACCTATATCTTTCTATAAAAGCACTTTAAAGATCTAGCATGTTGACATACGTAGGTAGGTATATACATACAATATATAACTTCACGCCTGTACCCATCTCTTATGGGTTAGGCAGAGCGCAGAACACCAGAGTATATAAAATCATCTGATTTCACGTTTGACAAATTTGGATGCATTATAATGATGGAGAGAAACTATTTTTTTCAGTCACGCGGTCAGCCTATAATTGTCAACAAAAAAAACCCTGTCCCTTAAATGACTTACAGTATGCACGGAAAGAGAAGCAGCTGGCACATTCTATGTTTTTCATTTGCCCCAGTCCAGCATGAAAGAAATATACTGGACTGGGATGCCTATAAAGGTACAAATACATAAATACTTATTTACAAAACAGTAGTATGACATTCTAAGAGATACGACAAAGAATAGAATACCTATAATAAAGAATTAACGTCGACGTCGATGGTTACCTCTGGCCTCCATAAGCAAAGTTATTTCTTACATTCTAGATATCCGATCTCATGGTAAAATTTACTAAGTACTACACAACCAATGATAAAAGAAAGTGAATGGTACCTACATGCATACATCTTTCACGCCTGTATCGCCTTATAGAGTAGGCAGAACACCAGAGGCTGTAATACCATCTGATGTCACGTTTTTTAAAGGAGGTATATAATGATGAAGCGGAACTTGTCACAGAGAACTCACCATGCGGTGTCCGCGGAGCAGGTACTCGGGCTGCTTGATGAAGCGGAACTTGGCAGTAGGTACAGTATTTAATCTAACGAACTGAAGGCGGTCACAAGTCACAAGCAGTAAACGGGGCCTTAAGAGTGTTACCACACAAATCGATCGACGTACGTCGATCGGATTTTTTGGCCTAGTCAAAACTATCGACCGACGTCGACTGTTCCATATGATTGGTGTGATAACACCCTAAGACGGACATCATAGGCTTAAATGTGTCATTTAAAAAAATAACTATAATCGAAGTTTAGTCTGTGTAAGTAATGTAGGTAACAGAATAATGTTGCGTAGCGTATCCTTCAAGCTGTAGATATTCCTCACTTTTGAAATCTTAATGGAAACGAATTTTGACTGTGCCAAAAAATACTGATGAAATAGTCATAAATAGTGAAGCATATAAAAAAATAGTCTGATCATGGTTTCGGCGTTACAGCTTTAATTTGACGTAGTTTAATAGTTTGACGTTCAAGCTGTAATCCTCACCTCTCGTGCACGCAAACCGTATCGTCTAACGACTTGGTTTAAGCATAAAAAATAGTCGTAACGACATGCCACATCTCATAAATGGTCGGCAAAAGACAAAAGACAGAGATATGATGGCACATCTTGTATTTTGGTGAAGATTACAGCTTACAGCTTGAACGTTTGAAAACTTTGAATTAGGTACTCCGTAACACCTTCAACTTTCAAGGTTTGTGCTAAAAAATAAGTAGTAATGAATAGTCATATGAAATGATAATAATTTTGGACTGATTTAATTTGAAAATAAAAACTGTTTATTTTCCCTACGGATAGTCGCGTTCAAAATTATTATTTATCTTTGCTTGGTAAAAACTTGCTATGATATATTGAATAAGTTTTCGAGCTAAAATTTGCCACACAATTTTGTAACAAACCTAAGTAAAAGAAATAGTGTCCTTGTATCTTTACTTAAAAGGGCGCTACACACGATAGCTACCATAATATTTTTTTACTTTAAGGTATGATTTCACTCGCCATACAATTTAATTGATGTAGTGTGTGATGGTCACAAAAAGAATGCAAGGTTTTTACTAAGCAAAGATAAATAAATAATGATTTTGTACGCGACTGTCCGCCATAGAAATGTAAGGAAAATAAAAACGTTTTTATTTTCAAATTATATCAGCCCAAAATTATTATCCTCAACAGGGTACCATCATATCTCTTGAGTCTTTTGCCGACTATTTATGAGATTTGGCATGACCTTACACTATTTTTTGATACCCTAACCAAGTCGATAGACCTTACCGTTTGCGTGCAGGAGAGGTGAGGATGACAGCTTGAACGTCAAGCTGTAATCCTCACCAACCTATAGCTATAACGCCGAAACTATAACACGAATATTTTTTTTATATGCGTCACTATTGACTGTGCCAAAAAGTATGACTATTTCACATCTATTTCATCAGTACTTTTTGGCACAGTCAAAATTCGTTTTCATTGAGATTTCAAAAGTGAGGATACAGCTTGAATGTAGGACACAATGTTGCTTGCATTTTCGTCTGTCAGTCAGTCAAAAGATCAGTCGATGAAAAAATAGATATTATTTGTTTACATCTCAAGTTAGTTGTGTAAAATAGTGTAAATCCACAACAATTCAAAGATTTACAAACGGCAACAATCCACAGTATCCACCTCATCTTGGAGTATAATTTAAAGTTATTAGGTTCATTAAAAATATACCACCATGTCTGAAGCAGGAGAAAGTGAAGAAAATCCTTTAGATATTGATGGAAACAATTTTAATCCTGATTTGTATGTTGAGAAGCTGTTAAAATATGCAAATCTTCGGCAAATTATGGATAAAGAAGCAGAAATAGTTACCCAAAGTCAATTCCTACAATCAGAAATGCAAACATTAGTTTACGAAAACTATAATAAGTTTATATCGGCTACTGACACGGTTCGTAAAATGAGGTCTGATTTTCTTGTAATGCAAGAAGAAATGAATAAATTGAGCGAAAATATGTCAAAAATTACATCGTTCAGTGAGCAGATATCTGAGTCTTTGAAGGAAAGTGGTAATAATGTTAGTAGGCTGTGCAGTACAAGACAATTGTTGGATAAACTACAATTTTTATTTTTACTTCCTTCTCAATTAAACAAAGCTATAGGTGATGGGAGATATGTTGATGCTGTGCATGACTACACGCATGCTCAAAGAGTTCTACAAAAATATGGTAATCAACCATCTTTTCAAAGTATTCAAACAGAGTGTTCAGAAATAATTTTTGAATTGAAAAAAACACTGAGAGAAAGGTTGCTCAGTCCAAATACATCTGCTTCAGAGTTAGCTGAAAGTGTTGGACTTTTACGACAATTACAAGAGACAGACTCATCTCTCCTTGAAATATTCCTTAGTTGTTCCGAAAGTAGACTTGAGAAACATTTGCAAACATTAAACAGTCTCGTAGAAAACACTGATATCTTAGAATGGGTTGAGAAGTGTAACAACACCCTACTGGCAGACTTGGGCATAATTATTTCTTGTTATCACGAAATGTTTGTAGATAAAGATACACTCCATGATACAGATTCCACATTACCAGACTTTGCTGACAAAGCTGTGTCACAAGTCTTTCATTTATTTCAAGAAGTTACCAAAAGACCTGAAAATGTTGGCACAGAAATTCTTATCCGAGGACTTGACAACTTTTTTAGGAAATTACAGGCTATGACTGATGTTATTTTTAATGATGCTATGTCTAATAAAGCAGTTGACATTATACTACAGAGTATAAACCATAAAGTTACTATTCAGTATCAGTCTATACAGTCCCAGTTCCATGACTTTCTCATGAAAGTTCGCCAGTCCCTGGCTAGCAAAGACTCTGAAAACACTGATTTAAAGGATATTTTAAACTCTCTTCAAGTGTATTTAATACAAAAAATCCAAGCATCGCTTCTAGATATGATGGCATTCCTTCAAAAGAATTTATCATTTGGTTTAAAACCATGGTGTGCAAAAGCAGTTGCTGATAATTGCTGGAAAATTATATGTGAAACTTTGACCAACCTAGCAGAAATGGTTAAGAAACTATCAGTTCAACAAAGTTCTAACAACATTCCATTTGAGTTATTAATAATACTGGCTAAATTATGTTTAGAAATGCAAGAAAATGGGGTGGCGACCTTACACAGTCATTTAATCAAACTACTAGAGGTAGCAGCTCCAGGATTGTTAATTGAGAGTAAAGACACAAATGCATTAATGATGCATTTGTCAACTGCAGCACAGACTGCTTTAGATGCAGAAGTTGCTTACATAGGGCAGACTGCAGCTCAGATGCTGCGAGTGTCTGTTCTGGCGCGGGATTGGTTACGGGCACCGGAGCCACGTGGCCCGCGAGCTGTGTGCCGCAGGGTTGTTGAAACTCTCACTAGTGCGGACACAGCTGCAACACAACTTTTCCCTACGAGTATTAAACCCTCAAGTGACTCCAGTAGGAGAACAATTTGGTCACGCGCACCTTCATCCTTTTCCCCAATAAATAGAATATTTTCAGAAAGGATAGAAGTATTCAGTCCAGCCGGTGCTGATCGCGCAGCCCTTTCTAATGGTGCTGTTAAAATTGCATTAAAAGCCCTCGTAGAGTGCGTCCGATTGCGAACTTTTGGACGGCATGGCCTTCAGCAGCTGCAAGTTGATGTGCACTTCCTGCAGCAGCGACTGTCGTGCATGGGCAATGATGAGCGACTCCTAAATGCATTACTGGAAGATGCTCTAGCTTCTGCTCAACTTCGCTGTGTTGATCCACAGTTAATGGAACCTAGCATAGTTGATATTATTTGTGAAAGAAGTTAAAAATTTGCTAATATTTATTTATACCATAGAGACTAAAGCTTATAACAATAAGGCTACTTATCTATTTATTTAAGAATAAAAATAAAACTCTGCATATTATTTATAGACAATTTATTTATAACCCCATAAATCAAAATTCCAGTGTCATATTAAAAATAATGATATCATCTACATATATAAAACTTTGTTAAATGCTTCTAAAACATAAATCTCACGAGACGACCTACTCCTTTACTTTAGACACAATGATAACATACACTGTTAGTCACAAGAGTATGATAAACATTATTTAATATTAAAAACAATATAATATAATTATTACCATTACAAACAGAATTTGATATATTTTGGTCCTAGTTCACTATAATTTGAAAGTATTTTACTCCTGTTATTAGGTTAAGAACTAACAAAAAATCATAATTAGGTAATTGAATTCACATTGCATTGTTAAGAAATCGCAATTACTTTGAGAAGTCCAGTCTTACAGCTAATTCCAAAAATTAGGAAGCTCGTTTAAATACCTACCAATCAAGCAATCAACATCATTATTTTTATAAAACTAATAGTAAATAAAAGAAGACATAGGTATACACTAGTCTTAATATAATGAGATATAATTAAGGATATAATCAATTTACCCCAAAACTGAAATATAAATCTCCATTCTGTATAAACATATTTATATCCAGCCATACAAGTATTTAATGGATTGTTTGTATGTATGTACATGTTACATAGTTTATTGTAAATGTACAAGAACAGCTTTTAAATTACACCTCAGTGTCAAAAAATATTTTGTTTCTATAAATTTGACATGAATTTATTTTACATTCACAGCATCACTCTATAACATAGTAATATCACACCTTTATTGTATTATATTACAATTACACTGATTGTAGACTTATAACTGCTATAACACATTTCAATTTATACAAATAGATTCCAAAACTGTTATAGTTGCCACAAATTCTACAAGTCAATGACCTATAAGTATGCCGTGGGTGGCGGAAGTAATAGATTAAGTTATTTAAGGTGTCTTTATTAAGATTTGTGCGGGAAGATTTTAAACCATTGCAAAAATACATCTATCTTATAAATTCAGATAGATGTACAATATAAAGTTGCAAAAACAATAGATGCATCAAATTTTGTTCAAGATTATATTCTATTTGGAGCTTCATATTGGCACAAAATAATAAATAGATATTTTTCAATTCAGCTGTATTATTGTAACTGATTGTTCTTGCATGGTCAAAAGTTGGTCCAAATACTGATCCAATAATTAGGGACCTCAAGTTACTAAAAGTATACCTTTTTATGTTACAGTTGGAAGCTAAAACCCTTTTTGAAATTTTAAAAACTTTTAACAATCAATATATTAAATAAAACTTACATATTTATCAAATAATCCTGCATATAATACTTACTTTTGCCTGCAGTTTTGCTCATGTAAACTTTCGCTCAACCATAACACCAAATATTACTGTGATGAGTTAAACCCAGTTCTCTATAGAGAAGTAGCTTAGCATAAAAGAACCAATCTTAGAACTAAGCTTTTAAAAAATACACCAATTATTAAATTATACAATTCATGAATATGAAAACTTTATTTGACTCAGTCAATTAGTTAGGTCGCAATCAAACATAGTACATTGTTTTGGCATATATTATCTTTTTTACAATCCTCTGAAACTAGAATCTTTAACAATGTACAGACTGGTCATCATATATTTATAAATTATTTACTCAGTAAATATTTGTATTCATGTTTTATAACTTATTTTATTAAGGATAATATATCTTGGATGCTGTATATACATAATGGAGATTACAGAACAATGTTATTTAAGTTTTGATGTATTTAAATAGTTTTATTTCTTTATATATAATAAAGAAAATTAAACAGTACACAGCTCTCATAGCAGAAAATATAAAAGTGATCCATCATATGGAAAATCACGGTAACACCCATAAAGTTAATATGTAGGGTTTACTTGCATAATATTTGGATATCATCATCTTATAGATGCAACAACACTTTTAATGCTATACAAAATCAGATTTTTACTTTGTTTTCCCTAGTGGTTTAAATTATTTCATTGCAATCATCATTATTTACAAACAAAAGTTCAAATCATTGTGTTTAAATAATATCAAGTAAAGCAACTAAAAATCAAATATTATTAAATTGCAAGAATTATTATGTTTTGTTGAATATTGTACAATGCTATGAAAATAACACTTCGTAATTACTTATAAATGAATCATTAATATTTATTTACTATTCCTAAGTCCTTATAAATTAAGTTCTACAACAAATTGACAAAATATATTTGTTTCTTTTTATTTTGCGAGTATACATCAACGCTTTATTGACCAATCACAAAAATATTTATTTACGATGTTCGCCAAAAATTTTAAAAATATTTTTACTACTTTAGAATGGTCCTTCTGTTACTTTATTGTGAGCGTTGTGATGCATGGCTCCGTACAAATATTTCCTAGCGATTCGCCTATCCTTAGCAGTCTAACATTCGCAAAAATCTCCTGAAAAGATGTACAACATCAAAGAATATTTACTTACAATTACAACAATCAAGCCTCTTCAAGTTATTTCCTAGCAGATTTTTCGAGGACTTTCCTTACTTTTTCCGGCATAGGTACGGATTTATGTGCAGGTGTCCTTCGAGGTTTGGCAGAACTTTTAGCTGTTTCCAGTTTTATTGACTTTCGGGTGTCGGTAGGTTTGGCTGTCGATTTCCTGGTTTCGGCAGGGCGGTCGGTTGTCTTAGGTTTGTCGAGGGAGTTGCGCTTGGTGCGCGCGGGGGGCTGCGCGGGCGGCGAGCGGCGGCGGCGGATGCGCGGCGGCGTGTGCGCCAGCGACGTGTGCCGGCTCAGCAGCGCCGCCGAGCTGAACAGCTGCCCGCAGTCACAGCGGTGCTCTGCTTCTGTGATGCCTGGGAAATAAACATTATGCATTAACTTCTGTACAACTCATGAATAATATCATTTTCTTTAGAGGTTACTTACGTCTTTTAAAAGGTTTCACTGCAGTTGGATTCTGTTTAGGAATAGTTATCCCCAGCGACTTCCTCTTAGCAATTCCGTTGAGTGATTTCCTTTTTTGCGCTAGCGACTTTCTTTGGGGTTTCTTCTCTGTTGGTTTTGCAGTTGCTTCCACAGGGAAAGAATACTTAATATCGCTATCATCTGAGTCTATGGAAGGCGCTGGTTCTTCTTTAGGCGGTTTTACAACAACTGGAGCCGTGGTTGTCAATATTCTAGGTTCAATGGCTTTGGTCTTAAGGCGAGGAATTTTAGGTGGATGTTGCAGCGACGTCCTCCTCGTAATTAAATCCTTTGAATTCGGCCTTTCTAGTTGAAGAGAGTTGCGCTTGTTTGCTCTTATTTTCATGAACTGCTTACAGTCTGCATTCAGTTCTTTGAAGTTGGGGTTAAGCATGTACCTGACTTCGTCGTCATCACTGGATTCTACTTTTTTTGTGCTATCTTCAGCTACAGGCGGCAGCGTGTTTAGGCTTCTCTTACGTTTAGTAACATTTGTAGGCACTTTCTCTTTAACAGGAGTCTTCTTTTTAACATCTGCAGGTTTCATTTGATGTTTACTTTGAATTTTATTACTAACGGGCTTAGCAGCATCAATTTTTGGTTTGGATTCCTCTATGACGACAGTTTTCGTTTCTGGCACTTTCTCAACAACAGTATCTAGTATATTTTTATCTTTCTTTTCTAATAGTTCTATGCTATTAATTTTTTGTTTGGCTTTATCTTCACTGTGTTCACTCTTTGTTTCATCTTGTGCTTCACTATCCATATTTGCATTCTCTGGTATTGATGGCTTTATAACTTCATTTATAGCCTTGTTTACAGAAGTCAAGACACCATCATTACTGTCTTCTATAACTGTTGATTCTTCTACAGATTTTATTTGTTTGGAAGCAGATTGTTTTTTCTTTCTTTGACATATAATAGTATGCTTATTAAGAGAATGTTCATTTGGAAATACCATGTAACAAAGGGAACATTCATGTATAATATCTTTAGCGGAAAGTGCACTCTGGCTACTTTTATCGTCAGATTTTTCCGAGCTGGTCTCTAGATGCTGCTCTCTATGTTCTAACATCAGCTCAATAGACTTATATGTCTTCTTGCAAACCTCACATTGGTAAGGAGACTCCGTTTTCTCCTCAGTTGTTTGTGTAGTGGGAACATTTTTTAATCTATTTATACCGTCGTGTGTCTCTCTATGTTCAACTAAATGATGAAGTTTTCTAAATGACTTATCACATGGCTCGCAGCGGAAGGCGGCACTTTGGTCGACATTTCGTTTCAAAGATTGATTTTTGGCATTCTTATTATCATTTTGTTCAGAAGAACTTTTCCTACTCGGTCTAAGAGGCATTGCACTTGTTGAATTGTGGATGATTCTGTGCTGAACTAAATGATGCAGCTTCCTGAATTCTTTTTTACACACTTCACAACTAAATACTGTCTTTTTGGTATCGGACGAATTGTCTGGTTTTGTTTCATCTTTTTTATGTTGAAGCTTGTGACTGACCAAATAAGAAAGCTGTCTAAATGTTTTGCCACAAAATTCACAAACAAGATTATTAGTAACTTGGGGTAGTTTTGACTTCAAAATTGGTTTTGTGACATTCGATTTTTTATCGTCGATTCTCGAAAGCTTCGGCTTCTCTTTGAGCGGTGTATCTTCTATGACGATTACTTCTTCACTCAGCATCTTGGGTGCTGCGTCCCTAGATTTTCGCTTCTTAGGTGTTTCCTTGCTATCTGTTTTTTCAGAAGCTGTTTCTGAAGCTTCTGCGATTTTCGAATCGAACTCGTTTGAATGTCTTGATGGACTCCTTTTATCAGAATCTGACCTGCTTGGTGAGGGACCAGTACAATGTTTAACATGTTTAAAAACTACATTCTCAGAGCGGAATAATTTATTACAGATTGGACAAACGATTTTATCATTTATTTTTCCCATTGTCCAATTCTCTAGAATCATTCCATCTTCACTGCTCAGCTCATCATCTGAAAAGTCTGATTTCGGGCTAGTTTCAGTAAGCCTTGGCTTCTTTTGTGGACTATGCATTTTAATTGGACTGTTTTTCTCCACTGAACCATCAGATACAGGATATTTCCGCGGCCGACCTCTGCCTCTTTTCAGTGGAGTATTGCTTGCAGCCATTGTACCAGCTTCATTAGTTAAAGCAACGGCCGATTGCGTTTCTAATAACTCAGCGGCTTTTACTAAATTATCAATTGCTGAAGCAGCACTCTTGTGGTTCACAGATGTATCTGATTTAGAAGGACTTTCTGCCACAGGCTCTACTTCAGTGCGACCCAGCAAGTAAGACTTTTTAGGAGGCGCAACTACCTTGGTTTCTTTTTCAGTTTTGTGTTCGATTCTTCGCCTCTTCTTTGGTGAGCACACATCTAAATCTTTTGGCTCAATCAATTCTAAGTCAGGAGCTTCCACTGGCGTAAGGACTTGCTTTCTTGGGTGTTTGGTTTTAAACTTCATATCATCCAGTGATCTCATACCATCTATGGCATCTAAAACATCGGAGTCTAAAGAATCACAGGAACTGAAAGTTAAATCCGACTCTGGGGCTTGTTTTGGAGACAATTTTTGGCCTTGGACATTAATTGGTTTTTGTATTAATTCCGAACTCGATTCCATGTACACTACTTTGACTGGTTTGTCTTCAAGAATGGTTATCGGAGGTTTCTTTTGCATCTTGGCACTCAGAGTCATATTATAGGCTTGTTGAACCTTTGTGTTTGTTGCAGAATAGGGCATACTGATACGGTTTTTGTTAACATTAGGTTTCAGAGGCTGCGTTTTTTGTGGCTGGGAACCAAACATTGGAAGTCTTTCGTTTTTATACTCTAATTTGACAGGTCCCTTTTCAACTACAGTCTGCACTACATTACACTGTTCTTTACTGCCAAAGTTAACAGTAATCTTATTCTCATATGTTATAGAGTTTCTTCTAGCAAATTTATCAAAATCTTTTTCTGTTATAATAACTTCATTTTTAGCGTTATGTACTTTTTCTTTAGCATTTTTGTTTTCATAAACTTTATCTTTAGGTTTTTGAGTATTCACCAATTTTGTGTCACCAGTGACAGGTTCATGTTCAATTATCTCATCTTCATCTATATCAGCATCTTTTATTGGAGGTTTTTTAATGGGCACTAAACTTGGAACTGTGTTTACTTTGGCAGAAGGCTTTTGGCTTGAACTGGGTTCTGTTTTAGACACAGTGTTCTTATCATTATGAACAACTTTTGGAAGCTCGTGTACAGGACGCTCTACAAATGGTATGCCATGTAGTTCATTCATCTTCATTTCTATTGCATCTAATGAGCTATCAGCTTGAGATGAATGTTTACTATCAACCTCAGGTTGGATCTGGCTTTGGTCTTGTGTGACAGAGTTAGCTTCTTCCACATTACTTTTAGTAGGTACAGCAAGAGGTTTATTGAGCATGCCTTCAATAGTTTTGTCTATTAAATCTTGATTATTTATATCCTTCCTTTTGTCCTTAAGACCGGGAGCTAAACTTTCAGTCTGATTATCGTTCATTACTTCAACCTTCGAATAGGTTTTAAGAACAGGTTTACTTTTGTTATCAGAATTTTCTAATTTAACAGTCCCTTTTTCTAGAACCTCTCTATTTTTAGGAACATTGGTGAATGCAGCGTTTTCCACTTTGACTGGCATTTCAGCGGCAATTTCTTTAGCTTTTGCCGCAGCAGCATTACTAGTTTGCCTTTGGATATCAATCTTCTTAAGAACGTCTCGCCTGTTTAAGTCATTAGCTTGTTTCAACTGTGATGAAGACGGATGGGAAGGAACTTTTACTTCCTTGAATTTATTCAAAAACTCTTGCCTATTTGCTTCCGTCCATTTACCAAAAGGTACGGGGGTGGAATTATTAACCGGTTTTGCTTCAATAGGAATGGGATTTTTTACACTATCTTTCTTTATGTTTGAAGTAGTATCCACTTTTTCAATTTCCTTCTTTTCTGTAGTTTTGTTACCTTCAGCTTTAGTATTCACTTTTTCGTGATTTTTTACAGTGCTGTTGTCTGCTTGCGGCTTTATAATAGGGGTGATTGTTGGTTTTTGAACATAAGATTTCGTGTTTACTGAATCAACAACATTTGGCGTGAAGCCCTTATCTGGTTTCAAATCAATTTCCTTTTTAGAAGGATCTAATGATTTTTCGGATCTGGTTGCATTTGAAAACATATTTGTTTCACCTTTATTTAAAGTTATGGAATTCGTGATGTTTATAGGCGATTTTTTAACAGTAGGTAGAGAGCTGGTTTTGTTTGATGATACGCTTGGGATTGGAAGATTGCTAACTTTTGGCAGATTTTTTGTATCTGTTTTGTCAATGCATTGTTTGACATCAGTCTTTTCCGTCTCTTGCAGGTTGTTTGCAATATTTTGAGTTACTTCAACAATAGGTTTTGTTGTATTATTCAATGCTTCTTTAGCAGGTCCACTAGCTTTTGTTGATTTTGAAGTTTCAACAGTATTTAATATTTTTGGATCAAACTCTTGTTTTTCGATAACAATATCTTTCTTTCCTAAATCATCTTCGTTCTTGTTGCACTGATTAGACTTATTAAAATTACCTGAAGATTCGCTTTTTTGTACCTTTATTTCTGAATTTACAAGTATATTAGATGCCTGTGTTGGCTTCAAACTTTCGTTTGGTGCAGCTATAATGTCCAACAGCGATGTCTTGATTATAGGAATATGACTTTTAGGAGCAATTGATGATTGACTTTTAGGAGCAATTGATGATTGACTTTTAGGAGCAATTGATTGAATTGGTGTTGGGTCAATTTTTACCTGATTTTCTGTGGTGTTACTTTTTAAACTTTCATCTTTTACTAATTTTGTATGAGAATTTTCCATAATTTTAGATTGTGCTTCTATTTTTAAATCTTTTTCGAGCACTTTACTTCGGGACACTACTGTATTTGAAATATTTTCGATTTCCATAACTTTTAAATGTTTAGAATCACTTTCTGGAATTATTTCACGGCGTTTGAGATCTTTCGAAGTTGTTGCAGAAATTTGTAAGTCAGAGCTTAATTTATTCTTGCTAGAGGTAAGTTCTTTTTGATCTATTGTAACAGGTGCAGTCTTGGGGACTAATTCTTTGATTGTTTCGATTTTTACTTCATTTTCCTTCACCAAATTTGCTTCTTCCTTTTTATCTAAATCAACGGTTTTTAAATCTAAAGTGTTCTTAGCTGTATCAGTATTAAGGTTATTATTTTCTACTACCTTGTGTGCATCACATAATTCTGAATCTTTTTTAAGCTCATTCATGTTGCTCTTCTCTGATACTTTGGTCAATGTCTCTGTGTTTAAGGCTGTAGTGTGTTCTGGTATATCTAATTGCACTTCTGACTGTTCTTTTTCAATTTCACTATTAGGACACTTTTTGTTTTCTTCAAGCTTTATTAGTGGCTCAGCTGTCTTCTGTTTCGAGATATCAGTATGCACCTCAATAGTCTTTTTGACATTGTCAGAATGCCGACTGGGTTGCAGTTGCATATCAACCATAGTTTTAGTCAAAGGAACACCCTCTTTATTAGGGGTGGAGTGAAAAGATATTGGTGTAAATGATAGAGGGGACTTCCTAGATTCATTTGCTTTCATTTTCATGTTGAGATTAAGTTTAGCATCATTTAAGGATTCTTTAAGGCTTTCAGTTTCTGTTTTTTTTGTGTTGCTAGCTAAATCTGGTTCAGGTTTTGGTGCTTTAATTTGTTCAACAACTTTATTAGCAGCTGGTTCACAAATTACTTTACTTATGTCTTTGATTGGGACATGTGCACATTTCTTTTCTTGAGGCTTGATTGTTTTTGGAGGCTGGAATAAAAATATTATTTAGATTTTAAATATTACAAAGGATCATTGGAATAAGAAAGTACTAATTAAGGAAAGGATTACACATAAAAAATGTATACTCACAGTTTCTTCGGGAACTTTTATTTCAATCTCTTCATAAACTTCTAAGTTGCCTTCCACATTCTCACTGTAAAATAAATTTATATTTATGACATTTACCTTGTTAATTATAATAATATAATTTATATACAGGGTGATTGGTGGGTCACTTTCAAAATTCGAGGATGTCATAGTTTGATCATACACGAAGAGAAAAAATAAAAATAAAAAAATACTAATTATTTACTGAGTAAACTTAACCGAAAGTTCTTTCATTACTTACGCAACGCATGATTACATAAGGGTAATACAAAAGATACTTAGTGGGTGGCGTGCGTGTGGCGGGAACACTACTGTGTGCGTGTTGACTGAGGCGGCGCGTCGGGAAAAGTGTAGTAATGTCTCTTTATTTATTTACAGAGAATTCAAGTAAGAACTTAAGTACCTACTTTTATTGCATAATTATGATCAGAATCGAGTACAGAGTGCTCTCCTTCAAAATCTACAATATGTCACCAGTCACCCTGTATATTTTAAGTGTTTACAGTTTTAGTTAAAATGTTTTATTCATGGATTGTATCATGACACTTTACTTTGTCATTTCACTTAGGAAATAAATACAGCATACCAGACCCATCAATAAAAAGATTGATATTGGTTCCCTATAAAAAAAAACATGTTTGTTTTAAAGAAGTACGCATTTTTTTTAGAAAATAGCTTTTACTTGTATGTTGTATCTGTAAGTTTTTAAAAATATCCCCGTAAATAAAACACTACATTCCTGACTACTAATAAAGTCCTCAATCCATTTCAATCCGGGTTTCGTCCAGATCACAGCACTGTATCTGCTCTGGTAAATGTGACTGATGATATTCGCTGGGCTATGGAGAATAGATCTCTTACACTGCTTGTTTTGCTTGACTTTAGTAATGCCTTTAATTCCGTTGACTTTGATATCCTTCTAGCCATATTAAAATCTATCAAAGTTTCATCTCCTGCAGTCGCTTGGTTTAATTCCTACCTTCGGGGTCGGTCTAAGCGGGTGCACCTTGAAGTGTCTTACTCTGAGTGATGCGACCTTACTGCGGGCGTGCCCCGAGGTGACGTTCTCTCTCCGTTAATTTTCTCTGTATTTATTAACACCATTACTACAGTTTTATCCTGCAAATTTCATTTATATGCTGATGACTTGCAAATTTACCACCACTTTACAGTTGCCGAAGCAAATTCTGCAATTGCTACGATCAACGATAATCTTTCCCGCATAAGTGTCTGGGCCCAATCCTATGGATTAAGTGTAAATTCTTCCAAGTCTCAGGCTATGATTATATGCAGCCGACACATGCGCTGCAACCTTGATTTGAAAAATTTGCTTCCAGTTCAGATAGACAATACACCCATTCTGCGCTTACCGATGCGGCTAAGAACTTGGGCGTAATAATGAACGCCGACCTAACATGGATTGATAACGTTAATGATATCAGTCGAAAGGTACCTACACCACTCATTTCATAAATTAAAGTGTCTTCAAAGTTTCCTACCCTTAAAGACGAAGATCTCACTTGCGCAAACACTCATTCAACCTATCATTGACTACGCAGATGCCTGTTATGTAGATGTCAAAGAAATGATTTTAAATAAATTGGAACGCTTGCAGAATTTGTGTATAGGTTTATTTTTGGGATGAAAAAGTTCGACCATGTTACCGAATTTCGTAAAAAACTACAGTGGCTCCCGATCCGTTTACGTAGAAACACCCGTATCCTCTGACTTCTTTTTAATGTACTGTAAACCCATCCTCTCCTGTTTATTTATGTGAGCGAATCACTTTTTCTAATTCTAAAGATGCGCTTTGTAGAGCACATAAGCGTACACTCCTAGTAATGAAGTCACATAGAACCGATTTCTTTGCATATTCGTTTACAGTCCATGCTGTCAGATTGTGGAATTCCTTACCCTACGAAATCCGTGAGTCGAAATCACTACATATTTTTAAAAGAAGAGTTAGAGAACATTATCTCTCCCAAACATAGGTCTTTAAAATCGGTTATATTATAGAACATTTATTGATATTTTTTTAAAACATGTTTATTGTTATATATTTTATGTATTTATATTTTATATATGTGTATTTAATTATAAGTATGTATTGTATGTATATGTATGTATTGTATGTAATATATCTTTTCTATGTTAGTATGATGTAGGCACTTAATTTGTTTTTTTTTTCTTTCTCATTTCCCAGCCTCAGGCTTGCTGGTAGAAATTTCTTTTAGAAATAAGCTTTGCCTTTGTACCTTGTTATCAACTTAATTGTTTGTCTATTTAAGTTTCCTTGTAAAATTATTAAAAAAAAAAAACATTTTGTTATTTTGTTTATGTAGGTAGCTATTTTTAGTTATGAATGAGTTCTCTCATTTATTTTAGTTAATACCAAGTTAAGAAGCACTTTTTGTTTTATTTTATGGCTTACTAAACTGTAGTCTTAACAAATCCATGGTGTCCACCTCAATCATTGAAGGAGAGTCAGTAATGAACAACTTCCGAGATGGGGCTCTACTTTAAGTCATGTTGACTTTAGATACTGATTATACCTTTTTGGAGATATTTTGAAACATTTTCACAAATCTTTAATAGCAGTCAGAAATAAAATGTATAAACAGCACATGTACATATTAACCATTTGATATTGTTTGTTCTGAAGATGATAGATACTTAAAACATACCACCTTTATGAAATTTAACTAATTTGGTGTGATAAGGATTTGATAAAACTATGTTGCAGAAAAGGCCAAAGCCAAGCATTATGTCAAACAGCTTAGGCGGTAGTGCTGATTTGCAACTGTCACCATTGCAGTGTGCCATAGGGTAAGTAAAATATACCACAACAAAGTCTTAAAATTACATTTTTGAACCCACAACCCCTGGGGTCTGAGGCAGACAGTGCTAGCTACCCCATCGCCAAAGTGGTCATCAATATAATAATAATAGCATTGTGTTCTAAAGACACTAAATCTATCAGTACCACTTAGATTTTAGAACTCAATTAGATTTTATTTGTAGACTAGAACATTCTGGCTGGGTTTAATTTAATTTACAACAGTCATTTATATATTATATATTATGAATGTGGTGCAGCTGAAATACTAAGTCTAAATTTGTAAATCATGGCAACTTTCAGGAGTGAAACAATATTCTGTCACATGCACCATCCTAATATGGTAAGAAAAAACAAGCAAATAGATAAAATATATAGACATTTTCCGAATATTTGTTTTATCAATAACACTCTTGATTCCATTATCATACAGCTAGCTGATTTTATATTTATTATTAAAATCTGACAAAAAAATCTAGCTTTTGGATATTTTTCATTATATGTTGTCAATGTTTGTTCTTCACACTTCAAGAATCATCTAATAAGTTATGACCACCACAGTATTCAGATTTTGTTATATCACCTTTTTCAATCACAAAAAGAAATAATATTTTGTGTCAAAAAATCAAGTAATGCTTTCATGCTTATATGGATATAATGGATCACAACTTTATATCCCTTTCATATATTTCTTATAAAAGGACTGTTTTGTAAAGCCAGAGAGCTAATATAACTAGAAATAAATTTACAATTAAAAAGTGCTAGGTTAACTTTGTATACACCCAACTATACACCTGGTATAGGTTTATACATAAAAAAAGTGGTAGTTTTGATATATTAAAATGATGTTCATCATTGTGTGGTGATAGAGTAACACTGTGTGCCTCAAAACTCCATGAACATGTTTATTGGTGTGGGTGTATATGTATGTATTTATGAAAAATAACTATCTATATCCATTGTCTAGTACAGTTGGCCGCAATAGTTGATTAACGGACTCCCCAACGGTAATGGAATACCCAACAATTAAATGGGCCACCAAAAACTTAACTTACAGACATTCATAATGAGCACACCACTACAATAAAGACTTATGGTTTCTTGGGTGATGATTCTGTTAAACTACTATTGCAGCCGACTGTACCTATAACAGATGCATATGAGCTTACCTACTTTTGGTCTAGAAGGCACTGTGTGAATAAATGTTCAAATATTATTTATCTAAGACTCACCGGACTTTAAGAAATTTAAAATTTGGTTGTTGTTGATCATCATCAATTATTTGCACAGCCGCAAGTTCCTCCTGACCTTCTTTTCTATATAAATACAAGCCATTACCAATGTCAATAGCATCTACATTTCTTCCATCAATTTGAAGCACTACTTCTGTATCTTTGCTCTCCACAGCAGGCTCAGCTTCTAACATATTGGCATCTGTCAACATGTCTCCACCAGTTTCAATAGTCTTAAGATCGGAACAAGACTTATCATCTGAATCAATTCCTACATTATCATCAATTACCAACTCATTGCCATCATAAGAATTATCATTGTCATCAAATATATTTACTCCCCCAGACAAAATATTAGCAGCTTCGATTTGTTTCCCAATTTTATAGCCATCTAACACATTACTCGTCTTTATAATGGGGGATAACTCAGGTATGACATTGTCTGTTTTAGTAACTGTACTTTCTTGTAGAGATGTAGAAGGAGTTGTATCTACATCTTTCATAGAGATATTAAAACTAGAGTCACTTTCAGTTAAGGAAAAAAATTTTGAGCTATCATTAGCGGTCAAAAAGGCTTCGTTTGTTGAAGAACCGTCCAAAGAAGAATCTTGGGAGCCTCCCGCCTCTGCTCTTATTTGCTGCAATCTATCCATTTCCACACTTCATCTGCTAAAAAAAATTCAAGCATACTAATTAGACAAAATTGTAACAGTGTGTAAAGTCTTGTTCAAAATATTTGTCAATAATAATTCGTCAAATGAAGACAAATAACAGTGAAACTTTTAGTAGGTAGAGCAAGCAAACGATATTGAAGTTGTGACCTATTAAAATTAAAATAATATTATAAGTACTCACCAAGCTAATTATGATTTATATAAATCAAATTTATAAAATGTGTTCTATTGTGAAACAATAATTAGTAGAACCACGAAATGTAACACGTAAAAAAATAATTTGACGAACAACACAACACATCAAAGATTAAAGATGGACGCCAAATTATAGAATTGCCATCTTCAAAAATTAATCACAAATTTACAAAACAGTGCTGCAGTGATTGTATGCTTTTTGGTATAAAATATGACTGAATGATTTAAAGAAATAACATAATTTGAAGCATAAGTTGACCGGAAGTTCTCTTTTGAATTAAGGAATTATTACTTATTAAGTGTTAAGGATATTTAGCCATTACCGAGTGTAGTAATCTGGGAGAGGCCTACGTCCAGCAGTGGACTAGCGCGGGCTGAGATGATGATGATGGTGATGATGATGATGAGTGTAGCAAGCCACAGTACTGTCGAATATCGTTTATATATAATAAATATGTGTTTAATAATCTTACACCTACGTTATAATATAAAACTTACACCTTACGGACATTGGATATGATTTAAATGATTATATGAAATAAAAATCGTTTTTAACCTGATCATAGTAAGTACACCGATTTATAATTTACCCTATGCACTATTTAATACAGTTCCTGAACAGTGAAAACTTCAGATATTAAGTATATCGTTTACTTGTAATGAAAATCCTTGCTCTTGAGGAGCAAATGTACGTCAAACAGAGGTTTTTTTAAGTTCAACGTCGAGAAGCATTACTTCAAATTATGATCTTCTTTATAGTAAATAAATAAATAAATATATATATGCCCATATACCAGAGTAGCTTTTAATGACATTCCGTTGAATATTGAAACCCGGCAGTAGAGCAATCAATCATAGGAAAATGTGTTTACAAAATCGTTACGTCAGTGTCAAGTGTCACTTTCAATCATTTTGAAACGTTTCCGATGCGGTCGTTTATTTTGAAATCAGATCGTTCGTGGATTGTGAAGCTTTAGTAGCGGCTTTTATTTTTTATTGTGGTTTTTTCTTTGTTTCTTGAAAACTGTAACATCTGGGAATATTACGGACGCTTTGTCTATAAAAAAAAAACAATGGCTCCGCGAGAAACCCCAAAGGCGGTATCTAAAGTTGCCCAGCGTACTATTACTAAAGTAGTGAAGCCCAAATCTTCTCCTATTTCAATTGTGAAGAAAGCTATGACTCTGAAGAAGACTTCTGAAAAGCCTTCTTTAAAAGGTACATTATTTTGTTTATTGACCTCTCTATAATCAAATAAATTTGTATAACGTAATTAATATTAACGTAACTTTTAGGTGATATTACCAATACGGTAATTGAATTAAGACAAAGGACGCGCACTGCGCCTGCGACGCCAAAGCCTAAGGAAAACAAACCTGGGCCGATTCCTGCACCTGGAAGTGTTACGAAAAGTACCAAAAAGTCCTGGAAACAGCGGCCAAAGCCAGCTCATTCAGGAATTCCCTTGTCTAGCAAAATGCAAAAAGTTTTCGAACAGCGAATGCTTGGTGATTTGTAATTCTAGACTTATTTCTATTTGGGAATACAGTCCTAATGTGTAGTAGGTGTTGCCTCATTCATGGACCTCTAAAATATTTTTGATTGAAGGTATGTTCAGACAGAAAACATTTAATTTTGTTTTTTGAATGGTTTAGTTTTAGGATTATGACTTCTTTATGCTTACATTTTCTAATATACAGAATTTTTCCAAGTTTAAAAAAACCTGTGTTTAAAGAATTACTTATAAGTTGAAACAGTCATACTAAAATTTGATTACAATGTGATAGATATTTGACAGGTAAAGTTATTTATGTTAAAATAGTGCTGGACATTTTGAAATTTTGGGTACATGTGTGAGAATTTGAATATTTAAATTTAAGAAAAGTTAATGTTTTTTTAGTTAACTAGAACTGTATGATAAATAAGTCTGTACAAATATTTTTTATATTCTTTTAAGTAACTAAAATTAGAGGGTAGTTGAAATATCATACTACCAATATACTTTTTGAATGGTTTTTGTAATAACAAGCTCAGTTTTAGATCTTCAGGGCCTCAGTTGAATAAAGCATAATGTTTAATTGCCATAACATCTGTAAATAAGTTACCAAGTATATCTCCCTTAGAGTAATTATGCACTACATCCAAGAAATGACTCAAAGAAAATACATCAAAGAATGAAGAAATGACATCCGTCATACAAAATTTCTAGATTCTTATTCTTGGATTTGGATTGGATAAGAATTGGATGTAATGTGTAGCCACTCTCACTTAATTAGATTTTTATAATAGGAAGTCAAACAAACACTCCTGCACTTTTCACTTGTGTATCTCTGTAAATTCAGCTACACAATATTATAAAAATGATCCGCTTGCACTCACATTGTGCCTGTATAATTATTTTTATGAAATACTACTTAGCTTTGCTGTTAGGTCTTCTTTACTTTACTTTTTAATCAAACAATAGATTTTTTGGATTGGATTTTAAAGAATAACTCATTGGATTTTTATCAGGTTGACCATTTATTTCCGTATACAATAGCCATAAAATTTTGATGTATTTGCTTTTCTTCATAGTTCATAACATAAGGGTCAGCGGAAAAGAGTTACATTTCCAGTTTAGAATATTTTATCAGAAGAAAAATCAATACAACCTTATTCCAATATGACCATGAGAAGTTCCTTGTATGCTATATAGGAAATATTATTTAGATTCTAACAAAAAAAAAATTTGATTCATTCATTTGTTCATTATTTTTCAACATTTTGTTTGCTTGTCTAAGAAGTAAAACAACACTTGCATTTCATTTATATTTACTAGCTGTTTCTGCAAACATCAATGCAATTATCTTTATATTTCATTACTTCAGTTTACTGGTTTCTACAGAGCTTATCAATAAAATAATTATCCTCCTATGTATGTATAATGCAATTAATATTAAGCTACCCATTTATTTAAAAAAAATACTTGTGTATGAAGCAGCAAACTAATAAAACAATGAGGAGTGTGTAAGTTTGATAGCTATAAATATTTATTATTAGTAATATTTGGTAAACTATGTATAAAGCTTTAGGAACTTTGTAATAGTTTACATGTCTTTTGTAGTAGCGTTAGTTTTTAGTGAATGTATAAAAATATGTAGGTATACCTACTTAGTAAATACATAATAATACAAATACTAAAAGAAATATCTATTTTTACTTTTCAAACCTAAATCCTGATAATACATAGTTGAAACGAGATGGTGCTGAACTTAATAATTGGGACAATTCAACAAAGAATATAAAATAAATAAATTTCACTCGAGCAATGTTGTCATGACAAACTCAAAGTCTTTTATTCCTGTTCTTATAATGGCTGTTCCTTTATTTAGAACACAGCTACGCTAGCCGGTGACTAAATCGTTGTTTGAACTCTATCACGCCTGATGGTAAATATATAAGATGTGGATGATGATAACAGCACACGGCTTTAGGAAAATCATTGGAGCCGAAATCTGAAAGGTGGGACGCCCATTGAGGAGGATAGGTCTGAGTAATCGTGCTGCATCAGAGAACAGTTCGTAGGATAACGACTCACCGGATGACTCGTTTTGGAGGGTAGCGGGATCCGAAGCACATAGCACTGCTGGCCGACCGCAGGTAGTAAGTAGGCTAAAGTGGCATGCCAGCCACATGTGAAAGACTGCCCAGCCACTTCGCGAAAAATCCCAGGAGGCTCCATCGTGCCGGCTGGCGACCGGTTTGAGAGCACCCGATGGCGACCTCGGGGGGGTTCAGGCGTCCCCGCAGTCTCCAATCGAGTTCCGCAAAGGTACGTTATTCCTATGAAGTTGCTTGGTTCTATTTGCAGCGTTTCAATCAACTACTGTTCTTCTCCCTATTCATTCCACTCCTAAATCAATGAAAGGTCCAAAGTAGAGTAAGGTTTCACAGCTGTTGCACTTCCTCCCACTTAAAGTTCACTTCTGTAACATCCGAGGAGTGCAATCTGTGGCGTCCTCAGACGTGACCCACAGAGATTGAATATATTAATATCTATTAAACGTGCTTGATAAAATTAAGATAAAAGTATGATTAAATATTTGTGACGTGAATGAGTACACGTATATTTTACTATATAAACTATTTCTATTTGTTAATAAATTGTCACTCAAGATGTAATCGTGTCTTGCTTCAAAACCCTTTTCCTGGTCGTAATAAGTGGTGACCCCGAAGTTAGTCACGCAGCCAATTAAGCAAGAAGATTTTTGAGGACCCGACCAGAAATAAAAAGGAAAATGGCTCTACGTGGTCCAGTCAATCCTGTTACATTGGAACCCGAAGTTGCCGCCAGAATCATATCGGAACGTATTCCACGCTTCTGGCAAGACCATCCCATTTTATGGTTTACCCACTTGAAGTTATAGTCGCCGCCCAGGAACAGGGAGATGACTACAAGTACAATCTGGTAATAGCACATTTATCGAAGGAATTACTATGCGAAGTCAGTGATATCATCGTTAACCCTCTGGAAGAAAACAAATATAAAACTATTAAGGACCGCCTCATTTATTGTTACGAAAATACGAAGCAAAAGAGGTTTCAACGTTTATTCTACAAAATGGATCTCAGTCACAAAAAACCCATCTCAGTTGCTACGTCAAATACACTCAAATCTCAATGGTTTCCACCACCACCTTGAGACAGAGAGGCCTCACCTACTCTTCCTAATGGAGACGCAGATCTGTGATCCGTCTAACTCGGCGTACCTTTTTTGCATCCTGCCAAATTCCACCCGCATGGTGTGCATGTATGCCAGTGACGCGATCTGTTGTCACCGTCTCCGTTACTTAGAATTGCTGGACCTTTCAGTTATGTAGGTTCACATAGATACGGTTTACGCTGGTTTTTCTGTCGGTCACACAGCGAAAAACAACGAGACAACGAGGCTTACGGACTAGGTATCTCAGCAGTACAGCGGAAAAGGTTTAAGCACCGATTTCCGACAGGGATTTTAACGCGCACTACGGACATTGGTTATACCCATTACAGCCTTACAGGACGATGGTAGACAGGCTTTTAAGTTAACTAATTGAAAAATGTGATAAATAAAAAAAGGCTTTTAAGTTTTCGCTCACTTATGGCCACTCTTTAGCTTGTTTACGAGCCTACGCGCATCGCAGACGTTGCTGGCCACACTGCTTACTGCCTGGACCTGCTGACAACCGATCCAGACAGATACTCGGTGTCCGTCACCGCACCCTTAAGGACATCCGATCATGTCTGGTGAAATCTGTTGCACAGTACAGTACTGACACCCGGCCAAAAGGTTTTAGGAGACTATGGCGTTACAAGTCGGCAGATCGGGATGAAATGCGACATTTCTTCGCATTTCATCCGGCAAGCTTGTTTTACATCAACCGATCCATCGTGCTGCGCTAATGCAGTCTCGAGTGTGATGGGTCAAGCGATGGAGTTCTTCATTTCCTACGCTGATCTTTCCCTAAAAACAAAGCTCGCCCATAGTTTAGTGCTGAATGCCTTGCCGCAGTAAAGCGTAAGCGAGAATCGTAGGTACAGTCAGCGTCAAATTCATATAAGCAAACAGAGCAGCCAAATTTATCTCACATGCATGAATTCATAAAGATCTAAGCAGTAAAAGTATTCATATGGTTGTCAGCAATTAAACTGATCATTATAACTAAGCAACAATGTTTTCAAATTCATTTAAGCCCTCAGGATGCTCAAATTTATGTTGGCGAACAGAACGTTCAATGGTATGTAGACAGTTAGTACACACTTATACAGGGTGTCCCGTAAATAGTGCACCAACGGAAAACTGGAGATACAAGAGGTTGTCTGGAATCCGCAACACCATTTTTTTTCCTGGGCTAAGTAGTTTTTGAGATAGGTATACGGATTTTAAATATTTTGTAAATTCTCACCTGCGAATATAAAATGGGCCATAATTTTTATTCATACATTTTTCCAACTTTTTATTTCATAAGATAATTAAGGAGAGAAAAAATATTTTACCCAATGTATTAGTAACGAATATTTATATGTAACGTGTAGATTTATTTTATTAAAGCATTTTAAACTTGATTTTTAAACTAAACTGGTGTAAAAATGTGTTAGGTACATTCTAGTGGAACTTTATTTTTAAAACATCTACAATTCATACAGATTTAAAAAAGGTATAACAATATTAAAATACAAAAATATTTAAAATGTATTTTTATCATATGGATCAGAGATCTAATTGTCGAGGTAAAATAAAATGAAAGAAGTAAAGTAATCGAACTCTTAACATTTATTAAGCCTTATTTTTTTACATTAAATGCTTCTATCTATATTTTATATAATAGCCAGCATCTCTTTAAGAAATTTCTTTATAAGTCCTCTTAGAGCCACTCCGTTATTTTTCACCAATTCAGCAATATGGTTCAATTTTTCACGTAACGTTCTCTCATTGTCATTTATTCACTGCTTCTTTAAAATAGCCCCACAGATCAATCAAGTGGATTGATCACCACTATGGTCGTATTACAGAACAGTACTCATGTATTGATACTAGTTTTGAAACTAGTATCAACGACTTTCTTTATTACAAAACGTTGCCTAATACTAGATTCAATGACCAGATATCACTTGAGTACTAAATGATTTGAACTGTGTTCACGCTTATTATAGAACTTTACTTATGCATATGCCAATGATTGAAACTAGTTTCACAACTGTATTCACTTGAGTGTGCTGTCTACCATACTTGAGCGTACTTCAAAATAAGTTTTTGATGTTGTGAACTGTGGCTTAGAGAAAAACTAGATAGGTACGCGATTCGTGCCTTCTTTAATAGTGATCTGTATTAACTACACTTCAGTGATATTGACCATTACGATAATATTTTTATAACAACTTTGAACTTTTTAAAACAAGTTTGAAGTTGCTTTTTTGTAAATAAAAACTAGGTAGGTACTTATATTGGAATTTATAATTTTAAGTGACTTTACTTAGTAGTTGGCAACATTACATTTAGCTTTTACGTTTCGTATTATTTTTGAGTGATAAATATAAATATATTTTCATAGTAAAAAGAAGCGACAGTTATAATTTAACCGTACTGCTTCTATCGAAAAACAGATAAATAATTCAAAACATTGGCAATTTTGTCATATATCATATAGAATTTAACGCAATTTATAAGACATTATAATCTAAACGTTGCGGATAACGTAACAGACCATTAGTTTTTGTTATTAAATGTAATGAGAAACAAATTTTTTTCAAAGAAAACCCAGTATCAACTGAGTCAGATATTTGAAACTAGTTTCAGGTAATCTGGTTTTGATGATTGTTTTGTAATAAGACTAAAGCTCAAGTCAAGAATCAGCTGGTGAACAACGCTTACGTGAAACGAGTATTAAGTCTCGTTCTGTAATACGAGCATAAATCTGGCGAGCGTGGTGGCCATGCAATTGTACCACCGCGTCCTATCCATCGGTTCGGGTACGACTCGTTTAAGTGATTTCTTACTTGCCGTGAATAGTGAGGGGGACACCATCATGCTGTAGCCACATCCTATTACGAACTACCTATTGCGAAAAAATTAAATAATGAGCTCCATTCAGTCGGGGTCCGATGATTTGTCTGTTTAGTAGCCCAGCCCATTAATTAACTCCAAACTGGTGCTGAAACCTGTCTTCCCTTACTGCATGGGGGTTTTCGACGGCCCATTTATGGAGGTCGTGCATGTTAAAAACGCCCATTCTCTTAAAACAAGATTCACCACTCCACAAAATTGAATCAAAAAACCGTGAATCTTGTTTGCACCGGCGCAACATCTCCCTATAGAAATCTAAGCGACATTGATAATCCGCTGGCAGCAATGCTTCCACACGTTGGACATGATACGGGTGCATGCGGTTTCTTTTCAAGATTTTATGTACCGTACTTGTAGCGATACCCGTGCATCTAGAAACACGGCGAATGCTAGTAGAAGGATTTTGTCTAAATTCCCTCATGATTTATCTTGAGCGCGATAAATCCTAGAACTACGGGTCTGATTAAAAAAAAACAATGTCTATCCCACTAAAGACATTGCTTACATTTTCAGCATACCATGTAGGTGCGTGCTTTAAAAAGTTATTGTACAATGCCGAGAACTTATTAGGTGGGGTTCGTTTAAATATAAAAAAATAAAAAACAAGATTATTTTATAGTATATTTTGTTGATTTTTTGAGTTGTAAATTTTGTTTATACAAGGTCGAAAAACTGTTTTTATTTATACATGTATTGTGGATTTTAATAGGTAAATAACTGAACAATCAATTCCAACATCATTGTAGGCTCGACGGGATTTATTAAATGAAACTCATGTTGTTCTTTCGGTAGTTCAAGTTAGAAGACCCTTTATTCATCGTTTACTTAACTTAAGTATATTTAAAACTGCTGCGTTGCATTCCTCGCGTATGTTACGGATAAACATGCCACGTTACAGACACTTTATTAATATCAGACTATTACAACTCCCCCCAAAAATTTACCTTATATAAATAGATACTATACGCCCCTTTGAAAAAAAAAACAAAAATGTTGGTATACGCGAGAAAAGCAACATTTTTTTTTTACATAAAAATAAAACTCATTCATTTAAATTAATAACAAAAAGTATAAAAAAAATGTATACAATAATTAAAGATGACAAAACTAAACACAAACAATCTTATTATTATTACTTTTAAAACACAAACCATCTTTTTATTACCTTTTTTTTTATATATATATATTTTTTTTTATTTATAGTATAATTTAGTATTATTCTTATGAACTATTAATTCCTTATCATTTTTCAATATTCTTACATTAGGTGACAAATCTTCTAAAACTTCGTATGGACCACAATAAACATTATCTAATTTGTTAGTCATACAAAAATTTTTTAATAAAATTAGATCGCCTTTTTTGTAAATAACAGGATTGATACTTTTGTCATAATTACCTTTTCGTTGTTGCTTACTAAGTAATAAATTTTGGCGAGCATCCTCCAGTGCTCTTTGTAGTCTATACTTAATCTCTACTGGATAACTATCATAATTATACATAGGATCAATTTCGTAATATAAATTACTAGGAATGTTACACGTTTTTCCAAAAACAAGCTCGAATGGGGTATATTTTGTCTCTGTATGTATTGAATTATTATATGAGAAACACCAAAATGATAGCCAATCACTCCAATTACTGTTATTTTTTGAACACTGCATTCTAAGAAATGCGATTAGGCTTTTGTGTGAATTTTCTAATCCGCCGATAGTTTCATGATGATAAGGCGTTGAGTTGAGTTTCTGTATTTGCAATAATTTACAAATTTCCGTAAATAAAGACGACATAAATTCAGTTCCTTTGTCTGTTATAATTTCCTTAGGTATACCGTATCGAAGTATAAAGTTTTTTACGAATGCCCTTGCCACTACTTCCGATTCTTTTGTTTGTAATGGATAGGCCTCAACATATTTGCTTAAGTTGCATTGTAATGTTAAAATATACTTATAATTATTACTATCTAGCTCTAAGGGACCTACTAGGTCTAGGCTAACTCTTTCAAATGCTGACGTTGGCGTAGACGTAATTTCCATAGGTTCCTTAATTAACTTATTACTATACTTATATAATTGACATTTTTTACACTTTTGAACATATTTAACGACGTCGTTACTCATTCCTGGCCAGTAAAAATATCGCTTTAAGTTATTTATCATCCTATTTACGCCTGCGTGGCCGCTGGTCGGTAAAAGATGAAAATCATTTAAAATAACAAGTTTTTCGTCTTCATCCGTTATTTTACGAACGGTTTTTGTTACTAAAATCCGTGGGATTTTCATATATGACTCGAGTCTTTTTATTTCTTTGAGAAAATTATTTATAAAATATTCATTTTCTTTACTTTTTATGATAATAACTTCGTTTATATTTAAACGTTTACAAAACGATTCTAATTCTCTCGCTAACACTGACGTAGTAGATAACGATCGAGTAATTAGATATATTATATCCTTCGAAGGTAAGTAAATGAAGTTATTGAACTCACTAGTTATATTTTCATGTTTAAATAATAGCTTTTTTTGTAAGTTTGTACAAAAACTTAGCTCTGTCACGTCCTTTGGTTTTCCTATGACTTCAACAATTTGGGGTTGATCAGGCCCTAAAATCGTTTCGGTCGGTGATAAATTATTTTGTAACGCAGCCTGCTCGGCTAATTTACGTGTCTTCGATCTAGTCATGACCGATACAACATGTTCTTTCATGTCTTTTAATTCTTGACTGGTAATCCGAAGTCGACTTAATGCATCTGCAGCTACATTCTGACGACCTGGGATGTACTCAATTTCAAAATCGTACTCTTCAAGGTACAACCGGAACTTCGTTAAACGACTTGATGGATCGGTCATACTAAAAAGATAAATCAGTGGCTTATGGTCCGTAATAATTTTGAACTTCTTTCCATAAAGATAAGGTCGGAAATGTTTTATTGACCACACTATAGCGAGTAATTCTAACTCAATAATTGGGTACCTACTTTCTGCGGGTTTTAAATTTCTACTCGCGTACGCTACTGCATGTCCATTGCTATTACTTAATACTGCGCCAAGACCGATTTTCGAAGCATCGGTTTGTAGGATAAATGTATTATTTTCGGAAAAATCGGGATACTGAAGAACAGGTGGATTAATAAGCGCGGTTTTTAAATTTTGAAATGATTGTTCACATTCCTCAGACCAAAGAAAAGTTTCATTCTTTTTACACAATTTATTTAATGAATATGACAAGTTTGCGAAGCCTGGAATAAAACGACGATAATAATTTGCGAACGCAACGAATTTTTTCACTTCGTCAGAACAAGTGGGGCGCGGGTAATTTTGTATGGTCTCTATTTTTGATGGGTCAGGATGGATACCGCTTGATGTAATTTGGTGTCCTAAATAAATAATATCTGTTTTTAAAAATTCACATTTTAAAGGGTTGAGTTTAAGATTGACTTTACGTAATCGTTCAAAAACTTTCGTTAAATTTTTATTGTGGTTTTCTAATGACTTTCCTATTATTACTAAATCGTCAAGATATATAAAACATTGGTTATAATTTAGGCCTGACATCGCTATTGTCATTAATCTAGAAAAAACTGATGGACTTGTGCGCAGTCCCATTGGACAGCGTTTCATTTGGTACATTTTATCAGTTGTAAAAGCTGTTAATTTTCGAGAATTTTCATTTAATTGTAATTGGTACATCTTATCTAATTTGAAAGCTGTATATTTTCTAGATTCGTTACTAAGGTTGAGTTGGTAATAACTTTGTGAAAGGTCTAATTTTGAAAAATAAATGCTTCCTGAAAGCGAATCTAAAATCTCGGTAATATTGGGTAAGGGAAACTTGTCATCTTGAATTCTATTGTTTAATTGTCGATAATCAACAACTAATCGCCACTTTTTCTCTCCGGTCTTATCGGTTTTCTTTGGTATTAAGAGAACCGGACTGGACCACTCCGAATAGGCTTCTTCAATTATATCATTGTCAAGCATTTGTTTAATTTGATTCTGAACTTCTCCTTTCAGATAATGAGGTATTCTGTAAGGCTTAGTATATACAGGGCTAACATTATCTTTCAACTTTATAGAGTGTTCTAAAACATTTGTTACTGAGAGCTTATCGCCTGGAAGGTGAAATATATCCGCATACTTAGCACAAATTTGCTCAATTGACAATTGATCTTGTTTGTTTAAATAATTTAAATTCAAAAGTTCTAATAATGTCTTAACTCTATCTACGTTTCTAGGTTCATCACTAATCATACATAATTCAAAAGAATTTAAAGGATAAATTTCTAACTCGTGAAAATTTAACGAAATTTCGACATCCTTTGTATTTAAAACTCGTAATGGTATGTTCCCATTAAAAGGTTTACAATTAATCCAGCAATAAAAACACCATCCTGTATTTCCTTTGCTAAAGTGACGCAATCGTGTAACTGATTACATGGTACGTAAATAATCTTTTCGCACCTGGGAGGTATCGTATGTCTGTACCTAGCGCGGTCCTCGATTGACATACTAACTTCTTGACCAGAAATATTTTTCAACGATAATGTATAATTAGAATAATTAATTATACATTCATACTTTGTAAAAAAGTTTTGGCCTAATATCCCGTCGGCCAAACAAGACAACCGTTTAAAAACGTGAAACTTTTCGTTAAAATTAATTCCGTTATACTCTAAGTCTAAGTAAATATATCCTTCCGATACAAGCTTACCAGCTATACCTTTTATAGTAATATTTTTCTCTAAAATTATCCTATCTAAAAGATTATTATCCTCTAACCATTCATACTTAATAACACATAGGCTTGCGCCGCTATCTACTAAAAACCTTATAGAACAACTATCTAGATTATTCAAATTAAAAGTTACGCAGGAAGTGTTATTATAACTAAAAATAAAATCATTGTTGTGTACGAAAAAATTCTGAAGTTCTTTGAATTGGCGGAGTAACCTCGTCAATTTGCTGAGTAAGGTGCACGTGCGGGTAACTCGGTGAGCGAGCGTTCCCAGCGCTTGAATACTGCGCCTGCAACGAAGGCGGTGCGCTTTTGCGCGTCATATTACCTCGTGTCGGGGCTCTTGAGTAATAAGATCGATTCCCGCTGTTGTTATTGCGAAAGTTATTATGATTGTAATTATTACGTCTTAGATATTGGGAATTAAGATTACCATTATACTTATAGTTTGGCACATTACGGTTACGATTATAATAATAAGTTGATGTCGCGTTATTTCTATGCGAAACTAAGGGCTTGCGGTGCCTGAAGTTCATGACTTCACCACTACTGGACGTCATTGATTCCTCGTCTAATGCGGATCTTATGGCCTCTGGAAGAGATGAAAATGTTTTCGCAGCTATGATGGTACTGAGCCTGGTATTATTTAAACCATCTGCAAAACGTTTGATTGCTAATTTCTCATTAATTGGGCGTAAAATATCAGATTTAGTTGTATCTCCTTCAGCCTGAGAAATAGTGAGGTTTACGAATAACTCCTCTAAGTACGTACCGTAGCTATTAATAGATCTATGACCTTGTGTTGCATTTTGTAACTGAGATTGAATGCTTACGTGAGATTTTTTTGGAATTAAAAATGTATTCATGTCTTTAAGCAAAGAGACGACATTTGTATAAGTGCTATTCAATCTTAACTTAGCACTTTGGGAAAGTCTCGTTTTTAAGACGAATTCAATTAATTGTGAATGTGAGGAAGCCGGTAACATACTGCTGTATAATTTGATACTATCAATTAATTGTTTGGTCACATTTTCTTGCCCAGTCATAACTGGTAACAAGGATATAGCAGTTTTTAAATCAAAAGTATTTTCAGCCATGATTGATTGATCTGAAGCTATTAATGAAAATATATTACTGTAAATGCTATGTACTTCACCAATTATATTATTTATTTTTGTTGTATCCTCGGTACTTATTTCACTGTTCTCTATTTGTAATTGGATTTTTGGCAAACAATTCTGAAGTTTAGCATACACCAATCGAGCTTCTTTTCTTCAATTTCAATTTCTTCAACCCTATGCTCTTACTTCTACGATCTGAACCGATTTTTATTAAATATGTACGTATTTCTTTTAGCTCATTATATATTACAGTTAAACTTTCCAACATAATATGGAAAATATGATAAAATGAAAATCAAAAGTAAAACATTAAAAATACGCGAATAAACGTTATTTAAATTTCTAGGAAATCACGTATATTAACTGTTTAAATATCAATAATCTAATTGGATTGTAAGTACCCTTTTTATATGAAAACTATTCACTTAAACCCTTACTTTATAATATAGACGTTTTTCATTGAAATCGGCGAACTTACTAATCTTCTTATTATTTTCTTTTTTCATAGTCTTCTTTTTTCTATAAGGGCTTGATTTCCTTGGATTCCAAGTCGGTACTGCTTAGCTGCTTGGCTATCCACATCCTTTGGGTTCCCTGATTAACTGCTTAGCTGCTTGGCGTCCATATCCTCTTCATTATTGAATATGACGAGCGCCTTCCAAGTTATTCATAGAGACTGCATTTGAGAGAGCAGCTGCATTGATCTCTCTTCTGAATGACTTTATGATGCTTTTGCGGCACTTTTTGTGTATGTAGTAAAAGAGTGCTCCCAATGATAGCGTGAGCAGACAGATCACCAAAATTTCTGTAGAACTCGTTGCACCAGATTTTTGACTTGCTTGCGCGTCACCACTTGCAGTTTGGGCTATGATGACATCTTCTTGTTTGGATACTGATTTTCCCATATCTTGTTTTTTTTTTTCTTTTGTTTTCTTGTAAAAATTTTTATGTGGCTATTTTATTCACTTTGTTTTTCGGCAGGGTCGCCATCCAACATCATTGTAGGCTCGACGGGATTTATTAAATGAAACTCATGTTGTTCTTTCGGTAGTTCAAGTTAGAAGACCCTTTATTCATCGTTTACTTAACTTAAGTATATTTAAAACTGCTGCGTTGCATTCCTCGCGTATGTTACGGATAAACATGCCACGTTACAGACACTTTATTAATATCAGACTATTACACAATATTGTTTGAATTTACATCCGTTGATTTTGAATAAAAAAAATTTAATCGATATGGGTCTTAAATAAAACACTTTTTAACCGGATTTATCGCGTATATTTACATTTTAAATTTCGACTCGACGTTTCGGTGTCTTTGCAGACACCTTTGGATATGGGTCTTTTATTTAAAAAAGTTGGAAGAATGTTTTCACAGCTTATATTCTTTTCAATTAGTTTTAAATCTATGACGTGCCGAGATTTTCTTTTTAATTAGTTCTTGGGTTTATCTCATTCAAGGAAAAGAAGAGATTTTTCAGCTTTATTAAACAGGGTGTCCCAAATACAGCAAGTAATAACAGCAACCGGAAAAAAAAAATTTTTGGCCCTGTGGATATTAAATTACAGTTATTTAAAAGAATACGAATCACCTTTTTTTGGTTGTTACAAAGCACAACCCTTTGTAACGCTGTTTTAACGTGGACAAATTCTCTATGAATTCGACAGTAAAAATGTGATGTTCATTTCAGCCTTGTCCCTACAAATAGTAACTTTTGATCGGTTTTATTTTTGAAATACAAGGTCCGCCTATAATATTCAATTATACGGGAACCGAAACCGCAACCACTGGCGTCTGAGACAGACTGAGGTTGACCCCATCGCCAAAGTGTCGTAATTTTTATTTATAAGTAGGTAAAAATCTAGTAGTTGGTAAAAATCTACGTAGGTACAATATAAGCGTGGTCACCCTAATTTCACATATTTGCATACAATATGTTTTTTAAATATCTCATAAAATGTCAGTTCGGCAATTATTTTTAACTCGTAAGCTATACTAAGATAACATTACACGTTAATTGGTACTAAGTACATTCAAGTTGTTACCTACCCTTGTTCAAGAAAAGAACTCCATTGTATATTAGGATTATTTCGTCCAGACGGCCAACTTTATTCGACTCTAACTGGTTATTGATCAAACTAGTAGGGGTATTTTTTATTTTTTTATAACGCGCGCGCTCATATATTTAATGTATAACCCGGATCAATAAAATATGCTCTGTTTACTCGCATGTAATTTGCACTATGGTACAATTCAACTTTGTAGGATTCATTATATTATGCACTAGGGTATAATATAGTATGCACGCGTGACTTATAGCCCAGTTTATAGTTCTAAATTCAATAGAATAAGGCTCACTTTACGAGCAAGTGTGTTGAAAAGAATTTTATGGATACTATCTGAAACAAAGATTTATATTTATTATTATACGACTAACTGTTCGTGTTTACCCGTGTAAATCTTGCTTCCGTGGTGTTATGAGGATAACAAATACTCGAAGAGTTACTTATACTACCAACCACATCTATGTGCGAATTTTCATAAAGTTGGTTTGTCAGGTTTTTTCGATATAAAATGTAGAATTTGTCCATTAGCAAGCTCTATTTCCTCTCTATTTACCAAATTTCATTCAAAACAGTTCAGTGGTTTCATAGTTTGCTCTATCGATAAATAAGCTTGTTTCATGTCTTACCTACCTATCTATTATATTTATTGGACAAAATGACGCTAAGAAAATTCAATATCTTTGTCCAACACCTGCTAAAAAGCAACGTTTGACGTTCCTATAAGTGAACTGTTTAAAACAATATAGTGGTTAAAACAATGAATTATCTATTTACAACTGTACTCGCAATTGTCCGTATGCAGTCATTCAAAAATCGTGACTGTCTACTACTTACCTGATAATTGTAAGACAGTTTTCCTCCGTTTCCTATCTAGGAGGAAGTTCTCAATTCGTCTGTGTGTTTTTTTTAATATGTTTGTTACCTCATAACTTTTGACTGGGTGAACCGATTTTAATGATTCTTGTTTCATATGATAGAGAATACCTACTACTACACAGTTGGTTCCATATGAAATTATAAGGTTCCATATAATTTAATCGAAATCGATTGAGTACTTTATGATTTTTTTTTTAATATGTTTTGACGTGAAGTCGGTTTTTTAATGCACTGCATTCGTTGATTGAGTATAAGATATTTAAATCATTTAAAAATGTATCTCTTAAGCTACAGTATTCCTTTTGTGCCTCGACACGTTTTACAGTCGGTTCCGAGGAATGTGTACCGACTTCCAAATATAAATTAATAGAAGACTTCTTCAATGCTTTCAACCACATTCAACTTTGTTTTATGAGATGCGGTAAAACCTTCTTTTGTACAGGGTTAATTTTAATTAGCGCCACTTCTTGCGGGCAGCCTCTTCACATCAATCCCAACAACATTTGTTCTACGACTTTTTAAAAATCTTGATAAATAAAACAAATGTTAAAAACCAAAAAAATGTTTACTCTACATTTTGTAAGAAGTAGGTACCAATTAACAACTGAAAATGTGTGTTCAATTTCTATTGAATTCATAAATAACCATTAACTACTAGTTTTGGGATCCACTTTTCTTTTAAAACATACTTAAATAAAAATAATATAAACAGTAGGTACAACTTTTATGTCACAGTAGTTCAACTTTCGGGAGGATTGTACAAAGTTGAACTACTAGGACATTAAAGTTGTACTGTTCAACTGGTTGAACTGAGCAATTGAACTACTGGGAACTAGCCATTACTATTATGAAGCGATATTTTACTACGCAAGGTGCGTGACATAGATATGCTCAGATTAAATAGAGCTACTTCTCTAAACCGAGACTATAAATATTTTTTTATGGGAAAACTAAAAGTAAAAAAAACTATTAATTTTAAAAAGTCGTAGAACAAATGTTGTTGGGATTGATGTGGAGAATCAGCCTGCAAGAGGTGAAGCGCTAACTAAAATTAACTGTTTTTTTTTAAACTCTGTATAATAAGGTACCTGCGGGTAACAAGAGCCAGTGTATATCAAGGGCCACTACTTTTTTAACGTATTTTCAACCGTTTTATTTATTCCTCACTTACACACACATAGAAAGGACCACTAGGAAAGCTAATTTTCGTGGCCGCGAGCTCGTGCGTTGAGCCGTCTAGTCAGTAGTCGAAATTCCGTCCCGAGAGTTAGTCTACGTCACTCTATAGTAATTTTTGTCGTAAAAACTATAAAACTGTGCGCGATATTTAATGTTATTTTTCAAAACTAACTTCATCGAAGCAAAATATACAGTATCTTAAGGCTACTTGAAGGTAAGTTTAAAGTAATTTAATAGTTGAAGTGTATTTCACAACAGCTTTAGTTAAATGTATGACGAAGCCTAATAAGGGCCATATGAAGGGCGGGTAAATGGGCCGGCCCTTATTAAACATTCAAAAGTGTAATTTTAATTACCAAAATAAAATCATTAAAATAAATTCTGATTTTGCCGGGTATTTTCGAGTTTAATTAATATAAGTAATGTTTTATCTCAATGTTTTGATGAAAAATGCTAATGGTAATATTTTGTTTTAGTATTTTTAGGTACTATATAAGAAAAATGTAGGTACCTATTTCATTTAAAGTTATGTTTTGTGAAATTTATTTATTCTAATGCTAGTATCTAATATTAAATATTTTAAGAAATATATATTGAGAAATAATAATATGCTTTATTTTACGTTGTTGTTAGGTTACAATTATGGAGCCCTCCGCGAAAAAGTCTCGAGGACTCTGGACACTGCAACAGTTAGAAGCTGCAATGGCAGCTGTTAATGGCAAAGTAATGTCTCAACGGGCAGCAGCTGAGTATTATTCTATTCCCAGAAGAACTTTGGTGAACCACCTTAAATCCGGAAAAATAGAAAAACAAATAGGGCGTCGCACAATTTTGACTAAAGAGCAAGAAAATGATCTAGCTTCAAGGATAAAAAGGCTTGCAATGGTGGGATTTCCGTTGACACCAAAAGTGATACGACATCAAGCATATGTTTTTTGTGAAAATAATAATATTTCTAATAGTTTTAACAAATCTACACGGAGAGCAGGAAAAGATTGGCTTAAACTCTTTTTAAAAAGGCACCCCGACATATCGAAACGCAAAGTCCAGATTTTGAACCCCGGTAGGGCGCAAAAACTCAATAGGAATATTGTCACGCAGCACTTCCTCGAATATAAAAAAATATACGAAGAGCTAGATATCACTAACGACCCCGAGCGGTTATTTAATATGGACGAGAAAGGTTGCAGGCTGACGTTACACAATCAACCCATAATTTTAGCAAGCAAGGGAACTAAGAGGGTACACATGGTGGCACCAGAACACGCAGAGAACGTGACAGTTGCAGCATGTGTTAATGCATTAGGGGTTCCTATCCCTCCAATGATTATCTTTAAGGGGAAAAGATTAAAACCCGAGTTATGTGACAATTTACCAGCTGGGTCAATTGTGAGAATGGCACCTAAAGGAAGCATGACTTCGTCACTGTTTGTGGATTTTATCCATCATTTAGGAAAACACAAAACTAGAGGCAAGTGTTTGCTAGTATTTGATGGTGCTTCTTGTCACCTTGATTATAGCATTGTTGATGCAGCGGATGAAGAAGACATTGTCTTATACTGTTTACCATCAAATACCACGCACGAGCTTCAGCCACTAGACAAAAGTGTGAATAAGTCTTTTGAGCACCATTGGGATGAGCAAACTTTATCATTCTTATATCAATTTCCCGATAAAAAATTGACAAAAGCACGTTTTAATACCATTTTTACCAAAGTCTGGTCGAAATGCATGAGTCACGAAAACATAGTTAATGGATTCAGGGCTACAGGACTCTATCCGTACAATCCGGATGCAATCCCAGCTGAAGCATATGCGCCATCTGTGCTAACTGAAAGACCACAAGATAATGTTTCTATAGGGTATAAGTCACCAACTCCTGGTCCTTCTGGAATAAATATACGCTCCACATCACCAATTTGCGGCGCTAATAATTCTGATTCCGACATCACATTTATTGATGAGCACGATGCAAGTTCTCCTTCTTTGCTGGATCGAAACATTATTTCACCTCGTCCCACTAGGAATTCAGAATTGAAGAGCAATTGTAAACCCCAATTAGTTAACTATAGTTCAACAGATTCTGATTCCGAAAACGAAAAAGTATGGGCTGAACCAAGTACACTTAATGTACCTATTAGACGACCAATAATTTACAGTTCGGAGTCAGATGTTTCTTTTACTGATGAAGCATTTATTATGAATGAAAGGGCTCGCTTTCAAGTGCATTCAAATTTATATAGCTCGTCCGAAGACGAAAACAGAGATCCATTAACATACCTACAACAGGAACAATGCACTCCTACAAAAAAAGTGGAAACTGTTCATACATTAAGGCAAGTGCAGCTTTCTGAAACAAGTGACTACGATTCAGAAGACGAAATTTCATTAATAAGACTGAAACGTAAAGAGGATTTTAGATCTCCTTTTCAAAAACTGATACCAACACCAAATTTTGCTGTGATAAAACAAAAACCTAGGCGCAAAGCCATCAACTACAAAGGTCGAATCATTACTAAGAACATATTTGCAGACAGAGAGAAAAAAAAGGAAGCTCAAAAGAAGTCAATATACAAAGAAAGTATAAAAGTGATTAAGGGAAAAAATCTATCGAAATCGCGCCAAAGAAAGCAAAGTCAATCTACAAGTGGTACCAAGAAGAAACAAGAAACGAAGAAACTCTCTGAATCTTCAGATAATAAAAAGGAGTTGGGCTTAAACGCTGATGATAAATGGTTTTGCCACGCGTGTAACGAGGAGCGTTTTGAAGATATGAGAATGTGCTCTATGTGCAAACGATGGTTCCATGAAGACTGCTTGGGTCTCACGGAAAATGATATAAATTTTGCATGTCCATTTTGCGAATAGATGATCAACTAAATATTTGCAATACTAAATACTTATGTAATCATCTATACAAACACAGGTCACAGGTTGTTGACTAAAAAGTAAATTACGTAGTATAGGTATCTAAGTCGACGTGCTATGTTGTTATGTTCCTACTTAAAGGCTGTTTTATGTTTTAGATTAATATCGTATTCTTTTTTTAAATGTTTATTGTAGTTTATGAGCATATTTTTTTTATACAAAGATTTATTTTTGTTGATTGTTGATTATAGTATTAATCCAAGAAAACGATACGCAGGTTTAGCAAATGATAATTATTATTTTTTCCTATATGTTTAATTAGGTCCACTTAATTTAATAAATATTTTTAATGACGTATTTTTTCTTGGTTTTAAGAGATTATTTAGTTCAAAGGAAAGTATAATGAAAGCTATAATTAATATGTAAATATGATATAGAAAAATATGTGTTTTCATAACTTTTTGTTGCGTTAGGTTTAATAAGGCCCATTTAATTTTTTTAGGAAAATGAATGTCAACCCAAGGTAAAATTTTATGTTGAATGATAATTTGAGTTACATGAAACTAAACATCGTTATTTTCTTAGTCATTAACTTTCCAGAAGTAAAATTAAGATATGGCCTCTATTAAACTACATGTGTTTAATAAGAGCCACTGAGGGGGTTTTAAAAAACTATGATTTGGATTCGAAATTGTAATGGTAAAGGTAAAATAAACACTTGTCAAGTACCGAAAAGATTAAATGTTATACAATTGATGAATTGTTTCATTTTATATTATTATTTTATCACCGATATTTTGTTTTCAATTAAGGTGGCCCTTGTTTACCGCAAGTACCTTACTAGCGGTTTCGCGCGGTTTCACCCGCGCAATTTCAAATAACGCGGGATCATCGCGATAAAAAGTAGGTAGACACTGAACACTATCACTAGGTATATTCATCCAAAACTGTGGACCCGTTCTGCCGTGATTGAGGAACAAACATCCACCACTACATGCAAACTTTCATATTTATAATATAAGTAAGATGGAGGATCCTGAAAATTAAAAATACATAAAATATTTTAAACTTTCACCACTAAGGTAGACCACTAACAGAATACAACCGTCAACCGTGGTCAAACCGGAGCCCGTCATCTTTGATCTCACCTGTACTTGCTGTAAGGTGATATCGACGGTAATATCCGAGCCTGCTGTAACACCCAAAATGCAAAATGCTTAAAAGAGTGCAAAAACTATTTGAATTTTCAGAAAAAGTCATAATATCTCTTAAACTAATAAAACTAACCTACCATGGTGGAAGGCATAGACGATACAGTTAATATAAGATAGATGCGCAACTTGTTTTTCTGGGCTAAAAAGAATAATTATCCAAACCATAGATGGCGCTAGTAACCTTATTTAATTCCTAAAAAAACCGCTAGATGCCCTTACTGAATAAGTCTTTCTTATAATAAAAGTAAAGGTTAAAAAATATCTAATCCTGTATTTAACATTTAGTGTAAGATTTTTTATTGCGATACTGCTTTAAAAATACGTCCGGACAGACGAGGCATTCAATAATCGGCTATCAGGAGAATGATATACCAAAAAGTTCGTTCTCCTCTCCCTAGATGGTGCAGATTACAATTTGTTTGACACTAGAGTGGCATAGGCCTGGTGGAACGGTTTAAGCTAATTTAAGAGACATAATTTTTTTTCGGAAATTCAAAAAGTTTTTGGGCTCAAAAGAGCATTTTGCTCAAAAAGCATTTTGCATTTTGTGGGTTACAGCAGGTTCGCTTTTTATCGTCGATATAGAGGTTGAACGCGGGCTTAGTACTTAACCGACTACAATTAAAAAGAGGCTTAATGTGAGTCTCGCTCATGAAGGGATTCATCTTGTAATTCCACTAAGGCACTGTTATTTTTAGGACAATAATAATTAAGAACAACAAAATAGTTTATTTAATCGATATAGCTGTCCAGAATACCCACAAACCTTTAATCAACTCGCACTGAAAAAAATAGTAAATATACAGACTTATCCATAGAATTTAAGCGACAATGGCGAGTAGATCAAGTGAAAACCGTACCCATTGTTATCTCCTCCACAGGAGTTATACCCCAAACATTACACACCTCATTAAAACTATTTTCAATGCCTCATAACTCATATAATCTTATACAGAAAGCTGCCATAATGAACACATGTCGTCTCCGGAAATTTTTATCACTTGGATAGTTTATAACATTATCTGCACTACAGTTTAGCCACAAGCTCACAGTAGTGCAATACCCACCCTGTAAAAAGGAGATTCTTTAGAAGAATATGGTAAAAATAATAATAATATCCGCAAATAGTTTGACCCCAGCCACACTGCGTTGCGAGCTCGGAACTTTATCTACTCGTATCTTTACTTATGTTCGTATAGTATGGAGTCAGTTGCAAGTTTTTAGGAACATTGTAATTTTTTATTTTACAGTTATTAAAGAGTACAACATGTTTACCAACATTCAAAATTAACAAGGCACACATTTATTTAAGCTGGCCGTGCGGCAGTGGATAGATTTAAATTATTCCTAACAAACCGTTTCCATACTATACGAACATAAGTAAAGATACGAGTCGACACCTTGATAGACAATAGAGGTGATAGACATCTTGAAAGGCTGGGATTCGGCGGTGGCTCGCTTCCAGCACGTATGCAGAGAGCAGTGTTGCTTGATACTGCTGATCAATATGATACCCAACTGATCAATCAGTTGGGTATCAGGGCAAGAGCGAAAGAAACCGGCGAACGATTCGGGCAGTATCAAGCAACACCGCTCTCTGCATACGCACTGGGCCAGCTTGGTGGATCATAGCTTAAACCTCCTCGTCAACCAGAGGAGAGACTCATAGCCCTGCAGTGGGCTCATTACACAGAGTTGTGATGATGATGATGACAATTGTGCTTTCATCTTCGACCGCACCTTCTTTTAACATTAGTGGAGATTGTAATTTAAAAATAAAAAAACAATTTCATAAAAAAATCTGCAGTTATTAATTTGAAAATAGAATTTTATTCTTGCATCATAAAGATAACAATTGCAAATTAATCACGGTAAACATTCGTCTTTACGCTTTTGGATTGATTTATCACATGTCACAGCTTATAGCAACTATTTCGTCTGGCGGTGAGGACGTGACGTAGGTACATATTAGTTCAGACAATGGATAAATCGGCGAACTTACGTAATATATTACTTTATTTGATATTTATAGAGTGGGTCATCAACTGAAATGAAAATTAGTAACGAATTCCTAGCATCCGATTAACAATTTTGTCTCGTAATTACTTAATTTAATGTTTTAAGAGCCCACAAGCATCTGCATCCGCTATGGTACGTGGTGAATAAATTATGCGTTTCAGGCCTAATAAAATAAAAAAAGTTACATAAATATTCCTGTAATTTCAATGATCCCGATCATTGATCCTTTTCCTATATCAGGAACACTATGCTCTGTAGAAAGGCCGGTAGGCATCTTTAAAAAAATCGGTACAGATTACAGATATTTATTAAAAAACATGAAACGTGCAAAGATTGGTTTAAATCTGTTTTTTTTTATATTGTAAAGATAGGACGTTTGTCTTCCATGCCACCTGGTGGAAAGTGCGCATGAAGACTATGGTGTTACACGTCCATCCACGAGAAACCTATTCACTCGACACTTAAAAGTTCCAGGACTGTAGTGGGCAGGAAAAACAGACGCAGGCAGATTGTTCCACACCTTGGCAATCCGTACCAAAAAGGAACTATCGAAGCGTTTTGTTCGACTTCTTGGTAAATCCACTATATAGGGATGGAAGTTCTGTCTGCGTCTGGTAGTCCGGTGGTAAAAAGGGGTGGGTTCAATTTGGTCAAAAAGAGCACTCGCACACTCATCAAAATGTAGCCGATAAAATACTGTCAGAAACGGACTGATAGACAGACATTCAGTCAGATGTCAACAGCGCTTATAAAGGTTCATTTTTGTATAATTAACTAACAGTTACAGAGATTTACATATCATAAACAAAATATCATCACCACTTATCTATCTTGCTACGACGTAGTAGCTACGTCACATCGTAGCAAAACGTTCCTTTACAAAAAATATGTAAGTATGAATTTTATTATGTAGGTATTGAAATAAATCAAATCTTATTAACAACTAGCCACCGCGCGCGGTTTTTCCCGCGTAACTTTTGATCCCGCGGGAATTTCGGGATAAAATATGACCTTCCTCAAGAGCTGGGCTATCAAATGCAAAAAGAATTTTTCAAATCCCGCTTGTAGTTTCTGAGATTAGCGCGTTCAAACAAACAAACTCTTCAGCTTTATATATAAGTATAGATAATCAACGAATGCAGAGCATTAAAAAAACCGACTTCACGTCAAAACTTTGGCTGAGTCATCCACGTAAACATTTTCCGAACTCATACATATTTTTTCAAAAACTTGAAATTTTCAATGAAGTGCTCAACCGATTTCGATAAAATTAATATGGGACCACCTATGAAGTATCCTCTATTATATGAAACAAGATTTTTTTAATTCGATCCATAATAGTCTGAAATATCGTGTAACAAAGACACAAAAAATAATAAAAAAGCATACAGACGAATTGAGAACCTCCTCCTTTTTTGGAAGTCGGTTGAAAACAAGTTTTATTATTCAAAAATAATTTCGTTAAATGTTATCGCACTTATCATCTAAAGTCATACTACTTTAGCTAGTTCACAGTTGTTAATAGATTCTGCATGAGCGATCATCTAAGAGCTATCAATCAATCTTTTAGACATCGTATAACTCAAAGGCATTGCAAATTAATTGTTATAAGTATTTGTTATCTGCGCCGCGGACGTGACTGACATGCGCGAAGTGGCGCTTGCGCAGGGGGCGTGGCTTGTAGGACGATTTACATAGAAGTGCGTAGATTAAAGAGATTTATGTCAATTGCATTAATTTTTTCAAATATGTATTTCTTTGGTGTACCTCTGTTTAAATATGTGGAAATCGTTTATATCATATTGATTATTTTATTTTATTAACATGTAAAAATATAAAAAAGGTATGAAGAATTATTACTTATAGGAAATAAAAATATTTACCTGTATTCAGAAGATGAATAAATAAATTATTGTTGGACAAATCGCACCTTCAGAATAGTAGTGCCGTATTTAATACCTAATACCTGTTTTGGCAAATCAAGAATGAAGTCTTGAAACTGCAACTTTGAACTGATTTAATTTATTAATAAATATTAAAATAATAATAAATAAAATCCCAAGACAATCACACCAACTACATGGCCCCAAAGTAAGCATAGCTTGTGTTATGGGATACCATGTAGCGAACTAGGGGGGAACCTAGAATAAAAATACATAAATAGATAAACACCCAGACACGGAACATTTTTTTTTCTTGTTCCGTGCGGGAATCGAACCCGCAACCACTAGCGTCTGAGGCAGACAGGTTTACCCCATCGCCAAAGTGGTCGTATTAATAATGTATAAAACATGTTAGTTATTTGGTTTCTGTATAAAATTAAGTTTATCTTTCGTGAAATAAGAGCAAAAAAAAATACTTCTATGATGGTTACTCCATTTCTTGGATTTTGAATCGAGTCTATACAATTCTGAAGGTACGAAATTTTCTCAATGAGCCAGCCACACAAAAATCGCGCTTTCCGAAGTGATGATTGTTTTTTTTCAAAGAACCCACTTTCATTGTTTTCAACATAGGTATTTGACGGTCTCTGCGGTGCAGTGGTTCAGACGCTATTACGCTAATCGTCCGTATGAATAAATAAAGAGACCTTACTACGATTTTCCCGACGCGCTGCCTCGGTCAACACGCACACAGCAGTGTTCCCGCCACACGCACACCACCCGCTAAGTATCTATTGTATTAAGCTTATGTAACCATGGGTTGCGTAATGAATTCTCTAATTTTCGGTTAAGTTTACTCAGTAAATAATTAATATTGATTTTTAATTTTGTTTTTTCTCTTCATGTATGATCTCAAACTACCACGTCCTGGAATTTCGAAAATGACCCACCAGTCACCCTGTATGTATTTTATATTCTAATTCTAGGTTCCCCCCTAGTTCAATTTATGGTATCTTATAACACAAGATTTGCTGACTATAAGGCCATGTAGTTTGTGTGATTGTCTGGGGATTTTATTTCTTATTCCTTTAGCTAAAAAGTAACGATTGAAAAGAAAAAAAGACGACAGCGCTGGAATACAACTAAAATGGATCGGCATACGGCTCACAGTTGTGGATACAATTAAAATTACAAAAACAGTAGCCTTTTTGCAGCTAAAGGCTTAAAATCAAAAACACATTTTTATTTATTTGTGCACCCTGTGCTAGGGTTTCCAACCGTACTGTTTTTAACAGTATTATACTTTTTACTGTTGAACGAAATAAATTATACAAAATACTGTTTTCAGCATAAAATGCCAAACACTTTATCTGCTAAACTTAAATTAATAATTTGTGCGATAAGCTCTTAAATATACATATCTACATACATAACATCACGCCTGTATCCCTTATGCAGAGCGCCAGAGGCTTCAAACCCATCTTTAAAAGCTCAGGGCCGCCAGACTGTTGAAAACACGTTGAAAACCAATGCATCCAACCAAGGTTAAGGAAGGTTAACTTGTTGACAACCAATTCCGAGTCATCCACACTGTTACAAACGGTGGTTTCCAACAAGGAGACAAACAAGAACACAAGCCAAGGTCACGCCAGGCCACGCCCCTTAATCGTCAGTGTGCTCTGATCTCTCGCGTTGACAACATCTTCGCGATGGCAGTTTTGTATGCAATTGAGGATACAAAGAAGGAAAGGTTGAAACGCAGGATAAAAAGCTACAAAACTCGAGTCATTTATAGTTATAGTTACATAGTAAAATATACAATAACAAGCGTACACAGTCCTAAACACAGACATACATCTACATAGATAACGCAAATGCATGTCCTTTGCGTGTCCGAACCCCAACCAAATGTCAAGGTTGGTCGCCTCTAGATTTAATATGTATTGTAATATGCTTGTATGTATGTCTGTTAGAAAATCGAGTCAAGAATATCAATATCGGTCTTAATAATCGATTTCATCGGCGGTATCGGTGTCTCTGAATCTTTTTGTATTTTCCAGTAATAAATATCAGCTGTGACATCACAATAGGTCTTAAAAAGTCGGCACGCTTGGTTCGAATACAAATCGTGGCACTTGCGTTGTCTATGTAGATGTATGTCTGTGATTCTAAACACCGCCGTTTCCAACCCGCCAAGGTCATGTAATTTGGTTGTCAACAGCCATCTTCACTGTTGGAAACACGTTGTAAACTAGCAAGGTCACCTTGGTTTGATGTTTTGTTTCCAACAGTCTATTTGGGCCTCATATGTTATACGGTATTCAACTTATTAACATTAAATAAGTTGAATACCGTTTATTTTTCCAAAATACTGCTTAATATTGTTTTCACACTCAAATATACTTTATTTATATAGAAGTAGTCGTGGCGCCGTGGTTACTGTGTGTATCATACGATATCACAGGTTAAACAACGTTCGGCGCGGTCGGTACTTGGATGGGTGACCGCCGACCATTCATTTCTCACGGTGACTTCCGTGCTTCGGAGGGCACGTTAAGCAGTCGGTCCCGGGTGCTGTATACTTGTATACAGTAGTCGTTAGGGTTTGTCAGAAGCCGTATCGGCACCCTGAAAATTCTGACATCTACCACCCAGCACTGGCCAACTTGGTGGATTATGGACTACACCTCCTCATCACCTAGGGGAGAGACTCATACCCTGCAGTGGGCTCATTACAAAGAGTTGTGATGATGATGATGAAAAAGTTGGCAACCCTGTGCTCCTTTACTACCTACTATCAAAGCCTTCCAATGCGCTAGCGATCGCGAAAATATTTTTATTATATTTTACATTTCTTGGAAAACTTATGGCCATTTACAAAAATAGGTATTATTTTGGTAGATGAAAGATACTTTGAAGTAACGCCTATAACAGAATTCCACAAATCCCAAATTAAGAAAGCATATTCAATGAAATCCTTTTTATCCTTTAAAGCAATATTTTTTTTTTAAATCGACGACGTTTCGGTATCTTCACAAACCCCTTTGGTGACGTTTGACATTACACTCGACAAAATCCGGTTCAAAAGTATTATACTTACTCAATATATCATCTAAACTGAAGACAGTATTATGGGAAAGTAGGTAGGTATTAGGTGTTTTAATGAAATAAACTCCACGGAGCGAAGGCAGCGGTGGTCGATTTAAGGCTGCAAACTGGACGGCAGCAACAGCGTGAGCGACAGCGGCGCGGAAACTGGGCCGTTCTTGACGCCGCCAGCGGGTGCTCGAGCGATTTGCCGCGGTTTCATACAAACAAACTCAATACTTTCTATCGTGTCGCGGAAATCGCTGCCCGCGCCTCTGCCCGCGCCGCTATCGTTCTCGCTGTCGCTGCCATCCAGTTTGCGGCCTTAGTGTTAAGTGTGACTTGAATAAAGAGTTTATTTTAATGAACCTTCGAAAGAAGATTGCTTTGACTTTGAGACACGACTCGGTTTGTTGAGTTCACTGTCATTGACGTTTCAGTGAGCTTAGCGCCATTCACTAAGTACATACATTTTGGAGAGTGTGCGAGTACTTTTTTTCAACAAATTGAATCCAGGCCAGCGGCACGTTACAGATAATATCTACAGTAATTTAACAAACGGAAAAACGCGAGCTATACCTACGCGGCCCGATCTCGGCATGCGGCCAGTCGCGAGCTTCACGTTAATATGCGGATTGTTTATACTTTAAAATTTAATAATACATCTTTTCGTACGTGTCAGGCGGGGCGCAAGTATTTGTCGGTCGCTAATTTATAAGACCGATATGTATTGCAGTCACAAAACTAAATGGAAGTAAACACAAAGTAGGCAAATGTAATTTAAATGGTGAAGGCAGGCAGCTATCACATGTGAACGGACCGCGGCGCTGCGTTGTAGGCATTTATTTTAAAGATGCGGCCGAGTTGAATTTCTGTACATATCTGTACCGTGCCATCGGACAACTAGACGCAGCTGCGCAGGCACAACTTATGGATATTCCAAAAAGTCGAACTAAGCTTTTTGACAGTTCCTTTATGATATATGGGTTGCCAAGGTATGGAATCAACTGCCTCAATTTTTCCTGTCCAGTATAGTCCTGGTACGTACCTACTTTTAAGCATTGAGTGAGTAGGTTTCTCGTAGATGGATGTGTACCCACCTATAGTCTTAGTCTTCATGATCAGTAGCCTCCAGGTGTCATGTAAGACAAACATCCCATCCTTATGCATACATACATACATAACTTCACGCCTGTATACTTTATGGGGTAGGCAGAACACCAGAGGCTATAAGACCATCTGATGTTACATTTCACTTTGGAAGTATTATAATGATAGATAGAGACTATTGCAGTGACAGGGGTTCAGCCTATCGTCCACAAAATCGCCAATAAAACCTCTGTCCCTTAACTGACTTTTACAGTATGCCCGGGAAGAGAAGCAGCTGGAACATTCTATGTTTTCTTTCGCTCCCAGTCCAGCATGAAAGCAATCCCATCCTTATATTATTTAGAAACGTTGATACGATAATTCGTATTTGTGAATACGTATAGACCGAAGTTCAAAAAAGTGATCGTGAAGTCGTTCTTTCGAAGCTCATGTTGGTAAATAAATATATGAGAATACACATTTTTTTTAATTAATTTGTTTTATTTAGAGAGCTCTTTCACAAAGGAAATGTCGCTCCCTTTATGGCTTACACATGAAACACTAATAACACTAAACTACCCGCAAACTTAAACCTAAAGAAACTAATGATACAAGCATCCTCGCTTCATCCATTATAGGTGAAGCTAGGATGCTATTAAAATAACCTTTGTTGTAATTTCTACATACAGGCCGAAAATTTGACGCTTCAATTCGAATGCACTCGATCAAAATGCGATGAACATCCTCTACGATTCCACATACATCACAATTTGGCGAATGAACCTTGCCCATCAAGTACCCAAAGCTGTTAAGTGGAATATGGCCGGATCGAAGTCTCACAAGTGTCACTGCTATTGAAGTACACATCTTCATCTAACATTAGTAAGTTTGTTTTTGATGTCGTTCAAATGATTCCTGACTTCGATTTTTAGATAGGTCTTCGATTGAACAACTACAAACAGTACTGTGACGATACATATAGTGTTCGAATTTACGGGAAATGTTTTACAGGTTTCACAATTATTGTAATGAAATAATACTCAAACATTTTTTATACCTTTAAAATCAACGGAGCGGTGTCTTTTCGGTCAACTACAATTTTAAAGGCTTCCGTGGCGCAGTGTTTTCAGCTGCAACCACAGACGTAGTGGCTGCATAGAACTTGTCAAAACTGTCTCGACTCTGGTTGTATAATAGAATAGGATAGGATATCTACACTAGGAATCTTGTAAGGTGACTTAGGGGAGGTCATTTGCAATCATTTAAGGAATTTATCCAAAAGTAAACCATTTTTAAAATATTTTTGTTCTTCCGTTTTTCAGAAAATCCAGTTTTACTCCTTCAAACATCGATTTTGAAAAACCTAATAATCTGAAGTCAATTTTCTTTGTAGTTTAAGTTCTATGGCCTTTAATAATTAAATAACAATGAAATCGTTTACCTAAGTGCGATTCCAAACAGAAGCTACAGGATGTTTTTTCCACTTTTTTAAAATGTATGCAACTCACGTCGTCAAGCATTTATTTACACAGTAAATAAAAAACAAAACCAAAAACATTTATAGATCATTTTTCAATGAGTTCCCATCATCTATCATTCTATCATCATTTTATTATCATCTATCATCCTTTTCGCCTTTGTAAAGCAGCGGAGCTATACGGACGACTGCAATAATACTTACTATATTACCTATTACCGCTAAAAAATCAACTATCTACCCCTACACTATATTCGAAATAAATAAATAAAATCTCCAGACAATCACACCAACTACATGGCCCCAAAGTAAGCATAGTTTGTGTTATGGGATACCATGTAGCGAACGAGGAATCTAGAATATAAAGCGAATCTAGAATATAGATACATAAATAGATAAACACCCAGACACAGAACATTTTTTTTTCTTGTTCTGGGCGGGAATCGAACCCGCAACCACTGGCGTCTGAGGCAGACAGGGTTACCCCATCGCCAAAGAGGTCGTCAAATTGTTTATTAAAAAAATCAATTGTATTTATTGCTTCTTAGTAGGTAATATACACAAAAAGGATGTTATACAGGAAAAAAAATAAGTTCAAAAACTAAAACCCGACTACTAAAAACACGCTCTAAAAAGTAGGAAACAAGTAATAGTCTCCGCTGAAATATGTATGTATTGCGTCATATTGATAGAGATATGTTGAAAGTGTAGCCGTGATCGTATGCCATTTTGATTTTATTTTACTATTAAAATTAATCTGTTTTGCTATAAAAGGTGGAATACGAACACAGCTGCTTAAAAAAAAAATTATGACTTAAGTAGCTCAAAATGTTTAATTAAAAAATTATCAGTTATTTCAGTTGTTCCAAAAAGTATTAGCAATAGGCACGCAGTCCGTTTTTTGTTATGTTTGTAAACAACTTTGGTATGCCTACCTACTTATCAAAATACATTCATTCAGACATTTGGAATAAGATAAGAAACAAAACAAAAACAATAACAATAACAATAACAAAACATATTTTAATGCTGAAACTATTCAAATCAATCAGCACAAATTTTTCATTACCTAATCGATAAATATAAGTCTAAAATTTGACATGTTTGCTGGAAGAAATTTCTGTAGAAATAAGTTGTACTTTTGCACTTTTCTTTTTCAACAGACTTCCAAAAAAGGAGGAAGTTCTCAATTCGTATGTATGGTATTTTTTGTGCCTTCGTTGTACGATATTTCGGACAATTATGAATAGATTTTGAAATTTTAATAAAATTTCTTCCCATATAAATTTTATCGAAATCGGTTGAGTGAGTGCTTCATCGAAAATTTTAACTTTTTGAAAAAATATGTTTGATTTCTTAGAATGTTTACGTTGATGACATTATAGCTCAGCCAAAGTTTTGACGTGAAGTCGGTTATTTGAATGCTCTGCATTCGTTGTTTATTGTAAACTAAATTTTTTTAGCTAGTATTATACATAAATTGTATTTTATACATAATTTGTATTTATTATATATACATAGTATTAGTACATAAATTGTAAAATAAATAAAAAATGTTTTTTTGTTTAACTATCATGTTTGTTTGAATTTGAATGAACTATAAAAACTAATTAGGAATGGATTAATTACCATGTTTTATTTTTTGGATCCTCAATATTTAAGCACTGTAGCTAGCAAGGGCCAAGCTTAAATTGGACTCTCCAGATAAGTCAAGCTTATTACAAGCTTTGATCGCAGCTTATCTATCAGCCGGGAGACGCCCACTGCTAGACAAAGGGTTATCTTGAAGCAACCGACTTCCAAAAGGTACTGAATTCGTGTGTATAATTTTTTTGTGTTTTTGTTACACGAATTTTTGGACAATTATTAATCGATTTTGAATATTCTTGTTTCATATTATTGAAGATACTTCAGAGGTGGTCCCATATACATTTCACCGAAATCGATTGAGTGTTTCCTGAAAAAAAAATTTTTTTGATCAATATGTTTGAATCGGACCATATTTATACATTGACGAACTTATCGGATTTTTTATTGCTCTATATTCGTTGATTATTCTTTTCTCTATTTATTTTATTGGCAGTAAAGTGTAATTATTAAAGGCCTCCCCCAAGGTCCTGTATAGGTACCTATAGGTCCTGCGCTGCTCACATCCAGCGTTCAACGCAGACTAAAAAATAATAAAATACTTTCTTATGCATACATACATACATACAATCCCCAGATTTTGTTGCCATTTCTATTTGTATTACATAATCTTAAAAAATTATCAATAAAAAATAAAAATATTTAATTCATTATTTAATACACAAACCTATTTTTGTGTTAAGATTAAGTAACTGGTGAGGATTCAAATATCATATTTTCCTATTTTTAATTAAGTAAGAAGATATTTTATTAATTGTAAAACTATCGGCCCTTATTTATTCAAAATTAGGGCCGATAATCAATCAACCAATTTGCAATCGAATGCGTGAAAGAAAACTTTAACACGATGCTAATGAGAGAATAGATAGGATTTCTTTCCCGTCGAAGTAATTATGTTTTGATATGTGACGCTGGGAAAACTGGAAAATTGATGTCTCATAATATTTACTGTTACCTAATAAAAGTTGTTATGATATGTTATATTGTAATAAGAGTGCATGAGAACAATTTTCTTTTACACAAAAGCATTTTTAATAGTTTTTAGAGAAACAAAAATAACGAATGGAGACGCAGCCACGAATTGGTGTTTTCCCGATTTTCTTCCTTTACTTCTAATTACTAAATAATCTTCCAAGTAACTTAACTAAAAAACACTCTTAAATACTCCTTTTTTAACACACAACTCGTTGTTTAGCCTTTTTAAGCTAAACGTATTCAACGAGCGACTTTTTGGCTAAAAAACTACTTAATTCCATACATTGTTTATACGATTTACAACATTTTCAAGTGATTTTTTCATTTCATAATGCTTAACTCATCATCGGCCAGTAGACGTCCACTGCTGGACAAAGGCTTCCCCCAAGGTTTTCCCCGTCGCTCGGTCCCGCGACGCCCTCATCAAACGTTTACCGGCGACTTTGACAGATCGTCGGTCCATCTTGCGGGGAGCCTGCCGCCGCCTGCCTACGCTGCGTCTCCCAGTACGTGGCCGCCACTCGAGACTTTTCTGCACCAATGGCCATCTGTTCTGCGAGCTACGTGTTCTGCCCATTGCCACTTTAGCTTTGTCATCACATAGCCCTTTCCATTGCTCGTTGAGCGACTTTAAGCTTGTTTATAAGGCCCATAATTAGCGACCACGTACCGTACCTACCGTAAGTTATCACTGACAACACACACTCGTCAAAAACCTTTGTCTTCAGACACTGCGGTATTTGGGACGAGAAGATTTTACGGAGCTTCCCGAACGCTGCCCAGCCGAGTTGGATTCGACGATTGACCTCTTTCTCAAAGTTGGTCCTACCTATCTGGATTTTATGTCCTAGGTATAGATAATCGTCAACAACTTCGAGAGTGGTGCCTCCAACTACCACAGGAGCAGGTGCAACATGGACATGATTTTCTTCATATCCATGTTCATTTTAGGACCCGCTCGATGCGAGGCTCCACTGGGGTCGTCGAGCATTTTACTCAGGTCCTGCAGGGTCTCAGCTATGACTACGATTTTATCCAAGAATCGAAGGTGTACTTGCCGTTGATGTTGATGCCGAGCCCATTCCAGTCAAGTTGTCCTTGAGTCGCCTCTTACGACACCCATGAGAAGAGATGGGGTAGCGCTATTCTCAAGGCGACGCTACACGGCAATGCTTTATCAGTTGAAAATAATTAAAATGAATCCTAAATTACCTACTTATACAGGTTTGAACCAGTGTCCCGCCATCTAGTCAAGAACAATAACTACAGATCTACATGAATGAAACCTATTGAAATAGTTCAATAAGTTATTGTTAATTATATTCAGACAATGCCTTATTAGCACAATTACACCTGAAATAAACATTTTAGATATCATGCATTTTCTAGCTTTAAAATGATCAATACAATTCAGTTTCAGCATAATTACACTTGAACTGAGTATTTCAGATCGAGTAAAATCAGCATCATTATCATCACAACTCCGTGTAATGAGCCCACTGCAGGGCTATTAGTCTCTCCTCTGGGTAACGAGGCCGTAATCCACCAAGCTGGTGCTGGTTGGTGGATGTCAGATATTTTAGGGTGCCGAAATGGCTTCTGACAAAACCAAACGACAACTTTATACAAGTATACAGCACCCGGGACCGACTGCTTATCATGCCCTTCGAAGCACGGAAGTCGTCGTGAGAAATGAATGGTCGGCGGTCACCCATCGTAATACCGGCCGCACCGAGCGCGCTTCACATGCGAGTAATATCGTTTGAAACTTGATATGCACAGTAACGACGGCGCCACGACGACTTCAAGTTAAATATAATATAATTATTATAATAAATATAATTATAATTACCATGAAATTCATCAGAATACCGGCTACCCAACAAAACACAAACGTGTTAAGGTTTATTTGGAGGGTGCACGTTTTGTCTATTTGGTTAATCTTTGATAATTAGGTATACCTAATAATTATTTTGGAAAAAATGTTACGAACTGGTATCGGGTGGCGTCTCTTTCACCCTAATGTATATTTATGAAGAGAGAGCCTGTTTACTTTTTTCTTTTCTGGTCTCCGTGAATGAATATGTCATGGATAGACGAGATATCTCATGCAATTCATGACAACTTTCCATCAGCTCAGATCATCTCATCCCCTGATCCGAAGACACTATGTAATTCGCACAGTTTCAACAGCAATTATTCAAATATAGAATTTTAGTTTTCTGTAATAATTTTAATAAAACAATTCGTTTATTACTAACTGTACCAGTATATTTACTTACAAGCCAATCGGAAATGAAAAAACTTATCCGGCTGGAATTGAACTATGGCAATCTTTTTACATAAAAGCAAAAGAGCATTGTAATCTACACTTATAAATATCACAAAGAGGAAAGATTTCATTTCTCGAATGTTTGTTTTTATTTAAACCACTCAAACTGGATCGTTTTACAAAATTCCCACGGAAAAGGATTTACGTAAAGAAAATGTGTGAAACTGCTTTTTGAATGAAGTAATTTGAAGAGTTTTAGAAAAAAATAAAGTTTATGCTGAACAGAAATTGTATTGGTTTTTAGAGTTCCGTGCAAAAACGGTACAATAGGATCCCTTATTTTGGTCAGGTACTGTTATGCTAGGTACCTGAAATTAAAGCTTAAACGTACAACATTTTTAAATCAAGTTGGTACTTAAACTTACGTAACAATGTTAGCCCATTTTAAAGTGGGTTACTAGGTAGACTGTAGAAAAACTTGATTTCAACAGTTATACTATTCTTTTTGGATGTCGAAGAAAATGATATGTGACATGAATGACTGCTACAAAATCACTTACCCGCCCTTATTTACGAATAGGTGATATTCTCTCCCTTTCAAGCAAAATAGATCGAATTTGGTCAAAATTTACTTATTACAGAGTAAGTATAAACCCACAGAATACTTTATATCGCAGTTATTCACTCCCGAAGGAAGCAGCTTATCTGAAATAATTAAGAGATAATATCATATGGAATAGGCAAGGTTGAAAAGCGACAATGTCTCTTTCTCTCAAAGTTTTTTTACAAATCAGTAAGAATAATTAAAACTATCGTCCAAAAAATACGTATTTCAGCAGACAGTCGAAAACATTAAAATATTGTCACGATGAATGTGCTTGTTAGGTACGGAACCAACTATGCAAAAGTTAAACTAGCACTTGATAGCTTTTTTTAAAATTTCGAACTACATTGTTTCCACAACTAGTCACAGCGGCTTCTATGCAGCTATGAAACTAAAATGGCTGAATTTTCTTTTAGCAAGAAATTGTTATTGCTTTCAATTAAACATCGGTTACGTACTATGTTAAATATTTTGATTATAATCAATGATCTTGTTTTTAATAATATCGAAATAGTAGTGTCACTGAAATGTTATAAACTATTGTAAAAGATTCTACATTTGCAAGTAGAGAAATGAGTTAACCTCTACACAGGTATAGGTAAAATTGTTTCATAAATTTTGTTTCAGGTACTTTTTACCCAGGAAAAATATTCTTGCAGGCTGCATATTATTCAGTTCACACATAGATGATAGATAGAGATGAATAGATATTTTTTGTAGAGATTGTGAATTACATCTTCGTATACAGGGAATAAACAATGAAACGGCTTCCATGCTGGACTGGGAGCAAAAGAAAAACATAGAAAGTACCAGCTGCTTCTCTTCCCGCGCATATTGTAAAAGTCAGTAGAAGGACAGAGGCTTTATTGGCGTTTTTGTAGGCGATAGTCTGACCCGCCGTCACTGTAATAGTCCCTATAGTAATTATATAATTATAGTAATTATTATAATACCTCCAAAGTCAAACGTGACATCAGATGTTCTTATAACCTCTGCTGTTCTGCCTACCTCATAAGGGATATAGGCGTGAAGTTATGTATGTAAATAATGAAATACTCACCCAATTTTAGACACGTTTTTCCATACAGAACTTTATTGGAATCTAGGATTTTTTTTTAAACCAAGAACACTATATTTTTCAAGCACAAGTCCCAAGACTATGCGAAATCAAAGCAAAGTACCTTGATATCGTAGATAGGGTATTTTGCTGAAAGAATACTTTATATTATTTTTAAATATTAGTAATTCTGCATTTAAATATTTCACGTGTATTGGTTTCAGCAGTCTCTTGTATCTTTTTAATTTGATTAAAATGCTAATTGCTCGTTTTTTCTTTACTTTAAAATACTATTATTATTAGATTTTGTCCATTCTTTCGATTAGGATATAAAAATAGGATTGGTTTTTATATTTTTAAGAAGAATTCTTCAAATGCAGAATTACTAATGTTTAAAAATCGAACAAAGGTTTCTTTCGGAAAAATACCCTATCTACGTTATTTAAGGTAGGTGAAGATCCTCTACACCGATTCTCGTTTGACTTAGAAAAAAAATTCATAGCCAACCTCTTAAAATTGCTGATGTTTATTACTAGAATTAACTACAGTAGAAACAGTAGAATTATGTTTAGTATCGTAGTCAACGGCAGGCTCAAAGTATGGAATTAGTTCACTACTAGAAGCCTAAGTTTAATCTTTTGTCCTGCCTGACCACTGGTATTTGTCAGCGTCAAATGTACCTATAGATTTTTCGTGACTGGGTCGTGTGATACGTGTCTTCATCATCACCTTTCACCAGCTGACATAGAAAACAAACTGTCTTAAGTTGAAAATGTTCCAGGCGTGATGTAGTATGTATGATGTTATACTTATACTTTGTATTACTTATAATATTCTACATTTTACTCAATAAACTCAGTGTATTCTCAGACTTCGTTGGTTTCACTTGTCTCTCCAAACACCCGAGCTTACATGGCGACCCTGCCTATCACAAAGTCGGACCGTACGTATACACCTAAAAGTTTCATATATCTTGCAGTTTAGCAGTTTCCAATATCTTGGTGCACGGAAAATTACAGAGCACTCATAGAGCAAATTAGTTGTCGATCTTTAACGAATACAAAAAAAGTTCAAAATCTAAAGAAGAGGTCATCATCGTCCAAACTGCCGGGACAGGCTCTAACACGGCCAAAACAGAACAATTACACGAGAGTACAAATACGACCCTAATTATAATTTGCACAAAAAACAGATACATCGGCAGATCAATGAATTGACTTTGAAAAGATACTCAGGTATCCTGCGGAGGCAGCAGGCTAGCATAGGTGACGAGATGCAGACATCGTTTAGCAATGATTGCTACATTTTATAATGTTAACGTTGGATATTCAGACGGTGTTCCAATGAGTATACTTTTTCGCACAAACACGTTTCACCAATAAAACAACAATTATATCTCCAGAACAGTTGAATCTACATAACAAGTTTTAGATAAAAATAACATAAGCCAACCTCCTTTTAATCCTATGTTCATGTTCGAATTGGATCTTCATTTTCGACTTACAGAGGTGTTTCATCCTTGTGCAATCATGTGAATAAAAAAACAGCACAATGAACGCTGCTCTAGCTACCTAGTAAGAGAGTTAAAAAAACAGCTATCCATTCGTTCATACAGACCTTCACGTAAAACCTCAAAATGTATCATTTAATCTAAGTAAATCTTTGATATACTTAATACCATAGCTTATATCTTCATGGACGGCGGAAAAAGCATTGTCTTTTATTTCAGAGCTCCTGGGATGAAAATCCAGCTGAGGTTGGTATTGTGATCAATGCAGATATTAGCTGTCACCTCATTGATGTTTGTAGGCTTGTTGATTTAAGTTTAATTATTAAGTTGCTTCAATATGCTTTTGTATGCGGACGAAGGGTCCACTCCACATGTTCTTTACTCTTTTAATTAGGTACTCTTAGAAAATAAGGAAACGTGGAGCTAGACTGATCTGATGCCAGCAGCAGCAAGGTTGTCAGCAACTCCTTCTTACCCGGGAACACAAAATACCTATTCAGAATATAGGCATAGTATTCGGGAACATTGGAAATTTCATAATTGAATAAATTTTGTGATTTATAGTTTTGTATGGAGGAATTACCTCTACATTTAAGGACCTTCTAGTTGTAGCTTAAATGAAATCTAAATTACGTAAATTTATTCAGGAAGCAAGAGTTGCCTATAGTACATGCTTCAGTATTTGTATATTTTTCAGTAAACGAATATTAAATAATTTAATTACTATTAATTATTATTTCATTTTGCATGGTGGTGGTGGTCAACTATTACTAAAAGATATGCAACTTTGCTATTAGCATAAAGTAGTTCAAAATAAAAATGGAAATAAATCGTAGCATTTGGTTTGCAGACCTACCTCTATAGCTCCAATTGGAAATTAAGTCAATAATAAACATTAAAATCCGATTTGATTTAGACGATTTGTCTCATCATCAGCACTGGGGACCAACGGCTGAAGGTGCTCCCAGAAGCCCTAAGTTTTTGTACTAAATAATACTTATACGGCGGTCCATCGTTGTACCCACATACTTATATGCAAGCAGCCCCTACGCCACGGCGAAGTTTATTTCTCTAGTATCTCAGTGAAATTGTGAGAATGTAATATGGAAAAATAATTATTCTAAATAGTATTTTCATAATGAGCTTCTCACCATACTTAAAAAAAGACTCCGACAAACGAAAATTGGTTATGTCCTTGATCCTGCTTTTGATTATACTTAAGTGAACATTTTCACAACAGGGTACAATACTGAATAGTTCCGAATGAGCCTAGAGCTCATTGAAGGTTTTCAGATGCCAGTTATTTTGGAGGTAAAAATAGTATTCTTACTTTAAATCTAGCTATCATAGCCTACCCCATGTGAGCGTAATCCAACAAGAAAAAATCTTTCAGCTTGTTTCCCTCGGCCCAGCGACGGCCGACGGGTTAAATCTGACGTCGATGACGCGTTGACAATTGAAAACTGCAGAGCATGATGTATCTATGTGTAGTATATAAAGTGGAGCCGGCGCAGGCAGAGGCATCAGCACTGCGGATCAAATTTCAACGTTTAACCAACTGTGCCAGTTCTAAAACATGAAGGGATCCGTTGTATCAGCAGTCTTCACCATTTTAGCAGCAAATGGTAAGTACTTTATCATAAATATTTAAAGTTCAATTTAAATTGACTTTTAATTCGTGATAGAACAATTAAATTTTAATATTTCTTAGATAATCTAATTAAATCAAAGATGAAGTAAGATTTATCAGTTTTCCGAATAAAGATATAATTTCATCTGATAACTGTAAAAATACGTAAAATTTCGACATTTTGATACTTAGATATTGCTCATTTAAATAATTGTGTTGTACTAAACTTGTCGGCAAACTTATTTTTTAACTATTTTACATTTCAAAGTGCCATGTTAAATTTAAAGTAAAAAAAGGTAAAAGTTTAATATTTTATCCGTGCCATTTCCATAAGTCAATAAATAAAATAATCGATCTATATCCAATAGTTCATAAAAAAGGAGTCAGAAAATAATTGCAGAATGCTACACAGTATCCCACAAACATATTGCATCTTCGTTGCAAAAAATCGTCCTAGCCCTGTTAAAGTTTTGCTCATGATAAAGTACCTAATTGTACATGCGTTAACAGTTAACTTGTTCGCAACGTGCTAACATAAGTAGTTAAGAAAAGAGGGAAAAGAAAAAATCCGGATAGGACACTGGGAAACTAAACCCTACATAGTAAAAATATTTTTAATATCGAAACCCTTCTACAAAGCAGCAGCGTATTCCGAATTATATCACCACTCAAGCGCTGATGAGTTCTAATTTTTTATGAAGAGCCAGTTCATACCTAAACCCGTTTTCGATCATCTCCAGTTCTCCACTTACCATCAGGTAAGATTAAGGTTGAAATGCTTAGTCGCTTATTAAAGCAAAAAGGCAAAGAGTTCTTTCGAAAAATTCGCAAATCGAATTGAAAATTTATACATCAGATATCAATGAGTTCAATTAGACACGTTACACTGTCTAATTTTACATCAAATAAAGGGACTTCAAACTCCACAATGGCTTTCAAAAACTGATATTATCTAAAGCCTCTAAATTTGACACTGGAGATACAAAAAATTAGGGATTGAAATGTCGAATACGGCCCACTAATTATTGTTATGATATCGTTTATCCCTCAGTAGCATCGCAAACAGCAGTTCCTTCCTATCTCCGGTCATTTAATATCATGAGAACCAGCTGTCTTCCGGCTACTTTTTACCATCAAACTTAATAAACGAAAATACATAATTTTAACGTACATTTCCGTAAACAATAGTGCGATCCGTGAAGTGAATTTTGTAAACAGCCGCAATTTTTTTCAACACTGAAAGATGACACTCGAAATTTACCGCTTTTTATCACTGGAACTGTAGTAGAGCATAGTAAAAGCGCGTAAACGTAGTAATTAAAACGAAAATGTTTGCATGAAAAGTATCCTGTGCTAAAGCTACGAAATAAACAAAATAGCCAACGCGTTATTTATTTTTATATACAATCTCTAGAGTTAAGCAAACAAATGATGTCTACCTAAGTTTTTTCTATTGTCAAATTAATTTAAAAGCCTTATAGGTGTATAGCTTTTCAAATAAAGATTAAAAAAAAAACAAAATGTAGCGATAATTCAGCTACGGCTATAGGTATCATATCCGGACATAGTCCATAATTTTGTTGTGTTTAAGGAATTGATAATGGATAATGAAATGAAGGATTAAATTAAGAATTCATAAAAATTCAAGACATTCTGAAAAAATAAAATAATAAACCTTATTGTATCATTATATTCACCGTATTATAAAGAAAAGTAAAACAATGCAGATTTTACCGAACTCGTATGTAGGTAGAATGCTACGAACAATCTTAGAATTTGTCATGAATTTAAATCATGTTACTATAACAATTTCTAGAGAATGCATTTGTTAATATTTCATATGGGCTACTGTTTGTTTTGTATTTATCCTAAAAACAATATTATTAATATTTATAATATTAACGTTTGATTAACGAATTTCAAAGGCGTGACAAAGTTGAATTAAAAATTCTTGCGATTATACTTACTTAATTAAAGTTTTAATCAGGAGATATATATATTATATATTAAGCATTTAGGTATAAAATACTTTATTTATTAAATTCAAAATCACAAACAAACTATAAATTATAATATGTTTTGTTTCGCGATGTAGAGCCAGGTTTACACATGGCTTAGCCGAGCGTCTTCACTAAAGTTGAATACTATTATTAATATCAGTAATTACCTCATATTGTATGATATAATATGAATATTAAGTCAGCTAAGTATTTATTATCAACATAGCATCAAGGATTTATGAGAACTCATGCATGTTAGATGACGCGAACGAAAGGAATCAAGTCAATGGGGTTACCTACACTTTATTCCAGAAAGTATCCACGTTTGGCCAAAGCCTAAATTAGGACAAAACAACTTCCTTGATCCAATAATTGGAAAAATAAAATATCACTTAAGGTAGGTAATGAAAACAGTGCGTTTCGATGAAAGGTATAAATGTAGTCAGCGACGGATGCCACTATAAGTTCAGAAGCTAGTAGATTTCGAGGACCTACAACTTTGTTTTATTAATAGGTACGTATTTAGCTACCAATCTCCTAACAATCATTTCAATATGGTTAAAAGATTCTTTAAAAGTAGTTTCAGCAGTAGATTTCTTATGACTTGACCTTTATGGTAACTGAACATAACACAAAATGTTGATACAGATGTAAAATGCACTATACATAAATTACGATGTCAATTACAGGGATGCCAATATCTAGTGCTTAGTTTGAAAAAGACACTGAAATCATTACATACAATCTAAAAACTCTACTGGCATCTGTCTGAATCTTGCTAGCTAGCGAATTCCTATCTCGTATCCAAATAACTTTTTCGACTCCTAGTTAACGTCAGTCAAACCGATCGTAAAAAAGGAATGCTTAAATAAGTTCTTGATGGGTAATTGAATACAATCAAAATCTTGACAATTTATGATCAAGCTTTTGCATTTCATTAAAAACTTTGTCACGTAGGCAACTAACTTCGAATCGTAAAATTAGAGAACTTTATTAGTTTGAAAAGTGAGTGGCATGGGAATATTTATATTTACTCGATAATATTTTCATTGAATCTGAATGTTTACTGTAACATCTCGTTTGTTTTGAATGAAACGAAATGCTGTTCTTTTGTTTTGCTAAACGGTTCATTATTTTAAAACAATTCTTCTTTCCCACTTTCCTTTGACTCACGTCAGAGCGTCCGCGTCGGCATCATAACAAGTATAGATTCCAAAATAAAATACAATTATTGTTTACTTATTATCACTACATTATTTATATTTAGTAATTGAAATATAAAATTTTGTAAAGCGCATCTGATTGGACCCTTCTATTGAGCATCTTGATTTAACTTCTTAACAACGATTGTCTAAATGCTTTTGACTTCACCCAGGACCTAGGATGTTTAAGTCGTGTCTACAAAAGGTAAGTGTACCTGTAATAAAAAGTTAACTAAAATCTTAACGAAGAATGACACACCAAAACCTTACAAATCAGTCCTTTAATTGGAGATCATACTTAAACACACATTGACTTTTTGAGTTTATCCCGCTCACAAGTCGGACTTTGTATTACATTAGGTACCTATTGGATAAAATAAAACATTGGCTTCTTTACAGTACAATTTGTCATGGGCTGGGGATACCGAGCGTCAGACCAACGGCGCTGGGCGGTGCTGCACCCGGCGTGCGGCGGTCGCCAGCAGTCCCCCATCGCCATCGCAGCCAGGCAAGCCATCCCCATATCCATCCCCGCGATGGAGCTCATCGGATACCAGAACCCACTCCCGGGGCCTCTCACCATAACCAATAATGGACATTCAGGTATCTACCAGATAATCTACGAAGCACTGATTAACTTTGAAAGCATAAATTTTATCTCTTTGGTGGTAAGTGATTTGACCAAAGAGCTTCCAAGCTCTAGAAAGTGAGCTTAGGAATGGTATGACATTAAATTGAACCGTAACATTACTGCACCAACAGACTTTATATAAATTATTGTCACTCACTAGGTGGACTTAAAAGTTTTTACAACCATGAGGGAAGGTTGAACACACTTTGAAAAAAAATACACGATGTAGCTTTACTTTCCTATCAAGTAAATTTTGAGGCTGACAATACATTAGTTTTACGGAACAAAGCGATAAGCTACCTGCATTATGCACAATATTTTTTTAAATTCTCACTTGATGAAGTACATGCAAATATCAGTCACACGTGTAAATATATCTATTATTGCAGTATTTGGATGCTTATCATTTCAAAACGTGATCAAAGTTGATCTAAAGTTGATAGGACGTAATACGATAGTTTTGAAATCACCTGCTCACGAGTCACCGACCTCAATTGCCGATTATTTTTCAGTGGCTCTGACGATACCTAAATACAGCTCAGAAGAAGAAAAGAAAGGCTTCCGTTTGCCATACATCTTCGGCGGACCGCTCGACAATGAGTATGAAATTGAAGGACTCCACTTCCACTGGGGAGACAAGAACAACCGTGGTTCAGAGCACACTCTTAATGACATGCGTCTTCCCTTGGAAATGCACATCATTCACAGGAACAAGAAGTACAGGTCTCTCGCTGAGGCTCTGCAGCACCCTGATGGTCTGTGCGTCCTTGGATTTTTCTACCAGGTACGACTTAACATTTAAATAAATTAAAAAATAAACTTCGAGTAATAAATCTTAATTATATGTCATGATTACTCCAACCGATGTGCAACATACCTACACTTCTTGGTGTTTGAGAAACTTCAATAATCTCGAAGCTAAAATATCCCATTTATCCCCCAGGTTGTGGAATTCGACGCCAAGCTGCTTACTCCCCTCGTCAAGAATCTGACCGCCATTGAGAACTACAACAGCAGTATGCAGCTCCCTCACACCTTCTCCCTGTCATCTATCCTCTCTGGCTTAGACACTGAGCGATTCTACACTTACAAGGGATCTTTGACCACTCCTCCTTGCGCAGAAGCCGTCACATGGATCATCTTCTCTGATTACCTCCCAATTTCAGTTTTCCAGGCAAGTACATAAATTACATCATCAATCCGCAAAAATGCGTACAAATATGCGAGGATAATGCTTTAATATCTACAAAAAGTGGGTGGAATACGTACAAGGAGACTGCCGAGCATCCTCTGGTGTGAAGAGGATGGAGAAGCTACTGTTATTTAAAAAACGATACAAAGCGCAATCTATACTTACAATTAGTTACGAATAGGATCGATACCTTGGATTACGGTACAGCAGGGGATCATTGCATCAATCCTTCGTGTAACCACTAAAAACTTGTGCACCGCGTGTTATTTGATGAAGCCGTGATTGTTCTTTCTTGTACGAATCGATTTGAAATGCTAAATGGATTTTTTTATCCCCACAGATGGACAACTTCCGCGGCCTCCTCTCCAACCTTAACCTGCCACTAGTTGACAACTTCAGACAGCTCCAGCCTCTCTTCGGTCGCCGTATCTTCGTCCGCATCACGTCGAAGAATCCCAAGTTCAAGAAGACCAAGCTTCACTACTCCAAGTGGGACTGGGTCGGACACAAGAAGGCAGAAAATGACGTCAACGAATTCGATGACTAATCAATAACAAAACCCTGATGCTTACCTCCTCTAGCTCGATGCCAAATACCGTCACTTAGATCCTATACGTGTATGTATAGTTGTGTAAATGAAATAAGTGATTTTTTTAAGAAAATATATGACTGTAAGAAATGAAAATAAAACAAATTGTTCTAAATATATGTGATTTTATTTCATTAGATTAAGTATATTACATAAATACAGAATTAGTTCTTTGATATAGCTTTATCTTCATACATTAGAAGTTGTCTGGATTAAATGAAGACTGAAAAGAAAAAAAAGAAGGTAGAGCAGTTGCATACATAGTTTCACGGCCACTCTCGACACTCCGACTATCTTCCGTTGTTTTATAATCTTAATGGATTGGATAGTGACTAGGTACCTACATAATGTGTAGTGAATGAAAAAAAGTGTCGTAAAAGGTACCTACCTAAGTAGTTATCAAACAGTTAAACTAATTAGCTATTTGGTGACAGGACCTATTCAGGATTTGGCAGGCTAGGGTCCTCCGTTTGTACAAAACATAAACAAACATATTTTCTAAAATTAAGAAAAATTTTGAAGTTTTACTTTTTTGACAAATCTTGGCTAATTTACTCTTCCTTTATAAAAAAAAACTAGATCTCTAATTATCATAGTTATCAAGATCTCCATGGCCGGGCCATTCTAAGCATTTCGATAGCACGGCTAACTTTAAACTCGTATAACTTTATCTACTATTTTTGCTTAGACAATTTTTTTGTTTACAAAAAACTGAATTTTATCACAATATGTACTATAATTAGTAGAGGTAAACTCGGAAAACGTTTCCTAAAAACAAAAAATAGCAAAAGCGACGTTCTTAGCCTTATGGCATTGGAGTCAGTAAAAACGAAGGAGAATGGAAATAGCTCGTCCATTTTACATGCTATTGGTTCGTAGACGTGGGTATTTGACAATGAGGGGATGTTAATTCGATCAAACATTACTTATGCTAAAGATGTGAACAAAATTTCATCATTATTAAAGTTTGTAGCGGCTGAGTATTGTTGGTGTAGGGCTGGCTGACTAGAGGTGTACAAATTTCGGCGTAGGTATCCGAATACGTCTCTTAGCAATCCATATCACTAATTATCGAATAGTCAACACGCTACGATATTGAGTTGCCGTGTTTTGGCAGCTGCTGGTCTCCCTAGAGTAATATTTTTCTATGCTATTGATCTTAGGTAGAGCTACGTACCTATTCATGGTTCAACGTAGACTAACAAACAACCAATAAGCTACGGTGTACCTATACTATGCGATTCAAATGAGAATAGGAACGTAAATGACCTCTATCTGTCAAATGTCAAAAAAAATTTTCAGTAAAAAAAATAACTCTTTATTTTACTTATTTTGTTAATCAGAGTATTATAGCGAATAGATTTTTTTTTTTATTATTATTTAATTACTTTTCAACCGACTTCCAAAAAAAGAGGAGGTTCTCAATTCCTGTGTATGTTTTTTTATGTGTCTTTGTTACACATATTTCAGACAATTATGAATCGATTTTAAAAATTCTTGATTCATATGATAGAGGATACTTCATAGTTGGTCCCGTATAAATTTCATCGAAATCGGTTGGGTACTTCATTGAAAATTTCAAACTTTTGAAACAATATGTATGATTTCGGAGAATGTTTATGTGGATGACGTTATTAGTCGGCCAAAGTGTTGACGTGAAGTCGGTTTTTTATTATTATTAAACTTTAGTTACACGCGACGGTAAAGAGGATGCATGGTGAAAAAGCGCGGAAACCATGCCAACATTATACGACGACGATTACCTGCAGATAATGAATTTTTATCATTAAGTGGAATCGAAGAAATTGAAAACGAGGAATATTCTTTTATCTAAATTTAAATAAATTCTAAATTAAATAATATTGTTTTGCTGACTCTACCTAACCTGTTCGAATTGACAGCTATGACGTCACAATATGGCGCTAAGCCAGTCCTATTCTCATTTGAAACGCATTGTACTTACCTTTTTCAAGTTTTTTGTTTATTTTATACTATAACTGTGACTAAGACAGCGTTTGGCCTCAAGTTCCACTGATGGTAAGTGACAAGTGTAGATCGAAGATGACAACACACGGGTTAAGGAAGTACCTGCGGGGCTAGCATGCTACCGTCCACAACGATAGATCGGGCCTTTTATCAATATTTTCTTCGAATATGGTACCTATTTAGTGTATGTAATTTATTAAGATTATGACATATTTGGTTCTGTGGTCTTAATCATGGTATCAAATCTAGTAATTCTATTATGGTGCGCATATTAGCTTACATAATACTTAGGATAAAATAACCAAATAATATTTATCTTGTCGATTCGACTATTTATTACTTAACACGAAGGCCGCCCGCCATGCGAACCCTAATGGATTCCTTACAGCCTACCACCAAGCAAGGTTTATTATGAAAAAAGACTTTAGTTTACACGCATACGCTCGTACACGCATACGCTCTGTAATGGTGCATACAGATTGCTGTAATGTAACATTCTGCGCACCACACGTACAAATACGCAACGCGCGCAGAATGTTACATTACTAGCAATCTGTACGCACCATTATAAACCTATTTTACTTCTATGTAATGCTTAGCAAGCAACCCTTTTATTGTACACACATCTTTACGTAATAATGCTAATCTAGTTTTCTAGAGTCATCCTCATACCTTTGTAATTAATAATTGTCAGTAGCAGTTTGTCCATTAAACCTGTAACATCTTGGTGAAATTAAATTATAATCAGCAGGAAATAAAAGTTTTTTAAAAAAAAAAGGACACACCGGCTGGCGTCCTAAGAGCTCGTTAACTAAAGTTTATTATTTTTCCCATTCCCGTGGGAATTTCGGAATTTCCTCCCATAATACAATCAAACACTCATTGATGAATCTTTATACAAAATTTCAAAGCCACTCTCGGAATAAGATTTTTTCAAACAAACTAAAAAGTCCTATATTTCCCGTTCCCGTGGGAATTTCGGAAATTCCTTCCATTATGCAATCAGACACCCACTGAAGAATCTTTAAGTATACCAAGTTTCACATGCGTGCACTCTGGGAATAAGATTTTTCACACCAACTAAAAAGTCATATATTTCTCGTTCCCGTGGAAACGACGGGAATTCCTTCCTTAGTGCACCCTTACACTCTTAAACGAATGTATGTACCAAATTTCAGCCCTCTACGCCCAGTAGTTATGCAATAGGGTAAAATGGGGTAATACCGGTCACTTAAGGCAAAATGATCATACATCCAACAGTAATCAACATTTACTTATGCACCAAAATGATTTGAAACACAAATCTAAATAATTCTTTTCAAATAGCAATTATCTTGACAGCACTAGTTTAATTATTTTTGGTACAAATAAAAAAATAAAAAAATAGGCCTCCCCCAATGCTAAAAAAAGGCCTCCCTCCCTTCTTCTTGTTTACTTCTTTATTTTGTTCTGTTCCTTTTGGAATATTTTTTTTGGAAAGTTGTACTAATATAGTTGTTGCAGAAACAATGCAAGAATCTGAAAAAATCGAGCTGATTCGGCGTTAGTATTGACCGGCTATAGTCTCTATCATTTGACCGGTATAACCCAACATCGTATTTTTCTCAATAATATTTTTTAACAAAAAAATTCCTTATTTTTTTCTTAAAAACTATATTCTCTTATGATAATGAATATGCAAGCTACATATTTAAATGACCCAAAATACAGTAAAAATATCAACTCACCTCTTAATTACGAAAATCGAAAAATTATAACGATTTAGTGAGAAAAAAATTTACGTACTACGTTTTTTCTTGATGCGCGATGGAAACTCAGCGGCGGCGGTCAACGCCGGCTTGCTAGGAGTGGCTAGCGCTTCATATGCCTATGTGCGCGCGCAAATATCTACTTGATTTTATGAGTTAGAGTACTGACCGGTATTACCCCATTTTACCCTACGTTGTCTGTCAGTCAGTCAGTAACGGGAACAGTTATATACAGGGTGATTGGTTATTAGTGGCGGAGCCGTTAAGGAGTGATAGTATAAACTAATTCCAGTCGAAATTACTTTAGGACCTACTGTCCTAAAGTAAATCCTTTCCAAGATATAGGTACCTACTTAAAGATTTTTACAAAAAAATCCTACTCAAAGTCTTGAAACATTAATAAATCTTAAAGATCGGTTTTTGTCATAATTTTTTTTTTGTTCGGGTACAAAGATAATTTAAATAAATAATATTAATAGTCAAATATCTATTGCGAAAATCGAAAAAAAGTTACCGCGACCGCCTCTACCTCGATTTATTAAAAAAATCACCTACAATTATTCCGTAGATACATAATAATTTAAAAATATCTACGTTTTATTACCTTTCGAATGAGGTATTAAAATCTAAAATCGGTAATGGTTGCAATATTAATGAAATAATGAAGTGTGTAGGTGGAACTGGGTCATCCTTACAAAACTCACATTAATGGAGCATTTAATTTGGCAACACTTTCTATGATCACTACTTAGGAGGAAGCTGAGGGCAAAAGAGATCATCTCAACCCTCAGCCTGGACAAGTCGCTTTTTATGAAATCCTATTAGGATGCCTCTCCACTGACGATGAGCTGGGGGAGTGCAGCGGAAAGAAGAGCAGTGAAAAGAAGCAAGTGTTGAAATGAAACGGTATACTAATGTATAAATATAATAGTAGACTCCAGAAGATCACCAATGTTTTTTTCTATCTTTTCTTATAATAAACTTCCAAAATATTTAAGATTAACCCTTCGATAGACTTAAGGATAAGTGTTATGTGAAAAGGTTTACTATAAGATATCCGGATGCAAGAAGATGGGATTCCCTGGCTGTAAATTGTTATTGTGTATTTTTGAAAGATGATTACTGTTGCGTTTCTTGCCACTTCTTCTAACAGATCGACTTTCAGAAGTGGTGTTAGATTCAGTTCCTTCAATTTGTAAATTGCTTGTCTTATTTCAAATGTATTTAAAAACTTACGTAATAATAGTATATTATGTAAAAAGTGAGCTAAGTTGCTAATTACAGTCGAGGCTGTGATTTGAGCCCGAGCCGCAGGCGAGGGCTTAATAATGAGACGAGACTGTAATTAGCAACGCTCACGAGTTACATACGACGTTTTTCAACACACTTGTGAGTAAAAGACGGACATACGTGGTCATAAAATTTATTTGAAGCAGCTGTTAGCTGCTGCGCGTCAGTAGCCCTGTCCCATTACACGTACACACGCTATTGTTGCTTGGAGGCGCTGCTGTGCGGACCGCTGCTGCTGCACGCGCGCCGCCTGGACGCGCGCGCTCATATATTTAATGTATAACCCGGATCAATAAAATATGCTCTGTTTACTCGCATGTAATTTGCACTAAGGTACAATTCAACTTTGTAGGATTCGTTATATTATGCACTAGGGTATAATATATTATGCACGCGTGACTTATAGCCCAGTTTATAATTCTAAATTCAATAGAATAAGGCTCACTTTACGAGCAAGTGTGTTGAAAAGAATGTTTTGACTTTGTACTTTGGAGTGGAACACCTGCCGTTATATTCCGCTCAGTACTACAGCTTCATTTGCCTCCGTTCTGGCGGGTCGTATATTTTTAATTTGGAAGCCCGCAGGACAGGAGATTTCAAGCACGTTTGTAAATGGCCGATACACAGCCCGCTCTGCTCCACTGCCCTCGGCTCCGCGTCAATGAAAACGCACCCTTATCCGACAAATAGAAAGAAGTGCAAGTACAATGAGACAAGATTTTTGATGGTTTGATTCGTCAACCAACTCACACAAACAACAATCCCCTACAACTTAAAGATAAACTTAAAACAATGTACTTGTGAAGTTCAGAAACTTTTGTTTCATAAATCAGAAGATAATATGTTACCTTGTATAGTGAAAATAAAGGTATATACCTACTTTTAACATTAAAAAAAGATTAAGAATCAATTTAAATAATCCTACCTGAAATCAAATATAACTTAAGTGTTTTGAGTGGCTTTAAAGTCGAAGACATCATAATGAAGTAAAATTATTAAAATATGACATACTTTTTAAATACACACACAAACCAAAAAAACTCACACTTCACACATCACTATAAAAATTTTGGATCCTAAATCCAGTGTTTTTATTTGCTGACACTTTAATGCAGTTCTTGGGTTAAAGCAGATGTCACCAAACACTTCATGATGAAGATATTGAACTATTATGCAAAACTCACTCATAAACTCATCACTTGTTAGTTATTAACAATCTGGACAAGCTCACACTGTGTCCATTAGTTTAAAAAAAGAAAACAGCTTATAATTATTATTAGTAAATTTATTTTTCGTACAACTGAACTTTTCTATGCTATGTTCAATATTTAATACTCTGAATATTCATGTATTACATTCTAATTTAACATTTATTAATAAATAAGTGGTAGGGTATTTCGCATAAAAAATTGGTATGGGATGCTTTATGAACTGTTTGTAATTGCACCAAAAAATGCATTCAATTTTTCATGCAACTTTAAATTATGGAAATAACTTAAAGTTTTGATATCAAACTTCGAGGTTTTTAGGCACAAAGCAGGTAAGATGTTTGTTGTCATAAACTAAATAATTTAACAATAAAAATAGGAGCAGAACTTCATTTCAAACACAGTTTTTAGTTCTACTAATACTAATTTTGTGAGCTCCTAGATTTTTTTCCATATATTTTGAAATATTATTTTACTTTTTATACCACTCTCTCAATAATATAAATATTTGTTAATAATCATGTCTGGATAGGTTTATTTACATGGGGTTGTCACTGCAGAAACAAATGACATGCAATTTATAACATCATTTAGTGTACCAGATCGTCCGGGTTAAACATGCCCTGAAAATAAAAATAGAATTTGATTAGAAATTATTACATGCTTTATGCTAATATTCAAATGATTTCTGACTGTCTAAGGTATCTGCACAATAGATATGTACCTAACTTTTTTGTAATTATATTAAGATTTACACCTTTGGAACTTGACCCTTTAAAAGATTTCTTGATAAATTATGCCTTTTAACTTTCCCCAGAACTGCACAATTAACAAATTTATATTAACCCAATTATGGCGACCAATCATTAAAAAGATCCTAATATTTTTTTAAATAAATTCATACTATATGCATCAAGGTTATAAAATCAAAAAAATATGTTGATATAAGACAAAAAATAATTTCAGTAACAACTGGTTTAATGTGTTCTGTATTATGAGTCATGTGATTTATTTCATTTTATGATAGTTGTACTTTGTTTTGCCTTAAAACTTTAGACTTTCATTAATGAAATATCCTTTTCAAGATATCCTCAAAAAATACTGTAGGACTAAAAGTAATAGAATTTAATATTTACAAACTAATATAACCTAATAATAAGAGATTGCTTCTATGCTGGACTGGGAGGGAAAGAAAAACATAGAATGTGCCAGCTGCTTCTTTTCCCGGGCATACTGTAAAAGTCAGTTAAGGGACCGAGGTGTTATGGGAGGCTTTTTTGTGGGCGATAGGCTGACCCCCTGCCACTGCAATAGTCTCTCTCCACTATTATAATGCCTCCAAATTTGTCAAACATGACATCAGATGGTTTTATTACCTCTGGTGTTCTGCCTACCCCATACGGGATACAGGCGTGAAGTTATGTATGTATGTAATAAGTGATAACTAAACAAAACCTCTTAAGAGGCAGATACAACACTAGTTTTTAGTTTCTAGGCAACAAATAATTAAAAGATAATAAACACTTATTATACCTTATATTTTGTTATTGGTAATAAAATAAATAAATAAATACCTTAGCACGACGAAGTATGGAATCTTTGGAAGCATCATAGGGGTGGTCCTTAGATGGAATTTCCAGTACAGCTGGTACTGGGGCTGTGTGAGCGTCAATAATGTGTCTGATCATCTCAGCAACATTTTGGTTGATGAGAATGATGTCGATGTCATCCCTCTTCACAAAGCGCTTGAAGCAATCTTCAATTTCACTTACTGGAGTGTCTGTAATAATTAAAGGATATTGGATCGTAGTAAAATTTATCCATCTACTTAATTTGGCAAGTTGGGAGTTTAGAGACAGTAAAATTAAGTCCGTAACTCACTTTTGTCGACCACCATAAAGTTAGGATGTCTGTTTTTATTGATCTCACCGATTCCTCCCAAAAGGAATCCAACACAGGTATCCTGTAAAAATATCAACATCGAAATAAGTCTAGCTAGCACAAAGAAATCAAAATAGATAGGTTTTGAGATGTTTTTGATATAGGTAATACAAAATTAATAATTTACCTCATCGCCGATGACGCTGATTAGTTTTCCTTTTTGTGCAGCTAACAAAGCCATTTTAAGGACTTTTATTTAATTTGGTGTATGATTTGTATTGAAATTTTTTGGTCGTCACCTGACTTGGTATTTTGCGGAATGTTGTAGCGATGGGTGTTGAATGAACGGACCGGTTCATTCAACCAGTCGACGTTGCGTAGACGGTTCGACTGTTCACGTACTTTAGATGGACCAGTTTAAATCACTGAACTGATCGCATCCAAATGTCAACCATAACTCTTGTTCATAGAGTAGAAATTAGTTTGTATGAACCATAAACTTAATGTACGTACGTTCATTTGTTTGTAGTTCATACAAACTAATTTCAACTCTATAATTAAAGGCAATGGTTTGACATTCGGATGCGTGCGAGTAGTTCAGTGGTATAGGCTGGTCACTGCACGGTGACGCGCTCGTTGCAATAGATAGGTATTTTAAATTTTATTTTATTTCGCGTGTCATTTTATCACGTCTTATTTACTGAATTAACGGCAGTAAATAGCTATATGTATTATCTAATATATAGGGTCGCCACATAATAGTCAATTATATTTTTATAGCAGATTCAGAATGAGGAGTGGGTCTGAATTTCGAAAAAAAAAAATTTTTTTTCAACATTTTTCATAAATTAAAATTTCATAATACTTCTAAGTGCATAAAATTTTTGTTTAATCTCTAATTTACGACTACATAGCAAGATGAGAAAACGTTTCCATCTATTTCTATTAAACAATAAAATATTAGTTACATTACCAAACAATACCTATACGTTCTTGCGCGGCACAAGCAAACGAGCCGAAAGTCAAATTCGAGCCGCCGCCGCGCCGCCGCGCCCGCGCCTACTATGTTTGATTGAAAGCACGCCACGCCCGGGCCCCCGCTCGTCAGTCTGTCCAGAGATTCGCGCGCGCGAACACTAAATCGATAACTAACAAAAATGTCGAATTACGCGATTATGGCACGTTTAATCCACAGTCACAGACGCCGGCAGACCTCGATTTCTGGTTCACTTGAAGAAGACGTGCTGGAATGTTTTGACCAGCATTCGATAGGCAGCACAAACGATGCGGCTCAGGTTTTCGAAGTCAGCAGCTCGTGGGTGCGGCGCTTGCTGCGACGAGAGGGCTCAAGTCTTACCACTTTACGAAAGTGCAAGAACTGAAGCAACTACCTATGCTCCGCGTGTGTAGTCTATGGTTGGTTGCTGAAGCACATTCTATGGACTGACGAGTCCAACTATCGCTGTTATCAAAAGTGATAAGGATACTTTATGGATAGTCAAAATTAATAAGCTAAACATGACAGGTTTTGTGTTCAGTATATGGGCTAATGGGACTCCATGTACAGCAGTTATTGTGAATGTGATAAGTTATCAGTGACTAATACCTAGCACGGTATTTAACATCAGCGACAGGACGCAAGGTAAAAATGTAAGTTATTTTTGTATGTTATATCTACACTGTACATAGTTATAAATAAGGTTATTCCAGTGACTAAACACGTCATTCTAACATTAAATTATTGTAAAATCAATTTATTTGTTTTAACAAAGACTTCAAGCACGAATGCTTTATTTTAAGTTCATTTTTAATTTAATGAAGATCAAAACTAAAACAGTATTTAGATACAATTAGTTTAACGTGAAATTGATAGTCAAAAACCTGTAACAGAAGTGTGATGGGACATTAGAATCACCTTTTATCCTGATTTATGACGTAATTACAGCTGATTCCGCGCTAATTAGGTAACTAGGTCACGCAAACACACGGGCGCGCGTCAACGACCTTCGCTCGGATGCGTAGGTATCTACTATTCGCTTAAGATTATTGTTTTGGTGAAGTGATTTTCTTAAAAGAAATAGACGGAAATATTTTTATTTTTTGCTATGTACCTAGTCATTAAGTGTAGATTAAACTTAAATTTTATTCATTAAAAATAATTTTAAAATTTTAATTTATGAAAAATATAAAAAAGAAATTAACTTCATAATTTAAACCAACACATCATTGTTAACCCAATTTTAAAATATCACAGACTATTATAAATTGACCCTGTATATGTCTTAAATAATCAATAAAATCATATTTCATTACCAACTTTTTATAAATTGCTTTTTAATTTAGAGTTACCGTGTTTTTAAAAAAGTTCAAAAAATTAAGTTATAGAAAGAAAGTTGTAATAACAAAAACTTGAATTTCTAAAAGAAAAACATGCATTCTGATTTCTGCACAAGAGAAATTCGCGGAAATCTAGTGTCAAATATATACGTTTAAAAAACATGGTTCCGTCTCGCAAACGTACACTGGTCCAAACAAACTAGACTGTCTAGCGTTTACAGTCTACACGGACTTAGTTGTGAACCAGTTCACGATTTGAACTGGTCATTCGACTAGTCGATGAACGAAGATGAACGGTTCAGTTCACGTTCACGGTAAATGCTTCGACGACCCATCGCTAGAATGTTGGCAGTCAGGCAGGGCGGAGGATGGTATCAAATCAATGTCAAAGTCATTCATTTTATTTTAAAATAAAAGATACTTGGCTCAAGGCTCTAATAACCAATCTATAAAAATGATAGTCTATTTAAGGCAAGGACGGCATCATCATCATCATCTCAGCCCGCGCTAGTCCACTGCTGGACGTAGGACATAAGGACTGCATACCGGTATGAATTTCTGTACATTTTTTTTCTGTATGACGTCATACCGTTAAATTAGTTGTATTTAAAAATAACAGTACAGGAATTCATACTGAAATAATTCTTCTAATCCTTTTTTATTATTGTAGTGTGATGCTTGATATACTTCATGATTCACATATTTCGACGAATAACTTTATAATTATCAAACGTACTAGCAAGTGTTGGTTTTTGACTATTTTAGTTAGTGGTTCATTAGTTCGTTACCATTGTAATGCAAAATTAGCAATCTTTCTTTCACATATGAAAAACAATATTTATCAAAATAATAATAAAAAACCACCAAAAAAAAAAAAACGGTGTCTGGATGTTTATATTTATATGTATTAATTAATATTCTAGGTTTCCCCCTAGTTCACGACCATAACACAAGCCATGCTTCTGGGGCCACATAGTTGGTGTGAATGTCTGGGGATTATATTTATTATTATTTTATATTATATTATAGTATTAAAGTTAATTTATTATGATAGCCTAAATAATTTGCGTGTCAACTGAACGTTAAGAATCTCTATCCAGAATATACTAAATGAGATTTACATTGAAAAATAAACAGTAAGTACATAGTTTGGCTTTGTTTTTATTTATGTAATTCCCTGGGAAAAATCTACTTTAGTTTAATCGAGAATTTTTATGGTTGTCAGATTTTGAAACTGTCCCTATGTTGTCCCTGGTTTTGAAACGTCACTTTTGACAATTTGACGTGCAAGCAGGCAGGCAGGCAGCCAGCAGGCAGAAGACTCAAAACAACTTGTTATTTGTTTGTCTGTAGTAAAGTGTACACATATAATGATTTGTTTCTAATTATTTGGATGAATTATACGGTCTGATCATGCTTAATATACAAAACTATGGCAGTAGTTCTGAAGAAGAGACAGATAATGCATCATCCTCCACCAATAATGAATATAGCAATGAAAAGTTATTATCTCATTTAAAACCTGTTGATCCAAAATTATCAGTTGTGAGCACCATGCAAATATGTGCAGCTCCATCAGTTTTACCTACTGTAAGAAGTTTTTTAAAGCCGTTATTTTTTTAGCAAAAAAGTTGGTCAATAAACACTTCATTGTTGATTGTAAATAAACTTAATTTTTTTTTAACTATTCAATTTCAGAATAATGACGACACAAGAGTATTATTACCATCCAACCAAGAGCTACTGCATAATCCCAAATATGAGGAACTTTATGCACCAACATTTGGTCCAGAGAATCCATTTCAGACACAACAAATGCGCGCTACCAAAAATATGCTCTCAGGTTATGTAGAGAAGGCACACATTAGTGAATTTCAGTTCGAAAATCAAAGGAGAACATTTACAAGTTATGGGTATGCTGTAGACCCCACTACAGATGATACCAATACAGGAAATGAATTAGTTTGTAAGTACAGAAGATTTGTTTATAGGTACTATTTATGAATTTTGGTACTTAATAACAAACATATCATATTTGAACAGTTATTTGTTGTAACCATTGAGGTTTTATTATGTTTGCTCCATTGCCTCTTCTGCTTCTACAATCTTCCAATATATATTTGTCCGACAATCGTCTGGCAGAAATTGCTTGCTGGTGATAAGACAGCCTATTGTGTAACAATTGTATATTGTCCCTTTAGAATCTCTTTTTTTTTCTATGGTATGCAATAGGGAATGCAATCTCGCGAGATAGAAACTTCTCGGCAATTACTTCTCGGCAATTTCGAGATCTCGCGAGATTTAAGAGTATCAATTTTTGCAAATAATTTCACTAATAAAATAGATATAGAACTCCCGAGACATTGAAAGAAAAAGAACCTAGATATTTTGAAATCAACATTTATTTTTACGAAGTCAAAAAAATTAACTAACAAAAATAATAGAATTTGAGTTGAGATCAATCAAATCAAAGGCTCATTTCGCCAAACTAAAAAGAGAAATAGAATATTAAGTGAAAACCAAATAAAAAAATCAAATTAGGAACATTAGCAACATCTCGCTATACAATTATTTACAAACTGTTTTGGAAGTAGCTTCTTAGAAAGCAAAACGTATTTAAGGTATCGTCACCTAACCTACACCTTATTTTGCAGGCTAGATAGCCAGCCGCTGAGAATGCCCTTTCAGATTCCACACTTGTTGGTACTATAGTTGTGAGGCAGTTATCAGCGAACTGCAAAAGTTCTCCTTTAGACCCCCTGGACTCGTATAGATTCATTTCCTTCTTCAACAATTGGTCCAGTGATTCAATCTCGCTAATCTCGCGAGATCTCGCCCATTTTTAGGCCGAGATTAATCTCGCAGAAAAGGGCCGAAATCTCGCGAGTTCGATATCTGCATTGATCGAGATTGCATTCCCTAGTATGCAATGAAGTGTAAATAAATATATTGACTAATCTAATCTGTATTGTGGCATCTGACTCTTTTGATACAATGCCAGCCTCAAAGTATTAGTCTTTTCATTTCTTAAACTGAATGATCTTTCATGTTTTCTGCCTTATGTGCAAGAGGTCCTTGGTCCAGGAGGTGAATATTGGTGTGATGAACACAGGTATTAGCCAACAAGTCACATAAGTTGGAGTTTTTAAATAAAGTAATGGTTTCTTAGATTAAAAGTTGTTAAGCAAAGAAACACATTCACATTCTTCAATTCGTTTACACATTCTTTTTGTTATTCTTGAATAAGCAGAGTTTAGTTTTGTTGCCTGTAGGTAGTACCCTAGTTAATTTTTGATAACATTTATTTTATTTTATTAAGAAAACCAACAGTGTGACATATAGTTTGACAAATTGTAAGAATTAAAAGTAAAGCCAATACCAGGTTTCCCTACAAAACTACATAACAAAGTAAATTCCATCCTTCTTAGTTATCATAAATTAAAAATCAAGCAACTTAATACTTTATAAAATTCTTAACAACTGTACAAGAAAAAAAAATACAGTAACAATAAATAAAAGCATAAAAAAGTCAAAATCACAAGTATATGAGCCTAAGAAAAAAAGATTACTTGATCCATTTGAGGAAATAATCATATGGTTAATTAATTTTGAAACCAGTGATTTGATAATGGTTAGATTATAGTGTTTTATTCAGTATTAAACCAAAACCAGAGTTTTTTCTTATTTAAAAAAAAGAAAGTTTTTAAGATAAGTTTTTTTTAATTCTTCTATTTAGAAATGACACTTGATGGTGTGATGCAAGCTAGTCCCTTAGTATCGATGGTTGGTTGCCAGCCTAAACTATAATTTAATTTAATTGAGACATTGATGTGATGAAATTTACTAGATTATTCAATAAACATCTATCTGTTATGAATTTGATTACAATTTTGAACTTGGATAGACAATTTTGAATCTATTGTCAGTGCATACACTCAAAAATATATTTTTTTGGTACTGGACAATTCGTAGTTTTGGTATTAATGAAGTACCTAGTTGTTGCACCGTGGTAACTGTGCATATCAGACGATATCCCAGGTAAAGCGTGTTGGGCATTAGGATGGGTGACCGCCGATCATTTATTTCTCACGACAACTTCTGTGCATTTTCAGCATGGTATTCCATTTTAAACAAAACCAATATTTATTATTTTCAGTATCAGAATCAGTTGCACCACCAGAAGAAGCTCAAGGGCGAACAGTATTTGAAAATATTAAGAAAAAGCAACAGGACCAGCGAAAAAGAACCAAAAATGACAATCCTGAGGATGTTACCGGATTTCTGGGACCCTGGGGAGGTTATGATGGAGAAAAGAGGTGATGCCACCTTATTGTTGTGTATTTTATGAATCAGTGCAGATGTACAGAAGGCAGCAGATCAAGCATTACAAACCTGTCAAATTTCCCCAACCAATTTTTAACTTAAAGTCAAGGGCATAGAGATCAGATTCAATTACAATTTTTTGACAGGTTTGGAATGCAACACAGTTGAATTATTTTATTTTTCTAACAATTGAATATTGTAATAATTTGTTTTTTTTTGTTATACCTATACTAAATATTAAACATTATATCTAATAATTTTTAATATTTGGTTTTTATATTTAATAATGCATTTCTTTTTTTGCTAAAACTTTCAACCTGGGTAACAAATATTAAAACTTCCATGCAAACTTTCACATGTCAACAACCGGCGTACATTCTCTGTGTAATTTAAATTCAATATAACATTCCAGAATAATGAAACCCGAAGGAGATGTAGCAAAAGAACTGGAGGAGATTTTAGCAAAACGACAGAAGAAAGGCAAAGTTGATGATGATAAACCGTTTGAAGAAAAAAGTATATTCCATAGTAAGTATTTTACAAACCACTGTCTCAAAGCATCTCTAAGTTATGTATGTATAGTGAGATTTGAAATCTAAACAGGGTGACTGGAGGGTCATTTTCGTAAAGAGAAAAAATAAATATTAATTATTTACTGAGTAAACTTAACCGAAAGTTAGAGAATTCATTACGCAACGCATGGTTACATAAGCGTAATGCAATAGACACTTAGCGGGTGGTGGTGTGCGTGTGGCGGGAACACTGCTGTGTGCGTGTAGACTGAGGCAGCGCGTCGGGAAAAGTGTAGTAAGGTCTCTTTATTTATTCATAGGGATTTCTGTTCAAAATTTAAATACCTACTTTTATTACATAATTATGATCAGAATCGAGTTCAGAGTGCTCTCCCTCAGTATCTGAAATTTGTCACCAGTCACCCTGTGTAAGTTGGACCTTTTGCTAGTTCCCTACGGAGAATTGACAATTCTCAAAGTAATTAATGCTTTAAAAAAGCTATCATAATACAGGCTCTAATTTGTCTCGTATGTAGTTGAGAAGTCGTCGTGGCGCCGTGGTTACTGTGTGTATCATACGATATCTCAGATTAAGCAACGTGTTATGCGGTCGGTTCTTGGATGGGTGACCGCCGACCATTCATTTCTCACGACGACTTCCGTGCTTCGGAGTAGTCGTTCTGATTTTGATTCTTTGATGATTTTGATTTTCTGAAAATTCACCCAGCACTGGGCCAGCTTGGTGGATTATGGCCTATACCTCCTCGTCACCCAGGGGAGAGACTCATTCCCTGCAGTGGGCTCATTACAAAGAGTTGTGATGATGATGATGTAGTTGACTCGTATGTTTACGAATGTTCGTATAGTATGGAGTTGGTTGCAAGCTGTAAGCAACATTGCAATTTATCTTTTTACTATCTATACTAATATTGTAAAGCTGAAGAGTTTGTTTGTTTGGTTGAACGAACTATACTCAGGAACTACTTGTTCGAATTGAAAAAATATTTTTGTGGTCGATTGTTCATTTATCGAGGAAGGCTTTAGGCTATATTAACATTTAATATAACATCACGCTGTGGCTTATAGAAGCGATGTTACAAAGGAAAATGTTGCGAAAACGTGGAAAATTATTCAATTTTGAGAGCTTCCATTGCGTACGCTGCGTAAACGGTTTAAGTTACGCAAAAATAAAGTATGACGGAATTGTTCCTCTCTAAAAGTTCTAAAAAAAAACTCCGCGACAGCATATTCCTATCTTTTAAGATTGATTAACAACAATTATTTTTATGGTTATATTATAAATCGTGTTCGAAATTAATATATTAGTATTAATCCGTTTCCAATTTAATACGTTATTTATCATAAGTATTAAATTGTGAAAAAAATTGTCATTGACATCACCTTATTTCAATCAACACCTTAGGAGATATCGTAATTTTTAAATAACTCCGCAGTAAAATAAGTAGGCATGTTCGCAAGGCAAGTTAAAAACTTAAGGAGGAAAGTTAAGACTTAAAGGAGGAACTATAAACTAATATTATTTATTCAACTCCGATAACTGGTATTCACGCGGACGAAGTCGCGGGCAACAGCTAGTTATTTAATAATGGGTGCACATTTATTTTCACTTGGCGTACGGCTTGGTATTACAAATAGCAACCGACTCCATGCTATACGAACTTTCATGTGCATATAAATAATAAATAAATAAAATCCCCAGACAATCACACCAACTACATGGCCTCAAAGTAAGAAAAGCTTGCATTATGAGGTACCATGTAGCGTGGTAACCTAGAATATGAAATACATAATTATGTAGATAAAGGCCCAGTTCTTGTTCCGTGCGGGAATCTACTCCGTAACCACTGGCGTCTGAGGCAGATAGGTTTACCCAATCAATATGAATCGATAAAATTCTGTGATCGCACTGTAGGTGCCTATTGCCATTTTAGCATCAGAGCTTGTTCTGTTGCATCTGTATAGTAAACTATGGCACTTACATTTTTATTACATTTATCACTACCTTGAAATTTGCAGTTGACAAGGAGACAGACTACCAGGGCCGCTCGTGGATAGAACCGCCGCGATCTGAAACACATTTGAGAAGTGATTCTCCGCCGGAGAAATGCTTTTTGCCAAAGGTTAGTGTAACTAATATTTATTTATTAAGGTATATCAACAATAAACATACAATTTATTATATGGGATACAAATTTATAAATACAAGTTCTTGTACGTTTAGCAATAACAGATATACACAGCATATAAAATAAAATATCAACGACAAATTTTGTTTACACATATTATAGCAATAATCTAATACAAAAATAGTAACTATGTAGCTTAAAAAAATAAAGTGTATAACAGAAATTTATACATTTACTTTATACAACAAGTATGAGATCATAATTTAACTTAACTTACTGAGAAAGTGAGAGGAAGTTTACAATTTTGGTTCTTAAATCTTTGCGTATCTGTACTATTAAATACCCACGATGTAATCTAAAAGAAAGCCATCTTTATTTGATCTCGTTATGGCGACCACATTGCATTAAAGGAGAAAAACTTATTTTAGAACTGGACCGCAGCAGACTGTAAAACCTGCCTAGGAATCGAACTCATCACTTAAATGTTAATACCGTCTTCGCATTATACGGCTTATAGCATTAAATGGTTGCAAGCGTCCTGCTTAAGACATATACCTATACCTACAGTGATTTTTTTAAATCTTGATATGAACTTGTAATTATTAATCAAACAATTTAAATACTTAAGTGTCTTTTACTTCTATGCTGGACTGGGAGCGAAAGTAAAACATAGAATGCGCCAGCTGCTTCTCTTCCCGGGCATACTGTAAAAGTCCGTTAAGGGACCGAGGTGTTATGGGAGGCTTTTTTGTGGGCGATAGGCTGACCCCTTGTCTCTGCATTAGTCTCTCTCCACTATTATAATGCCCTTAAATTTGTCAAACGTGACATCAGATGGTTTTACAACCTCTGGTGTTCTGCCTACCCCATAAGGGATACAGGCGTGAAGTTATGTTTGTATGTATAGTGTCTTTATATTTCGCCGTCTTTACGGACCCCGTAGTTGCGAGCGGGCCAGTTATCGCTCGTCAGATATACTCGATAAACTTAGTTAAAAAGTGTTTTATATAAATTTATGATCGTAAGAACTTAAGGAAATATTAATTCTTCGACTTTTGACAAGTAATACAACTTCATACATTTTTTGAGTATAATTTCAGCGTATTAAACCCACATTTATGTTTGTGTGTTACTAGGCGCACATATTCACGTGGAAGGGCCACACGAAAGGCGTGGCGGCAGTTCGCTGGTTCCCCAACACAGCACATCTCATGCTGTCTGCCGGGATGGACTGTAGGGTTAAGGTCAGTGGACTTATTTATACTTATTCAAAAGATTAGACTATATCGCGGCACATAACTCTAGCGCTCAGGTAAAGTAGAGGGAATTGCGCAGAACTCAAAAATTTGTCTCTAACGGGACTATAGCGACAAGGGGCTACAGATACCGATGCGCAGATATCCCCTCCACAGCGCTAGAGTAATGTGTCGCGACCCATTTTTTTAAATATTTTAAGGATAGGACGTTTGTCTTCCATGCCACCTGATGGAAAGTGCGCATGAAGACTATGGTGTTACACGTCCATCCACGAGAAACCTATTCACTCGACACTTAAAAGTTCCAGGACTGTAGTGGTCAGGAAAAACAGACGCAGGCAGATTGTTCCACTCCTTGGCAATCCGTACCAAAAAGGAACTATCGAAGCGTTTTGTTCGACTTCTTGGTAAATCCACTATATAGGGATGGAAGTTCTGTCTGCGTCTGGTAGTCCGGTGGTAAAAAGGGGTGGGTTCAATTTGGTCAAAAAGAGTCCATACTCGACGTAGGTTCATCAGAGCAGACGCAGATTCATTAGAGTAGAGGCAGATCCATCGGACTACTAGATGTAAAACCATCGAATAACTCGATGCAGACCCATCAGATTACTAGACTCAGACCCATAAGACTACTAGGTGTCATCAAAAGCAGACGCAGGTGGTAGGATCGCGTCAGGTAGACATATAAAATCTGCCGCCAAATATGACCGCTCCGGCGGTGATGTGTTCCGGCAATATTTTATGAAGAGACGGTTCTTTCCAAGGCCCGTGTGCTGTCATCTACGACCTCATCTTCACTTACCATCAGGTGAGACTGAGATGAAACGGGCTTAGTCTATAATAAAAAAAAAAACAATGAATGATATAAAAAAAAAGAATGATATGAACACATTTCTTCTTTTACTATATTTCGTTTACAATGAAGAGTAAATAATTGTATAAAATAAATAAATTTTCACGGAAATATGTCTGTGTTTCAGATCTGGGAGGTTTACGGCGCGCGGCGTTGTGTTAGAACGTACTTCGGGCACAGGCAAGCCGTGCGAGATGTTAATTTTAACAACCAGGGGAACCATTTTCTATCTGCGGGTAAGGTTACTGATATTACATGTATATTTAGATTCAGTTTTGGTTGCTATAGTAATTCATTAAGTGTATTAAATCTAAGATCGCGAATAAAGATTAAAATTGAAATGTATTAATAGAAGTCTTTGAACCAATTCTGCGAATTTTATCTTATTTTTATAATAATATTATTTATTTCATAACACATCACAACATCCTTAAAACCAATATTGCCAAAGTTTTTTAGGATTGATGGATGTTTATAACTGCGTCTTTTTTACCCGACTACGGCGCAGCAAAAAGGAGGGTTATGATTTTGACCTGTATGTATGTATGTGGGTATGGATGTTCATTTGTTCCCTCAGAACTTCTAAACAAGTAATCAATTTTGGACAAATAAGGTGTCGTTGGAAGCCTCTTCATTGCCCGCTAATTTTAGGCTACATAAGGTTTCCTTAAATTGACTACAGCGCCCTCTAGGGGACATAAAGTAAGGAACTTAAAAAAATATTACGGTTTCGTGTGGGGTAACAAATGAAAGAGCTTTGTAAGCACAGCTCAAATATGTAAACATGATGACTCTAAAATAAGTGAAATAATAATTTAAAAAAATACATATATATTTCAGCGTATATTATTTTCTTGTTTCGTACTTTTTAGAGCGTGTTTTTAGTAGTCGGGTTTTAGTTTTTAAACAATATTTTTATTTATTGTACCTATTGCTAAAAAGGTCTGGTTATTCTATTTTATACAAGCTGCTCGCTCGTGACCGCGGGGGCTGCAAAGTCGCTGACGCGTCGAGTTAAAATGTAAAATATAAATAAATAAAATCCCCAGACGATCACACCAACTACATGGCCCCAAAGTAAGCATAGCTTGTGTTATGGGAGACCATGTAGCGAACTAGGGGGGAACCTAGAATATAAATACATAAATAAATAAAATCCGTGTCTGGGACACGGATAATTTTTTTTTCTTGTTCCGTGCGGGAATCGAACCCGCAACCACTGACGTCTGAGGCAGACAAGTTTACCCCATCGCCAAAGTGGTCGTCAATATCATATTAAGCGATACATTATTTGTCGGTTTATAGCCCTATCGCCACTGGGTAAGCAAGTTGTCAAAGGCGACTAATCCGATTGAACCTCGCTTAGAGGATTCAGGGTCCGACTGGCTAGCGACCACCCTTCATATAAAATCTGCCGCCAAATGTCACCTCTCCTGCGGTGATGTGTCCCGGCAATTTTTTATAATAATAATAATAATCATTTATTTGCCAAAATCTGTGTACAAAAAGATTTTATTACAATAATGACCGGTTCACAAACTGCCGTATACAGGCGTGCAAATATTATTTGTATGCAGTTATTGAAGTTAGGTACATGTCATAAAAAAAAGAGAGAAGTGCTAGTCAACATTTACATTACATTACATAAAACTAAAACAATACCTAATATGTCAATATTATAAAATAAGGTTATCGTCATTTAAATACTCATCTAATCTATAATAACACTTTTCCATCAACAACCTGAACACCTTATGTTTAAACTCCATCGTCGTTAGATTTTTAAATGGATCGGGGAGGTGATTATAAATGGTGATTGCCATACAATACACATCCCTAAAAAAGCATTGCAGGCGGCGTTGCGGCATATACAATTTGTTGTCTAACTTTATTTTCAACACACTTGCTCGTAAAGTGAGCGTTATTCTATTGAATTTAGAACTATAAACTGGGCTATAAGTCACGCGTGCATAATATATTATACCCTAGTGCATAATATAATGAATCCAACAAAGTTTAATTGTACCTTTGTGCAAATAACATGCGAGAAAACAGAGCATATTTTATTGGTCCGGGTTATACACTAAATATTTTCAGAAACAACAAAGAGGTTTTATACCACTTCAAATCCATATACATTTTTAAATGTTTGCGCCTTATATTAGTAATGAGGTGTTAGTACTCGGTGGTTTTGTTGAATGAAACACAAGTTCACTGTTCGGCGTTCATTTTATTAATAAATCAAAAATCCATGTGTTTGTACAGGTATCAAAAAGCTTACTCGGCGCAACGTGACGCGAAAACATATCTAATGCAATTTACATACTTCAGTAAAATAAATTTGTATATTAAACAAATTATTCACAATTTACAATCATTTGTCATAAAATATTAAAATATTTGCATTTACCACTCCAAATTAAACATTTTCACTTAAAATAGGCTGTATATGCTATACAGACATTGACACATTTGACGGAAAAAAAAACCTACGCGCATGCGCGAGGTTCGGCGCCATTTTTTAATCACAATTCACAGCTTTGTTATCAAGTGTGTTTGTTATTTTATGACCACGTATGTCTGTCTTTTACTCACAAGTGTGTTGAAAAACGTCGTATGTAACTCGTGAACGTTGCTAATTACATAATATACTATTTATTTCTAGTTCTATAATTTTAAATTTTTTTTTGTAATTGAAAGAGGTTTAAATTTTTTTTCACAAAAAGTAGTATTTCAAATATGTAGAGGCTAGGTAAAGGCAGTATTTTATTAGCTTTAAATAATGGTTTACAACTGTCTGTATAGTCTGCTTTACAAATTGCCCGTATACACTTTTTCTGAATCATTAATGCTCCGTGGGAATCCACCGAGTTACCCCACAATATAATGCCATATCGCAGTAGGGATGATACGTAGCCGTGGTATACTAACTTAGCCGTTTGATTATTCGTATTTTGCGAAAGCCGTCGTAATACATATATAAAACTATCAATTTACTGCATATTCTACTGATATGCGATCTCTAGTCACATTGTTCGTCGATCGTGAAGCCTAGAAACTTTGTGTCTTTAACATTCATTATCAAATTAAAATTTGTCATAATTAATATTAAGATTTGGCTGATGCAAGTTAGACGCTTTAAATTGTATTATGTTTTCTTAGCCATATTTTTTTTCAGATTATTATTTTTAAGCCAGAGTATCACCGAGTGTAGAGCCTTTTTTGCCTCTGTTTCAAGGGTAATTTTGTTATCTGCTTGTAGTAAAATTAATTGAAACAAAATTAAAATTGAAGAGATAGGTCCTTCATAAACCCGTGTATAGTCATCTTTGAGCTCATTACTTACCATCAGGTGTGATGAAGGTCATAAGCGGGTTTAACACCAATAAAAAAGTTATTTGAAAGACTATCTTAAATATTGACGTACATACAAGGGACGGAGGTTTTATTGGCGTTTTTTGTGGGCGATAGGCTGATCCCCTGTCACTGCAATAGTCTGCAATTATCCATAATTATAATACCTCCAAAGTCAAACGTTACATCAGATGGTCTAATAACCTCTGGTGTTCCGCGAACCCTATAAGGGATACTTACAGGCGTGAAGTTATGAATGTATATACAAACATACGTACATAACTTCACGTCTGTATCCCTTATGGGGTAGGCTAAACACAAGAGACTATAAAACCATCTGATGTCACGTTTGACAAATTTGGAGGTATTATAATGATGGGGAGAGAGTCTCAGATGCGAAGCAGGTTATTAACGATTTTAACCACGCGGTTAAATAGGGATTTTTCGATATTAACGGTTAATTAACCGCATTTTATGCTTGTTACGGTTAAATACCACCGCGAGATGTCGCTAACGGATTTAAATGTGAATCGCAAGTTGCCCGAGGAAGCCAGCTTCGACTGGCAAAAAAGTCGGTTGAAATTCCCTATCTCAAAAACTATTGAACCGATTTTGATAAAACTTTTGATAGAACTTTGAATCAAAAAAATCGATAAAAACTAAATATAATACCCTAAGTTGAACGATACCTAGTACAACAAAAAAAATAACTTAAATCGGACGTGTAGTTCCGGAGATACGCGAACACGAACATAAAAACATTCATACACTATTAAAATTAGGCACATTTGTTCAGACGTTGATATAGACTAACATATATAAAAATTGGGTAATTCTGAAAATATTACATACATACGAGTGGAATTGATAACCTCCTTTGTTGATGTCGGTTAACAAGAAAATAAAGAAAATCTTTATCCTTTTTCGTTCTCACTGTCAGATATTTAACCATTAATAACTGCATTTTATCGGTAGTTAACCATAAATTTGGTTAACTAACGGAAGCTAACGGGTTTTTTACAACTATAGGAGAGACTATTGCAGTGACAGCTGTCAGCTCTATCCCTAAACTAACTTTTACAGCATGCCCGGGAAGAGAAGCAGCTGGTACATTTTATGTTTTTCTTTCGCTCCCAGTCCAGCATGGAAGCAGCATTGACGTCTCTAGTATTAGTAATGTAACGACTGTAAACCTCCTCTTCAATTGTTTCCAGCGTACGATCGCTACATAAAACTGTGGGACACGGAGACCGGGCAATGCATATCGCGGTTCACGTCTCGCAAGGTTCCCTACTGCGCCAAGTTCAACCCGGACGAGGATAAACAGCATCTGTTCGTGGCTGGCACGTCTGATAAGAAGATCATCTGTGTAAGTTATTATCTATCATCATCTAAGTCAAAAAGTCATTACTTCCTAGGTATAAAGTTACTTACGTATGATGAAAAAATGTGTTAAATAAAAATCACCCGACCAGGACTCGAACCTGGGACCTCTCGTTTGCCGGACGAGTGCTCTCCCACTGAGCTACCGGGGCCTGGCGGTACGCCTCGAAATTATTTAACACATTTTTGGTTTTACGTTATATTGCTAACGTAGCTCCATCTACTGGTATAGCTTAGCAGCTAAGACCACCCGAGACCAATTTCTTTACAGAAATTGTGAATCTCAGTTAAAGTGAAGAATTGCAATGTTTAATAATATTTTAAAGTTTTTTTTTGCATTTAAAATGCTTAATAAAATGTAAATAATAAACTCTTAAATAAATGATTTTTATCTAACACATTTTTTCATTTATTTAAGAGTAATTCAGCATTTTAAATACAAAAAACAACTTTAAAATATTATTACTTACGTATACTTGGAATAAGACAAATGGTTTACAAATTGATATGAATCTACCCCCACTTTGGAAAGTCGATCTGTTGAGAAGAATTGGCAAGAAAGTCAAGAATATTCTTCTTTTAAAAACTCATTTTACATAACTGTTGTTAACAGTATCTTTAATCTAAGGGTAAATTTTAAATGTGTTTCGGAACTTTATTATAAAAGCAAAAAAAATGCAAAGAAAGTAAAGTATTTGGTGTCATATAACAAAATAATAATATGATATTTACCTCAGTGATCATGTAAAAGATTTTACAAATAACAACATTTCTCGTAAAATAGAAAATATCAATATTATCTTCAAAATAAATAAATATTGTTCTGTATCGTCACTTGTTTCTAATGGATTGCATTATGAAATTATAATCCTCGAAAAATGCAAAATTGAACGAAAATTATTGAGAAAATATTATATAAGATCTATGTGATGTTTTACTACTTTAGTGTGCCACGAGCCATAACTAAATATATTAGGAGCTACCAAAAATTAACCCAAACATACTGTCCTTCTCTGAATGGGCGCCCCTAGCAAAGTAAATTGTCTAATTGATCTAAAAAAATCTTCTTTCAATAATTCAAGTTTCTCTCAAATGCTTAGATGTTTCCTTATATGTATTTCTATAATTTTGTCCATGCTTCTTATTAAAATTTACTTAAAACTATTTATTGATTTATACTTGCAATACCAATTAAATAAATAACTTCACTCACATTTCCAAGTCTTTATAGTCTTATAGTCTTTATAAGAAACCAAAACGACATATATTTTAATCGCGTAGGATCAGCTTGGAGTTCGTAAGGGCTATTATAAAGATCCAGTTCTTGTATACTTCCGCTGACGATTTACATACATACATACATAACTTCACGCTTGTATCCCTTACTGGGTAGGCAGAACACCAGAGGTTATAAGACCATCTGATGTCACGTTTGACTTTGGAGGTATTATAATGATGGAAAGAGACTATTGCAATGACAGGGGGTCGGCCTATCGCGCGCACAAACGCCTATTAAACCTCTGTCCCTTAACTGACTTTTAAAGTATGCCGGGGAAGAGAAGCAGCTGGTACATTCTTTGCTTTTCTTTCGCTCCCAGTCCAGTATGGAAGCAATAATTATATGTTTAATTTCATACGTCCACAGTGGGACATCCGAACCGGCGAGATAGTGCAGGAGTACGACCGGCATTTAGGCGCCGTCAACACCATCACCTTCGTTGACGAGAACCGACGCTTCGTCACCACCTCCGACGACAAGAGTCTCCGGGTCTGGGAGTGGTCAGTACAGATGATGATGATTATACTATTAGTCAATAGATTCATCATGGATGGAGGTGTACCGCCTTCATCTATAATATTTAACCCTGGCATATAATTCAATGCAGTAAACGTACAGTTCAAAATGTCAAATAGAAAAATAAGTGTAGTGTATAAGAATGAAAATTATCGAGTCTTTGTCATTCGTTTTGAAAATAATTTTAAATCAATGTATAATCGAATTAAAGGCGTGTACTTTATCTTCAAAGTTACTTTTGAAGAAAATTAATCACCAAACATACCTAGTGCTTTAAATCGACTTGATAACTTTTGAATTTTTAAATTCCCTTAATCGTTAAATTTTAAATTTCCAAAACAGTTGCCATTTGTTAAAAGATTTGTCATGTTCGTAGTCGGGATTTCCCGACTGCAGATCGAGACAAGAGTTTGTGTATTATCAAGTTTATATCATATTTATAATTTGTCACCTTATTTGTTGGTTGGTAGTCTTATTGGATCCACCCTAGAATGATTTTATAAGGCCGGAGGGAGAGCAGCGCCGCCTGCTGTAATAAGGCACTTACATCGGTCATGACTGTTTGCGCCTTGTTATGCATTTCTAAATTGTTACCATAAAGAAAAAAAATTTTTAGTAAAGTTTAATAGTCAATGCTCAACACAGAAACGGAATGAATGTGGTGAAGGGAAAACAATCCCATTTTGAAAAGTAGTTGATTTAATTATTCAGTAATCAATGTTTAGTTGGTTCTTATGTAATTTATTGCATATTGACTTCAATTTCAGTAGCAACATAACCTCAAACTTTGATCATGAATATAACGGTAAATGTCAATCTCCTAACAAAAGTAATAGTTTAATGGGTGTCCCCATCGCTCACCCTACCATCTTCCATAAAAAAAACCGTACAAAAAAAGGAGGAGGTTCTCATTTCGTACCGTATGTTTCTTTTGTATACTTGTTACCTTATAACTTTTGGCTGGGTGAACCGATTTTGATGATTCTTGTTTCATATGATAGAGGATACTTCCCATTTGGTCCCATATAAATTTCATCGAATTGATTGAGTACTTCATGGAAAAATTTCCAAATATGTATGAATTTTATACTTCAGGTCGGTTTTTATTTATACTAATAAAGTTTATATTTATTGGCCAGCTCTGAAAATAAATAAGTTGAATATAATAAAAACTTATATATAGCCAGAACGCTGACGTCCAAAGAAAAATTATTAGTTCCCGTGTAGCGGGGTATACGCATCACCTCGATGTTTGTTTTGTGATTTCGCATAGATTATTCTGAGAGTTTGAGGGTTTGAGAAATTTTTACTTCGAAGATAATATCGGAAATATTATGAAATTTTAAATAAGTAGAAATCCTTATGTATTTTGCAAATGGAATACATTGATATCTCTATTCTGCAGTGCGATCACAGAACTTTATCGAATCATATATTAACGAATGTTTACGAATGCTCGTATAGTATGGAGTCGGTTGCAACTTTTGAGTAACATTGTAATTTTTTATTTTACAGACATTTATGAGTACGACATGTTTGCAAACATTCAAAATTAACAAGGCACACATTTATTTAAGCTGGCCTTGCGGCAATGGATAGATTTCATTTTTTTCTTAAAAACCGTCTCCATACTATACGAACATTCGTTAACAAACGATTCGATAAAGATCTGTGCTCGCACTGCTGCGTCGACGCTAAAGTAACAAAAATGTTTTTAACAAAACGATGATATTTGCCAAACTAGACAAATATTGTAATAAAAAAAAACCTTCACTTAAACCGCATCACTATTTTTATTCTTTCCTAATGTGGGCACACTGGAACGGTCATTGTACTGCATTGAGTTATTTGCCAGGGTATAGTACTTTTTAAACGATTTTCAATAGGAGGAGATTTTAAATTCGTCTGTATGTTTTTTTTGTCTTTGTTACACGGTTTTTCGGACAATTATGAACCGATTTTAAATATTCTTTCATATAAATTTCATCGAAATCGATTAAGTACTTCTTTAAAAAATATGTACGTGTATGGAGAATTGACAAATTACCTTGACGAAATACTTGACGAATACTCCAGCCAAAGTTTTGGACGTGAAGTCGGTTTTTTTAATGTTCTGCATTCGTTGGTTATATTACATCGAGTACAGAGTGATCTCCTTCAATATCTAAAATTTATTTATTTATTTAAAGCCACAACGAACAGAGTACAATCTTAATAAATAGCACTACATTTTAATATTACACTTTCTAAATTGCACCCCAATACTTGTTATGCACAGCATTTAAATAATATAATTTTAATCTAGTAGACACACACAATAATATTTACTTAAAACTAAAAATGACTCTAAAAATAGGTAAAATAAAAAAAAACTAACTTGCGACTGAAGCAAATGAAAAAAGGAACAAAAAATTTTTTACATATTTGAAATTTAAAGGAATTTCGGTTTTGAGCATAAGTATCAATACTTTTACAATTTTCATTATAGGATCTGTACATGCGATACACAGCATCATTATAAGTAACATTATTATTACAAAAACGTAAATAAAACAAGGTTCTTACCCTCTGACTACCCACAACTTTTAGTGAAAACTGTCTTATCAAATCTGAGGCGTCCCATTTGTTAAATATTTTGTGAATTACACACAGTTTAAGGCGTTTCCGTCTTGACAGCAGTGTTTCAACACGATAAAATGCAAGCCTGGCTTCATATGTCGGTAGCTTACGTCTCATATCAAACTTAGAACACAAGTTACGAATAAAACGTCTTTGAATAGCTTCTAGTCATTTGTCACCAGTCACCCTGTATACCTGCTTTGACTACATTTTCAGATTTTGATAATAGATTTGTGTCCCCGCAGGGACATCCCGGTCGACATGAAGTACATAGCGGACCCCACCATGCACTCACTTCCCGCGGTCACTCTCTCCCCCAACGGCAAGTGGCTCGCCTGCCAGTCCATGGACAACCAGGTCAGATACTACACCTAATACACTTCTTATCTTTTCTTAAAGCTACACGCCTTTCGCTGGAAAAGACTCGACAACCTGACGGGTATCAGGACACTAGAGACACAAACGGCTGCCTTATCACGTAAATATTAGCGATCAGCTATAATAGCGCAGTCATCACGCCATGGACGCGTGATCCATTGCTTTACGTCGTATTATGTAGGCGATAGCTGTTCAATCGTTCGTTGATCGCAGAATTCATTTATTGCTACGATACTAGCGCCAAAAAAGATTTGGTAGCTAAAAAAGAAACTAATGAAATTTGAAACAGATGTTTGCTTTTAAAATTTCGCAGAAAAGTACACGCGAAAAGTATGAAAGTCAAAGGGATTATATGCACTTTCAGTACATCGATTGTACGATAGAGGCAGCACAATCGTCGGATTGTTATGGCTTTGTTTTTACTGTAACGTAATACGAATTAATTATTTTTTAGCAAATCTTGCGCAATTCATGCCATCGCTTTGCTCTTGCAAGTTACGTGATAAGTCTGCCGGCGAACTATTGGGGCAGTGTCAAGAAAAACCGCTTTTTGCAGGCGTGCTGGATGCGAAACACTGACAAGTTCCACCCTTACATGATGTTTACACTTATTATTATACAGGGTCCGTCTATATTAGTCAATTATATTTTAATGGCGCATTAAGAATGATGAGTGGATGTGAATTTCGAAAAAAAATAACTTTTTTTTTAAATCATTTGTCTTAAATCAAATTCTTTTTGAGTAAAATTTAAGTTTTATCTACATTTTACGATTACATACAATTGGATGGAAACGATTATATTACTTCCTGTGTAGTCATAAACAACAGATTAAACTTAAAATTTGATTAAGTACCTACTTAGAAGAATTTTGAAAATTTAATTAATGAATTGATTTTTTATTTTTCTTTCATAACTAAAACCCACCCCTCATTCTTAATCTACTATTAAAATATTATTGACTATTATAGACGGACCCTATATACATTTAATAAATACTTACTACGCCCGCGTTTGACATAATCTCACGTGATGATAGGAAGATGAGGTCGAAGATGAAAGCAGACGGGCCTAGGAAAGAACTGGCTTTTCATAAAATATTTCCGGAACACATCACCGCCGAAGCGGTCATATTTGGCGGCAGATTTTATATGAAGGATGTTCGCTAGCTAGTCGGATCCAGACGGGATGCACCAAGTGGGTGTCATTCAGATCGTGATCTAGTCACCTTTCACGCCACGCTTATCCAGGCAAGGTAGATCAGATATAGATATTCGGTAGATATTGTAAGCCGAGCCTACACAGACATTAACTTTCACTACGACTTCCGTGCTTCGTGCCGTCGATGGGTGCTGCATACTTACACAAGTCGTTAAAGAGATCGGAAGCCATTTTGACGCCTTGAACTAATACTGTGTCATACTGAGCCTGGAGTTGTGACCTAAACCTCCTTGTCGCCCAGGAGACCACTATATACGGGTGTTTAGATAGATACTTCTTCGACCACAGCTCTATCCTAGCCTTAGATGGGTCGGAGTCGAGAGGCTCGGTGCTAGTAATACAGCTGTGGCGACTCTTGAGACGGGAATTTGGTAGGCCGTGACCATGTAATGGGTGTCTACTGTCGTGAATCTGTTTATGTTTCTCAATAGAACAGGCTATCTTCCATGCTGGACTGAGAGCGAAAGAAAAACATAGAATGTGCCAGCTGCTTCTCTTCCCGGGCATACTGTAAAAGTCAGTTGAGGGACGGAGGTTTTATTGACATTTTTGTGGGCGATAGGCTGACCCCCTGCAATAGTCTCTCTCCATCATTATAAGGCCTTCGAATTTGTCAAACGTGACATCAGATGGTTTTACAGCCCCTGGTGTTCTGCCTACCCCATAAAGGACACAGGCGTGAAGTTATGTATGTATGTATAGAACAGGCAACCTGGCGCCGAACATATAGTGGTGCTATCCCAGCTAGGAAGTACAGAAGGCCCAGTAGTGTTAGTTTCAAGGTGCCTGTAACTATTCTGCAAGATTCGTTATGGGCTACATTCACGTCCTTCGTATGTCGATCGCGCCCACACTGGACATGCGTACTCGCCGGCTTAGCTACATAGCGCCAGACAGCTTGTGCGAAGGACATGTGGATTAACTCCCCAGCCAGAGGTTGTCAGGCTTCGGTTGATGTTATTCCGTACACTAACTTTGTTTTTAAGTTTTGCGCAGTTAGCTTTGTACTTTGTCAAAGATCTGTCCAGAATCACCCCCAGGTATTTTGGATTATTAGTATGCACAATTGCCACACCACGCCAGGTGATTCGCAGTGTTTTATATTCTGGTGTATATAAGCCGACTAGTAATTGACGTTTTTATATTTCTGTAATCTTTTTTATCCTGAGAAACTTAATCTTGGGCTAGATATTGTTGTGTAAATGCTATAATACTAATTTATTTAATTCAGGTGCGAGTGTTCTCGGCTGCCAACCGGTTTAAGATGAACCGCAACAAGACGTTCACGGGACACATGGTGGCTGGTTACGCTTGCAGTGTGGACTTCTCGCCCGATATGAGGTGAGCTTTTTACTATTTTTCAGCTAATAAGTATTTATTTATTTACTCTTTATTGTTTATAGAAAAAAATACAGATAAACATAAAAGGATAGCAATGTAAAAAAGGCGGTCTTATCGCTCTAGATCGATCTCTATTAGACAACCCAAACAATACATAACAAAAACTTATAATAATTACATAGGGACATTTTATCATGAGTATAAAATAAAATAAAATAAAATTTATAATAAAATGAAATGAATAATAAAAATAATATACAATTAAATAAAATAACTCGATATTCTTAATACATAATGTACAATATAACATATATAATAAACATGATACATTAATAACGAATACGTCTATTAATCTTGCGCTAAAGTTGAATAATGTTTTTTCAGTTTTATTTTAAATGAGTTCAGCCAAGAGGCAGATTTTATTTCATAAGGAAGTACTGCCACCTCTGTCCTTATCTATTTACTAGTATAAAACATAAAGTGTTAAATAGGTTGACTATTTGTACAGTGAGCCAAAAAAGTGGTGTTCCACCGTAAAAGAGCATTCCCACTATGTCGTCGGTTAGTCGATCTGTTCCCATTATAACCATTGTTTGCTGTCTATCGACTATCGTGTCTCGCTGTTCCCATAGGATCGCGACGTCAAACTTGCGGTTATGATTAAGTCGTGACGATTTTTTTTCGCTTTCCCACTGTCCTGTTATCCGTACCCACTGTTATAACATCAGGACAAAAACACTGCAAAGAAGTCGTAGACGAGTCAATCGTGTCGTTTTTTATATGAACCCGTCCATTCAAATATACGTAAAAGCCACGACACTTAAAACGAGTATCTGTCGCCACAACAAAGTGGCACGGGCCCTAAGGTTGATTACCGCTTGCAGATTCACAGTTGATAAAGATTAGTTTCGCTTGCAGATAGATCTAACAAATGCTCTTGCCATCTGTATCAGATTATTATAACGATGATTATTGTTTATTACAGCTGTTCTAAGTTTGAACTTTGTTGTAAATTTCGATGTCTAGGAAACCAAATCAAAACGTGGAAGCCACTTTCCTGGACCACTGTACAAGCAGTCTGCGGCGCACAAAATAAACAGCATGACGCGTAAAAAGTCAGTTACGGGTTCCCCACAAGCACAAATCACACGAAGCACATCTTCGAACATTCAGTTAGCAAAAGTGCAGTGCGATTACAGAACTTTATCGATTCGTATGTTTGCGAATGTTCTATACGAATATAGAGTCCGTTGCAGGTTGTAGTACCATTGCCGCAGGACAAGTGTGCATAAATGTGTTGTTAATTTCGAGCGTTTCCGAACATACATACAAATACATAACGTCACGCCTGTATCCCTTATGGGGTAGGCAGAACACCAGAGGTTATAAGATCATCTGATGTCGCGTTTGACAAATTTGGAGGTATTATAAAGATAGAGGGAGGCTATTGTAGCAACAGGGAGTCACAAAAACGTCAAGTAAACCTCTGTCCCTTGACTAACTTTTACAGTATGCCCGGGAAGAGAAGCAGCTGGCACATTCAAAGTTTTTCTTTCGCTCCCAGTCCAGCATGGAAGCACAATGTTTCTTAAACCTTGCAACCGACTCCATAGTATACGAACATTCGTGAACATACGAATTGATAAAGTTCTTTGATCGCAATGCTTTACGGATGTACAGCATGCCGTGCCGAGATTGCGATATACTGTTTGATACGTACGGAGAATGAAGAAGAAATACAGTATTTATAGTAAGTATGGTGTGGCTAAAACTGCCAGAATGAAACGGAAATTTAGCTCAGCGGACTTTTTGCGCGTCGCATAGGTTCTATTTTCACAGAAAAGTGCACCACGAATAGTCGGACATGTGCGGTGCACCTTATAACTATATAATGTTAACGTAAATTGAAAATAGTTATTGAGTGATTCATTTAAAAAGTACTTCATTACAAATAAAATCACGTTAAATAGAGCATATCTTCGCTTACAAAATTACGATGATAGACATGTATCATCTCGTCTTCATCGTCATTTTCCATCAGGTGGCATCATAGACAATAGTCTCATCTTTTTTCATAAACTACTGCAATTGTAGTGTTGACCCAATAGGGCATCACGTGAAAATATACTTGACACTATGACACATATTCATTGCTAATTGTATAATTAATTTACATACAATACGAAATTGCGTTAATACTAACTTGTGCGTGGTTGTAGAATGTAGTCAGGTATGACCTAAAGTTTTAAGTAGAAGTTAAATACTTATACTTATAATTTCTAACAGTTATAAATACAAGTTTCAAAAAAAGTTTTTAGGTGAGAAAAAGCTTCAAATCGTATTGGTTCCAGTAGTGGTACGATTTGATAACGGTAACTGAATCTATGTCACTTGCCAAATTCCTTACTCGCCACGGTCAGGTGGCGCTGCAATCTAATGTCACACTATCATTCGTTTTATTTAGCGCCCTTTACATATAACATCGTTACTTCCGTTTCTATCAATGCTCACTACCTATATTCTTAGTATCGCTAACTTATCTTTTGCTCCGATATACAAATAAAATAAAATAAAATTGGATAAATATACAAATAATAAATAGATAATATAGATTACCTGTCTGTGAAGAGAGTAAATACATTATAATTATGTAAAGTACAAAAACTTCATACTCATACAGCACTATTTTTAATTTGTATTGTAGTAAATAATCGTGACGCATTGGGAGATTAGCCGGTTCCAGGTAGAGTATTACACAAAGTACCTACCTCAAAGTTAAAAAATGTTGTTATTGTTAATCGGATCGGAATCTTTTAAGGAGTCATAAAGGAGGTTATTTGCAATCATTTGAGCCCAAATCATGTCATCCGAAAGTGTACCATTTTTACAATATTTGAGTTTCACCATTTCTTTTTAGAAAATCTAGTTTTACTGTAAACATTGATTGTTAAAAAACTAATGGTCCGATTTTAATTCTCTTTTCAGTTTGGAATCCTTAGTCTTAATATAAAACAAACTATATACAAGGTGTTCCCCTTGATTTCCCATAACTCTAGGATATTAATGGGATCATGTAATAGAATCAAATAACATGTGAATAATTTTGCAATATTTTTTCTGTTTTTATTTTTCATACAAAATAATTCAGTTAAGTCGAAGTTATGCGAAGTATATCAACGTAGCATTTTCTATCCATTTTTTATCGCTATGCACAGGTGCAGTTCGCAACGTTTTGCGTTGTACATTGTATGCAATTTAAAATGTTTTTGTTGTTTATTGTATGGCTTCAGTGACACGCGTCTATTGAATGAATTTTAAAGAGATTTTACAAGGGTAATAATTTATGAACTCATTATATTAAGATTATATCTGGGAAAGTATGCGCTTTTGAACCTATGTGGTTCAATACTTTGGCAAAAAGTATTATTTTTTAATAAGGAACAAAACCTCAAAGTTATGAGGTATCAAAAAGAACATCCTGTATACCTAAACATATTATAACATAGTACCTATAGATATCAGGTTATTGTTATTCGTTATCAACAAATTACAATCACGATGACTTGCAGTAGCAGTTTTATTGATTAGTAACGATTACGAAGAGGTCGTTTGTACTTTGGAAGAGCGTAATTTATGCAACCGACACTCAATATTATTTTACCGTTTGAAGGGTACTTATATACTAGTACAGGCGCGTGTAAAACTTACCAATAAAAAAAAACACTCTGTCAGGTAATTCTTTATTATCGTGTGCTTGCAATTCTCGTTGCTGGCTGTATATTTCTAAATGCGTGTATGTATTTCTATCCCGTGAATATGTGGAGCCGTCATTAGGTTTCTTCTTCTTCTTATGGGTGCCTCTCCAACTAGTGAAGATTAAATTAAATAAATAAATAAAAACCCAAGACAATCACACGAACTACATGGCCCCAAAGTAAGCCTAGCTTGTGCTATGGGATACCATGTAGCGAACTCGGGGGGAGCCTAGAATATAAATACATAAATAGATAAACACCCAGACACGTAACATTTTTTTTTTCTTGTTCCGTGCGGGAATCGAACCCGCAACCACTGGCCTCTGAGTTTTACCCCATCTCTAGGTTTACCCCATCGCCAAAGTGGTCGTCATTTGAAATGAATCACTCAATAACTATTTTCAATTTACGTTAACATTATATAGTTATAAGGTGCAGCGCACATGTCCGACTATTCGTGGTGCATAGCTTGTGTTATGGGATGCCATGTAGCAAACTAGGGGGGAAACTAGAATATAAAAACACATATACATAAACAACCAGACCCGGAACATATTTTTTTTGTTCCGTGCGGGAATCGAACCCGCAACCACTGGCGTCTGAGGCAGATAGGTTAACCCCATCGCGGAATGATCCCGGTCCACTCTCCAGGATTAGGATAAAAATGGGTTAATCCAGAATTTGCCTTATCAGTGTGAAAAATTTGAACCCAATCGGTTCAAATTTAATTGACTTTTAATTGTGAAAGATTAACAAATATCCATCATCTACATTATTTACGAACATATTTTTTTTTACATTTTCGTTCCCAATCCCCAGAAAAGGGATGGCAGGCCGCGGCCCACGGCCCGACGGTTGATGTCGGGATATATGGTAGTCGCTATAAGAACTTTGATAGCGCGATGCAGGATTATGTCGTGTCGTCATCGTTCTATGGAGCGTCGCTAGATGTCGCTACATCACTACTCCCCCTCCGAGACCGGAGGTCGATATGGTTCATGGTCCGTCGATGGTCTTGCCGTCTTGAGATGCTTGCCAGCGTGCCAGTGAGGTTCCAGTGGGTCGGAACCGGGTGAAGATACCGCATGGTTGGTTCGCGGTGGGTCGGAACTGCATGCGGCAGCACCGCATGCACCGCCTGGACAATGTCGGGGGAATGGTCCTAGTGTGTCGGGACAAGTTCCAGTGAGTCGGAGTGCCTCAGTGCGTCCAGGGGTGCTCTTCGCTGCAATGGCCCCAGTGAGTCGGGGTGGCTGGCGGCTGCTTCGGGCAGGAGAGTAGAGTGCTCTGCTTGTGACCGGCCGAAGTGCAGGGTGCTGTGCCGAGTTGCAGGTGAAGGCTGGAGGTGGTAGACCAGGCTTGCAGCGCTACAAGCGTAGTGGTCTACCAAGGTAGCCCTGAGTGTGCTGGCGCGGCGGCTGGCGTGTTGTACTCGCTGCTGGTGGGTGGGGGGGAATTAGAGAGACGCTGACGACGATGAGATGTTGTGGTCCTCTTCTTCGAAGGCTGCGAAGGTTGTTCAGCTCGGGGTCACCACTTTGGGAACAAGGTATTCGTTCCCAATCCCCAGAAAAGGGATGGCAGGCCGCGGCCCACGGCCCGACTGTCCCGTTGATGTTGATGTCGGGATGTTGTATATATGCTAGTCGCTATAAGAACTTTGATAGCGCGATGCAGGAATTATGTCGTGTCGTCATCGTTCTATGGAGCGTCGCTAGATGTCGCTACAGGTCATACAATTTGGTGTCTGCCTCAGTTAGAACATCTGGGGCAGATAGTTATCATTTTGCATTTAATTATCAGACAGCCACGACTTTTTAAACAATAAATAAAAGCGTGCTTCACTTTAATTGATAATTTCAAGAATTTTTATATCAGAAACGTGGTTAAATTAAATATACTACCCAAACTGACACATGTGGGCAATTATTTGTAAACTAGCATTAGGATGATTCCTGCAAACTAAGTCTGCAGTGCGATCACAAAACTGTATCGATACGTATGTTTGCGAATATTATTCATATAGCAAAACAAAACATCCAATCATGCAGTTAACAGCTGTCAGCTGTTGCTATATGGATAAAGCAATGTCAAACATCGATACCTGCGAGGCTAGCATGAGACCATCGACAACGATAAATCGGGATTAATATCGATATTTTCTTAGAATATAGTACTTAGAGTATGTATTTTTTCAATAATATGGCGTCTTTGATTCTGTGGGCTTAATCATGGTATCGAATCGATTAGTTCTATTTATTATGGTGCGCATGTTAGCTAATATGATAAGATAATAATCAACGAATGCAGAGCATTAAAAAAGCGACTTCACGTCAAAACTTTGGCCGACATATAGTGTCATTCTCCAAAGCATAGGTACATATTGTTTCAATAATTTAAAATTCTCAATGAATCACTCAACCGATTTCGATGAAATTTATATGGGACCAACTATGAAGTATCCTCTATCATATGAAACAAGAATTTTTAAAACCGATTCGTAATGAGATATTTTCTGACAGCTTATTAAAAAAACAAAACGGTACTTCGATAGATGGCGCTTTACAAAAGGCGAAGTCTTGTCTGTCATATAGCCATTTATTATACACTGCGTTTTTAAAAGTAAAATCAATTAATTGACGTCTGTATCAGAAACCGAACTTATAAAGAACCATAGATGATAGATAGCACTTACCTACATTATAGTACCTATACAGACCTAACGCCGTCGGCTTTTTAAAAGTGCCATCTATAGAGTTTTTTTAACTAATCTCTCATAAGAGCTGTCAGAAAACTCTTCATTGTCCGAAATATCGGATAACAAAGACATGAAAAAAACACATACAGACGAATTGAGAACCTTCTTTTTTGGAAGTCGGTTGAAAAAATAAAATAATATTTATCTTATCGATTCGAGTCTTTATCTATGGTCGCATGCTAGTCCTGCAGATAGTACAACAAAACGTTTATTGAGGCGACTATGTCATCTGGCACACAAATAATGCATTCTTTCTTATCTGGGCAACCTCCGTGGCGCATTGGTAGACGCGCTGGGTTCGAGTCTCGATATTTTAGTTATAAAGAAGCATATGTGCTTTTCCAGACTATAAACTAATTCTGTAAAAAATTTCATTAAATTCAGCTACTTCTCCATGATTGAAGAACAAACATCATCCATACAACCTATCACATTTATAATTAGTACGACAGTAGGATAATATTAGTAGGATATTTATATTAGTAGGAAAAGTGGGCTTTTAATCTCGATCACGCGAAATATCCTTCATACCTACTTGTGATTAGTTTACGTAAACATCAGGCCACATAACATAGGCCTCGGCTTTTGTACATTTGACATTATTTACTTACGTTAAAGATAACGCAGCTGACAATAATATGTGTGGTCCTATTATGTAGGTATAAACAATCAGTGTGCCAGTTACGATAGTTTCAATAATGCTCAGTTTCTACGCAGTATTGGTTATTTGGTTTTTGAGTCTCTCTAATGTAAAGAGCAAGGATACCGGTATGAATTTCTGTAATTTTTTTTCTGTATGACGTCATACCGTTAAATTGGATGTATTTAAAAATAACAGTACAGGAATTCATACATACATACATAACGTCACGCCTGTATCCCTTATGGGGTAGGCATAACAACAGAGGTTATAAGACCATCTGTTGTCGCGTTTGACAAATTTGGAGGTATTATAAAGAAACTGGAATTCATACTGAAATAATTCGTGTACCTTTTTTATTATTGTAGCATAACTGTTTATTTTTTCAGTTAACTGAAATTTTCCGGTATTAATATCAATATTGATATTAAAATTTTATTTTTAAATAACTGTATAATGTTCGATAGTTTAGTTGCAAGCCTTTGAAGCGTAGGGACATATGCTGACCTATACATTTCGGTACAGAAATTAAATTCGTTAAAATATTTCTGTAAGTACTAAAAAAATCTACAGAAATTACTCCGGTATACATTATTTGGGTACTGATATAATTTAGTTAGCTTTCAATGACTTGTACAGGTATTGTGTTTGATGAAGCAGTACAGTAATAAGGGTACTGAAATATTACTAGTACTATTTAAAAAAAAATTAAACCGATATGCAGGCCCTGAGACATCAAATTCAAAAGTTGCTATCAAACACTGATTTTTTAGCTTCTAAGTTTGACATTAGAGAAACTTAAAAATAGTGATTATAAAGTCGAATATGGGCCAATGTTTAAATAATATTTTAGTTGTGTCTTGTTTAAATTACAAAGACAAGGTTCAAACAAGCATTGCATTGTTTAATGCCGCCTAACTCACAGTATTACTTAAATTTCGATAAAATGAAATGATTATGTTCACTAATAGCCGCGCCCGGTTTTACCTAATAAAATATAGCTTATAACCTTGCCCTAAAGGTCAAAATAGAAACATGTTTATCAAATCCAACTGGTAGTTGCCGAGATTACTGCGCACAAATGAATAAACCAACAATTTTGCTACATTATACCTATTACAATTGATATAGCCCAAGTGGGGACGGCTAAGTATAGACCTGCCGCTCCTGTATGATGATCGAACTCCTTTAAAACCCACCTGACTAGATATCACCATGAAGTCTGGCTCTAAATAGTACCTCGGCGGAGATGTGTGATGGCATTTGTTTCAGGAACAACCAGTTTTTTCTAAAGCCATCTTTGACCTCTACACATAAGGTGCAATTGAGGTTAAACGAAATTCGATCTATTTACCAAAAACAAATTAACAGAAAACAAATTCGACTTTGTAACAGTCAAACTAACGTAGATAAGATAAGGATAACATTACAATGAAATCTTATCAATAAGATTTCATTGTAATGTTATCCTTATCTTCCATCAATGTGCGTTTAAATTTGGAAGGGTTTGTTATGATAAATCCCTACAAAACTCACGTGTTAAACACGATGAGTCAATAGATAAGTCAACTAGAACACAGTGTTGCCCATACCGGATAAAACCAGATAAAAGTTTATTGTTTTGTTGTTTTACTGGATTCCGGGTACAGATATGTACAGATGGCTTTTTCATGTGTTTTAATTGGTTTTTTAAATGATTTCAATCTCTCAATCTCACCTAATGGTAAGATGGAGTTTATGATAACAGAACACGGGCTTAGGGAGTAATTGGCTTTTCATAACACATTGCCTTGGAGCGGTGATATTTGGCCGCAGATTTAATTGGAAGGCTGGTCTCCTGATAGCCGAACCCTAAAGCGATTCTTCCACCAAGCGGGGGTCACCTTGAATTAGTAGTCTTTCACGGCACGCTTAGGCAGGGTATGTTAACCGACCCTAAACGACTGAAACGATACGACTTATTTTAAGACTTAGCTCATTAATTAATTATTTGACTGGCTTAGCTGTAAAGGATATGCAATTCAATATACAAGGTTAATTTTAATTAACGCATAACGTCTTGCAGGCAGCCTCTCCACATAAATCGCAACAACATTTGTTCTACAACTTTTTAAATTTATAGTTTTTTAGTTTTCCCATACAAAAAAAATGTATAGCCTCTGTTTAGAGGCGTAACTCTATTTACTTTGAGCGTAGGTATGCCACGCACCTTGCGCAGTAAAATATCGCTTCATAATAGTTATAGGTACTTCTTACAAAATGTAGAGTAAGGAGCAATTTTTTGTGTTATTTATGAAGATTTGTAAAAAGTCGTAGAAACAAATGTTGTTGGGATCGATGTGAAGAGGCTGCGCGCAAGAGGTGATGCGTTAATTAAAATTAACCCTGTATACATTGTGTCCGCGAAGGTTCTGCTATGAATTACTACAGCTCCTAGTAGTTCGCCCTGCAGTTCCCGCTGTCTAGCGACAAACGTTGCTAAGTCTGATATCAAATACTCACCATCAGCACCTTGTTAAAGCCGAAGTACAACATTGTGACGTCATTAAGCGGCCATTCGATGATCTTATGATGAATAAAAAAATTTCATTTCATTTCATTTTAGGTGAGTGGGTCCATTCAAAAATCCATTAAAAAATTTCACGGTATACTTACCTATAGTTGCCGATAATGAGCTTAAAATTTTCCTAAGTTTCATACCAATTAATAATAATTGTTCATTATAATAATCGTGTGTATGTTATTGTAAGTATAACTCAAGCTATTATCAAATTTTTATTTATTAGGTTATCGTTGTTATAACAATGCAATTTTTCTTTTAACTTTATTCAATATTGATATACATATTTAGGGCATGTTTAAGTAAAATTACCTGCCGTAGTTTTAAGATTAAAAAGATTAGGCGCAATTTTGCAGGGTGACTGGTGGGTCACTTCCGAAATTCGAGGACGTGATAGTTTGAGATCATACACGAAGAGGAAAACTAAAATTAAAATAAATATTAATTATTTACTAAGTAAACTTAACCGAAAGTTAAAGAATTTATTACGCAACGCATGGTAACATAAGCGTTATACAATAGATACTGAGAGTTTAGTGGTGTGCGTGTAGCGGGAACACTACTGTGTGCGAGTTGAGGCTGTGCGTCGGGAAAAGAGTAGTAATGTCTCTTTATTTATTTATAGGGAATTCTGGTGAAAAAAAAAATATTACATAATTATGATCCAAATCGAGTACCTACAGAGTGCTCTCCTTCAATATCAAAAAATTTTCACCAGTCACCCTGTATAAGCGCTTTTACTATTGAAAATTGTATATTAGAATTGTACTATGAAACATATTGACATTGCGTTCGAATCAAGTTTAGTAAACAGATATTTAACATGTTTTTGTTTATTTAGGAAACACATAGTCACTTTTACAATTGAAACACAAAAGAATATTAAGTAGGTATATTTCAAGGCATTCCATACTTTTACATAAAATTTTATATAAAAAAAAAGATTTTAACCACTTATTATTTTCCGTTACTCGGCACTGTTGCAAGCGTTATAAAACCTCCTTTTACCACGAGACATTTTTAAAACTAATGTTGTTTTTGATCGAAGATCTAAATTAAAAAAAGGAACAAGAAGTTTTATTTTTATCCCTCATTGTGAACGATCCTTTACAATATTGTATGCTGCAATATAGTGCGTTGACCCTGTCCATGAGATTAAAATAATGACCTACTCTAATCTACCGCGGGGTCGACCTCGATAGTCGACTTAAGGCGAGGATTTTTTTTACACTTTTTACGCGCGTTTTTACACTTTTTACACTTTTTTGAACATTTATATACCCAGTAATATGTACATGTTGTATCTGAAAAAAAATATTCACAAACATTGAACATATAAACAACCGATGCGTAAAGATAGAAACATGATATATGAAAATTGGCTCGATAAAAAAAGTCACCAACATAACAGCCCGTTCACACGTCATGATCCTTTTTACTGGATACATTTTACTGGATACCTTTTTGTATGGTAAATACGTATACTGAATATTGTGCCATATGTGAAGTCGCTCATACAACTCCATACGCCATCGATGAAACGTATCCGGTAAAACGTATCCAGTAAAACGGACCCTGTGTGAACGGGCTGTTACACAAACTAACAATGTTTTTAAACGGAGATTGCCACAAAATCAAGTAAACGTTACACAAAAACATAAAGCGTACTCCTCTTAACCGATGGTTAAAGAATTTTTTTAAATAGTAATAACTTTTGAAAAATAAACCTATTTAACTTATTTTCGCTTGCTCACGTCGCGTCGTAGTCAGCGAAATTCGCCAGCGACATCTGGGCGGGAAGTAGGCTAAAAGAGGACCCTTAACATAATCTATTACACCTATAAATTCTGTATAATCTGTATTACATGTCGGATCAACGTGATCGGCTACCAACTGATATCTTTCTATTTCGGTATGAAGTACTTTCGTATTTTGTTACGCAATCGTATCAATTTATCTAGATAACTTTGAAAAGTATTCCATTTATTATACTTATTCTTTAAAGACGTGCTAATAGAGTTGAAATTGCCTCTGAAATAATAGCTCTCGGACGCAAATGTTTCGAGTGGTCGCAGGTTCGAAAACAATGCAGTCATTTGTGTGCATATACATGTTTGTTTGGTCTGGGTGTATTTTGTATGATTTGCTTGATGTATATCCGTTTTTAGTACCAATAACACAACCTATGTGCTAACTTTAGTTAGTATTCTATATCTTCAGCAACTTCATAGTACGCACAAGATACTTATCTTCAGCAACTACAAGTACAAGGTGACTGGCGAGAATTTTTAGATACGGAAGGAGAGCACTCTGTACGCGATTCTGGTCATAATTATTTTATAAAAGTAGGTACTTCATTTTTCACTAGAATACCCTATAAATAAATAAAGTTTTGATACTATTTACTTTACTTACGCTTGAGCTCGTAACCTGGCATGCGGATCGCTGCCAACGCTATTATAACCATGTGTTGTGTAGTCAATTTTTTAACTTTCGGCTAAGTTTACTCAGTAAATAATAATATTTATTTTTTATAATATTTTTTCTCTTCATGTATGATCTCAATTTATCACATCATTGAATTTCAAAAGTGACCACTACCGGTTGTTGATGGTAAATAGGTTGCCAATCTTATACTAAACCTGTTTCTTTTACGAAATAAATGGGAAGACTCGATGAAGTCGTTGGGTGACGTCACATATGGCACTGAAAGTATTAAGTCAATAGTAGAATATTCATTTCATATTCTAATGGGAATCTTAGTAGGTCGTCTAGGGTACAATTTATAAGCGAAATCCACAGTGCAAAATCAAAATTCATAAAGTATTGAATTACTTAAATTGTGTCGCGTTTTTAAATAAGAACATTGATTGAAACCGATGTTTTATTTATATGTCACCGGAAAATAATAAATTCCGTAAATTTATAAAATTACTAGAAAAATAAACTTCCGTAGGATTCTAAATAGATTGTATTATTTTACACCCATATTTTCGCAAATTGATAAACTTACCGAACTCACGCGTAAAATCTATACATATAATAAAATGGTAGGAAAGTCAAAACTGTACATTGAATATTTTTTTAAAAGAATACTTGGGGTATGATCTACAATCGAAACAGAAACAAAAAATATAGTTTTTAGAATTTTTGTCTGTTTGTCTGTTTGTCTTTCCGGGATAAACTCAAAAAGTACTGCATGGATTTACTTCAAATTTGGCATGAAGATAGTTAAGAAGTCGGGTCAACATATAGGCTACATATTATCACGCTAGCAGTGTTATAATCGTAGGTGCGTTTGGTGCTGCATAGCGTTCACGCAGACGACGTCGCGGGCAGCAGCTAGTAATAAGTAAGCTCGAATTGGTTGAATATGTCACGTGTTCAAATTTTAAGATTAGGTTGGCCATAAACCATTAGTGTTGACTTCTTGACCAATCAGCGAACAATGTATTATTTTCCGTATTTTAAAAAAGCGTTAAAATAAAAGATCTGCTATGATTGGTCGAACCGTTTAGAATCTTAAGAATGGATATCCGTAAGTTTATAAATGTGAGCGTAAAATAATACATTTTATCTCTCGTTTAGAATCTTACGGAAGTTTATATTAACTTATTATATTTCCTAGTAAATTTATAAACTTACGGTTCTTGTTATTTTCCGGTAACATATGTATTTTGAATTAACGTTGTACTTCTAAATTACTCAATTAGTTTATCGCAGCGCCATTTACGACTCTTAAGTGGCACTGCTCTTAAGTTAAGAGCCCAATCTCCTCATCATCATCATCATCATCAATATTTGATCGTACTCTTTAATCTTAAAATTTATTTGATTTTAATACACACATGTTTCTGTAAAAAACATCTTCAAAAACTATTAGCATTTTTGCACAGTTGCAGAAAATATGAAAAAACAAAATAAAATCCCTACATTTCTCAATCTTCAAAAGAAATTATACAATCACTAAGACGCTAACTTTTCGCTGTAGCTTTTTGATTTCAATTTCCTTTTACAAGCGTTTAACTTTTGTGAGCACGCGTGGGATCGGAACACATTAGATTTGGTGTATGCAATTGTCGAAACTTCAATAACGAAATCGCTTCCGCTCATGACTTGTGCAGGCGCAAGTTCTTATAAACATTATGATATATAACCCGGCTTGCCTTAACAACTTTCCCCATGCATTACGTATGGGTATGACCTCGTCAAACGTCTTTAACACTTCAATATGCAATGAAAGAGTGAGAGAGACGATGTTTGCATAGAGTGGTCTCGCTTTCAGATTCGCGTGATTGGCATTCGAAAGGTTTATGCATTTTTGAAGGCGTTTTAAGATATATGCGTATTGCGTATGCAACATTGGGGCCGCACGTAAAATTAGCAAAATTGTTACTATTGTCGATTGTTTGTTTGTTTTGTTGCTGTTGTTCAATTCCTGATTAAACTGGTTTGTCGAGGTTAATTATTAACATTTCAGTAAAAAAATAATTATAAAGAGTATTACGTTTTATTTTTATACATAGCTCTTCCTTTATAAATTATTATGAAAAATATGAAGTTATTTATTAAAAAATAGAACGTAAAGGTCAAGAGATTTCCTAATTAAAACAGTATCCGGATTCCAGCTCATTTTAAACAATATATTTTTTAGGAAATACGATAGATAACATTCCAATGCGATAACGCTTCAAAATAAAATTATTATTACAAAGAAATGTTTCAACACTTATTGTCAATTATTTTAAAATTCAATATGCTATTTAGCCTGTTGATCTGTTGTATTTACATGAGTATCTCCATAGTCAGTCAACTTTTAATCTTTAATGTGACAAAGCTCTTAGATCCAAAATTGGACAAATTTTAAATATAATTTAAATTTCTTCCCTAGAAACATACACTTAATGACCTCACAAAAAAATAATTAAAAACAAGAAACTCATTATTAGTGTTTATTTGTTATCTCTTCGTTAAACCGTTGCCTACACTTACAAAACGAGTTATTGTTTAATCTTGGAATGACTTTGTCATTCTCGTTAAGAAACTCGAAGGTAATATTTGTTGGAAAAACACGTTTTTGTATCTTGCAATTGTTTATAAGTAATGGAATTGATAAAAAGCATTTTCGTGTCACACAGTTGGCTGGCAACAAAATGGTAATGATAAACATACATACATAACTTCACGCCTGTATCCCGTATGGGGTAGGCAGAACACCAGAGGTAATAAAACCATCTGATGTCACGTTTGACAAATTTGGAGGCATTATAATAGTGAAGAGAGACTAATGCAGTGACAGGGGGTCAGCCTATCGCCCACAAAAAAGTCTCCCATAACACCCCGGTCCCTTAACTGACTTTTACAGTATGCGCGGGAAGAGAAGCAGCTGGACATTCTATGTTTTTCTTTCGCTCCCAGTCCAGCATAGAAGCAATAGAAGTAGAAGCATAGAAGTAATGATAAACTAGATGTTTATTTATTTATTTTCACAAAATCCACATTTATTAAATTAAGCCATTTATGGATTTACATTTTTTAAGTGAATTTGAGAATAGGAAATAAATTCATTGCCTGAAGTTTTCACAATTATTCATCTATACTTACTAATATTTTTATCTAAAGATTCATCAGTGTCGTATTTATAAAGTACTTACTAAGTTTTTTTCTCTTTTGGTATGAACAAGTCGGATTTGCAAAAGCATTTTTACATTTGATAGGTCATAAGGTTATATTTTGTCAAAAATTTCCTACGGACCAAAAGTTCAATTATAAAAGTCATTTCATACTCGTACAAAAAGATAATTAATGTAATATATTTAAAGTCGAAATTTCGGTGGCTTTTAGATACCTGCGATAGCAACAGTACCTAACTAGGATGTTATGGCTAGGCTTACATAGTGCTCCTATTATCTATATCAATATCCGTAACCGAAACTATAATGTATTTTCCGTAGTTTTGTTGTCATCCTGCAGGGCTAGGATACGACCATCGGAAAAGACTCGAATCGACAAGGTAAATATTACCGAATTATTTTATCCTATCATGTTAGCTAAATAGATAGGCGCACCAAAATAGATAAAGTTACTCGATTCGATACTTCGATTAAGCCCACAGAACCAAAGCTGCCATATTCTAAAAAATACATACTCTTAGTGCCATATTCTAAAAAAATACATACTCTTAGTGCCATATTCTAAAAAATACATACTCCTAGTACCATATTCTAAGAAAATATCTTAATAAAGGCCCGATTTATCGTTTTCGATGTTCGCATGCTAGCCCTGCAGAACAGTATTTTCAAAGATTTATTGATAAAATTACTATCTGCCTCAGACGCCTTCAGATCAAGGGACACAAGCACCAATTATTTCAGCATGTATGTATTAACAAAACAAATTGAATATAAGCAAGTATAGCTGATGACTTAACAATTTTAATTAATACTGTTAATGCCTGTGACCTCAACAATGAAATTAAATTAGTTCTGACAAAAGTAATAGACTGGCTTAATGCAAATAATTTAAATATTAATTTATCAAAATCAAATATACTCCAATTTAATACAATAAATAGGAAAGTTCCCGAATTATGTGTAAACTACGATGGATTTAAAATTGACAGTGTAATTACTACAAAGTTTTTAGGATTTACTTTAGACAAATACTGTAATTGGAAAGCTCATGTAATGAATGTACTAAATAAAATTAACAAATATGTTTATGTATTAAGACGTATCAAAGATGTATCAGGGACAAAAGCAGCCCTTCTCGCCTATTATGGATACATATCATCGATTTTAAGGTATGGAATTGTGTAATGGGGAAACTGTGTCGATTTAAATAAAGTATTTCGTGCTCAAAAAAAATGTATTCGAATACTGTGTGGTGCTAGGTATATTGACCATTGTAAACCTCTTTTTAAAAAACTAAGGATATTACCTGTGCCCTGCTTATATATTTTTGAGATTTGCATGTTTGTACGTGCACACTCAGAACATTTTAAAAGAAATTTTGGAATGTTTAATTGTACAGGAAGACATAAACATAAACTGTATGTACCTGCTCAACGACTTGATATTTTTTCTAGAAATATGTATTGTATAGCTGTGCGTATCTATAATAAAATACCAGATAATATAAAAAATATGACATATAGACAATTTAAAATAAACTTATTTAATTATTTATTAGATAAGTGCTACTACTCAATAAGTGAATATTTATTATAGATTTAAATGCTTCAATATATAATTTTTATATGTATTTGTAGTAAATGTTGACATTTTAAAATTTATAATTTGATAATTTAATTAGATTAAGATCTGATTTTATGACGCCGCAAAGATTTGCACACCGTTTGACACGGTTAAATATGATGTACTTAATAAATTATAACACCTATTGTATCGACCATATTTTGCAAATAAATTGATTTTGATTTGATTTGATACAACAAACACCTGTACAACGCATGTTTAATTAAAAACTTGAATTTCGTAATTATCAGGTGTTATTGTAGTTCGAGGTAATGAAAAAACCAATGAATACTTAACTTATCAATTATATTTAAATGAATCCAATTGGAAGTGGAAGCCTTGCGTGATCTCTTTGTTTTGTGTAATGAAAAGTTTGGCTCCTTTTTAACGGCGAGTAGCCGTGCGTGTGACCTCGATATCACCTGATGGCTAGCGAAGAGTAGGTCGAATATCGCCAAAATATATTTTAGTCCTCCTTATTCCACTTATATTGACATGAAAGTTTCTGAGAATTGGTGAATGTTTTTTTGCTCTTTCAGTTAAAAATTGGCAAAATTGGATGAGTCTAGGTATAAAGCCCCAAAATAAGCTATACTAAAAAGGATTTTAGGATTGGTAATGAAACTATGACTATTTTATTCCATTCTTGTTCAAATACTCTGGTCCCAGTTTGTCATGTTCGTATTGTGCATCCATAGCTCATTGCATCTGCTATGTAAGCAATTTGGTTGTGGCATGACATTGGCTCTCACAATTAGCTGTCTTGTGTTTGTTTTTTTTCATATCACGGTCAATTTGTACTGTACCTATTTGTATTAATTTGATAATTCTGACTGAAAAAGAGTGCCCAGAGTTTTTTCCGCCGGCTTTTTTTGTGTCTTGGTCTACTGTAATATCTTATTTAACAACTATCAACAACTAGTTAGAGCCGAAGTATGTGATGACTGACTTCATCAAGTGTTTTGTAAAATTCCTAAGATGAATAAAACTTTTTGATTTTTTGAATTTTGAATTTTTTTGTAATGAAGACCACCCTGCGGAACTAGGGAGGTAACATTGTTAACACCCACACTCGAGTTTTGATAGGTTCGATTTCTGAACTAGCCAGGCTAGCATCAAACCCTGGGTTCCTCTGACGGCATAGGCGAGTACTTAAATCAATGCACACTCGAGATCGACTAACTTATTTGTAACATACATACATAACTTCATGCCTGTATCGCTTATGGGGTAGCCAGAACACCAGAGGCTTTAAAGCCATCTGATGTCACGTTTGACAAATTTCGAGGCATTATAATGGTGGAGAGAGACTATTGCAGTGACAGGGGGTAAGCCTATCGCCCACAAAAAACCTCCAAAAAACCTTCGGTCCCTTTACTGACTTTTACAGTATGCCCGGGAAGAGAAGCCGCTGGCACATTCTATGTTTTTCTTTCACTCCCAGTCCAGTATGGAAGAAATCATAACTCATTTGTGGTATAAGTTGTACCTTCATTTATATCCAGTTTCCGTGTGAATGTGAGAAAGACAGGTCTCTGCCTATCCGAAAGGGGGGCAGGCGTGAAGTTATGTATGTTGGGGTTGTCTGGTAGAGATCGCTCTGAAGCGATAAGGCCGCCCATTGTACCATTCTTAAGTTTGTCTTTACATTGTTTTTTTTTTCTCCTTTTGTAATGTGTACAATAAAGTGTTAATAAATAAATAAATAAATATGTATGTATGAAAGTGGCAAAGAAATGTTCAACTTTAATAGACTTCGATAATAGCAATTCGAACTGTTAACCATCGTATATTGGGCATTGGTAGTGCAGTTTATTTATTTATATGAAATGTAAACCTAACGTTTAATGTACGAAATTATTTTCGCCATTGGCGGTGTTGATACATTATTAAGGTCTAACAAAAAAATCACTTACAAAACATTAAAAGCCAGTTACATCCTTATCCGTGACCTCAACCTGACCTCATTGTCACTTGTCATCAGTTGGCATCAAATTCACTCGAAAATCAAAATAATCAAAACGTTTTCCAACGAAATTGTAATATAGGTCCGCTACGTTTCTGTTCTGTATGCACATAAATTGTATCCAGACTGGTAGACAGATTTGCGTTAATATTTTTCGTACAGTCGCGACGCAATTTTGCCTATACAGAAAAACACCTATGAAAATTATGTCCAGATACTTATAACGAGCTATACTAGTTTATAATGTTTTAGTTTTCAAAATCCTTTCTGATTTTGTTCTACGTTGGTTCTACGTAAAATATATTGCTACACGTCGCGCACACTATCATACATTGATGTCAAACCATGTCGGTGTATGTTACCTAAAATGTGTAAGTGCTCGTGTTCTTTCGCTAGCGTCGCGTCCTACTGCTCATCACTGAGCTTATTATTTTCCCGTTCGGCAATGTTCGGCGATCAGTGGAATAGCTAGATAGTATGCTAAATTAACCATAACTCCACCGACGAGTTTAGCTCAGCGTGATGCTCTTTTTTTAGCTCTTTATCATTTGTGATAGACGAGATAATTAAATCTTATCCTATAAAAATCGTTTAACTGATTATTTTTGTCTTGAAACTGTTTTGTCGACCGTACATTAACATAATGCTGTGTGTATGAAACAAAACACTAATCGTCGGAAATTTATTGACGTAAACAGCTCGATTAACGCGAAAACCGTTTACATTGTAACTCGGTTACGTTTAAATACTGAGTTTTTACATTGTAACTGCTTCAACGTTGAAATACTGCGATGTTTTAATGCCTTAAGTAAAGAAAGGTAACATTTCAGGTCTCTATACAACCTGTACCATCTATGTACCGCGACGTACTCGTACCTTCACAGGGGAAAAATTTAAGGAAAAACTAGTATACAGGGTGGAATTTTTGAATGCCCCTTGGAGGGAAAGTACTCTAAATAATAGAGATAGCAAATTTCACTCCAAAGAAACATTCCTTTATTTTGGAAAAGAAATAAAACTGCATTCAAAGATTTTTTGAAAAAATGCTTGCTTTACCCAGAAATCGAATCGATTTGCTAGTATCACAAAACAACCAGCTATCGGAAAGATACAGATGCCATAATGGTATTTTTATCTGTACTGCAAGAGTTACAACGCAAACTGGCTTGTCAGCACGTAACACTGAAGTTGTTAAAACCTGTGCGGTGCGTACAACGGTCAAGTCATTGACGCAATCCGATCCGATTACATATTTATAAATTAAACACTCCGGAATATATTCGGCATCAATACCTTTGTTTTGACTTCTTTTGGTTTTTTCCATAATATTATGATATTCAAATTTAATGAAACACGTTTTTCAAGCATGTCACACTCGACTGCTATTTACATGTTTTTAATATTTATTTATACATTTTAACGTTTTTTACCCTTGTTGTTTTGAAAATAAATTTATTCTAAAGTTTTCTAACAGAAAGTTGCCTCGACGGAGGCACTTATATAGCGATATTAGTGATTTATGAAACTACGATACAAGTTATGAAATAGTTACTAATTATGACGTAATTTGATAAATTAACAAACTTTATTACGTCGCTCGACGATTATATTGATGTTTCTATTTTAACCGAATAATGTTGATTTTCTCGTACGTATACCCAAATACTCCCGAAATAAAAGACCTCAAAAGATCGGGGATGATTAAAATGATGGGTCAATTCTTTCATCAGGATCTACCAAGCTAATATATGCTTCTCGGTGGCTTCAAGTTATCACTAACAACTTATGAATATACGAATAGCATTCGTGCCCAACGACACGAAGGCTTAACGTGCAATCCAAAGCACTGAAGTCGTCTTAGTATGTTATTTTCCGCCAAGATGATTTCAAATAGACATTATGTCCTGACTCACACGGGTCAAGGAAATCTTCCATCTAAGAAATATCAATTATATTACTATAAGTATACCACAGGATGACTGGTGATAAATTTTAGATACTGAAGGAGAGCACTCTACTCGATTCTGGTCATAACTATGTAATTTAATTTTTTGGTATTTAGTTTTTCACTAGAACTCCCTATAAATAAATAAAGTTTTGTTACTATTTACTTTACTTACACCTGAGTTAATCGCAACACGTGACCTGGCACGCGGATCGCTGCCAACGTTAGTGTAACCATGCGTTGCGTAGGTAATAAATTCTTTAACTTTCGGCTAAGTTTACTCAGTTAATGATTTATATTAATTTTTTATTTTATTTTTTCTTAAACTATCACATCCTCGAATTTCAAAAGTGACCCACCAGTCACCCTGTATAATATTACCGTGCCATGATACATTGTCAACCCAAAGTATCATATCCATGCTGGTGGCAATTGCTAACTATTACATGTTTTTTTGCCCCTTTTATTTAACGTAGATAAGTATAGCCAGGCCCATATCATGAGCATGGAAAAATGGAATGCAGGCTAAAAATCACAACGCAGCGTTACCGAGGCATACAATGTCATCATTTCCTTGATTGGTCGTTGATCATTTTTATTTTCCTTATTTTTCTATATGCTATCAAGTATGAACGTCGGACGGAATAAAATTCTCAACAAACATCTATTGTGCTTATATGAGAATTGGATATACAGGGTGACTGCTGCCAAATTTTAGATACTGAAGGAGAGCACTCTGTACTTGATTCTAATCATAATTCTGTAATAGAAGTAGGTACTTAATTTTTCACTACAATTCCCTATAGTAAAATACTACTATGTTACTATTTACTTTACATACAACTGAGTCGACCGTGGCACATGACCTGGCACGCGAATCGCTGCCAACATTAGCGTAGCCATGCGTTGCGTAATCAATTCTTTAACTTTCTGTTAAGTTTACTCAGTAAATAATTAATATTTATTTTTTATTGTATTTTTTCTCTTCATGCATGATCTCAAACTATCACGTCCTCGAATATCAAAAGTGACCCATCAGTCACCCTGTATATTGGTATAAGAAAATTTCAATTTATAAACTTAAAAACCTTGACTGTTTTATTTATTTTTTTCACCATAACTTATTCAAGTACGAGACGGTACGTCTATAATCCATGTTAAATATACATACATGGGAAGTTTTTAATATACTTAGGTATATTAATGAGAACAAAAAGTTATTGTGGAATAAAAATGGCATTTAAACTTTTAATAACAGCATATTTACATTTTTATTTTTAGTTTAAATTGGAAATATACTTTAAGTACATGATAAACAGTTTTTTTTTAATTAAGACAAGTTTTAAAGATTGTGTGCAACAGCTTTACTGTCATCAATATATATAAAACTGTTCCGTTACTGACTGAGTTACTGAGTGACTGCCGTAACTACTAGGCTTAGAGAGCTGAAATTTGGAACATACATTCTTTAGGGGATGTAAGGGTGCACTAAGAAAGGAATTCCCGAAATTCCCACGGGAACGGGAATTATTAGACTTTTTAGTTTGTACGAAAAATCTTATTCCTTGAGTGCTCGGATATGATACTTGGCATAAAAGTTCTTCAAAAAGAGACTGGTTGTGTTATGAAAGGAATTCCCGAAATTTCCACGGGAACGGGATATATATGATGTTTTAGTTTGTAAGATAAAACCTTATTCTTTGAGTGCACGGATGTGATACTTGGTATAAAGGTTCCCCAATAAGTGTCTGTTTGTGTAATGGAAGGAATTCTCGTAATTCCCACGGGAACGGAAAATAGGACTTTGAGTTTATGCGTGTACGAAGTCGCGGGCAAACGCTCGTTAAAAATAAATTTAAAAACACATAGAAATGGAAACACAATTAACCAAAGTAATTAGGCGCGTTTATAGACCAAAACTTATATCTTCCAAACAACCCCAATTACTTAAATAATCATCATGTTGTAGTACAAACTTAAAAAAAAAAAACAATATAAAATTATGCTTAAGCTTGTACGCAGTGAAATAAGTGATATAACAAGTGGATTCGTTCATGGTCAATGACAATAGTTGCTAAAAAGGGGGTCCGGTGTTCGACTGCCGACCTCTATTGCCTCTACACTTCCTCTTCCAGCGGGGCTAGCATGCGATAAATCGGGCCTTTTATCGATATTTTTTTAGAATATGGCACTTAAAGTATGTATTTTTTTAGAATATGACATTTTTGGATCTGTGGTCTTAATCATGGTATCAAATCGAGTAATTCTATCTAGCGTGTTAGTCAACATGATAGGATGAAATAACAAAATAATATTTATCTTGTCGATTCGACTATTTATCGATGGTCGCATGCTAGCCCTGCTGTTTGTAATAGACTCGTTTACGAGGCCTTGAGGGTCACCCATTTTTCGAGATAGCGTCCTTCACATTGCCACTTAATCCGTGTAAATGTCGGACTTTGGTTCACATTTCTAAATCGATAATTCCTTCTTAGTTCAAGTCGCCAAGGTGTAGAACAAACTGCCTGCATTTGTTTTTCCTGACCACTGACAGTGCTGGATATACACGGTAACTGGTTACAAATTTTAGATACTGAAGGAGGGCACTCTGTACTCGATTCTGATCATAATTATCTAATAAAAGTAGGTATTTAATTTTTCACTAGAATTCCCTATAAATAAATACTATTTACACTTTACATACAACTGAGTCGATCGCGGCACGCGTTGATCAATCAATTCTTTAATTTTCGGTTAAGTTTACTCAGTAAATAGTTTATATTTATTATATTTTTATCTTCATGTATGATCTCAAACTATCACGTCCTTGAATTTCAAAAGTGACCTACCAGTCATCCTGTAGATATTTTCGGTAAATAGGTTTCTCGTGGATGGACGTATACAAATTGAGTCTTCAAACCAAATAATTTTCCACCAGGCGACATCAGGAAACTAATGTCCTATTTATGTATAAAAAAGATCCCTCAAAGGATTATCCTTATTTCCACTCTTAGTCCTTTCCATTGCCCTTTAAGTGACCTTGAGCTTTAAGCGTAAAGTGAGCGGCCGCCTTTCAGTGCCACAAGGCATCACACGAAAAACTTTCGGTAAACACTTTGTGTTTTTTTGACTTTTTTTTGATGCTAAATTTTTCTTACCATCTTATCTTACTAAGTTTAGATGCATGGATGTTTGTTCTTCAATGGATTTGGATGAAATTTGGCGTAGTGATAGTGTGCAGTCTGGAATAGCACATAGGTTACTTTTTATCCCGAAATTCCCGCGGGATTCGATATTACGCGGGTAAAACCGCGCGCAACAGCCACTAGACTAGATTATAAACATCAAATTATATGGCCGGGACCCTCACAATGTGGCATATTCTATCTGGCCACGTCAAACTATACTCGGACATACTTACGCATGTGAGAGGCTTGTTATTGAGATTATTTACGAAGCACTGGGAGCGAAAGAATAACGTAGAATGTACCAGCTGCTTCTCATCCCGGGCATACTGTAAAAGTCAGTTAAGGGACAGAGGTTTAATTGGCGTTTTTGTGGGCGATAGGCTGACCCCTGTCACTGCAATAGCCTCTCTCCATTATTATAATTTATCTTTTGTCAAACGTGCCATCAGATAGTTTTATAACCTCTGGTGTTCTGCCTACCCCATAAGGGATACAGGCGTGAAGTTATGTATGTATGTATGTATTTACGAAGTAAACGACTTTCAAGAATTATCTACATATAATTTATCTTGGTCAAGTTCATACACGATAAGAATAGAAAAGCGTTACAAGTATGAAGGTATAGTCTAGCTAATCACAACAATGAAGGCATTACTAAATATTTAATCGTTCCTCATCACTTTGCTATATGAATTAGAAAAAAATAAAAATAACCTTTTCAATACATTAACTCGGACTGAGATTGAAGATAATTTACTTCGTATATTTAAATAACCAGATCCCCACAATCTATGTAAATGTTTGTACGTTATGCCGAATCATATAAACAAATACAGCTACTACAGTAAAATATAAACATATATGATTGATTAATAACTGAACATTTAGTTAAAACAACAACAACTTGACGACCACTTTGGCGATGGGGTAAACCTGTCTGCCTCAGACGCCAGTGGTTGCGGGTTCGATTCCCGCACGGAACAAGAAAAAAAAAATGATCCGTGTCTGGGTGTTTATCTATTTATGTATTTACATTCTAGGTACCCCCTAGTTCGCTACATGGTATCCCATAACACAGCTTTGCTTACTTTGGGGCCATGTAGTTGGTGTGATTGTCTGGGGATTTTATTTATTATTAACTTAAAAATATTTCGTGATTTCTTCTACTCAAAACCTTTAAGTCAAAGGTTTTCGGTAGATCACCTTTCATCGTCTGATCTTCTCTTTTATTCGTATATAAAACGATGTTCCATGATTCACTCGTGTTTGGTAATTATGTATATAGTTTTTAAATCATGTTATGTTTCGTCAGGTGCGCTCGCAGCGAATGCAATGCGCGCAGTCTACTATATTTTCCGGGATGTTGAGCCAACATAACTTATTTTTGTGTATCAAAATGTACGGTACAGTACGGATAGTCGCGAATTCGATAAAATTTATATGGGACCAATTGTGAAGTATCCTCTATCATATGAAACAAGAATCATCAAAATCGGTTCACCCAGTTAAAAGGTAACAAACATACAAAAAAAACATACAGCGAATTGAGAACCTCTTCCTTTTTTCGAAGTTGGCTTTAAAGAAGATTAATGGGACCCCGCTGGGTGGTAAATCCCCTTTAGGATGTGCCTGGCCAGCAACGACCATTTATAAGTAGTGTAGTTTTTATTGTTATATTTGTTTAGATTTAATTCACTGTATGTTTTCCAAATAAAATAAAGTCTGCAGCCAATTATAAAGTCTACAATGGTGATACTTTTCGGCAATGTTTTATGAAGAAATCCTTTCGTAAGCCCGTTTGTATTTTTCCTGATATACTGTAACCATATTTAAGAACTTAAAAAAAACAGAACTTTCTAAGACAAAAATAGTTTCAGGCTTATGTGAGTTTAAAAAGGTCAATGATACGTCTCTGACCCAAGTTCCAACTGGAAAAGCTAATTGTTTTCGTGAGTTCACTGGTTCTACTGTTTGATGTCCGTCGAAGATTGAAAATTATATATTCTGGCCATATTTTCTAAAGCCTTCTAAGCCCCTCAGAAAATCGTAACTTGCATTTATTTATATTGATCAGAATAATTAAGTACACTACAAGAGTAACTTAAGTTATCAAATTAGCGTCAGACTGTTCTACTTTAATTGAAATATGAATATTAAAACGACCTACTTATGCTCTACCAATAGATAACACTGCAGTCCAAGATCACGAATCTCAATCAATGTAGATATAAGTAACGAAAAAAATTTTCTTATATGGGAGTTACTTGTTGAGATGACTCTATTCAAACAAAGAAGGGGACTTTTTCGTGAGTGTTAAATAGATATCAACTTAAATACTTTTTAACTGGGTTATTCCAGCGAAACGTGGAATTGAATTTATGATAAAAAAGTATAAATTCAAAATTCAAAAACTCAAAATATTCAAGCTGTAGATGCGGGCTGCGCGACGACGTGGAGAATCTCTCGGCTCACGAAGATGATGATCGCCCATTATCCTTCAATATAGCTTCCTATTTACGTATACGGGACAAAATCAGGATTTAAAGTGTTTTATGGAATGTCCAAGGTCACCGCCCATTGTACCCTAGTTTTTTTCTGTTTTCATTCTTACTGTATCTTATAATATGTGGTGTGCAATAAAGAGTTTTGTATTGTATTGTATCTGTTTAGTTCGTTGTTACGTCGTCGAATTGAACAACTTAAGCCCCAGCCAGACTGTGGAAAACCAATGCTTCCAACCAAGGTTAAGGAAGGTTAAGTTGTTGACAACCAATTCCGAGTCATCCACACTGTTACAAACGGTGGTTGCAAACAAGGAGACAAACAAGAACACAAACCAAGGTCACGCTAAGCCACGCCCCAAATCGTCAGTGCGCTTTGATCTCTCGCATTGGCAACATCTTCGCGATGGCAGTTTTGTATACAATTGAGGATATAAAGAAGAAAAGGTTGAAAAGCAGGCTAAAAAGCTACAAAACTCGAGTCATTTATAGTTATAGTTACATAGTAAAATATACAATAACAAGCTTACACACTGTCCTAAACACAGACATACATCTACATGGATAACGCAAATGCATGTACTTTGCATGTCCGAACCCCGACCAAGCGTCATGGTTGGTCGCCTCTAGATTTAATCCGCGCGTATGTATGTCTGTTACAAAGTCGATTCCACAATATCAATATCGTTCTTAATAATCGATTTCATCGGCGGCATCGGTGTTTCTGAATCTGTTTGTATTTCCCATTAATAAATCTCAGCCGTGACGTCACAATAGGTCTTAAAAAGTCGACACGCTGGGTTCCAATACAAATCGTGACACTTGCGTTGTCTATGTAGATGTATGTCTGTGTTTCTAAACACCGCCGCTTACAACCCGCCAAGGTAATGCGTAATTTGGTTGTCAACAGCCGTCTTCACTGTTGTAAACTAGCAAGGTCACCTTGGTTTGATGTTTTGTTTCCAACAATCTAGCTGGGGCTTTATTGTTCGAATTTAAATAAATAACACTATCGACACTCTGGATATAGACAGATAATGTCTATCTTCTGATAAAATAAAGTAACTGATTTAAATACCTACTTGTGACATTACTGGGGGGAACTTGGTGTTTCGTATAGGTACGTAGGGGATTTACTAAGTGGCATGGTGAAGGGTGACCACGCATGCGACTCCTTGCTAACAAGCCATAATCGACCATTTCCTTAATCCTGCTCTGTTTGAACAAATTGAACCCTCACCCTTTTACCATCGGACTACTAGACGCAGACAGAACTTCCATCCGTATGTGGTAGATATTCCGAAAAGTCGAACTAAGCGCTTTGACAGTTCCTTTTTGATACGGGTCGCCAAGGTTTGGAATGAACTGCCTGCGTCTATTTTCCCTGACCAGTATAGTCTTAGTACTTTTAAGCGTCGAGTGAATAGGTTTCTCGTGGATGGACGTGTACCACCTTAGTCTTCATGTTCACTTAACATCTGGTGTCATGGAAGACAAACGTCCCAACCATATTTTATAAAAAAAAACCTGTAGGAATCCGTACAAACTTAGGGTGGCCTAGAAATTTTAGTAGGTTAATACTAAGATATTAGTTGAAATTTAAAATTGAATTTTAACAAACTAACTATACAGTGCAAATTAACATAGATTTATACAAAAAAAAAAAATAAGTATCTATTGATTTTGCGTTGCTTCGTGCCTATATTAGTGCTTTCTATTTAGTAGTCAAGGTAAGATTGAATATTTGGATAGAATAAAAATATTGGTTACAATGCATATTTTTTACTCAGCGTAGAAGAGAATCGCGTATGCTTTAACGACTTAATTCATAATTAAAATTGATAAAAAGTTATCAAATTATTTTATTGAATCAAACTCTACATACTTGCTGAACAAAGTTAAGAAAAATATATTGTATTTTGAGGCCGAAAAATCAAATTGAGATTTCAAATTTATGGTTTTTTGTACAGAAGGCGTTACATCAAGCGTTACAAATCTGTCAAAAATTTTACTTGAATCTGAACTCTATGCCCTCAACATTAAGTTCAAATTGATTGGGGAAAGGAGACAGAACCTGCTCCATACATTGCTGGGCCACCGTGTTAACAACTTGACATTTGCTTTTCTTTATTTAAAATATAATCATGTTTCATCACCGAAATTTCCAAGATAAACCAGTGTTGAGGAATTGAGATATCCATAATTTAGTCTATAGGTATACACAGAAGTAAAGTGAGCTTAGAATCGCTTCCGAAAGCTATTCTTTTTCTTATTGTTGAGATCTATAAATGAATTATTGTATTTTGAATTATTTAGAGAGTTTATAATTAAAAATAAATAGTAGCACATTTTACTTAGATAGTATACTAGATAAAATAGGACATTATAAGATATTACCTATACGTACTTAGTTATTAGTTATAGTTTTAAACAACTATTCAAACTAATAAATTATTACTAACAACTTTCACTTTTCTTAGGGCTATCTATTTATTTTATTAAAATCTCTCACATCATGTCAACCAAGTAATAGTAATTGTATGAAGTCGTTAAAAATAGAAAAAACCATGAAAATATTCAAGCGCAAGGAAAGAAACCAAACAAACGAATGAATAAATAGATCGATTGACTTACTGAACGAGTCAATTACCATAGTTTCGTTCTTCATTCACTCAGTGTTGCCAAACCTAATAAAGAGTTTCGCCTATTTTAATTACAAAATAATGATTTAAAATAAAACTAACGCGGTTGGTTTACATCCATTTAACCTTATAATGATTCTCATTTAATATTTCTTCAATTTTACTCGGCGTATTTTCAATTATATTATGAGTTATTCATCCATACTAAACACCCATGACAGCGATTTCCGTATCTTGAATTAACTTGTTTCCCCCTCACTACTTTTTTAGGGGTTTTATGTATTTTGAATAAGGATAAAATAAGCTATTTTTTAAGACCAAAGTCAACCTGTTAACCCTGTGGCCCAGGCTTACTCAGTTTCCTTTAACAGGTAAAGAAACGCTTGATCCGCTGCCTTCTGTACATAATTTTGCAAAACCAAACCAGTTCACGACAACTCTGACTGAAATTCATTGCCTTATACGACCTCTGTGAATACCTTTAATTAGTCTTAAAAAATAATTGTTGTGTTATACAGTACTTAGTAAATTATATTGATATGTTTATTTTCCTTTTGTCAGCTGTAATAGAATTAGCACTAACTTGACCTTTGGCAAAGATAATTGCATATTAAAGATAAATGCAAGTGCTTCTTGTGTATTTTGTAAAAACAACGTGTTTCTTATAGAGGTGTAACTGTTCTAGAACAAGCCAATGTAAGTATATGTTTAAGACAAAACAGACATAGAGCAGCGAAATATTATGGACACAGTAAATTTTAGCCAACTTTGCACTGCCGTGAGAAATTCCACCAAGTAATTTGAAAGTATCCAACGGGACTTTTAAGTGACCCTGACTGTACAAGATGACTGCAAAATTAGAAATTTCTGGATACCTACTGAATAAATGCTAATATTATTTTTTGTTTGTAGAAAATACTAGATATTTAAGTTTTTGGTTTTCAATGATTGGAAAAAGTCTCTTTTTAAAAGTTTTTCTTTTATAGGTACAAATCTGACTTTATTTATTAAACTTGTGATATCTGCTGCATTGACGAATTGAAGATTTACAGATGAAACCTATTAAATATTGACAAAACACCTTATTGAGTTATTTTATGAAACAGAAATAAATATAATAAAGACATACTTTGGTTATTTTGTTTTACTGGGAAACAAAATCTTCTCTATACACTTACTGTATTCGGTTTTTAAAATTAATTTAAATTGTTTTGATATACGAGTCGTTGGCACGGAAATATAATGGGGCAAAGTACAAACATAAAACTTGTATTTTGGATCGTTCGTGTATTGTGTCAAATTTTGTTTTGAAAGAATCTGAGCTGATGCGGTATTAGCACAAACATACCAGTTTAACTTTTTATAGTAAACTACCAAGTATGGTAGCCTGTAATATTTTAATAATAATAAAAACGAGTTGTCTAGAAGAAATTTCTTTTAGCAATAAGCGTCCAAATATATGAAAAAATGTGTCAATTATTTTCACGTATATTTGATTTTTTTAGTAATAAAGTTTGATTACTAATAAATTAATGGTATAATACAACTCGCCACTTACCCTATTTTTCACTTAACTAGACTAAAATATTTTTTTAATTGATATTTGGGTCAATCTCAAAAATTACATCCATCTAAAAAAAAAAACCTTACATTTATTAATGTTACTTTTTACTTTCGATTCTTAAAGATGCACCAACAAAAAGTATTTTAAAAATAAAAACTAAGCATGAATGATCATGGGAACTAAGAATTTTGAAAAATAAAAAGAATGATGTCCATGGAGTGGAGCTATGTCCACGGAGTTTGGCATGGAGTTGAATTTTGACCATGGAGTAAATTTTTGTCTAAAGATTTTGACGAATTAAATTTAATAGAAACAATAGTTAGACATTTTTAATCATTTAATATCAAAAGAAATAACACTAATACTTTAGGAACACAATTGAGATCACTTTTCTTTCCAAAATCACAATGTAACATAAACTTAAGAAAACAAAATCAGCTTTACTTATAAAATAATTAAAAAATATTTTCATCCTCATCGTAACTTTTTATTATATTGTTATTCTTCATAATCATTTCAGAAGACACATCTCGTATAATTTCAGCATTATTTTCTGCATGCTCACAAGTTATGGCATCATTTTCATGACGAGAAATTTGTATCCGATTCAGGAACCTCACTATCGCTTTCATCACTAAAAAAACTTATCATTCGTTTAGAATTAAGATTTTTATTAGCAATTTTTTTAACTGGTTCAGTATCTTCGCTTTCGCTATCAGTGAGAAACATAATTCGGCGTCTCGGTCGCCTGTTACCAATTCCAGGTGAATATTCCTCTTCAATTTGCCTTGTGATTGCCATAATTTGATCATCATGACCTATATATTCTAGTGAGGCTCTATGATATACGTATTTTGCGATACCGAAATGTTGGCACTCCTTATCACAAACAAGACAGCTAAGTCTACGTAAATAAATAGTCGTCGGTTCAGAGGCGTTCCAACAAACTTGATGGACACGCATGGTGTTTTTGATTGTATTTAGTTCCGGCACTTGAGACAAAAGTTCGTCAGCAGCGCGAATTTCTTCTTCATTTACCAAAAACACTTCAACTTTTGTTTGCACCTCTGCCGTCAAAATCTTATACAGGGTTTCTAGATTCTCAATATCTCTCCCAAGAGCAACTTGTCGATCTGCCGTTGTTTTTACGTACGCTCCTATTCCGTCAGGGGCTCCTTTCCCGTGGCCTGCTTCATGGAAATGCCAGCTAGCTTTCTCTAAACTGTAGTATTCTACGACATGGTTTGCAAATAAATAAAACATTTTTTTGTTACGATATTGGGTAGATGGGCTATCTGTTAGAATGTGCAAAGATTTAATTGAAGTCAATAATAAAAGACGAGATAAAATTCCTTTAAGATGGGCAAGTACTGCACATGCATCATGTCTAAGGGATTCTGATAAACTGCAGAACGATTTTACTATAATATCCCCACTTGAAGCACATTTATAATAAGTTACGACCGTGTGCAAAGTTATTTGTTGGCGAGAGGCTCCAAAATGCACGGACTGTATCTCTTGGTTGTACTTGCACATATAATTTTCCGAAAAGTCCATGTGAATCAGAACTTCCCCGTCTTTGAGTTGTTTTCTTAAAAATGACATTGTTTTTGATTGATGAGTCCAAGAATGTTGATGTTGTAAAAATTTTGGCATCAAATTAGTCATTTCAGTAACTAGTTGAGCTTTTGTAGTTGACACATCTTTTTTTATTACTCTGGACACTTTCTTTGTAATTCCTGAGATGACACGTTGTTCATTGATCTTAGTCCATTTTTTGTAAGTAATGGGACCATCTTCAAAAGTATTTATAACGGGAATTTTATGACGGCAACTTTTACATTCTCTGTTCATACATTTATCATTCTCTGAGGAACATGTTACACTTTTTGCGACGTCATTTGAAGTATTCTCGCAAATCAACTTATAAAAGTGTAACTTGTCAATAATAAATTGAAAATTCTCATGAGTACTGCACAGACAAGTTTCTCGTTTTGATATTTTTGGTTCTAGAATCCAAAATGGCTTGAGACGACAAAAGGTCGCGTAGCTGATGTTGTAAGGATGGCCAAGAGATACAAACTTTTCAAAGAGATTACGTAAAGAATCACATAGAAGGCGTCTTTGCTTTTTTACTTGATTGCGTGTAATTGTATCTTTTTTCCCGGGCATTATTCTACTATTTTCGTCAGACTCCAAAAAATCAAGCACATCTTTTCTTCTCATAGCACATGGGACATTAGATCTGTTGGCATTTCTAGATCTTCTAGGTAATGTTTCTTTGTCTCTTTGCAGAGCTCTTACAGCATTTCGAGATTTCTGAACACGCAACGTATTAATTTTAATCTGTAATTTTTTTATAGTTTCTTGTTGCTTTTGAACAACACGCTTCAATAAACTATAGTTACGCTTTTTTATTCTTTGACCAACGATTTTTTGACGGCTGCTAGCTAACGACACCGGTGTTGAAGAACCTGAAGACTGTGGTGGTGATTCTACTGGATGATCCAGATTTTGTGCGTTTACTGGAAAATCTTCATCGTCTGTAGTTGGGGGCGAGTTATCAGCTGCGATCCTCATTGCATTTTCTTGTCTTTTTTTAAGTTGCGTTTTAGTTCTGTATTCCTTTCTCCAAATAGCTCGCTTCGTTCTCTGCTCCCTTGGTGTCATATCCTCTATGGTCTTGACCTTTTTTTCAGCCCTTCTCTTCTGCCACCTTTCTCTTTCTTTCGCTTTAGCTGCTTCGTATGCTACGGGGTCACTTTTAATTTTATCTCTTCGTTTTTGCTCACATTCCTTTTTTTTTCGCCTTCGCTCTTCTTTTTTTCTTTCTGACTGATTTCCCGCCATTTTTAATAGGTATTTCTGGGAACAAAAATATTGAAAAAACATTTTATAACCTTCCAAAACACTTATTTTTATAAAAAGTTGTGAATGTTGTACCTAAACTTAGTTAAAATTACTTAAAACAAGGTTAACTACCAAAAATTTCCATTCCATGGGCACCTCTTCCGCTCCGTGGACAAGTCGTGTCCATGGTGCGGAAGTCCATGGAGTGGCGATTTTCAAATATTTACCCACGTGACATAACAAACGTTACTATTATAAGGTTATAAAGTAGTAATTCGTAAAAATATCCAATTAGCACATATTTTTCAATTATTCATAGAAATAAATACTTACCGGTTAATTCCTAGACATAGCCCACGGAGTTGTTTAACTATGCTTTCTAATTTCAAATATTTCAAATAAAATCTGCAAAACAAAACACTAATTATCACAGCTGATGCCCAGAGACTACTCTTGTCAAAGTGACAGTTCAAGTGTTACCATTTTAAGAAAAAAGCAATCGACAAAAGTCTCGACTAAAAATATTTTGCTCGATTCAAATGTTTGAAAACAGAGCGTCCATGGAGTAGTAAAAACACTTGGCGGTGAAATAAAAGCCGAAACTAAGGTAACATAGAATGTATTATTGTATAAAAAATGGTGAAAAAGTAATCTTCAATGCATTAAGTTATATTTAGAACAGAATTAATGTTTAACAATCTTTGAATGAAATATTAGTAATTATATTTTTTATATTCAAAGCCAAAGTTGTGACAGGGCATGGAGCGGAGATTTCACATATATATTTTTTATTTTTTAATGCTTATTTTATTTATTTTTTATTTTTTATTGTAAACTATGTTAGAAATACAAGAAAGTAAGTATTAAATAAAAACATATTCAATAAAACATTAACCTTTAGGCTCCCAGGCACGTATGACAATATTGATACGAAATTTTGCGATTGACCCATTTAAGAGAGACTCGATATAAATTGCCTTCTATAAGAAAAACACACAACAAGGTGTAAAAAGTTTGAAGAGGCTTGAATTCAGAATTGTTTTTCGAGGTTTGTTATTTTTATTTAAAAACCAGAATGTCTAAAGTTCGTTTTGGTATGTCAATATTACCTATGTTGACATCTAATTAAAGGGCAAAGTAATTTCAGGGTCAAGCTGAAGAAAATAACTTCCAAGTAACTTTACTGTTTTTAAGTTTTTCTCTTTTAAAGTTTTTGGACAAAGTCGTTGACCTTGCTTTACATGTTCTGCTATATCTCCAATGTTACTGGCTCAATTTCAGATATTTGTTAAAGCTTCTAAGTTCCTTTATGGGACAGGTAACATATACTTAAGAATCTGTTGACTTTATATAAAAAGTAGAGTCTTCGGAATCCAAGTTAGCCAATACTTGGATATCGAATATCCATGACAGAAATATAAGAAAAGCGAGGTCGCCGATTCTACTCAAAATCTTGTACTTAACATAATTTAAAAAACAATAAAGTTTCAATTGAGCTTTGTTTCTTCAGGGTTCAGGGTCAACTTTACCTTAACAGAATATTAATATTTGTCGTACAAAAACGAACTTTTAAGATGCTGGTTTTTTGAATAAAGATATACTTTCGATTTTTAAATAACATTCTGACCTATAGGAAGTTGCAATTGCGTCTAACCGTTTAGTTAGATTCACATTTATTTCTTTTGTAAAATATTGTTGTCTTTAAAATTCCTAATTCAAATTTGGTAAACCGTAGCAAAGATATTTCTAGACAAACTGAGAGTCAAGTGAATTAAAAAAAAATATTGTATGGATTTTAATAACATATTTGAAAAGGTCTGTTAGTAGATATAGTACGAATTATTCAGATAGCTGTTAGTTCATATAAATTTCGTTAGTTAATCCTGGTAAAAGATAGTCTAAAATAAATTATGATTTCAGAGTACTTAGGTACCATTAGTTAGAGGCAAGACAATATAATTTTTAAATATTAAAAACTGATTTCAAGTGTTAAACCTTAAGTCATATTATACTTTGGTACAGTTCTTTGTTTCAAATAGTTATTTTTGTCTTACTCTTCGCCCTAGGAAGGTCGCCGCTCGCCGCTGACGTAGAGTTTGTCGGTCAAAACATTCGATGATTGTGTAATCTATTGGGTTAAAACTCGTTCAGGTGTGACTAAGAATGATAATTTATCAATTCTACGCCTATCGTTTGCGTGATAATTAAGATTATTAGATAACATTAATTTTTAACACAAATATAGAGATTTACTTATTTATGTAGGTACTCATTTGAAATTTGCGATGGATTAAGAATTCCTTTTTAGAGAGACACTTAATACAATTTTGCTGAGCCTTCTTCTATATTTTATGTAATTGATACTTAAGTAACTTAAAATACAATAATTCCTTCATTAAAGTAATTCAAGTCAATTTACTTAATTACTAAATGTGCTAATTGATTTTTTTGCCGAGGTTTTTGCATGAGTACAGATTTTTAAGGAAGGATAAAGTATTTAATTGACTTGCGTCTTGGATGTAATTTATATAAATCTAATTAAAAATTGTAATTTATATAAAGGTTTTGGAATTAGAAATCTCAGTTTTAGACCGATCTAGGATTATTGGCTAACGTCATTTCGTATTGCAGCTACCTAGTGTCGGGCGACGCGGACGGGCGCTGCTACGTGTGGGACTGGAAGAGCACCAAGCTGTACAAGAAGTGGCGCGCGCACGACGGCGTGTGTGCCGCCGCGCTGTGGCACCCGCGCGAGCCCTCGCGCCTGCTCACCGCGGGCTGGGACGCCCACATCAAATACTGGGACTAGACAATAAACAATGCATCCGATAAAACAACTTTTATTTCACACGCCCTTTCCCTATAATAAATACTCTATGCACGTAACATATATTAGACAATATATTAGAATTGGAAATAAACTATGCGACATCTATCAACATGGTGCGTTCGCTTCGCTCTATGTAGCTCGCAGCCGGGCGAGCCGGGTAGCGAGGCGGGAGGAATCAGGCAGCGATCGGTGCCCGCAGCGGCTCGTAGTAGCCGCCCGCGTGCTGCAGGTCGGCGTGGCACTCGCGGCACGTGCCACCGCGCGCCAGCTCCGCGAACGGCACGCCCGCCTCGCGGAACGACGCCGCCAGCGCGAGCACCAGCTCCTCCACCTGCTCCGCCGTGTGCATGGGGCCCGGCGCCAGCCGCAGCCGCTCCTGTCCCACCGGCACCGTCGGCGCGTTGATGGGCTGCGCGTAGTGCCCGCGCGCCAGCAGCGCCGCCGCCACCCTAGCGACGTTGGCGGCGCCCGGCACCGGCACGGGCACGATGTGCGAGGCGGACGGCAGCTGCGGCAGGCCGGCCAGCAGCAGGCCGCGCCGCAGCCGCGCCACGGCCGCGCCGTGCGCCGCGCGCAGCCGCCGGCCCTCCGCGCCCGCCAGCAGCCGCACGGCCGCCAGCGCCGCGGCCGCGCTGGCCGGCGGCAGCGCCGTCGTGAAGATGAAGCCCGGCGCCAGCGAGCGCAGCGCGTCCACCAGCGCCGCCGACCCCGCCACGTAGCCGCCCACGCCGCCGAACGCCTTGCCCAGCGTGCCCGCCACCGCGTCCACCGCGCCCGCCAGCCCGCGCGCCGCCGCCACGCCCGCGCCGCGCCGCCCGTACAGCCCCACCGCGTGCACCTCGTCCACGTACGTCAGCGCGCCGTGCTCGCGCGCCGCCGCCAGCAGCTCGCGCAGCGGGCAGATGCTGCCCGACATGGAGTGCACGCTCTCGAACGCCACGATCTTGGGCGCCCCGGGCGGCGCGCGCGCCAGCAGCTCGCGCAGGTGCGCCACGTCGTTGTGGCGGTACACGTGCTTGGCGGCGCCGCTGCGGCGGATGCCGTGGATCATGGACGCGTGGTTGCCGGCGTCCGAGAACACCACGCAGCCGGGCAGGCGGCCCGCCAGCGTGGACAGCGCCGCGTCGTTGGCCACGTAGCACGACGAGAACACCAGCGCCGCCGGCTTGTCGTGCAGCGCCGCCAGCTCGGCCTCCAGCGCCTCCAGCGCGGGCGAGTTGCCGGCGATGTTGCGCGTGCCGCCCGCGCCCGCGCCGTGCGCGCGCAGCGCCGCCGCCGCCGCCGCCACCACGGCCGGGTGGCGCGCCACGCCCAGGTAGTCGTTGGCGCACCACACGGTGACGGGCCGGCCCGCCTCCAGCGCCGCGGGCGCGCGCAGCCGCGCCACGCGCCGGAACACGCGGTAGGAGTGGTCGCGCTTCTTGGCGGCGATCTGCTCGCGCAGGAAGCCCTCGTAGTCGTAGGCGGCGGCGCGCGGCGGCGCGGGCGCGGCGGCGGGCGCGATGTCCTCGCTCATCTCGCGCGGCGCGTCGGCCACCACGGGGTTCTGCTGGATGAAGGGGCAGCGCGTCTCGTCGCCGCCCAGCGAGCGGAACCCGCGCGCCATGGCGGGGCAGGCGCCCGCGTACTGCCGCACCAGCGCCGCGCCGTAGTTCCGGACGAAGGCCTGGCTCAGCGAGCCGAGGAAGGGGCACGGCATCCTAGACGGTCGCTGTCCTCCCGGAGACGATGAAAACAAAGTGAGATCTCGAAATCGGTGGTCTCTGTTTACTTTTTTCTCCTTTCGACCTTGTCGATCGAACGTTGACTCGCACTGAAGCCGAACGTTCCGCTGGGACTTGGAATTCAACTGAACTCGCGATCGGAGGCACCTTTCATTTATAAAGATCGCGCCGTCATATCGCTTCGGTGCGATCGGTTCGCGTGTTTGCTGTTGACTGAGCTGACTTTTCGCACTGAGACACGGGCAAATTTGATTTCGTAATGAGCCAGTGTTGTCATACCAAAATGTTCACTCTATCACGCCCGTGTGGCTGTCGCCGTCCTTGTGTCCTTGGGATGGTCTATAATAGGTTTTTGGTTCGAAATAAACACTTTAAAATAAAACATTATCTAAGAAACCACGGCTTTTTGCAAATTCACGAATAAAAAAGGTTCAATCGTACAATAATAACAAAGCGTTGTTCTGAATACACCACCCACAATCTGACATTAGATTGAAGTGACAGATCCATACATAACAAATGTCAGCTGCGTTCAAAACAGTCCACGGTGTTGCATTTTTCTTGTGTGAATAACAATTGCACCTATAGTAGTTTTTGCTTATTCTCGTTATATGCTAAAAAATCTTTTTAACCCAAAAAATGGGTCATTAGATGTCAGTTAAAATTAAACTTGCAATGGGAAGTATTATAATTGTTAAAGTATGGCAGCTAGCTCCCACGACACGTGGGAGAAGGCCTTGCGTGGGCCCATTCAGTCAAGCCAGTGGAACGTGTCTAAGGCGCGGGTTTACCAAACACAAAAATGTCTTTCGATACGGAGAGACTGATAGTAGAGGTACAGTGGCGACCTCTTCAAACCAAGCGAGAAGTGTTCTTTGTGTAGGGGTTCAAACTAAAAGATTTCATGTACCTACTGCAAAAGGCAAGTCCCGTAAACTTTGAGAAAAACGTTAGGGGTACAAGAACACAGGGTTGAAGATATAAGTGTGCCTTTGTTTCAGCAGTATTCTATATAAAAAAAAAATTATTTGACAATGTTTAAGCTCTTGTTTATTTTAAGTTTTTTTATATACTTATGTATTTTTTTTATACTTACTTTTTTTTACTATATGTTCTTTTTTATTTTTGTTACTTTTATGTGTAAATACTGCTGTCACAATAAACCGATTTTTACTTTTACTTTTAAATATATTAAAACATGAAATTAAAAACATTTTTTTGGGATAAATTGTTTCCTCGTCATTTTTGTCACTACTACTTTCTTTATTAGGTAAAATGTATTTTTCAAAGTATGGCAATATGTTAACATTGTAGAGGCAGCTTGCTTCTTTACTCTTACAAATTGATTAATTAGGACGTTAAATTGTTTTTCTTTCTGAAAAGAAATTCTTCACTTTTATTATTTTATAACTACAATAATTACAACATTTTCATGGCGTGTTTCATATCATCATCACAACTCTTTGTAATGAGCCCACTGCAGGGCTATGAGTCTCTCCCCTGGGTATCGAGGAGGTATAGGCCATAATCCACCAAGCTGGCCCAGTGGTGGTTGGTGTTTCATATATAAAGGTATAACTCGGTTCATTAAAGAAAATAATCTTAAATGGCGGCCTGTACTTACGTTGACAGATAGTACAGTTAACAAAAAAAAATCAAAATTTCAAAAAAAAAATCAATTCGCAAATTATAGTTAAAAAAACTAATCACAAAAAATAAAAAACCTGACAGCGGAATATAGTAAGTTTCCAATAAATAACACAAAACAAGCATATAAGAGTAATATTAATCAAAAATAATATTTAAAAATAAAATTGTAGCGGCAGGCGGGACCAGCTAACATGAAATAAAGTATTAACTGTATATTTTTCTTTCTTTGTATTATTTCAGTACAGTTCTAAGATAATGTTGGTTAAAATAAAACACGAAAATGGTTCTACTCCCAACATTTCTTCAATCCAAGAGTCCTTGCTATCATTATTGTCATATTACTTCTCGATATATGTTTCAGAATCACTGCTTTATGCTCATAAATTCATATTAAAATTCTCCTTTTCTTGATCTCTGTTTACATTTTTGTCAAATATTTTGCATGAAATTTAAAGCACATTGAAATTTTTATTAAAATGTCTGCCGAAAATATCATAATTAAATACAATATTCTATTGAGTAATTTCAGTTTTGGTAAAAATAATGATATATAATGATAAATAATGTAAACAAAGTTGATTAATAACCAATCAAAATCAATAAAATAGCAGTCTTTTAAAATTAAAATATTGATATCAAATCCATTCCAGTTTCGTGTGTGCCATTGATTCGATGTGCAACAACTTTATTCCATGCAACGATGCAACACGATTTTAGAAACGCCCACCGATTAAAACGCATATTGAACATTAACATCTGTGGTATCGCCATCGTTGGCGAAAAAAACGATGTACAATGTACATGACCGATGTGATGACAACGAGCATATCCAATAAAATAAATATGAATAAAAATATATAGGTATATTTATAAAATATAATAGGTATGTACAACAGTTTATTATACTGAAATATTTTTTTACTGACTTTACGCGCGAGAGTGAATATAGACGGCACTAGTGTGCGAGAGTGAGAACAGGATAAGCGCCGCCATTTCCAAACTTCTGACACCGTTTTATGGGAGTTAGAAATGTTTAATTGATTTTGGCATCTTGTTACAACCACTACTTATGATGGTTTGGATGTCAAGATATTTTGAAAATTTGAACACGTTATGTAACCTTTGGAGCTGACTGTCCATACAATAACAAATATAAGCAGTAAAAGATGGGGTAAAAGCTATAGGTAAGTCATGAAGTGATATTTCCCAAGACGTCGGTTAGTTCCAATTTTCGCCACGCGCCAAAAGCCATGCCAAAAGATTCTTGTCTGTTGGACTATGTGGTCGGACTTTAAACCTAAATATCTCAAATTCGTAGTATCACTTCCTAGTCTGTGTATCTGTCAATCCATCTAATCACTCAATGAATGAGTAATAATATTACTTTTATTCATTTTCATTCTTTCTTAGTGAAAGAGAAGTGATAACAAACAAGTCATAAATTCTCTGAAGAGGATAAATTGCGGTAAAATAATAATAAATTTGGCATTTCGCAATGGTTCCAACATTGCAACAATTAGAAGTACGAAAGGTGACAATATCTTGTTTGCTTACCTGTATTTATTTGCCGATAATAGTGACAGGAATTTCTTATAAAGGTCTGCTGTATTCTGTCGGAAAAGGTTCATCATTCTACATTTTAGTATTGATTTTTATTGCTGAAATTTTGAAAGCCATATACCTAAATATCAACAATGATGTACACGCAAGAAGAAACCGGCAGAGCAAGTGCAGCGCATCAGAGATTATCAAGGCATTTGTGGTATTGCTGGGCGTTATGTTCTGTTTTTTTATTGGAATAATATTGTTTGGAGCTCCAGCACTTGAAAGTCATGAAGAAACCCTTATGTTATCAAGCTTATTGACTGTCTTGACAGCCTTCCCTTTGATAGCTCACTGTGGAGTTGAGTTATCAATGCAATATTTATTTGGTGGCACTATTTTTCCAAGAAACTCTGTAATTGAAATGCTGATTACTAATGCATTGCTGACTGTTTGTGGAGCCTGGTTAGGAGCAGTAGTGATCCCATTAGATTGGAACACTCCATGGCAACAGTGGCCAGTTCCATGTTATTTGGGGGCCTTAGGTGGTTTTATTGTTTCTAATGTGCTTGTTGCTTTCAAAGTCTCACTTGCAACAGCGTCCACTTCCCATCCCATTGTGAATATTCTGAAAAAAATTGTAAACAAGATCGGGGTATCTCAATGACGCATAGTTTTCGTTTTTTGTGCTTGTATTATTGTAATTTATGGTTTCTATTTCAATATAAACAAATAATAACTGTTCCAAGTTTTACTTTAGACAGATATTTGTATACTGGTTTAAGTGTTTTAAGTTGGCACTTTATCTGGTATTGATTAAAGATTACTTCAATGGTAATTTTGTATTTATAGTTAATAATAGTAATATTATGACGATCTTCCTGATTTTAAATAAATATAGAGAATTATAGCTCACAAGGCATTTTTGCCAAAGACATATTATTACATCGCCAGCTAAGTTTTTCAATAAAATCTATTAAGTATGAGAAAACAATAGTTAAATATACTTTACATCAACTATACTTAAGACTTCTGTTACAGAAACCACTAGGCACTATAATTTGTATTTTACCATTCATAACTATTTTAACTGAAAGTTATGAACAGAAAGAACATGATTTGCTGACATATGTAAAGAAGGTACCTGGAATTAAAATAATATGATCCGAAGTAGAAATTTCCCATATTCATATGATTATAATTTATAGCAGTAACTAAAGCTTGGATACCAATTAAATTTCTAAACTGTTATCATACACTTGAAACTATTATTTTTAAACCAGTTTGTAGAGGAGCATTATATAAGTTAAATGCTGTTTTCTTACTTTGTGAATTGGACCTAAATTCTGATTTCATAAAGAAGTTTATTCAGTGCATTTATTAGCTTGAGTGGTAAAATATATAATGGTCCCGGCCGGCTAGATAGGGCCGCCTTGTTGCTCGTCGAATAAATCAGTTAATTAAGGAAACTGTATTTCCATAAAGTTCTCAAAGCATTCCCATTTATAAAATAGTTCGGAGCAGAAGCAATATAAACCAGTATTTTTGAACCGAATCCGAGCTTTGGCAGTTACAAATAAATATTGATGATCTTAGTGAATGTATCAAATTGAATTTGAAACAGTTGGTAATTCATTATCTTATCTTAAAATGTGGAAAATTCTTTGTCAGATTTAATTTTATCTTGTAATTTTAATTATAGAATATGTTAAAATAGCTTGGTTGTTTTTATGTTAAATATGGATTCAATGCAGAGGATAACATCTGCAAGTACTTCCCAACTAGTTTGTGTGTAAGGCACATATTATAGCATTTATCCAAATAAAACAGTATTTTTTTATCTAGTAACTTTATTTGTAAGATATAACACTAAGTGTATTGTATGTACTTGTCAATATATTTTTAGTTTATAAAGAATCAAATTCAGTTTTGTTTCCATTGTTATAATTTTTAAGATTATGGATTGGTTGAAATATGTTCTTTGTTCAATTATTTTTGCATTTATGTAATCCATCTATACATATAAGGTGTTTACGGTAGTTTATTATGAAATAAGAAACAATTTTAGTAAATTATTAATTTTATTTCTTCACTTGTTAAATATTTACATAAACTATATTTTATGTTTAATTACAAAATATTAAACTTAATCAACATTATTATTGATCACATTTTCATGTACCTTAATAGTTAAGCATCTTAATTTTAACAACAGTTAAATACTGAAAACTTAAGATATGGTATAAAACATACATAACCAACACATCTAAGGCCATCTCATGATATATGTGTTTACACATTTGAGTCTATTTCCACTTAGAAAAGGAGTGCCAAGTTTGAGTTATTCAGTAGTTGAAGAGCTTTACTCGAAGCTGATATATTATGTCTTTGAACCCCAGAAGTTGTCTCGCACTAATATGCAGTAAATACTATCTAAATTGCCTGTAATAATCATGGGTCAACATTCTACAACTCTGACCATGTAAAATAATCACATCCCTACTTCCACAACAACTGGTTCTGGTAACAAATGACTACTAAGGCCTAGAAGAAACGCCTATCTAAATGCACTCATAACAGCAAAAAGAGTAAACATTGAAGACTAAGTTTTAAAAATGGAAAAGTTTTATAATAGTTTAAAAATATGCAACGATTATATTACACACTTACACACAGCATTACAATATTACTAACTGGATTGCTATGATTTGATCCTCATATAATTTTGTATTGCAGTTTATAAACTTGTTTAGATAGTGGCACATAGAAGTTTAAGATAAAATGTGATAGAAAAAATACAGTGTAACAAGTGTCAACATCTGTCATTGAGTTGTATAAAAATACACAATATTAATTTGATTGATATCCATTTAAATTTCACTTGAATTCTATGTTATTTACCCTACTCTTTTACATAAAAATATAATCTTTAAACATAACTGATTGTACATGGCAAAATATTTTAAAATTATAAAGAAATTATTTTTTTGTAGTTGATTCAAATAATTTAAAATAAAGGCAGAGAGTACTGTACTTGATAAAATAGTAAAATCAAGTTCTTAATATGGCAGTTACTTTATAATTACTGTTCCTAATATTATATTAACTGTGTAATCTTTTCTAAATAAAGAAATATTTGGAAAAAAAGTATTTTTTTTAAATCTACTATTATATCTATTGATTGCAGGCAATAAATGTTAAAACTTCAACAATTTTCATACATATTGTAGACTATATCTATAACATTTTATTCTATTGACAAAGACACTTATGCAACGACACTTCCTATCCTGAAAGCTTTAAAAATGCACCGAGTAACAATGAGACATGATAATTTTTTTAAGTTGATGTAGAAAAACTGAAACTTGCCTTGATCGTGCCTATCAGCTAGCTACATTTTATGTCACCCTTAAAATAAAATCTCATTCTATAATGATTCTTTATAAGCACCTTCATAAAATAGTGAACATTTTTATATAATTTAAAATGCATAATACTATATGAATTCAATTTAAAGCATTACATTTTATTCTCTACATACTATTTAATTTGGATTTTAATTAATCATATTGATATCATTTAATGGTTGATTGGTGAGACAATGGCCACTCGACAGAGTGAAGCTCATCATATCAATAATTGGAAAAACATAAAAGACATTTTCCCTTGCTCAGCTGGTCTTGTCATAATAATAATATTTTAAAACCCATTATAAGTTTGCAAGTTTATGTAATTAATTCACAACTGCTCTAAAAGTTATGAATATTTTCCGAGTAAAATACTGCAACTCTCTGCAAGAAATGATAATTTTCCCACCAATCACCTTAATATATTTTTAATACCCTGTCCACTTTAGTTTTTGAAACAAAGACAGGATTTAGAGAAGATAATACTTTAAAATGGATTTTATCACATTTAATTACAAGTGATTGAGGTTACAGCGACCATAGTGTCTGAAAATCCATCAAAACATTTAGTAAAAATGTGATGTAATGTATGCGTATTGTGAAGGCGAGGCAATCGTTTACGAGTGTTCACGCATCTGCGTAACGCATATTCTACACTCGCCAGTAAACTGTGTTTTATTAGTGCCAAAATCAGACATTATATGTATTATTATCAAACATAATAAAATCCTTTTAAAAATGCAATTTATTTAAAATGAAGAATCTTGAAAATATCATTTCACAAGATTTACATACTACAATTCATATATTTTTGCAATTAGAATATAAATTTAAAATATCTCACAAAAATGATTAGAACCAAGTCTTAGGAACCTAATTTATATAAAACTATCTATGGATACACTGTAATTGTTTTGATCATGTATATTTTATTGAAAAAAAGTTAGTACTTTTAATTACTAAATGACTGGTATATGGAATGATGAGTTTAATACAGGGGTGTCCAAGAGTCAATTGAGAACACTATAATAACAGAATAATCTTTTGACTAATATAAAAATAATGTACAAATATTTTATATGCTTTATTTTATTACATTAATAACAAATACATGCAATTAAATTTCTATAACATTCTAGAACATGTATACGAAAGCCTTGTTTCCTAACAAACATACAAATTATAGTACCCATATTATTGCCATCTTATAAAATATTGCAATTTAAAATCATAGGTATTCATGTTCTGATAGAAATTTAATTGAATTGTTTCTCTACGTTTGCCAGAACTGTACCTCAATGTTGCTATTTATTATATTAACAAAAAAATACAAACAATTTAAAATCTATTAGCTCATTATTATGCTTTTATCACTTGACACATTGCATATTGAGTCTTTATAATAGCAACACCAAAGTCGGCCATGTTTTCGTTATTTTCAACAATAAAGTGGACTTATTGTAAGAGGCTATATACTTAAACTTAACTAAGGTCTGGTGAACGATCCTTTACGTATTATTTGTGTCCGGTTGGAAGTAGTGGAGACCGTTTATCTAGAAAATAAAAATTAAACATTTAAGATTTATTTAGCTATGCATAGATACTGCAATGATTAACAGTTTTACGAACCATTTAACCCTAAATTAACGAAACTTGTATTATGTGAATTTTACAACAGATAAAATGAATTGTGTGGGAGCCAGATGCAAACTAAAAGCGTTAATTATGACTGAAGCCTGAGTCTTTGTTAATTTTAAAACTGTCAAAAATGTTGCCAACTGTCAAAAAAATTGTCAATTCTAGAACTGTCAATCTATGCCCAAGTGGAATTCAAGCCTAAGTAAGCTTTAATAATACAAGCCCGTATTGAGAAAAATATTAGTTCTCTTTTATCAGTTACTAGACCCGAGTTTGACCTCAATAAAAATAAAAAAATAAAATCCCCTGACTATCACACCAACTACATGGCCCCAAAGTAAGCATAGCTTGTGTTATGGGAAACCATGTAGCGAACTAGGGGGAACCTAAAATATAAATATTTTACATTTTTTTCCTTGTTCCGTGCGTGAATCGAACCCGCAATACAGGTTTACCGCATCGCAAAAGTGGTCGTCAGTTCTATACTTCATTCTCACCTAGGATAAGTGAAGATGATGGTACACGGACTTAGGAAGGGCTCGAACTGGCTCTTCATTACTATTGCCGGAACACATCACCGCTGGAGGCAGATTTTACTAGTCAAACCTTGAAATAGGTCATGACGAAAAAGCGGGGGGGGGGGGGGGGTCTGCTTTATTTAGTCGACTTTTAAAACACGCTTATCCAGAGGCAGTAGGGTTATTCTACGCCGACTCTACGCGGCTAAGACAGTCTTTAGAAGACATTATGCCTCAGGCGCGGTCCCAGGGGGGGGTCGCAGGGGACATGACCCCCCCCAAGATCATGAAAAGATGAACCCCTTAAAAGAGAAGGAGGAAGAAAAAGATACTTCTGATACAAAACAATTGTCGTGACCCCCCCCAAATTCAGTTGTGACCCCCCCCAAATTTCAGTCTAGGAGCGCGCCTGTTATGCCTATTATGTATTCTTTATTTTTTGTTTGTTGTTTTATTTGGCCAAATAAATAGGTATATCTTATTATAACTGTTCATGTCGTAAACTTCGTCTGACTCGTAGAAATTGTTTAGGTTGTCTATTGTGCAATATTTATTTCTATTGTTTGTGTGAAGATGTAAAGGGCGTCCCAAGACTATGGGACATCGAGGGAAAGTACCTTAAATATCATAGATAGGATGTTCTGCTGTAAGATTTTATATGATTTTTTAAATATAAGAAATTCTGCATTTAAAGATTTCCTAAGTATACTTGCTTCGTCTGGGAATCGAACCTATACTTAAATATGAAAATGCACGTGAAATCTTTAAATACAAAATTACTCCTATAAAGTCTTCTTTCAGCTTAATACCGCAACATACTGCTTGAGCGCGCCTTATATTGATAAATAAAGTCGGCTATGGTGCGAACAAACAGTATGTCATTGTTTTATTTGATAGCCCCCTCTCTGACAGAGACGCTTTTATTTTGTTAGAACATTCTCGTCCCTTCCTTCAGAAAGGGAAGTACATTGTTTTGTTCGAAGAAAATAATCTTCGATTTTATAACGCGAAACGTTATAAATAACCCCCCATGTATATTTAATTAAAGTGTATTAATTTAGTATTAATTTACAAGTGCTTTCTTATAATCAAAATAAATAAATATTTACTTAAAGATCCCATGCCATTTCAATACTCTATCTAGGATATTTACGATGCTTTCCCTTGATGTCTTATAGGCTTGGGACGCCCTGTAAATTAGTTTACAATAAAGTTTAAATAAACAATGAATGGTATAGTATCTCACCGTCATATCGTATTCCGTGACAAAAGCGGGCACTTCAAGTTGGTCTCTGGCCATCACAGAGTACAAGTACTCTACTCCCGGCAAGTTGTGAACCTTCGCCTTAATGGCCGGGGCCATGAACGTTGTGAACCACCACGTCATCATCTGTGGAGATCAGTTATGTTGTTGATTTGATACGTACAAAAGGAATTGGGGAAGTATCTTCCATGCTGGACTGGGAGTGAAATAAAAACATAGAATGTACCAGCTGTAAAAACGACGGGACGGAGGTTTTATTGAAGTTTTTGTTGGCGATAGGCTGACCCCCTGCAATGGGCCAACGCCGAACGTTTCCATACGTTGCAGCCACACTGAATATTCAATGGCAGATTACCAGTTGACTGCCAACGCTAATACATTAAGGTCGTAATGGATCCGATAGAAGTGATAGCTATTTATGAGGCATTAGAAGAAGAAAGAAAAAGAAAGCGTAAATATTGGGTTCGTCCCTTAAATACTCGTCGACTATGCAACTAAGATATTATCCAGTGTCGAACATCGTATGTGTTATCCGCCGAGTGTGGCGCGATGCATCAAATACTTGTAATGCGACTTTGCCGATCTTACGCTGTCGGAAGTATGCCCTCTATTTCTTATTTGTATGTTATAACATATATTGACGTTCCGTCAGGAAAGAGCTGCGACGGAATTTCCGTCAAGTGTGGCGCTGGCCATAGTTTCTCCATCATTATAATACCTCCAAATTTTGTCAAACGTGTAATCAGATGGTTTTATAGCCTCTTGTGTTCTGCCTACCCCATAAAAGATACAGGCGTGAAGTTAGGTATGTATGTGAATTTGGGAAAGTTACACCTAGTCTGAAATATCAGATATTATCAAGCTTATGACCTCTTAAAATAAGGAAACTAATAACCTTTCTACTGAAAGTCATACTTTTTAAATATGTGTATGGGAAGCTGAATAGAAAATATACGAGATTAATCTAAATTCGCGCATCATATTTTGCAGGCAGCCTCTCTACGTCAATCTCAACGTATTTTCTACAAATCTTTTTACAATTCCCAAAAAAATGAAAAACAAATTTATTTTGCTCCTTTAAAAAAATAAAAAAATTGAAAAATGTCTGCCCGCTGCATGAGACGATATTCTGCCTACGCAAGGTGCGTGTCATACCTACGTTCAGAGTAAATAGGGTAACGCCAGTTTATAGGCAATAAATAAAAAATGTATGGAAGACCTTTAATTTTAAAAACTATTAATTTCAAAAAGTCATAGAACAAATGTTGTTGGGATTGATGTGGCGAAGAAAGCAACAATTAAAATTACCCTCCATATTGATGTAATTTTATAGGTACTTTTGTTAACTTCTGTATTACGGAAGTGCTAACGGTAAGTGCACTATCGAAATGAGAAGATTATATAAAATGAACTAACCTTTGTCCAAAACGTGGGGTGCACTATGTAGAAAGCTTTCAGATTCTTCTTATATCTGGAAAAAAAAATAGAAAGGTCATTTAAAACATTACAACAATCCTGTACATATTTTTGGTTTAATTTGCTATAAATACAAAAAATGCCCTTAGACATAGGAGAATTAAAAGAGTAATTTTCACGGCCCATACAGTCTCTGACCTGTCAAACTACTTCTTTTTAGGTAAGTATTTGAATGTATGAAGATGATATTGTCATTGAAATGCTGCCTGTTTCTATCTAAACTATTGGCGCAGACTTGATTTAATTTCTTAGAAACGATATCGGGATTTTCATTTGAAGTGGTTGATACTACTAAAGTCTCAAGAGGCTGCTAGTCTATTGAGTAACTTGAGAGCGTAAAATACTAAAATCCTTGAAGCGGTTTCTAATATAAGTAAATGATTTGGAATTGACCGACTCCATACTATACGAACATTCGTTAACATATGAGTCCATAAAGTTCTGTGCTCGCACCGCTGGTTTGTAAAGAGCGGATTATTTAACCATTCATGTACAGGCAAGATTTGAAATGAGTACCTTCTCCCACTCATTCATATTTGACTGGGGTTGGGGTATTCTAGGCCATACGTCCATCTCTAAAAGAAAAGGGTGCAGTGCAATCACAGAAATTTATCGATTCGTATGTTTGTGAATTTTCGTATATTATAGAGCCGGTTGCAAGTTGTAACACCAATGTTAACAAATGTAAATAAATGTGTGCAACGTTAATTTTGAATGTTCGTGAATATGTTGAACCTACCAATTGTTAAAAATAGTGAAAAAGACATTATATCGAATATTAGACACTAAACGAACATTCGTAAACACACGAGTCGATAAAATTCTGTGATCACACTGACACTTCTTTTCAAACGAAAGGAGGAAGTTCTCAATTCGTTGGTATGTTTTTTTTTGTGTCTTTGTTACACGATATTTCGGACAATTATGAATTGATTTTGAAAATTAATGTTTCATATGATACAGGATACCTCATAGTTGGTCTCATTTAAATTTCATCGAAGTTGGTTGAGAACTTCATTGAAAATATAAACTTTTGAAAAAATATGTATGATTTCGGAGAATGTTTTCGTTGATGAAATTCTCAACACAGCCAAAGTTTTGACGCGAAGTCTGTTTTTTAATGCTCTGCATTCGTTGATTATTAGAGATGGAGGTTTGACCTAGAATATTACGGTCAGGCCTGGAAGTGTGCTGTAGAAGGCGACAAATCTGGTCTGTACATGAATGGGTCAATAATTCGCCCTTTAGTCTTAAGATCATACGCTTAAGGCTGCAAACTGGACGGCAACAAAGCGATAGCGGCGCGGGCAGAAATTTCCGCGACAGGATAGAAAGTATTGAGTTTGTATTGTACCGCGACAAACCGCTCTCTCGCCCGCTGGCGTCGAGAACAGCCCAGATTCCCCGCGTCGCGGCCGTTGTTTGCAACCTGGATAATTCGTGAACTCACTTGTAAGGCAGCACGGTGTAGACCTCCTTGAGCCAGGCGAAGGGCGGGTGGTTGTGCGAGGACGCCATCGTGTGGAAGTAGGCGATGACGTAGTCGCCGCGCACGATCGGATCGAGCAGCTTTATCAGGTATAGCAGCGCCTGGAAGTATTCAAGGGGATGTTAGATAGGTTCAGTGGTTATGTATTTTAGGTTTGAAAGAAGAAGGTTAGTTTTGGTGAGGTCCCTTAATACTGGTGACAAATTTTTGATATTGAAGGAGAGTAGGTACTCTGTGCTCGACTCTGATCATAATTGTGTAATAAAAGTAGTACTAATATTAATATTTTCACCAGAATTCCCTTTAAATAACTAAAGAGTTCACGAATGCTTCACGGTTTGACGACCGTTCGTGAAGTCGTCTGTACCTACATACCTATTCTGTGTTGATAGCACCGTGTACGTTCATGGTAAGTAGTTACCAGTATAACCCCATGCGTGGCAGCATGAATTCTTTAACTTTAGGTTAAGTTTTTATAATAAATATTTATTTTCTATTTTATTTTTTCTCTTGTGATTTAAAAAAATCACGTCCTCGAATTTCGAAAGGGACGCACCTCACCCTGTATAATCATAATAATTAAACTGATACACCCTATATGTGGCCCCAACGTAAGCTTATATGTAAGCTGGTGAAATGGAGACCATACAGCGGAACTAAAAAAAAAGGGGTATCTAGGGTTGCCAATCATACTGTTTTTAATAGTATAATGCTGTTTTTCACTACATTATACTGTTTAACCAAAGAAAAGTATACAAAATACTGTTTTCAGCACAAAAAGCTAAACACTTTATAATATGCTAGACTTTAATTAATGATTTGTGAAAACATAAACATAAAATAAACTGAATACTGTTTATTTTTTCTGTTTGATATTCTTTTCAGACTCAAATATACTTTATTTCCAGAAAAAAAAGTTGGCAACCCTAGGTATCCTAGTAATCTGGAGGTACCTACACCCACACTCGAAACCAGGGTCTCTCACGCCGCTGTCGAACACTTGGCCAAGCAAAATTTAAAAATTTCGTTTAAATTTCGCGTAAATTTCATCCTTATCCACATCCTTATCCCAGTATATAAAAAAATATATAAATAATGTCCCTACAAATCTTAACGATAATTGACTTATTTTTCTTTCTTATTTTGTCCAAATTTAATTTAATTACCTGAGTTTTATTAAAGTTTGAATTTTGCGCCCCTATGTTGTACTTAAGTTATAATTTAAAGTAAATATTTATAATAATTTTAAGTTATACATTATATGTATTAGTCTATTATTCAGCATATTCAAGAAACTGCACATTAGGCATTATCTAATAGTGGAGACTTTGCTGTCCTATGTGCTATTAATGTTTTCTTTTAGTTTTAAGTGTTTTACATGCTGTATGTTTTCCAAAAATGGTAATAAATAAATAATAACAGATTTGTGTAGGTAGTTGTGTGCCGGAATGCAAAGATTCATCATCATCATCACAACTCTGGGTGTCGAGGAGGTTAAGGCCATTATCCACCAAGCTGGCCCAAAGCTTGGTCGTGGATGTTAGAATTTTCAGGGCGCCGAAATGGCTTTTGAAAATCCCCAACGACTAGGATCAACCAGTGATATTGAAGCTTTAACTTCACTTTGGTTGCTACCGCATCGTTAATCCAGCTAAATTCTTGAAGATTTCCAGTGGCCCATATACCCGAGTCGTTGTGGCGCCGTGGTTACTGTGCATATTTTTTTTTATATCTTTAATTATCGTTTGATATTGCGCTTAACCTGCGATATCGTTTGATATCGCGACTTATTTCTCATTACGACTTCTGTGCTTCGGAGGGAGCGTTAAGCAGTCAGTCCCGGGTGCTGTATACTTGAATACAGTAGTCCTTAGGGATTTTCAGAAGCCATTTCAGCTTAAGGCTGTAATCCACTAGAGGAGAGACACAAAGCCCTGCAGTGGGCTCATTACACGGAGTTGTGATGGATACCCTTGAGTTTTTTGCCACTTCTTCTCAACTTTCCGAAGTGGCGGTAGATTCGGTTCAATTTGTAAATTGTTTGACTTACTTCAAATGTATTTAATAAGAATATTTTGACTTTGTCTTTGACCCAGGTGATCCGTTTGCAACCCATTAGAAAATTATAGGTGTAATAACACAAAACTATACTGAAATAACCAAAACATTATTTCATTTTATACAATAATGAATGCGGTACAATTCGGTACCACCACAGTTTTCATGACCAATTTCCACCGAGTGACATGAAAGACGGAGGTCTATATAATAAGGAGGACCTTATTATACTGGGTAGACATAGGTCGAAGAAGAAAATAATGTGACATTACCTTGTCTAGGTCGACATCAGCGATGGGGAACCACTTGCCAATGAAGACGACGACGGGCCGGCCGAGGCGGTCCACGCCGCTCTGGTACAGGCAGCCGATGCCCGACACCGAGCTCAGGTCCGTGCTGTGCGCGCGACGGAGCAGTCGCTCGTATCTGAGGGCGAAAGAACAGGATATGAAACTATGGTAGGATCAACATTGTATTGTCTTAACACCTGTCGTCTCAGTCTCTGATAAAAATGAGTTCTCTAAAGACACCGATACTTCGAGTTAAAAAAAAATATACAAACATATATACATAACTTCACGCCTGTACTCCTTATGGGGTAGGCAGAACACCAGAAGCTATAGCTATATATATATAAACCATCTGATGTCACATTTGACAAATTTGAAGGTATTATAATGATGGAGAGAGACTTGCAGTGAAATCCGCAATAAATCCGGTTAAAAGGTGTTTTATTTAAGACTGTCAACAGTAGTGTCGTAAAATGCAACTAATAGCCAGTCTTAATAACTTACCAAAAAGTTAGAGTAAAAGTAAAGATAAAAATTCTTATACTATCTTGGTTCAAATCTGTCAATTGAGCTCAAGATAGTATAGGAATATTAATCTTTACTTTTACTTTGTAATAACTAACTTTTTGGTAAATTATTGAGACTGGCCTTAGACGACCTTATCTTCTTACAAGGAGTCTTTAGGGGTCAACTAACCTGATTGTCCTATTTATCTACTTTTGTTGTAAATGGAACAGTCCAAAAGTTTGCCAATTTTAAGTTTTTCGTAACTTATTGCCTCTCTCACCTTGTAGATGAGAGACACCACGTTTTGGTTTTCCTTTTCGATTTAAAACGATCTATTTGACACTCATTATCTGTAGATTATTGTGTTGAAATCAGTATTTCAATATCAGAAAGTTCAAAAGGCACTAGGCGAGTTTCTATATCTATAAAAATCAACGTCATTTCGTCTCATCTCATCCCAATTCGGTTCATCAAAAAGTTGAGAATTTTTTTTGGTATCTCGCCAAGTCGGTCGAGACAAAATTTCGTCAAACAAACAATTTCAATGTTACGATTAAAAAAAGTTTTCCTTTCGATATTTTGATCACGAGCCTACATACCTGTTTATCTAGCACTGTGTACAGTCACGTCTAAAAAGATGTAAGCACTTCGCTTGTCATTATTAGGTTGTCACAAGGTTCAAATTCCATTGAACATGTATACATCTTATTAAACTTGAGTGTACATAGAGACGTTTGTTACGATCATATCAGCACGTCAAAACACCTCATTAATTAAACGCAGTGCGGCATCACGCTACGCGGAGAGCTAATTCCTACATCTCATTCAAACATCCGACAAAGATAAATCTCAGAACAAATTACCGAGAGAACGTCATAACTACCTACGTGGTTTTTCACAAGCGTTTGGTTTTACATTTTTATCTTTCAGGCTTTAAAGATATGTTAACACGGCATTGGAAAATAGACTTTCGGTTGATTATAATAAATGTAAAAAATATAAATTCAAATGACTAAATTACTGTTGGTTTACACTTAACATCAAGGTTAGAGTTAATTCGCGTTACTAGAATATTCTATTTTGGCGTATAATGTACTATTTTTCGACTAGTATATTTTGTAGTACCTAAATAGTAGTATTGTGTTTATTGTGTTTGTTTATTGACGACCACTTTGGCGATGGGGTAAACCTGTCTGCATCAGGCGCCAGTGGTTGCGAGTCTGTGTGTTTATCTATTTATGTATTTATATTCTAGGTTCCCCCCTAGTTCGCTACATGGTATCCCATAACACAAGCTTTGCTTACTTTGGGGCCATGTAGTTGGTATGATTGTCTGGGGATTTTATGTTTATTTATTTATTATTTACTATTGTAACTTAATAAGATATTAAACCGATATCAAGGTATACAGGTTTACCTTTGTAACCTTCTCAATAAGCACCAAACGGGTATCCCAGTAATCATGTACATTTGAGGGAATTGAAGCCTTTCACGGAGTAGCGCAGGCGAAAAAATCGGCTTTAGCATTCAAGATGATGGTAGTAGCAGCAAAACTGCCTTTACTTATACGATTAGAGCTAAAGTATCCGGCTTTGCTCAGGTGCAGTTTGGCTTTAAGTTGTTACTGCCTTTGCAGTTCAAGTCGTTTTAATATTTTCCTCGACTTTGTTGACAAAAACCATGATGAATCGGATCGTACGTACCTAAGTAATGTATCCTGATGTTTAATAGTCTATACGGGGTGACTGGTGAAAAATTTCAGATACTGAAGGAGAGCACTTTGTACTCGATTCTGATCATAATTATGTAATAAAAGTGGGTACTTAATTTTTCACCAAAATTCCCTATAAATAAATAAAGAAACCTTATTACACTTTTCCCGACGCGTCGTCTCAGTCAACGCGCACACAGTAGGTGTTCCCGCCACACGCACTCTACTACCCGCTATGTATCTATTTGTATTACGCGTATGTAACCATGCATTGCGTAAAGAATTCTTTAACTTTCGGTTAAGTTTACTCAGTAAATAATTCTATTACTTTTTTATTATATTTTTTTCTCTGCATGTACGATCTCAAACTATCACGTCCTCAAATTTCGAAAGTGACCCACCTCACCCCGTATAGAGCGTCGTCGAATTTTGAGACTGGTGCAAACTAGATCAATACCTGCGAATAAGTTCCAAAGATTATCCCGAACATACAAATAGACGGAAGTTTCTTTAGTAAGATACACAGGTTAAGGCCGCCCATTAACATCATGGAATAACTGCCCTACATAGCTGTCATTAGGAGGAAATTTTCCGCCGTACTGTCGAGTGTGACGTCAGTAAGTCGCACTAACTGGAGCGGGTAGTTCGACTGAATACATTCAAGTGGTTATTTTCATTCGATTTTCAACCTTATTACAACCGAATAAGGTGTACGTTTCACTAGACGTGACTGTACCAATACACGCGATCCGCAGACAATATTAATTTGAATAACTGTTTAAGAATCTATTTGTATTCTTTATTGCATACAGGGTGATTGTTGGAAAAACGGCCATTCAGCAACAAAGTTTTGTTATTTTTCTAAAATATGAACGTAATATGTCTTCTTAGATTTTATGTGTTGAATCAACTCTAAAATAGTAAAGTGTCTCTGTTTGTGACACGATTGATGATAGAATTCCGTAACAAAATTTTCATTGTAAACTAATATTTTCTTCGGAATTATGATGATCAACAGCAAAACGACATGAATTTCTAATAAAAAGGTCTGTCGCTGTGAACAATCACGTTGATTATGGTAATCTTACCAAACAATAACATTTGTAATTAAATTATCCAAAAATACTACTAAAAATATTTCTAGGCTTTTGTAAAGTTGGAAAAAACAAACGCACATATCGATTTAAACAATCAGTACCAACCTGATAGTCAGAAAATTAAGCGACGAATAGGTACAGAAGGCAGCACATCAAGCGTTACAAATCTGTCAAAAAATTTTACTTAAACCTGAACTCTATGCCCACGACATTAAGTTAAAATTTGACAGGTAATGTAACGCTGGCTTCTGCACCAATCTAATAAAGTCACATAAATGGCTACAAATGAATGTAGGTAACTATTTCATCAACGCTTATGTATTTCGGGTAAAGTATGAAACAATACCACGTTCAAAGTTTATCGTCCGAATTGATTAGAATTTTGTATGGAGAAACACTTTATTACCAATTTAACACTTTTCCCACAATGACTGTTTAATATTCGCTGTACATTGTGCTGTCAATCGTTTCCATCAGTGTATAAGTACCGTCATTATTAGCTGTAAATGAAGAACTATCATCTATCGCTCCCAGTCTCTACATTCTACAAATTATTGTGAGTTCTAAATATATCGCCACGCTATTTATAGATCATGTTTTATCGCTTCAGAGGGTGCTTTTTAGGCCAAGGGCGGGATATCGAAATAATTTACGAGCCAAATAATAGTCAACGGGGACGGCTTTTTGACGGCCGCTGTCAATATTTAACGCTGAAAGGCTGTCAATCGTCAGTCGTGTTATTGGAAAGATTTTTTATTTTGATATTATTTTATGTCGGATTACATGAAAAATTAACGTATTGTATACATATAAATATTTTTATAGGTTTGCTCTTAATTTTGGCTGCTTTAAAAACATAAAATTGGCCGAGTAAGGTTTTCAAAATTAACAATTTTTAAACTCTTTTAATAATTTCGAGTAGTTAATTACCGTACGTCTGATAATTAATGAAAGCAATAAATTATTTATAAAAGTGGAGCGAAAGGCGAAGAGAAACTGACTGTATACAGCTAATTATCAAGTTGTTCATATCTATGTTCACTTTTAGCACAATCATTAGTAAGTGCTAATATAATTGAAGCAAATACTGCTTGTTTATGAAACAGTTAGAATGTAGAGTAAGATCACAAATGACTTTTTAAAATTAAAGTTTGGTCCACTAAGTTTACTAAGAAAATAAAATCTTTTATGATATATAAAAATTAAATGAGTTTATACACAGGCACAAGCTTAAAACGACGAAAGCATAATATTTAATTAACTTGTCATTCATTCAATATTATGAATCACGATATTGAACAATAGTAGCATATAAATACAATTGTATGAACAGGTGTTAATACTGATAGTACACCTACTCTTTTATATCACCCGAGTTGGTGACAGAAAATTCCACAACTTTGTATCGTTGCTAATAGACGATTTGTGGTTAAAACTTAATGAGAAAAACATAGAATATGCCAGCTGCTTCTCTTCCCGGGCATACGGTAAAAGCCAGTTAAGGGACAGACGTTTTATTGGCGTTTTTATGAGCGATAGGCTGACTCCAATATTTGGTGGGCGATTTTAAATGAAGGGTGATCGGTAGTCAGTCTGACCCTGACACGGGATCCTACCATTAAGCAAGCCTTATTAGTCGGACTAATTCAGAAAAAAGTGGAGGTATTTTTTAATCATCAGACGTCTTATTTAAAATTTCTTTGATGCTGAAACAAGATTTGTCGATGTAATCTAAATTGCTTCCAAGCTGGACTGGGAGTGAAAGAAAAAAAAAGGAATGTACCAGCTGCTTCTCTTTCGGGGCATAATGTAAAAGTCAGTTAAGGGACAGAGATTTTATTGGTGTCTTTTGTGGGCGATAGGCTGACACTGTAATGGTCTCTCTCCATCATTATAATACCTCAAAATTTGTCAAATGTGACATCAGATGGTTTACAGCCTCTGGTGTTCTGCCTGTCCCATAAGGGATGCAAGTTATGTATGTGTGTAATAATATACGCCTATAAGCTACGTATTAAGCAGCAAGCTTATCAGTCAGTAATAAAACAATATACTATAATACTAGCTGTTTCGCGCGGTTTTACCCGCGCAATGTCGAATCCCGCGGGAATATCAGGATAAAAACCCTATGTGCTACTCCAGACTGTACACTACCTATCACTTTGCCAAATTTCATGCAAATCTGTTGATCCATCCAAACATTCACATTTATAATATAAGTTAGATAATATTAATCTGATATAGCTTGGTGGCGGACGGACAGCGGAGCCTCAGTAATAGGGTCCCGTTTTAACCGTTCGGATACGGAACCCTAAAAAAAAACACTTAATATGAGCCACTTTACATAAACAAAGATTGTATTGGGAAGGTCTCTGTTGGGTTATCGAAGGAACTAATCTGAAGTGGAATTTTCCAGGTGACTCCATTGGTACTACGCCTCCTTGAGAAGCCAACTGACTAGCGACCACTCTTCATATCTTTATATGCTGCAAAATACTAGCTGTTTTACCCGCGCCATTTCAAATCACGCGGGAAAATCGAGGTAAAAAGTAGCCTCTTCGTTCGCTATTCCAGACTGTAAACTATCACTATGCCAAATTTCATCCAAATCCATTAAGCCGTTTTGCCGTGATAGAGTAAGAAACATCCAGACATGCATACATCCATCCATACATCAAAACTTTCACATTTATATTATGCAAAATATAGTTTGCTTTTATTCGATAGATGTAACTGTACGTCGATTAAATCGCGCAAGATTATTAATGACTTAGCCATATTTACTTAGTAGACTACTTTTATTCATCCTCACTTTAACAATTATAATATTAGTAGGATTTGAAGCTTAAATTCTAAAAGCCATATATCCTTCCAACTATAACAAATAACAAGGAACAAATAAAGCTACGCACCTTGTTTGGGCGTTCAACACAGTATGGATATTAAAGTGAGTCAACGTGTATTTCATAACATTACGTGTGTACTGCATTGTGCTGCAGTCCGTGGGCGTTTTACTATTTCCATAAACTGTGACGTGAACTGAAACTACGTTTTCAGTTATAGCCTTTATCGGATCAGAGTGAGTCAGATCGTATATTTAGCTAGTATATTTAGATCGGGACTAAATTGGTTTAAAACAACAATATGACTCGCACAATTATTTTTTACTCATTTCATGTCCTCAATAAGCGTATCTTAGTATGCTGATAACGAAATTTTTACTTGTTCATACAAAAAAATAAAACAAATATTTAAACTAATTAAGAAAAATAAGTAAATATGGAACAGACGTGTGTCATTAAAGGTGACAAATTCGAGTGCTTTATTAGATTTCCTAGTTAGCATAGCCACTAAATTTCATATAAATAAATAAATATTGTTGGACGTATATTCAAGCCCAAAAGTAAGTTCATAGCTTGTGTATACAACGTTTAACAAAATGGAGAGATAAAACTTAAGGGTTAGCTTCTACACCATACGTAAAATATACAGTAAAAGAATTAGCATGATCAGTGCTGGTATAGACTTTCATACAAATTTATTTAATTATTTTACAACAAAATATTTTGACAGCCCTAGTCAACCTAATAAGCTAAAAAAAGATTTGTGCCGCAGTCAGTTACCTTATGACCTTTCCCGCACCGGCTGAACTTTTTGGTATCTGTCTTAGTTACCCATCACTTTATTTTTACGCCATCTGTTATCGAATAGATTTCATCAAAAGCTAACAGCTGGTTTTAGGGTTGACACTTAGATATTTTGATCTAAACTTTGAACTTGTTTTTCGGCCGAACCGTAAGGATAACAAATTAATGTTACTGTTACTTATAAACTACATCACGAAACATACAATTCCCTTAAGTACTATCTCTTCATTATGTTACACGTTGAATACATACCTACATCCAGACCAATGCAAATAAACATGTTATTGTTCACGAATACTTGCATTTTGCATAAAATTACCACCAAATGCCTTTATGTTCTTTAATTACATTTCTGGTTATACATATGTTTATAAATCCACTTTTTTTGTGAATCCGTAATTAATTAATTAATTAATTCTCACCTAAAGTCAGTATAGACCGCACAGAACTGGATTTTAGCTTTTTGCGACTAACCTTGCGTTTGACCTATCCATAATGTTGACATAACCAAAATTAAACAAAGGTCATATTCAGGAGAAAGTTGGATCGAGTTGATCCGTCGACAACCGTGTTATGACACAACATTTTCAGCAAAGGTCAATAACACTAGTTACACAAACATTATTACGTTAATCGTTCACCTATTATGTAGCAGCTACTATTATTAGGAAGTCGCTCAAAGTACACTTTGTATTGTGCCAGCACGTAAGTACAGTCAGGTGTTTGTTTGGATCGACAGTACAGCGCAAAAAGTGATCTTTACAAAGTGTATAATAACTGTTATTAGGCACCTATCTGTTTCCTGAAACAACTTGTTGCTTGTATTAAGCAATACACAAGATGCACGTACTTATGTATTTCTATTTAAAAGCTTGCAACTGGGTGTATAGAAGAATTTTAACTGTTCAAATCAATAAGAGTAGTAGTTGAAAAAAAATTTTATTTACCTATAGGTAATGGCTAACTTTCCTAATTCCTGGAGGTCTTGGAACTGTCGTCGTGAACTACTTTCATAGCTATAAACCTAAAAGAGATAATAAATTATGAAGTCAGTGCTCATAAAATCGCTACTTATAAAAAAAAAACAGTCCCCTGGCCCTCTGTCTCTCTAAACGCGCAGATCTAGAAACCGATTATTACTGGTTTGCAATATTGGGCGGAGTATGTACTTGACAGATTGAAGGTTTATGTGTAAATTGGTTGGAATAAAACTTAATTTGATAATATGGAATGAGGGATAAATTGCACCTTTCATTCTTTGTAACGGATAAACTGAAAAAGCGAAGATTATTCATGAGTAACATAGTCTCTATTTTATGATCCCTACAGTATCATGCTGAAACAGCATGTTAATGATAACCTAACATAATTTACTCTGTAGTGCAATTTTCATTATTCTGACCTAGTTTTTACATAGACTGGTAGTCACTTCAACAAAAATTGAGTATAGACACCGGCGTCTCGACGGAACAGCGGCGGCGGTGAGTCGCCGTCCATCCAGGAGTGACGTCACCGTCCTTGGATGCAAATATCCGCTTCAATAATGACTATGTAAATAATCTTCCATGCTGCTTCCATGCTGGACTGGGAGCGAAAGAAAAACATAGAATGTGCCAGCTGCTTCTCTTCCCGGGCAAACTGTAAAAGTCAGTTAAGGGACGGAGGATTTATTGGCGATTTTATGGGCGACAGGCTGACCCCCTGTCACTGCTATAGTCTCTCTCCATCATAATAATACCACCAAATTTGTCAAACGTGACACCAGATGGTTCTTATAGCCTCTGGTGTTCTGCCTAGCCCATAAGGGATACAGGCGTGAAGTTATGTATATGTATGTAAATAATCCTATACATGCTGTTGATTGATCCATGATAAATTTAACTTTTGGTTGGCTTACAATAAATCTACCGTCTCTGGATAAGCGTGGTAAGGTTGCAAACTGGACGGCAGCGATAGCGACAGCGGCGCCGGCAGCGACGCTGGGAATCTCGGCCGTTCTCGACGCCGCGCCAGCGGGCGCTCGAGCGATTTGTCGCGGTTTCATAAAATCTCAATACTTTCTATCGCGCCGCTGTCGCTATGACTGTCGCTGCCGTCCAGTTTGCAGCCTAAAAGGCAACAAGTCCCAGTGGACCACTTTGTGGTCGGACCCTTTAAGGGTAGTGAAGTAAAACCTGCCTTCAAATATCGGTGATGTTTTCCGGTACCGTTTTATGAAGAGCCAGTTCTTTCCTAAGTCTGTGTGCTTTCATCATCGACCTCATCTTCTTACAATCAGGTGACAATGAGCCAAAAGCGGGGATGATCACAAAAAAAAAATTGTGTGGATTTTGATACAAATTTCAACAATTAACCGACTGTTGCATGAAAGAGTATTATTGTAAATTTTATTATTATAGTTTTATGTCAAGTATGGCAACATTTTTTTAAAGAAATCAGTGAAAATCCGACCGTCTTTCTACATCGGCGGGTGGCGGCTCCGCGTCGCCATTTATCCAATAGTGACGTCACCGCCCTTCGTTGCAAATACCCGCTTCGTCAATGACAGCAGAGCTCCAGTCCCCGACAGCTCCGGTTACCGACAGACTTTATTGATTTCGGCTACATTTTTCGTGGATAATAAATTGAGGTGTATCGAGTTTCTAAGTTTTCAGTCTATGAATTCATTTTTGTCTTGAAGAAAAAAGATACTTGATGCATTTTTTTGAAAAATAATAATTTGGGACGTTACAGTTGTAGTCTCAAAGTAAACTAAGTTTGTGAAATTTAAACCTGATAATAGATTGTATTTTATAATACACACATAGAAAAACCTGTGTATTATACAAGCATTAGTTCTGCAGCGGCTATCGAAGTCATACGCTCTCGCGTAGTCACCCACTGCGCCAGAGGTCACATTAATGGGGTAGAAAACTGCCTTCTTATTCCACTAGAGGCGCTGATTACGCTTGACTCATAACAACTGTCAAATACCATAGTAAAAGTTAATTTAATAGTGATTTTGATCAAAAAATTAGAAATGCATCATTGCATAGTCATAAGGTTTATAGAAAATGGATACCACAGTTTCTTTAAGGATATACCTACACATGCGGAACTTGTGGATGTTACTTGATTTTAACTTTTGTGGAAATGTACATATTACGGTCCACATTTTTCATATTTTCATACATGTGCTTATATTATTTTATAGGTTTACCCCAAAATAGAACACAAAACAAGCAATTTCGATAAAAACTTGTTTATTTGACAGTTTTTTATGGGTCAAGTGTATGAAGCGACATCTATTTAGAGCTTTCCGTTTTCTTCTCCATTATATCTGTTGTATAATTAATAATATTGAAAGGATTCTTTAACACCCTACCAGTTAATTCGGATTCCTTTACAAACTTCGTATCGTTTGTATTCGCAAATATCTCACAGGTCTCAAACAGTTCTTAATCACGAGTCTATTATTCGAGTCACGTCTCTACTCAAAGGTCGCAAGGTCGTTATTCCAGGGCGCGGCCGGGCGGTTGTGCCGAGACGCAAAGAGGGTTAACTCGTAGCCGGGTGGGTGGATGTGTTGACAGTTAACGCTGTTTTTACTGGATATAACCGGTTTTTATTGTTTTCACATTTTCCCCTATTTAAATATGTACAGTAGACTGCTACCTTGTTTTGTTGCTGGTTTCGATGTCAGATTGAGGTTGTTCAAATTGTTTCCTATGCTAATAATAATAAATAATAAATATTTCTGACACCCACACAACATTATCTAGCCCAAATTAAGTTTCTTAAAGAACTTGTGTTATGGATACTAAATGACTGATATCCTTAAGAAATATATAAACATAGGTACATACTTATTGAATAAATACATATTTTTATTAGAATAAACTTAAATAAACATTTAACATCCATGACTTGACGACTAATATCTGTGTTCATAACACAAATATCCGCCGCCGCCGTGATTCGAACCCAGGACCTCTGGCATAGAAGGCAATGTATGTTACCACTACACCAGCCGGTCGTCATTAATGTTTATTTATTTGCAGTTTAAATACGTAGTCCCTGATATAGTTTGAATTTCTTGACAAAATAAAGCCTATAAGTCAATGTCAAACCAAGTGCTAGCCATGTCATCTTTTTAAATCTTTAAATTTTTTTGTTCCCCATTATTTATGTTTTCTTGAATCAAATCAAAATCTGCTTATATTTCTGGATTATCTTTTAATGGGTTTGTAAATTTAAAAATTACTGGTAATTATCAGGTGAGTACTTAGTTATTTGTGTGAAAAACACAGTACAATATCAGTTTGGATACAGAGCATAGTTAAGTAGCACAAACCCCAATTCCTAACAACATTTCGAGCATTCCAAGATTCAACTGCCGTCAATGTGGTTTCGTCGCTAATAACTATACAACTCAATACATAAGATCTACATGCAAGCATACCAGAAGGTCAGTAGAAGTTCAATCAAACATCGTATAAATGAGATATGTGTATCACTGTCTCGTTGTAAACTGTACTGGTTTACAGCCATTAAAATGGTAGGTCAAGATCAACGGGTGTCAGAATATAGAACACTTTAATGGCAAGATGCATGAGTGACGAACTATCGTGTATGCAGACTCATAAAGAGTACTATAACCCTGGCAAATAATTCAATGCAGTTAACTGACAGGTCTAAATGTCAAAAAAGAAAAATAGTGATCTTCGTAGTGTAAGGTACTGAATGAAAATGATTGAAATTGAATGGTCCTTTTACATTCGTTTAGAATAAAATTTTAAACAAATGTATAAATACGTGTATTTGAGGTGTGTACTTTATCTTTACAGTAACTTTAATGAAAATAAATAATTTAATATTTATTAAGTATTTAATAAATACTTTGTGCTTTAAAACGGTCACATAAGGAGTGAAATTAGTTTTATGCAACAAAAAAGTAAGTGAAGTAAATCATCTCCACTTAAAATGAGTCAAAATATTTTTTTTCCTATGTCGTTAAGATATTATATTTAAAAAAAATCATTCATTCACTTTAACCGCATCACTATTTTTTTTCTTCCCTAAAGTGGAACTGTGGAAGTGGAACACTGGAACTGTGATTTTACTGCATTGAATTATTTTTAATTTTTGAAACTATAGGAATTTCTTAGTAAAATATTTATGTCGTATAATCTTCTTGTAGAGTTGGGCTTTCAAACGTAAAAATATTTTTTTCTTATCCGACTGGTATGTCTTGAGATTATCGCGTTCAAGAAGTGTACCTACTCTTCAATTCTATTTCGTGACATTTCCCATTCAACTTCAAACTTGTTTAATAAAAAACTGATAAGTTACAGAGGTTTTCAAACCCAATACGAACGTTGACTTTCTCAAAGGTTATTTTTGTATAAGGTAAGGTTTTAATGTATGTATTTACATGAGAGAAATCGATATTTATTTTTAATTTTTATTGTGTTGGAAAATGCTTACTAAATAGTTCTCTTTGTTCAGGAGAGGCAAATTCCGAAAGTAATTGACGATGTTATATCCTAAGTTTAGTTTCGCATCTTCTTAAGTACGATATGGTGTTCTGTGTGTCGGTCAAAACTAGTTTTAGCACCTACTGTGCCGAGCAACCAGCCTAAGCCAATTCTTGAATTTATTAAAAAAGCAACACAATCTCATTTCGTAGGCGAACAATCAATGCGCCACGGCATGGAATGCAATTCAATGCAATGTAATGACAGTAATTAACGTATCCAACCTAATTTAATAGTTTTTCATTACTTGATACTTTTTATCTCGATGTTTCGCTATCTTTTCAGACATCTTGGCTCGTGGTCAGTACAATACAAACAAAGAGTCAACACAATGAAGTACGAGTAACAATGTTTTATATCTAGGTTCCATTCAGATTGCTGTCTTTGCAGTTCAAGTCAGAGAATCTCAATATTTTCACGGACTTGTTGACAAATCCCTTATAACTTGGCTAGTAGGCGATTTATTTTGAAGTTTAAAAGCCTAAAGTGAGCCCTTGATATGACAACAGAAAAATTAGACTTGTCATATCAAGTTCTATACTGTAGATCATCCCAACATACAGAAAAGCCTTTTTATAAAATGTAATCACGATTGATAATAAAACTTAAAACAAAATAAAGACAAGCACAAATATCTAAATAAGAGCCCTATCAACAGCGTTAATTAATCATGATTTTATAAGAAAATGGGACAAAACACATCCTCTCTGTTATTCCTGGCTATGGTCGAGTTCTAGCCGTGTGCAAGATTTGGTTCGATTTGAATTTGGAAGAAGAACTCATCTATCATGGAGTGTGACAGAATAAACATCAATTCTTACGAATTTCCAAGTTCACAACATTATTAGAACTCTTCGACGTTCGACGCATAGGTATCAGTAACTTAAGGGCTTCTTGTAGCGCGGTGCGTTTTTCCATACTTCCCGCCCAGATATCGCTAGCGAATTTTGCCGACGAAAATTCGTTTAACGTTTGAACATCTACAGAATCACACTACAAACAGTTGGGGGATGGAACTTTTTATAAGAAATGCAAATTGGTTAAGAGGCATGTGTCCTGAACGAATCCTAAAAGCGGTTTTTTCATAAATCATGTTCTATCTTTACACAGTGGTTAGTTATGTAGTTAATTTTTGTGAATATTTTTTTCAGACACAGCATGTATACATTTCTGGGCATATTAACGTTCAAAAAAGCATAAAAACTCTGCATCCTCGCTTCAAACTGCGCCGTGAGTAGCATGACTAGCAATCCTCGTGGCGGATCCGTTTAACGTGCTGGAACTAACTTCTTCCGACGAAACGACCGCGGTGTCGCTTTGTTTACCATTGCCATGGTAAAACGCATATAGGAAGGTATATAAGCTTAGTCAGTGTTTATTTTAAACCGCTATGATACGTTGCATGTTGTTTTATATATTAAGTGTAGTACCTTGTTGTTTCTGTACTTGCAAAAATCTGTAATTCTATTTTTTAAAAGATGATGGTTTTTGAGTTTCTTGCCACTTTTTCTCAATCATTGATTTTCCGAAGTGGTTGTGAATTTAGTTCACTTTGTGAATAATATGACCTATTTCAAGTTTATTTATGTACAGAAGGCAGCAGATCAGGCGTAATAAATAATTGAATCTGAACAATTGAGTTTGATCGATTTGTAACGCTTGATGTGCTGCCTTCTGTAATTTCGTAAATAAAGTATTTTTTGAGTTTTTAGTTCAGTCTTTCCAAATCGATGTTTTTATCGCATTCATTGACAAAAACCTAAACTCGGCTCCTCGGTAATGACTAATGATACACATTAAAATCTGTTCAGATGTTTGCAAGATTATCCAGAACTAACTTTTAACAAGATGAAAAGATACTTTATTGCATGCCAATAAGTAAAGAAACATAAAAATAAGAAACCTTGAAGATTAATACAATAGACTGTTTTACAAATGGGCAATGGAATGGACAAATACTTCCAGGCATCATAAATAACACTAATATGTAATGCTCAGGAAGTAGTTTATTTAGTTTTCAAGTGTAGAGATAATAGCTTGCTTTAAATCCACAATTATATTACTTCCTATATTGTCTAGAATACAAAATTTTATATAAATTCTGGTTCTGGCAACAAAGTGTATTGATGTTAACTTACTTTTCTTCCGCCGTCTCTTCTAGAGGCGGCTGAGGCGAATGAACACTCAGATCTGGCAACTCCACGGCCATCGTATCCATCGCCATATTGCTTCCAAACAGAACACCCACCACTTCCGCACTGCACTCAATTCAAACGTTCCAAAGTCAAACACAAACTTTAAAGTCTTATAAACAATCTCGTGAATATGAAACTTTTAGTATTAAATACGGCTGTAAAACAAGATGGCTATAAGTGAAAACCCAATATAGAACAGGCAAATGGAATTCGGAAGCAGTGGCTACTACGCGTAGTTTACATAATAACTCTGTAGAAGAAAATCTGCGTTCGAAACGACGACGGAAATCAGCATTAGCTACTATTACGCGTGTTTACGGTTAGATACAGTTGCGTGGGCATTTTAAGATGCCTAAGCTGTTTTTTATAGAGATGCTGACGTAGTATTTTTTATCTAAAGTAATATAACAAAGCTGGAGAGTTTGATTGTTTGTACGCGCTAATCTCAAATACTACGAAACTAATAAAAGTAAAAATATTTTTCCCATTGATAGCCTTATTCAGGAAAGCTATACGTATATAGGCTTATGGTATCAATATATTTTTACGTTTCTTTTTAAAAACGAACTACGCGGTTAGCATAGGTAATTTACGTGCAGCGCGATTTAAATATACGGAAAGCAAAACAATTAAATAATTAATAATTCACACAGAATCATTTGGTCGAAATTATATTTCTGATCAAACTCAATTAAAAAGAATTTTTAATTTTCGCGTATTTCAGAAACATATACCATACTAGAATAAGTTTTGCGATGGTTTTAAATAAAAAAGACAGCTATTTAATGCTTGAAACGTAGCTGAAGGTAAAGGATTGTTTTAAAGTACGAGCCTTACAGCAAATTATGCAAGTCACAGCAGCGTTGCCTTGAAAACACGAAACAGCTCATTTCGAGCGACGTTTTTGCACCGAAAAGTCGCTGCGAATGAGTTTTGCATGTCAAATACTAAAAAATATCTCGCGTTTCGAATAAACGCTAAATCGCAGTTGGCTGTGACATTGTTATTAGGGTGATTATCTATACTGGTCAAGTTTAATTCAACGTCTTTATTGTTCTATTATCTAGTAATGCAACCTCAAATTATGGTATTATTATGTGTAAGATCTAAATTGGCAGTCATTTCAAAGAAGTATTTTAAACGATACCATGTTTTGTTTTTCTTAAGATTCAAAAATAATACGTCAATTTTCGTGTGGTGGCACGGTAGCCTGTGCTCGTGACATAACGTGCCTTTGAGTAAGTACCTTGTACAGTCGTGAGAACCTGCAATCAAATTCAAAGAAACTATTTGTACCTGTTATGTTTTTTCAACAATATTTTCACATATTGTCTTGATTTGATATCAAACGTAGGTTTAAGCGTCTGCAAAAAAGCAAATTCGTGTATTGGGAAAGAAGTTACTGGTCTAATTCTTCTAGAAAATATACAACTGCTATTTTCCGAAAAATACTTTATTCTTAAGAATTAAGTGGGGGTCCTGTATAACTGAAACTGCCTTAGCGAAAGAAGGTACAGTCTTAACAAATTTATTCTCTGATATCCTTTGCCTTACCCGTAGGCTTTACTCTTATCCTGCACGAATCAACTCAATTCGCCTATCTCTTTGAGGGTGAAAGACAATAATAGAACAGGAGCGCTCAGGCCCGCTTGCATTCAAATAACCACTGTTTACAAAACATTTCTACAAGTGAAACGTAGTATCGTTATAAAAACAAGGTTCACTCGCACTTGGCAGTTCGCCAGATGGGTACCGCTGCGTAGTTCTGCAGCCAACGTGATGAAGCCGTAGGAGCAACGTGCTGGATTAGACAGACACCTAACTAGGGGTTAGATATGTAATCGATTTGATTCGAGGTTTAGAGGAGTCACTGTGACAAGGAAGACGTTAAGCCTTTTAAATCTGCGTTAATTCGGAAAAACTAGGAGACAATGAAAGCTAAGACAAAATCCCCTTTATATTTTAGATTGAAAATAGCAAATTAATATCCTCATGGTAAAATTATTTATTTTCTTTGTTCAGCTCCTGTTTACCCTTGAAGCGTGTCATAAGAAGATAAAAACTACTGAAGAGTGACAAAAACTTTCCGTTTTTTTGAAGGCCATGTTAGACGGTCATTCGTTTTAACTCGACGTTTCGGTGCTTTTTTCTACACAGTGCTATACGAGTGGTAATTAATCCTTTCGCATCGTTTACTTTTATTTAAGCAATCGAGACAACTAAAGCTAAATGATTAATCTAAATACTACGCTTGATGTATTAAATAAGGCAACGTCCCAAAAGTCAATAATATTAATGGATATTTAAGCACAGATTGTTTTTGATTGATTGTTTCCACCACTCTGAAATTTTCCTGTCTGTCTATTATATTAAATGATTTTTTAGCTTTATTTCATTCAAAATAGCAATAGTGAAATATCGTGTTGGGATCGAATTTTCTTTGTTTGGACGACCTCAGCGGCGGAGTAGGCAAATTGCCGACTGACACGCGAAAGCACTCTTCCATCGTTGCCATATGGCTAATGTTTGAAAGATCTGTTTTCTTTGAATGATACATACACAATAAGAGTTTTTGTATTTGTATGTATACACGAGTCAACACTACACAAGTTCCCTTAATACACGCATATTTTAAAGAAGCAGTTTGACGCGATTTTTCTTGGAGGATTTTTTTGATAAAATATAGCTTTTCTATAACGTTCCTCAAGAAATGGTCTTTCAAATGCTAAAAATAGAACATTTCTAACTAGTGATTCTATAGATAAGCACATTCAAACCAACAAACTCTTTATCTTCACTACATTTATATAAAATTTCAGTTTTTAACCGAAATTTACCCCGTTTACTCCCTTCTTACATTATAACTCGATGTTTCGCTGTACTGCGGTGCTAGCATGCTACCGTCGACAACGGTAAATCGGGCCTTTTATCGATATTTTCTTAGAATATGGTATTTAGTGTATGTAATTTATTAAGATTATGACATATTTGGTTCTGTGTTCTTAATCATGGTATCAAATCGAGTAATTCTATCTATGATGGTGCGCATATTAGCTTACATGATAGGATAAAATAACAAAATAATATTTATCTTGTCGATTCGACTATATATCGATGGTTGCATGCTAGCCCTGATGGTAATCTCAAAAGTGATAAAAATCAAGTTTAACAGCCCTGTCTACCCTCGTGGCCACATGTTATATTCAGGGAGCGATACACGACCTCGGTCGCGAGCGCAACGAACCGATTCGGTCACTACACGGAGAAGGTCCTCTAACAATAAATCCAGCGAAGAGGAATAGCTGGTGAACGCTAACTCTATTTCCATACGTTATTGATTTCATTGGTTTTGGTACTGTTAATATTTTGACGGATATAAATAAGCGGTAGCTTTATAAGCTGTTAAACCCAGTATCCGACCCGACCTACATGAATCGAGAATCTAAATTCAAACATACGAATAACGGATTTATCTTCGTTATAAAAATTAAGAATCTGGTAGGGTAATTCAAAAGGTATTCGTAGTGGTAAATCAAACAGCTAGGGGCTGTTGCAACTAAATAGATTATTTTAAGCTAGTTGCAAATAATTAATATGTATTTAAAATATATTTGTTGTATGAAATTCACATGATTTGTAAGTAATAAACACATTATCAAGAACAGTTTACACGATGTCATGTCGTAAAGTATGAATAAATTTTATTTATTTTAATGCTATTGATAATTTAGTACGACGAGAAACATTAAAAAGCATACAAACACGAATATTATCGTTCGTATTAAAGAAATAGCGTCCGCCCGACGTATTTGTATAAGTTTTTTCCGGGGTTGAATATAATTATGAATACTCAAATTAAGTGGTTCCTTACGATCCCACCCCCACAATACCTACCCACGTTAAAATATACCCAAGTATATTTTACTTGTCTTATTTAGTAAATAATTTTTTCATGTTTTAGTCATAAAAATATACAACAATGATAGACTTTAAAAATTACAAATAAATGTGGTTTAATTTTACTAGTTTCAATGAAAAGAAATGGATTACACTTTAAAATATAACTTTCTAAATAAAAAAAAATTGATGCTTCATAGTTATCGAACAAACTGCGAGATAAATTGCAGCGGCAGGCGTTGTGACATCAACTTGCAAGTTTTCCTAACGTAGGAACAGTGAATCTATGTCATTAAACTGAGATAAATCATTGATATGAATCATTATTTCACTGTTACTATACGGAACAAAAACAAAAGACTATGCAGTGCGATTAAAAGTTCATTGAGTGAGTAAACTGGACGAAAAATTTATGCAAATCTAAAATATTATTATTTTGATACCTATTTGAAGATTCGCAGAAGTTAGTTCCTTCAAGACGTAAAGAGCGGAGCTGCAATAGGAAGTTATTACAAATTTTAGGTTATGCCTATTGTACCGGTATTTATGTAGTAGGTAATAAATTGCACACTTAACCCTCTCATTTTGATAACATACAGCCGTAAAAAACACATTAAATTTAATTTAACTACCAAACACACTGCTTCCGAATTCCATTAAACAGGTAATCAAATATTAAAAAGCACTTAAACAAAAAATACGAACATTCACAATTATACGATGTATTAACGATATAGTTGTAGAATTAAAACGCGAATCGATACGACACGTCTGTCCTGCGCAGTGGTCGTGAGCTGACTGAACTGAGGACTGAGGAGCGGACGTGCGTCGTTGAAGACATTCGAAATTAGAACGCCATTCAAGGGGACTGGGGCTTCGGATGCCGTTTTGAGGGTTTCACAATTGAACAAATTGGAGAAGAAATAAGTTCGTAGAAGGCTTAGTGTTAGATGAAGCTGTAAGTCCGAGGAAATTAAGAATTTGATAATAAATTACTAGAACCGAATAGGTACCTTACTTACTTAGATGAATAGGATGTTTATTGTCTTTCTCTGTTATACTGGAATGGAAGCGCGGATTGAACGTTTTATCCTGGTATCCCCACGGGACAGGCATACACGGGGGTAAAGTGGCTGAAAGAGCTCCTACATAAAAAAGCTTTTAAATATTTTGAAAATCGAATAAACCTTATATAATATATACCTACTGATGCAAACCTTTTATGGCTATTACTTTGCTAGCTAGCTATTGCAACAGAACTGACGTTTTTCCAAATCACTAAGCACTTTAATATATTTTCTTTTAAAACTACGCAGTTGCTCTAATTGAAAGAATTTTTCATGTAATTACACGAACTTTTAAACTTTGAACCGTAATATAAAATAAATGTAGCAGAGAAAACTTCAAAACAAGAATTTTCTATTTGCGCCCGCGAGCTATTTCTACGTAGTAGCTACGGCCGGCCCCTATCGATGCTACGGCCGTAGGTGCGGTCACTGACGTCTTTCGATATTGAGATTTTTCAATAGTCAAGAGTGTAAACAATCTATGCTTGCTTTTTGTTGAAATTACTATGTTTAAAATGAATGAATTGCATGAAATGAGAAGATCCGTTGACAAGATATGGCTTATTAAAAAAAAAAAGTAGGTATATGTATGTCACAGCATATACCTACACACTTAAATTTTATAGGATTAACTACTATGATTATTGTAGGTAATCAATTCTATTTTAATACCTTTGCAATTAAAATGTAGGTAATCAATTCCATGTACCCACTATGTGCTTTTTTAGATAATCTTCTGCTTTTTTCATACGACGTTCATATCTGCGAAGTGCATATCTACGATAAACTTAAGTTCAAACCCAAAGAAAAGAAAACTTTCTCTAGAAGCCGTTTAAAACAAAAATACAAAAGATTCTGACAGTATCCTAACTATAAATTAAAATTCGTTTCACATATAATCCACTGTATCTTCTCAAGTTACTTTGTTAGAGTTAATATTATATTTCGTAAAGGTCCAAGAAATCAAAGCAATTACTTTATTTACAAACACTCCAAATTATGACGCACGATGTTGAATTATAGATCGTACGCCGCGTTATAAGGCAAGCTGGCATTTAGTTAAACACTCACTATCACTGCTTCCGACTTCGTATCTATTCTATAAATAAATGAGACTCTTATTTCATGTATGAATATTTCTAACTTACGTGATATGATTGAACTTTAGACTACGGTAAAGGAACGTCAAACTTAACTACTACACAGGTGGGTCACTTTTGAAATTCAAAGACGTGATAGTTTGAGATCATACATGAAGAGAAAAAAATATAATAAAATAAAGACGTGTGGCACTCGGAGACTGCCGCGGTAAAGCTATTGCATAGCATTTTTTATCAACTTATGCAATTATAATTATTTATTTATTTTATTAATGCAGTAATGTTTGATCTAATATGAAGTTCCACAAGTTCCTAGTAGATGGCGCTGATTGTTTATTAAAGCCCGCATGTAAAGTTATGAAATCAAAGTATCACCGCTGTTCCGGTCGGAGTGGAGAGTGTTAGGTTTTTTTCGTTACGGAATTTCTGGATTCGATCCCCACGCTCAAGGCCCACGATAGTAGCTATGCAATAGCTTAATAAATACTAATTATTTACTGAGTAAACTTAACCGAAAGTAATAGAATTCATTACCGATTGACTCAGTTGTATGTAAAGTAAATAGTAACATAGTAGTATTTATTTATAGGGAATTCTAGTGAAAAATTAAGTACCTACTTATATTACATAAATATGATCTGAATCGAGTACAGAGTGCTCTCGTTCAGTATCTAAAATTTGTCACCTGTCACCCTGTATGCATATAATAATGCTAATAAAAGGTTTGTTTGTTCTACGAAAGTCGGTAATAAAAAGTATTTTTGCATTTCATAGCAAAATTTCAAGTACGATCACGTCTCTGAATATCGCAAGCAACTTCGTTGGCTTCCTATACGCTACCGTCGAAACACCAGGATCCTTTGTCTCCTTTTCAATATCCTTAATAACTCACTCACTCCTTCCTATTTGCGTGAAAGGTTTTCATACTCACACTCTCAGAATACGCCATGTAGAGCACACGTGCGTACTTTTCTACATATGCCTTCTCATAAAACCGATTATTATTCCTACTCTTTCTCTGTTCATGCAGTCAGATTGTGGAATTCACTACCTCATGTAATTCGTGAGTCTAAACTATATCTAGTTTTAAAAAGAAAGTCAAAGATCACTACTTTTCTCTACAGTAAGTTTTGTAACCTACACTACTATTTAAACAATATTATTATATTAGTATTGTAGGTATACGTATTTTATATAAGTATATTCAAAGTAGATGTTATATTATTTTTATGTATTTGTATGTATATTCATTCAGTATTTAAGTACTTTATACGATATTATCGATTAGTACACACTATTATTGCATCTTAACCAAACTCTCCAGTCTTGGGTCTGCTGGAAGAAATTTCATAAGAGATAAGCAGTACCTTTGTACTTATTTTTGTTCAATGTGTTTCTTTATTGTTTCTAAACTTATGTGTACATAAATTGTTAAATAAATAAATAAATAATTTATAACTATATTATCTGGTCTGGGGCTGTAGCCATATTATGAGATCCGATAAAGAATTCGTATTTTATGAAAATATTTCTGACAGCTAATCAAAAATATGTCAGTACTTTTTTTACATGAATTACCTAGAGTGAGTCATAATAAATATAAGAAAAGGTATATTTAAAAAGAAACTTACAATGTCAGGAAGGACTATTTATTTAAACTAATGAATGCATGATAATCTATATTTATTGACCTTTAATTTGATATACTGAGTATTAGCAGGTCATACTTTTTACTCTCTCTTTTGTATCAAAATCAAATGAGTATTTTGGTGTTTCTAGTGTTCAAAAAAAGACAGACGCGGCCGGTAGGAATATTTTTAGAAGGAACGGGAAAATATTATTTACATGTGAACTGACCTTGAAACTTTCCTCTAGGTACAGCACATCCGAGTTATTCAACGAATGTAGAGCGCTCTATAATAGACTTACATTCCCTACTTTTCTACATAGGGTTGGATTTTTTTTTAATTTTGTCTGATTACCCATTATTCTGTATTTAATAAAAGCATCATAAAATTGGTTTAAACTGACTAGCCTTCTCACGCAGTTCTACTCGCGTAGCTTTCTTAAATTCGCAGTAATTAGCTCTGTACTTTTAAATTTACATAAAAACAAAATCACTAATCTGAAATTTTTATAAGTGTTCAGTCTTTATAAAGGGTGACTGGTGACAAATTTTAGATACTGAAGGAGAGCACTCTGTACTCAATTTTGATCATAATATGTAATAAAAGTAGGTACTTAATTTTTCACTCAAATTCCCTATAAATAAATACTACTATGTTACTATTCACTTTACATACAGCTGAGTCAATCGCGGCACGCAACCGCGGCACGCGGTACGCTGCCAACGCTAGCGTAACCAAGCGTTGCGTAATCAGTTCTTTAACTTTCGGTTAAGTTTACTTAGTAAATAATTAATATTTATTTATTATTATATGTCTTCTCTTCATGTATGATATCAAATTATCACGTCCTCGAATTTCAAAAGTGACCCACCAGTAACCCTGTATAAACCATTCCGTAAAACAACAAAATGAGCACCTACTCTTCAAAACTCATCTCGGCTCATTAAGAACCGACAAGCAAAATCAACCCTTCGATACAATTAATTGGAAAGGACGTCCTTCAACATCACTTTTCAATTTCCTTTAACACACATCCCACGCCGCGCCGTCAGCTCGGGATCCTGTCGGCGTTGACAAGTGCCTGGTTACCAGACACCCTGACAATGGGCCATTGTCTTTTGCACTGGTGATATGTGACACTTCAAGGTTTGAGGAAAACCTTTATAGTGACAGGTGACAAGGAAGAGTGTGCTAGTTTTAAAGTTAGGAACAAAAGGGTGTTGTTGAATGTTTTGTTTATGAGGCCATTGAAATGGCGAGCGTACTTTGAAAGACGAAATTAATGCAAAGCTTATAAATAGAAAAGAGCGTTAGAAAACACGCAACTTTGATAGAATAATCAACGAATGCAGAGCATTAAAAAACCGACTTCACGACAAAACTTTGGCTGATTTATAATGTCATCAACGTAAACATTCTCCGAAATCATACATATTTTTTCAAAAACTTGAAATTTTCAATGAAGTACTCGACCGATTTTGATGAAATTTATATGGTAGTAACTATGAAGAATCCTCTATCATATGAAATTTTCAAAATCGATTCATAATTGTCCGGAATATCGTGTAACAAAGACACAAAAAAAAAATAGAAATAAAATCATTCAGACGAGACGCTCCTCCTTTTTTAGGAAGCCGGTTGAAAAGGTCAAAATTTCCTTAAAAGCTGAATTTACGGTTTATGATTCTTGTAAGCAACTCTCCTAGAAATATGTTTATTTGTAACTTATTTTTAAAAATATATTTTTAATTTATGAAGTTTACAAATGATCGTACCTTGCCTAGGAGGACAAGAGCAAGCCTATTTTGTCTGTTTCGTAATCATTCTATATTTGCTAAGTTCTATCTAATATTTTTTTATCAGTATACCTATAGCAGCTAATTTTCCCGTAGCAATATATCGATAAAATAAAGCTTATAAACTTCGTCAAGAATTAAGACTATAAATGCAAAAACCTTTTTTTATATTTCAAGTTCCGATGTTAGCGCGTAGTTTGACAATTTACTTGAAGTTATAATATACAGGGTTGATTTCTAGTCATCAGCCAAATTTAAATATAAGTTTCTTTTGTACGATATAAACGTACCTGCATATTTTTTTGAAATATGGAAACACAAACTTTTATAAAAATAGTCGCAGTTGATGAACATAGCTACTACGACGCGGCATTTCATTGATAATACTACGACGTAGTACTACAAGATGTTTTGTAGTAGCACGTAGTCATCTTTATTTTAATGGTAATTTAGAGTGACCATGCCGTGGTTAATTTGTTAGCGGACATATTAACTTAATTGTAAAAAAAGATACTTTTTTTGCTAAAGCTGTTCCTATAAATGATAGTTAATGTGTAAAAAAACCTGTATATATTTTCCAAAATAGGTCCAAAGTGATAAAGTTCTTCATATAAGTTTTTAAGCAAAATTTATAAGAGTTAACTTATTCAGAAATATATGAAGAGATAATTCAACGATACCAAATTTACAATGGTCGTAGTTCGCATGGTTTTATCCCACTAACTACCAACATCACTCATCTCTATCCATTTCTTTATAAAATGCTAAATCTAAAACACCACCTACTCGGAGCCTAATTTAAGTGCTCACCAAGCACTCAGAAGCTGTTGACCTAAATGTAAGCTACGTAAGTTATGCCTAGTCGGAATGATTGTGTCGCAGCTACTAGCTAGCTACCTACTGCTTTAAAGTTTCACTTGAATAGTAAAAATAGAAATGGGGCGTGATAAAGTGGCACCCTTGGAAGTTTAGAGTGTATAAGGGTTTGTTGCACATTGAGAAGATTTCAGGAATACATACATACATAACGTCACGCCTGTATCCCTTATGGGGTAGGCAGAACACCAGAGGTTATAAGACCATCTGATGTCATATTTGACAAATTTGGAGGTATTATAAAGATGGAGACAGACTATTGTAGTGACAGGAGATCAGCCTATCGCCCACAAAAACGCCTTTAAAACCTCTGTCTCTTAACTGACTTTTACAGTATGCCCGGGAAGAGATGCAGCTGGTACATTCTATGTTTTTCTTTCGCTCCCAGTCCAGCATGGAAGACATTGCAAGAATAATGTTGATAGAAACACTTTGAAAGGGCTTCTTGCAACTGACTTCGCTAAATAATATAAAAATTGACTTGACTAAGATGTGAAAAGTCTTGCACTAAATTTCGTACAAATATGCAAGTAAGTGACGTAAGAGAGACATCATGCATGAATAATAAAACTCTATTATTTACTTTTTTATTATAAATTTTGCTTCGAATAAAATGTAATCGCAGAAACTGCGTACAATAAGATAGTATTGTTTGCGAAGTTTGGCATCTTACGCAAATATTGTATTAAAAGCGAAAACATGACATGTTTTATACAGTTGAGTGGCATATCTGGAATTTGGGTACATAGGTAATCAGATTTCTACCCAGTTTGAATTAACAGAAAACTGTCACATCAAGGATATGACAGGTCGTTTTGCTAATGATACTATGACTATTTTATTCCATTCTTGTTCAAATACTCTGGTCCCAGTTTGTCATGTTCGTATAGTGCATCCATAGCTCATTGCATCTGCTATGTAGGTAAGCAATTTGGTTGTGGCATGATATTGGCTCTCACAATTAGCTGTCTTGTGTTTGTTTTTTTTTTTATGTCACGGTCAATTTGAACTGTACCTATTTGTATTAATTTGATAATTCTGACTGAAAAAGAGAGCCAAGAGTTTTTTTCCGCCGACTTTTTTTGTCTCTTGGTCTGCTGTAATATCTTATTTAACAACTATCAACAATTAGTTAAAGCCGAAGTATGTGATGACTGACTTCATCAAGTGTTTTGTGTGCAAAATAAAACTTTTTGAATTTTTTGAATAAGAATATAAAATTATTAATAAATAGTATTTAAAATTTATATTGGATGGTAAGAGTATTATCAATTTACATTAAAATAAAAAATATCGTATGTATTATTCCTGGCTACGCCATTGCTGAGTACAAAATTACAACTTAATCTATCAAGCGTTTAATCGTGAAAAGGTAACAAACATCGATCTACCTCACAAACATTATTATTATAACAAATATTTTTCATTTCCAAGGCCCTGGGCGTAGCTAAGAGGTATCGTAGTAAAAATTGAGACCTGAGTTATTTTATAAAGTTCGTTTTATAAACTTTCCGGAAACCAAAACTTTCGTCGGATACGATGCCGGCAGCCATAGAACTCCACGGAAACCGGGAACGTAAATATAAAAGAATAGTAAATGAAAACATAGGCCACGATGCTTATTAATATCATTTTATCATATTGACACAGTGCTCGTTTCTGGGTGATTACAACATAAAACCTCCAGTCACAGAGTTGCTTAAAGAAATAATATAAAAATTTTAGTAACTTCACAAGTCTTTATCAAAAAGTGTTGCATAAGGGAATCGTAAATAAAAACGTCATCAATGCATATTTTTGTCTTTATTGTTTTTTATTACCTTCCCTGCTGGACTGGGAGCGAAAGAAAACATTGAATGTGCCAGCTGCTTCTCTTCCCGGGCATACTGTAAAAGTCAGTTAAGGGATGGAGGTTTTGTTGACGTTTTCGTGGGCGATAGGCTGACCCCCTATCACTGCAAGTCTCTCTTCATCATCACAATACCTCCAAATTTGTCAAACGTGACATCAGATGGTTTTATAGTGTCTGGTGTTCTGCCTACCCCATTAGGGATACAGGCGTGACGTTATGTATGTATGTATGTTTTTTATTTTTTGAAAAGCTCTAATTTTTAAAATCTATTTTATTTGAAAGAATACATGCCCAGCTCTAAAATATGACCTACCAAACGAAACAAGAATTATCAAAATCAATTAAAAATTCGAATGTGCAACTTGTTCATTTTGAAATTGGTTGATAAACTGTGCCTTTGTGCATATACCAGTATTTGAGTCACTGTATATTTATAGCTGTAAGTACATGAGTAAATAAATACCTAATTAAATAAAAAAATGATGTAACTAGAAGGTTAGTCACACGTATGATTTATATTGTGCTTTGTAATAATTAACTTGAACATTAATTGAACGGAAAATGGGATTTTTTTGGCATTGTTCTGCCAAATACCAGCTCGAAGCGCTAGAATCTGTTTACCGAAGAGCCCGTAAACTCATAAATAACAACAACCTTACAAATAAAAAAATTCAGACGCTGGAGCATCGTCGTAAGGTTGCTTGTTTGACAGTATTTCATCGGCTACATTTTGGTGAGTGTGCGAGTGCTCTTTTTGACCAAATTGAACCCACTCCTTTTTACCACCAGACTACCAGACGCAGACAGAACTTCCATCCCTATATAGTGGATTTACCAAGAAGTCGAACAAAACGCTTCGATAGTTCCTTTTTGGTACGGATTGCCAAGGTGTGGAACAATCTGCCTGCGTCTGTTTTTCCTGACCACTACTACAGTCCTGGAACTATTAAGTGTCGAGTGAATAGGTTTCTTGTGGATGGGCGTGTAAGGTGGCATGGAAGACAAACGTCCTATACTTACAATATAAAAAAAAATGACGAAACCTACCAATATGAGTACTTATAAAACCTCTTTAAATACTTTAACAGCAGAATGTCACGAAAATATTGAAACCTAAAGTGACCACTTTTTATTCACAGCAATAACATACAGATTGTCTTAAGTTCAGGATCTTCAAAAAAAAAACACTTTTTAACCGGATTTATGGCATATATATGTAATTTCATGTATTTTAGATTCGAGCTTCGACGACGTCGTTCGTGACTACAATACAGTATGCAAAGACACCGAAAAGTCTGTTACGTGTTTTAAGTTTTTGTGATTTATAAAACACTAGGTGTTGCGGCTGGTTTTACCCGCGCGATTTCGAATCACGCGGGAATTTCATGATTCCAGACTGAACACTATCACTATGTCAAATTTAATCTAAATCCGTTGAGCCGTTCTCCCGTCATTCAGGAACAAACATCCATACATCCAAACTTTCACATTTATAATATTAGTAAGATGTAAAGTGTAAAGCCACCGAAACGACCAGCAAACAAACAGACAAAACACGATAAAATCCGGTTAAAAGATACATTCTAGAAGTATGACGTCATTAAATTAGTTTTCTATCAATCTCTATAGCCTTGTGAATATGCATGTTTTACTTGAGAACCAGCTAAACAATGGGCAAAAACTTCCTAGGTCAAGAGAAAACTTACCTGAGTAGGTGCATTCGTTGACCTCTTTCGCGGAGTGGGTGACACAGTTTCTATTTTTAAATAAGTTTATAATCAATTCTTATCATATGTATTAAATAAATATCTAGTCTATTCATTAATAATGGCTGGAGTTTCCAATGACAGATACTAAAGTAGTTTCATCGTTTATGCGCCTTATTAAAGCAACACACAAATGATTAAACAAAAGTTTTTCAATGTTAGATTTTTATAATTTTCACACTTTGCTATGAAAAAAGGTATTACTTATCACTCTATGAATTTTGAACAAGTATACCTAGTTGCATACAAAACAAGCATTTTTATTAACGCTGTTATTTTTAAAATCTAAATACTGATCTTTATTTTTCAGAATTTTCTTACACAACGCTTATTTAGACTTTCAGGAAGCAAGTATATTTTTAGATTGTTTATCAGACAGATATTTTCCATCAATCATGTTCAGGGGATCAAATATGATGTTACTTCATCTTGTTTACATTTTTACGAGACTGAGTAGAAGTATACACACAGATACTGAGAAGTAAAAAGGTAGCAAACATGTTGCTAGGTTGAGTCCCTTCGGATGTTTTGATGGTAGCTGGCTAGGTTCCAGTGTTCCTATTTAGGTACTATGTAACCTTAAACTAATAAATAAGCAAAATTTCCCTACCTGTACGAATAAAAACGTTAGAATACTCTCTGTGAGTATTTATTTCAAGCCGTCAAATAAATATTAAGAAGCCTACACCACTAAAAGTGACCCAAAATTAACTTATAAACGCTGGTGATATGGGCTCTACACAGCAGAAGTAGGGGATATCTGATTCTAGCCAGGGCTCGTGATTAATGTCATTGGCTGCGGTACACTGCAGGTTTTGAGTGTATAGCTCTGGCTGTCTTATAGATCATCCTCGCATCCCGCATGGGATGTGTGTACACATTTTCTTCCAGAATAAAGAACATCCACGTTAACGCTATCATTATCCTTTGACGGTCAACGGTGTGTGAAAGGCCGGTTGAGCCAGTTGTAAGATCTGCATGCCATGGGTCAAATTATAAAACAATGTATTTTAGATATATCTCGGTTCCGAGTAGTCTTATTCAATGCAGTAAAATAACAGTCCCAGTGTTAGGTACCACTTTAGACAGTTTTTAAAAAACATCGTCAAATTGAGAAAAATAAATTTTGACTTACACAATATTTTTACTTTTATTTTCTCATTGCTAAAGTGGGGACGGTTCACGTCACTTACTGTCTTGTTGAACTGTCAGTTTACTGCCTTGAATTATTTGACAAGGTATGGAAACATCGTCTGATCGCGTTATGTGAAAGTCTGGAATTATTTATTACTTACATATTTTTTGAGCAAATTTTCAGACGGATCATTTGGGTTTTACCGATCTGCATGACTACCAGGGCCCGGGTCGCGTACTGAAGTCTTGCGCATAATTTAATTCAATAAAGTGAATAACACTGAGAAAGAGGTTGGTTGGAGAAAGAGGTTGTAAGAATTAACCAACGTAAGGTGAGTTATCTAGGAATCGAAGCAAAATTAACGAGTTTTCAAGCAACCTAGTCTTTGGTATGTATTGATTGGTCAGATTTCAGTTAAAATACTTTGTTTTTGCGTTATTTGACGCGTGATGTGTGGGATGGAGTGTTTCCAATATAATCAACAGAAGCTTAAAATATCGGCAGTTATTCGGAAGTGAATCATTACGCAGCTCGAAATATTTCATAGAAATTCCACCATTCCATACTTATTCAGAAATGACGGCGTTTTATCAGTAAATATTTGAGTAATTAAAGCATACAGTTTAAAATTTGGCGAATTGAGCAGATCTAGTCATATCGAAACCTACTTTTGTACGTATATTCTACCTACCTATATGCGTGCATAATAATAATACATTAAAATTAATACCCATAAAATGTTGTGCCGCGAAATATCAGCTAAGAATAGAACTACCTGTTCTGGTTTAGCGCATCGCAAAATACGATTGACATGTTACTTTTATATTTTATTCCATATCAAGTAGGTAGTATTTGCCTGAAGTTTAAGTCATAATGTATTGATTTGGAATCCATTTCATTGAAAAGGTTTTTGAAGACACTCAATAAAAGTTGAGTTTTGTCATAGTTCGCCGTAGTTACGTATAAACAGTACTCATCACTATGTTGCTTCGAATTAGGTATAAGTTTGCTCGTCAATATTGCAGCTTAAGTTACTGTAAGATAATCGTTATCACGTGAATCCACATCATATTTAAATTCTAGTAATCGCTTCTGAAATCGGAACCCTGTGATTCGAAGTGGGCGCGCCAGTTACATTTCCTAGTTTAGTTATTAATATATCCTGCACTGTAAACTGCGTTGCAGGAACATCCAATTGCTGTGTTATTACAGTTAACTCAAGCCCACATGTTAATAAGTACATGTGCATGTATTTCTGTCTGAGGAAAACGTCTTGTTAAAACTTATTGCGTAGGCCACAATGATTGCGGACAAAATGAAGATAAGTTGGTTTCGCTTCGCTCGTGTCACCTAATTTTTTAAGTTTATTCTTTATAGGGCGGGGGGTTGCGTTTATTGAAATATAGGTAATGTTCAATAAGATTGACATGAGTATTTCGCCGTATCGTAACATTCGCGGCGAACGTGTTGCGTTAAGGCGTTATCTGACTGTCCTGTACCATTGCTCGTGTCGCTCGCAACGAGCGTTCGGCTCGCTGTACTGACCTGGATCATTTCATCGTAATGTAACGTTACGTTACGAAACAATGTTACAAGTCAGTCACCACCTTTAGATAGTTTAGGCTTGTGCAACCTACATTTCCGTCCTTCCTATTTCCACCGTCAAAGAAGAACACATTGACAAGGATAGGCAGTGAAATTATCGCCACTTGAGCAGAGCCAGACTACTGCTAGAATACATTAGCTTCTGTATAGAGTATTGTACTCACGTATTGTTTTGGTGGAGCGGCGAGGCGGAGGGCGATGTGGCGGCGGAGGGCAGTAAGCGTTGCGTGTCGCCGCGGAATAGCGCGGCCGCTTCCGACGCTAGTTCGCTGTCGAACGAGGTGTCGTCCTCCGCTGGAGAAGGGAACTACGATTAGTATAGATCAGCGATTCCAAAAGTGGTCTATATCGACCCCCAGGGGTCTGTGACAACCTGCAGAGGGTCTGCATCAGCGAAAAAAAATTTAGGGCGTCAATAAAATGAAAATGGGGCCACATTAGTTGGTCTCAATATATTATTAAAGCAATATTGCTTATTTAATTTCATGTTTCGTACATTTTATATAACATATAGGCACAAAATTTTATTTTGAGCAGTTTTAATTTAAATTCAGGTAATAAGTAAATGTATAAAACTTAAAATGTGTTTTTACGCTTAACACGTTTAAAATTTTACATAAAAATAATATCAAATAAGTATCGGGAGTTTACCTACAATCCAAAAACATGTTTGAGAACCTCTGGTATAGATGATAGCGAGGCATATGATCGAAGTATATGAGGTATTACAGAGGTACAGATGACATTCTAATAGGTTTCATATGCAAGACTGTCTTAACAATATGCAACAATTAAATATAGGTACAACAGAATTACTACTGACTCTCCATATAAATGTATTAATACAGGTACCTCCGTGAAGGTATTATATAGGGTTGGCGGGACACCCTGTATAAAGTGCCATCTACATACCTACATCTATATACGTGAGGGTAGAAAACTACCCATACGTATTGGTGTCTGATGTATGGAAGCCCCAAAATATTTAGTACTGGTATTTAGTATTAGCTGGTATTTAGCGGCAACATATTTATATTTATTTATTTATTCTTTATTGCATACAATTACAAAATGGATTACAAACAAGAAAAATTATATGTATCTTATTGTATAACAATTGGCGGTCTTATCGCTAGCAAGCGATTTCTTCCAGACAACCCGGCAAAATAGGGCCTCGTTTTACCCTTTGGGCACGGAACCCTAAGAACTCCCAGATTTTGAGTAAATTTTCTAGGATATATTTCTACGTATAAAAAGTTTGATGAGGCAATTCTTTCATAGCTATAGATTTACACCTCTACTCGTACTTGTAAATTCAATATCGTAGTTGTGAAGTAAAACTTTTAAATAAAAAAATCTAACATGCACACCATAATATTATCTAACCCAAATCAAGTTTCATGGAAGATTTGTGCTATCAAAACTAGATCCTTAACAAAAAATATCAAATATATAAACAAATAATAATAATCCCCAGACAATCAAACCAACTACATGGCCCCAAAGTAAGCATAGCTTGTGTTATGGGATACCATGTAGCGTACTAGAGGGAACCTAGAATATAAATAAAATGCCATAATTACGAAAACTTAAGACAACAATTACTTGTAAAACTACTGATTTATCAAGTCACCAAAATACAAGGCAAAAACACACCGAAGTATCAAAAACCAGCGCTTGCGCAAGCTAATGTCAACAGAACATATTATTAGGCTTACCATAGACTCACGTGGTTTTGATAAAACAGATTTCTGATAACACGATGTTTGTTTTCACTGCATTGCGGTACTACTGATAATATTACGATAGGTCAAATACGATTTTGGTATAAGTTGCTGCAAAAGGTTCTACAGTAAATACGAAGGTAGATTCATTACAGATATTGAAAAATTACGACCACTGTGGCGATGTGGTAAACCTAACTGCCTCAGACGCCAGTGATTGCGGGATCGATTCCCGCCCGGAACAAGAAAAGAAAAATATTCCGGGTCTGGGTGTTTATCTATATTTATCTATTCCCCCCTAGTTCGTTACATGGTATCCCATAACACAAGCATCGCTTATATACTTTGTGGCTATGTAGTTGGTGTGATTGTCTGGAGATTTTATTATTTATTATTAAATTCGTGTGGGTGTGTCCTGCGTATTTAAGAGTGTGTCTTGATGCTTCCTAAATATATGAAATTTTAATGAAAAAACTTACTTATTTATACCTCCTAGAACCTTACCTCTCTGGCATTATACACGGTGTCCAAAAAGAATATCGGGTATTTGTTTTGGCGCTGCTTTTGAAACTGAGCGACGGAGGGGAGTGGGGAGGGGATCGTGACGTCCGCCATTTTGTGGAGTTTATGTCAGTATGGAGCAGTACCCGGGGACGCATCGTGCTTTTTGTGTACGAGCGTATTATCGCAACGGTGATTCAATAGTGGCTTCTCAACGTTTGTATCGTGCCGAATATCGTACACGCCATGCACCAAGTGACGATAGCATTAGAAAATGGATCCGAATGTTCGAGAATACAGGTGCGACGGTAAAAATTCAAAACTCTGGCCGCCCTCGTTCAGTCCGTGACGAGAAAACTATCGGAGAAGTGAAGGAGTCAGTTCGTCAAAATCCGTCTTTATCCATCCGAAAGCGAAGCCAATCATTAAACATAAAAAAATCATCCTTGCATTTGATATTAAAGAAAGATTTGCATTTAAAAGCCTATAAAGTTCAGTTGGTTCAAGAATTGAAGGATACGGACTATGCTTATCCATTTAATTTCGCCAATGAAATGTTACGGCGGCTCAACAAGTGACGAAGCAAACTTTCATCTCAATGGTCATGTAAATAAACAGAATTGTCGGTTATGGGCAGAGGAAAACCCTAGACGAAAGCATGAACGACCCCTGCACAGCCCAAAGGTCGTTGTTTGGGCCGCTATGTCTGCTAGAGGCATAATCGGTCCTTATTTTCATGAAGATCGACGAGGCCGAGCACTCAATGTGAATAGTGACCGTTATGGCGATATGCTGCGAAACTTTTTGGTTCCAGAGTTACAGGAGTTTCAAGGTTACAACTCAAGAACGTGGTTTCAACAAGATGGGGCCACTTGCCATACATCAAATCAAGCAATGGAAGCTGTTAACAAATTATTCCCTAATAAGGTCATTTCGCGTAGGGGTAACATCAACTGGCCTCCCAGAAGCCCCGACCTTAGTCCACTTGACTATTTTGCATGGGGATACCTAAAAGGTAAGGTTTATGAGAATAATCCGACGAACCTGACGCAATTGAAGCAAAACATAAGGTCAGAAATGGCAGCAATATCGAGAGCTATGTGACAGCGTGTTATCGCCAATCTTCGTTCCCGATTAGAACAGTGCCAGGAGCGTAACGGTCACCATTTAGATAACATAATTTTTTCCAAGTAATTTTCCATTTTATATTGCAATAATTAATAATAAACTTTTTTGTTGATTTTAAGTAGTTTTTGTTTTATCGAAATAACAAATACCCGATACTCTTTTTGGACACCTTGTATATACTTAACGGGACACACTGTATACCGACCTATATTTGATATCGAATAACAAAGCAAATGTTTCAGTGTTATCTACGTGCAAATTAAACGCAAGTGAGAGTCGTTAGATCGCGAGGTTGAATTTTAAACACGGGGTGACCATAGGAAAGAAATTATTTTCAAAAAGCGTCATCTACCTTTGATTGAACTAAGCAAAGATTAGTAATTCTTATATGTATAGTTGTTATTTTTGCTTTTGTAGACTAATCCCATGTTTTAACAAAAAATGATCTGTGAATCATACTAACGTTTGTAATATCGGTGCCAAACTGTAATGCTTGCGTTTGTTTTTCGACTACGCGAAGTTCCACTTTTGATCACAGTAGAAATATCAACAACTAGACGCTTCCTTATTTATTGATTTATTTATTCATTCACAAAATTGATTAATTAATTGTACAGATTATTGTTTTGCGTGCTATACTTTAATACAGCAACCATCTATGAATCTCTGCTTGGGAAAAACGATGGAACAACACGTAAGTAACAGAAATATGTTCAAATGCACCTAGTTATAATTTGATATGATCTTTTATATTATAACTTTTTAGACAATAAATTTATCTAATAAGTAATAAATTCAACTACAAGGTAGACAGCATGCTATAGATATGAACAAAGTTAGTTAATTAACGTTATTTTCAACTTTGTAGCGATCACGATATCTGCGTCAACTTGCGTGATCAATAGAGTTACATTGTTAACATTAAATTTCGTAATCAACCGACTTCAAGAAAAGGAGGAGGTTCTCAATTCGTCTGCATGTTTTTTTTTTGTGTCTCTGTTACACAATATTTCAGACAATTATGAATTGATTTTGAAAATTGTTCATATGATAGAACAATTTTCAAAATCATATGATAGAGGATACTTCATAGCAGGTCCCATTTAAATTTCGCCGAAATCGGTTGGGAACTTCATTGAAAATTTCAAACTTTTGAAAAAATATGTATGATTTCGGAGAATGTTTACGTTGATGACATTCTCAACTCAGCAAAAGTTTTGACGTGTAGTCGGTTTTTTTTATTCTCTGCATTCGTTGATTATTAAAAGTTAATATCGGCATAGCACGAATGAGAAAGGTTAATGCTTTGAATTTAAGATCACTCGTAATATGATACTTTTAAAGTTTTCACCGACTGACGAGGGCTTAGATCTGATCAGCCTGTGTTTCACCTAAGACTGCCAAAGAAACCGTAGGTAAGTACTGTCAGTTGTAGTGAAACCCAACCCACCTTAAGTCGTACATAAAGTTCAGCTTGCGCAGACGAGGGATTTTTGTCCGCGGACTTTTTTGTCCGCTAAAATAGATCGCATACAACTGTATCGAGTAACGCAAACGAGGGATTAAAAGTACCGCGTACAAAAAGTTAAATTCAGGCGAAGTTTTTATTCGCGGAGCGTACTTTTAACTCCGCCGCGGAGAAAAGTCCGCCGTCTGCGCAGGCCATTAAGAAAAGAGTCATGTTCACAGTCCATACAGTCTCTACTTTTTGTTAGGTATATGAATGTATAAAGATGATATTGTCATTGAAATGCTGCCTGTTTATATCTAATCTATTGGCGCAGACTTGATTTAATTTCTTAGAAACTATATCGGGATTTTCATTTCATGTGGATGATACTAGTAGTCTATTGGGTAAAATATTAAATCCTTGCTTTCTAATATAAGTAAATGATTTGGATTAACCGAACATGAGCTATTATTTGCACTATATGTTGTGTTAATACATTGCATGAGTTGTCAAAAATCTGACAGGTCAGCTTTGAACATTACTCTTTGAACTTTTGACCTAAATTTTGGCTCATTTTCATTTCATTTCAGAGCTTACTGAAAAAACTTCATTCTTACATTACAGAGCTGGGTCAGGTTTCTTTGAAGATGAAACTCGACGAACCTTTCACATGCATTGTTTTAAGGTAAAGAGGTGAAACCCAACGGTGTAAAAGGGTCGCCAACCGGCACGACCAAACAAACTTCAAAAACAGGACAATAAAGAAACTTACGATCATGAACAAAGGCTGGATTTAACATAACTTAAGAAGTAAATTCAATTAACTAAGCAACAATAACACACTCACAGAAACTCATACTTTGTTCTACACATTTCACAAAACACAATGTTTACGATACATTATAAAATCTCAAACGCCTGAACTTTAAAAGAACTGCCAAAACATAGTTGATTTATGCAAACAAATGATAAAATTTAGTGGGGCGATAGTGGCGCCATCTGCGAAGTTAAATATAAACGAATACTAAATTAGTTATCATTCCGTGTGCAGATTCAGGAAATGAATGCGGAAAGTATTCGTAACAAGGTGAGAGCTATTATGAATTTGAATGTAAATATGTAAATAGAGGAACTAGAAGTTTTAAATTTGCAGTTTCCGGCCTCAGGTGGAGATACTGTTTAATGATCCACATTGTATTAATGAATGCATTTAGTTAGAAAAAAGTAAACTTCTTTAAATTCCGACTAATGAAATGTCTCATGTAAAATATTTGGTCAGTTTGTACTATTATTTAACCATTTTATTTCTTTTTAGCCTCCAAGCCTTTCTGTTAACTGCAGCAACAATGGTGCGCTTGTTTTGATCACTAACATCATCAACCGACCCTTGGTTGTAGAATCCCTTAAGGACCGACCCGGCTAGCATAGAATCTGCCACCGAATGCTATCCTTTTTACGTTGTGTTTCTGGTATTTTTTATCTATTTTACATTGTAAAGAGATAATTATATTTTTTTATGTTTCTAATAGATAAGCTCAAAAGTACATAACCGATTTCCAAAAATTTTTTAGTATTATAAATTAGATGTAATAGTAAAAAAGTTACCAGGAGTCATGCAGGTTATATTTTTTATTTTTTTATCTATAAATTCCTACAGGATCAGGAGATACGGTAGTGAAACTAGACTAATGCCTAGAAGATTTGGGCTGCGTCCTTTTGTCGGTCGTTTCGTTAGTAGTCGTCATCAAGAAAAGGAGTTACTGTAAAGTACATTTGGTACTGTTTAATTAGGGCTTATAGCTGGCCTATTATTTTATTGTTTGATAAGATGTGCAGATAGTATCTATATTTACATATTTGCTCAAACAATAAAAAAACAAAAAAGCTTTTATACGAACAAAACGTTATATACATACATATGAATACATAACAAAGTATATACATTTAGTACACACTATTATTGCAGATAATTCAAACACTCCAGTCATGGGTCTACTGTAAGAAATTTCGATAGAGATAAGCTGTACCTTTGTACTTGTTTTGTTCTATGTATCCTTATATTGTATCTAAACTTATGTGTACATAAATTGTTAAATAAATAATAAATAAGTTTTTATCAGTAAATAAAGAATTACGATAAGCAAGTACTAGAATTGCATAGTATGGGCGTGGGATGGAGTTTACGAATGGATTATAAAGTCGTTTTTTGATCTTTCGAGGACTCCTTTCCTAGGATTTGAGGTTAATTGTAACTCTGACATTCCAAAATGGATTAAGCTGAAAGGGCAGATAGGGACTACACGAGCTATCCAAAGTGCGAGCCTAGCGCGTTTGCGACGTCGGAAGCGATATATCAAACATATGTAGTAACGCGCTTTTGTGTCCATACTGTCGTGACTTATTATTCTTTCATAACTGAAAAATTTTATTTAGCTTATAAAATTTATTTTTCAGTTATTACCGAACTGGTTTGTTACCCCCGCCAACCGCGCATTGCGTCGCTCGTTGATTAGACGCGTAGTATGGCCAGAAAGCGCGGAAGATTCGTCATGTTTGTCAGTCTGTCCGTCCATATGTCACAACCACGTTTCTCCGAAGTTTTAAGAACTATACTGATGAAACTTGGTAAGTAGATGTATTCTGTAAACCGCATTAAGATTTTCACAAAAATAAAACAATACATTTTGGGAGCTCTCCCTTCAAACTGAAATTCAAAATTTAAATATATACGTGTGGGGTATCTAGGTATAGATAGTCTTTAAAAGTGATATTAAGGTTCCTAATATCATTTTTTTCTAAACTGAACGTGCTGAATGCTGATTTACGCGAGAGACACTGTCAAAGTGGCAAAATGTGCTTCCTCCTAAAATAGGAGAATGACAAAAGTAAAAAATTGGTTTGAAACGAGATCTAGTAAGTATTTTTTTAGCATACGTAAAAATAACACTATTATTAAAACATCGATCAGTGATAACGACCTACAAGAATTTTTATATTATGTTACTTGCTGCTACGGAACCCTTCATGGGGTAGTCCGACTCGCTTTTTTTTATAAGAAATGAAAGTTCTTGAATCCGTTAAATCAAATGTAAGTTCGTAATCATGTTTTATGCAATTATTGAATTTGTTCATAATTATACATTGTTTCGTCATACAGAGCTTAGTCAGTGAGAGTTATAATGATAACACACCTTTTTGACTCATAGTAATTATTAATAGATACCTTACTCATTATTCTTTGGATACAAATTGTAATTGTGATAAGTACGACAATTATGAGTTGCATATAATAGCGTATAATTAACAGCAGTCGCTAAAGCTTACGGGTTTTGTTAATAAAAAACACAGAAATGTCGAGTATCGGAATAAAATGTATTGAGGGTCTATATTGAGATAAGATTGTTATAAGGTATAGAAAAGATGTTTTTAAATCCGACTGGTAAAATTCAGAAATTAGCGCGTTCAAGCTTACAAACACTTTGGCTTTATTATATGAGTATACAGGGTTAATTTTAATTAACGCAACACCTCTAGCGGGCAGCCTCTCCACATCAATCCCAACAACATTTGTTCTACGACTATTTACAAATCTTGATAAATAACACACAAAATAAAAACAAAAAAATGTTTGCTCCTTACTCTACATTTTGTAAGAAGTACCTATAACTATTATGAAGCGATATTTTACTGCGCAAGGTGCGTGGCATACCTACGCTCAGAGTAAATAGAGTTACACCTCTAAGCAGAGGCTATAAATATTTTTTTATATGGGAACATTCAAAAGAACTCCCAGACCATTTTATCAACTATTCACAATCCATATAGACCTTAATTCCGATATGAACTCGACGAATATAGTACCAGTATTATACGCTTTATTACGAAATAAATCCGAAGAGACGTATTCTACACTATTTAAAATTATTAAAAATATAGGTATAAAATTCTGTCTAATAAATTCGACTACGAAGTAGGCATCATGAACGCCGTGACATCAGTTTTCCCGGAGTCAAGTGTAAATGGGTGCTACTACCACTATCAGAGAGCCGTGTGGAAGAAAGCAAAAGAATTAAAAGTAAACAGAAATAGCTAGGAAAAACAATTTTTTAGAAAGGCTGCCATTTTGCCTTTACTGCAATTTATTCCAGCTGGGCGTGAACTAATTACGGAAAAAATGGAATCCATTCATACTAACATTATGCAAAATTTCAAAAGTTATTATGAGCGGCAATGGTTCCGATTGAGTCCTTTTATTTTAAGCTGTGCCAATCAACGTCACCGGACGAACAATGCTTTGGAAGGATGGCATCACAGACTTAACGTCCTAATACCAAAGCGACCAACTCTGTTCAATTTCATCCAAAAGTTGCGGAAAGAAGCCCGACACAGTGATTCAAGGCTTAAAAATAGCCTCTTTCCTAATTCACGAAAACGTCGATCCCGTGACATAAATTTTGACAGAAAATATAAAAAAGTAGTTTGTAGACTGAAAAGCTATGAAATATCGATAAATGATTTTTTTAAGAAATTAATTTATTGAAGTTTGACTATGTAATTTTTATTTAAAAAATAACCTTTTATATTTTTCATTGCATTTTTTTACTGTGAATAAATTGATTTAAGGTTAATAGCCATTTACTTATGATCCCTCTACCATAACAAGAATGTACTTTTTCTTTCTTCAGATATTTGACAAATGATAGAATCTGTCCAAAATAGAATGTGTCCATATTAGAATCTGTCCGAAGTAGAATCGGTCACAAATAGAATGTGTCGAAAGCAGAATCTGTCCTAAGTAAAATATGATGTCAAAAGTAGAATCTGTCGAATGTAGACCAAACGAATATTTTTTGTATGGGAAAACTAAAATTTTAAAAACTATTAATTTTAAAAAGTTGTAGAACAAATTTTGTCGGGATTGAGTAGAAAGGCTACGTGCAAGAGGTGATGCACTAATTAAAATTATTCCTGTATAGAAGTAGGATTTATTTTTGTGTCTACATCAGGAAAATACTATGCTCTTGCATTAAAATGTTAATAACCAACTGCGTTGATTTAGTCTGGTTTTGGAAAAGGGAGAAGTTATTGCGTCTTTAATATATGCGTCATCGTGCATGTCGTCATGTTTTTGTTATTTAAAATACGCAGATTTAAAATAAATACATTTACAGTGATAGCTATGTATACACAAGACAACGAATCTTAGGATACATAAAAACAAGGTGAGTAAGAATGGTTTGGACATAATTGTTTTGTATATATAGCTACAGCGGCATAGCGTATAGATAAAGCATGTGTTATAGGTACTAGACAAAGGATATACATACATTTACCATTTTTTTACACGTTAATACAAAATAAACACGTACCACTGCAACCATACATTCATGCATACAAATATTTACAATTAGCGGGGACTGAACTCGTTGTTTAGAATTTATCAAAGTCTCTAACTCTAACAGAGTTCTTAAAATATATGAAATTTAAATAATTAATTAACACTGAGCTTAAGGACGAATAAATACGAGTCTAAGGGCGGTCACGCTGTACATCCGATCCGAATACGAGAAAATAAGAATCTAGAAATCTTGTATCACGGATGACGGCTACGGGATGTCATTCCTGGAATTCGGATCGGATAAGAATCGAATGTAGTGCGTAACAGCTCTAAGATTTGATATCCTTCTAGATTTCAGGCTAAAATGTACACACACAGTAATGTAAAACATATTTATAATCTTCTAAAAGATGTGTAATCCGTGCTATCTACTGACGTAAATTCAGTTGTACATCTAAATGAACGAGGCGACAAAAGCTTTTTATATTTATTTGGGTATTTTGAAGCATTTTTAAAAAATAATGTAAAATTGTTTCGTATTTCGATGATTAAAACAACTTATAACTATCTGCTATTTGGGGACTTATGAAAGAACGATGTACCTCAACCACGGTAACATTTAGCATGATTTTTATTTGCTTAATAATAGAACTGGTGAACTAGAATGAAATCTTTCTGAGAGAACCAGAAAATGTGAAGTGTTATACATTGTAGACTTAGGCCAAGGTTCTATTAATGCAATGGTGGATGGGTGGATAGCTGGCAGAAATGCGACAGGTTGTAAGTTCGATCACCACCGTTACAAATGTCTTATAAGATCTGCAGATATTCGTCTTGGGTCTGAGTGTTATTTCATGTAAGTATTATAAGGATAGAATTAAATAATGTGTTTGTGCCCATACATACTATGCTGACCATGGTAGATAGAACATTCAGAAAATATTTACTTTTTAAATATAACTACTGTTATCTTATTATTAAAAAAGTAAGAGAGCAAGTGAAAACGAGCAACAAGGAGGTTTATTCTGAAATTATGAGATATCGATTGAAATAAACAAAAACTAATGTAACTTCTGACTTGGCATATTAAATTTAACCATACGTGATAGTTACAAACACATTTATTTAACATAAAAGTATTTAAATAAACAAACTGCTTAAACAACGGGTACAAAGTAAAATACTGATAATGAAAACCAGCGAATCCAGCGCAACTCGATCTCAACTTTACAAATGTCCCACAATATAACTACCTACCTCGCAACCGCGGCTTCAACTCCATATTAACAACACTACTTGATAGTTCCATAGCACTCATTATTTACTTCACTTAGAAAAACACACAATCTATGAGTCTCTTCCACGGTATGTGTAAGTGTTGTGAACGGATCGATAATGCTAAATGCGTCAATATATGATAACCTGGTAAACGAGGCATTATCGCAGATAAGAGAGTAAATGGTTATCGCGAGAAATGGGCTTGAAAATCGAAGTTTATTTTAGTTAAATGAGGTAATTAGAGCCGTGGCCGAGATGACCTGGAAAGTACTTAGTCTAATTTATTAATTACATTTATACACCACCTTTGTTTAAAATTCGCATTATGTATGAGATAAACTCCACCTAAAGCAAGATATTAATCCCTTAAGATTAAAAAGGTATCTTACAGGGAATAAAAAATACTTTAATCCTAAGGGTTATAATGTCATTTGATTTTGGAATGTCAATTGGAGCGAAATTTAATAATACCTACATGGACATGGCTGTATGACTAGTTGCTTGGCCTGATTAAAAAATATATGGACTTTAAATTTGGCTGTATAAGTTTGTGTACCTTTGAATTTGGAACGACTACCAAGAAAAATTAAAAATCCTCGTAAAAAACCTGTATGCGACGGTTTCTTTTGCCTTTTGAAAAAGACAAATAAGAAATAAAATTGCGCGGTTTTTGAAAAGAAAATTTTTTCAGAGTTTTTATTTCAATAGTTTTCAAATAAATAAAATGTGTCGAGCTCGAGTGACGATTTAACACCAGAAGATATTAGAAATGAAGCAAATAGTATCGTCGATAATATTTTGCCGTGTAAATCAAAGCATTTGTACATGAAATTTTACGAAGATTACTTTGCTTGGAAAACTAAAAAAGCCGTGAAAATTATTTCGGACTCATTGCTTTTAGTATATTTTCAAGAGTTGTCTGCTACAAAGAAACCTAGCAGCCTATGGACCACGCTATGGACTGTTTGTTCAATGTTGAAGACAACAGTAAACAATGAATATACCAAATATAAATATCACTTTATCTTTACATAACTGGTCAATTGTTTCTAATATTATCTTTAATTTCTAAATTATTAAATACCCAAGTACTTGATTTAATTCCTGCGTTTCATTACCTGATTATCTTACAAGGTGGTGTATAAAGTAGAGTAAGCTCCTCGGGGATAACAGTGTCTTAGTCTTGGGCAGCCTTGAATCCCTCGCTTCATTCAGGATTCTTACCATAATTCCCTCACTTCGTTCGGGAATGAACATCTTAATTCCCTCACTGCGTTCGGGAATTATCTACAGAATCCTTCATTTCGCTCAGGTTCAATATGATGCCCGTGACATAATACACTGCTTTATCCCCTTGTTGCATAATCTACTATTGTACATTTACATATAATATAATAGGATTCTTTTAAAACATTTTGCGTACATAACATAATAATTTAGAGTGATTCTTAGTAAAGATTATACATATTATGTATGACTATGTAAAGGTGTTTGAATATTTGTAACGCTATAGTATCAAAACTTAAGAACGGATATTTTTAGAACGGCAAGTTACTAATATTGGAGATATTAATAACTTGCCGTTCACGTAACTATTCCTGACGCCAACTTATCTTAACGCCCACTTAGCTATTCTTGAAGAATATTTTCCATGGTATTAAGATATTTATGATAAGTTAAATCGTAAAAATAGACCTGAATTTCTTCCTTCGTCGACTCACTAAAAGTTTATTCCCAATATGTTATTTAGTTTATAAGAATATTACAGAGCCTTCAAGTCATAAAAGAAAAATTTGCTTAATATGCTTTATTTAACTACGTTGAACATTTCAAATTGCTTTACTTGGAGTAATTTTAGACTCTTCATGGAAATAATTTATAAATGAAACATTTCCGGCGCTGCTCTTTTTTCTTTTTTGAGAACAAATAATTGTCGCTGGGGCCAGGGGCCTTACTCCCGACGCGATCGAGAATCAAATCAACTTCAACGATCTCAAGGATTTTCGCACTCCCGAAACCGATACTAGCGCCGAATCAAATTGGCTCAAATTGTACCATAGATTTGGTCATTTGTTACAAGCTATAAAGAGTTTATTCGATCCTGATTAGTTACAATTTAAGCCACCGCTCGATTCGGCGCTAGTATCGGTCTCGAAATTCTTGAGATCGAGTTGATTTGATTCTCGATCGCGTCGGGAGTAAGGCCCCAGGTCTGGACTATAGGGTGGGTGGCGGAGTTGTTCAAAACCACATTGGTGGATGGCAGCTGTCGCAACGTGGCTGGTGTGCACGGGTGCGTTGTCATGCAAAAGGAGCACACCTTTTGTGAGTTTTCTTTTTTCTTTGATATCTTCTTTCAATTGAGCCAAAAGGGAAGCGTACTAATCTCCCGTGATAGCAATACCACGTTCTTTATAGTTGATCAATAGAATACCTTCACTATCCCAAACGATGGTTACCATGATCTTGCCGGCCGATTGTGACACCTTGAATTTTTAGGGGGTGCTTCGGCTTTTTTAACCCACTGCATTGACTCTTGCTTAGATTTAGGTTCATAACGGTGAACCCAAGTTTCTTCACCAGTAAATAAATTATTAATTCATCTGTTTGTTTTTTACAGCGGTTCAAAAACTCGCGAGAACAGTCGACACGCTCCCGTTTTTGATGCGGCGTGAGCATTCTAGGGACCCATTTTGCACACACCTTACTCATACCAAGATGTTGATTTAGAATATTCAAAATAGTAGTTTCTGATACTCCATAAGGTCTTACGTAAAAAATACATTATTTATATATTTCAACTTTTAAGCAAGTAAATTTAAAGTTTTGGACTGTTGCGTTAATTATTTATTGTAGAAAGCTGTTTCTTCTGCAAACGGGCATCTTCCAATACAGCGGTGCGAGCACAGAACTTTATCGAATCGTATGTTAACGAACGTTCGTATAGTATGGAGTTGGTTGCAAGTTTTTAGTAGCATTGTAATTTTTTATTTAACAGTTATTTAAGGGCACAACATGTTTACAAACATTCAAAATTAACAAGGCCCACATTTATGTAAGCTGGCCGTGCGGCAATGGATAGATTTAAATTATTGCTTACAAACCGTCTCCATACTATACGAACATTCGTAACGAGTCGATAAAGTTCTGTGCTCGCACTGCAAGTTTCTCAACTTTTTTGACGATTTCTGGTGTGGTGGCGGCAATCGGCCGTCCAGATCGAGGGTCGTCTTCAATCGACTCTCTACCTTGCTTAAATAGACCATGCCACTTATAAATCATGGTTTTACCCGGAGCAGAATCTCGGTAAACAGATAACATCTCTTGCAAAATGGTTTGGGCTGTTTTTCCTTGTTTGGTGAGGAACTTTATGACGGCGCGATGTTCAATTTTCTCCATAGTAACTGATTTCTTCCCGATTGACTTGTTTACTCGTTAATAACTTGACCCCCCACAACCCTCTCATTTCACGAACTTTTTGACCTCCCCTCGTATGTGTACCCCCATTGCCTAGTTTCCATATTACAAACCAACTAAAAACTTTTACTGGAACTACTGTGTACACAACTAATTATTGAATCCTTAACATTGAATGTAGGTATTTAAAATATATACTTCAGGCATTAAATTAGGTTACAGCATTGCGTTTCCTCATTCTAAACCTAAGATCTACAAAAAAATAAATCTGCCGTATTATTATTTGAAAAATGTGGTAAAAGCGCAGCGTTTATAAAAGAAAACACACACGAATACACACACCACAATACACACACAAAATATAACGCTTTACTAATAATCAAGTCCCATTTGCACTGGTTCCTAAGATGTTTTGAAAATTTTTAATTACTTACATTATTTTATTTGTTGCACTATAGAATCGTTTTCATTTTGTTATTAAAATATATCTGTATATATTTTTGTATACCAAATAGTCAAATTAAATCGTAACTTTTTTACTCAAGTCTTTTATTTAATTATCCTGTTTGTCTTTTTATGTGTTTTTCTACAATTGGCTCTGTTTCTCGGTCATTTGAAGTAAAACTAATGTTTAATTTGTGCTAATGAAATAATATAATGCTACTTAATATTACCTTGTTTTTTATAATCAACAATTAAGTATTCTAGCCAGCAGCGGAAAATTTAAAAACAGATAACTAATCATATAAAAACTTACATAGAATCACTTAAATTAATATCCATGGTAGCCACGTACTGGCCATCTAATTATACGCATGAAATGTATTAAAACGACATATAGTGCAAATAATAGGTTATATTCGGTTAATTCCAAATCATTTACTTATATTAGAAACCGCAGCAAGGATTTTAATATTTTACCCTCTCAAGTTACTAAAATAGACTACTAGTATAATCCACTAGAAATGAAAATCCCGATTTCGTTTCTAAGAAATTAAATCAAGTTTTCACCAATAGTTTAGATATAAATGGGCAGAATTTCAATGACAATATTATCATCTTTATACATTCACATACCTAACAAAAAGTAGTTTGACAGTTCAAAGACTGTATGGGCCGTGAACATTACTCTTTACGCATTAACATTCATGACTTTTCTCTATTGATTGTGGCGCTATCCTCAATAGCTATTTTGTTTTCGTGACTTCCGTCACTTTTATTATAATAGGAACAATTAAAATATCAACGTCGTACAGGAAAATAGCAGACCATCTGAATTGTTCCAAATTCATGATATACAGTGCAGTGAAATATATTAAAATGCACAATAAGACTGAAAGTGTTCCTAGAAAGAAGAGGCAAAGGAAAACTGCCTCATAGTATAGAAGCCCTCGCTAGTAGAAACCCATTTAAAGGCTCTGTTTTGATTAAGCTTTTGGCCCTGAGCAGGTGTATCACTTGTATCAAGTGTAACGGGTGTATCAGCGTTAGAATGCGACTGGTTGAGGCAAAAGCTTTAGAAAGCGTGGCTTGAAAAGTTCCATTGTAACACAAGAAATAGGAAAATATAGAAATTGGACTATATCAAAAAATAGCAATGTACCATCGTACCAACTGAATACACATTTTGTTGAAAATTCGTTTGAAACTGTCAAACTTGTAAGGTCTATCGCGTATAATGCACTTATGACCTTTTAGATACTGTACGAATTCTGTACTCAGTAAATGTCAGTTTCGAATGAAATGATAACAAGTTCGCCACCAAGGAAACCTATCTTCAAGCAAATTTCGACCTGCTAGCATTTAGACGATTTGCCAGAATGAGCTTGTGGTGGGTCATGATTCAGTTGGTTTGGTAGTACTATTTTCAGACGAGACCGAGAAAGACCTATGGCAGACAATACGTGCGACGCATCCAACGAAATTGATTCAAAATAAACGAAGTAGCAAGTGAAACAAGGCGGCGGAAATATTCAAGTCTGGGGTTTTTTCTCTGCATACGGAGTAGGGCCTGTGAAAAACTTGAGACAAAGCTAGACCAACATCAATACAAAGAAATACTACATGAAAGTATGGTAGCGTACGCTGAAGAAGTCTTACCAGTTTCTTAGGAGTTGCAACTTGATAATGACCTGAAATATACCTTATCGTGTCTCTTATTAATTAGCAGGCAGCAGAAGCTAAGTTGTATTTAATTCCTTTGTTGACCTATGGCAGAAATCGCGCTTCGGCGATAAGGCCGCCTTTTGTATGTTAATTGTGATCATTATTTTTTTGTGTAACCATGTTGGTGTACAATAAAGAGTTTTATCTTCTATACTTCTATCTATACTTATAATAAATCTGTAGAGAGTTCAATTCTGTACATGAAATATTTTTTCAAAATAACTATCAGGGGGTGATTAGTGATCGATACTGATGACAAAAATGCAATCAGTAAAATTTTTGTCTGTCTGTATGTTCCTTATAGAAACAAAATCTACTAGACGGATTTTAACGAAACTTGGTAAAATTATTCTTCATACTCCTGGGCAGGTTATAGTATACTTATTATCACGCTACAATCAATAGGAGCAGAGCAGTGAAGGGAAATGTTGAAAAAACGGGAGAAGTTACTTCATTTTTTAAGCTTCCGTCGCGTGTGCAGCCTTAATGATTAAAGCTACATAGAAATCATGTACGACAGAAATATTCTTCATAAAATTATATAAAAAATATCCCACAACAGTATATGTCTATTTTATGGTTGACTCACAATAACACGTGTAAATCCCGATAGCTTAGCAGTTCAGAGCTTTCTGATTATATTTGTTTCCTCTTACGTTTATCTATATCTATACTTATAATAAATCTGTAGAGAGGTCAATTCTGTACATGAAATATTTTTTCAAAATAACTATCAGGGGGTGATTAGTGATCGATACTGATGACAAAAATGCAATCAGTAAAATTTTTGTCTGTCTGTATGTTCCTTATAGAAACAAAATCTACTAGACGGATTTTAACGAAACTTGGTAAAATTATTCTTCATACTCCTGGGCAGGTTATAGTATACTTATTATCACGCTACAATCAATAGGAGCAGAGCAGTGAAGGGAAATGTTGAAAAAACGGGAGAAGTTACTTCATTTTTTAAGCTTCCGTCGCGTGTGCAGCCTTAATGATTAAAGCTACATAGAAATCATGTACGACAGAAATATTCTTCATAAAATTATATAAAAAATATCCCACAACAGTATATGTCTATTTTATGGTTGACTCACAATAACACGTGTAAATCCCGATAGCTTAGCAGTTCAGAGCTTTCTGATTATATTTGTTTCCTCTTACGTTTATCTATATCTATACTTATAATAAATCTGTAGAGAGGTCAATTCTGTACATGAAATATTTTTTCAAAATAACTATCAGGGGGTGATTAGTGATCGATACTGATGACAAAAATGCAATCAGTAAAATTTTTGTCTGTCTGTATGTTCCTTATAGAAACAAAATCTACTAGACGGATTTTAACGAAACTTGGTAAAATTATTCTTCATACTCCTGGGCAGGTTATAGTATACTTATTATCACGCTACAATCAATAGGAGCAGAGCAGTGAAGGGAAATGTTGAAAAAACGGGAGAAGTTACTTCATTTTTTAAGCTTCCGTCGCGTGTGCAGCCTTAATGATTAAAGCTACATAGAAATCATGTACGACAGAAATATTCTTCATAAAATTATATAAAAAATATCCCACAACAGTATATGTCTATTTTATGGTTGACTCACAATAACACGTGTAAATCCCGATAGCTTAGCAGTTCAGAGCTTTCTGATTATATTTGTTTCCTCTTACGTTTATAATACTCTCACTCATCCCTGATTAAAAAAAATTAACATTATTACCTATTCAATAAAAAAAGAATCATAGAAATCGGTATAGAAACACCAAACTTATACATAAATTCGCTAACACCCATCACCCATCACGCAGCACCCATCGCGCGTGAATACTGAATGATATAGGGATTATTTTTGCGTACCTAACGGTTGCCGCACTCGACGCGGCTCGCGGCGGTAGGGTATAAAAAGGCGGGAGGCGAGCGCAAGCTTTTGCGCGATTTAATATACTGTACAGAAGGAACAAGCGTTACATTACCTGTCAAACCCCAACCAATTTTAACTTATTATAGAGGGCATAGAGTTCAAATTCAAGTAAAAAATTTTGACAGATTTGTAACGCTTGATGTACTGCCTTCTGTACATACAGAGATAAAATGGAAATCAAGGTTTTGTTTATTTCATGATCGTTTCTGCCTCTTGGAAGTCAGAAACCGTAGATTTCTTCGGAATAAAAAGTAACGTATGTGTTAACTACTATACCAAATTACATTTGTTCGGAATAGATCGCAAGCCTAAGTTGAAATCTGCGGGTAGAAAAATATATTAAAAATTATTTTGTGATAATCCTACCGTAACCTAAAAATATTGAGAGCGGCCGAGCCGTCATCGTTCGTCAGAGTGGAAGATAGGTTGCTTTGAGAGTTTGAGTGGTACGCAAGTGTTAGTCCCTTGCAAAGTTTAAAGTTATAATCGCGCCCGCGGTTTAGTTTATACGCGAAGATTTGGTTGCGCGCATTGTTTATAATAATCGAAGAAACTATTTCGTGGCGTAATTAAGTAACGCCGAGTGCATTATATTGTATAAGTGATATCCGGTTGTGACACGTGGAGTTCAGGTGATACCTTTACAAATATTTCTCTTTCCCTTTTCAATTTTAATGAGCCTTGTAATTATTTAGTTTAGGTTGACTTTAATTTCCTCCCAAGGGGACCCCTTATCCCTATACATACAGACAGACACACCTACCACGTTGCCCGCAATGTGCACCACTCCAGGTTGGTAAGTAGTTCGTAATTACTCATAGAATTAAGCTGTAGGATTTCATGTTTAACTATTATTAAAACAATTGGGTTTGTATCGTCGGTTTACCGATTCCGATCTGTTCGATACAAAATTTGGTAGCAGAGCGTGGTTTTTTCCTCGATAGAATATCGGTTAGAGATTAATAATAGTTATCGTCCTATAGCTTCATTCTAGATAATTCTACTGGTGCACATTGTTAGTTTGTCTTAATTGTATCAAAATAGTTTTGATAAATTTCTATACGTAAATTAGTTTGTGTCTTTCATATTCGAAATTGAAATTGTGTTTTTTCATAATAGATATTTACGTACCTATTTCTTTGTTCTTAAGTACGTACTAAATACGTTTTAAGATTAGTTTAATTAATGCGTATTAAAATATAAAGAAACCTACGGTAAGGTTTTATTCGGCTGATCCGATATTTAGGTTATTTTGTAATAGCGTTAAGGCTGTTTTCAGATTAGCATTTTTTTGGTTTAAAATATAATTTTCGAAATTAATATTTTTGTTAAGTGAACGAATTGGTTTATTTTCGTTTGATTTAATTTACATACGTGTACATTAATACGGTTTTGGCTTTTATTTAAGTGCCAAGTTTTTATTTAGGGTTTATTCAGTGCGTTCAAATAAATTTATTTAAAGAATTTGAATATGGCTAGTAAATATACAGCTCGTATAGCCGCTGTATTGCGTTGGCTTGGTTCGGCCGTTTTAAATATTTCTCGGAAGGATCGGGATCAAGCTTTATTATCGCGTTATGATTCTTTGGAAAATAAATTATTGGATTTATATGATGCGTATCAGGCCTTACTTGAATTGAGTCTTGAACCGGAGGTTATGGAAAAGATTAGTTTGGACATTGACCAGGCCGAGGATTTAGCTGACCAGATCCGACAGGCTGTAGGTATTCTGAAGATGAGTTCTTTAGGGCAGAATCAGTTAAAGTCGGACTTAGTTACTTCACCTGAATTAATCGGCAGACTGCCTAAGTTAGATTTACCTCATTTTAGTGGTGACTTAGGTCAGTGGGTTGCATATAATAATTTATATGATAGTTTGGTTCACTCGCGGAGAGATTTAGCTCCGGCTCAGAAGCTGGCTTATTTGATGGCATCACTTACAGGTGAAGCGAAGGGACTGGTGCAGCATCTGGATCTTGTTGATAGCAATTATGAGATTGCAAGGGACTTACTAATGCGTCGGTACCAGAATATTAGAAGATTAGCGGATAATCATGTGTCGGTAATTTTAGGTCTCCCTCGAAACCCCGCACCTCAGGCACTGCGGACTAGGCTTCTTAACCCGGTTTTGGTTGCAGTTAATGGATTAAAGGGATTAAATTTACCCGTCGATAGTTGGTCTTTTATATTATTGCATATTGTTTTAGCTAAACTGCCTCACGAACTGCGCAATAGGTTCGAGCAGGAGTACGGTGGAGACTCTGCCTCTCATCTTCCGTCATTTGAAAATTTAGTGTCATTTTTAGAGGATGAGTGTCGTCGTGCAGATAATATTCCGCCGCCTGGAGCATGCGACGTCGTCGGTTCTAGAGCGCAGCAGGGGGCCGCGCCGCCGCGCGCGGAGCGCCGCCGCGAGCCGCGCGTGTACCACGTCGCCGCAGGGCAGCAGCCGCGCGGGCGGTGCTCATACTGTAGGGATTTAGGCCACGGGGTAAATTCATGTTTTAAGTTTAAGGAACTACGGTGGCAGGCGCGTCGCAACATAGCTCGCCAGCGTAGGTGGTGCTATAGTTGCCTCGGCGACCATCTTGCATCTCAATGCAATTCTGCTCGACCTTGCAGGCAGTGCGGTGGTAATCATCATCTTCTGCTTTGTGGTAACCGTAACGGTGCGCTTGTGCCAGCTGATCCAAACCAGCAGGCCGTTACGCAGCAGAATCAGGATGAAGCTGACAGTCAGTGGGCTGGTGCCATGCAGGTTGGACCTCAAATTGGTAGTTCTGGTTCTCGTAGTAGTAAGAAGAGAGTATCTGTTCGTAACTCCAATGGTCAACCGCGACCCTTCACGGGCGGGGGTAGCCGTGCAACACCCCGTGTGGGCCTCGATGCTGCTAGGGAACACCATCATGTTTGTGGTATGCCACTTCACTTCACAGATTGGCCTCGGCTAGGTCATCAGTATAACAATGCAAATCGGATGTATTCGCCCACCGTTGGGCACCCATCAATTCAGCAATGGAATCAGGTTGCCCAGCGAGGTTGTTCCACTGCACAAACACCTAGTTATAACCCTAAACGTAATTGACTCGCACATCCACACCCCCCACCTGCGACTCCCCCTCCTGCGTTAACTGTGTTGTTGCCCACTGCACAGGTCTGCGTCGGTTCCCCATCGGGCGAGCAGGTAACCACGCGTGCGATTTTGGATTCGGGTGCACAGGGGAGTATAGCATCCAGGTGGCTGGTAGAAAGACTGCGGCTAAAGGTAACTTCTGCAGCGGGAGCCATTCGAGGAGTAGGTGGAGTCAAGGTGTCTAGTTTAGTGGGTCAAGTCTCACTCTCCTTTTCTCTGCTTCATGGCTCAAGAACTTGTATTACAATTTCTGCGATTGTTTTGGAAAATGTTATGGGCAGACATCCTCTTATTACATTGCCAGCGGATGTTGTTCGGTTAGCATCTGGGTTTAAATTGGCTGATCCAAACTTTCATGTTCCAGGTCCTGTTAATCTTCTGCTCGGTGCAGATGTTTTAGGAGTGCTGCAATTGGGAAGCAGCACACTTCTGCAACCTGGAGGGTTAGTAGCAGTTTCAACCGACCTTGGTAGTGTCGTTATGGGCCCTGTATTTTCAGCTAAGACTTTTCACGGTGACGATGGTGACTTGCAAGTAGGACTCTCCCTCGCTGAAGCTGTTCAGCGCTTTTGGGAAGTGGAAGAGCCCCCTACAGCTTCTCGTGACAACCCAGAGCATCTGGAATGTGAGTCCTTCTTCCAGAACAATACAGGTCGGCTCTGTTCGGGTCAGTTTGTCACGAGGCTACCTTTCCTGCCATCTAGGCCCCCTCTTCGTCATTCCAGAATGTTAGCTGAGAAGAGGTTAGCTTCCGTGGAGAGACGCATGAGACGGGATTCGGTATATCGTGAAAAGTACATTCAGTTTATGCGAGAGTATTTGGACTTGGGACACATGTCCGTTTCCAATTTTGATTGGCGTAGGCAGGAGCACTATTTCATTCCACACCATGCGGTGTTTAAGGCTGGAAAAATTAGAGTAGTTTTTGATGGCTCCGCGCCCACGTCTAACGGAGTTTCTCTCAATCAGTGCTTACATTCGGGTCCAAAACTTCATCGTGACATAGGTGAGATCCTGACAAACTTCCGCCGGCATAAAGTCGTCTTTGTTACAGATATTAAGATGATGTTTCGTTCTACGATAATTCATCCAGCTGATCGCCAATATCAGCTGATCCTCTGGCGTGAGAACGAAAACAGTCAAATTACGGTTTTTGAGTTAAATACTAATACTTATGGACTTAGGTCCAGTCCTTTTATTGCAATGCGTGCTCTATTAGAGTTGGCAAATCGTGAACGAGTGCGATTTCCTAGAGCCGCTGCTGTTTTGAGCACTGACATATTTGTCGATGATATTTGTTCAGGTGCTGCCACTGAGGAAGATGCGCTGGTGCTACGTGATGAGCTGATAGGAATTATGCAGGCAGGTGGCTACGAATTAAGAAAGTGGCTGTCTAACTCAGAAGCTGTTCTTGCTGGTCTGCCTGAGGAGCATCAGCAGGATCCTTATATTTTCGAGAACGTGGACAATCCTGACGCCGTCGCAGTGCTGGGCGTTCAGTATCAACCAATACCTGATGTCTTCACATTTAAGGTTCAAGATTTAGACATAATGCAAACATGGACAAAGCGTTTAGTACTTTCGACTGTGGCAAGGATATTCGATCCCAATGGGTGGTTGACTCCAGTCGTATTTTGGGCAAAGTGCTTTCTGCAAAAGCTTTGGTTGGAAGGATTGTCATGGGACGCACCTTTAATTGGTGACTTGTTGTGTGCTTGGGTTAGGTTTGTAACATCACTTTCTGACATCCAATTCGTTAAAATCAGAAGATCTTTTTTACCAGAGGGTAAATGTAAGGTTGATCTTCATGGATTTTGTGACGCCTCTGAATGCGGTTATGCAGCGGCAGTTTATATTCGTACTGTTGACAGCGCAGGTATTGTGTCAGTCCAGCTTGTTATGGCAAAGAGCAAGGTTGCACCGGTTAGGACGCGTTTGACCATACCAAAATTAGAGTTGTCAGGAGCTGCTCTCTTGACTCGCCTCCTAAATCACTTGGTAGAAACCTTGGGTCAGAAGGTCGACATTCAGAATGTATTTGCGTGGACAGACAGCCAGATTGTTTTGTCTTGGTTACAGACTTCTGTCTATGCCTTGGAAGTATTTGTCGCAAATCGAGTTTCTCAAATCCAGCAGTCAAAAGCAGCGTTAGAATGGAGACATGTGCCGGGAGAAATAAATCCTGCAGACTGTGCGTCACGTGGCTGCGAGGCTCCCGTTTTGTTAAATCATAATTTGTGGTGGGGCCCAGAGTGGCTGTTCCAGTCAGAGGATTGTTGGCCTCAGAAATTAGTTGAAACTGTTGACCCTCTTCCTGGTTTGAAGGTTCTAGCTGTTGAAAGGGATCCTGCTTTAGAACCGGATTGGTTGCTAAATCGATTTAGCTCTCTTGATAAACTGATAGGTGTAACAGGTTGGATCAAGAGATTTGTTCATAATTTAAGGAATAAGTTTAATAGATTGTCTTCTCTTGTGTTGTCTCCCAAGGAAAGAGAGGAATCGCTACTGTTTTGGATACGGCAGGTTCAGGTCGCTCATTTTGAGTCAGTTTTGAAGGGTCTGACAGAAGGACGTAAATTAAAGGGTGCTATTGCACGTTTGAACCCCTTTATTGCTAACGACGGTTTGTTGCGAGTAGGAGGAAGGCTGCGTTATTCTAATTTGCCATATGAAACTCGACATCCCCTACTTTTACCTAAGGAGAGTCCTTTAGTTACGTTGCTAATAACTGACAGACATAAGAAAAATTGTCATGCCGGATTGAATAGTCTTCTAGCGATTCTTCATCGAGAATATTGGATTTTATCGGCCAGGAGAGCCATTAGGAATGTAATTTTTCGTTGTATTCAGTGTTATAAACTTAGAGCGACTATTGTACAACCTCAAATGGGAGATTTGCCCCCAGATAGAATCGTGCCTGCTAGGCCCTTCTCTGGTGTTGGCACAGATTTTGCAGGTCCATTTTCCATTAAGGTTTCATCGTTGCGGAATGCCAAGGTAGTTAAGGCCTACCTGTGCGTTTTTGTTTGTCTTGTGACTAAGGCAGTACATTTGGAAGTAGTTTCAGCTCTTAGTACTGAAGCCTTTGTTGCTTGTTTGTCTCGATTCGTCAGTCGTCGTGGTTTACCAAGTTTAATTCGGTCCGACTGCGGGACAAACTTTAAGGGATGTGATCGTCACTTCTCAGAAATTTATAAGTTTTTAGATGAGAATCAAGTTTTAATTGAAACTTCTTTGTCGCGTCGGGGTATTAAGTGGCAATTTAGTCCTCCTGCTTACCCTTCTTGGGGCGGTATTTTTGAAGCAGTTGTTAAGGTGGCTAAGACCCATCTTCGAAGGGTTATTGGAGAAACAGTTCCTACCTTTGAAGAATTAGCAACGGTTTTTTGTAAAATCGAAGCTGTTCTTAACTCACGGCCGCTTTGCCCTATCTCTTCGGATCCAAATGATTTGGAAGTTTTAACTCCAGGTCATTTTTTGATTGGAGGTCCTTTGGCAGCTCTTCCAGAATATCCATTTGAGGATATTCCAGTTAATCGCCTTTCACGTTTTGAACTGCTGCAACAGCTCTCGCAGAGCTTTTGGAAGAGGTTCAATGTGGAATATCTTCACTTGTTGCAGCAGCGTGTTCGTTGGTCGGATAAGGTTGACCCACCTAAGGTTGGTGACCTCGTCCTAGTTAAGGAGATGAATATGCCCCCACTGTCTTGGAGACGTGGTCGAATTTTGAGGCTATTCCTAGGTGCTGATGGAACTCCGCGTGTCGCAGAGGTTTTAGTGGGAAGCTCTATTCTCAAAAGAGCTGTCGCAAGTTTGTCGCGACTCCCTGTGTCATAACTTTAGGCTATCTATTCCTGATTCTCTGGTTGTTTAGGCTCAGTCAGGTAACGCCTGCCTGGGGCGGGGGATTGTTCGGAATAGATCGCAAGCCTAAGTTGAAATCTGCGGGTAGAAAAATATATTAAAAATTATTTTGTGATAATCCTACCGTAACCTAAAAATATTGAGAGCGGCCGAGCCGTCATCGTTCGTCAGAGTGGAAGATAGGTTGCTTTGAGAGTTTGAGTGGTACGCAAGTGTTAGTCCCTTGCAAAGTTTAAAGTTATAATCGCGCCCGCGGTTTAGTTTATACGCGAAGATTTGGTTGCGCGCATTGTTTATAATAATCGAAGAAACTATTTCGTGGCGTAATTAAGTAACGCCGAGTGCATTATATTGTATAAGTGATATCCGGTTGTGACACGTGGAGTTCAGGTGATACCTTTACAAATATTTCTCTTTCCCTTTTCAATTTTAATGAGCCTTGTAATTATTTAGTTTAGGTTGACTTTAATTTCCTCCCAAGGGGACCCCTTATCCCTATACATACAGACAGACACACCTACCACGTTGCCCGCAATGTGCACCACTCCAGGTTGGTAAGTAGTTCGTAATTACTCATAGAATTAAGCTGTAGGATTTCATGTTTAACTATTATTAAAACAATTGGGTTTGTATCGTCGGTTTACCGATTCCGATCTGTTCGATACAACATTAATATTGGCTTAGCCGTTTGTCAGTGAAAAGCAGCCATACATAACTATAGGTAGAATTGTATGTACACTGATAATGGCTGGATGGATGGATTTTTGCTATTCTTTCACGCAAAAACTACTTAGCTTTACCTAGAATAACAATAAGCTAAGTATAATTAATGAAGATATTGCATGAATTAAGTAAAATTGAAGGCATTAAATAAAACACTTTTTAACCGGATTAATGGCGTATAATTTATATTTTACATTTTAACTCGACGTTTCGGTGTCTTTGCAGACCCCGTGGTCACGAGCGACTGTTAAAATTTAAAATGTAAATATACGCTATAAAATCGGTTAAAAAGTGTTTTAGTTAATAGTCATACATAATAGTTATCGCGAAAACTTAAGACAATATAAAAATTAAAGCACTTTGGCACCCGATTTGTTTATAACGCTATGTGCCTTTGTAATGTACCTAATAGATAGTTCCCTACCTATGTTTATGGTTAGGAGTTATACATATTATATGGGCGAAGATTCTTCATTTTTATTTTTGTTATTAAAGATAGTTAGGACCTTGGAGAAGAAAATAACCTACTCGAAAAACTAATTCAATACAGACGAAGTCGCGGGCATCATCTATGTAATATACCTACCTACCTACCTATACTTTTTCACAAAACCTAGGTGAAACTGCGGATCACTGCTTTGTTGTAACAGTTTTTGAAGTAATTCTGTCTCTTTATCTATCAGTAACGCTTTCACAGCTAAACTACTGAGTCGAATTTGACGAAATTTAGAATAAGGTAAGTTTTAACTTCAAGGAGGATATAATAATAGTATTTATCCAACTCTAATAAACGGTATCCACGCGGACGAAGTCGCGGGTCACAGCTAGTTATTATTATATTTTAGAATACATGTCCATTTACTTGAGGACTTCAAAGCTTCAACTTGAATAATGTTTTCAAAAGCTAAAATTACTTTATATCTTTATCGTTATCTAGTATTCATAACACAAGTTCTTTATGGAACTTAATTTAGGCTAGATAATGTTTTGTGAGTTTCGGAAATATTACCACATAGTATAAACCTATTTGCCTCAGGCCCCAAATGTTTTGTGTGTTTGTCTATATTGTATTTATATTCTAGGTTCCCCCTATTTCGCTACATGGTATCTCATAACTTAAGCTTTGCTTACTATGAGGCCATGTAGCTGGTGTGATTGTCTGGGGATTTTATTTTATTTTATTAAAATTACATAAAATAACTAATATTTGCATATTCAATATATACAGGTACGTCTAATAGGTTCGTCGAATCGTAGATTTATCCAAACCGTTCGTCCATGTTGGTATAAAAGCCCTACAGACGGTCCTACTACGGTTAGGTACTATATTTAGGTAATCAAGGTGCAGAAAGAGACCAAAAATTTCTAAATCTTTCTGGTAATAGAAAACACATGAATAATAGTGGCCGTTATTACGATTTGGCTACAACATCCACAGCGATGTTTATATAGCACCTCCGATATTATTTTTATACAACGTCAATTTTTGTTAATGCGAAATCTAGCACACGGGTCAAATATTTTCATTAAAAAAATTATAATATTATCTTAAAAACTCAGCAAGTTCCTTTTTTTTTTTTTATAAGTGACTAAACCCGCGTTTGACCTGGGAAGGAACTGGCTCTTTATACAATATTGCCGGAACACATTACCGCCGGAGCGGTAACATTTGGCGGCAGACTTTATATAAAGGGTGGTCGCTAGCCAGGCGGACCCAGAAGGGATCCTACCACCAAGCGAAAAGTTCAAATCCTCTTGTGGTGTATTGATGATGTCTCGCAAATGGGGACACTGGGCGCCCTATGCTTTTGCAAGTTAGCTACCTACTTTCTTCCCGGAATCGCGTACGATACGCGTGCGAGTGAGTGTCTACATAATTTGAGGATCTGTAAAGATTATTGAGTTAAAAGTATAACATGGTATAAAAACTATTGCAATAGATTCTGTTACCGATTTTGAACAAACTGTTTCCAAAAAAAAATAACGTTTTATAATATATAGTTTTGACGAACAAGATAAAAATAAAAAATAAATAAAATCCCCAGACAAATCACACCAATTACATGGCCTCAAAGTAAGCATAGCTTGTGTCATAACATAGGATACCATAGGATACCATGTAACGAACTAGGGGGGAACCTAGAATGTAAATACATAAATAAATAAACACCCAGACACGGAACTTTTTTTTTTTTTAGAAAGCGATTAGATCGTTTTGTCTGCCTCTAAATGTCATCACAACCTACCTACATCTGCCAGTCTGCGATCATGGTGCTTGTAACAGCATCAAAATAAACATCGGAAGTCGTGGTAAGAATGCCCTAGATTCATTAAATTATAGTGAAAATACCCGCGATAGTTTAAAACAGTTAGTATAAATGTATACTTACATAGGGTAGCGGTGGCGGGGTTTCGTATAATCCGAACATGCGGCCGTGGGCTGGGCGCGGCACCTACCACCAATACCAGCGCAGGCGCCGCGTGCGACCACAGGAAGCGGCGGATCGTACCTACAATACCACAAACATTATTATTTACTTTATTGTTTACTAGCTTTATCCCGCAACTTCGTATGCGCTTAACTACCCTTCTCGTGGAAATTTCAGAAACTATACAACCAGACACCCACTGAAAGAACCTTTATACCAAGTATCACACCCATGCACTCAAGGAATAAGTTTTTTTCATACAAACTAAAAATCATATATTTCCCGTGCCCGTGGGAATTTCGGGAATTCCTTCCTTAGTGCGCCCCTACATAAAGAATGTATGTTCCGAATTTCAGCTCTCTACGCCCAGTAGTTACGGCTGTACGTTGTCTGTCAATCACTCAGTACCTCAGTCACTCCGTCAGTAACGGAACAGTTTTATATATATTGATTTAAAAAACACATAAACATCAAAGGATATCAATGTACAAAGGGCGGTCTTATCGCTCTAGCTAGAGCGATCGTTTTCAGACAACCTTCAAACATGAATAAACATTAACCTCTCATTTCGGTATCTTAGAAAAGGGAACGTCTGTATGTTCGAGAACAGCACTTTTAGTCCCTTAGAGTCGACTTAGAACAGCCCTACCGTCCCTCGTTGAGCGTATCGTATCTGGCGACTAAGCTCCACACTTGATGGTAAAACCTCTTCAAAGTTCGTCTGGTCAGCGACCGCTTTTTATTAAAATAACGCCGCAGAAGGATTCTCCGCTTTGCTTTGGGTGGACAAATTTTATATGAGAGAAACAATAAGTTGTGATAAGAAAAAGCGTCCGCGTCTAACTGACCAAAAAGGGACACGTGATCTAAGGAGGAGACAATAGTTAAGTCAATAAGAGGGGGAGAACTATGAGGATAATAATGAGTGGCGTTAAACAGGACAATACTGAGGTTGGTCGACCTTATTAATGAGCGAAGTTTTGTAGATCGGAGATCTGTTTTCAACAAACAGGTGTTGAAGTCGTTTATCGCTCACTTTGGGGCTAAAATAGTTTGTTTCGGAATGAGGTTCCATCATAAAAACCTGCCGTTAACATTATGGCTCGTTAAGTTATAGCCCTTAAGAATTTTAAAATAGATTTTACTATGGAGAAAGAAATAAAAATGAGGCGTGTACCTGATAAGTAGCACTAAAAACATTGTGTATGCTCGCATTTCAAAAGTCAGAATTTTCCAGAGACCACGAAAATATAGTTGAAATTTTATCCACGCTTAGAAAAACTTTTAAAATACGGGGCTTAGATTTTACTTTCATGTAGGTTAAGTCGGTCGTTAAACCTATTTATACTGGTGGGTCACTTTTGAAATTCAGGGACGTGATAGTTTGAGATCATGCATGAAGAGAGAAAATATAATAAAAATAAATATTAATTATTTTCTAGGTAAACTTAACCGAAAGTTAAAGAATTCATTACACAACGCATGGTTACGCTAGCGTTGGCAGCGATCAGCGTGCCAGGTTACGTGCCGCGATTGACTCAGTTATATGTAAATATTTTATAGGGAGTATTTATTTAGTTAAAAATTTAGTACCTGCCTACTTTTATTACATAATTATGATCAGAATCGAGTACAGAGTGCTCTCCTTCCAGTCACATGTATACAGTATACATATGTAGCGAACATTAATGACTTTTCAACACACTTGCTCGTAAAGTGAGCTTTATTCTATTGAATTTAGAACTATAAACTGGGCTATAAGTCACGCGCGCATAATATATTATACCCTAGTGCATAATATAATGAATCCTACAAAGTTGAATTGTACCTTTGTGCAAATTACATGCGAGTAAACAGAGCATATTTTATTGATCCGGGTTATACATTAAATATTTTCAGAAACAACAAAGAGGTTTTATACCACTTCAAATCCATATACATTTTTGAAATGTTTGCGCCTTATATTAATAACAATAATAATAAACACTTTATTGTACACCAGCATGGTTACAGAGCAAAAATTACATTAAATGATGACAGTAAAAAATACATTTGTACAAAGGCGACCTTATCGCTCAAGAGCGATTTCTACCAGGTAACCCAGGAAGTAGAGGAAATTGAGATGGATGGGTGCACGGCTTGTAAAAAAATAAATAAACTAAATACTAATAATTACATAAATACATAATGTACATAAATACCATATATATACAATATTACAATACATATATAGACATATATAAATAGTTAAGATTAACAGTGTTTTGCCTGGTAGTGTCGTTTAATCATTCGTTTAAAAATCCGTGGTGTGCGAGCTAAACGAATTTCAATCGGCAACTCATTCCAAAGTGACACCGCACGAATAAAAAATGACTTATTTAAAAATGTGGAGGTATGCAATGGCGTCGCAAGGAATAAATTGGATGACGAGCGCAAGTTACGGTCGTGATTGGTAAACCGATAGGTAAAGCGGTCTTTTAGATACACTGGTATCGCTTTGTCGTACAGAATACGGTAGACTAGTGAAAGTATGTGAGTATTCCGGCGAAGGCGAATGGGAAGCCACTTGAGATTAGTGCGGAATTCAGATATGTGGTCGTATTTGCGTAATCCAAATACAAACCTTATGCAGATATTTAGTAGCCGCTCAAGTTTATTTAGAAGTTCTTCAGTTAAATCTAGATAGCTGGCATCAGCATAGTCGAGAATAGGAAGTAAGAGAGATTGTGCAAGCATAATTTTAGTGGCAATAGGAAGGAAATTACGAAGACGCTTGAGCGAATTCGCCGCGGCAAACATCTTCCTGCTCAGCTCAGTAATTTGTGGTTGCCAAGACAACGTGCGATCGAAGATAATGCCTAAATTTTTAACGGTCTCGCTATATGGGATCTTGATCCCATTGAACATTACTTGAGGAACTGAGCTCCAGTCAACTCGTGGAATCATTTTGTAACTTCCAATTATGATAGATTGAGTTTTGAAGGGGTTGACTGTGAGGCCATGATTATAACTCCAATCCGATATCTGTTTTAAGTCAGCGTTATGTTGAAGAATGGCGCTAGGCAGGTTCTCAAGGCTGGTTTGTGTATAAATTTGAAGATCGTCCGCATACAGATGGTAAGAAGAAGAAATATTGAGAGTAATCGTATTGATAAATAGAGCAAACAGGAGAGGAGACAACACGCCACCTTGCGGCACACCGGCTTTAATATCACACCAATCAGAGAGTGCCATCTCAGTAGAAATACGTTGCCGGCGCCCGTGCAAGTAACAATGAAACCAGTCAATAGTCGATGGAGATATGTTAAAAGAACGAAGTATTTGCAAAAGGATATCGAAATCTACTGTACTGAAAGCATTGCTGAAGTCCAACAAAGTCAGTACAGTAAGTTTCTTCTGCTCCATGCCCACGCGAATATCTTCAGTAATATTCAGCAATGCAGTGGTCGTACTATGCCCGGTTCGGAAGCCAGATTGGAAGGGATTCAGTAATTTATGATCTTGTAAGAAAGTGCTGAGTTGATGATGAATCAACCCCTCGAGCACTTTTGAAAGGAAAGGTAAGATGGTAATAGGACGATAATCAGAAAAGGAAGAGGGATTGTTTTTTTTAGGGACAGGTATGACTTGTGCATCCTTCCATGCATCAGGAAAGACACTATTAACAATACAGTTATTCAGGATAGAAGTTATAACAGGGAGGATTATGTCAAGGATAGGGATGAGCATCTTACGACCAATGCAGTCCGAGCCGATGGCATCGGAGGCAATAGAGTATTTTTCTTTTAACACCGCATTCCGAAAATTGACTTATTGAAAAGGATGGAATATTTGGCATCGGCAAACTAGATATGCTATTCAGAGTATGGATTTTTGTGGTAGCGTCTATAGAGCTGGAAGAAGTGAAATGATCATTTAATGAGTTGAGGTTAACATTATTAAGAGAGTTGTCATTCTTAGATTTACCGATACCCAAAGTTCTAAGAAATTTCCAAACTTTAGCTGAATCGCCGTTTGACACTGATTTATGAATATGGCGTCGTTGTGCATCCCTACACATCGTGTTGCAGCGATTCCTCAAATTTTTATACACCAAAGAGTTTGCCTCGGACGGATTTGACTTCATTTTGGCTTTGGCACGGTTTCTTTTGTTCATCAATTGTTTGATATCGTCTGTCAACCAAGGAGCAGGAAGATGCTTAATCTTGACAGGGCGTAACGGAGCGTGTCTGTCATACAAGTTAGTAAGAAGTGTATTAAAGCTCGTAATTTGGTCATTGACCGACAACTTATTGACAGCGTCTGACCAATCAATATGATTAGCGTCGTCAAGAAGTTTTTCTAAATTAATGCCATTAAAATTACGCCGCAGAAGGATTCTCGGCTTTGCTTTGGGTGGAGGAATTTTATATGAGAGAAACAATAAGTTGTGATAAGAAAAAGCGTCCGCGTCTAACTGACCAAAAAGTGACACGTGATCTAAGGAGGAGACAATAGTTAAGTCGATAAGAGAGGGAGTACTATGAGGATAATAATGAGTGGCGTTAGATGGGACAATACTGAGGTTGGTTGATCTTATTAATGAGCGAAGTTTTGTAGATCGGAGATCTGTTTTCAGTAAACAGGTGTTGAAGTCGCCCATTAAGATGGTGTGATCATATGACGGTACCAAGTCCTCTAGGGTATGTTCTAAAGTCGAGAAGTAATTGATATTTGGTGGGCTATACATAACTCCTAGCAGCACTTTCGTATGGCACAGCGTGATTTCCAAAAATAAGTGCTCGACTGCGCTAGTTGGTGAAGCAGTTGAAGCATTGACCACGGTAAAAGGAATATGTGCTCTTAGATATATGGCCACGCCTCCACCAGGACGTTCTGGACGGTCGCTGCGGATTAGACAGAAACCCGGCAATGCATATGAAGCAGAAGAAAGACATGGTTTGAACCAAGTTTCTGAAACAAGAATAGCATGTATAGCTTTGCTATCAAAAGCTGCCAGCATATCGGGAAAGTGAGCTGGAATACTCTGCGCGTTAATATGGACAACATTAAAGTTATTACGAAAATCTGAAAAGTGGTTGTCAAGCGCAATATTTAAAGGAGGATTTAGACTGTGGTAGGTACCAGTACTCTGTGATGAAGGTGAGGAACAGGAGACATAACCAGGCAAAGATTTGTCATCTTCGCTATCCGAAGTATACATAAATGCAAAATAAATAAATATTGCCTACTTAAATATTATATTAAACTACTTAATAAATACTTTACGATAAATAAAAGCTTAATAATAAAACAAGTTCTACCTCCGGCAAAATTACTAGAATTGAAACAAATAAATCAATTAATAAAATTAAAACATATATATTGTCAATAATATTGCAGTAGTAATATTGGTGAAGTATTCAATAAATATTATGCACTCTGTGTCTGTGGCAGCTAACACTGACAGTTAGATAGCAGATATACCTATGAAACTTAACATGACTGACAGACAATTATTTTGACGTTGGCAATAGAGATAGGTTGTTTATAAAATTATTAATAATCGCCTAGTATCGACGGCTGGTTGCCATTAAACTTAAAGAAGAAGAAGAAGAAGAATTATTAATAAATAAGTCAGAGGTAGCCAAATTTAGGAAAAAAATAAGAAATATATATCTACACATACATAATTAGGCATATAAGGAAGGAAAAAGAACATTCTATTTACGTGTGGGACGCCTACTTCTTGCTGGTTTTGATTGCTTCGACACCGGAGATTTAATGTCTTCAGCCTCGCCGGACTTCAATGATATTGCGTCGAGATCAGCCATGGTGACGATCCGATGTCTAACATCATCCAGCCCCAGCACAAATAAGGAACCATCCCGTGTCCAACATCGCTTTACGCCGAATCTTTCACGGGCAGCAAGGAACGTGTCGTGTCTCACCTTGGTTAAGAACTTTGACACCGTTATACCGGAGCCCTTGAGGGCCGTCTTAGATTTCCATATTTTGTCCTTAACTTGTAGATCTATAAATTTAACAAGGACTGGACGAGGCTTGCCTGGCTTAACTGAGCGTCCCAACCGGTAACAGTTACTTATGACAGTTTTAGTGAATCCAGTAACTTTTATCTGCTCTGTTATAACTTTAGTTGCTGCACAGAACACGTCTTCATTGTCATGCTCCGGTATACCATGAAACAGTAGAAATTTTCTCCGGCTGTGCATCTGGATCTTGTCAACCTCAGTCGCCAGATATTGCACCTGTTTCTGCAAGTTTTCCAAAGCTGCTGTTATGAACATTTGAAACTTGTCAAAATCTTGAGTCAGTGTAGAAGAACTTGGGGCAGGGTTTTGTGAAGGATTCTTGTTGAGTTCCTTGCGAAATTCAGCCATTTGATTATTGAAGAGATCCGCCAGTGCCACAAATGAGTTTTGAATTGAGTCCATTGTTCAAAAATAGTTAGGTTATGAAGAGAAATGAAGTGAAGTGTAGAAGAAGATGGTGAAAATTAGCCACAGAGGTAGAACTTGCTTTTTACAAATAAAACATGTATTTTAAATTATAAATAACTCTGATTATCTAATTAAATGAATTTAATTATGCTGAGTGGATCTTAATGATTTCAAGCCTACCCTCAAAAAAAAGCAGTTAGTAAAACATATATTAGTAAAACAAATATGTATATCAAACAAATTGTTCACAATTTACAATAATTTGTTATAAAATATTAAAATATTTGCATTTATCACTCCAAATTAAACATTTTCGCGTAAAATAGGCTGTATATGCTATACAGACATTGACACATTTGGCAGAAAAAAAAAACTACGCGCATGCGCGAGGTTCGGCGCCATTTTTCAATCACAATTCACAGCTTTGTTATGAAGTGTGTTTGTTATTTTATGACCACGTATGTCTGTCTTTTACTCACAAGTGTGTTGAAAAACGTCGTATGTAACTCGTGAGCGTTGCTAATTACAGTATTAGTAATTAGCAACTTCGCTCACTTGTTACATAATATACTATTATAAGATTTCAAATAACGTCAAAACAACGTTCCCTTTCAAAGCTATTTCGTAATATGAAGTATTCTTATGTAACGAAAACTTATTCCTTTTAAACCCTCTGCCTCGAATGGAGAAGAAAACGAAAAGCTCTAAATAGATGTCGCTTCATACGCTTGACCCATAACAAACTGTCAAATGAACAAGTTGTTATCGAAATTGCGTGTTCAGTGTTCTTTTTTGGGGTGAATCTATACAATAATTAGTTTTTCTGTATCAAAATGTGGAAAATAGGAAATGTGGTATTCATTTTCTATAAATTTTATGACTACGCATCATTCATTTCTGATATTTTGAGAAAAATCCCTATAAAATCACTTTTACTATGGTATTTCGACAGTTGTTATGGCTCAAGCGTAACCATACGGCCTAGGAATAAGTAGAAAGTTTATGTAGACAGGCGTGCAGCGAAGTGACGGCATTACGCTGCCGCCGTTTTTGAATAGACCGGCTATTTGATTTAACGCAAAATATTCCGTCGCTTCCCGCCTAGTACTCAAAGTCAAAGTCAAAAGAATCTTTATTTCGTAAGTATTTAAATACATTTGAAATAAGTCACACAATTTACAAATTGAACCGAATCTACCACCTCTTCGGAAATTCGATCTGTTGAGAAGAAGTGGCAAGGAACTCAACAGCAATCATCTTTTAAAAATACACAATAACAATTAACTACCAGGGAATCCCATCTTCTTGCATCCGGATATCTTATAGTTAAACTTTATATAACAGTTATCCTTAAATACTTGGCAGAGGCTTCAAATTTAAGTAATGTTTCTTTAAAAAATGGATTCTGTAATTGCATACTTACGTAGCGTGTGTTGGTGCGCGTCGGGCGGAAAGTGGCCTCGCGGCGGCACGCCCGGCAGCGCTATACTGCGGGCACCCAGCGACCACGCCTTGTACAGCACGTTACTGGAATTGTTACGTCAGCGATTAACGTTCACCTAATTTACGATTCAAATGAGAATAGGAACGTCAATGAGCTCTATCTGTCAAAAGTCACTTGAAAATTAAGGTCTGCAATTAATTTTTTCAATAAAAATACTAACTTTAGTTTGTCTAATGAAAGTAGAGACTGGAAAAGCTGGCGAATTAAACAAAATAGCATCATGGTAACCCCGAGTATTGTACGAGATAAATTGATTAAACAAAATTGATACTTGTTTTTTTTTTATTATCGTAAAAAATAACAATATTGGTACCTACTGTCCTACTTTTTCATGAGATTTAGCCTATACTGAAGTGTATAGCAATCAATTTCTCTCATAAAAAAACACGCCACAGTTTAGAAACAAGCATAAAGCTTTCAATCCTTCTCGATTGAGTACTTCATGAAAAAATTCTAAATATGTATGAATTCGGAGATCGTTTACCTTGACGACCTTATACTTTAGCCAAAGTTTTGACGTGAAGTCGGTTTTTTAATGCTCTGCATTCGTTGATTATCAATGTATATAAAACTGTTCCGTTACTGACTGAGTTACTGAGTGACTGACAGACAACGTACAGCCGTAACTACTGGGCATAGAGAGCTAAAATTTGGAACATACATTCTTTAGGGGATGTAGGGGTGCACTAAGGAAGGAATTCCCGAAATTCCCACGGGAACGGGAAATATCGGACTTTTTAGTTTGTATGAAAAATCTTATTCCTTGAGTGCACTGATGTCAAACTTGGTGTAAAGGTTTTTCAATGTGTGTCTGGTTGTGTTATGAAAGGAATTCCTAAAATTCCCACGGGAACGGGAACTATATGATGTTTTAGTTTGTATGAAAAAACCTTATTCCTGGAGTGCACGGATGTGATACTTGGTATAAAGGTTCCTTAATAAATGTCTGTTTGTATTATGGAAGGAATTCCCGAAATTCCCACGGGAACGTAAAATATAGGACTTTTGAGTTTATGCGTGTACGAAGTCGCGGGCAAACGCTCGTCTTATCTAAAGTTGTCAACTTACGTATAACAGTTATGCAGCGCCGTCATGCTGGCTTGGTGTTGTTTGTGCGAGTACTGCGGGCACACCGCGTGCACGATGTGCGGGCAGCGCAGCGCGTAGCCCGGCGTCACTATCGCCTCGCACGGACGGCATTCTGGAAATACACAGCGGGAAATTAATTAATAATCTTTTCAACACACTTGCTCGTAAAGTGAGCCTTATTCTATCGAATTTAGAACTATAAACTGGGCTATAAGTCACGCGTGCATAATATATTATACCCTAGTGCATAATATAATGAATCCTACAAAGTTGAATTGTACCTTAGTGCAAATTACATGCGAGTAAACAGAGCATATTTTAGTGATCCGGGTTATACATTAAATATTTTCAGAACGCTATACCACTTCAAATCCATATAGATTTTTAAATGTTTGCGCCTTATATTAGTAAAACAAATTTGTTTATGACCACGTATGTCTGTCTTTTACTCACAAGTGTGTTGAAAAACGTCGTATGTAACTCGTGAGCGTTGCTAATTACATTCTCGGCTCATTATTATCACAGCCTCGACTGTAATTAGCAACTTAGCTCCCTTGATACATAATATACTAATACTACACTATTTGCACTGTAGCATGGTGCTGATGACAGTTGCTTGTATGACGTGTACATCAGTAATTACCACATGACTAGAGATTTTACGTTATGCAATTTATTTTTATTGCTTATTATACTCGCGGCATAAATCTAGTTCACTTTAAAACTGATATGAAAATAACTCTACACAAAGGGACATTGTTCCAATTGGGATCGTGACATCCATATTTCCAACATAACGGTTTCTTAGTAATATCTCGTCACAGATATACAGATGTTCCCGTCTTTTAAATGAGTTTAGACGAACGAAATTTATTTTTTCTCAAACATGCTTGGTTTGAGCATTATTTTAACAACCTTCTTCGAGATAAATTGAACTTGCTGTGCTAGTCGAGCAGCGGCCGGCAATAGTTGTATGAAAATCCATATCTGTCGTGTTTAGCGACCAAATAAATTACTATGTAAAATCATATTTGTCGTGTAATTTAAAAATGGAACGATCTTCTACTCCGCAACATGGCGAGCAAAGATGTAAGTTATCAAAGGTTTAATTTAAATTGCAAACTGGCTTGCACATAGAAAATATAGAAAAAAAAGTACTTTTGAACCCTTTCGTATTTTGACAAAATGGGTTTAAGTGAAGCCAATAAGTGTGATTACGCCAAAGACAACATCATTCCGGGAAAACCCAAATTCAATTTTAAGAATTGTACATTCCATAATTGTATTCTCAAATAAAAGTTCTGAATGGTACTACTTAGTTTAATTTCCGCGCATTATTTGAGAAAAGTACTATACAAGCCTTGGCCGCAACTAAGCATTGATGGACTTACGTATGTGTTCACACGTTCGTCCATCAATACCTCTCTTGCCGGTCGCTGCAGTAATGTACTATTTTCTTAACAAAATTTTAAGGCAAAAAAATTAAGTAAACACAGTATCGTTTTTAAAAATCGATTATACATGGTTAGTCCCATCCACACATTCGTCTACGGCATTACATTATACGTATAGTACGTTGCATATTTTTTTTTCAATAAGATTTTATTTGTGGATATCTACAAATTCTGGTTTGGTTGTTTTAATTTAATTTGCTACAATTAGTAATGATTTAATATATTACGAAAGTGGTACAGTTGAAATACTAAATTATAATTTGTAAATCGTGGTACTTCCAAGTAGTATCACTTGGAAGTACAAGAGTGATACTACTTATATATAAATAAGTAGTATCACTATTGTAAAAATAATATTATATATTTTTGCTTGGTGGTAGGACCCCTTCTGGGTCCGCCTGGCTAGCGACCACCCTTTATATAAAGTCTGCCGCCAAATGTTACCGCTCCGGCGGTAATGTGTTCCGGCAATATTGTATAAAGAGCCAGTTCCTTCCTAAACCCGTGTGCTTTCAACTTCGACCTCATCGTCACTTACCATCAGGTGAGATTGAGGTCAAACGCGGGTTTAGTCACTTATAAAAAAAAAAAACTAAAAGTTACTGAAACGGTCATGAACAGTGCGGATAGTATAATAGATGAAGTCATCGTGGCGTACTGCCCATGTTAAGAAAAGGATCTCGTGTCGCTCACGATCACGGGGTGTCTGTAATGACACCAAAACGTTGAGTTGGGATGTAAAATATAATTGTCACGATAAATCCGTTTAAAAAACAGTTACTTAGTTTAAAAAGATTATGAATCGTAAAAACTGAAGACAATATTAGATAATTAATCTTTACTAATACATGAATCGTATTGGCAAGTCAATTCTGCCATTCAATAAATTCACATCATCACAAGGTCATCAACCTTTGATCTCAACACATCCTCACATTGCCGTCGACCCTGAACATTGCTCCCACTGCACCTTTGTACACACAAGCTATTTTTAGTTATGAAAACTACAAAATAATACACAGTGTTCTATAAAACTTTTGATGCGGTAGCAATTTCAGTTTATCATTAGTAAAAAAACACTCGTGGATTGACGTGTACCACTTTAGTCTTCATGTTCGTCCATCGTCCCATCGTTAATTTATATAGCGTGATTGAGAGGTGGTATCTGTCATTCGTATAATAGTCAATTGTATTTTAATAGCAGATTAAGAGTGACGATCTGAATTTCGAAAAAAAAAAATATTTTTCATAAACTAAAATTTCAAAATTCTTCTTTATGAGTAAAATTTAAGTTCTGTCCACATCTTATGACTACAAACAATTAGATGGAAACGTTTTTACTTGCTGTGTAGTCATAAAAAAAAACAAATTAAACTTAAATTTTCACTAAGCACTTAGAAGAATTTTGAAATTTTAATTAATGAAAGTATTTTATGTAATGCGAATCGCAAAAATGCAACTTTAAACAATATACAGTTTAACCAAAGGAACTATTTATTGTTCGTTCACCAGCAGCCGATATTCACTCCCTATCGATATCATCCCAAGAGAACATATTCCAGGAATAAAATATATATTGTGTTAATGGATAATATGGTACCTATATCTATCTATCTGAGTGCCAAATAGAGTCTGAATCAGTTCAGTACTTATTTCACCAAATCTCACACCTCTCTACTTTCATAATCATAGTCTAAAGATGTAAGGCAGTATTTTAAGTTTAATAAGTTAGTTTTTAAACCTGTCACTACAATTATTACAATAATTTTAATTCTAATTTAAGTACCCAACCAACAATAACGTTATTTACGACCGCATTCATAGAACTCTTACAATAGTAAATTGGATATTATTATCCGTTATATCTTTCAAGTAATTTATTGAATAAAGCATTTGAGCGCAAGCATTGTTTGCGTCAGAGTTATCTCATTCCAATACTTGCCATATGGAAACTATTGTCATCTTTAGTGGTTTTCCTACAAATTGTTAAAGCTCATAAGAGTTTTTATGATATTTTCCTCATCGTGACTGCATGACGATTTTAACACTAGTATATACCTAATGCATATACAGGGTGACTGGTGGGTCACTTTTAAAATTCGAGGACGTGATTGAGATCATAGATGAAGAGAAAAAATTTAATAAAAATTAGAAAGAAAGAAAGAAAGAAAGAAAAGAAATTTATTCGAAGTTTATTTATTTATTAATATTAATTATTTACTGAGAAAACATAATCGAAAGCTAAAGAATTGATTACACAACACATGGTTACGCTAGCGTTGGCAGCGATCCGCGTGCCAGGTCACGTGACGCGATTGACGCAGGCCTAAGTAAATTAGATAGAAACTAAACTTTATTTATTTATAGGGAATTCTAGAGAAAATGTAATTACCTTCTTTTATTACTTAGTTATGACCAGAATCGAGTACAGAGTGCAGTATCTAAAATTTGTCACCAGTTACCCAGTATATGATGCATCTTCACATTTCCTTAACTAAAAAGTTTCATAAATGTGAAGTCATCTGTTAATCATAACAGATATATGCAGTTTATAATAATTATTGTATAGTTTATTTGTAGCTCATATTAAAAGTCTCTCTGGATTTACGACGACACAAACGTTCAATGTAACAGATCGCTGCAAGCGCCGACTTTATTCATCCTAGTTTTCATTTCATTTGCAATATTTGTGGGTAAAAGTGTTTTTATTACTTTGTTGTTGTTATTAAGCTGTTGTGAAAACGTTAGGTCTATACGTTATCTCATTAAAATAAACGTAAACCTAGGTTTACAATATCTTCAAAGTCGCAACGTACGCTATGGTATTCAGTAGACTATTACTGCGAAAATAACATCAAGCGTTCACAGTCTCCGATTCCATTTATTATTCCATTTAAACTTAATAGCCATTTTGAAAGCAGTTTCTGATTAAATATAACCTCTTTCTAAAGTTAAATAAAAATGTTCGCAAAGACACCGACAATCTGAATTAAAACGAAGTTTTTTCCTCAATTCCAGAAAAAGTGTGAAACATCAATAGCGCGATGCAGTATATTGGTTATCATTGTTGCCATTCAGCATGGCTAGATGTCGCTACACTGGTCAAAGGTCAGAGTTTTTTGACCTACACATAGAAAGTTACCGATTCCCATTGAATTTATTGTTGGCTCTACTCCAAATTGTAGTCAAATGTCCGTAAGTTGAGGCTTGTGCCCGTTTGGGTGACCTAAGTAAACCTTGTTAGCAATTACCTTAGTTAGTTTAGTGTCTGCGTCCTTTTCGAAGATTTATTAAGTGGTGTGAAGTTAAGAAGACATGAAGGTCTTAAATAAACTATCCGTACCATAAAGATTCATTTAATGGAACGAAAAGCCGGCTGAATGTCGAAAAATATAAACTACCAGCACTGACACACCAACAAACCACACAGCGAAACAAATGGGTAATTAATGGGTTATGGCTGTACACATAAAGTGTAAGGAATGGTCCAGGTCATAATATTATTTGTTTCGAAGGCATTGAAATAATTCGCAATGTTTATAAATTGAAATGAATCTATCACACAGAGGCATCAAAGAATAAGCAAATGTAAGCTTTGACGACCGGCTCGTGTAGCACAAACATACATTGCCTTCTATGCCAGAGGTCCTGGGTTCGAATCCCGGCGGCGGCGGCGGATATTTGCGTGATGAACACTGATATTAGTCGTCAAGTCATGGATGTTTATTTAAGTTTATTCTAATAAAACAAAATATGTATTTATACAATATGTATGTTTGTATATTTCTTAAGTATACCAGTTATCTAGTATCCATAACACAAGTTCTTTAAGAAACTTAATTTGGGCTAGATAATGTCGGAAATATTTATTTATTTATACTACTCTTGCGCTGGGGAGACCGCGACTCAGGAATAAAGCATACAATGCCAGCCTCATGCCAATTCTCAATCTCACCTCATGTCAAGTGAAGGTGAGGTCTAAGATGTCACACAGTTTTTTTACATGATAAGGATGCGACGTTTGTCTTCCATGTCACCTGTTGGAAAGTGAGCATGAGACAAAACGTAGTACACGTCCATCCATAAGAAACCTATTTATTTTACTGTAAGTATATAGGAATATAGCTATAGAAAGGTAGGGTCTAATCTTATTGGTTGGTTTATTGGTAAATAAATGCTCCTTTAGCTCTGTTAGTTTCTAGCTGATATACACTCAGATCAGAGCCAGCTATCGAGTTTTCTTTATACTAAGGTTAGACGTTAATTTTCCATATCGTGTTATGTGTCTACCTAAGAGAAATATTTTCACTCGAAGCTTAAAAGTACCAGGACTAAACAGGTAAAAAGAGTCTGATATAACCGTATCCTTGGTATATAATCCTTCGGCTCCAGGATTATACACCCAAATCCGAGTTAGTTTATCGACTTTCTTTACTTATATAATAAGGGTCGAATTGTCTTCCATGTCACCCGAAGGAAAGAGAACATGAAGACTAATGTACTCCACGTCAATCTATAGAAAACCTAAACACTCGACGCTTAAAAGTACCAGGACTGTATAAGACGGTAGGGTCTGGTCTTACCATATCCCTTTGTAAGCAAATGCTCCTTGAGCTCCGGGCCAGCTGCCAGCAGGATCCGGCTGCTAATTGGGTTGCACTCGGTGAGCGTCTCGTCAGTCGGGTTCACTATCACGTCCACATCCAGGGTTGTTATGTCGCCAGCCCTGAAATACGGTGAAGTGGTTTTTTTTAGAAATTATAAAAACGTTTAATCAAACTTACACATCAATGGCCTTTATGTAATCTTGGGTCATGAAAAACACAGCCGAACTAGGAAGATATCCTAGTATAAGCCCCGACTTGAGCCAGTCTAGAAAAAATCGTTTCCTTGTTGACTGGAACCCTTTTTGGACCCTTGACGAAAGCACCACAAAAGCCGTCACATTGTTTTTGAATTAAATCTACCGCCACTTCAGAAAGTCGAGCTATCGAGAAGAAGTGACAAGAAACTCAAAGGTAATCAACTTTTAATAAATGTTTGCAGCCAAAGACTTTTGTATTTAGATACTTTATACTAACCTTTTTTACATCACTTTAGTTTAACAGCTCATGTAAATTTATCTACTTAAAGCTGACCGTATTTTGTGAAGTCTACTTTGGAGGCTGGCTAGTTAAAATTGATTTCTAGTATTCACTAGAAATTGCAGGCTTAGAAACAGCTGAAGCTGATTAATTGCTTTCATAATCGATCGTTTATCGATCGGCTCATATTTTAATAAATAAACATCATCTCATTTCAACTTCTCACCAAACAGACTAGAGTCTCCTGAGTCATCATATTATTGAAGTTAAACTACAGAATATTATGCACGAATTTTTAGATTGCTTTAATTTTGGGAGAGCAGAATCTGATATTTCTAATTCTAAAAGGGAGGTACTATTGTTCCTTTACCTATTAAAAAAAATTGGTGTTGTTTGAGTTTTAAATATACGAATAGTTGTAATACTTACATGAGTACTTTTGCATGTTAGTTTAATTTAATTTAATGGTATCATTGTGTTCGTCCACATTTCATAACCGGACAAAGGGAACAACACAAGGTTTCAACCTTGACATCAAAGTGCCTCGAGACAAATAATATTCAATTGATAAACGGAACAAACCATGTAGCAGGCGGTTGGTGCGGTTTAAAAAATAATGCATTAAACTGCTTATCAATAATTACCCCTGATTTAGCCCCAACAGGCAGAGCTTATTATTTGGGAAACATATAATTTTCATTGTATTTAAGTTTTATTTGAAGGGTCACTAGCAGGGAGGAGACTGAACTGCCACCGAGTGAGTAGAAAGCGGGTTCACTCTGCTTAGTTGCCCGTAAGAACACTTTTCCTGGGGTTACAAGGTGGGTACTTCGACATTCCTATTAAAATCAGCAAAGTAAACAAGTATAAACGTAGTAGAGTTCCGAATAATTAGTAGAATCAGTCGCCAAATAATATAAGCAATAGACATTACAGCTTGATCCATAGGTCGGCCACGCATTATTAATTTTACTGTTATAACTGTCGTGAATGTTTTTCATGGACCCGAATGCCATTTAATATGAGATGGGTCCAAAAATTGTCCACCGGCTTTCACAATATAAGAAAACGTACATAAAACAATGTAACAATTGTTACAATAATTTAGATACATTGACTTAGCTGTTTTTCTCCGTACCTCAGGTTAACATCATGGCTAGGTTTCCTTTGTTATTTGGAGATGGTCTTGGCCCAGCCATATAGGTAAAAATTATACACCGACGAAGCGGCAACTCTAGGCTCTATGAAGACATCTCGCTAGGCAGGTGGACCGTGCAGGTAACCAACCGCCCCTTGCGAGCTACCAGTGCGTTGCTGCCGACTCTGGTAGATTATATGATAAGTCCTAGTGCCAATAATTTGGATACACTGCCTATCTGGTTCTACCACTTGCAAAAGATGCCTTTTAAATGATTATCAGCGGATCCTACACGGTGTATGTTTAAAAACTTACCAGATAACGATCCTTTTGTTCAGCTCATCTTCCACCAACGGGGACTGCGCCGGCGGAGACGCGGGCGCACGCATCGCGCCCTCTTCTGAAACCGATAAATAACACATTTATAACAAGGGCATACATTAGAAGACATACATTATGTCTGTGGTTAAAGGTACTGGTTATTTACAACCTCTTTAGATAAAAACATGAATTCGCATATAAAACCTCATGAGATTATTTCTGTAAAACGTATCGTAGAGGATAAAACCGACTCTACATGAAATATAGTCAGACTTATGCTTGTACCTACGCATGAACAATCTGGTTTGGTAATAGTAACGATTTGATTACAATTTAACGCCTTTAAACACAGTAATTAAGTAATAACCAACCAGGCTTCAATTTTGACAGGAAGCTTACTAAATCAGGTCTGCCAATTTGTAAATTGGTGTTGGTAATCTAAATTGTATTAGTTTTAAATTGGGGAAGGATCTATAATTGGCCCACTAAAACTAATAATGGATGCGTTGGCCTATTACGTTATTTTTATTGGAATAAACACATAGAATCCCAGCATTAACCCGTCGTTTAATAAATAAATCTATTGACACTAAACTACTTATCAAAAAGTTTACGCCAGTGAGATATTTAGCTATGACCTCATAACTTTTATATATTTATTTATATTTCGGAAGATTTACAGACATATAATAATAAATTATACAAATATATGAGAACTTTTCTTCATTACAAGCTTTTCAGCTCCCTAGATAAATGGTAGATGGTACAATAAATACAAAATCGCGACCCATCCCAGAGGAACAGTTATCCTATCTTACAACGAGATTAGGCGTTGCAAAAGTAGGGCACAGAGGACGAAGCACCCTTTAGGGACCGTTTATGGTGGATAGCCCTGATAGTATGTTGTTGATAGACGCTGCCCTACATGTGATATAACAGATACCCTGCAATTTATTGTACCCGTTGTGTTTATCTTGTACTGGTGTGTGGAAAAGTGACCTCGCTTAAAGTTATTAAGGCTTGAGTACGTTTGCCTGAAATCTGCGTTGATGCTTGTAGCAACAAATTTAAAATTAACCTTTTTTTTTTTGTTTATAAAAACACGACATCTGAAAGGTTTTTCTCGATTTCTGTGACTTATTTTGAGAGTCATTTGCTCTGAAAGTATGGTGTTGTAGATTTGTTGGGCGATACTCTTGGAAAATAGAAACACGTTTCCTTGTACGTATAAATTACGGTTTATATATAGAGTTCTTTGAACTGTATTTGTGGAGTTAATAGTAAAATTACATGCTCGCACATTGAATACATAATTAAAAAGATGATAAACAATAGAAACTCATGAAAATTTACGACAATGTCGAAGATCTGTATAATGAACATAAGTTTGAAACATGCGCGATTTAAATAATGTCGTCATCGCAGTGAGCGAGTGGTTTAATACCATGCCCTACATAGGTACAGAACAAAGGACCGACGACTTTACTATTAAAGATATTGCGATAACAGGAAAAATCGTTAACAGTTGTATTTTATTTCATTTCCATATATGATGCATAGATAAAATAATAACCTAATTGACCAACTAGTTCAAGTGTATTCTAAGCCTTTGACTCAGAGGATTTGCAAAGGTTCCTTAAAAATGTAAGCGAGCTCTAAGAAGAATTACATTACTTCTTGTTACCGTGCTAAAATAGATTATGTAGGTTAATCTCCATCATTTTCAAAGGCCAAAATCCCTTTTCGTTGTAAAATAAGGAATTTACACCGCAATCCTCGAGGTCGCGTGAAACTAGTTCTTGTCTACAGAACGCTTAAGTTCTGCACTTTCACTTAGAGTTCACAGGTCTAGGTTCGCAGTTCGCAGGACTCGGGCTTGGCCACTGCTACAGATCGTTTACCTTTGCATCCTATGACGTCACGTGCAGTGCGTCACTGTGCATTTTTCTCGCTCTTTCATTCTTACATACATTTTAAGTTCGGTTATTTCAACTCTAGAGTACAACTTACTTTGTTTAAAAGTATTAAGTAATTTTTTTGCAACTGTACCAAAACTTTTAATATTTTGAATAGCTAGCGCAATTAAAGTACTTTTTTTTCATGTGGTTATTAGAAATATAATTTTAATTTTCTGAAAAATCGTCAAATATACCTGCATATAAAAGATAATATAAATATAAGAACAAAACACTATTCTTCTGTCTTCTAAAATATAAAGACATGAATAATACTATGCAGGAATTATAAAGTACTTCATGATGCAAAATTTAACAGAAAAAGTCTACCTTGAACTCTACATCTCTAAGAAAACAAAGAAAAACGTTCTCGATAAAACTAATCTGATTTATAATAAACATAATTAACAAAGCCATTTTCTACTCTATAATACTTTTTGTAACAATAGAATGTGATTTAAAATACTGAAGTAGGAAAAATCTTGCATGTAATTTGATGTATGTAAGTAATCAACTTTTCGATAACGTTCTTATTTGATTTCAATCTAACCAAAAAAAATACAGACCTTCGCTAAGTTTTTCTACTGTGGCGACACTAGAAGTACCGCCTAACGTAGGCTATATATAAGCCCTTATCAATATTCAAGGCCGCTCATACTGTACCTGTGGCCATAAAATCGGTACGAATGTAAGTTTACACACCAAGGTCACAACTTCTTTACATAATCCAAATTGCTACTGGTTTTAACTTCTGAAATTATTTATATCACGCTCAATGCACATGGATGATATAATTAAACCAACATCACCAACACGCTAATAGATACAAAATGAATAATATTGACAAAAATATACCATGATATAAGCTATTGAAATAATATATTACCAATGATAGTCATTTCCCCACGAGCGTTTCACTGAAACAACACTAGCACGAAATTGGAAAGCACTGTGTTGCGACCGCACCGCTGGGCGCTCGAACAGCAAGTGACCTCGAAAGGGCGGGAACACACCCCCAGGATGACGTGCCGGTGGAGGGGGGAGGGTCGGGCTGTGACGTCACACGGTCGACGACCTTCCGAGCAAGTGGGTCAGGGAACCAGCCCGCTCGATCCCAGCTTTTGTATAACAAAGCCGTTAGATTATATCATTAAAGAGTCAATTTAAATTTCATTTTCAAATAAGTAACTTCAAAGCGTTGAGGTAGGTTTTCGTGTGGTATTGGTATTTTTGTAATAATTCAGAATTAAGAAATACAAACTTTTTGTTAGAAAATATCCCTAAAATAAAATACAAACGTAGGTTACTTGAGATAAAAACTATTTGATTTTTGTCTTTATTTTTACGTTTTACGATTTTTACGATCTATTTTAATAAAATATTCCAGTCATTTATCCCATCAAAGTAACCTCACAGAAAATGAAATTTACCATTTCGCAAGAATACTTATTAAACCTGTTATAGTATTGCAAATTTCAAAGATATGGAAAAGTATTTTACTACAGTTTAATCCCTCGCTGGCAAGGCGTGGTGCACTAGCTTACAGGTAGCAATTAGCACTGCCCTTGAACTAACAAAGCAAGACTTGTCAATAAATATTGTATAATTTTTAAACGAGTTAATTCCTACCACGGCTCTAAGGAAAATATCCAGTTTAACTATACCTAGATAAAGAATGATGATCGTTTGTAATTTAATTAGTTATTTATTATAATACGCAGGAGTTAACTAATAAAGATCTTCGCAGTAAAATTCAAAAAAATCGACTTTGCGTACTCTCGTACACTGCTATATTGAACATCCCGTAATAAATTCTTTTTCATTACTGTTTTATTTTTACTGACATTCACGCAACATTATCTAGCATACTAGTTACATCCATGACTTGACGATTCCGCCGGATTCGAACCCAGGAACTCTGGCTAGACCGGCTGGTGTAGGGGTAACTTAAGTACATTGCCTGTACTTAAGTTACCCCTACACCAGCCGGTCGTCAAATTACTGATCGACACATGGCGTTCTTTTTTCTATAATCAAATTATCATCACCACTTTGGCGCTGGGGTAAACACTGTCTGCCTCAGACGCCAGTGGTCTCGGGTTTGAGTCCCGCACGGAACCAGGGAACGGAAAACCCCTTTATATGATTAAGCCTATTGATAGGGTAACCCTATCAAAATCTTACCATATGGAAGTGTAACCCTATTGATATGGTAAGCCTATCGACGTGGTAACAATTGATATGGTAAGCCTATCGACGTGGTAACACTTTGAATAAAGTTAACTACTTTCGGATGCGCTTACCCTGTGATAGGGTTAGCCTATTTCTATCTCTTTTCCGCGCATGCTGTTGAATTCGGAAGTATAATTCGAAGTGCGAGATTGAATAGATGGTGATATTTTTGATAATTTGATATTCTTAGAGATTAAATTTTCCTGCAGGTTTTAAAACCCTATTGAATCGGTAACCTTCAATGGGGTTTTCGATAGGCTTACTGCTTACATGAAGCTAACTCTATTGATATGGTAAGCCTTAAATTAGGGTAAGTCTTTGATACGGTTACCAAATTGATAGGGTTTTTTAAAACAAGTCTATGAAAAACCCAATCAAAAACCTCTTTAAGGGTAAGCGGTTCCGGTCCCTGCACGGAACAAGAAAAAAAAATGTTTTGTGTCTGGGTGGTAATCTATTTATGTTTTTATATTCTAGTTTCCCCCCTAGTTCGCTACTGATATCCCATAACACAAGCTATGCTTACTTTGGGGCCATGTAATTGGTGTGATTGTCTGGGGATTTTATTTTATTTTTTATTTATTTTTATAACTTACGCTCAAGTCAAACAAGTGTCCGTATCGACCGCGCGGCCACGGCGTTTTTTCTTACATCTAACCATGCCAAGATTATGTAAAAATTTGTAAAAGTCGATTCCTAAAAACATAAATTTGTAAAAGGTATAGTTAAAAAGTTATAAGGGTTTGAACGTGGCCGCGCCATTGAAACAATGCGAACCGCGCGGCCACGTAAATCTTTAAAACTAAACATTGCAGAGACCTGAAGTTTAGGTAAAACACGGATTGAATATGTAAAAAATTTGTAAAAATATAGAAAAAATCCTGGATTTACATTTTAGAAGCTGTAAGCTTATAACACCATGGCCGCGCCATTGACCGGTATAAAATTACGTTATCGTCGATATCTCGCTGGAAAAGCATAGCAGAGGTCTGAAGTTTTTTGTAAAACCTGGATTTGAATTTGTAGAAACTAGTAAAAGTATAATAAAAAATCATAGGTACACATAATAGGAGCTGTAAGACCAAAAACCCATGGCCGCGCCATCGAAACGTTAGAAAAGTACTTTACCGTCGATATCTTGCTGAAAAAGCATCGCAGAAGTCTGAAGTATTTTGTAAAACCAAGATTTAAATTTGTAGAAACGATTAAAGATGCACAAAAAACTCCTAGGGTAATATTTAAGGAACTTTAGCACTGAATCATTAGTACGGCTTGAATACGTCGATAGGGTGACCATGGCTTATTGATAATAGAAAACTTTCCACCCATTTAATAGAAATTATATCACAAATCCATATTTATTTCGCATAGTAAATTTAATTTAATTTTAGAGCTCATATGACCTGTTACCTGTTACCATGAACAAGAAACAGACATAGTTACATTCGCGCTGAAAACATAACCCTCCTTTGCGTGCAGTAGTCGGGTAAAAATAATTAGGAAACAGTTCATTTTAAAACTTTTCTTAACAATAAGTTTGCTATAGGTTACCACTTTATCTCAGCGACACTTTGATGTAATTTTAAAATAATAATATACTATGGTGCGTGTTTTGGTCGATGTCATAAAACTTTTGGAACAAGTAAACTAGTTAGTAATTTAGTAAATTCTATCAATAAAAGTACGATAATTAGTAACACATGTGCTTTTGACTCAGTTTTTTTTTTTGTTAGCATTTGCATACAAACAAAACTTTCACATTGAACAAATGATTGATACACGCGCAAGCAAATTAATATGTGACTTTATAAAAACATTAACACAGTCTTCAAATGTAAATAGTGCTTACAAACTACGGGAGGAAATAGTAGCTAAATATTATAAAAGCGAAAACAATAGTTATAGATGCGACAGTAACATGGCTTTTATTTTCGAACATATATTATTAGATGGCCTATATAGTGCCGGTGTAGTAAATGAATGTTTAACCGAAACGTGCGCAAACCGGTCAAAAAGAACCATTGTATTTTTATCAATTAATTTAGAAATTATAAATTTATTCGGAATCGGAGGACTGGAAGATGCCGTCATTATCGATGACGATTCAAATTTAAATAAATGTTTGATTTGTAACAACGAAACCAAGAGGTATATATACGAATTAAATAATATTATTTTATTTGATCTTAATGGCATAGATAAAATCAAACTCGAAGAAATACCCCATTTTATCAAAATAAAACAAAAAAATATAGACTGATAGGTGCTGTAGAATATGTTCCCCCGGTTGTAGGACTCATTGGGCATTACAAGTGTCATTGCTTATTAAATACCTCTGAAATGATTTGTTACGACGATAATAAATTCGGAACACATGCAAGTTCATTACAACCTATGACAATCCATAATTTGACATATGGTCTAATAGACGAAGACTAAGATTATCTGTGTTTTTAAAGAAATAAACATATACTTTTTACTTTATTGATTCATTTTATTCAATTTACAATCCTTTAGATATAATTTATAATATTGTCTTAAGTTTTCACGATTTATAATTTAAATAAAAGTAATTTTTTAACCGGATTAATCGCGTATAATTTATTTGATCTCGTGACCAAGGGATCTGCAAAGACACCGAAACGTCGAGTTAAAATGTAAAGTATAAATTATACGCGATTATCCGGTTAAAAAGTAGTTTTATATCATTTATATTACCCTATCGACGTATTCAAGCCGTTCTTAAGATTCAGTGCTAAAGTTCCTTAAATATGACCCTAGGAGTTTTTTGTGCATCTTTAATCGTTTCTACAAATTTAAATCTTGGTTTTACAAAATACTTCAGACTTCTGCGATGCTTTTTCAGCAAGATATCGACGGTAAAGTACTTTTCTAACGTTTCGATGGCGCGGCCATGGGTTTTTGGTCTTGCAGCTCCTATTATGTGTACCTATGATTTTTTATTATACTTTTACTAGTTTCTACAAATTCAAATCCAGGTTTTACAAAAAACTTCAGACCTCTGCTATGCTTTTCCAGCGAGATATCGACGATAACGTAATTTTATACCGGTCAATGGCGCGGCCATGGTGTTATAAGCTTACAGCTTCTAAAATGTAAATCCAGGATTTTTTTCTATATTTTTACAAATTTTTTACATATTCAATCCGTGTTTTACCTAAACTTCAGGTCTCTGCAATGTTTAGTTTTAAAGATCTACGTGGCCGCGCGGTTCGCATTGTTTCAATGGCGCGGCCACGTTCAAACCCTTATAACTTTTTAACTATACCTTCTACAAATTTATGTTTTTAGGAATCGACTTTTACAAATGTTTACATAATCTTGGCATGGTTAGATGTAAGAAAAAACGCCGTGGCCGCGCGGTCGATACGGACACGTCAAACAAATCATCGATATTTTTGCAGTATAGTTAAACAGGGTATATAATATTGGTTCAAATATTTAAATTAACTAAACGTCTCATAAAGAACCTGAGTACATTAAATTTGGTACCACGATGGGCTCGTTTATATGCAAGGCACAAGTCATAAAGGTTCACTATATATAAATGTATATGACTTTAAAACAAGTGAATTTTAGTTTCATTAATTGAGGAAATGTATAGATAGAGGTAGAGTGGCATTAGGTGGTCTTTTAAGGGATAAAAGAAACTTAATTTTTACTAAGAAGTTCGTTTTCTTTTAATAGATAGGTACACGCTGAAATATTTACAACACGAAAAAGTAAACAGCGACCAGATACCAATCTCTGCTATGCTGAGTTTACTGACCTTTTAATAAAATCACCTTCCTACCTTTATTTTAGCGAAGTTTCCTTTGTTATCTCGACTTACAAACTTCGTTGCCAGACAAGAGGCGTCAGAACACTAACAGATGCACAAGCAACCTCCTATCTAAAACTTAAATTTGTTTTCTGTTCCATTTTACTTCGGAATTGGGGAACAAACTTTTCTTGTTCCACGTATGTTCTCAACAGGTTCGATTGTAGGTTATTTCAGTTTTTTCTAGCAAGGCTTTGCCAAATACTGATACTTACCAAAGTATACCATAATACTTTTTGTATCTTGTAGACGACTGTAGCCTGTGTATTGCAAACAAGAGAAAATACTGAACCCTATACAGAAAAAATACAGAAACGTATATTGAGCTAAATTCATTTTAATGAATTCTTATGAAAAACTAGCAGGCATGAATCATGAAAGAATGTGAAGGTGGTTTATATGTAGATATTTCTTACTTAAAAACAACTGCTGCAATGATTTGGACAAAATCGTGGAACAACACAAAGTATTCTTTACACACCGGTACTTAGGACGAATCCGGAACATAACATAAAAAACGCAAAGCACAGGACACGCTTATAAAGGCGTTGCCATAAAAATGAAGTCATCCTGCCTAACGTTACTTTGCAATCATAATTCACATACACAATTCCAATCTAATCCGTGTGATGAAGGCCATAAACATCACAATAAAACTCGCTCATCGCAAACATGTCACACAATGTGGAGATTACCTGGATAATAAGGTTTTAATGCTGCCAATTGTTTGGAAAGGTAGAATTAATGATATCCATATAGATACAACAGTGTGTACTTGTTTATTGTCTATCGCCTTTTGATGAATCTTTTTAGTGTTAATGCAGCATATCAGAGACTCATATACGTCTTTTTTATTAGAGGCTGGATTTTGAAGGAATAATTTCGGTTTCAGTTTGGTTTCGGTAGATACTTGATATAGTGGACCACGCCTTTTGAATCTGCTGGAAGAACTTTAGAAATAAGCTGTTCCTTTGTACTTATTTTGTTTAATGTAATAAATAATAATAATAATAATAATTTTATTGTTCAAAAAGTTTTACATTTTTGCATAAACAAAATAAACTAGTACATTCATAATAATAAGAAAAAAAAATAACTTAAAGACTATTGTAATAAAGTGTGGGTTCCTAATGTATGTAATTGCTTATGCTTTCATTGCCAGGGGCTCTCAAACTAGGCTAAATAGCCTGTCACTTGAGAGACCAGTTGCATATTGTTTTACAAAATTAAATTAAAACCAGTGTGTTAAATAACAGTGACAATTTTGATGACGATGACAATCATAAGGGAAGCAAATCAAAAACAAAACAGAGCATAACAGTTCAATGCAAAAATATACTAAGATAAAAGTTAATAATACTAATATAATATAAACATATTATAATATAAACATGTGATTCTTTTAATTTTGTTTTAACGTGTGTGTATAAATTGTTAAACAAAATACATAAAAATAAGTTATTTGTATGGTATACTAACACAGTTTCACGACGCGTATACTTTGAGCGTGCGCTTTGCCTGGGCGGTCAATACTAATAAATGATGCAAAAGAAGCCTTGATCCAGCCAGTGCTCATGGTGCGGGGCGCTCGGCGCAGACCTTGCATACGAATCACCTGCTGTAATAGAGCATCTTGGCTCTTATTTTGATTGAGAAATAAATTTCTCAAAGTAAAGACGAAAACTAATGAATATCGGCTATTTTGCTACTTTGAATGCAGTTCGAAATATTTCAAACCCAATGAAATGGATTAAAGTAGGTTATGTAGTTTTTTTTTAAAGAAACTTTAATTCAACATACCAAGCTTCACCCATTTATAATGTAAATATCTGACATAGAACATAAAGTAGAGCATTTGGCATAGGCACTAGTAATACTCAGGCGCGGTCCCAGGGGGGGTTCACAGGGGACATGACCCCCCCCAAAATCATGAAAAGATGAACCCCTTATAAGAGAAGGAGGAAGAAAAAGTTACTTCTGTTACAAAAAAAATTGTCGTGACCCCCCCCAAAATTCAGTTGTGACCCCCCCCCCAAAATTTCAGTCTTTGACGCGCCTGGTAATACTATACTTACATATAAAATAAAATAAAAGTTTTTCGTGAGACATAAAGGGGGATGTTTAGTGGGTATACTCAGGTGTTCGGAGTGAGTCTCGTGGCCAGTCTTGCGGTCCCCACACTGTCTGGGTACTCTATATCTGTTAGCCACTGGGGATAGCCAAATTCCGGCAAATTCCGAAGCTTTGCAAAACTTCAACAATTTTTTATTTATTTTTTATTGAAGTTGCATCGACATAATAAAACAAAAGTACTTATTCTGACATCAAAAAAAAAGTAAAATTTTTTTCGTTATTTAGATATCGTGGGAACAAGTAATGAGAATTTCACACATGAAAATTGTTACAAATCTAGCCTGGAATGAATGATGTCTTTTAATAATGGAATTTTTAAACATGTGTATAAAATAAACAAAATTTTAATACAGCTGATGTGTAGTTAATTGTGGTGTAGTAAGTGAGCGTAGCTTTTTTAAAATGTAAGTTCCTCTCTCTACTTGCTAGGATATATACAAAAATCAATAAAGGAAATGAAAAATAGATTAGTTTTTAAACTTTCATGGTCATTTTAAAGTAGTGTCCGAAACGGGGCATTTAAGTACCATGTACCAGTTACAGTGATCATGGCACTTGCATGCAACAGTGCCGAAATAATCAAGAACTCGAAATAAAAAAATGGTGTATATCCCGTTACTGAATCTATTTCAATAAATATATTGCACGTGACCCAGTCGGCCTGTGCGTGCTTGCGTGTAAAGTTAGTACAATAGTTAGAACTTTTCGATATTGCCTGCCGCTATACCCTATAATAGGTATAGCGGCAGGTCTGAGTGATACTAGTAATTTGGTACAAAGAAAAGTTAAATAACAAATGTCCAAACTTTTATGTCACTAGTAACCCTGAAGGGGTCGTACTACAAATCGGGCTTCACTCGAATTAGTCGCTTTTTACGACAAGCTTATCCAGAGACGCTAGGACATACATGATGACTGGTGACAAATTTTAGATACTGAAGGAGAGAACTCTGAACTCGATTCTGATCATAATTATGTAATAAAAGTAGGTATTTAATTTTTCACCAGAAATCCCTATGAATAAATAAAGAGACCTTACAACATTTTTCCCGACGCGCTGCCTCAGTCAACACGCACACCGCAGTGTTCCCGCCACACGCACACCAACACCCGCTAAGAATCTTTTGCGTTACGCTTATGTAACCATGCGCTGCGTAATGAATTCTCTAACTTTCGGTTAAGTTTACTCAGTAAATAATTGATATTTATCTTTTATTTTATTTTTTCTCTTCATCTCAAAATATCACGTCCTGGAATTTCGAAAATGACCCACCAGTCATCTTGTACTATACCCTGCATGACCTAAAATGATTTCTAAATCTGTTTCTGTTACGACAATTCTCTTTGGGTTATGAAAAGGACAAACTCATTTATTACAAGACATAAATAAATAAAAATAAAAATAAAAAAAGAATACGTCATGTACAAAAAACTCAGATTCAATTTCGATTAGACATGGCATTAGTGGTAAATAAGCAAAACATGTTACCACCACAACCATAATACATTATTTAAATAATCTGAGCGCATGTTATTAGTAAAGCATTAGTCTTTGGAACTTGTTTCAAAACAATTTCCTTATAAGTGGCTATGCAAATTGTGGACGTAGAGGGAATTTTAATGCGCCTTAGCGAATATAAACATGTTGGAGATATGGATTCGGTTTGTAAATGCATGCGAGATGACGTGTTCTTTAACTCTAAACTTTATTTGGTGGATATCAAAGCAGTCTTTTCAAAGTTATTCAGCTATTATTGTAAATAGTGGCAGGATCTCGCGGCATTTTGAAGCCAAGAATTCAACATTTCGGTTTAGTTTCAGTCATTTTTATACCTCACTCCATAGTCGGGTTCCAAAAGGAGGTTTTCAATTCATCTGTATGTTTTATCACGCTTTTATTCGTCGATTATAAACCGATTTATTCGAAGATAAGTCAGAGATACTCTATTGTCATCAAAATCTATGACAACAATATAAAGTATACGACGATAACGTAACACTTCTGACGAAATTTTGGGAAAGACTTGGTAAAATTTGAATTCGGGTTTATTCATGCTCTGCATTCGTCGATTATTTTGTTTTTAAAGAATAGCACTTAAGCCAGCAGCTAGATCTACATACAAGGATTCAGCTGATCTTTGTCATTGATTCCGTATACACACGGTCGATTGAGTGTGATATATAGACAAATTGGATTCAGTACAGACTAAGCGCGTAATTGGATTAATGGGAAAAGCCGATATTAGAAAACGCTTAGCGTTTTGTTTCTGAAATAGTTTTAGCAAATAGGTTTAGGAAGACAGGTTTGATAATTAGGCACTAAAAACAATCTAGGTCATGAATAAGTCATTTTGGATTGAAGTAGGTTAGCGGTTTTCCTTCGTATGTCCATTGTAAAATGATGGCCTGGGGTATGAGAGGTTCTGTGATGGGTTCGACGTCCAGCCAGCCGGCTCGATTTTGAAACTACTTTTCCCCTCTTTCCACTCCTCGTTCTCCAGAACACAAGCTTACTTGCATGTACCACATAGTCGTTATGTCAAATTGAGTCATTTGTTTATTTAGGTAAGTCTGTAATGTGTCTATAAATTGGCTTAAATATGACAAATATACACATATAAGTTTTGATTTGAAACTGTTATGATCATTAACATTTGAATTAACTTTACAAACGGAATTTTAATCATATATTATATTTGTTGGTGTATTTTAATTCAATTTATAAATGCAATCGGCCGTCAACTAAGGGAAAAAGAATGCGATCCTAGGGCCGGGACATTTCTGGGGCAAAGAATTGCCATAGCAATCCAGCGTGGTAATGCAGCGAGCGTCATGGGCACCTTTGCCCCGGATATTGCCAAGGGCCTTTTTGATTAGTTGCCCCCGCTACCAATGATTTTTTTTTTGTTATTTAATCACAAGTTCATTCCAGTAGTATTTTTATTGTAATTTTTTTGTGATCTATTTTTTATGTTCCATACTGTTTAATTAATATTATTACCTTTATATCGTCCTATATAATATAACAAATAATTAGATTAAATTGTTCTTTAGATATCGAATGCAAGCTATTATTTTTATAGTGTTTTGCACAGATTGTTTTAAAATTCACGTTTTAATTCAAATGCCAAGTAGGTTTTGCTAAGATGTCGGAAAATCTCATATCGACTCTTACTCTCCTTCCAGTTAGGAGAAATTGCATATAACCTGTACCTACCTGATTTAAATGTAATAAATACAATAATAATCAACGTATCAATCTTTCAAAACCTGTTTAAACATAAACTTCAAGTCAGACTTAATTTACAACCTCAATCGCCAGTAAACTATAAACTAACGTTCAACAACTTATTTAAAATCAAGTTGGAAATTCCGAAACCCTGCAATGCGGGTAGTTTTGAGGAGCACCTAATTTACGAGCATGCGAGCTGAAGAGTCTTCGGATTATAGCGTGGAAGCAGAACATTCGCTCAAGTGCTCATCAGGCGTTACCGGCGGAATTTTAAAGCTGGTAATTAAAATGTAAGAGTTTTAAGTTAACTCTAAATAAATGTTAAGATTTGACTAGAGCGACGAGTTTATTGATGAAGAAGACCTTTGAATAATGTTTCTTTTTGTTAAATCTCCAATTGAGTAGTTAAAGGAAGGTATAGTACAGTTGTGAATCATCTATAGGAATCAAGGACGCATACCGGTATGAATTTCTGTACATTTTTATTTCTGTATGACGTCATACCGTTAAATTAGGTATTTAAAAATAACAGTACAGGAATTCTTACTGAAATAATTCGTGTACCTTTTTTATTATTGTAGCATAACTCATTTTTTTTCAGTTAACTGAAATTTTGCGGTATCAATATTTATATTAAAATTTTATTTTTAAATAACTGTAGAATTTTCGATAGTTTAGTTGCAAGCCTATGAAGCGTAGGGACATATGCTGACCTGTAACATTTCGGTACAGAAATTAAACAGATTAAAATATTTCTGTACTAAAAACATCTACAGAAATTAATCCGGTATACATTATTTGGGTACTGATATAATTAAGTAACATATTAATAACTTGTTGTACAGGTATTGTGTGTTTGATGAAGCAGTACACTAATAAGGGTACTGAAATTTTACTAGTACTATTTAAAAAAAAAATGCCTATATGCAGTCCCTGCATAAAATTTTATAATTTTGGGCTTCGTAAGTACTGGGTAGGTTTCCTATAGACACAAACGTTAACCTTGTAGTGCAATATTTTCTGAACGTGTATCTGTTAGATAAAGATATTCTAGAATGAATTAAAAAGGGGAGAAGTAAACTGCGGGGTTAGCAAGCTAACATCAACAACGATGAATCGGGCCTTTTATCGACATTTACTAATTTGGCACATACAGTAAATATTTTTTTAAGAATATGGCATCTTTGGTTCTGTGGGCTTTATCGTGGTATCAAATCGAGTAATTCTATCTATCATGGTGCGCATGTAGACTTACAAAATAGGATAAAATAACAAAATAATAGGCATTTATCTTGTCGATTCGAGTATTTATCGATGGTCGTATGCTAGCCCTGCTATACAATTTTTTTAATTACACTACATTATTTAACTACGTGATACTCAAAGTTCTCTCACGGGGCGTCTATCGGACTGTCTGGAAGCAAGAAATTCATATACCTATCACTATACTTATTTTCATACGGTTTTCATCAAAAGACGAAGTAATTGACGCGATTTAATGACGAAGATTTAGATGCAGGTTATGCCTTCCTAAAAAATTGTCCGCATAAATTAGGTAAAGTATGACGATCAATGAAGAAATTAAGTATTCAGAAGAAAACATACCAACTAGGCCCTAACTGTACATTCGCCCAAATTTTCAAGTCTCAAGGACTTAAAGTAAAGGAAGTAAACTTTGTTTGAAGAGGATTCGATTTCGATTGATTTTGTGAAATTTACATGGGACCACCTCTGAGATGATCTATCAAACGAAACAGGAATTGTCGAAATAGGTAATCAAGTAACAATCATACAACAAATAAAACATACAAGCGAATTGTGAACTTACTTCGTTTTAAAGTCGGTTGAAACATATAAATTGAAAATTGAACATAATCCCAAAGAGCATGAAAACCCGACCACAAATTTAATCATTTTAGCGGTTTTTGTTTCAACCGCTGCACATTTATTTTTCATTTCAATAAATCAATATTCAACATACTAAAGTATATTGTAAGAGGTAAACACGAACAAAAAGTATGCCACTAATGACCGCTGCTGTGACTGAAAAGTAAGCAAAATATGAAGTAAACATGTAATTAATTAAACGCGATATAATCGGACTAAAACCGAGGATTTAAAGCCGACGCAGGCAATGTTCGTTTGCTATAATAGCTATAACTAAACTACGTAAAACTAACTAAAAAACTTACTAAACTTACCTAAATAGAACTTAAGATTATGGATGAATATAATATTTTTGGTTGTTCTTATTACATAAACTCAAATGCTGCTAAATTAGTTTTCAAAATCCTGTTTCCTACAACCTATCAATGAGATTCTAGTATCAAAAAAATCGGATCAGGAGCGGCGCGGGGAAAACGCGTGAAACTGTAAGTATTTATTTATTTCATGACAAAATTACAAACTGTAAACCTTATTACTCAAAAGCGTTAAAATTTAGCGCAATCAAGTTAAAACTACTTCACCTCGTTCAAAATTGATTATTTTAAGTATTCGGTCATCGTCCGCCATTTGGTTGCGCTCGGGCGAGCTTTTATTTTTTATTGTCGTTTAGGAGTCTACAGCCAAAACAACGAGTTTATGTCTGATGTCATACTGAAATATAATAAATAAATTTCAGGTATTGTTTTGATTTGACGACCACTTTGTCTGCCTCAGACGTCCGTGGTTGCGGGTTCGATTCCTGCACGGAGCAAGAAAAAAAGAAAATGGTCCGCGCCTGGGTGTTTATGTATTTATATTCTAGGTTCCTCCTAGTTCGCTACATGGTATCCCATAACACAAGCTATGCTTACTTTGGGGCCATGTAGTTGGTGTGATTGTCTGGGGATTTTATTTTTTATTTTATTGTATGTAATTTTCTTTTGGTGACTTAACCCAAAAATAGATTTTTTGGTTTCAGATTACGCCATCTTATTCATCCATAGCCATAATTTGACGCGTGTCTGGCGGAACTGTAACATAATAATTAACATGGAAATACATAATTGCCAGAGAGTATTTATATGAATGGTGATCGCTATCCAGGCGGATTTTCAATATTGCTGACGAAAACCAAGGAAAACTCGAATTAGGCATACATAGACTACAAGCTATCTAGTTATCCATGGGGAAGACTTTCCTAACCTAACATCGAATAACGACCAAATCTACTATAGTGCGACCGGTGGGAGTTTGCGTTCCTGACAGCTGTCAAAATCATAGCTTTTTTACCCCTTCGAATCGGAAATAAACTTTATTCAGTGGACATAAGGAGCTGTCAGGAACGCATTCCTGCAACGGCCACACTCTAATGGACTCTATATCCTTTCGAAAGATCCTTTACTTTTAATTTGATGAATTGTTCCTAGTAACCACAGCAATAGATCGACCGTAGATCGACAGCGTCGATCGATGATGGATGATAATAGCCCCATTTGCATATTATAGAAAACAATTTCGTTGCAATAGAATAACGCAAAAATTCATATTTTAAGACGAGTTGAATAGGATATTTTATTTTTATGCATCATAGCTTTGACAAATAAGGAAATAGCAGGTTTTATTGAAAAAACCACAAGGAAAATAAAAATGAATTCACTAATTCGCATTGACATATAGGTACAATAACACTACCCAGTGCGAATTCGATACTACGGCAACGTTGCGTTGCCAACTGTACACCCAACGTATCCTTCGGTTTCATAATTGAGGATCAAACGAACTTCTAAAGTGAAGTTCGATCCTAATTATGTGAACAGCTTCTTTCGAAGCGATTGAGGTTTACTTTATGTAGTAGCGCCACCTACTGCTAGCCTTTGCACGGATTTTAGAGTCTATGATAAGGGTTCTTTTTTTTTTTTTTTTTAACAACTGTCACATTTCGCTCCCTATGTCAGCATCCAGTCTACAGAACTCATTTTGTTTAAAGTCAATCTGTCTTATTCCTGTTTGTTCATTTCACTATATTGGGGTTGGGTAAAATACAAATATAAATTGAAATTACTCCATGTTGAAACATATTCATATTATGCTCATTTCAAAGCATATAAACGGGTGGGTTTATATTAAATCGCTTCGAAAGAAGCTGTTCACATAATTAGGATCGAACTTCACTTTAGAAGTTCGTTTGATCCTCAATTATATTTCACAGCTTCTTTCTTCGCGATTGAGGTTTACTTTATGTAGGATGTTTAAAGATTAGTTATAGTGAAATGAATTGGCAGAGTAGTAAGGTAAAACTCTTCAATAGTAAATAAACATACTTATTGAAAACAATTCAACAATGATTAGGCAAATTATTTTTCGTTACAAAGTTTGTTATAATTTCTAGCAAGGACTGAGGAAGAATCCGACCATCCTGCAGTCCTTTTGATAGGTCAATAGAAACTCCTAAATAAATAGCTCTTGATGTAGCAGCATGTCATGTACTATGTGCACTAAAAATATTTTCATCAATACCACTGAGAGTTAAAGTGTTTTTAACCCAGTGACTTAAAGTTTGGAAACCTATATGTTTCTTAAAACTAATAAACAAATTATCAGGTTTCCTTAAATTTTCGTTTTATTTATATACTTACTTCTGTAAGGTTTTTGCTGGACAAATTTCTGGACGAATATTAAAAAACGGAAACTTTACCAAGGTCTGTTTACTATTAAATTTAGAGGTTTTTATAAACCCTTTTATGAGTACTTTTTTAGTTATTAAAATATTTTTAATCTTTGTCACGGATAAAATTTGAACACGATGTTCCGTTACAAGAGCTATTAGTGTAACAGTTTTCTTGGAAAAGAGTCTTTAAGTCAAGGTCTTCATTAGGAAATTTTGTAGGTAAGTAGCTCAATACAACTGCTGGATCCCAGTAAGATCATACTTGATGTGGTTGGTCTTCACATAACGACTCCTTTCATGAAACTTTTTAACCTGTTATATTGGGAATTTATGTTTAGTATTAATGATAATGCAGATCTATAGCTATTAATAGTACCGTACTTAGCACCTTTTTCGAAAATTTCAGTTAGAAAATGAACAATTATTGGTTTAGAAGTTTGAGTAAAACTAAAATTATTATTTTTGCAATATTCAATCCACGCCTTGATACCTCCTTCACACTGTCTCGGTAAGAATTATCCAACAAAGATGCCAACATAATTTCAACGGACTTTGAAGACAGTGATCTTTTTACTAACGCTTGCTGAACAATTTCGCGGCAACCAAGGTTAACGTTTAATGAAGGTTGTGCGCAGATTTGGTAGATAGTGATGATATCACGGTTGAGCGGGTGAAATTTTGTGGTTAAGCGGCATTCATAATGCCTTATTAAATAGATAGTCTGAATATTGAATTTGTAGATTTTCTTTCTGATTATCGTGTATCCGTGACTCGGTAGAAATCGCTTTGTATCTGGCCAATCTTCGATTATTTTGCTGCGATTCTTAGGAAACACGTTTTCTTATGTTTTAGTAACATTAAACTTGTTATTATTTTGGCAATTGGAAACGTAGTATTACGATAGTGTGTGTTTAATGAACCACGGAGATAGGCAATAACGTCGAGATTGAAAAGATTGAAAATTGAAAATGCGTTGAACTTGTTGCAATTGACAAAAGAGCTGGATTTTACTGTCGAACTGTTTGACATCCCATTCAGTGTCATTAAACTGTTTTCGTGACAAACTCTCAGCTTCTATATTATCTTTTGAAGTAATATAAGATGTAAAGATATTGATCTTACGCATTTCACGCTATTTCCATTGGTCTCGGGTAATATGATCCATATGTGAAAACTGAACAATACCCATTCTATTTATACAGGTAATGGTAATATCTATTCGTAACAATATATCACAATCGTAACTACCATAATTATGCGAATGTTTTAAGTCCGAAAAAACTGCTTTTAATTCCAGAGTATTAGTGTGTAGCGACGACTCGCTTTCCTTCCAATGACCCGCTGCCTCTTTTCCATCACAAAACCCGCCCTAGCCAGTATTATGATGCGTCAGGATAGATAGTTTTAGTGTATTGGCCTGTTCTAAGAGGAGAAAAGCCCTCTTCTAGATAATTTAACCACCAAGTAAATTCATATTTATTATATCTGGGTAAATTCACTACCTGATCATAAGTAGGATTTTTATTTGGTGACAATATTTTAAATTGCTCGAATAACTTTGTGTATTATTTTTTCTATTTTAAGAACTTATTTTTTTTTTTTTTTTTGGGGGTAGTTTTAAAATAATTTTCTCTGAATCAAAAATAAACCCAAGGAATTTACATTGTGTTCTAGGAACAAAGCAACTTTTTTCGTATGCATTATGAAACCTAAATTTATTAAAATATGTTTTGTAATCCAAACATTCTCATTACAATCAACACAATCTTTGCCAATGTAAAATATATTATCTAGATATATTATGGATGAAAAAATTATCCCGACGTAAAAATTCCATGACTGGTTTTAATATTTTAGTAAATACTTATATAAAGAGCGGTGCATAAGTCAAACGTTTAATATTTGAATTCATATAAAACGTTGTTATATTCAAATCGAAGGTACTTTCGGAAAGACTTATCAACATTGATGAAAAAATAACTATCTTTTGCATCTATTGAGGCCATGTAGCATTGTTTTGTTAACTTATCAGCGGTTCTGTAATCTTCCATTTTGAAGTGTTTTGTAGTAAATTAATTCAAAGATTTTAAATTATGTATGAAGCGATTTTCACCGTATAGCTTGAGCACAAGAAAAAATTTGTGATAAAATTTACCTGGCTCATGAGAACATACGAATATAGCATTTATTTTTAATAGTTTATCCAACACTAAAATATAATCTTTATGGCCATGTATTGGCCTTGGGTAAACACAAGAGCTACTTTGTTTAGCGGGCAGATATTTAAAAGGTTTTTAGTAAGCAGCTATTCACGATAATATTAATGGATCACTCGTTATCTAAGCCCATTTTTGATGAAAATATCGTAAACGTCCATCGCACTGCACCTGGTGGTTTATTTCCGCTGGTTGCTAGTGTTCCACGACCGTTCGTGGTAGGTCCCACGTGGCGGGTACGTGTAGCTCTGCTGTGGAGCTCGAGCCGGCAGCTGTGGCTGCGGAGATGACGTCGTCGTTTTTTGCAATTTGCAGCGTTTCAGCAACATCTCCTCCCAATAAATAATCATCGCAACTTGTATTGGTCAGCGTGTCACGCAGGCATACGTTTATGGAACTCATTATTATGTTACGATGAGTTTTAGTTTCCCTATTCTGGCTATCGCGACAAGCGTAACTCAGCAGTTTTAAAAGTTTTTGCTTCAAAGTTTCATTGAAAATGATGACCATCGCTTGTGATAAAGCTGCCAAGGCGATTCCAATTTGCCCTTTTTTTTTTTTTTTTGTTGTTGAAGTATAGAATCTCGTTTGGTGAGAGTTTCAGCCAATGCTGCTTTTGCTTCTAAATTTAATAAAGGGAGCAAGTAAATATTTGCAAATTGCGGGTACAAGATAGTCCTCAACAGGCTTATCTTTAGATTCTTTAGATCTTCAGCCGACAACTGCTGGTTTTTAGACCTCTTCCGGGACATCAATCGTAACAAAAAAAAGGCTGATAATGACGGAGGTAGCTCGGGCACTTCAAATCTTGGATTCGGCGTGCAAGACCGCAAATCAGATTAATCGCCAACGGCGATATTATCTGGTAACTGACTAATCAAAAAAAATTAATTATATGCATCGAAACTCGATGACTACACGCACATACCATGTGGGTAATTTTGTGTCAACGACATTTTTTCTAATATTTATTAAAATTATATTAGAGATTCTCCACCGTACATCAGATTATATCGCCACCGGCGATTTTATCGAGTAACGGACTAAATAGGAGACTTAATTATATGCATCGAACCTCGATGACTACACGCACATACCATGTGGGTAGTTTTTGTGTCAACGACATTTTTTCTAATATTTATTAAAATTATATTAGAGATTCTCCACCGTACATCAGATTATATCGCCACCGGCGATTTTATCGAGTAACGGACTAAATAGGAGACTTAATTATATGCATCGAACCTCGATGACTACACGCACATACCATGTGGGTAGTTTTTGTGTCAACGACATTTTTTCTAATATTTATTAAAATTATATTAGAGATTCTCCACCGTACATCAGATTATATCGCCACCGGCGATTTTATCGAGTAACGGACTAAATAGGAGAATTAATTATATGCATCGAACCTCCCAACACAGTTGGGTTCTTCGGAATTTGTAATTTGATGTCTCAACCTCCTCGAATTATTTTCTTGAGAATTTTCTCCTCCTTCGATGCACAATTTTTACCATTTAAACTTTTAAAATTTAACTAGCTAATTAATATATTTTAGTCGACGTGCGCAGGCTACAGCACGGAAACGCAGAATGAGTTCTGTAGACTGGATGCTGACATAGGGAGCGAAATGTGACAGTTGTTAAAAAAAAAAAAAAAAAAGAACCCTTATCATAGACTCTAAAATCCGTGCAAAGGCTAGCAGTAGGTGGCGCTACTACATAAAGTAAACCTCAATCGCGAAGAAAGAAGCTGTGAAATATAATTGTGCACTTATTGTCAGAGGGCCAATCAAGTGTTCACGTCACGCCGCTATCAAAGCACTAAATTTCGTACAGTGTACACAAAAAAAGTTTAAAAAAAAAAAAAATGTCCTTTTTTTGGTCGGGCATACAAGTACGTCGCACTCAAATGCCTCAAATTCGACAATGCTTTTCCGGGTGGGTTCCACGTAAAAATCTTTAATGATGACATTTAAGATAGTTTATGGTTTTTATAATAGTTTGTAAATTTTTATTATGTATGTGAGATGTTCTTTAAGATTTTATAATTTTCTATTATAATAAGTTTAAGATGTGTAAGACTCTTAGTTAATTTGTTGCACTTTACTGTCGCATTAGGTCTCCTGCAATGATAGATATAAGTGTTTTGATGTAATAATAAATAAATTAATAATACATTTAAGTAAGGTATTAAGTTTCAAACATCGATCAGTTCATCATCATTTTACGAGGCTATATATTTTTGATGTTCACTGTTGTGTCACCCGCTAACAAAATATTTGCATAACAATATATTAGGAATATAAATGTTCTCTCTCTGGTCGTCCAATTGTGTTTAGTATGATTTCTAATGTTTTTGTTATTTTTACACAATGTTGTCTATCTACCTGAACAATATACCTACTGCCAAGTTTTTATATCATAGTTATGCTGAAAATACCTAATTGAAAAAATACTTTTATTGTCAGAGCCAAATTAAGTCAATATTTTTATTATCTTGGATATATTAACGCGCTGAAAGACATCACTTATCTACGTTTTAGTACAAAAGTTCTTTTAACGACACTCTAGCACATTAGCTCAATACAAAGGTCACATAGCAACAGCTGTACTAGTAATTCAAAACAGTCAGTAACATGAAGAAAACAGCGCCGTCAAAACTACCTGATTACGCAAACCAAGACCAGCCCCACTGGACATCGAACAGCTAAGCGGATTTCAACTTTATACCAAAGTGATAAGAGGCACAACTTACATGGCTTCTAACAGGGTCAACCCGAAGGTAGAAGAAGCCTTTTGGATTCACCAGCTATCCTATTTCCGAGCATGGCTATTTGCGAATTGCTATTTTTAGTAACATCATGTATTTTATATTAGAAGTCTTCGTTACAATAACGTTACATATTCTGTTACTGCTTTAAATTAATGAAAAAGAAATTGATCGTTGGCTTTTAGATTTTAAAGGGTTTTTGTTAGTTGGTTTTCCATGACAAACAAAAAATAAAGGTATTGTTTATAACAATATGAGGTTAAGTAGTTCAGGTAAGCCTATAAAGTAAAAGGGCGGTATTACAAACAATGCTGAATAATTAAAATAAACAAATCACATTATTCAGGGTCATGAACTGTTCTTCATAATTTCTTATCCCGTGTACCTATCTACCTTTATCTTCTATTTCATCGTAACCGTTTTTGTTATAACTGTCATGTTTCTATGTTAAACTATTTAAACATGCTTTGATCAAATTTTCAAGCGGTTTAATAATTTCACCATAAAAATATTGTGAATGTGAAAGTTTTAGAAGATATGTGAATATGTATTTAATTACAGGAGATTTTATATCGCGAATGAAGCTGCAAAAGGTGTTTTATACCGTTTTACATTTGCCCGCCTCTTGCGGAAAATTGCAAAAACGCCTGTCCTTTGTACAAAACTAGGTCTAGCGAGTACTGACGACAGATGACTGAATGATTACTGACTGATATCTTTTGTGTCGTTCAAACGGTCTGTCGAGCGGAAAGCGGGCACAAATAAGTGCAATAAATGCGACAGAAAAAAATAACAAATGAAAAAACGTAACGTCAGAAAAAATGGTACGTAAGCGTCGAATTAAAATGAAAACCCTGTTGAAAACAAGAAATTTTAAACTTTGAAATCTCGTTATCGTCCCACGGGCACTAAGTATAATATGTGGTAATTTTGTCCAAATCTATCCAGTAGTTTCTAGCATGAAACAGTAACACCCGTGACTCCCCTGATCCTCTAAAAAAATTAAAGTAATGTTGTTAAAGTCATGTTTACGTTTCTTTTTAATTTCTTTTAAGATAAGGTTTCCTGGAAGAGATCACTTTGAAGATATACGGCCGCCCAAATTGTACATTTAATGTTAATACTGTATTTTTTATAATTATCCCATTCTATGCTAATGACCTCATCACGACTGAATTTATACAAAGAATGGTCTCTTTAAAGGGGTGTTACCACCAAGCTGGGGTCAATCGGGTTAATCACCTCGAACGCTTATAGTCATGTAATTATTTTAAGTTGATTTTAAATCGACAAAAATCCATAGTCCTCAAAACTGAAGTCAAATGAAACTTAGATACATACTATGAACAATATATCGAAGTATGTTTGTTAATTGTTAATGCTGAGCCCGTCCCAGTTACGTAATGCATTTTAATGACATTGCATCGACAGATCTGCAGCGTGCCTAAACGCCTGCGCAGTATTGCACTATGTTTAGGTATGACGAGGCCTGAGAAGCAAACATGGACAATATTAGCTCACTCGGTGCCTAGGAACAACTCGTATTGATATCTTTGAAATTAACATTAGCATATAAAATATAGGAGTTAGAAAAACATATTTGGAATCAATGAGAGGTTTTCTGACAGCTCATGGTACAAAAGGCTTCGATAGATGGCGCTTTAGAAAAGGCGAAGTCTTGTCTGAGATATAGCCATTTATTTCACACTGCGTTTTTAAAAGTAAAATAAATTGATTGACGTCTGTATCAGAAATTGAACTTATAAAGAACCATAGAAGGTAGATACCACTTACCTACATTAAAATATACAGACTTAACGCCTTCGGCTTTTTAAAAATGCCATCTATAGAGGTTTTTTGAACTAATCTTTATGAGCTGTCAGAAAACTCATCAGTGTATCATATAGACAGCATAATTTGCAGTTTAAAGTACCTATGTCGACATGAATAAATGTGCGAAACAAAAAGTAGCATTTTAGTTCATCAGATTTTTATCTGTATAGATAAAATTTACCTATACCCAAAAAAAAACTATGTTTTATTTTCTGTCAAAATTAGTTAGGTACGAGTATGTAAACCACTATTCTGAGGTTTATGGCATATTTTATGTGCATTCTACATTCACGAAATGGCCGAGCGTCAGTAGCTTAATCGATATAAGCTGGTGAATCATGGATCAAATTATATGCAATCAATTCAATATACAGGGGTTGAAATAATGTGAGACTCAATCATCCCAGAAATAACTATCATCATCATCACAACTACGTGTAATGAGCCCACTGCAGGGCTATGAGTGTCTCCTCTGGGTGATGAGGAGGTTTAGGCTGTAATCCACCAAGCGGGCCCGGTGCTGGATGTCAGATATTTCAGGGTGCCGAAATGGCTTCTGACAAACCCTAACGACTACTGTATACAAGTATACAGCACCCGGGACCGACTGCTTAACGTGCCCTCCGAAGCACGGAACAAATAACTATACAGGGTGGAAATTATGTGACACTTAATCAACTCACAAATACTTTTAATATTAGAAAGAAACGTTAATTTTCACGTGCATTTTTACGCAATAACTACTTAGCTAATTGAAATGAAATTTGGTATAGTTGTCAACCGATCAGCACTGGGATAGCTTGTTGGTTAATGGCTTATGGTGCATACAGATTGCTGCAATAGAACTTGTAATGTTGTTACATTCATCTACGTCCAAATACGCAACGTGCGCAGAATGTTACATTACTAGTTGCATTACTAGCAATCTGTACGCACCATTATACCTCAACTCGCTCAGAGAAGAGGCTCATAGCCCTGCAGTGGGCCCATTACAAAGAGTTATGATGATGACGACACAAGAAGATATCCGTGTATGGTCCCGTAAGACCGTTTCAGAATTTAAAAGCATATGGTAATTGAAGATTTATTTAGCATCAAGTTAATATATAAGTATCACCTTTATCTATTTTATGTAAAGTTTTTATTTTATTTTATTAAGAAAACCAACAGTGTAACGTGTAGTATGACAAATTGTAAGAATTAAAAGAAAAGCCAATAACAGGTTTCCCTACAAAACTACATAACAAAGTAAATTCCAACCTTCTAAGTTTTTTAATGTATGTCACTATGAGTCTCTCCCCTGGATGGCGAGGAGGTTTAGGCTGTAATCCACCAAGCTGGCCCTGGTAAGTACTACCAGGCCTGGCTCACTCCGCGCGGTACATCCATTATTTACCTACAGCGAAGCGCTCCGCCGGCGCATATCGAATGGGTCGTGTGTCACGCGCGCGCCCGTCGTCGGGACGTTGTAGATACCTACCTACCTAATAGCATTCACAGTAATTCTATGATCGAGGTCACAAATAGTATTTAAAAATGGACATAAAAAGAAACAAATATTCAATTAGATTATGTTTAGATTTGATTATGTTCAATTTAGCAAACAAAACATAGGTAGTATTACTAATTATTCGTCGTAACTTTTTTTTCATTTTGTACTTTAGGTAGGTAAGTTGAAACAATATTTTTTACAAAGGTAGAATAACAGTAATACCTACATCGGTAGATACTTCATTACAAATAAGGAGATTAGTTATTCTTCACTAGGCAGCAACCCTAACAGCGTAAGAAAAGATAAGAGGCATGCGATAGAAAGAGACAAAACTTCTAGGTATATAAATTTTCAGGTACGTAATGCTGTGCGAGCTGAATTCCACCGTATCGCGTCGTAGCAAGACTCGAATTTATTTAGATCTTCTTGCGGAGTCATTCTTCTGTACCAACTATTACTTATTCTGTGGTACTACACAGTTTCTAAGTACGGTAGATAACTTGTAATGCATACAGTAAGTGACACAGTAAAAACATACATAACGGTATCACATAGACAGTGATTCGCGGATCACTGCGCTTGAATCACCGCCGGGAGATTCATTTGTTTGAACTTTGACAGGCTTAACAATTGCCATAAATACGAGGACCTAGAGCTGGCCTCTAGGAGAATTATTTTACCATGATATAAATAAAAAAATATCTGCAAACTCTTGGCATAATGGAGAAGAAAACGAAAAGCTCTAAATAGATGTCGCTTTATACGCTCGACCCATAACAAACTGTCAAGTAAACAAGTTGCTTGTTCAGTGTTCTTTTTTGTGGTAAATCTAGGTATAAAATAATTTGTTTTTCTGTATCAAAATGTGAAAAATGTGGACCGTAATACGTACATTTCCACAAAAGTTTAAATCAAATATATCCCCAGCTTCCGCAAGTGTATATCCTCAAAGAAACTGTGGTATCCATTTTCTATAAAACTTATGACTACGCAATGATGCTTTTCTAATATTTTTATAAAAATCAATATAAAATTAAGTTTTGCTATGGTATGTATGTTATTTGACAAGCGTAATCACCGCCTCTAGTGGAACCCAATTAATGGCATGAAAAATTCTGCTGAAGTCAACATAAACCTAAAATAATGAATTCATAGCTTCAATGTTGGCTGAGATGCTGTCACTCGTTCCAATGAGAGCAGAATGGGAGACAACTACTTTGGAATATCTCGATAGACAAGATTTTCGTTACAAGCGTTTGCCCGCAGAGAGTTGCATAGTAACATATGAACTTATCACCTCTATCTGTCAGGTAAAACCGACACCATAAAAAAATTAGGTATCTCTAGCTAAAGTTGTGATATAGTGTATGAAAATTATTTGTTTCTACTTTTTTTGTTTAATTACTGGCTACTAGTATACCCGGCTCCGTTCTTGGCAGTTTTCCCGCGGGAATTTCGGGATAAAAAGTAGCCTATGTGCTATTCAAGATTGTACTCTATCACTATGCCAAATTTCATTAAAATCCGTTTGGCCGTTTTGCCGTGACTGAGGAACAAACATCCATACATCCTAACATAACATCACATTTATAATATTAGTAATATTTATAACTTATACTTATTTTGATAGTTTATCTCCTATTTTCAACCGACTTCCAAAAAAAGGAGGAGGTTCTCAATTCGTCTGTATGTTGTTTTATTTTGTGTCTTTGTTAAAAGATGTTTCGGACAAATATGAATCGATTTTAAAAATTCTTAATTCATACGATAGAGGATACTTCATAGTTGGTCCAATAAAAATTTCATCGAAATCGGTCGAGTACTTCATTGAAAATTTCAAATTTTTGAAACAATATGTATGATTTCGGAGAATGTTTACGTGGATGACATTATTAGTCGGGCAAAGTGTGGACGTGAAGTCGGTTTTTTTAATGCTCTGCATTCGTTGATTATTTTAATTTGGATTTTACTCCAGTTATTTTATTAGTTAAGCTTCTATTTTATTTTTGTTCAGGATGATGTCGGTATGTAAACAAACAAACAGTATTACTTCATATATGACGTCACCGTCACAAATGGTTTAGTCACCTCCTGCGATGTTTATAACAAGGATAGCCTTATCGGAATTTAAACAGTTATCTAGGCGCACGGAAAAGTGTAACCTAAATATTAAATTGGCATTCGTAAACCTATATTCGCATGTCTGTCGTGGGGAAAAGCAATTCAAGTAAGACTCACTTATAAGTTATTAATTACATTCGATGTTAAAATTCCCCAAGAATTATAGTTTCATTTTGTTTAAACGAGTTAAGGTTTTAATTTTAGGTACATAACGAAGAAAATAAAAACGACTATGTATAAAATGTAAAATCGAGATATTTATGATCGTCCAAAAATATCTTGATTTGAGTCGATTACCATATAGATTCTAAACGTCATACCATATGACGTTTAGAATCAAGTTTGTTAGGATTAACAAAAGTTTGTACCCAACTCTTTTACGCTGGAATAAATAAATAAATTAGTCGAACTGGCACACCAATTACGTAGCCTTAAAGTGCTATGAACGTCTCACAACAGAACTAGGGAGGATCCTTGCATAAGCCTAGACTCAGACCACTTGGGAGAGTTCGTTCCTAGATGACTTTACTGGGAGTAAAGTCATGACCTTTCAAACCTCAGGCGAACACTCGTCCAATACATATAGGATAACTCTTTATCCTGATATTCCAAAGTGATCGGGGTTCACGCAAGTAAAGCCTCATAAGACATAAATAGCTCGTAAGCCATAACATCACAACCTACGAAATACAACGACAAAATCATTTGGCGCCTCATACATCAGACCCATTTTCTATCTCCGAAAAGTGCTACAAAATATGGGTCGTAGTGATATTCTATTACACTAGCCTCTCAACACGTGCCAAAGTGGCAACTTGGTGCAGCGGCACGTCAGAACAGCTTTTATCAGTTCCTAAAGGGGAACTGTATTTCGGAGCCAAGTACTTGAACGTTGAGTAGATCCGTAGATCTAAACGACCGCTATTCAAGTGCCTATGTCAGTTTAGCATAGAAAAAATATTAAGTCAGCGTTTTATCAAGGCTTGTAGGTCGTATAGTCAGCACTAAAAGGTGTTTTTTTTGTATGTGCTCTTTGCAGGGTCACAGCCATAGAGGCTTTGGAATTAAACCAACTGGTCTTATCAAGTAATGTATTATTTAAACCAAACCTTTTGTTGGGAACTCTTCAATTCTCCCAATTATTATATTTTTCTATAAAAGTAAAGGACTTTTGTCCATCAAGCCACTGATGGAAAGTGAACCTTATGACTAAGATGGTACAAGTCCATCCATGAGAAACCTATTCACTCTAAAAGAACCAGGACTGTAGTGGTAAGGAAAAACGAAAAAACGGTTGTTCGATATTTTGTAGCAAAACCAGTACATGTTAAACCAGTACCTACATGCGACTGAACTAGAGGCATTTATAAATAAATAATACGATGATTATCGTCATTGGCATTCAACAAGAGCATCAACAACTAGGATATCCAATAGGGCATGCCTTATGCATATCTGAATTACAAAAGACTGATTCACAATTACTCACAAATCGCAATATTTGCCTCAATGGCCAGCGACCCGAATATTCCAAGCACGACGAATGTATTATAAGTGGCTTTAGCGCAACGGAAATGTCAATGTCCTTTACATGTAACATATCTTTAGGTTGAAGAATAAAACTAAGTGTACAATGAAATGAAAAATGAAAATGTTTTTTTTTTATACACACTTTTTTGCTTCTCTTCCCGGGCATATTCTAAAAGTCAGTTAAGGAACAGAGGCTTTTTTGGATTTTTTTTTGGGTTTAGGCTGACCCCCTATCTCTGCAAGTCTCTATTCATTATAATACCTCCAAAGTCAAAGGTCACATCAGATCTGTAAAATTAGTTTTTAACGATTATTATTTCTTTTTATCCTTTTATAATATTTTTCAATTGAAATTTTATTGTGTTATATTTTTAACTGTTATTTAATTTAGTCTGTATTTTTTTTCATCTTCCTAATTCTTTTAATTCATGTTTAATTTAATTTATAATTTTTGCACATAAATATAAGTTTTAATTTTACTTAATTGTTAGGTTTATTTTATTATTTTATATGTCTGTCTGTAAATGTCCCTTAAATGAATGATGTGCCTGCCTACAGATTTTTACATTTAAAAATGATTTGTTAATATTTTTAGATAATAATAATAATAATTTTATTGTTCAAAAAGTTTTACATTTTTGCATAAACAAAATAAACTAATACATTCATAATATTAAGAAAAAAAATAACTTAAAGACTATTGTAATAAAGTGTGGGTAGATGTAAGAAATGATGTAAATTTCCCTGGCGGGCCTTATAAATAAATAAATAAATAACCTCTGGTGTTCTGCCTACCCCATAATAAGGGATACAGACGTGAACTCACGTAGGTAAGATTTTTCTTAAATAAACTGGCTATCACATTTTGTCAGAAGAGCCACCAATACCTTAGTTTCAATGTAACCACCAGTTCCGCGGTCTCACCCATGTAACTTGAGACCCGTGGGAATTTCTTGGTACAATATATTCTATAACCTGCCTCTAGGGATAAGCCATAAGCAAACTCTATAGCTCTTTTATATTATAGATGAAATGCTATAAAATCCAGAAAAACACAACTCTACCTACCAGATTTATCAATATGAATCCTACTAGTAAAAATCCACGCGCTGTTGTACTTAAATTAAGAAGTCAACGACGCCGCGATGATCTACTTGCTGCCGTTGTTACGTTTAATCGGAAAAAGCCAAATGATGAAAAGCTGAATTCTAGTCATCTAGGTATTGGTGGCAACTCTACACCTGTATTTGTAGCTGAGCATTTAACTCCTCCTGTCAAGACCTTGCATGCAGCAGTACGGCATAAAGCGAAAGCGTTATCATATAAATTTGTGTGGGTACGTGATGGTAGGATATATGTTCGCAAAGATGAAACATGTCAAGCTATGTATATGCGAGACATGGATAGTTTAAGCAAAATTGTTTAAAATGTAATTATTAAACTGTGTAATATTCTGCAATTTTTGTATGTATCAATGGCTATGGATATTTATTATCAAAATGTGAGAGGTATACGAACAAAAACTAATGAAGTCTTTCATAACGTTCTAGCTTCTTCCTACGACGTCATTGTTTTTACAGAAACGTGGCTTAACAACGATATTGTGGATAATGAATTTATTGATTCACGATACATAGTATACAGAAAAGATCGCCGGTGTTCTATGAGCTCTAAAAAAGATGGTGGTGGTGTCATGATAGCTGTTTCCAAAAAAATTAAATCTTTTAGGGCTTTGCAATGGGAAACGAATACCGAGGACATTTGGGTTAGTATTGAAGTTAAATTAGACGGTAAACTTAGAAATATTTTTTTGTGTGGTGTTTATTTTCCACCTCCTGTTAAATCAACACATCTCAGTTCTTGGCTAAGTACTGTTGATGGTAATATGAACCTTGCTGACGAAGTTATTATTATTGGTGACTTTAACTTGAATTTTATTAGATGGTACAAAACTGTCGGTAGTGTGGGTCTGGAGCCATGTAATTTTAACTGTCCCCTTGGTGTATCCTTAACCGATTTCATCTCCAGCAATGATATGCATCAAGTAAACCACATTACCAATGAGGATGGCAGAATGTTGGACTTACTGCTTTCTACGACCGTTGATGTTGATGTTTCTTGTCCCTCCACTCCTATTACTAGACTAGATCCTAAACATCCATGTCTCTTGCTAACGCTTAAAAATAGTACAACAACTCTTCAGGAGCCCACCCAGATAAAGCGTTTTAATTTTTATAAGGCTAATTATGACTGTATTGTTGAAGAGTTAGGTAATGTTGATTGGCAAGCTAAACTAAACGATTGTTATGGGGTTGATAAAAATCTAGAAACTTTGTATGTCGAGCTGCATAATGTTATGAACAAGTATGTGCCTAAAACTAAAACTGTAAATAATAAATACCCGGTATGGTTTTCTAAAGCACTTATAAAAATGATCGGTGAAAAAGATAAGATTAGGAATAGGTTCAAGAAGTTCAAAAATCCTCGTGACAAGTGCGAATATGATTTGTTAAGAGCAAGATGTCACAAAGTATCGTCAGAGTGCTATGCTATGTATAAAAGGAGATTAGAGTCAAATATAAAAGTAAACCCTAAATCATTCTGGCGTTATATCAAGGATAAACGAGGTAATAATGCTTCTATCCCACCTACCATTTTCTTAATGAATGACAAGGCATCCTCAAATTCGGAAAAAGCTAATCTGTTTGCTAAAAAGTTCTCGTCGGTATTTTCAAATGACAACTTGAACTACTGTTTTTCCAGCTCGATATTTAGGAATGATTCTATTGGCAAATTAAGATTTTCTCAAGATGCTATATTTAACAAAATGAAAGGGTTAGATGTTAATAAGGGAGCAGGACCAGACGGCATCCCTGCCATTTTTTGGAAACAATGCGCTGCTGTTTTGTCTCTACCTCTTTGCATTTTATATAATCAATCTTTAAAAGAAGGCATTTTCCCTACTGAATGGAAAAAAGCCAAGATCGTACCTGTTTTCAAGAACGGTGATAAAACCGATGCGAGCAATTACCGTCCTATCTCTATTTTAAGTTGCCCTGCAAAGATATTTGAGGATTTATTGTGTTCTTTTATCACAAGCCACCTTAGCTCCTCCATCTCTGTACATCAGCACGGTTTCCAAAGCAAACGATCTGTAGAGACCAACTTAGTACATTTTGTTAATGACTTGTCTATAAGAGTTGAGGGGGGTTCTCAGGTAGATGCTGTCTATACAGACTTTACAAGTGCTTTCGATAGGGTTAGCCATATATTACTCATAAAAAAGTTGGAATCATATGGTATAGCTGGATCTTTGTTGTCTTGGTTTTGGTCTTATTTATCTCAAAGATTACATACCGTTGTTGTACAAGGATCTGAATCATTTGCTTATCTTTCAACATCTGGAGTTCCCCAGGGCTCTCATTTAGGCCCTGTTCTTTTCTCCGTGTTCATAAATGACATCACCAACATTATACGTCATTGCGATTATTGTATGTTTGCAGATGACCTCAAAATTTATAAAACTGTAAAAACAAAGGTGGATATGATTAAATTGCAGGAAGATCTGGATGGAATTAGTCGGTGGTGTCAGGATAATGGTATGGCTCTGAATAGCAAAAAATGTTATTTTATTAAATTTACACGAAAAAAAATACCGTTTCAATCTTCATACAACATACAGGGTTGTTCTATCAATGAGGTTGCAGAGATTCGTGATTTGGGTGTAATCTTGGACAGTAAATTAACATTTAGAGCACATTTCAACTCAATTATATCGAAAGCAGCTCGTATGCTCGGGTTCATTAGGCGCAACACGAGGGAATTTATATTTTACAGCACAAAAATAATCTTGTACAATGCATTGGTTAGAAGCCACTTGGAATTTGCATCTGTTGTGTGGAATCCGCAGTATTGTGTACATTCGCAGCGCATCGAATCCATTCAGCGCTCTTTTACGAGATCTTTAGCCTTTAACTGTCCCAGTATATCGCATAGAGCACCTTATGAAACCAGACTTAATTATTTTAACATGATTTCTTTACATAAGCGGAGGCAGGTTCTTGATCTCAAATTTGTATATAAATTACTTAATAATTTGATTGACAGCCCTATTATTCTAAATCGTGTCATGATAACAGTACCACGACGCATACCGAGACATCCCAATACTAAGGTTTTAAATGTTCCCCCTTGTAGATCCAATTTACTGGCTCACTCTCCCCTCCCCAGGGTGACTAATTTGTTAAATAAAATAACTTCTGAGATTCCAACTTTAGATATCTTTAATGACTCACCTTTACTTTTCCATAAAAAGATTGTAACTCACTTAATGTCTTAAGGTTTATGTGAATAATTAACAACTTTTTTGAATTATGAGGATACAAATTTTCCAAAATTTACATTTTTTTATTTTTTTTATTTTTCATTAATTTACTATAATTTATTTTCATTCTTCGTATGATTGTTATATTGTGATTAAATAATATTTTGACTTTTATTTTTAGTAACTTATAATTATTATTTTTTTATATACTTATTGATTATTGTAATTTATTTATCTAAGTGCTTGAATAATTTAACATTTTGATAAGTAATGAACTAATTTTACTGACATTTAATTTAATTTAATTTATTTCTATAGCTAATATAATTTATAATACACAATCTGTAATTGTTAGATCTAAATTATTTAGGGTAGGTACTTATTATTTAAATTGTATTTTTTTCTTTGTTGTTTGTGTGAACTCGGCTTGTGAATTTTATGAATGTTGTACGTGCCTTTAATTGATGTATATACTAGATTTAATAACTTTTTGAATTGTTTATGTAATTTATTTTGTATGTATGTTGTTGGCATGTCGTTTAGTAAATAAATAAATAAATATATCATTCAGTACTTTCACTACGAAGTTTTTAACTGGTATAATTTTTCTACTTGACATTTCGAACTGTCAGTTTTAACCTGTCAAAATTAATCCTGTATTTTCAACCGACTTCCAAAAGGAGGAGGTTCTCAAATCGTGTGTATTTTATTTATTTATTGTTTTGTATCTTTGTTACACGATTTATTGGAAACTTATGGATCGATGTTGAATATTCTTTTACATGATAGAGGATAGTTCAGAATTGGTCCCATATAAATTACATCGAAATCGATTCAGTCATTCTCGAAAAAAATTAAATATTTGATAAAATATTTATGTATCAGCATACTTGTACATTGACGACCTTATACTTCATTTAAAGTTTTGACGTGAAGTCGGTTTTTTTAATGCTCTGCATTCGTTGATTATAACTCGCGTTTCGGTGGGAGCTACCGCCGAACAAGCACTACACTAGCCCCAGTACGAGGCTTTAGTTACGCTGTGGGTTGTGTAGCGGTTATAAGGAGCTCTAATATCTTGGAATCTCAAATCTATACATCGAATATTCAAGCTTTTTAATTTATAAGAACAGTATCTACCTACCTACGTTGTTTTATGTAATAGTATTGGCCTCGTAGTTAACCTGTCTCATAAAGGACTGTTTCCGTGATTATCGGAATTAACTGATAAGCCGGTTCGGAAATTGTAAGAATTTTGTTAACATATTCAAAGTAAATAATCAACTGAAGGTTGAAGGAAAATAATGGAGGTTTTTTTTGTGTCACATCACAAACGAGTATTTACGCTACTTTTAGGACATTCATTACGCTAAGACTGAGGGATCAAGAAACAAATGTCAAAAAATTAAAGAGTAATGTTCACGGTCTCTGACCTGTCAAACTACTTTTTGTTAGGGATGATATTGTCATTGAAATGTTGCCTGTTTATATCTAAACTATTGGTGCAGACTTGATTTAATTTATTAGAAACGATATCGGAATTTTAATTTCAAGTGGATTATACTAGTAGTCTATTGAGTAACTTGAGAGAGTAAAATATTGAAATCCTTGCTGCGGTTTCTGATATAAGTAAAGGATTTGGAATTAACCGAACATGAACTATTAATTTGCACTATATGTTGTTTTAATACATTTCATGAGTTTTCAAAAATCTGAAAGGTCACCTATGAACATTACTCTTAGTTTTTTATACAATTTTATAAACAACCAATGCGTTGGCCTCGTTGTTAATGGCGTGGCCACGGTTCGCCGAAGATTCATAGCTTGGAACCCACGGCATTCCACGATTTAAAAAAAATAGATTTGAAGCTTTAGGAAGATGGCCGCTGATTGCTGTTGAGTTTCATGACACTTCTTCTCAAAAGATCGACTTTCCGAAGTGTTGGTAGAATTTGAAAATAATTTTACTTATTTCAAGTGTATTTATGTACAGTCAGCTACAAAAGTTGATTAACTCATGGAAATTTTCAAAGTCGCTTTTCAACATATTATGCCTAAATAACTACTAATATTGACAAACTTTACAGTTATACATAGAAGTTAATCAATTTAAGTCGTTATTTAGGCACAATATGCTGGAAAACGACTTTGAAAATTTCAATGTGTTAATCAACTTTTGTAGCTGACTGTACCTATAAATTAAAGTATTTGGTTATTTAAACAACTTATATTTTTCCGTAAGATAGATTTAATTAAGTCTAAAGTTGATTGGAATTCATAAAACGTCGGAGTGGCAACGGAAGGCGACACCTTGTATAGAAAGCACCGGTACTGGACCCACGATACCGTCAGAATACAAAATATGCACTTCAGTTCCTGTGAGAAAGTTTAGAATCCAAGTGCTTGTTGACTTACGCGATGCCCAGATTTTCTTTTTGTTTAACTTCAGGTTTGTAAACAATCGTTTACAATGTTTTGGAAAACCAAACAGTACCAGTTTAGCTATATTAGCGGCTGGTGTTTGACGCGTTCGTTTAAGTTTTTACGTTATTTATTCTACTTAACTAGGAACGATAGAGTTTGATTTATGAGTTTTGGAATCTAAAGATAAACTAATTGCTTGTGTATTGATTTTATTTCATATTTTACAAAGGACTTCGATAACTTGTTCAACTTGCACTAGAATATCATAGGACCGAATTACAAAAAAAAGAACTCGTGGATTAAAAAAATCAACAAAAACATCCTATGGTTGAGTGTTACCTTGTAACGGTTTTTTGGGCATGTAAAAAACGTAGCGTACAGTACCTACGTCATGGTCCACAGTAAATGAACTTAGAGTAACATAGTGATAAATACCAGCTTAGCTTTATAAAAGAAGGTTCTAACCATGAGCTTGGAAATCCAGTTTGAAGCTTCAAGTATCTATATGGGGAATCACTTATTTCACTTAGTCACTCGCGGTCACTTCGCACGACTCTCGGAAACTTATATTTGTTTTTATTTTTCACCGATACGTGCGCTCTGCGTAGAGCATGAATGGACACTGCTGGTTGATGATTAAGACAAGTTGCAACACAATAAACATTGAGCCTCCGCGAATTGGCACGCTAAAGTGTGTTTTAGCAGCGGAGACATAATGTTTAGGTTTCTCTGTGTTTGCAATCATTAAAGCAAGTAGCGTGGGCTTCTGTGTAAGAGGTCGTCAATGTGCCCACGCCAGCGACCGGGGCCCGGTTCACTCGACAGGTTATACTAACTTCCAGTTTCTATATTTAGCACAGTCTTAAGTTTTTTTCTAGTAATAAACAATTGAAAAATACTGTTTATAGGTATAAGCAAATCCAATTATAACTGCGCGTGCACAACATACCGTTTAATTGTCAAACGATTTGGAGAGATAAATGAAAAAGGAGAGAAATTTTAAATAAAATTGAATAAGAACATTCAAATTTCATTGTTATTCAGCCTTTGGATTTCCTTTGTTATGTTTCAAATTTAAATTTAATGGTGGAGTTGTGAGATTAAAACACAATAATTAAAGATAAAAAGTACACGTTAGTGGTAGAGTTTTTGGTGGATTCTTTTAAAATCATAATGTTTGTGAGGATAAAATATTAATTCTTTCAGCTAAGACTATTTCAAAGGTGAGCTGATATTTCGAAGCACACAATAAGCTTAAATAAGCGTATTGCATAGGCGATTATCCCTGTGATTCAGAATCCAGATAAGAGGTAGAGCTGTTCATTCTGTACCTATAGTGTGCGGCCGTTGCGAGAATGCGTTCCTGACAGCTCCTTATGTCCACTGAATAAAGTTTATTTCCGATTCGAAAGTTTAGCTATGATTTTGACAGCTGTCAGGAACGCAAACTCCCACCGGCCGCACTTTAATAAGCTACACAGCAATGTTACAAAATCTACCTATTGCTACTATAATTTGTAGCCAGTTTCCTTCGTCAAATAAAAGATGCAACAGATCGATCTTGAAACTACGAATTTTGCGTTCCCAATTTATACATTCAATCGATTTTTGCTCTATATAATTCTCAGTGGACTAGAAAGGTGCAGGTAAAAAGAAAACATAAGGCAACATTACTAGAACCCTTGCATGTATTCTGTGCCAGAACTGGCTAGACTAGTCGTAAGTTTTAAATATCTCGTATGAATATTGTATGAACGCCGGGACCACCGATCCGTACTAAATTTTATCCAAGTTCTTGAAAATTTGATCATTTGCCCAATCCTTTAATCGGACATTTCCGTGAATATTAAAATTAGATGTATTTTAAGTTTAGAGCACTAATATACACCCTTGATACTTATAAAGGATCTCCGTATAAGTGGCCCATTTGAGGTACCTACCGAGGTACACTCAGCGGTTTATAATGCCATTGATTCCACTACAGAGTGTACAGAGCAAGAATGGATGGTGCTGTCGGAAGGGGCCGCCCTAGGCGAACGTACGCCGATCAAATCGGACTTTGATTGACTTTGACTTTTGTATGTATGTATAGTTATGTAACTGGGCACTGTCCGTGTAACTAACGATAAATAAATAAATAACAGTTTAGGTCTAAGCTGAACTTAAAACTGAGAAAAAATCTTACTCGTGGCTTTGTAAACAAGCCATATTGCTGTACTATGCAGTAAAAAGACTGCTTTCGATGCCAAGAAAATGCCTACCATAAAAAAATGTTACTATGACTGTCAAACTGAAGGTTTGTCATTCTGTTCTTTATTGGAATAACGATCTTATTTGAATGACTAACAGAGTGGTGCCATCCTGCCATTATTGACATTTGCTGACATATGTCAAAAAACAATGATCTTATGTTCCGAAACGGCTATTTTTTACAACTTTAAATTATTAATTTTATAGCATTTAATCATGCATAGGTAAATATATCCTATATTTTACAGTTACTCGGTTCATGCCCTTCAATTTGGTGTCCATGTACCTCGCGGTACACATATGGGCCAAAATGTATGAAGATATAATCTTGTCCTTTGCCTCCATGAATATACATTCAATAAAGAACAATTGAAACAAACCTTATGTACCTTCAGCAGAGTCGACATACCGGGCCGTTCAACTTCGGGGGAAACCCGGGAATCGGGAACATTGGACATAAACTGTTCAATCTTTGAAACAGTTAAGGTTTTCTTTTTTATAACGAAATTTGACAAGATAATGCCATCCCATGGTTACACAAAACCATAAAGTTACACAAAAATGAATTGTAAAGTTCCTTTTATAATCGATTAGCGCCGAACGTTGCTTAACCTGTGCATCGTTTGATACAGTAACAACGGCCACGACGACGCAACTATAAAATATGTTCAAATTAACCTACAATAATATTTTTTGCAATGCCTAGACTCGCACTATCTAAGCTAACGAATTAGTCACAAAGGAGATAAACTCAAAACGTATCACTACCTACGTGTTCCACCAAATGAAGTGATTAACGTTTAAGTTTATTCAAACAAATTCTATTTATTCTCCGAGGTAATGTTTCGCATGTAATGCCATTTTGTTTGTGTAAATTAATCTGCTTTATTTGCATGTCTCATTCATTAGTGTTATAATTGTTTATAAATAGCTATGCACCTAATGCACCCACTACATCATTTTCGAGTCCAGTCGACATCATATAACATTCGATTGTACTTTAGATACTGATGCAATATTGTGAACTCTGCGAATGCATGGGAATCGGTCTTCAATGAATGGGCCTCTGATCTAAAAATAGGTCGTACATGGATTAAGCCTGAATGGAACGGAGTCCCCTCCCACCTTTGTATGGAAAATGGGGCACTGTGTCGATTATGACGTCACGAGTTACGGTATGACGTCATGAAGCGCATTTCAGGTGAAACTAGGTCAACAGCATTGATGCGGAAGAGAGGCGGCAGGATGAGAGCACATCAGGGTATGTCTTCTCCCTTCAGTTACTGGCACTGAATGGAGGGTTAAATCAACAATAAATAAGTTCTGATATTCGAATCATTTCATCGTTAAAAAATAGTAATCGATTGAAACCGGTTGATGTGCAATTTACCCAACACGGCATTCCATATACAATTACAATTGAACCAATGTAGTTACACAGTATTATTAATGCAGTAGAATGACAGTTCCAGTGTGCCCACTTTAGGGAAGAAAAAAAATAGTGATGAAAATAGTGATGGCTTAAGGGAATTAATGTTTTTTAAATAATAATATTGTACTGTATGAAAAAAAAAACTATTTTGGATAAAAAACTGTTTCAGAAGAATAGTATTTTGCTAACAAATACTATATTCTTCTAAAACTATTCTTAAATTTTCATTTTTAACGACAAAACGAGTTTAAAAATAAAGAAGTTATTAAGTCAATTTTACTTCGACTGTAACCGTTTTAGAGCACTTGGTATGTTTGGTAATTAATTATTTTAACTAAAGTTACTTTAAAGCTATGTACACGCCTCAAATTTAATTATTTATAAATTTCTTTAAAATTTTATGCGATACGTATGACAAAGGCTCGTTCGGTTTCAATCATTTTCATTCAGTACTTACACTACGAAGGAAGTGTGTTACACCACTGGTATCATTATTTTTCTGTTTGACATTTCGAACTGTCGTTTACTGCATTGAATTAATTGCCAGAGTATAGGACTTTGCAAGTAAGTATGACAAATGGACAATAGTTGAAAACACAGCCGAATGCTTTACTTATAATCACAAATCAGTAGCAACCGCGAATTTTAGGTAGTTACCTACCAGTCTGGACAGCTACTATTACAAATAAAGTAAATATAAAAAGGAAATCTATGATTACGATAATGCACCACCTTTTGCGATAGGCCTTGTCCTGTTTAGGATCATAAATGTGTTTCGACCATAAAATAAAAAAATACGTCTTAAAAAATACCTAGTAGGTACGTACAATGAAATTCACCAACCAGAATTGGGCCAGCTTTATGAATTATGTTATGGCCTATACCTCCTCATCACCCAGGGGAGAGACTCACAGCCCTGCAGTGGGCTCATTACAAAGAGTTGTGATGACATACAATGAAAGTGAACATCCCAACATATTATACAGGGTGACTGGTGACAAATTTTAGATACTGAAGGAGAGCAGTCTGTACTCGATTCTGATCATAATTAAGTAATAAATAGTAGGTACTTAATTTTTCACTATAATTCCCTATAAATAAATACTACTATGTTACTTACTATTTACTTTACACACAACTGAGTCGATCGGGGCACGCGATCTGGCACGCGGATCGCTGACAACGCTAGCGTATCCATGCGTTGCGTAATCAATTCTTTAACTTTCGGTTAAGTTTATTTATTTATTTACTCTTTCTTGTTTATTAAAAAAATACAGATAAACATAAAAGGATAACAATGTACAAATGGCGTTCTTATCGCTCTAGAGCGATCTCTATCAGACAACCTAAACAATACATAACAAAAACTTATAATAATTACAAACAAAAGAAAGTAGGGACATTTTATCATGAGTCAGTATGTGGGCTCAATAAAATATATAAATAAAAATAATATACAATAAAAAACAATAACTCGATATTCTTAATACATAATGTACAATATAACATATATAATAAACATAATACATTAATAACGAATACGTCTATTAATCTTGCGCTAAAGTTAAATAATGTTTTTTCAGTTTTAATTTAAATGAGTTCAGCGAAGAGGCAGATTTTATTTCATAAGGAAGCATATTCCACAGGACCACGGCTCTTACAGAGAATGAGTTGTTAAAGCAGTGCGATTTATGAAGAGGAGTGCTAAGCATGTAATTATCAGCAGATCGTAACTTCTGTCGTGGCCCTCGTGGCGGAATTGGAATAGGTCTCTGAGATAGCTCGGAGACGCGGAATTAAACAGCACAATAATTGAGTTTACGCAGTAAATAATTAATATTAATTTTTTCTCTTCATGTATGATCTCAAACTATCACGTCCTCCAATTTCGAAAGTGACTCACCAGTCACCCTGTATAGAAAAACTTTTTATGGAGGAACCAAAGGAAATATAAGCCATAAGCTACAAATAATTAAGCAAGAAAAGCTTATATCTAAAATTAACCCGGTCAACGGTTGCACCGCTACTAAAAATTCATGCAGAAATGTCAGTACGGTGAAATAAATAAAGTTCATGTTAGAGACCGTGCGGAGTATTAAAGGACTTTGTTATTGTTTAAAGAGGGCTTAAAATTTTGTAATATTTACATCAAGCACCAAAATGGCGACGCCAAGCCCTGGACGATTTTTTAGAATTTTCACGTCGCTCAGTCTTTGCTCGTATCTAGCGTTTACGGGTGAACTTGAACAGATCGTCGGTCCACCTTTCCGTCGGCTTTCCTGCGTTTCATTCTCCTAATACATATGTGGGATTCCTTATGAACCTGACAGCTTAGATGCCACCAGTTCTTCGAGCCATGTGGCGTATTTTATATTCTACTTTTAAACTTCTTTATTAGGTCCATAGCCTGCTACCTCGTCTATTCATATATTAACTGGGAAACCTATATGAATTAAAAACCTATGTTTTTATTGAGGGATAAGACATTTTACGGAGTTTTCGTCTCGGATTCCAGCCATGTTGGATTTGTCGCTAGAGGACTTTTTGCCCTAAATAATTGGGCTAGTTCCCAGTAGTTCAACTGCTCAGTTCAACCGGTTGAACTAGTGGGACTTTTTTCCCAGTAGTTCAACTATGTACAATCCCCCCAAGTTACTGGGACATAATTTAATTTTAAGTCCACTATAAGTAGGTATTTGATCAACCCTTGAAAAATATGTATTCATTTTCTATTAAAGACTCAAAAAATTTAATATTTTTCTTGTCAACGATAAGAGGCGATAAAGAGAACCGAATCGCTGTGATTGCATTACACAAAGTAGGTATGGAGCCAAATGCAATTTTTAAAACTCTCATTTCCTTCTTTGTAGTCAAATGTTTGTGTACCGGGGCCTATTAATAGGTACAATGAAACCTCCTCTGTTTGTGACAGGAAAAGATCTGGTCGTCCACGTAGTGTTCGTGCGAAAAAGGTGGCCAAAACAGTAAGGGAAAGAATTCGAAGAAATCCTGTCTGAAAGCAAAAGATTTTATCTCAGGAGATGAAAATAGCACCTAGAACTATGTGACATATTTTAAAAGGTGACTTAGAACTTGCAGCCTATAAGAGACGCACTGGTCACTTCTTATCTGATTATTTAAAAAAGAATAGGGTGGTAAGATCGAAACGACTACTGAAACGGGAGGTCACAGAAAAATTTTGTTTACGGATGAGATTTTTTTTACAATTCATCAACATTTTAACAACCAATAGAACCGTATTTATGCTAAAGCTCTAAGGAAGCTTTCCAATTAGTCGAGATAGAGCAACGTGGGCATTATCCGACTTCAGTGATGGTTTGGTGGGGTGTACTCTATGGAGGAGTGACTGAGCCATACTTTTATGAAAAAGGTATCAAAACACAGGCCCAAGTGTATCAAGATACTATTCTTGAAAAAGTAGTTAAGCTCCTTAACAAACTACACCATGTTCAATAAACAAGAATGGTCCTTTCAGCAAGACTCGGCGCCGCGCCGGGTCATAAAGCTCGGTCTTGGTTGAACTTGAAACGAACGTTTCCGACTTCATCAGAGCTGAAGACTGGCCGTCATCTAGTCCCGATCTTAACCCGCTGTTTTTAATCAGTTTGAGAGACTGCTTGCTCTAACCTTGCTCTAACCGCCATAATAATTTGGAGTCCCTAAAACAATCCATACGATTGGCAGTGAAGAATTTTCCTATGGAAAGAGTGCGTGCTTCTGTTGATAACTGGCTTCAACGTTTACAGAAATGTATTGCAGCCAATGAAGACTTTGAGTAAGATTTTTATGTTTTAAATTGTTTTATATTTATGCTTTGAACTTACATACTGTAAAAAGTAATAAATGTTATTTGCAATAGAAAAAAATATAATTTTCTTTGTTAACAATATTTATGGCAAGACTAGGTATGGTTCGATTATTAAGCTCCCATTAACAAAGGAGTGTGCTATATCCTTCCTTAGGACCAACGATGGGTCACGTGTGTCCACGCCCTTACCGCCGTCGCGTCGGCCGGATCCACGCCCGTGCCCCGTCGGCCGTGTCCACGCGTCGTGGCCAAGCGCGTGAGACGCGTGACGCAGCTTGCTACTAAAATTTCTTTAGTATATGTCAATGGAATACTGAATCTCTTACTGAAATTCAAATTCAAATATTCTTATTTCGTAAGTATTTAAATACATTTGAAATAAGTCAAACAATTTACAAATTGAACTGAATCTACCACCACTTCGGAGAGTCGATCTGTTGAGAAGAAGTGGCAAGAAACTCAACAGCAATCATCTTTTAAAAATAAGAAAAAAAAATACACAATAACAAATTACAGCCAGGGAATCCCATCTTCTTGCATCCGGATATCTTATAGTAAACCTTTTCACATAACACTTATCCTTAAATCAATCGAAGGGTTAATCTTGAATATTTTGGAATTTTATTATAAAATAAAGCGTACTATTTTGCTAGACTTCGATTCAAATCGAAAAATGATGTACTTAGTACACGCGCGTGCCGTACGTTCGTGTCTTACGCGCGTACGGCACGGACGTTGTAGCTTTGTATAAACACGCGCGTGGACCACGTCACGCAGCGTTGGCCCTTAGGTTCGATCGTAAACCATCGCTCTGGTTCAGAGCGAGTGCATGTCAGATTTGTTAACCCTAGCGACTATTTGCCACTATGGTGCTCTCCGAAACCCGATATTAGTCATATATTATACTAGCGACCCGCCCCGGCTTCGCACGGGTGCAATGCTGATACACGCTCTTCCCGCACCGGGCGGCCGGCCCTACCGCCGCAAACGCTACGTCCCGCAATTTTTAAATCTGTAATATCTTCGAAAATATTCACTTAAACTATACGGTGTAAAGGGCCATATAGATCTATATTAAATGAAAAATGTATTCAAGGTATTTAATTGGTTAAGGATTAATGCTGTATTGGTTAAAATCGCTTCGAAAATTAGCCATTATTTGTCGTAAAAAGTAAATGACAAAAAGAAGTTATTGTGGGTTATCCATAAGAGATAGACATATACCATCACGTACTTTTCTGTAGACCTTTTCAATGTACATTATTTTGATAAAACTCGTAGGGTTCAGCCTGCGTTTGCAATGTAAGCGGAAAAAATGTAATTATTTACGACATCACATTAGAAACCTCAAAAATAACAGTACTTCTCCACTATTTAATGGATGTTATTATACATATAAACCTTCCTCTTGAATAACTCTATCTATTAAAAAAAACCGCATCAAAATCCGTTGCGTAGTTTCAAAGATTTAAGCATACAAAGGGACATAGGGACAAAGAAAGCGACTTTATTTTATACTATGTAGTGATAGTGTTTAGTGCATCCACCGCGCCGACGTTGCTTAGCTTGCAATATCGAACGATATAGTTAGGTAGTTTGTTGTTTTTGAATTAGAAAGTGGATAAATTTATCAACCCATATAAATAATAAATAAATAAAAAATAAAATCCCCAGACAATCACACCCACTACATGGCCCCAAAGTAAGCATAGCTTGTGTTATGGGATACCATGTAGCGAACTAGGGGGAACCTAGAATATGAATACATATATAGATAAACACCCACACACGGAAAAACTTTTTTTCCTTGTTCCGTGCGGGAATCAAACCCGCAACCACTGGCGTCTGAGGCAGACGGGTTTACCCCATCGACAAAGTGGTCTTCATATAAGTTAAACCGCTACGTTATTGTTGCTGCAAGAATTGTAAAATATATTTTGTTTTAAGTTGAGCTCACACTATTTACAATCAGCACACATTAAAAAGCTATTAAGTATAATATAGTTCCCTAATAAGTTCCATCCTTTATTACCATTTTTCCTAAAACATTTTTGTTGTCTAATCTTCAAGGTATCCTCTATTGAATTTTCTGTGACAATAAAGCGAAGCTTTATAACAGTTTTCCAAAGGAATAGCTAAACTTTGTGGCCCATGTTAGACACAACAAAATGTGGGTCAAGATTGAAATAGAAGCCTACCCATTAAAACTCATGTTTGTTCATCAGCTCACATCAGATGAGGTCTGAAATGAGTCGCAAAAGAAGTCTTTTGAAACTGTGTCAGAGGTTCCAAGATGAGTTATCTTTGGTATTACTTTTTATGAAAACAAAAAAAGTTCATACACTATGCTTTTTGCGTTGGCTGAATTCCAGAATTTTGTGGAGGAGAGCAAATGATTGTGAATGTATTTTGTGTATGTTTTTGTTCTAAACACAGACAGAATATTTAAGTTTATGGTAAAATATTGAGATATCAAAAAACAATATGAAAAATCTTGTAGAGTAACATGAAAATCTCATATTTCGATACTGTAAAAGACTTAATGTTATGAAAAAATCTACAATAAGTATTTTGTTTTAATATCAGTCAGGGCAGGCTTAACGTGCAACTTTGAAATATAATCTAGTTTATTGCAAATCAGCATAAAATATATCAAATTGTTATATGTTTTTAATGAATGATGTAAACAAAGATCTACATGATATCTTAAATGAAGGATGTATTAGAGTTCAATTATACCATTATTACATTTTGCCGTTTTTTATCTTATTGACTTTGGTGTCCTTTCTTTAACAAGCACAGGGCAACACCGGCACATACTTTTTTTTTGGGAAACGGAGGGCCAGTAGGACTTCAACTTCAAATTAAAGCTGATTTTATGAAGGTTACAAACTTGTTATGAAGGTTAAAATTATTATAATAATTTCAACATATAATTGTATTGGGCTTATATTTTAATAATTAAGTATTACATAATAATTGTTGTCCTGTAACAACTTTAAGTAAATTTTGTAGATTTTTGTTCATTTTCTTTCTGATATTAGTAAAAGTATGGTTTGATGTAGCTTAGTTAAATAGGATACCTCACATTTAGTTTAGAGTGTACACAAACAATTGATTGTTCTCAGAATAAATAACTAATCGTTAAGTTTGTCTACTAAATCTATAAGGGAGCCAACGGTATAAGTCCTCCTGTTGTAAGGAATAATTATGAGGTTAAAAACCCTACATAAAATTGAATGTCTAATTTATATTATGCCGTTTTTAATATATTCCAATAAAAAGTTCTGTCTACTTCAATAACATACTATATGCAGGAACTTTAGTTGCTGTTCACACAATGTATCTAGCTACATTAGTGCAATAGGTGAATACCTAAATAAATTCTTAGTTAACAAGAATATGTAATAAATAGGGAAATATTCAAAAACTTGTACATCCTCTGTTTCTATCTGAATACACTAATGCAAAGTAATATCAAACTCATATATTTATTTATGAGGAGCTACTTACTAGAATATAACAAAACCATAGGCATTGAATTGAATAAAATATCATGATAGGTATTTTCCTTCAAAACTAATTAGTATAAAAGTTATGAGAAATATAAATAAATAGGTAATATAAATAGGTAATTAAATATTAAAGGTGAACTTACAATGAACATTACCTCTAGTGTTTTCGCAGATAGAAACACTAGAAGTAATGTTCATTGTAGAAGTTCAGAAACCATTTTCATATAAACCAGACACCCATAGGTACACTTAATTTTATTTTTTAAAACTTTATTAAATTAGTTTGTAGTTCATAGTATTCAAAATACCTGTACTTACCTACCTGCTCAGTAAAGAGGTTGACATTGGCCTTAGCACAGTCAGTAAAAACAATCAATAACTTACGAGTACTTTAACGTAGTATAAAATGATACTGGTACTCACATAGAACTTGGAAAACCGCTCGAACAATATGCACCACACTTTAACGTTTTCAAAAACTAGTATTATAAAAATGTATTATTTACGTAAATCTGTAACAAAACAAATGTGAACTATCCGGTTTTGCGAGTTGCGAGACTTGCGAGCTCTGAAGAACAAACCTATGGAACTGCCCTAAGCATGTACTTTTGTTGTATACCTACGTAAACAAATCGGGTAACAAACATGGCGGATTAGGGATGGATGTGTCGATATTTTTTTTAAATGTCGATAATTATCTATAAGTTGTTTCTTAAACCTGCCGGAGAAACCAATAAAAGTTTTCGCTGTTTTCTAATAACCTTAACTTGGTCGGGTTACCATAGTCATTCACTTCCAAATGACTTTAATCGTATTATCTCATTAATTATCAAATGTACTAGGCTGAAATTTTACTGATAACGACTGAACTAAACAATTAATTATTGACATAACATTCGGTTCATATATCCATATACAGGCTAACCGGTGACCAAATAACACAGCGCGCATCATGACCGTGATCGTAATCGATATCGATAACAAAAATCTCTCGACCGCACTTCCACAAGTAAACAACACGGGATACTAAAATGGCGTCATTCGGCAGCAAAAGTACATTGAAAATATTGACGACGGTACTGACAAACAGAGTGTTTATCCGAAAACACAGATTTTCATACGGAAGAATATTCGTGCGAGAAAGAGACATAACTATTTTGTCGTCCTATATCAAATAGATTTTTTAATTCGATTCCATATGTTTGTTCTTCTGAGCTTGCGAGCCATCCATCGTGTGGTGGAGCTAGCGAGCGAGCCTGCCGCCCTATTTTTCTTTCAAAGGTTTCGTTGAATGCACAGACTACTATTAGGTATCGATGATCTATCTTTATAGTCTGTGGTTAGACAGATAGGATAAGAATATTTATTTATTTTGCATATTAAATTGTTTTGCTTAAGATGTAGACCAAAAGGTCACGTATATAATAATAAAATATGACTCTTTTGTCTCTGTACTTAAAATCATGATGTTTTGCTTCGGGAACAATAGTTTTTCCAAGCGAATAAGCTTAAAATCATGTTCAATGTATCAACTATGTCATAAAGTGCACCTAGAATGCGCAAGAACGCATAGTTTTTAATTTTATGATTATAAAAAAATACGAACGATGACATAGGTACATACACTGGCAACCACGAACTACAACGTCCAGTTTTTGAATGATGGTTCTTGTTCGGGAGGTCTGGCCACCGAGAGGGGAATTTTTATTTAAATTTAACGGGCGCAACATTTTCAATTTCAAAAGTTTTTGTTTTAATATTCCACAAAAAATCTTTCTAAAAATAAAATACACTTATAAAAACACACTATGGAAGAAAACTCTACGCTAAAATTAAAAAGCTTCAACAATTTTCACATTTTATTATTTAGGTATGTACATTAACAGTTATTTATTACCGTAACCTTAACTTCATGCGATAGCTGTATAAAGCGAAGAACGTATATTTTCTTTAGAGATTGAGTTCTGAAAGTTGGCAGCACTGGGCCATAGACAATACTGACATTTCGCTGTACCGACCGGGTATGATTAATTGTGTTTTATTGATTATTCTGTGGTTATCTGTCAAAAGTCAAAACCCAGCAACTCAACGTCAACTTGACTTCGACCGTCAAGCAAGTCAGTCTTCCGCACGATGTTTTTTACTCAGAATCTGGTCGCCAAACAAATCTATAGATGGCGTTGTTTGTAAAGTTACAATGTATGAAAGAATTATCTTTTAAGGTGAGTGGGGTCAAGACCGAACGGTTTTTTAATGAGATGGGGAGTGTTGTTTTTGAATCCTTGTGAAACACTACATAGCACTAAAAAAATAAACTTGATGTCTTATGAATGATGATCCGAGAGTATATATTTAAAATAGTTTGTTAAATTTCATTTAAATCTATAAAGTAATGAATACCACACCAAACATCATTTGCAATCGACAAAAATAAAAAACGGGAAAGATGGAAAGGTGACGGGGAAAGATCAAAGTATTTTCTCAAATCGTTCAAGAGAATGAGAGACGTTGTTGGTCAATACTGGTCTGTGGAATTTAATGCCCTGAAAACAAAATAACAGACTCGTGCGTCAAAACGCCTAAGGAAACAAAGACAAGACAAATATTTTAATTTTTGTATTTAAATCTTACCTCACCGGGGAAAGATCGAAGTGGATGTTCTCAAACATTGCTGAGCGATTGTTTAAAGTAACATTGATAATAAAAGTTAACGCAAAATCAGCAACAAACAAAAAAATCAGATTTTGTTAGATTTGTGATATTTTGTAGCATAATATTATATCGTATATCGTACTCAAAAATTGATATATTCATCTTACCCCATCAAAATGTAGGTAATGGGTAAAGATAGAAAATTGTGTCAATTCCTAAAGTACGAGTAATGGCAAAAAAACTATTTAATAACTCAAAATAAAATGTAATTATTAAATATCCAAAAGAATCCGTTATACCTAGCTTTTAATAAAAGTTACAGGTTGCGGGGTAAGATAAAAATACTTGAAGAAAAACGCAAAAAGTCAGATTGTATAATTTTGTAAAAAAAAATATGTTTCTGTGCAATAAACTTCAAACGATGACTGAGGCATAGGAGAAAATTAAATGGAGGGTTAACCAGTGCTGCAAACACTTCTAAAAATCTGCTAGATGTGGCGTTATTGTTGACTTTCCATCTTCCCCCCACTTACCTTACTTTATTTATATTGATAATTTACATAAAATATTTTTTTTTTTGGTTTAGAGAATTATTATAACAAAGTCATTATAATTTAGAAAATAAGAGCATATATAGAGTCTCTATCATTCTATGGTTTAATCTTATTTTCAATCAATCACTGATTGATTCAATCACCTTGCCAACTCGTTCATTCCTGCCGTTGTATTTTTTTTCATTCGTTTCTGCATAGCGTTTCTGAATGTTGCTTTTGTCTTTTATGCATTGGATTTCCATTTTTTACCCACAACCACCCACTACGACCTGGACCCTGCTGAACCCTCCTAGCATATTGACCCGGCTAAGCTCTTGGACTTCGGAAACTGCGCTGCAATTAGACCCCTGCTTGTTATTTGGTACTTCGATTTACAAAATGGCCGCGGAAAAATGTTGTGTGCCACAATGCAATAGGACCCGTAAGTAGTGCTACACTATATTTACCGATATATTTACCATTTTTTGTGAAGCGATATAGAAGAAAAAAAATGTGTTCTGAATATTATAAAACAAGAAACAAAAAAATTTCAAAGTGTGTATTTGTTTTAGTTTTATCTCATAGTAAAGACAACTTAGAGGTTCAGGAAAGTAATTAATGATAATTTAAATTAATTTTACTTAACAAAAGTATGAGCATGTATGAGCTTTATAAAGTTTGTATTTACTTTTACTTTCTAAAGATATCGAAAATACCCCTGGGCTGCTTGCCCTTGTAAAAGTTTTCCAAACAAATATGTAGATGGCGCTGAAGCCACATTTTAAATGATGTCTCTATCACAGTACATAAAAGTTACTTTGTGGTCTTCCGCGAGCGAGCTGAAATCAGCTGATGTGAGCTGTCAGCTGATTTTAGAAATTAGAATTACAAGTTTTATTAAAACTATAAATCCATCAAACTTTGCACTCCAAGCTCAAATATTAATTTTAGTTAATAAGTAGCTTTCTTTACATAAATAAGAACATGTATTTTCATCCATTGTCTGCTGGAGAGAGAAAAAAAGTGATTACTTATACGCTCAATATTTATAGTATTTAATTTAGTTTTTTTTTTGTGTGACCTTATTAGTCTCTTCTGTTCTTTTTTTAAACAATTTTTTATTTTGGTTTTCCTTCCGTCGCCTCAACCAAATATTTCAATACTTCCCCAGTGCTATAAAACTTACATGTCTCTAATTTCACTATGGTACTTAGGTACCTTAGAATTTTCCAAAAAATACTTTTATAAATATACTATTAAAAACCGGATGCGTATCATGCCTATGCCGGATACCTATAGTGCCATCTTTGCTACCAGGAGATTATCCAGAAAGAGCAAGAGAATAGAGTTGACCCGCAATTCTTGAATAAAATTTTATGGTTGGATGAAAGCACATTTGAAAAGATGGATATATGAACATGCATAATTTACACGATTGGCAATCTGAAAATTCACGTTTTGTAAAAGAATTTAGGTCTCTATACTGTTTGGAAATAAACATGGGGACCGGAATATTAAATTTATATTGGGTTTATTTAGAATATTTGCAAAACCAATTACAAAATTTATAAGATGATGTATCACTAAATATTTACAGAGACATGTGGATTCAATAAAGATGGTGGTCCAGACCACTATGCATGTCTGATGTGAGATTTTTCAATTTTATGGCCTGGTTGTTCATCTGATTTGAACCCAATTGTTTTTCTTTACTGGGTGGACACTGAAGAGAAGCTTTATCTAATACCAATACCAAATTTTGCTCAATTATGTGACAGGATAGCAGAAGCTATTGAGTTTGTCAACAATGGACAATTTGCGTGTCATATTTCCTGATCTACCTTAAGACAATGTCATGCTTGTATGTATACAATCAGAAGGAAGACATCCCAAATACCTACTTAACTTTATAATTTTTTTATCTAAGTTTTGACATTTTATTTTAAACCCTTTGTAAAGTGTTGGCACCAGTAACCGCCCGCGCAGCCTCTTTCACCACTTGGCTGTCGCTCCAACGATGATCAGGGGCCTTAATCAAGGCGGGTCAGTAAAGGGGGATGTTTAGTGGGTAGGTATGCTCAGCCGGCTGAGTGACTCGTGGCCGAACTTTCGGTCTCCACACTGTCTGGGCACTCTATACTCCGTTAGCCACTGGGGTTAACAGCATATAGAATGCCCATTCGTCCGTAACAAGATTCATCCTCCTCCTGCTAAAGCTTGCTTTAGTGACTGTGGGTGCCAAAGACGTTCCTTGGCGGAAAAAAAAAAACCAGTAACCGACAAGTACCAGTAAAGCTGGGGCCACACTAATGAGAAATGCCATTAATTATCGCGTTATTGAACATTAATCGTAGGTGTAGCCACGACTTAACATCGCGTTAATGAATTTTTTGACAACGGCATTAACATTGCCGTTCAGCGATAAACTTTGCACTTTCTTTTTGCGAATCAATAGATGCAGTTAAGAGTGTCATCATTTCCGTCATTTTTTTTATTTTAGACAGTTGACATTGCTTTCTTAATCGAATACGTTTTGCTGTGAAAAATCGTAGATCGTTTAGGAATCGCAGCACTAGGCATATCTGACAAGTTTGGCTGAGATCCACAGCGTTAAAGTTAGTGTTTAAAATGGTTTGACTTTAGTATGTATTTAAGTAAGGAAAATTTAGCAACACATCCACTTTACTGCACGCTCCAAAACAGGGGATGGATACTTTTTCAAGTCCTTGCTTGCTACCAATATTACAACAATCGTGAAAGTGAGGAAGAAATTAATGTAGGTAGTCTAAAAAGTTAATATGGCTAAATATGCAGATTATTTAAAATATTGAATAATAATTTAGATTCTCCATATCTGTTGGAAAAGATAGATATATGTACTCAAGCCAAATTATACAGATATCCAAAATTATTGCACGTTCCCTTTGCTAACAGCAGCTACAGACAGCAATCATTATCATCTAGATTATTTTTTGACAATATGTCCCACTAAATTATTGATATTTTTTTTCCTTTTTGTTTAAATTATATATATCTTTTCACATTCAGTCAAATCATATAATTCTAGCGACCCGCCGCCGTACTAAATTTTGAATTATCTGCTTCCCTGTACATTATATGCATATACTAATAAACCTTTCTTGTCTGTCGCCTGACTAGCGAATCTGTTGAATTTATCGAGTGAGCATGATTTTGACGGCGGGATGTGACTTTTTTTTGTATTTAATGTAATTGTTTAAAAGTGGAAACTTGTAAATAGCCATAAACAATCCATTTGTCTTCACTAGTGTACCATAATAACTGTAAGTTTTCCTAAAAGTGTAAAATAAAATAAAATAAATCATTTATTACTCTTCTTGCGCGATTTAATCGACGTACAGCGACATCGACTTATTCATCATTGAATAAGATAGAAATTATTATAATTTAAATACAATTCAAAGCCTAAAACAAGTGTCATTATAATTTATCATTTAAATAAGAATTAATAGTATAGTACATTTTATTAATTAAAAAGTCAAACAGTTTACTTTTGAATTGCTTTATGGACAGACTCTTATATTTTAATGGCAGTTTATTATATATTCGTATAGCCATGCAGTACCTACACATTATTGCTATATAGACTAAGCTTTTGGTAAGGAATATATAGTTTATCCTTATCTCTACCCCGACGTCCGATCATCCGACTGTTATTCTCAAACAAGTTTTTATTCTGTTTTACAAAACAGCAGATTTCGTAGATATAAAGTGATGGAAGAGGTAAAATTTTTAACTTTTTAAATAATGGCCTACAGCTATCTAAGAAATGTGCTTGACATATGGCCCTTACACATTTCTTTTGTACAATAAATACTCTGTTTGCTTCGACAGAATTACCCCATATGATAAGTCCGTATCTGATAACAGACGACACATAACCGTGATATGCAAGTTTGGCTGCTTCAAATGAAACCGTTTTAACTATTTGTCTTAGAACGTGAATAAATCTGTCAAGTTTAAGACAAACTTCATTGGTATGAGACTTCCAGTTACAATTTTTGTCAATGGTGATGCCAAGAAATTTGGTAGAATCAACTATATCTAATTTCATGTCATTGTATTTGATGTCAATGTTTGGGATTGTAGATTTATATGTTTGAAATTGTATAATTTTAGTTTTGGTAATATTAATTAATAATTCATTCATGTCTAGCCATGTTACGATGTCATTTAAGGTTTTATTTGCGTCTTTCTCAGCGTCAGTATTTTTGTCAGATTGGCTTGTAATAGTTGTATCGTCAGCAAATAGTACACATTGATGGTCTATATAATTTGGAAGGTCGTTAATGTAAATTAAAAAAATAATTTCTATCTTGTTCAATGCAATAATTTTTGCAAATATAAAAATTTTATTTATGGATTATTTTATCTGTCTGTTTGTTATTCACAGACTTCATTGCATTTGACTTATACCTATAATTAATTAATTTGACACTCGATTGTTTAGACTATTGAAATTTTCTATTAATTCGAATCATTAAATTTTTTTTTTACGCTTTTTTTTATTATTAATACTTTTGAAATGGAATAGAATTATATGATTATGTAATCAAGTATTTCAAATGCTTATTAGATGAGAATATTATAACAAAAATACCTATAATTTATGTATATTTGCACGCTGAAATATCAGTAGTATGTGACCGGAAATGAATTATATTATGACATAACACCAAATTGTACGCATATACTGGCAAATAAAGGATTTTATTTTATTTTATTTATTTATCAAACAAATCAATAAAATCAACATCAACAATAAAAGCAAACAAATTTTTTGTATATAATAAATGTGAAAGATGGGATAGATGGATGTATGCATGTCTGGATGTTTGTTATTCTCTCGCGGCAAAACGGCTTAATGGATTTGGATGAAATTTGGCCTAGTGATAGTTTACAGTCTGGAATAGCGAATAGGCTACTTTTTAACTCGACAGTCCCGCGGAAGTTGACATGGCGCGGGTAAAACCGCGGGAAACAGCTAGTAGGTACTAATTGAACGCGTGCGTAAGCTGCCATAGAAATTGTTCTATGGTTACCTATGCCCCGTGGTCGTACCGTCATTTCTCGGTTTAGGATTGGAATAGAATCGGATTTAGTGCGTCATTTTGCTTTCGAGAATAACTGAATGGATCATAAACAGAGGTATGGCTTGAGATTTCAGAAGCTCACCTCAGTTTTTGAGAGCCGTACCTACTTCTATAAATCTTCATTATAGTAATGCATTAAGTGTACCTGGTACCTACTTAGCTAACAGGCTGAGTAGGTGTGTATATTTTTTTTAGCCATTTTAGGGAGTCGAGAGGCTTGGGCGGCCATGACCTCCTTCTGCGAGGACGTAATGTCGCAGAAGGAGGCGGCGGAGCGGTGCCGGGAGGACGACGCCTCTTCGGCACCGATCCGCCGCCGTAGGTGGAGGGGGGGACGGAGAAGGAGATACGCTTACCCTCTCCCTCCCGATAGCCAGCCGTAGCGGGTGAGGGGACCTGCTGCGGCTATTAGGGCTATGTGTGGGTAAATGGTCTTGTGTGCTGGACCATTTTCTACGTGGGGGGCGCTCGGCTAAGGCTTAGGGCAATCTGCCAGGGCTTGCGGGTAACGCCAATGGCGGTACCGTGAGCTCCATCTATGGCGGATGAGGTACACCTTGAGGTTTTTAGTGGGTAGGTCTGGCCTTCTGCCGGATCATCCCCACATACCCCGTCGTTCCCCCTTGGGCGGTCGGGGACGTGATAGCACGTTTTCCTCAAGTAAAAAAAAAGGTGTGTATATTTTTACTTTATATTTTGCAACTTCATCCATCTATATTTATTGTTAGCACTTCATTTCATTAAATTAGACCAATACAAGATGTGGAACCGCAAAAATAATTGTTCCGAATATATGAAGCATCAACTAGGAACAAAAAGCATTTGTAGCAAAATCCTTGTGGTGGCAATTTCCACCAGGTGAACAGTGTTGAAAATTAAAGAACATTAGAGGTAGAGACTTAGACAGTGGAATACTTACGATAAGGATGCTCAACTGTTTAAAAAAAGATAGCTAGGAAGCTATCTAGCTAGGGATCATTTTATTCGCTTATGCAGGTACTTTGGTAAGCTATAATAATTATGTGAGTACCTATGTATTTAGAGTGTCCCCGCATATTTTTAAAATTCTCCAAAAAGTACACTGTTAACTCTTCTACCTATTTCTTTCTAATTTATTACAAAAAAATATTTGTTTAACAACATACATACATAACCTCACGCCTGTCTCCCTTTAGGCAGAGACAAGGGAACACCAATTGCTTCGATCCATACATACCTCTTTCGCTTCCTCCACGTTCATTAATCTTTTCATACATGATCGCCGGTTACGGGTACTTTTAACTAGGCCCTTTTTAAGAACGTCGCCAATTTGATCGGCGTACGTTCGCCTAGGGCGGCCCCTACCGACAGCATCATCCATTCTTGCTCTGTACAAATTGTTTAACAAATTGATACAAGAATCACTGCTCGCGGTCTTATATAGTTTTAGAGTTATTTTTGTTCAAAAGTAGATTGCCAAAACATTCAAATCATACGATTTATGTGAGTCGAAAGAAAAATGCTCTAGTATGAAGATTTTCTGCAAGTAAATTGCGAAACTTTATTATCTCCGATCTCGCAAATTTTGCCTAAATCTGTCCACATTATATGTCTTATATTTGTATGCAATCGAACGTTTCTATACAGCTACGCTAAAGTAACTTCTTGCACCGCATTATCAACGTCCAAAATGTTGTGAACTTTTTTAAAATGTTAAGGTTGAAGTCCTACATGAGGTTTTAGATGACACTTTAATAAAAAAGATGTAGGTAATTAATTCCTTCATGCTTTTGCTCGTATTACCTATGTGTTGGCAACCTGTGCGTGCGACCGCGACCAATAGGACAAAAAAAACTCCTTAACTGTTAGACCGAGAGCAGTGATTTTTATATCAATTTGAAAACCGTAATATTGTTAAAGGATAAGAAAATAGAGATAATATGTATTATGTTAACAATGTAGTTTTCAAAAAAAATCGTGGATGAAATTGTGCATAAGTACCTACTGTTCCAAGACGCGGTTTCCTACACACTGTATAATATTATCGGCTACTAAATATGTAAATAAAAAAAAACACATAAAATAAAAACAAAGCATTTTCTGGGTAAATCTTTATTAAATAGTTTAAAATTAAATTCTACATTAAAAAATAATAATAAGTAAGTAAGTATCTAAATTGCTTTCTTAGTACAAATAGATCTTAGGGTAATGGATTCAAAGTCATATTGTTGATATGCCATCCGGGCACAAAAGAAAGAGATGGTAAAAATGCACATGATAAGGACAGCACATACGGTAGGCATTAGAATAGCACTTATTCTGCTTGCTCGCTCGGAACGAGTTTCTATAGACCCAAGTTCGGAGTCCGATATAGACGATGGCGGTGTTTTGGTCATTCCTGAAAACAAATACAAGTTCTATTGCAACATACATACATAACTTCACCCCTGTATCCCTTCACAACAGAGGTCATAAAACTATCTGATGTCACGTTTGACAAATTTGGAGGCATTATAATGATGGAGAGAGACTATTGCAGTGACAGGTATCGCCCAAAAAAAGCCTCCAATAAAACCTCTGTCCTTTAACTGACTTTTACAGTTTGCCAGGGAAAAGAAGCAGTTGGCACATTCTATGTTTTTCCTTTGCTCCCAGTCCAGCATGGCAGACATTACAAGCACAGTACCGATATCAACAGTTATTCAACTCGGCCGTATCTTTGAAATAAATGCTTAGATACAGCGCCGCGGTCCGTCCACATGTACCGTAAAATGGGGTGATTAGGGATCCAGGGGTGATTAGGAATAAAACCAGGAGTGGTTTTTGACGTTAAATATTAGTTACCGAATCTTTACAAGTATTGCTATTTTTCGTGGCAATAATAGAAGATATCTAGAGCTTTTATATGGCAACACGTGTTTGCAAGCAAGTGTTTAAGAAATTGAATATTAAAAACTTAATTCGATAAAACAAAAACAATAGGTATAAATGATTATTTATTAAGTGCCAGCCCTGGTGAATTACTCTATTGACCCTATTTTCGTCCACAGTCATCCCATTTTCCGGGTGAATAGAGATAGCATGTATATTTATTTTTCTTGCATAAACCAAAAAGATTTTATATTTGATGACAAAGATGCCATAAAGACTCAATTAATTTGATCCCCATACAGCAATATATACATTAAGAAATGCCTTTAAATTCTGTATTAAGTTCGGAGTTGTCCCTATTCACCCCAATACGGTAATAGGGCTGCCCACTTTCAGCGTTTAAATTAAATTTGCCTACTTTGTGTTTACTTCCAATAAGTTTTGTGACTGCAAATATACTTTTTTATATGGACAAATAAAATACTTTGTAAATTGAATAGGAAGTGTTCAACAAAAATACGTCTTGTGTCAAAAAACCATGTTTACGTTTGAATGACAAATTGGTTTTATAAATTAGCAACCGAAAAATAGTTGCGCCTCGACTGAGACACGAAAAGTTGTATCATTAAATTTTAAAGTACCTATAAATAATCCGCATATTTTTCGGAATGCAGACACTCGCGACAGGTCGCATGCCGAGCGCATGCCGAGATCGAGCCGCGTAGGTATAGCTCACGTTTCATACGGTTCTATGAAGTTGAATTACTGAAGATATCTGTACTGTGTTACAAGTGTGCCCCTCGACTTTAACAAAGAATGATCAAGGTTTTAGAGCAAGAACTGATGTGGCCCCAATATAAGCATTTTATACAGGGTGACTGGTGGGTCACTTTTGAAATACGAGGACGTGATATTTTGAGATCATACATGAATAGAATAATTTAAATAAAAATAAATATTAATTATTTACTGACTAAACATAACCGAAAGTTAAAGAATTGATAACGTAATGCATGGTTACACTAGCGTTTTAGCATCGATCCGCGTTCCAGGTCACGTGTCGCGATTTACACAGGAGGCGTAAAGTCATTAGTAACAAAACTTTATTTGTTTATAAGGAATTCTTATGAAAAACTAAGTACCTGCTTTTATTACATAATTATGATCAGAATCGAGTCCAGAGTGCTCTCCTTCAGTATCTAAAATTTGTCACCAGTCACCCTGTACATATATCATGTGAAACGATACAGTGGAACTAGGCTGCAACCTAGTATACACATATACGCCAGCCTGTTTAGAAAGTTCCATAGTTCCATACTGGACCAGCTGGGAAGTATACGAACCTGCTCAAGCAGCAGACGAACACTCCACTAATGCACCACGGAGATAAGTAAATATTGATTACACTTGTCCCATTTCAAGGGATTTTATTGTGTTTAATAATATTCTATAGCCCCTTGTGAAAAGTTAGGCATGAGTAACCAACGCGTTAGTGAAAATGAAACCGAGGATCACTCACGTCTGGGATGCAAGAGAAAATATATGGTTCGCAGTTTCTACGAAGTATTGAATTGAGGTCGAAGAAACAATAGGTTATTCGGTAGTAAGGTGATCAAAGCGCGGTTATAGCCTTTGGTTCAAGCAAACAACTTACCTTTAAAATTCCTGGTAAAGATGAAGTTTCAGAAGTGAAAAACAACGATAGGTCTTACGGCCATATTTAACGTGGATACCTCTCAGGTAGATCGATATTTTTCTACGCAAACTTTAATTTAGCGCCTATAAGTATTCATTGATAGAAAAGATATAAAAGAAATAAAAAAGGACTTACTTAAATGGGAAAAAATACTAAGTATCAAATATACAATTGAGGCGTAATACACATAAATTACTTATTTAAGGAATTTTCAGTAAGATTCTATTATTTTCGGTTAGTTTGGCGTTTACTTCGTATAAAGCCACTTTTTGTGGAAATCTGGGAAATTGTTGTGAAAATTAATTGTTGTCTGATCTTTCTGGTTGACAATTACTCTTTTATCTGACTGTTAGCTTTTTAATTCATTGAGAGGTCCAATGGCGGCTTTGTTTATTCTTTATCAGTAGTATAAGTAGATGTTTTATTTTTCTTAAATTAATGACCCAAATACCGTATAAATAGTTTCAATGTGAAAACAGATGTGGCTCTACAGGGTTGAGTTGTAGTCACCGGCAAAATTTTTTTACACGATAAGTATCATTTATAGAAACGATTTTTGCAAAAAAAAGTATTTTTTTTTTAACAAGCAAACCAATATATCCGCTAGCATATTAAGCAAAGCTTGGTCACTCTAAATTACCATTAAAATAAAAATGACTACGCGCTACTAAAAGTATTATCAAAGAAATGCTGCATCGTAGTAGCAATGTTCATCAATAGCATTTTTTTAAATGTTGGTGGTTCCATATTTCCACTTTTTGTACTGAGCGACGCTAAAATAAATATGCAGGTATATTTATATCGTATCAAAGAAACTAACATTTAAATTTGGCTGGTGACTACAAATCAACCCTGTATACCTATTGAATATCAGATTCTGAATTTTTTTTCGGCTACTGTGCTACTAAGATATTAGTTTTCTATCGTATCTACCTAATGTTTGCGGTATTTAACTTTTATATTTTAGTTAGAGTCTGGCTAATGAATGTGGAGACTGAAAAACTGCGGCAAATTAAAAAAAATACCATCATGGTAACCCCGACATTAGATCGAAATACATGGATTAAACAAACTTGATACATATTTACTTGATAATTTTTTTCATACAGGTATCTTAAATTAATTACCAAAACCGTAAAAAGTTAAAGGCCGATTGACAACAGTGACACTAGAAAAACGACTTTGACATTTATGCTAGTGCTGCCACATAAAAAGTTTTCAAAAAAATCCAGTGTCTCCTTTCGTTAGCCAGACTATATTACTGAGACATGGCTTTTGGAAAAAATAAAGAACATCTCATGGAAAATATATGTTGATGGAGTCCTTATAGGCTTTGTTAGTGCGGCAAAACAAAACCGACATTCTATTCTAGTAAGTTTGTGACAGTAATATCCGGTTCGTTATTTTTAACTCTCTTTTCAAATAGGTAGGTACCACTACTTTTATGACGTTGCATGCTGTAAGCCGGCTAAGTATGTAGAACTTCATTTAATATACCTACTGTACCATACTTATTGCAATAAAGGAATTGTGAATTTATATTACTTAATTATATTTTATAGTTCTGAAGATCTTTGGATTGGGGATAGTGATATTCCATACGAAAATAGTGTCAGAACAATTTTTTCAACACACTTGCTCGTAAAGTGAGCCTTATTCTATTGAATTTAGAACTATAAACTGGGCTATAAGTCACGCGTGCATAATATATTATACCCTAGTGCATAATATAATGAATCCTACAAAGTTGAATTGTACCTTAGTGCAAATTACATGCGAGTAAACAGAGCATATTTTATTGATCCGGGTTATACATTAAATATATGAGCGCGCGCCTCCAGGCGGCGCGCGGACACGTGCAGCAGCAGCAGCGGCCCGCGGTCGCCGCACAGCGCCTCCAAGCAACAATAGCGTGTGTGCGTGTAACGGGACAGGGCTACTGACACGCAGCAGCTAACAGCGGCTTCAAATAAATTTTATGACCACGTATGTCTGTCTTTTACTCACAAGTGTGTTGAAAAACGTCGTATGTAACTCGTGAGCGTTGCTAATTACAGTCTCGGCTCATTATTAAGCCCTCGCCTGCGGCTCGGGCTCAAATCACAGCCTCGACTGTAATTAGCAACTTAGCTCACTTGTTACATAATATACTATTATAGATTTCTACAAAAATTATTATATGATTCTATTATATTTTAAAGATAACACTTTATACGTTTTCGCAAATAAAAAAAATCGTTAATTATGAATGTTTGACCTTCAATAGAAAATTGCAGATGTAGGATCGTAGGGTATTTTTGACATTTTATTTATAATAGAGTGTTTAATTTTTGATAAATTTATGACTTATTTTGACAGGGCTCTAAACAGTGGCGTCAAAAATCTGAACGATAAAACTTTATAACTAGCATCAACTAAATGAACTATTGTTCGTGATGACTCCAACGAGTTCCTGCAGGGCTAGCATGCTCACATCGACAACGATATATCGGGCCTATATATCGATATTTTAGATATATTTTTATCCTGTCTACAAGTGCTAGCATGGCTGCAACAATGAATCATGTTCATCTGTCAAAATACCGATTTTTTTACTTGTATCGATTTTCCCTAGCATGGTCACAAGTTTGTCTATATTTTTCCCGATATTTATGACAGTTCAACATGACTTCATTTCGTGGCTGATTTGGTGCACGACAACAAAGTCTGTGAAAGTTTAAGGATTTATTTTGGATTTTTTAAACATGTCAGTGGTTTATTATCGCTCTATAAACGGAAAGAGATATGAGAAGGAACCAAAAAGAAAGTATCACCTAGCCTAACCAAGGCGCTGCATGCATAAAAAAAGATGAGACAGCGTGGATTTAGAACCTTGAAAGGAAGAAATGGTGATGATTTGCCAGTTTATTTAAAGGTAAGTCCACTTCATCATAATCTACCAAGCTGACTTGGTGCTGGCTGGTGGATGTCAGAATCTTCAGGGCGCCGAAATGGCTTCTGTCTGACAAACCTTTAGTCATTCATCAATCTATAAAAGGTAAAAAATTAATGAAGTGATGTTTTAAGATTTGCCATCGCTTTTATGTATTTTTTGTACCTACACTTAAAGCAGATTGAAAAATTTTTTTTTATGATTTGCATAGAAATTAAATATTTACTAAAAAATAAGCCTAAATTACGAGATGTAAAATAACTTTGTGTTCCTATGTTCAAAGCAGTTTTTTACTAATGGTAGCTGGCTACTAAAGATAAAGTGGACCAGACCATACAATTTGTCTTGATCAAACCACTTTGAGCAAAATTCTTGCAGTCTATTTCTGCAGGGTGGAAAATATCCTGCACCATCTCCGTATTAGGTTATGTTTTAGTGAAATTAGGTTTTGTATCCAAAACATGATAGTGTACCTACTATATTAGAACCCTATAATATTAACTAGGAAGATTTGAATAAATCACTGTGAAGTGACCCTTTCATTAATATTTTTATGATATTGATTTCAGTTTTCATGATTTATCACATTTTCTGTGCAAAACACATATACACTATGTAAAAATTTAAATATAATCAAACATTCAACCGTTGATTGATTATAACTGCTACAAACAACAGTCTAGACATAATTATTGATCTTTTAATTATATGAATTTCATGCTTCTTTTGCAGATCCACACTAAGAATAGTAGTATCAATGCTGGACCTAGAAAGAGTTTGTGATGCCCGCATTGATAAAGACTCAAATGTTAGAAATTATGTAAAAAGGTTTTGTGATAGAAGAATAGGAAAATACTTTCTGTTAGGTAAGTAAGTTATCATGATATGAAATGAAAACTCATAGAGTAGGTACTTAAAAGATATTTCATAGTTACGCTTAGTATTTAAATCAATACTTGAATCATTAAAAACATAAAAAACCGCTACCTAAATCATTTCTACTTTGTAATTTCAATTACACTTTCATATTCAACTTTTTTGTATAAATGGCTGAAGCGGTGTAGTGAATTTAACCCAAATGTTGATTTGTTGAATTAGAAGAGTGCAACTGTTTACTGACATCAATATATTACAGTACCATAGCTAGTACTTATTACAGTACTAGCTGCTGCCCGCGACGTCGTCTGCGTGAACGCTATGCAGCACCAAACGCACCTACGATTATAACACTGCTAGCGTGATAATATGTAGCCTATATGTTGACCCGACTTCTTAACTATCTTCATGCCAAATTTGAAGTAAATCCATGCAGTACTTTTTGAGTTTATCCCGGAAAGACAGACAAAAATTCTAAAAACTATATTTTTTGTTTCTGTTTCGATTGTAGATCATACCCCAAGTATTCTTTTAAAAAAATATTCAATGTACAGTTTTGACTTTCCTACCATTTTATTATATGTATAGATTATAACTATTAATATCTCCAATTTGAAAGGATACTTGAAATGCATTTTTGGATATTCTTATTTAGGGATGGTCTTCATTTATGAATATTGTAAGTATCTTTAAATAATGTATAGAATGGTTCAATGGCTATATTAAATGAGTACCTGTCTAATTTAATTCCTTGTTGCATTCCTAGATAAAGAGAAAGTCTGAAAGTTAAATCACCACTCCATACTCGTGATGTATTGTAGATTTTTATTTGAACTGTACTAGATAGACACTATAATTTACAGTAAATTTTATACAGATTCTTGTTTAGGTATATATTTAGTGGTATTTGTAATGTAAAATATAAGAATAATGAATACCTCAATCTAATATTTGTTTCTTTACATGTTGAACGAGCTCACAATCAACAGAAAACGTCAAGAAGAAGAAAAGCTGGCTATGAATCTATATTTGAGAAATCTATTTATTTTTTAAGAATAACAAGCATATTTTGAAGAGAGAATCTCAAGAGTCATAAAGATTTGTTTATAAGCTATCTAAATAAAAAATATTCTTAATATATTGTTTACATGTTTTCATAAGATCCCACATTATCTAGGTACTCTAATGGGTAGTAGCAGACAAACAGTGACTGAAAAATGATAAGTAGAAACTATATACCATAGAAGGCAATGCTATTTTGTATAACAAATTGTGCATTGAGGTACTCTGGTGCGTTGGTCAAGTTGGGCTGGGTTCAAGTTCCTAGGCAGTCTAGGAAATAACTAGGTAGCTAGTCTCTGGGTGTATATGAAGATGACCTCAAGTTCCATTGCGTGGTCTCCATAACACAAACTTATACGGGGTGTCCCGCCAACCCTATATAATACCTTCACGGAGGTATTCTAGTACCCACAAGAATTACAGATAATATATAAAAAAAGAAAAAGTCGAAATTTACTGCTTTCATACAAAAACTTTCAAATTAATTTCGTATTTTCCTGTTTTTATATATTTTCTGTAATCCTTATGGGTACTAGAATAACTCCATGAAGGTATTATATAGGATTGGCGGGACGCCCTGTATAAAAAGCATGCTTTCAGGCAACAGTTTCTCCAAGACCCTTCTAACTATGAAAATTGCAATAACATGCTTGCATGGAAATTTCAGTAGGATGAGAGAAGAGTAGGAAATTACTTAGTAAGTAAATTAGCATTATAACTGAACTTAAGAGCAAGTTAACATTGTAGGTACATGAAAAGGATAATAAGAAAAACACTTGAGTTAGGAGATATATTTATTTACTTGATGCATAATTTATATTTTAGAATACTAAATGCACTGTAATATTGCAGTCTTATTGAACAATTACAAATAATAAATGAGTAAACCATTGTTATTATTTGTATCAAAAGTTATCAATTAAGCAAGCATTTCATCAATTAGTTTATATTTTTTATAGTTTATATCATTGAATAATGACAAAATATAAATAAGTAGGTACTTAAAACCAAACAACGATATGTAGGTAATTGATATCAACATTCAGCGTGTCACAGCCTCTACAACACTACCGTGAACAAAATAGAATAGGGCCGTATGCTATGCTCTGACGGAAAAAAAATAAATACAAAACCATTTCTAAGACATTTATCTAAATAATATTGCGAAATTATTATTAATATAAAAGAGCATTTGTGGGGAAATCAAGTTATCTCAGAAGCCAAAGAGTGTAATCTTTAATACTGTCAAACTTATAATAGGTAATACAGCAATTATTTACAAAACTTAATTAAAATAATAAATAATGAACAGTCTCACCTAAATTTTGAATTATGTTAAATTCAACTTCACAAACTTGAAATACTGTTCTAGTAAGACAAATTATAAAACCATTGAAACCATTATTTTTAGCAAATCTAAGACCGTTTCAGAAATCAAATTTCACATACTAACTTAAACTTGATATTGCATTATTGTAACACAATTAATTGAAATTAACTATAAACCAATATTATGATAGTAAACACTTTTACGATACTAATCTCAAAACTAAATATGTTGTAATTAAAATCAACAAAGTATGTTCTTTGTAAAAACAATTTTATAACACCCTGGACCCGTCTACGATACAATGCACTGAAAAAAGAACATGACTATTTAATGGCACTTTACTGCTTCAGATAAATGAAGCACTTAGTATAAGTAAATAAAATCTGTATAAATAGCTACTACTATTAACCTTAGGTACAATCACTTGATAAAGTGTGTAAAATATGTTTTTCTATCATAGAGTAACATTCCAACTTAATTTCTTGCTTAAGTTTCTTGCACAAGAAGCAATTCTTTTATTCTTCCTTTATAACGCATTATGTTCCTTAACATTGCTGTCAGCACTTCTCTGAGCAATTCCTGAAATCACAATTGTAAACATTAGTAAGTATTGAACAGGGACACAGATGAAATCAAAGGTATACTTCACGAATTGTGTTTCTGATAGTAAACATAATAACAAAACATACACATGATATATGATTTGTTCAAGTCAATTCTATTATGTGCTGAGTATGTGCTTATCAATTATACCCTTTTCAACACTATTTTTACATATTGGTTTATAAATTTAAACACTGAACAGATTTTTAACATATATGATATTTGAAAAAAATCACAATATTTTTGTTTTAAATGACATCTGTTTTATCTTAAGGCACGTAACATACAGATGGAAAAGAAATCAAAGTCAATGAATTTATATCTATTCTAGCAAAGTTTTCTATGAGAAACAGCTTTTCTTAAAATATAAAAGGCAACACTGCCAATGGAGTAGACAATTATCACAGAATATATTGTGGTAATTCCGGTGTAGGCAAACTATTGCATGTAGTTAATATTGATAAATAAAATGATTACTTACTTCTTTATACTATTAAATGGAGCTATAAGGCATGAGTACCGAAGTTGCTCGGAGTGGTGTTTACAACTGCTTTTAATGCACAGGGCCAAGTGCAGTTTTAAAATCCCTGTGCTGCTAGGTTCTTGGTCTTAAAAGTGGCTCAACACATCACAAAATAATAATATTTAAACGAAAACATTTTTAGGTCGCCATTTTTGCCGGTTACTTGACTTTGACTTGACGTTTAAATGTCAAATGTCCTGTCAAAGTCATCGTGGAATGAACATACCCTACTATTTGGAGTGATTGAAATATTCAGAAGCACCTTTGGCAACATCGGATGTAGTCTATGTTGCAATAGAAAAGAATGTACTATTTTAGAATATGGCAACGGGTTTTATCACGTTACCGAATCGAATAAAGCTATCTATCATGGTGAGCATGCTAGCTAATATGATAGGATAAAATAATTCGATAATGTTTATCTTGTCGATTCGAGTATTTATCGATGTGAGCATGCTAGCCCGGCTGGTCAACTTTGATCCTGATCATAGCAACATACATACTGTATCCATGCTTTCTTAAGACCCTCCAAAGTGAACAAAGTATATGTAGGTACATATTTATATTTTTCACATAACTACCTATAATCATAATTGCAGCATTTGTGCTTAACATGGTGCCATACTGTTTCATGATTATTATCACTTTTAGATTCATAACTTTATATTTTACTTAATTTTAAGAAGTGTAAGGTACTAGATTACGACATCTATGCGGTGTAATACCTATCTTTTATCAGCTTGTAAGTAAATTAAGGTTTTCCATAATTGCTGTTCTGTTCCTATACTAAGTAGGTAATTGCGATTCAAATTATTGCTGCAAAGAAAGTTAAACAAAGGTACTTAAAATTAAAAACAAGTTTAATATTAAAAGTAAAGTATTATAAATATATAATAAGTTTATAAAACAGATTTTTTGCGAAATATAAATTATGTTATTTCGCTTCCCCATTTACAAGAAGTTCTCTTGCCCAATTATTTTTTTCTCAATGCAACAAATGTTTCGCCATACATCAAATTTGTGGCCAATGTTCTGTGCCTTCTTTCTTGTGCCTTGTCATCATCATCATAATTGTGTAGGGTGGAGAATAATTCTCCACCCTACACAATTATGTATAAGCTGTAATAATTATTATCAGTTAGTAACAGCTTATACTGTGGTCCAAAGTATTGCGTACTTAAAGTGCTTTTTTGTTGACAGATAAGTAGAACTTACTGAGGGAACTCTAAAGAGCATCTATTTCCCATCACATTCACATAACATGAACCTAATTTTTCAATTCTGATACGATTTATGATAATATATCTTAAAGAAAGGTTATTTATCTAATTCTCAGAATCACTATCGGTGTTTTACAGACATATTTTAACTTTTAGTGGTCGTTTTCATAGCGTACTTATTATATGTGATCAGAGGTTTTGATCTTGTAAATTTGTAAAGTGCACTAGTTTGCCTTTTGCGTGCTTGTGTTCTCGGTGTATTCTGTCTCATCTTAGTAGCAGCTAATGTAGTTGATTCTTTTTTTACATACGCTACGTCTGTGATTACATCTTCATCGTTAAAAGCGTCACTAGGACTCATCATTTTAATCGTTTCAGATAAGTCTCCCTAAAAAATAGGTGATAAATAAGAATACTTAAAAAATCGCATAATATAGTAAATATAATAAGTAAACTACAATGATATAGGTTAACAAGGGAAAATCTCATTTGAATTTTGGGAAACTTTAATCAAATTTAAATTTGCTTATCTATCTACACTTCTTATTGGGTTGTTTCGTCTGATCGAACTGGTTTATTTCAGCAACTTTCAGTCAGATTTAAAATATATTTTTTGCATTTGATGTTTGGAAAAAATAATAAGCTATATTTTATCAAGTAGTTCCAACTGGATCAAATGTTGGGTAGGTAAAACCACGCGTAGCTTATACTAGGCAAAACAGAAATAGATATTATTTAGGTACACTTACAACATTTATTCCATTCACGTCGGGATCTACTTTGGTCATTAAAAATATGACAATAGCAAATAAAAATAATAATATAATTGAGTAAATTACAACAATCATTAAACCTTTGCTCATCCTGAAATAGGTTATTACTAAGCAAGAATGTGATCAAGAAACACAAAATTTGTCAACACTTGTATCGTGCTGTCATGGTACTGTCATAGTTCAAAACCACAGACCCTTAAATCCCGTGCTTAAATCAATATCTTAATAACAACAGGGCCACAACTCAACCATGAACTCAGCGTATGTATACGGGGTCTTACAAAAAGTAATTATGAAATACTGCTTTACTAGACTTTTGTTTACGAGAAATATTAGAAATAAATCTGACCTTTATTTTACTTACACAAATGGAATCTACACGAGATGTTCTTAAGGCTGCAAACTGGACGGCAGCGACAGCGGCGCAGGCAGCAACGCGGGGAATCTGGGTCATTCTCGACGACAGTGGGCGTGAGAGCGATTTGTCGTGGTTTCATACAAACTCAATACTTCCTATCGTGTCGCGGAAATCACTGCCCGCGCCGCTGAGGCTCTTGCTGTCGCTGTCCCTGCCGTCCAGTTTTCAGCCTTATGCTCTCTTAAAATACATTACACTGTTTTTGCAAGGACTCTGGATTCCCGCACGGAACAAGAAAAAAAAAATGTTCCATGTCTGGGTGTTTATTTATTTATGTATTTATATTCTAGGTTCCCCCCTAGTTCGCTACATGGTATCCCATAACACAAGCTATGCTTACTTTGGGGCCATGTAGTTGGTGTGATTGTCTGGGGATTTTATTTTAGGTATTATTATTTTATTTATTATACAATACCTACAGAACTTTGCACCAATTTTTCCCGAGTGGATTTTCAGATCATATCATCTTGAAACACCTAAAAATACTAAATTTAATAAAGGTGCTGTGATAGAGGCCACTCGCTCTAAGTTGTTAAATTAGCTAACGTATTGAAAGTCCCTTTAAGATTGATTTTCCTCAAGTCTTTATCCGAGATTGTTTTCCTAATATTCGGAAGCAAGCGCTCATAACACCCATCTATTAGAGTGGTGATAAGCATGATGTGAGCCAATATAGGCCCATATCGAAGTTGTGTGTTTTTGCCTAGATATTCGGAAAAAATATAACGGAGTAACTAAATACATTGGACACAAATCAACAACTCGGCATGTTTACGATTAAAAATGTTATGAAGAAAATTTTCGGAGTTTCAATTTTCGCAGTAAAAATTTTATGTGAACTTTGGCACTCCAACCTGAAAATCAAGACACTGTCAGCTCATTTTGTGTTTTTCCTGAACGCTACGCTCGAAGACTGAGAAACAGATGGAGATGATGTATAACTTTTTCCACCTATCAATTGGACGCCTGACATCTCAGTCGCTCGAAACCACGGGGTCTGTAAAGAAAGACACAAGACGTCGAGTTAAAATGTAGAATATAAATTATACACCATTAATATGGTTAAAAGTGTTTAATGTAATAACTTTTTTAGGAAGCAACAGTTAGGTAATTGAATTTAAGTGCTTCCATGCTGAACTGGGAGCGAAAGAAAAACGTAGAATGTGCCAGCTGCTTCTCTTTCCGGGCATGCCTACTGTAAAAGTCAGTTAAGGGACAGAGGTTTTTAAGGCGTTTTTGAGGGCGATAGGCTGACCCCCTGTCACTACAATAGTCTCTCTCCATCTTTATAATACCTCCAAATTTGTCAAACGTGTCATCAGATGGTCTTGTAACCTATGGTGTTCTGCCTACCCCATAAGGAATGTATGTATGTATTTAAGTATCACCTTAAGTATCATGTAAGTACTAAATAAATAGAGTAACGTATATAAGTCAGTTAGGTATTCGTCAATTACTGTCATTTACGTATTCCTAGTTTGGGAAACGATTTTTCACTCTGTCCTGTATGTAGGACAAATGTACTATATTACTATGTGATTTAGTAAGTAGGACATAAAATAGTTTATTGGTATAAATTGTGATTATAAAACAAATAAACACAAACGGCATATTGCAAACTTTATGTTGGGCAGCTTTTCCGATTAAGAAAAGGAGGCAGTGAACATAGAATTTATTTTTGCTTTTTTCATGTAATGTAGATTTTCATCGTCAGCATAGAGTTTTTTCCTATTTTAGCCGTATTATACTGAAACTCTGATGACTAGATAGATATACCTTTGTTATATGTTTTGTTCTCTACCTCTCCTGCATTGTAATACCTAACCTATGCGGTACACCAATACTTTGCCAATTTTCATCCAAATTTGTTGAACCGTTCTGCCGTGATTGTGGAACATCATAATCCATAAATCTGGATGGATTTTCAGATTTGTAATATTTTTAGTAAGATTATTCTCACCTATAAAATTGTGTTTGCAAAAAAGTACTTACCTATTGAGTATTTTTATTTAAGTACGGTATTTAAAACAGAACATAGTTAGCCCCATTACGTATCCTCGCAACGCAAAACGTCCTCACACTTGGTGGAGGGTGGATATGCAGCCGTAGTCTGTGCATTGAGTTCCTATGTTGAGAAGCCAGCAGATCAAACGTAACATTACCTGTCAAATTTCCACAACCAATTTTAACTTAATGTGGAGGCATCGTAGGTTGTAATAGACAGGAGATGCCCATTTATTCAATATAATTGTTTACTGTAGGATATATGGGGCAAACGTGCGATGAATTTACGGACATATCTTTATTTCTTTCTAACAAGCGTAAATTTGACATGAGTGAAAGACTCGAAGTCAAATTCTTCCTTTCCTTTTTTTGGTTTGATTTTCTTTTTACGCTATGTTTGTTGTCAGCTTGGTGAAATGCAGTCGCCATTTTACTTAGACGCGTTTGCGTCAGTGTGTTTTTTTTACTTTCAGGAAAAGTGCTAAATATTCGGGATTTTTTAGAGATTTGACTATGAAATGCTTTAATAAATATCAATTTTATAAGTTTGATTTTAATTATCGTGTACAATATGCATAAGTGTTCGATTTTAGGTTGTGGCGCTAAAAAGTCGCAAAACATAAGTTTACACCAGTAAGTTATCTCAAATTCTTATGTTTTGTAATTATTTGCGTATAACATCATCTGGATTACTGTAACAAGTACCTATAAGCGATAATAATTGAGTAATAGTGAATGTTAAGAAGGTTTTAAATTTATAACCTTGCTTCCTAGTTACCAAGTGTAAACATAGTGATGGGCATCCGTAAACCGTCTTTTTTATCGATATTTTTCAGTTTTCCCACTAATTTAAATATGCGACGAAGGTGGATAAAAGCAATTGGATTAGAAAATATAAGCCCACGTCATAGGAAGAATCTGTTTATATGTTCATTACATTTTGAGGATGATAACATCAATAGAACACTTGGAGTCATCAGGCTAAAAGATGATGCAGTGCCCTCACTTTACTTATCAGTAAGTGTTTTGTAAAGAATTGTTACTTTGTACCTCTTTGAATTTTTTTAAATATTGTTAAAATTACATAGTCATCGAAGGATATCACTTTTGCATGATGATAATTAAAAGAAAATTTAATTTTTGGAGAATTGCTATTTATTAATACAAACTTTGTTTTCATTTTCAGTCTCCAACTATTACTACTGTTTGGAGCGTTGCTTCACAGGAAAGAATCCCACGCTACATCCGTGCGTGCCATAGAAGCAGCTACGGAAATTCCCAAAAGCACTGCACATTTAATTTTAAAACGCCAAGGGTTTCATCCATATCACTACAGGCGTGTACAAACATTATTAGCAAGAGACTATCCACTGCGTGTTGCATTTTGCCGTCAGATGCTCCAAAAACACAGAGAAGATCCGGAATTCCTGGATAAGATTTTATGGTTCGACGAGACTACCTGTAAGAAGGATGGCTATTTGAATTTACATAATTTGCATAGTTGGAGCATAGAAAATCCTCACCTGATGAGGGAAGATAAATCCCAATACCAGTTTAAAGTCAACCTGTGGACGGGCATATTAAACGGGAAAGTAATTGATCTATTTGAAATCAATGGAAACTTAGATGGCAATAGATATTTAACTTTTTTACGGGATGAATTACCTGAATTATTAGAAGATACGCCACTAAGGGATTTACAAAACATGTGGTTCCAAAACGATGGCTGTCCAGCTCACTATGCCCGTCCTGTTCGAGAATACCTTGACCAAAATTACCCAGAGCGTTGGATTGGGAGACTTGGTCCTATCTTATGGCCACCCCGTTCACCTGACCTAAATCCCTTGGATTTCTTTTATTGGGGTTGTCTCAAGGACAAGGTGTATTCCCAACCTATTGAGACACTAAATGAACTCCGCGAAAGTATTCAGGAAGCTGCAAACGAAATAAATAATAAAAGACACGCGCGACGCATAAAACGATCATTTTTAAGGCGATGTCGAGTCTGTATGTGGTAGTGGTGGCAAGCAATTTGAACATTTATTATAATGTATTTTTGTGTAATAAAAATGTAAAAATACAAGTAACATTATTTTATTAAAATTTGAAACATCTGATGTAAGCACTAATTTGCGGCCATAGCTGAATAGGTACCTAAGTAGTAAAGACTAGATAATCCACGACTCAAAAATCGAGACTGCTATCGCGTATCATATCATACCTCTTTTAAGTCATCTTTTTTTAGTCTTTTACTATCTCTCTCTAACGACAAGTAACCCCGGTCTATCTCACTCTTGACTACTTACGCAGGGGTACCTTTTAAATTCTGAGAACAGCAACAAAAACCCTTTTCTTTGTTCATGGCAAATGGCACCGAGCAGGTAAATGTAAATTATTTCACCACTTGAAAATAGTATAGTATATTTTTAACTCCAATATTCCTTTATGTTTTATACCATTAACATAATTAACAAAATAACATAATTGGGAAAAGTGGCGCTAATTTTTAAAAAAATGTGACGCAGTAGGTTTCATACATTTTTTTTACACCACAGTGAGCGAAAGTGAGTGGAAATGAAACAACTTTCAAAATTTTTTTGATTAACTGAACACTATTAGTATACTATTAGTTTTCTGGAACTTTTAAAGGTTTTAAAGGAAAGCTATACTACTCAGGCTTACGATAACAAAAAAAAACTATAAAATTCAAAAAAATGTACACATAGGAAAAAAGGAAGTTTTTTTTTTTTTTCTTGTAGTTATGACTAGGTACCTGGTGCCAGCTTATCGTTGAATTTTTGGACACGTTGTATGTACACAATGACTACGAAAACTTTATCGATATCGTCATGTAATTTTAATTAGGGCTCAACTCTTCAGCAGCCATTTTTTAGCAACTGTCAAGTGTTTCATGGTTTTCATTCTAAGGGCATCTCCTGTCTATTACTACCTACCATGAGGGCATCAGATTCAAGTAAATTTTTTTGACAGATTTCTAACGCTTGTCGTGCTGGCTTCTGTGCTAACAGTCTGTGCAGTTTCAAATTTGCTTCAGAAAAAACTTTGAATTCTTTGTATACTCTTTGTACTGAATGACAAAGATACAGTAATCTGTCACTTTGGGTTATTTCGAATCCTTCAGGCTTCGATAAAGCTAAAATGAAAAATTGGGCTCTCTTTTTTACAGTTTACAGTGTAGTTCTAACATTTACGTTTCTTTTACTATCATTTTTGATTTCGACAATTGACCCTGGGCTACAGGAATTTCGGTTTAAAATGGCGTTAATGAAATATAATGTGTGATTGCAAAATGTGGGCTTTGTTTTCATATTAAATATTGAATTATTCCTGCATTGAATCTTCACTTAAATTATTGTTCAATCTTTCAGGTAAATGTTCAAAATCAGACGGCTGTTTGATGACACACATTTGTAGTTTTTCATGGAATAAGATTAGTTAAAATTAATGTTCTTGTTTAAATTTGTTGTGAATGTCATTGTCTGTTAATCAGCAAAGTTTTTGTTCAAATTTATTTTTAGCCAAAATCCTAAATTTTGTAAAACTTTTGCATTTATCTAGTTTTTTTACGTTTTGATGTACCTACTTGTTATTTTTTATATTTACAATGAAAAATAAAAACAGTGTTTTGTATAGTATAGTATTTAGGATCTTTGAAAGGGGTTTGAAAATTTTTGTATGGAGCCTGGCACACCTACTGTCCGCCATTTTGATTTTTTTTCGATTTTGCGTCGCACTATAAAACTTGTATATTTCGATTGCTGACATACAGACGAGCAAAAAATGTTATATAACATATGGGTCTAAAACGTCACGTTCTAGAGATATATATGGAAAACAATTTTGCTAAATATTTACAATTTTTGTTATATTTAATCGTTGAAATACCTCTCAGAATGTATCAAATTAGCATGAATGTTTGTGGTATTATCTTGCACATTAGTCAAAAGTAAAAATATCTTGTTTCTACACCTACCTGTCTGAAACCTGACAATGCCATATCAACCCGGCAATGCCGCCGCGCCGCACCGCGCTCCCAGCAGGCTAGACGCGTTAAAATGGATTGTGCTCATAGATTGTGTAGGTATCTATAACTTATTGTTATTGAATGCAGTTATAGCTACTTTAGCAAAAAAATTTAGTACTTACATACTTAATTACCTACTCTTAATGGAGTTCGGGACGCCACGTGATCATTTTGAAATAAAACTTCAGAGTTAGCATTTACATAAATGAGTTTTAATTCCCAGTATTAATTGTTGAGGCTTTGGCGCTAGGACTAGAATAGACAAGAAAAAATATTGATTTCTTAGGAAACTCTCCAGAAACACTTTACAATCTACTTTTAACTTACATTATAATCACTTATAAGTCTCACATTTGGCAAAGAGCTCGGCGTTTCTTTTACACTCATAGCTCCTTTTCATTTAAGAAGTCATCCACTTTATAGTTGCCTTTTTTACGTAATTTCTGCTGGACAACCTTTTTAAACTTGTTAAAACGGAAGTTCGTGCATGTCATGGGGGCCGTGTTGTAGAAGTGTATACACAAGCCCATCTTCTTCTCGTGTGGGCTGTAAGTTAAATGACCCCATATACCCATAAAAGAACTGGGTTAATCATCATCGCTATCATTCATTACATCAGCATTGAATATGACATCTAAAAAGGCTGCAGGGTGTAGCAGTAGCGTTTCTTGGTGTCGTGCCCATGCCATATACCATACAATAGTCATGGCATATGCACAACATGCAAGGGTTCTTTTACGTAACTACTTAAGCGCCTGCGTTGCCGAGTTAATATGGCATTGTCAAGTTTCAGATAGGTAGGTTTAAAAACCAGTTATTTTTACTCTTAACTAATGTGCAAGATAATACTACAAACATTCATGCTAATTTGATACATTCTGAGAGGTATTTCAACGATTAAATATAATAAAAATAGGAATTATTTAGCAAAATTGTTTTCCATTTGTCTCTAAAACGTGACGTTATAGAGCCATATGTTATATAACATTTTTTGCTCGTCTGTATGTCAGCAATCGAAATATACAAGTTTTAAAGTGCGACGCAAAATCGAAAAAAAATCAAAATGGCGGACAGAAGGTGCACCAAAAATTTTCAAACCCCTTTATAAAATTATGTTCAATATAAAATTACATACAGAAATGTTTATTTTCTGCCTTTGTCTTTCTTAAGTAGGTATACCTGCTAGTCGATGCTGAGGACGTAGTTAATAAAAGACCTATACGTCTTATCTAGTAGATATCCTATTCGCTCGGCATTTAAACCATATAACCTGGACAATACGGACCATAATTATCTGGAATTCTGACTTTGCAGTTAATTTAACGATAGGTAAAAAGGGTAGAGCTTCAGTGAAACCCTTGAAAACGATATCCTTAGGGCGGGGCCCTATGTCTACGGCGCGGCGCCGATTGCCGTGTACAGACATCTCTCACGCCATCCTGACAGACACGGCAGAATGCGCGGCACGGCGCCGTCAGCAAAGAAATTTTATTTTGATTTTTCACCGGCGGAATGCACGGCAAACGGTTGTATGGCAAACGGCGCCGCCCAGCGACATGTATCCACGCCCTTAGACACAATTTTTCAGGAAATTAATCATCAATTTCATGGCTCCACATTTGGATTATTTGCAGATCTAAGACATGTTTGATTCTCATTCTAAGCATATTCATATTCAAAGAGCAATATTGAAACTACTTCATTCATTCAAAGGGCTGATTAAGCTATTGTTTGACCTCAATCTCTCCTCAAAGAAGATGAAAATGAAAACTTTTTATTCGTAGTAGGTAATTTTATACACTTTACGAACGTCAAACGCTGGATGAGGGCGGCACGGGTCCGGTCGACATGACGAATCCTGGGGGAGGCCTCCGTCGAGAAGTGTGCATCTCTCGGCTCGTGAAGAAAATGATCGCCGATTTTCCACCATGTCTTGGTGTTGTCTACTACTACTTTTTGATGAGGTCGAAGATGATGACAGGAATTAACAGACTCCATAATACACATCTCCGCCGGAGCGGTCATATTTGGCTGACTTTATATTACCTTATTCTGTAAGATCCTGTAGGGGTCTTTCCACCAAGTGGGGGTTTATCGTATTAGTCGCCTGTACGATGAGCTTATTCAGTTGCTGTAATGCTATTCTAAGCTAAAACTGCGAGGCTGAAATCGACGACCTATTATCGAAGCATTTCGTTCGTTTCTTTCCAGGTTTATCTTCGTTTAAGTTAAACATATTCAACAAAATAGAACATTTGCTCACCGTAAATATGTAAGTACCTAAAAACCCATGGCAGTGGTCGCGGGTTGATTCCTGCACGGAACTAGAAAAAAAATTCCATGTCTGGGCGTTTATCTATAGGTATGTATATGTATTTATATTTTAGGTTCCCCCCTAGTTCGTTACATGATATCCTATATGACAAGCTCTGCTTAGTTTGGGGCCATGTAGTTGGTGTTATTGTCTGGGGATTTAATTTTTTATTTCCCCAGAAAATCACACCAAATACATGGTTCAAACTAAGCAGAGCTTGTGATATGGGGGAACCTAGAATCTATACTTCTATACTAATATATAAAGCTGAAGAGTTTGTTTGTTTGAACGCGCTAATCTCAGAAACTACAAGTGGGATTTGAAAAAATATTTTTGCATTTGATAGCCCAACTGTTGAGGAAGGTAAAAGCACCAGTCATGGACAGTATAGGTAAGCGATTTTTTTTGTTTTTCCTTTGCAGTTTCTTTATTTTTCGATACACGATCTTTGGGATTTGGAGTTAAATTATAAGTCGCTTTTTTAACCAGTATTCGAGCTTTAATTTTAGTTTAATACACGGTGCGATAAAAAAATAACCAATTTCAACACTCTTACTCAGGCTCCATTCATGGACGGTATTTTTCCAGTGATGGACCCCCAATAATGGACATCATATCCAATTATGGACCGCTAGTTATGGACATACAAATAGTCAATAAAGTATAACATTTCTAAATTCAAAATCAGCTTTATTAGTAATCATTTTTTTCTTTGAGTTTAGATGTATTTATAAACATCAGTAAGTATCAAAATAACATTAACAAAAAATCTTCATTACTATAATTAGAAAAAAAAAACTCATAAATCACCTTTTTTCAGTCATTCATATTCAACAGGGATCTTTGTTTTCCTTTTGTTTAACACAACTATTTATAAACATCAGGTCAAAAATACAAATAATCATACAAATTATCAAATTTTCCTTAAATCAAAATCAGCTTTATTATATCAAGATAATACTTATTAGCTAGAGTTTAGATGTATATATAAACATCAGTATAAAAATAACAAAAACAAAAAATCTTTCATTACTATAATTAGAAAAAAAAACAGTCTTATAAATCACTCTATTATATCAAGATAATACTTATTAGCTATCAAAAATCAACCTTTTACTTACAAGTTAAATAAAAATCAACAATAACTATTCAAATTCGACTAAAAATATTTTTTTCTTTGAGTTTAGATGTACATAAACATCAGTATAAAAATAACATAAACAAAAAATCTTTCATTACTATAATTAGAAAAAAAAAACTGTCATAAATCACCTCTTTTCAGTCATTAATATTCTACAGAGATCTTTGATTTCCTTTTGTATAACACAACTACATATTTATAAACAGCAGGAAACAATACAAATAATGTAACATTTTTTTAAATCTTCTTTCTTAGGCAATTAAAGGAAATCTCAAAAAGTAACAACATCTTTGCACTTATTATACCAATATTTAGTAATAATATGATAATATAAACAAAATATTTACCAATATCTAGTAATAATATGGCAATAAGTACTAAATTTAACATATAAATGGCAAATTTTTTTGCATTTCAGGTACTTTATAAATGCCCCTCTTGTTAACAACCTGAGGCTGCTGAATTTTTTCAACTATAGCTTCCTTATTATACCAAATTTGATCATTTTTAATCAACCCCGGAAAGTATTCTCCTTCGTATTTAATGATAACATATGTATTTTTCCTTAATAACTGCAGTGATATGTTTTTTAGGGGAATATTGTCATCTGAATCTGGTGATTCAGTTCTACATTTTGGTTGGCTTATCTGCTCCTCCTCAGACAACTCTAAATCTTGATCACTTTCTTGAACAAGATCAAAATCACTTTCTGATGAAATAGATGATTCAATTCTCTTCTTTTTCTTAATTACAGTTTTTGCGATGTTCTTTCTTGACACTTTCTTTTCCTCAGCCATATTCTTTTTCATTAGTTGTTTCTCTTGTCTCTCTTTCATTCTTTTATTTTTCTCTTCTTCCTTCTGTTTTTTTTCATTTTCCTTCTTGGTCATATATTCTCTCCAAGTTTCGCTAGTAATTGCTGAAGGAATCCGTTCTTTAGTACGCTTTTTTTCATGTCTGGTTCAGGCCAAAATAAAGCACGTTTAAACGGTGATGGAATATTTTCTTCCATTACATTTTGGGGTTTTGTAGGCAAAGGCTTGGCTATAGTGTCATTTGATTCAGAAGTCTGAACTTTATTAGGAGTATACATTGCTGAGCATGGAATAACATTTGACATCATATTCGATAATTCCGTCATGGATTCAATAGTTCCCTCTATTAAATTTTGTGCTTTGGAAGGCAACGACTTTGCTGTAGTGTCACTTGATTTAAAAGTCTGAAATTTCTTAGGTGTTGTAATCATTGCCGAGCAGAGAATATCTTTAGATGCCGTTTTAGTAACATCTGTAACAGAAGGACTAGTAATTTGAAAGAGCTGTCTTTCAATGTCCTTTTCCTGTAGATTTGGTTTGCCACCGTCACCATCGGTAGCATTGAAGTCTGTACAAACTTGCGACGTACTCGGGCGAAATTCACTTTCCTGCATACCTCTGGTCAACTTTTCTGGTGTTTCATTGCTGATGCGATCCACTCTGTCTTTAGGAAAACTAGAATCTGGATTCCCAGATACACATGCCTCAGAAGTTTTTCGTGCCGAAACCTCTCTTGCATGTTCAGGTTCGGGATAATCCGGGACTTGTATCGATTGTTCCGCGATAGTTGCTGTCTGAGATGAATGTTCTGCCAAATAGTGTTTAGATTTAGCCCAAATGGTATGTAACGACAGATCCTCATTAGGAAGCAAGTCCTCAACGTTAACTCTGGGTGTATAATACATCGTGGTGAATAAGTTCAGTTTTTCATGTGTAAATAGGCTTCGTATTTCTGATTCCAAAGTATTCATAAACTGTTTTGTCGAATCAATTCTTTTTTCCAATGCTGATGTGGAAACAGTGGAACGGTTGTGTGGACTTATTTTATTCATGTCGACGTATTCTGGACCAAAGGGGAAAAGGCCACTTTTTCGAAATCCGTTTTTTATGGTATTCGGCTCAAGGTTGCGCAAAGCTGCCTCAAAGTTCGGAGCAAAGTGCTCTCTCTTCATGATTTGTTTTGGATTTTCTGACCTCCAACTCTTCACTTGATTCTTCCACGATAGCTTCAAAGGTCTAAATACCGCAACATCCATTGGCTGGAGTAAATGTGTCGAGTTGGGATATAGAGAAATCACTTCAATACCATTATCTTTACAAAAATCTGATAAATGTAGGGTCATGTGTGACCTATGGCCGTCCAAGAATAATATAATGGGTTTAGGTATATTATTTTTTTCTATCCATGGATGAAATACATTAGATATATATTCGTAAAAAGTTTTTGCACACATCCAACCTGAATCCGATCTGCCGATGCACCAATCTTTTGGTACGCTATTTGCAATTACGGCGGGTAAACGCTCATAAGCGTATACTATCATAGGTGGAGCTAAAATTCCAGCAGCATTACCAGTCACCAACACAGTCAAAATTTCTTTTTCATTTCCTGATGCTGCATAGAGATTTTTTTCACCTTTGCGCGCTATGACTCGTCCAGCTTTTGGTTGTAGGTAGAATGCGCTCTCATCAGCATTAAAAAATCTTTGAGGGTCATTTATTGCTTCAAGCAAGCCTTTATTTTCAAGGTAACCTTTAATTGCATGAAACCAACCAAGTATGTCATCTTCCGTGACTTCTTCTCTCGCTTTGCTTAGGTTTTGTGCGGTGCGTTCTGAGAGATCTGGATGCCTATTCAGAAAGGCCGAGAACCATTTTTTCCCTGGCCGATTGTTTGTGAATGGACAGGAATATAGATCTTTTTCAGATACAATTTTTTGAACACTGTCAAGCAATTGGTCTTTCGTGACAGGGAAATGCTTTTCTGCCATAAATGCTATCCATCTAACGAGTAGCCTTTCTTCCTCATATGTGAGTACCGTGGCAGGCCCTAGATTACAAACAGTAGGACTTTCCCAGTGACTTTATTATGTAATGTAATCCTTGGGACAGCATATTTTGTAGCAGCTACGGATATTTTCTCCCCCCTTCTGACTTCTTCGATAGCCTTAGCCATTTGTTCCGCTGTATAATTTTTTCTCGGAGCCATGCCTAGGACGGAATAAAATGTTTGTAATTATCAATATGATGAACCTATTATGGACACCCAGTCATGGACAGAATGTACATGACTGGAAAGAAAAATAAATTTATTGCCGATTTATAGATAAACATGTAGGTATACTAAAACAGAAGACTAATACTTAAAAAGAATCAAAAATAAGCAATTCCTTTTATGGACATTCTGTCGATGATTGGTAAACGTGCTCAAATAAATATCCAGTAATTTTCCAGGTAATTTTTAAGGTTATTATTCCAATGACAATTAGGTTATATTTAAAAATTTACTCACTACTATTGGTAAATCAGTAAATAACATAAATTTTAACAACAACGACACACAGCCTACAAAAAAACTCACTAAGTCTACTCACTTGCATAGCGATTCTTATAATAAATTGCGATTTTAGACACCAACTGTCCCTGCGTAAACAACAATCGTGATGGTCAAAAACAAAATGGCCGTAAGCTGTCAAACAAAGTGTGATTTACAACTATACTATTGGCACTACTGATTAGTGTTGTCATTCGAAAAAAAAAACATGGCGTTTGCTTAATTTTGATAGTAATTTCAAAGACTGTCCATGATGGGTCCGCGTCCATAATAGGTGCCTTTACGGCTACATTTTATCCCGAAATTCCCACGAGATCAAAAGTTACGCGGGTAAAACCGCGCGCGGTGGCTAGTATAAGATAAACGCCCAGACCCGGAACATTTATAACATTTCCCCTACCGGGATTCGTACATAGAACCTTAGGCATAAGTTCTTACCGCTATACCAGCAGGCCGTCAAGCCCAACATTTTTCTAGTAGTGCCCTACGAAAATCGGTGAGAGGTTCAACCCATTTTGAATAGAACATTTTAACACTCCAAAAATATGTAGAAAGAAACAACAAAGAGCTCTGTTCTATTATTTTATAACAGCAGTACCACCGCAAACGAGACCGCATATAAAATCAAACCTCGGTTGCTGCAGTGATGGTTCAATAAAGCCATCTTTTAATATAGAGAAGAACTATTTGGGTACAATAAAACGCTCCCCTATCAGTTTCAAGTAATTTCTTATAGATGGCGCTTTTACCTGTACAGAAACACACCGTAAGATGGCGGTATTTACAATTGTTCAAAAAGGCTTTGAAGTTTAACTTGCTTGTTTATTTTTTTTGTTGCATTAATTTTTTATTACGCATTATAAAATAAATAAACAGAGTCTCTGTGGTTTTAAAAGCACTGTGAATATTGGGTTTAACATTTTTACTATATTTCCTACATCATAATCTTAAGCTCACCGCGTGATATCAAAAGTCTCACACATTTTTAGGACGTTTTTCACGACGACTAGTGGGCTGGAACTCGCTGTGCTCCAAGAAGCAATGGCGTTCACATTTCGCGTGATAGCTATATAGTACTACCTAATTTCTGAAGTTTTTCTTCCATCCGTTGAAGTGAGACAGCCTAATTCTGCGCAAATGTTTGTGTTCATACAATTGAAGCTCTTATTATCTTAAGCAAGTTCAGAGATGCGAGCTTTTGTAGGAATAAATTTTGCTATGCTGCCTTACCGCCAGTGGAATAGCGTGCTGCGTGACGTGAAAGGTTACTCATCCTTATGACCGCTTGGTGCTGTGACTCTGTGAGGGTTCGCATAATTAGCGACAACTCTTCATATAAAATCTTTTGCCGAATATCACAGTGTCTATCACAGCTCTTGCAGTGATGTGTTCTGGTAATTTATCATATTTTTTCCTAAACCCCTGTGATGTCAATCACTTCATCTTTGTCTTCACTTAGCACCACACCGGTTGTGATTTGTTAAAACAGATGGGACAGTTAACTTAGTTGACAGTTAGTTCCACTGTATATGCAAAGCGCTAGTGTCGCACTCATAGTGAATTCCATAGTGTGTAAACAATGGAACTAAAACTGAATTACATATACCTATACAAAGAGGATTGCCGACACGCACCTATGAACTGCATTTCGAGTAAACAGGAAATGCAGACGCAGCAATGACGTCAATTAGAAGTTTTTCGTTAATAATTTATTAATGTATTTTTCCATTCTTATTTCATACTTCGAATAGAATCAATCTTTTGTATTAGTTATATTTAAAAGTTAATTGTAATTTCTTATATAATTAAAGTGATATAAAACTAGTTCGGTTTTTTTTCGATCCTCCGGTTGTCGCAAACGTAATTGGCGCAGTCGGTAGGACATTCACGGGAATTTTTCGCAAATTTGGAGCATCTAACTTCGAGATCCAGACCGCGAGGAACCCGGGAGGCTATCAAGCCCCGCTGCTGAATATCCGAATTCTACGGACCTGCTACAATCCAGGAGGAGAATCCGACAATAGATTGCTGAAAACTAACCGGCTATGCAGTTTATGTAAGTGCACTTGACTTTTACTCGTGTTGCTTCCTTTTTATCCTAAGTACTTTCTTTCTATTTTTTATTTTTTCTTCAAAATTTATCACCCTAGAGCCTCTAGGTTAAGGCCGCCTGAATTACGACAGGCCCGCCAGCAATTATTAGATAGTAATAGAGACTTAAGTTTAGATTTTAATTTTAATTTAGATCAATCGTTTAATTTAGAAATGTCGCACGATCCAGATATGATCCTGAAGGCCCTCCGCCTTGTGCCCGATTTTGACGGGAATCCTAATATTTTAACTCGTTTCATAAGAATTTGCGATCAACTTGCAGCGCAATATTTAAGTTCTGTACCTGGGAACGAGTTATCTAATCTATTTCTTTTAAATGGCATACTTAATAAAATTACTGGAAGCGCCGCTTGTACTATAAATTCTAACGGTATACCTGAAAGTTGGTTAGGCATTCGAACTGCCTTAATAAATAACTTTTCAGATCAGCGTGACGAAACCGCTTTATACAATGATTTATCTATGGCGACTCAAGGTCAAAAAACGCCCCAGGAATTTTACGACTTTTGCCAAACTTTATTTAGCACCATCATGACATATGTGACATTACATGAAACTATTCCTACAACCGTAGAAGCCAAGAGAGACTTATATAGAAAGGTAACGATGCAGGCGTACGTCCGTGGGTTAAACGAACCCCTAGGGTCCCGCATACGTTGCATGCGTCCTGAGAGTATTGAGAAAGCCTTAGAATACGTACAGGAAGAGTTAAATATTATGTATATGCAACATCGTAATGAGCCCCCTAAATTACAACCAACCCCTAGGATACCGTATTCATCGCCAATGCCCTACTTAATGCCAGCGCCTAGCCCGCGTTTTCACGCACCGCAGCCACCGGTACCTAATTGGCCTGTTCCCGTAGGACAGCGCCCGATGAGGCCGCCACCACAACCTTTTAAATTTGCTGAACCCGGCCAACGAATGCCGACTAACACACAGCGTATGTTTGCCGCGCCGCCGCCAAATTATAATCCCCGCAGTAACGTTTTTCGATTACCACCCCGTAATAATTCTTCTCAATATAATCAACCACCGCAACCTATGAGTGGTGTGCAGCGATACACTCCAAGAGTCTTACCTCACTCAAAAACGTTAAACGGGCATGACTGGAATAAATCCGGTAACCCACCGCCTAGTAACTATTTCAAAAGCCGTGAAATGAATTTTAACAATTGTATGACTTACGATGACTCATATTATAATTACTACCCGGAACCTGAACACTATGACTATACTGACTATTCTGACCATACTTCTGACTATGACGCTAACTGTGACTTAAACTATAATTATCCGTCTTCCGAATTACCGGATGAAACCGAGCCACAGGCAGAGCCGAGCTGTTCACAGCAGGATTTTCAGAAATCTATAAAATTACAAAAACCAAAATAGAGCTGAATCTCCAAACACAACGTCAACTGCCATATATTAAGATCGCGGATCCACCTTTAAAATTATTAATAGATACCGGAGCCAATCAATCTTTTATTAGTCCGGAAGCTGTAGAAAATTATTTTAATCATCTTCCTTTAAATTTTGATCCGTTTGAGGTTACTAATATACATGCGACCAGTAGAAATGATTATTCTATCACTTTACCATCTTTTTCAGAATTTAAAGATAATGACTGCATGAAATTATTTGTATATCGTTTTCATGACTATTTTGATGGATTGATAGGGTTAGATTTGTTGAGTAAATGGGAAGCGCGTATCGATTTAAGAGAAAGTCAATTAATAACCCGTTTTGCTACGAACCCGATTCTCATGTACAATTCTCGTAACGTAAACCTTTACGAAGACATAACTCCAGCGGGAACATCTAAAGTCATCCGGATCCCAGTTGACTCCAGTGATGGTGATGTTCTTATTCGGGAACAAATACTTTGCAACTGTATTGTACACGATTGCATTACGACGGTTGTTAATAACCGCGGTTATTTAGAAGTAGAAAATCCGAGTCCTAATGACGTAATATTTTCTCTCGATAGGCCTGCGCAAGCAGAACTTTTTAATACTGAGTTCACTCGCACTCAACAATTTAAGACTCGCTCAAAAGAAGTTACTTCGCGATTACGTACAAGTCATTTAAACGAAGAAGAAAAGGCTAACCTTATAACTCTGTGCTCTCGTTATTCTGATGTATTTTATATAGAAGGGGAACCGCTTACATTCACTAACAAAGTGAAGCATAGAATACGCACAACCGACGAGACCCCGGTACATACTAAGAGTTATAGGTACCCATTCATTCATAGGCAGGAAGTTAGAGACCAAATTCACAAAATGTTAGAGCAAGGTATTATACGACCTTCAGAGTCTGCTTGGAGCTCCCCCATCTGGGTAGTTCCAAAGAAACTGGACGCTTCTGGCAAACAAAAGTGGCGCCTGGTTGTTGACTTCCGTAAAGTGAATGACAAGACTTTAGATGACAAGTACCCTATTCCTAACATCGCTGACGTCCTTGACAAGTTAGGGAAGAGCCAATATTTCACCACACTTGACTTGGCAAGTGGGTTTTATCAGGTTGAAATGGACCCGCAGGATATCGCAAAAACTGCCTTTAATGTCGAACATGGACACTTCGAATTTCTTCGAATGCCCATGGGACTTAAGAATTCTCCTTCCACGTTTCAACGTGTGATGGATAATGTCCTCAGGGGACTCCAAAATGAGGTTTGCTTGGTTTACCTGGACGATATTATTGTCTTTAGCACCTCCCTGCAAGAACACATGGTCAACCTTGAAAAGGTTTTCCAAAGACTAAGAGAGTCTAACTTTAAAATTCAGATGGACAAGTCTGAATTCTTAAAGCTTGAGACTGCTTACCTTGGTCATGTTATTAGTAGAGACGGTGTCAAGCCAAACCCTGATAAAATTTCGGCTATAGAAAAATACCCTATTCCTAAAACCCCAAAACAAATTAAACAATTTTTAGGCCTTCTCGGTTATTACCGAAAATTTATCCCAGATTTCGCTCGTATAACTAAACCCCTTACTCAGTGTCTTAAAAAAGGACGAAAAATAACATTTGACCCTGATTATACAAACAGCTTTGAAAAATGTAAAACTTTACTTACTAACGATCCTATTTTACAATACCCAGATTTTAGCAAAGAATTTAATCTAACAACTGACGCTTCGAATGTAGCTATAGGCGCTGTTCTCTCTCAAGGTCCAATAGGATCAGATAAACCAGTCTGTTACGCGTCTAGAACGCTAAACGAGAGTGAAATTAATTACAGCACAATCGAGAAGGAGCTTCTTGCTATAGTCTGGGCGACAAAATATTTCAGACCTTACCTTTTCGGACGTAAATTCAAAATTTTGACTGATCACAAACCATTGCAGTGGATGATGAATTTGAAAGAACCAAATTCTCGTCTTACACGATGGCGACTGAGACTCAGTGAATTTGACTTTTCAGTTATTTACAAGAAAGGAAAATCTAACACTAATGCTGATGCTTTATCTCGTGTTGAAATTCACACTGGTGACGTTTTATCCTTAATAGACGAAATTGACGAACTCAACTCAATACTAGGCAACCCATCTGACTCAATTATCGTTGAAGCTAACTCTACAACTGAAACAGTACATACCAGCCACGAGAATCCTATTTTAGAGATTCCCATAACTGACGACCCTATTAACAAATTTCACCGACAATTACATTTGACCTTAGTTAATGACGTAAAGAAAAAGACGACTGTGACTAAACCATTCGACACTCACACACGCATTAATATTCAGCTCTCAGAAACTAATTTAGAATCAGACCTCATAAACGCAGTAAAAGAATACGTCAACCCGAAGGTTAAGACCGCTATTTTAATTAACCCTCCATTAGCCATGTACAAAATCATTCCAATATTACAAGATAAGTTTAAAAGCTCATCTATGAATCTTGTAATGACTAAACGTGAACTAGAAAATGTCAAAGACTATCTTAGGCAACAAGAAATAATCCGCCATTATCATGATGGTAAAACCAATCATCGAGGGATTAACGAATGCTATCTTAGCTTGTCTAATAAATACTATTGGCCAAAAATGAAGGACCAAATTACTAAATTTATCAACGAATGTACCATCTGCGGACAGGCTAAGTACGATAGGAACCCTGTTAGACCTCAGTTTAATGTAGTGCCCCCGGCAAACAAACCCTTCGAAATAGTTCATATGGACTTATTTACTGTACAGAGTGAGAAATATGTAACTTTCATTGACGTTTTCACTAAATACGGTCAAGCTTACCACCTTCGCGACGGAACAGCTATTAGTATCTTGCAAGCTCTATTGCAATATTGTACCCATCATGGAGTTCCAACCACTATAATCACAGATAATGGTACGGAATTCACGAACCAGCTGTTCATGGAATTCACTCGTCTTCACAAAGTAAATCACCATAGAATTTTAGCCCATGCACCTAATGACAATGGAAATATCGAAAGGTTTCATTCGACACTACTTGAGCATCTCAGAATCCTAAAACTTCAGCACAAGGATGAACCTATTGTTAACCTTATGCCTTATGCTATCATTGCCTACAATAGTACGATTCATAGTTTCACAAGATGCAGGCCATTTGACTTACTGACAGGACATTTTGACCCCCGAGACATCCTTGACATTGACATAACTCAACAACTACTACAGCAATACGTACAAAACCATAGGGAACAAATGAAAAAAGTTTATGACATAATAAACGATACTTCTCTTACTAACCGTGCTGCCTTAATTGAAAATCGAAATAAAACTCGCGAACCCGAAATAGAGTATGCACCCCAACAGCAAGTTTTTATAAAAAACCCCTTGGCGAGCCGTCAAAAGACAGCACCTCGTTACACACAGGATACTGTTTTAGCCGACCTTCCGATCCATATTTACACCTCAAAGAAACGTGGCCCAGTAGCAAAATCCAGGTTAAAACGCGTACCTAAAGCTGTAAATTTGTTACAGAATCCCGGTTGTAGTAATTCTCCAAATGACACGATCCCAGGAGATAAAACTTGACAACCTCGATGACGGACCAGGACTTCTACCATACAAACTTGGCATCATGAGACTAATAACTCACCACCATACCTTCCTACAGTATGTTAAACTTGACGAAATTGAAGACAACGTACAACTGCTACAAAATGAATTACTTAACTATAAAAACCGTTTGGCTAATGACACTTACTTACTGTACGAAGTACAAATTAACTACTTGACTCTTAAAATTAACAAAGTTTTAAGTCAGTTAAAATCCTTTGCGCCTGACCGTGTTAAAAGAGGTCTCATTGACGGACTAGGTTCTATAGTAAAATGTATAAGTGGAAATCTAGACCACACCGACGCTGTGAAATATAACGAAGCTATTCAAAATTTAGAAAATAACCAAGGCAAACTTGTTTCTGAATTCAATGATCATATAACCATGAATAAAGCTTGGATGTCTAAACATAGTGACGTTTTAAGCCAAATATTAGAAAATCAGAATAAAATTAACTCCACCTTAGAACTTATTTTAAACAGCGATGCTTACCGAGAAAATAGTCTTATTAAATATGCCAAATTTGCCCAACTATTAGAAGTCATTAGTGAAAATGTAGAGGATTTAATGTTAGAATTACTTCAAATAGAAAATAGTTTAGCTTTTATCCATGCGACCACAGCGCATCATTCTATGATAGATGTTAGTATTTTAGAATTAATGATTAATAAGATTAAAACTATCTATGGCAGCGAACATATCTTAAATCTAGAGTTAAGAGAATATTATGACTTAATAAAACCAGGATATTATTACACTAAAAATCAAATAGTTTTCGTTTTCCAGTTTCCAATAGTCTCTAAGGATAGTTACGATTTATATAGACTTTCAATTGTACCTAATAAGCATGAACAGGCTCTAGTTCCACCCCTTCCCTTCCTAGCAACTAACGAGAAGTCATTCGTGTACATAGAGACAGAATGCCCGAGACATAATAGCCAATACCTTTGTGAGAAAGGAATCACTCATCAAATTCACACTAAAGCAGATTGCATTCAGGAACTAATCACCAATCAAGCCTTGCAGGAATCCTGCCAATTCACAAAAATCACCCTAGAGAGAGAAGCTATGGAGAAACTTGATGACCAGCACTACATACTCTCCTTCCCAGAAGACACGAAAGTACAACTCATCTGCGATCGTAAGGACTACACTTCACTCCACGGCAGCTACCTCGCAACAATACCCCTTGGTTGCCGCCTCAAGTCCCAAGAACTCACAATCGTCAACCTCTCAAACTTATAAAAATACCATACGACGCCGAGAAATTCAACAAACTCGTGCCAGCCACTCACCTTCACCTAAACTCGCCTGATCTCCAAAGTCTACACCGCATCCAAGACAAGATCATGAAACAGATGCCCTTTGAAATGAAAAATGATGAATCCCTATATCATACTACAGTACCGTTCTACACTATCCTATCAAGTGCAGGCGTACTTGCTATCATCATATTGATTCGACGAGCATTGCTGAAACGAAATTCAACTAAAGAAAAGAAGCAGAAGCCACCCACCATCATCCTCCAGGAAAAGGATGCTGAAAACGTTCCGGCAACATTTTCACTGAACGTGCTAAAATAGTCGCCGTTCTGGGGATGGAGGAATTACATATACCTATACAAAGAGGATTGCCGACACGCACCTATGAACTGCATTTCGAGTAAACAGGAAATGCAGACGCAGCAATGACGTCAATTAGAAGTTTTTCGTTAATAATTTATTAATGTATTTTTCCATTCTTATTTCATACTTCGAATAGAATCAATCTTTTTTATTAGTTATATTTAAAAGTTAATTGTAATTTCTTATATAATTAAAGTGATATAAAACTAGTTCGGTTTTTTTTCGATCCTCCGGTTGTCGCAAACGTAATTACTGTCACAGGCCTGGTCACACAGTAATTAGAAAATCTCTTGCGCTGTTTAATATGCAAACAACCCCACCTAGTGAGTACGGTAGGAAACTATTTAGTTTGTTGCATGTAAGGGAGACTCCCATAAATATTTACTTTTTCCACTTTTTTGTATTTGTTGACATAGCGGCAATACAACATCTGTTTAAATTTCATCCATCTAACTATCACGTTTTAAGAGATACAGCCTGCTGACAGACGTAGGTACAGATAGACAGTGGAGTCCTAATAATAGGGTTCCGTTTTACCCTTCGGGCACGGAATCCTAAAAAAGTGCTAGTTAGTAGAAGAAGGTCGGGTGGCCATCTAATGACCGTGTGTGTTATTGCAAATAATAATTCCTACTAGGGTCGTGCCGTTACAGCTGAAAAATTCTAAACGAATGATCGTAGGGAGAAACATTGTGCATGAGCTTTAAATTTTTCGGAATTCGTGTGCGGAAAAATAGATTTTGCGTACACCAATATGTATCCAGCTTAATTTCTTAGCAGATCCACCACTAAGACAACCGGATATAAAAACAAGTGCTACCTAGCAGTGATTGTTCTAAAACAAGTACATCTGAACACTTAAACCAGTAAAGCCATCTACTTAAATTCCTTAGTACTATTTATGCGCAATAGAACCGTTTCTCTACCAGTTTCACATAATATCTAATAGATGGCGTTTAACCCAGTTGTTGAAATTCACCGTAAGATGGCCGTATTTATCGTTGTGCAAAAAGATTTCAACGCAGTTCCTCGCAGAGCCTCTGCGCTTTATAAAAATACTGCGACCATAGTTGTAAATATGGGTGTTTTGTCCCTAAATCAATTATCTTAAGCCTCACCGCCTATCTCCGTGGCCTCAAAAATTTTCGTAATATGTACTGAAGTACTTCTCCTATGTTATGGCTCAACCAAGTTAGTAATTCTGCGCATGTGTTTGAGTTACTATTATCATTAAGTAACCTTGCTGATTCCGCGACTCCAAGTTATGCAGGATCTGCATGCGTTGCTGCACCACGCGCTCATTCCCTCAAAAAGAAAAAGTGGGAAGGAAACAACAAACGCACGCTCGGGACACTACAAAACAACCTGCACTGCAAGTTACCATCGACATGAGAAGACATTCAGAAGCACTTCCAGGGTGCACCGATCACTAAAACAGTCCTTGAGATTTGGAGGGTGGTGCAGCAAAGCATGAAGATTCGACATCACTTGTGTTCTGGAGTCGCGATTAAAATAACGTAATTAAAGTAGGTGTGTGATCCATTTCAGCAAAGAAACGCCTGATGCAAACTATTTGTGTTCATTAATTTGGAACTTTGAATATAGTACGCATTTGAACTTTGCTGAAAGATTTGAGCATAAACTAAGTCTCCTACTAATGTTATAGTGCTTAGAATTAGTCCTGGATTAGGGTGTCTTATAGGTGACTTATCCAAGTGGCCCCTTCAGGGCTCGCCATGTGCATCTGATTGAATTGAGATTTTTTTTAGTTTTCAATATAACTAAAACGTACATTTAATCGAAAATTGTTAAATATAATAACGGAAACCCAAAAAATTGTCATTCTTTCTTAAGGAATTGAAGATATTGCCAAAAATGTGGATCACTCAATTCAGATATTTGGCAAAATGTTTACACGCTGAATCGCCGCAAATTCTTAAGCTGTGGATAGATTTTTTGTACACAAATTGTACAAAAAATCTAGCTATGTAGCATAAGGTAAATCCAGGAATTTATTATGCTTTTATAAGATCACTCAATCCTTTATTAAATGTACGTTTTGGTTACATTGATAACTAAAAAAGATCACTCAAGCCAGATGCACATGGGTGCGCCTGCCTAGAGAATATTCTTCTTATGTGATCTGCCGCAAAACATCACAACTCAGGTAATGTGTTCCGGTAACGTCTCCAGTTCCTTCCTGAATCAGTTTGCTGTCATCTGCACTTCCCAATAGATGAGACTCAGGTAACTTGGGTTTTGTTACGGGTAAAAAATCTGCTAGGTATCAAAGATGTGTACATTCCATAGAGAGTTAGTAAAAAGATCGGGTGACCATCCAGTAACCTTAGATACCATTTTTTATTTAGCTCCCATATTTTTCATACCAATATAAAATGAGATTGGTGCGTCGCAAGAGACTTAGAAGTTATTTAAAAAGCTTCACCCACGTTTGGATATTTGTTGATAAAATAAACATTGTGTTTACTTCACTAACTCGGAGAGATTAACGTTTGGTACAGTAGGTAATATAGGTAGGGTACGCAAAAAACATGTGGTCTGTCTGCAGTCAACGAGACCCTTTATTATTATTGTTTGGTATTCATTACCAAATTTAATATACAAAACTATCTCAAAAAACTAGTCAGAAATCTACAATTCAGTTACGAAGTGACTGTCACGGTGGCATCATTCTTTGTTTCAAGATCACACAGATTCTTTCAAGAGAATAGTGAATAGGCACCTTTATAATAGATGTAGGTAGTGTATAGTTGTCATCATCGTCACTACCTATCAGGTGTCAAGTAAATAAATAATAAATAAATAAAATCCCCAGACAATCACACCAACTACATGGCCCCAAAGTAAGCATAGCTTGTGTTATGGGATACCATATAGCGAACTAGGGGGGAACCTAGAATATAAATACATAAATAGATAAACACCCAGACACGGAACATTTTTTTTATCCTTGTTCCGTGCGGGGATTTAACCCGCAACCACTGGCGTCTGAGGCAGATAGGTTTACCCAAACGCCAAAGTGGTCGACCAACGACTTATTAGCGTCTCATATTTAAATAAATATACAATGTTTCGCAAGGTGTAGGTCAAAGTTCCTTTAAATCAACGAAATCCTACTTAAAGAGAAACCAAATTAATAAAAAATAATAAAAACAAAAACATCACTGTTTATCACTTTTTTATAATTTATTTTCACAACATTTTTATTTAATTTTCTGTAAAATTTACAATAGCTTAAAACTCCTCACAAATATATAAGTAGTATCGTTATAATATATCGCAACATGCCACGCTTCATACACGAAACAGGCTACATGTAAGAGAAAAAAAATTATATCTATGTTGTAAATATATTTGATATAATCTAATAATAAGCTTATAAGACGTTAAGACCTAGCAAAACCGTATTCTAGAGAGTCGGTGTGCCGCTTGCGCGCTGGGAACATATGTGCGAGGCAAGCGACACTTCGCGGCGGGGTCGACCCCGCGACCCGCACACAGCAAACCTCGAGCCTGCCCCACGCATCCACGGATCAAAAGTTTTCATACCTAAACTAAAAGTCCTGCAAACGTTTATGTTCAACAGGTTCAACAGTAAGAAAATTGTACAGCTTTACTACTTTTAAGTCATTTAAATCATTTACTTTTGCATCGCTTATAATATTGCATTGTTTGTACTCAAGGAATGCTGTGTGCGTGTTGTTTAGGACCTCTTCCTACCGCGTTCATAATTTGGCGCTTGCGAGCTACAACGTTCCTTGCTCCTAATACTAAACCAAAATGCTATGTCACATAAAAACAAATACGGGTTTTAATTGCCAGCAAGAATAATTAAACCTTTTGATCATGCATTTTACGTGTTTCGAATAATATCTAAATCAAATGATTATTTCCTTTAGAACTCCTAGAGGTCGAAATAAACATGACCAAACAAGGTGTCCTTTAATTTATCATAAATGCTGGCAACAAATAATATGCAAAATCGAAAAATACAATCAATAATAATAAGCAACAACTTAAATATTTAACTTAAAAAAATCAAGATTCTTTTACATTCCTTGACCAGAATATACAAACAATATGTTTAAGTTACGATGAACTCAAACAAGTATTTAATCTACTTATATACTCGATCTACGCGCTCTTCTTCAATATATACATATATTTTACCTATATAATGGCAATCAAATAACCGCAAGCGCCTTTGACCAGTGATCTGTATAATAGTAAAAATAATTATAAAATAAGGCTAGCTGAAATCTGATGGTAACTTTAGAAAATAAACATTAAGCTACATTACTTACTTGTCTCTCATAATCATTTCAAAGAATAAAGATTTAGGCCGAGATTGAGAGCGGATAGAAGTGAAAACTATGCGGCGATCTCTGTCTACGATTCAACAAACATGTCGGATAACACAGAAATTGGCACACTTTACTATAATTGACACAACTCTTTGAATAAAACAGACACATTTAAATTATTGAAAAAACTCTACTTTATTCGTGATAAAGTTTTATATACGTTTTTCGTATCAAAATTGACAGTTAATATTGACAAAAGACAATCGTGTTCATTTCATTTGTAGCAGAAGTACTCATACCTAAATAAGGCAAAAAGAATTATGAGTTTCTTATCCGTTTCCTTTGTATAATTTAAGATAAATATGTGCTACGTTCGGATCTGGTAATAATCTTCCATGACTGTTGAATCATAGGTGAAACCTGTATGAGCCCGGAACAAAAGCATTTTTTCAAAAGAACAGATTTGTCTTTAAATCAGGGCCTAGTTTACCGATTACAATATTGGCAAGATAATCCACAAATGCATTTATTTTGAATCTTATGCCTAAAGCATCGCAAGCAGCTAAAGTAGACCCTCCGACGTTAGGCCGACAAAAACAGATAAAGTTTTAATATTATTACAATTCGTTTGCATTCCGATGAAAACCTTGAGCATTCAACGCATTTTTGTACATTTTTATTATAATTTATCTGAATTATTTACAATGCTCTTAGCTGTATCGAGTATAAGTACATAGTAACAGAATTCTTCAAGTAATTTAAAACGTTTTCCTACGGTCTGTACTGTACACGTACGGAGGTAGAAGCTAATGGTGCGTACAGATTGCTGTAATGGAACTTGTAATGTAACATTCTGCGCACCACAAGTCCAAATACGCAACGTGCGCAGAATGTTACATTACTAGTTGCATTACTAGCAATCTGTACGCACCATAACAGCTTTGAAAGTTTCGCCAATGATGTCAGGATTACAAAAATCACAGTTGGTTTACATTGCAATAGTTTAAACGACAAAAATATTCTTCAAAAAGTCTACAAGTTACAATCAAGCCTGCCTCGATTCAATAACACCTCTGACTCAATTACAATCATTCATTCTATCTGATGGGATTACAGTTAAAGGTTTGTTAAATAGTGTTCCTACTTCAACATTATACTAAGTACAAAGAATTGGAATCTTCAATAATATAAAAGGTTCCACAACGTTTGAATAGATTTCGCCAAACTTCACTTCTTAATACGTGTGGACACCCATTGTTATATCTAATAATTTTCATGGTATAGACTTGAATTTGGCACATACATTGTAAAGATATTATACTTACATCATTAAGAAAAAACATCGAAAAACTTTCTCTACAACCTATTCTATGAAAAACTGAAAGAAGTATATATCTAATTGTGAAAACAATATTCCAAATCTTTTGAATACTCGTTTTTTCAGAGTTATGTATGAAAAAAATGAGATCTAAAATTTTGGTTTTATAACGTGAAATTAAAAACGACCGCTCTCCAGAGCCGATAACTGTCTCAAAGAGTTCATCTAGAAGCGAGTTGTACTTGATCCTTTTAGATATTTAATGTCACTACTCAACAATATTCTATATAATATATTTAAAGAACGCTTATTAATCAAAGCTTTTATAATCATGCAATAATTTGTATAGATAGTATATGAATTTAATTAAATAGGTAATATATAATAATTTGCAAATACATATTATAAAGACATGCACGTTTTGGCCGGAAATAGTTAACTATCGTTCATATTTAGTATACTTTCTTAAAATACAACAATAATTGAACATCTCTATATGGAATTTCAACGAACATCGTGCTATGTAAGAATTATAACATTTTCGACAACAGTATTAATACTACAACAATTAAATCACATTTTTTCATACAATCTATAGCAAAATAATCGCTCGTTGAAACTTGATTAGTTAAAAACATAAGTACTCTGCTACTAAAATGACTTTTATTTGTAAAATATGATCTTAAAATATTCTATAATTGTGTTTTTATTTATAAGTGAACTTTAATATTGTACACACCTTAGTTTCTATTCTAATATTTTTTTGGATTTTTTTATTTTATTATATAATGTATATAATTAAAATTTGTTACTTCGTTTACCAAGTCGTATACAATACTAGAGCTGTCTAGTATCGGGTCATGTATAAGTAGGTATTTACAATAAGACAAAATATATACTACGACATGATAAGGACTATAGTGTTAAGTCCAGGAATGGAAATAGACTCTGCAAACTACCCAACAACGATCGAGCTATGATTCTCTCTTCCATTTTTTGTTATTCCTTGACTAACAGCCGAGCGACAACCGCCCGAACAACGACAGGTTCACTCGCGGCGGCGGCCTCGCCTCGCTCGCGCTCACTCGGTACCAACTAGCTTCTCACGAGAGACTCGTCTCGTTTTAATAGACAATTTTACGCATACAAAAGCTTAAAAATAACTAACTAGTCTTTTTCAATAGGCAGACGCTGCACTCGCCCGGGCCGGCGCTCATCTGGCGGGGTGAATAATTCTCGTACTGCTGACATATTAAAGGATCAACACGAAAGGAGTACGCAAAAATTACCTCCCCGAGAAGCCCCGACCCGCGCCGGGCCCTCACACTACTATACTTCTAAATAATACAACAGTCTGAAAGTAACGGTTTTAAAACGAATAATTTCAGGAGCTCAGGCGCCGCCGAATTGACCTTCGATAATAGTTCCGCCGGGACGGCGCTGGCGGCGGCGGCTGCGGGCTCGCGCGGCGGTCACGCGGCGCACAGCGCGGCGCGGCAGCAGTGGCAGCACGCGGCGCACGCGCACGCCGCGCACGCCGCGCACGCCGCGCACGTGGCGCACGCGGCGCACGCCAGCACGTAGCGCGGCGCCAGCAGCTCGCGGCACGCCAGCGCCTCGATGAGCGCCAGCGTCTGCCGCCGCTCGTGCCCCATGAGGCACACCGTGCTCTCGCGCACCACGCCGTGCAGCAGCGTGAGGTAGCGGTGCTTCAGCGCCTCCTCCTCGCGCCCCACGAAGTGGTTCCGCAGGTAGGCCTCCAGCTTGGCGCGCTGCTGCGCCAGCTCGGGGAAGTCGATGAAGAAGCGCGAGCACATGTAGCGCTCCAGCGTCTTGATGGCGTCGGGCATGGCGGCGCGGTAGCCGCGCGCCAGCAGCGCGCAGTACTTGAGCAGGCCGCCGCCGCGGATCTCCTCCGGCTGCCGCGTGGCGATCAGCTTCTGCGCCAGGTGCTGCAGCGCCTCGTGGAAGTCGCCGAACACGGACTCGCCGACCACGGTCGGGTAGAAGTTCTCGCCGATCGGCAGCTGCGCGCACTCGTGGAAGGCGAGCAGCGAGTCCAGCCCGATCTGGAACGAGTCCACGGAGAACTCGAACTGGCGGCGCATCGTGTCCACGAACTTGAGCTCGACGGTCTTGTGCTGGCGCGCGTCGCCGAGCGAGATGAGCGACCAGCGGTCGCCGTCCGAGTTGACGCGCACCATCTTGGAGACGTAGGCCTCGCGCAGCGCGGCGGGCGAGGGCCGGCGGCGCGGCGCGGCCGGCAGCATGGCGGCCAGCTGCCCCAGCACGGCCGCCTTCACGCGGTCGCAGTGGCGCGCCGTGGGCAGCTCGGCCGTGAAGATGAGGTCGATGTCGGAGAAGGGCGGCGCGCGCTCGGCCAGCGCGTGGCTGGCGGCGCCGCCGTTGAGGCGCACGTCGCGCACCACCACGGCGGCGGCCGCCAGGCGCGCGCGCACGCCCGCCACCAGCTCGCGCAGGCGCACGTGCAGCGTGGGGAAGTTGCCGCGCCCGTGGATGGCCACCACCTCGTCCATGACGTCGCTGAGGCGCCGCACCTGCTCGTAGCTCAGCACGGCGTGGCTGGCGCCGCCGCCGCCGCCCGCCGCGCCGCTCTCCGCGCCCGCTCTCCACTCGCTCTGAAACAACACAAGGTTCGAGTTATAGCACTTGATTTGTGGATCTCGAGAATGTTGGACCAGTTTTGTTCAATCCCGCGTCCGGCCAGTAGGAGATAATATGTGATAAGGTATAATACAGAAAAACTACAGGGCATCACTATCAAGTTTGATAATAGTATTAGTATTATCAAGAATATTGGAAGGCTTTCTGTTATTCCATTTTAAAACGGTTATACTCTGTTACACGTCTTCTTTTGTTATGTCGAGTAAAAATACGATAGAGTTAAAAAAAGTCGGAACTCCTAGCTTTCAAAGTAATTAATAATAAAATCATATTTACACGCAAGACAATTTAGCTAGGTAACGTTAGGTTTGTGTGCGCCTTGTAGTTTGGGAATAAAGAGTTTATAAGCGCAAACCAACCTTACGGCAGATGTAAGGATTACATTTGGAATATTAAAAATATATATAGGAGAACTGACACGGATTGTCTGTCACAAAATTTTATTCACTTCCTTGAAAAGTGCCTCGTGGCTTATGTTATGAAAAGTTGTAGATTCAGTTAAAAGAAATAAAAGTGAGATTCCTTAAAGTTCTGTCTTTTCATAATTTCATCTGCTTGTCAGATTTTGCCGCGTCACGGTCTCGGTATTATAGTATCTACCAAAAAATGTGTTTCAGAGAAATATATCTGTTCTTTATGAAACTGTTGGTTCTTACCCGAACATAAATTACATAAAAAATCCACGTAGTGTCAACCAACAACGACTTATTTATCGACATTTTTAAATATTTATTTCTCTCATTTTCAAAACACTACACAGTTGCCTTATTTGTAGTTTAAAATTTCAATACAAAGTGACTTTGTTGATAAGATCACTGTGATAAGAACTGTGCGGAAAAAAGAATTTGACTTATACATAAAATATATTTCTTTTCGAAGCATATAACACAGAAGCTGCGCATTATCTTAAGGATAATGAATCCACTCATCCATCATCACCCACTTGCATGAAGTATTTGTCATTACATGTCACGGTTACCCATATAATTTAAATGGGTTTTCCATTCGTATGTCTTTTTTATTGACTGAATAAATCGATCTCGCTTTTCCTTTACTTTTAAAAAGATCCTTTACGCTTCTATACGATTTGTAGGAAAACATGATGCCTATCATAATTAGAATTTATGCCTACCATAAATGTAATTTTCTCTGGTGTTCATAATGTGCAAATAGAGCAGATTCAAATATATTCCATCGTTTCCGCGACTAGATGTAAAAGAGCACAATGTCATTGCCACCTGTCTGCATGTCTAGCCACAGCTGACCTCGGCCTGCACAAAACACGAAACCCACATAATTTTTCCTCGATTTCGAATCATTCGGTCAACCTGAGGTCGTAACGCAATCGAATCGAATTACTGCACTCGAATAAGAATAGTTTCGAACGATAGAAATCAGCTGTTCGAAACAAGGTCGCGAGCGTTCCCGTTGTACAACGTGAGAAAACTACGATAAAACAAAAGAATCGATAAATTTAATAGTTTATAATAACACTAATTCTTCCGGTTATAAAACGTGGTCTATTAAATACTTTTGTACGAGCTGATATTACATTTTCTAATTTTAAGTCTTTCTAATGTAAAATATTAGATAATAATTCTGAGGTTAAAATCCCCAAATATGACATTACAGAATCATTAAACTTGATTATGTTAAGTTGAACATGCTCATTATATTCACATAATTTTGTTTCATATTCCAAATTTAAAATTTGTTATGACTGCTGTCACTTACAGAAGAGTGAATGAGTATTTTTACTGGTTTATATTTAGATTTTCGCTTGAATAAGCATTGAATGATTATGCGTTGTCTATAGCTATAAATAATGAAATGGCGTTTGTTCACGTAAACTCGGCAGTGAACTTGTGTTGTTTGATTTTGCGTGCCAAACGTAACTGCAAGAAGGCGGAACATATTTTAATTTGTCTGTTACCTAAATTTACTTTTGAACACAATTAATTTTCTGTTCAATTAATACGATTCTCCTGTATTATAGAAATCTATTCTAGCCAAATTGTTTTAACTTCATACAAGATTATTTTCAACCGAATTCCAAAAGGAGATTCTCAATTCGTGTGTATGTTTTTTTGTATCTTAGTTACACGATTTTTTGAATATTTACCAAACATTTCATTGAAATCAACTCAGTACCTACTTCATGAAAAATTTTAAATATTTGAATAAAAAAATGTAGGTAAATTTACATTGACGACCTTATACTTCAAACTTCAACCAAAGTGTTCATTCTTGATTATATTATCTACTCTTGAGATAGAGCTCTGCGTTCTTTGATTATATTTTACTGCATCTAATAGACTTTTAAATTTCAAGATCTTAGTAAATAATTTTGCCTTCGCCAAAGTGCTTCAAAACTAAATATTTACTGTAAGTAATTAAATTGACAACATTTACTTATTTGAAATATTTATATGTCATTATAATTATTACCTAATCATTATTATAACTATATCTATTTTAAAATAATTAAGCGAATCGCATTGTTAATAAAGTTTTATAGATGACTTTGATATATTATCTAGCATCAATTTGCAGTACGGTTAATTATGCTTTGTTTACCTGCTCCCTAGAAAATACAGTGATAAATGAATCGTATTGCTACTTTTGGCAAACCAAAAACCACGTAGGTACTTACCTATGACATAACATAAGCTATGTGCGAAACAAATGAATCATAAATAGGTTCGAAAACATTACGTCATTTAAAAAAACTAGATATTAAACCAACAAAAACACGTGACAATCAAGTGCAAGATAAAATTCAATTACAGAACAATAAAACAAATGAAATAGAACGTTAAAAGCGGAAGTGGCTCAACAGAGGGGGGGGGGGCAAACCACGATCATATAAAAAACTTCACGATTACGTAAACAAACGTAATTTGTTTCATATTTTTTAAATCTAAGATACGCTTCAAATGTCACGTATTACAACATTGATAATGCATCTTTGAGTAAAACTTCAGAAGTCATCAAAAGCAACTAGTTTAACTAAATTGAATAGCAGTGGGAGGAGCGTCACGGGCGCAACAATGGAGGCAGCGCGCGCGCAGCCGACGCGTCACGCTTTTTGCCTTTCTCGGCCATTATCACCGCGTGTACACATATCAAAGTTTCATGCGAAAACGAAATCGTCAAACTGCGCGCAATCATTAGAATGCCTATGCTAATGACAAAATCTATCGTATGAATATTAATGTGCGTATTAGGAACGTGATCGACCATCGCGCATCCGATATACCTACTTAAATACATTTGGACAATCAGTCCAAGAATTCCGATAGAGGTCTGCATGTGACCTTGTCGCTGATCTTTAAAACTAAGCGGCTTAATGTGCGTTTTATTTATTTCACGAAACTGTGAAGCTAAGGTCAAATTTATTTTTGACGTACGCTATTTCAGCAAACTTTGCAAAGCAATTAACTATAAGTATGTAGCACAAAGACAGTGATTATCGTTTGCTCTTTTCGTTATGAGTTAGTCGGTGACTAAAATAAATCGATTCACTTGATTGAATGAGACTGCTCACTAACAAAAAAAGAACACGAATCTACAAAAAAAAAAAACAATAAGCATTCCGACTAGGATACATTCTGTTCCTTCATACGTCGTAACACACATTTTGACGATCGCGATCGTGTTGCGAGTAGGTACTTTCGATTTCGTGAGGCCTGTAATTAGCATGGCCTCGGCGTCGGTAGCTGCGTAATACGGAACGGAACTAGCGCGGGATACAAACTCAACCGTCCTGGAGTAAGCTGTTTCACTTTCTTTTAAATTATTTGAACATCGTCCTAAATTGGAAACTGCTGTTTAATATTGCGACCGTTGCCGCCACCGTTATAGACGTAATGAAATCACCAGCAAAGCCTGATGTATCAATTTGGAGCGTCAACGATTCAATGAAAATTAATTTAGCTACGGCAACTTCCACGTTGTTTTAGTTGTCTTTTGTTTATCACGAACGTTTTCTTTGTTTAACTTAATAGAATTTTGTGCTGCTTTATTTACAAGGAGAAGTTGGCATTGGTTGAAAAGACCTTCGGGGTTTGCAACTTTCAAATCAACTTCTGTGACAGACATACTTCTTTTTAATGCACATAGGTACAAGTTATTTTATAAAAAAATAGTGCTTAGTTCTGAGTAAAGATGAAATATAAGGAATAAGACTAGGTAAGTATACATGTTATATTCCTCTCACATTTATGTACTTCTATGTAATATCACTTACGTACATGCTTAATACATTTTTAATCATATACCTATTTGAAATTGGATACTCCCAAGCATGTTAGAACATGAAAATAGTACGTTTATAAGAAATAACAAATTAAGAAGGGACCAAAATGAAATAAAAAAGCCAAAATAGAAGACGACAGGTTTCGCGAGCGGTCTGCCTAATTTCCATATTAATGGAATATTTAACGTTCCTAAAAGCGTAGTTTTATTTTTCTTGCAATATCAATATTTGTAGCCGACAACGTTGTTGACAGCGGCAGCCGCTTCAAATTATGATCTAAAACGACTTTCAATTTGTGTGATGACTATTTTCTCAGTCCAAACGGGATGGAAACTTTGCTTTTGCGAAAGATTGCTTTCAACGAATAGATTTTAGAAAATCCAATATTGTGTTAAGTTTTCACAAATAATGGTACTATTTTTTTAAATAATAGATGATTTTCCCCGGATTTTATCTCTTGTAATTATAAACTTGATCGCTTTTAACTCAACCTTTTGTCTTTGCACTGCACTGTCTGTGATTACGAGGGACTCGAGAGCTGTAAGTTTACAATACCTTTTTTCTAGACTAGAATCCGAGATTCGGCTTTTATATCTTTATTCAAATACATACATACATAACTTCACGCCTGTATCCCTTATGGGGTAGGCAGTACACCAAAGGCTTTAAAACTATCTGATGTCACGTTTGACAAATTTGTAATCAACGAGCAGTTAGTTGGTTGTAATGGTGGAGGGAGACTATTGCAGGGACAGGGTGTCAGCCTATCGCCCACAAAAAAAAAACTCCAATAAAACCTCTGTCACTTAACAGACTCTTGCAGTATGCCCGGAAAGAGAAGCAGCTGGCGCATTCTATGTTGCTCCCAGTCCAGATTGGAAGTTATTCAAATACTCTATCGTAAAACGTGTGGTGATCCCATCCAATGTTTTCACATGCCTATAAAGGTTATCACGGACACACAAAAGGTTTGGTTTTGATATCAATGAGTTGAGTGACTGGTGTCATGGCCGCGGCACGCCGAGATAACATTATTGTAACGAGATTTGTCCGATTTCGTAAAACCATTGTTTTCGGGGATTTTGGCGGTCATAGGCTTTGCTATATGAACTATTGTGTGAATACTGCATTCAAGGTTGAATACAATGACAGGAAGAGAAATGAATTGTTGTACATGCAAATGATAAACATATTCAAAATCCTTGATACTATTAACGTGATAGTTTGTGAAATTGGTCGTATGTATGTTTGTTGCTATTTTACGCCAAAATGGCTTGATGAATGGACCCGAAAGCTTACACAACCAATCGGGATTTGAACACAGGACCTCTGGCATAGAAGGCAATGTACATATTACCACAACACCAGCGAGTTCTCAATGACTTTTTATCCTTATTTAATGCAGGTAAACCGCGGTGAACTGCCAGTAAGTAGATAACTTTACGTCGAATTGTAGATCAAGGGCCTGACAAGGAAAGGGCGCAGGCATCTCGCATTGTTTGTAATCGATAGACTGCGCCCACGCATACTAACTACGTCCTAGAGCGCTCCCTTGTGACGAAACTCTTGGCACGGATTTACCGTTCCATATACGAAACGCAATTATTAGGGACTTCCAAAAGGAGGAGGTACTTTTTGGACAGTTATTAATCGATTTCAAATATTCTTGTTTCATATGATAGAGGATACTTCAGAGGTGGTCCCATATAAATTTCATCGAAATCGATTGAGTACTTAATGAAAATTTTAAAATTTTTGAGAAAATATTTATGGTACACAGAACAGAATAATAACATTGAAGACCTTATACTTCAGTCAAAGTTTTGGACGTGAAGTCAGTTTTTTAATGCTCTGCATTCATTGATTATCTTGTAATTGCACTTTTAAATTTTATCTTAAGTACAAGATAACAAATGGTTCAAGGAAACAAACTTATTGGGAGCAGAAAAAATAAGCTCAAGGTCATGTTGTCGTCTTAGAATTTCATGATTCATTATTAATAATTGTTAAATAATATAATTATAAATAGTCCCTTAATAGTCATGAACATGGAGTCACTGAAACGTGGTGAGAAAATATAAAACTTAATTCTACGCGATACAATCTGATTAAAAACTTTTTTATTTAATATTAGGTCATAAATAATTAAGTACCAATTATTTAGATTTACCTCGTTCGGTAGAAGCAATTGTCCCTGACAGATAGGAGGAAAGTTCAGTATTTCTTGATACCTACTAAAAATGATAAAAAAATAAGAATAATGTACCTAATATAATGAATAACGTGCGCCATTGATAAGATAACTGCCGCCACACAAGTGCGACTTTTACAAAACTAAGTCGCACGGCTCGTAAATAGCATTTCAATATGTGACGTCAGGGAAATTTGTACACATTGTTTGCGCTAAATGGAATAGTTTTTTAAATTTGATAATAGATATTGGTGACCTTGATTTTGCCCGAGATGGTAAGTGTCAACGCTGCGTCACGCGTTCGAACAAATACAAACGTCCGTACCATAGCCGCGTTCGATACGGACGTTCGGAATGCGCCAAGCTTCGCGTATGATACGCGCGTACGGTACGGAACATGTAATGAAAGTTTGTATGTTTGAATCTCTCTTAGTAAGTGTTATATAAATCTATGGGTAGGTGTGCCTATTTGAAGATACGGTACGCGCGTTCGTACGCGTAACTCAGCGTTGACAATAAAACGGCGAGTGGTGAGGAAGAAACAAATGGATTCAAAATGGAATGTTTTTTTATAATATTTACAGAAACACTTTAAGGTGAAAGCGATGATATTTGAATTTGGTGTAAGAGGTTATAATAGATTATGAAGGGTGGTTACTAGCCAGGCAGGTCCTGAAGGAGTCCAGAAGGGTGTTAACAAAGCAGGAGTTATTTGTTAGTCGTTTCATATGTCACGCTTATCCAGGGATGGTACTGTAAGCCGGCACTACCCGAACATAATTCTCAAACCTTATAATAAGACGATTGTAATTTTATGTAGGTATAAAAAATTGAAATTGTTTTGAAAATACCAAAATAATTCATATCTGGTCAACATTTAACAACGACAAAGATAATCCCCTTCTTGATTCAAAGATTAGATAACAATAGAGCAAGTATAAACTAGGACAAGAAAAAATCTTTCCTCTACTCTAAGTAATAGATTCCGAAGGATTGAGGAAAAAATGTGGAATAAATAGTTCGTACCTATTGATACAGAATAACTCTATAAACGATTACTTGTAATTAGTGGACACAGCTGTTTTGAATTTATAAAGAGAGAATCACCTTGAAACGTAAGGTTAATACTTAAACTTAGTTAAGTATGTACATTGACGTTGGCCTGCCTTGTTAAAAAAATATTTTTGTTGTAGTTAATATGACACTTTTGTCTTTATAATTCAGTAAGAGACTAGACAATCGTGTCAAGCGACACTATGAATTTATGAAAACATTAAGAATTGTAGACAGAGAACAAGTAAAACGAGTCTTAAGAAGACATGCGAAAACTTGTCCAAATATCTTGCTTTTGTGCCAGTGAAAATGTTGATATAGATCCAAAATAATAATAATAAATCCCCTGATTTAATAACTTCCCATTCTTAAAGGTTACGTATTTCTTAGGTTCAATTGATAATACGAAAAATTAATCAATATATCGATAGGTCCACCCACTAGTACTCAAAACGCTTAATAAAGTCTTTCTCCTGATAAAAAACTTGCCATTCGAAAAGGATGTGCAGAATGACAAAGTTCAATTGATAATACGATAAATGAAAATGTCAATAGGCTCACAAGAAGTCAACAACGACTCTCACAATGAGAAGGAACCAAGCGACAGTCGTTCAGTATCCAGCGACCTACATCACACATCCGTTCCATTAGAAACTGCAGACCAAGGATGCACTCGACACGACACCACTCTGGTAATCACCAAATCACTATATTGCTCCACATTATTAAAGTAATATCTGAGATAGTATCAAGCAAGCTTGCTAGGTAGTAGACTAAATAGGCGAATTTGAAGGCCTTAGATTGTGAAGTTATGCAGTGAGACTATTGAGAGCATCTTCAATGTTAAGGAATGGAAAGTAAGCAATGTATTTTATTTATCTTTTTAAAGACTTCTTTACAGAAGTCATTATCATTATTTGAATGTATAAATTTCTGTAGCAGTACCTACTTATATTAGTTTGTGAAACAATTCAGGTTTAGTAGATTACAGGAAATTGGTATAGGTGTATTTAACCCATTAAGCTAACCCAAGACATGATTTATAAAAGGAACTTTAATTATAAATCATGTTGGTGGGTAGGCCTATGCATAAATTGTATGTTCTGCCTCTCTTACATTACACAAAAATAAGATAGTGGATATTAAGACTCCGGATATTATACAGTTAGAATAAAGCTGCATGTTCGAATGCTGATAATAAAACAAATACTTCGCCTAGCAACTATCAAAGTAAATCTCTTAAAACTATATTTTAGTTTGATGCTATGAAATGTAAACACCATTTTATCATGAATCTTCCGATCAAAACTTTTAATTTCCATCGTTTTTGTAACCACTATCGGATCCGTCGTCAAAGTCACGAGATTTGTACATTGCGTGGATCGTCGGTCGCGCGAACTCGCAAATAGGTCTCTAAGGAATTTAACGACCTTGCGTCATAGCGCTGGACTAAAGAATGGTAATCACATTGTTTTCTCATATGGGATTACAGAGTTTCTACTACAGATTAATATAATTTTTAATTTAAGTTCTTGATATCTTTCTGATATCTGGCCTGTCTTTACTTATAGATATTTTTGTGAGCGAGCTAAGAATATCGAGTATCTCCCGCGAGCGATATCAGTCGTGTCAACTGATAAAGACAGCGTATATTATAAATATACTCAATAAATACTAAACGAAGTCTCCTTTATTTTAAAAACCAAAAAAAACACTCCCATTAATTCCACTTTGCTTACCTTCATATCATCGAGCAAATCACAGACTGAGATGAGGGACGCGGTGTCCGGGGTCACTTTGATGACGCCCATGGTGTCGAAGATTGGTAACACGGAGGACCAGCTGGTCTATTACGTGTAATTTTTTAATTAAGTTGAGCACAAGTTCGTGTTTGAGGAGCAACCAGCGCGAGACGTGCTCCCGCCGAGACCGAGCCGCGCGGACTGAATGTTATTTCTAGTGAAAGGTATCTACGTCACGATACGCACTCGCTCCCCCTTCCCTCGCTACACTTGTTGCTATACCATCCATCTCTGTCGCTCCCGAACAATAACTAAAACGCTATCTCTCTCTCCTACGTTCATATCAAGAAATGCGCCCCCCAAATACGTACGCTAACTTGCACTTCGCACGTTTTCGATCTCGATCTGATTGAACAAAGACTGTAAACGACCTAGAACTAGAATCAGGATGTATTGCAGGTTTGAAGACACCAATCCTCAAGGCCTATACAAAACTTGAAAAGTGAGATGACCTTTTCAATCGTTTGTTGATTAAATTAAGCAAGCCTTAAATCTGCTTAAGTAATATCAGAGTAATCTAAATGGAAAAGAGAGGAAAATTTCGTAAAGAAAAGATGTGTGGAATGATATACTTAGATTATTTATTTTACCGTTAAGCAATCTAAAACCAATTAAAAGAAAAACAAAAGAAACAAATTCTGTTGCTCAAAGCGTTGGATAAAAAATGAATTAATTTCCCAGTTTACTCAGGGAACTCGGGACGCGTGGGCTACGGACGTTGTCGTAGCACCCCTGCTACGTGCGTAGGCGTTAGGGACGCCTGCTACGAATGTACCACCGTACAACCTTTTCTTAATATCTATGGAGACTTTTAACACAGCCATCAGTCATATATAGCAACTAATTGTAAAGTGTAAAAGAGCTTGCTGGTAAGTAGTGGTAAGTAAATTAATCCTTAGCTTAGCTCTCATTTCGTACATTTTGCCATACTAACATAGGAGCCTCATGGAGTCAGTATTTGCAGACTCCAAAAAATAAGTACAATAAATAAATAAAATCCCCAGACAATCACACCAATTACATGGCCCCAAAGTAAGCATAGCTTGTGTTATGGGATACCATATAGCGAACTAGGGGGGAACCTAGAATATAAATACATAAATAGATAAACACCCAGACACGGATTTTTTTTTCTGGTTCCGTGCGGGGATCGAACCCGCAACCACTGGCGTCTGAGGCAGAAAGGTTTACCCCAACGCCAAAGTGGTCGTCGAACAAATTATAAATCAACAATATGATTTGAGCTTGTCGATGTTTAAGTTTGTTGCTAGTCAACATAATGGTTAAAGAAAACTTTGAAAGTTTATGATCATTGAAAAAAACACATTTTAACCCCAATTTTAACCTAACTTTTGATGTAAATAATTCGCATTTTTACAAAAACATATTAAAATGATATGATGCACGGACTTAGTTTATTTATCACTTAATTTAAATAAAAAATAAGTATAAAAAATAAGTATTTTTTTCGGATATAAATAAGCTAATTTTGTCAAAGGAACACAAGTACAAAAACATTTTAAAATATTTTGAGTATATGAATATGTCTTTTGAATATGAAATTTGATTTATAATAATTTACCCTTGATTGAAAATTTTGTAATGAAAATTTGGTAGGTTGTTCTACGTGCGCTCGCTAAGCCGTTTTTGTTATAGATCAATGGTATAATATTTTATTATATTTTAACTTTAAATCTTCGCGTGTCCAGTAACAATTTTAAGTATTCCTTTTCAAAAGAAAAGTCTTGGGGATTGATACAAAGATACTACTCATAGACAAACCTAAGTATATATTTATTTTATTTATTTATTATAGGAAATAATTGCTATAGTCTGGCTAGTGAAAGTAGAGACTGGAAAAACCTGGCGAATAAAAACAAATAGCTTCATGGTAACCCCGACAATAGTACGAAATAAATGGATTAAACAAACTTGACATTTTATTAATTTTTTTACATAACATTATCGTAAAACATAACAATATTGGTACTGTCCTACTTTTTGATGAGAAGTCTATTATTAAAATGATAGGCATTAATCAGGTATAAAAATAAAACAACAAAATAGGTTGCCTGTAAGAGATCATCTTTCGATGATAAGGCCGCCTATTGTGCTCTGTATCTTAAAAATTGTTCTGTATAAATATTCCTTATTTTTGTGTACAATGAAGAATAAATAAATATAAATAAATAAATAAAATACAATAATTATTTTTATTCATTGTACCTAATCAAAATCTGAATCCAGCAATTCTATATGGAATGAATCGCCAGAGTCACTGGTATCGCTGTTTCCTACATTGATTATGAAACTATCAAATTTTTTATTTTTTGTTCATTTTCAAATACGAAGGTTCCAAAATCTCAATTACAAAAACCACCAACAACCGTTAGATGGACACCAGTGACACCAGAAAAACGACTTCGACATTCATGTTAGTACTGCCATATAAAAAGTTTTCAAAAACCCCCAGTGTCTACTTTCGTTAGCCAGACTCTAGTATAGTGAAGCAAATATACAACAAAAAGCCAATAATAATTCTTAATAGGTAGATATATAACTATTATTTAAAAACGTAAAAGATGATGAAAATAAAGGCTTTAATGGTTAATTTAAGATGAGACCTTTGAGGAGCATGTGTGCAGTGAAATTGAGTGATACGGTGCGCAACAGTGAAATAAGAAAGATATGCGGATTGAAAGAAGATGTAGTGACTAAGATTGAAAAGGGTATGCAACAGTGGTTTGGAGATTTGTAAAGGATGAGTGAAAGTAGATTTACGAAAGAGGTGTACAGAGCAAGAATGAATGGAGGTGTCGGAAGGGTCCGCCCTAGGCGAACATATGCCGATCAAATTGGCGATATTCTTAAAAAGGGCCTAGTTAAAGTACCTGTAACCGGCGATCATGTATGAAAAGATTGATGAACGTGGAGGAAGCGAAAGAGGTATGTCTGGATCGTAGCAACTGGTGTTCCCTTATCTGTGCCTACCCCAAAGGGAGACAGGCGTAAGGTTATGTATGTATATATGATAAACTAGCCACCGCGCGCGGTTTTGCCGGCGTAACTTTTGATCCCGTGGGAATTTTGGGATAAAATATAGCCTATAACCTTCCCCAAGAGTTGGGCTATCAAATGAATAGAGAATTTTTCAAATCCCACTTGTAGTTTCTGAGATAAGCGCGTTCAAACAAACAAACAAACAAAAAAACAAACTCTTCAGCTTTATATATTAGTATAGATTTAAAAAATTTCATAAAAAAAAAATTACATACATTTTACAAGAAACTACAAAAAAATATATCTAAACCTATTCTTAAGAGATTCTAAACCCAAGCCTTTTACAATACGAAATAGTCGCACAACGTTCATATCCAAGTACATATAGTTAACTAGTTAAGTATCAGAAAATTGCTATTGTGGAATTAAAAACTATGTCAATGTTGTAGTCAAGGCGATCAATGTGAGAATGTTTGACTGTAAGTAGTGCCCGTTCAATCAAATTATATAGACGCGTTGAGCGGCTCAAACTGATTATATTAACGTCTAGTGTAGAATATAATCTGCTTAGTTCAAGTATAATCCTGCTTAAATTATAAACGTTAAAACTTTTCGGTAAGTATAGATGGATCATTGTTACTTTTTCATCCTGAAAGTTTGAAAAATTGACTGGTTTATAGTTACAATTTTAGTATTTTCACGACATTGATAATTAAGCTTGGTCACCCTACCAAATTTTATAACAAAACTCTCAATCAAGGGTTAACGTACATAAACAAAGTTTCATCACAATCTGACCAATGGTTTAGGTACACATAAGAGGACAAAAATGCATATATTAATTATTTTGACGACCACTTTGGCGATGGGGTAAACTTATCTGCCTCAGATGCCAGTGGTTGCGGGTTCGATTCCCGCACGGAACAAGAAAAAAGAACATGTTCCTTGTCTGGGTGCTCATCTATTTATGTATTTATACTCTAGGTTAGGTAGTTTGCAACATGGTATCCCATAATACAAGCTATGCTTACTTTGGGGCCATGTAGATAGTGTGATTGTCTGGGGAATTTATTTTTATTTTTAAGATACTACAAGATAACTAGAACTACAGATACCGCGCAAATAACTAAATAACAATTGTTTAAAAGGTTTTTTTTTAATGACAAATAATAAATAAATAGTCGATATACCTATTATAATTATAACATAAACACACTGCTATGATAACTAAGGCGTTGCTTCACTGATGCATTCCATATTTAAATTTCAACACTTACCTACATATTTAGAACCTTAATTACCCACTTAGTGAATTACTGACTTGTACGTGATTAAATTTACATATAGTTTCATTTCTTATCTCATAAAACTTAAGTAACAAAAAAGGTTTAATTTGCATAAGAAAACCATAAGGTTTGTGAAAATGCTGACTTTTGGTTTATGTTGGTACTCAATTAATTACACAAGAATCTTGTACCATTTTATTTTATATACTTTTACACTCTAAAGATTTTGAATTTCAAAAATAGAATTAATCTAAATGTCAACTGATTACTTATGATTGATGTGATGTTTGCCTCCAACTCGTAGTAGCTGGAAAGTATTTTTTTTTTCTAAATATAAAATTTTAACGAAATTTTCTTCAAATGTAGAGCACATCCTGGATTTACTTATTAACATATTTTATCTAGGGAACCTGCTGTAAGTGGATGGTTTCAGGATTCTAATGGGACAAAGTCGTGGATCCTTGCTGCCTTTTATAACAAACTTGACTTAGCAGAAAGTCTTTACCTCTCGTTTCATATATCTACGCCATTATTTTATCAAGAAACTGATACGTTATCAAAAATATGCGGGTAGTTTATTTATATAGGAATTTACGTGGTAGGATAAAATGTTTCATTTCTATCTTAACTGAGTCTACAGTTATTAGAACCAGACCCTCATTAATTGTTAACAAGTTATTTTGGAGCATTCCAAACTTTATGGTCTCCAAAAAGGCTTATTTGGAGAATTAACTAAAACCTATGTTTGTTCCATTTTGACGACCGGCTGGTGTAGCGGTAACATACATTGCCTTCTATGCCAGAGGTCCTGGGTTCGAATCCCGGCGGCGGCGGATATTAATTGTGTGATGAACACAGATATTAGTCGTCAAGTCATGGATGTTTATATGTTTAAGTTTATTCTAATAAAAAAATATGTATTTATTTAATATGTATGTTTATATATTTCTTAAGTATATCAGTTATCTAGTATCCATAACACAAGTTCTTTAAGAAACTTAATTTGGGCTAGATAATGTTGTGCGAGTGTTAGAAATATTTATTTATTATTTATTTATCGAATTTCATTTTACTTTATTCTTATATTCCAGCTGCGCCCTCTTTCTCTGCAGTTGACTATACGCCAATAAATAACATCAAAAACATATCAATACATAAATCAATAGCCCCAATAAATATTTCATTAGCCGCGAAACAAAATAAAATGCCCATATCTCGACGGCGACTATGTAGGCGTATAAAATGCCTGCCGTCAAGGTGTGCGCGTGCGCGGCAAGGACGCGCTACATCCGTAAAGGGTCGGCTCGGCCCTTTAGCTCGACTAACTGAACTGTCATACACATAGTAAATATCATAGTAAGTTCCGTTTATAGATTTAATTATAAGTTGTAGTTAATTATGTTTTTTAAGGAGGAGTAAGATACTGTTAAATGGTGTTTTTGTGTTGTTTCTTGAACAAATGTGTGACTGTTTTCGGTCACTTGTGTACATATTATGAGCGGTAAGTTGTTCTTCGCGATGGTATATTGGTTGTTGACAATTTGATGAATACGTATAATTAGAATTTTTATTTTATATTTAAAGTACGTTTAACTTACTGTAGATTCAATATTTGAACTAAGCTTTGACAGTTCCTTTTTGATACGGGTTGCCAAGGTTTGAAATGAACTGCCAGCGTCTATGTTTCCTGGCCGCTAAATCTAGTCCTGGTACTTTAAGGTTACTCAAGGATAGACGTATACCACCTTAACCTTTATGATAACCTGCCATTAGGTATCATGGAAGACAAACGTATGGGACATTTGCCTTACTTTTTAATTAAAAAAAGATTACTTTATTATAAGTTGAATTCTTTTCAGTGGTTTTTGTGACAGTTCAAAATTGACAATCTTTGTGACGTTGCCGTAATGAAATTGTTCGATCTTCCATTCGATGGCTTTGACGTATCGAATCAGTTGGTGAAAAAAATGTATACAAACTTCGGATTACAAAATGGCCGCTCATATTAATTCATACTCTCGTTGCCGTCGTAAAGAGAAAAAATCATGTTGTTACTATAAAATCAAAAAAATATTGCATTGTTAGAATCGAGCGGGAATCGAGACCACGACCACACGATTTGCGTAGTAGTTACTCAGACCACTGCGCCACAGACGCTTTCTACATATAAATAAGTCACTTTACTGACAACACTCAAGATGTCTGTGTAGTTCTCACAGTATACTTTAATAATGAAACGTTCTACAAGTATACGTTGACCACGTACAAATCTATCAAAGGGAGTCAAAAATATACATCAACCCTAGCAAAGTAAATCGTCTATGACTATTGAAAAAATATATATCTTTGTGGATATCATTATTACGCAATCAGCGACGCACTAAATGACGCTTTTGTAAGATTATCAATGGATTTAAATACCACTGATAACGATTCCGAAAAACCGTAAGTACCTAACCGAGTTGTCGGAATAGTATTACTAAAAGAAGTACTCAGAAATTCACATTTATCATACACTAACAGCTAGGCGCGGTTTTACTCGCTTAAATTTAGGTCTTCTTAGAACTTCTTGATAAAATGTAAAAGTTAGTGATGAAAGTCCTTTAAGTCGTTTAAAATAAGACTAGCCTCTTTTTACACAGCTTTGCTTTAAAATTAGAACTTTAGCTGTTAATCTTACATAATAATTTGTCACAGTCACCCTGTATAAATAGTACATAAGTATCATTTTTTTTTACTTTAAGGTTAATAAATAAACATAAATGTATCTAATTTAAATTTTGTTCTATTTCAGGTATTTATTATGAATGTAAATAAAAAAATATATATACATAACTTCAAGCCTGTATCCCTTACGGGTAGGCAGAACACCAGAGGTTATAAAAAACCCATCTGTTGTCACGTTTGACAAATTTCGAGGCATTATAATGGTGGAGAGAGACTATTGCAGGGACAGGGGTCAGTCGGCCCTCAAAAAAGAACCTCCAATGAAACCTCTGTCCCTTAACTGAGTTTTACAGTATGCCCTTTAGTATGCAGAAAATAACTACTTTTTTGTTTAGATACTTTATTATAATATTTTGTCTTTAAACTTAGTTTAACACCTAAACACAGTCATGAAAAAACAAAATACATTCTTTAAGGGCACTTTTATCACAGTACTTTTATTCTCTAGGCGGTAGGGAACACAAGGGACTATCGGATCAATACACGTCTTACGACTTTCGACTCCTCAGGCGATGAGTCGTTAGTCTCTTAAGTCCTTTAAGCTGTTAAAGTTCTTTAAGCTGTTTAAGTGACTGCTGAGCGTTTTACGTTAAAAGACTGGGACTGGGAGTAATAAGGACTAATAAGAATAGTCTGTAGACTAAAGGTTGGGGACTAAAAGACTGAGTCAGTCGTGAGGCGTCAAAAACTAGGCGAGTCTTTATTTAAAGCCTTAAAAGCCTGAGTCTCTTTCATTACTACATGCAGGTCAAAAGCATAATCCTCCTTATTGCTTCGCAGTAGTCGGATAAACACTGAGGCAAAAATGTACGCAGTAAGAAGGTACGTTATCTTTGTTTAAATTAATAATTTAATATGAGTTACTCATGACATAAAATATATTAATATTACTTTAAATAAATAAATATAATACATTTAACTGTTATAAATACAACAATTTAAACTATATGATATTTAATCCATTATCCAAAAGGATATGTTTCTTTTTCTTTGTATCTGGGGCTAGAATGCGAGCACGAGGATATATTGAAGAGAATAAGTATACAAACAAATAGTAATCACTCAATTTCAGACAGACATCGTATTAAATAAGCACAAGATTTATTAAAAATCACTTCTCCGTACATAGACATTCCATTCCTCTTTACTTCAAGTGACAGATTTGTACTAAATGACAAGACAGATGACATGACAATGACAGTTTTGTCAATTTAAAGAGTGTCAAAAATGGCGAAATGTAAAGACGACCTAGCATGGCGGTTGCCATTTACATTAAACTTTAACATTGTTGTGCGCCATTAATTAAGCTTATTGTAATTTTTCGATATTTTTATGGATACCAGCATAATTTTAGCTACGTTGTGGTCTAGTGTTTATTAAATATTCCAATTTGGAAAGATTGCTTTTTGCCCCGTTGTTAAAGGTTGAATATTCTGATCATTATTTAATTTAAGATCTTTTAACCATCATAGTCATTGAATTAAATTTATTTTCATTATACTTACAGTTAAATCATTTGTTTGACAAGATTGGGATGACAGTTATGGCGTTGATGTACCACTATCTGATCTATGTATAGCTCAGATGTCAAAGGTTGAGTAGGAAGTTTTGCGTAACTTTGGCAGTAACACTACGCTAAATACAAGAAATAAAAGATAGTGCTATTCTGATTCCTATTATCGTCACTGAAATTTGCATTTATATACAATTAGGATGTACCTAAGCGCTTCATGTTTCACTTTCCGCATTCGTCCTTCATCAGTGTGTCCTTTACCCATGTTTATGTTAATTTAGCTCCGGATTTAGCCATGACTTTGTTTCAGCTTGATATATTGCAAAAATACGATTGTGGAAATCAAAACATAACGCACGTTACCTGATATTATATAAAATAACACGTTTCAGAATCGGTAACTACGCTGCAAGTGATATTTTTTATTATCAGGTAAAAATACTTTGAACTGTCACCTCTTTTAGATATGCAAAGACGTCAATATGATCTATTACATAAAATACTGAAATAATTGAGTTAATTAATGTACGTTTTTGTGACGTAATTCAAGATATTTGCGTAAATTGTCTTATTTCTATGGTTCTTTCTTTATTCTATATATTTCCAATTCGTATAAAAATCGATAATCAAGTGTTATCTTTAATTATTTATGGATGTACAAGACCTCCCTCCGCATTTATCTGTCTTTGTATCAGATTGAATGATCTGAAAACTACTAGGCCAATTTGCATACGGTTTACACAAATTAACGCAATGATTCATGCGGAAATGTAAGTATCTATACATATAATAAAATGGTAGGAAAGTCAAAACTGTACATTGAATATTTTTTAAAAGAATACTTGGGGTATGATCTACAATCGAAACAGAAACAAAAAATATAGTTTTTAGAATTTTTGTCTGTTTGTCTGTTTGTCTTTCCGGGATAAACTCAAAAAGTACTGCATGGATTTACTTCAAATTTGGCATGAAGATAGTTAAGAAGTCGGGTCAACATATAGGCTACATATTATCACGCTAGCAGTGTTATAATCGTAGGTGCGTTTGGTGCTGCATAGCGTTCACGCAGACGACGTCGCGGGCAGCAGCTAGTATATAATAAACCATTATTGTTGAAGATCAACAAAATCACGGTGACGGAGATATGCAAAACAGGCTCTGCGTCCCCGTACGAAGGGTGTGTCCCGAGTATGTGTTACGATTATATAAACTATTATAACTAGGATAATTGTTTAATTCAGTAAAAAAGACAAGAAATACAGTAAAAATACAATTTTAAAACATATATTATCTAGCTTATCACTAAAAATGACTTTACTGTGTTCATTACTCCCTAAGACTGGGCAGAGCTTTAGGATGAGTAAAAGTTACGTATGCTCAACCCATTTTAAATTCGATAAACTCGATTTAAGAAATTAGTATTTAAGTGCTTTGATCTAACACGTTGGTCACTAAAAAAACATTGTCTATAGTTGGAATACTTTATTTTTGTTACTGCTACATTGGGAAGAGCAGGACCATCGGCTACAAGCATTTTCACATGCTTACTAGGTCGGTACATTAAACAATCTGTTGAAGCAAAAAAACTATTTTTATTTTATTTAATATTTTTCATATTAGCTAAACATATTCGCCTTATCAGTTTTTTTGTTTATCTAATGACTCAATACAGTGGGTAAGTATAATGCAGAATATCTGAGCAGCTCAGATAAATGACAGATAGGAAAGGCGCACCAGTCGAATATTCTGGAATTGCATACTTCAGTGTGTGCAAAATGGGCTATTTCAGTAATAGCCCCTTACCGCCTCTGGATAAATGTATCGGAAAAGGCGACTTTTTCAATTGCCCCCCACTTAGTGGTAGGATCCCAGGGTCCGGTGGGCTAGCGGCTACCCTGCAGTTAAAATTTGCCGCCAAATATCTCCGCTTCTACGTTGATGTGTTCCCGCCATATTTAATCAAGAGCCAGTTACTTCCCGAGCCAATGTGCTTCTCTTACTATCAGGTGAGATTGCGGATGAACGCCGGCTTAGGCACATATAAAAATGCACTTGATGCACTGACGTATCACCAATACTAACTGGCGCCAGTGCTCTTGAACCAAATGTTGATTTACTGTTTATTGTACCTACACTTAGAAAGAAGGAATATAAAATATTAATAATGAAATTTTAATATAAGAGCACAAACAGTGACTTATCTATAAATTATCTCTTCCAGGCAACTCTTTTAGATTCAATAATATTACAACTGAACAAAAATTGCATTGACGGATGAGTATGTTGGACATACCTAATGTAGATATTTTTTTATTTTTTAATGTTTTTTTTACGTAACTTAGAGGTTACTTAGAGGTTTTAAAGGCGTTTTTGTGGGCGATAGGCTGCCACTACAATAGTCTCTCTCCATCTTTATAATACCTCCAAATTTGTCTTGTAACCTCTGGTGTTCTGCCTACCCCATAAGGGATACAGGCGTGACGTTATGTATGTATGTAGATGTACCTATGTTTTTTTTCTTCTTATTTTTAGTAAGAAGAAATGCATACGTAATTTCAAAAAATATGTTGATAATTCATGTTGGTACTTTCTAAATTGTGTCTTATTATTTTCATTTTATAATTGTGCACAGAAAATATATGTAAATAAAGAACATTAGCTAAACTGTGAAATTTTTAACTCCGGAACGGATCAAGCCAATGCGCAAACAACAAAGAAACATAATTATTTATGAGTATAAATTAGCAAAAATGTAATTCGTATATTCAAGAATATGAGTTTAATATTCATGTAGACTTACCACATTTTCTTACATGTCGAATACTGAGTTACAATAACTAATGCATAGGTTTTCAACCGAGTTTGTATTGAGAGGGTATATTAAAGGACCTTATAGGGCAATCCACCGCCAAATGTGACCGCTCCGGCCCATTACCACCAGGTGAGATAAAGCTCAAAGGCGGGTTAAACATTTGTGTGACCGTATTTTAAGAGCGTTTAAATCGAATGACCTCTTTAACTTAAATGAATTTCTAATACACCAAGACTGCAAGCAAACTGGACGGCAGCAACAGCGGCGCGGGCAGCGACGCGGGGAATCTGGGCGGTTTCATACAAACTCAATACTTTTTATCGTGACGCGGAAATCGCTGCCGGCGCCGTTGTCGCTCCCGCTGCCGCTCCCGCTGCCGCTCCTGCTGCCGTCCAATTTACAACCTAAAACCTTCCTGATAAACCACTTCTTCCATTAGTAAAAGCCGTATAAAAATCTTTTCTTAGTTTATGTGTTAATCGCGTTCGCAGAGACAGTCGCGACGGGAAGTGTGAAACAACAAATTACAGAACAATTATCGATCGTCTATCAATTACCTGTCAAATATCTAACAACCATAGAAACGATGGGATAGCATTGTTTGCCTTAAATGTCATTGTTTGCAGGTTCGAATCCCGTACAATGCAATCAGTTGTGTGAATTAGCATGACTGTTTTATTGGATTTATTTAAAAAACGTATAAGTAGGTAATTGCTACCGGTTTCTAAACGATAATACAAGCTTTGTTTTTATTTAGCTTTATGAAACTCTGTGAATAAATGTCCATCAATTTAGTATTATGATAAATTATCTGGAAAGGATAGGCAAAAAACGAATGGAAGAGTTATAACGAAGTGATAATTTTTTGAAAATTTAAAACACCTAGGGTGTCTAGTAGTAATCGGAATTAATCATGGTGGTATAAGACCCAAAAATTAAATGAGGTCGGTTTGTCGTGTCTGTGTCCACGACTATCTTCATCTCCATTCACATTATCTGATTTCTCTCTTCTATCGCTACATCTATCTCTACTTCTATCTGTATCTCTATATCTATATCTACGTTTCTGTCTAGTACTTGCAGGCCTATTATGGATCTCAAAACCATGCGATGATATCATGAAATGGTTTTGACGTAAAACATATCCTGCGATCATTATTCGGTATTACTCCTCGGCGAAATCACTTACGCCCGAACCCAATATTTGATCCCAATCCACAGATTGTAATCAATCTTAGATCGATACCAATCCTTAGATCGATCTCCAATCTCCGTCTCAATAAAAAAAGCATAAACCCACAATCTTTTTTGTGCCCGGATAGCCAATGATCCTTTTTCTCCCGGACGTTCGGTTTTGCGCAAATCTGCATGTTTCTCGTTTATATTTTTATGGAAATATTAATCACATATCTTCGCAAATTAAATATTTTAAGAAATAAATTATTTTAAAAACATAAAAATGTACAAATTACGCAATTTTGCGCTTGACAGTTACTTTGGATTTAACATAGGAATTTATGTAGTTATGTAGGTTTGTCGTTTCTCATTACTTACCTCGACGAGGACACACGTATGAAAGGCATTATTTCATTTAATAAAAATTCTACTGCAGGTTTTGATAACCTAAACCTAAAAGTGAAATCTGCTTCATCGAGACTTTGCATGTAGTTCACTCTTCTCATCCTACGTGAACAGCGTCTCGGAACATCTTCATCGCTCGAACTCAACATTAATAAATCCTCCAAATCACTACTATTACTGCTTGATAATACGGACATGTTTATTTTTCAACAGTAAAACCGAGAAATACGAAAGATTGCAGATTTGGATCAAAAAGTCAATCGAAAGAAACGTCAAAATTGTGGGATAGGTTATGGAGACTGGCAAACTGTCATTTTCATACGGAGAACAATCCGTAATCTGAGATTGAACCTCCCATGGATGGCTTGCATCCACAGATAGCAAATGCAATCTGTGGATACATTATTGGCACACTAAAACACAATTTCGGATTGAAATCTCAATCTCGGATAGGCAAAAATGGATTAGGATCGAATATTGGGTTCGGGCGTTAGCTAAGCTCTTGCCATTAGACTGAATGAAATAATCCCAATATACCTAGTCGGGTCATAAGTTCTGTCAAAAACTTTTAATGTTATTACTGATACACCTTTAGACAATTACTTAAAAATTATATATGAAATGAAAGGTTATTAAATGTACAATATAATTTTAATTACATTATTCGAAATGCCCTCCCCCATTTTGGACACATGTCCTTAATCTACGCGGCCAGTCATCGATCGCTGCACGCACCACATTCATATCTATTTCTGCCGCTGCTTTAACCAGAGATGCTCGCAGAGACTCCAAATTTTGGTGAGGTTTAGCACAGACTTTCTCCTCCAAATATTGCCATATCTTGTAGTCCAGTGGGTTTAAGTCTGGACTAGAAGATGGCCAGTCTTCATGCCGGATAAAGTCAATTCCGCGGGCGGTCAACCAGTCTTGCGTGCTTCGTGCCTTATGAGCCGGTGCAGAGTCCTGTTGGAATGTCCAATATCTGTTTTTGAACATTGTTTGAGAAAGAGGTTCCACTGTGCTTGTCAGGACAGTATTTTGATAAGCCACGGCACTGGTTCTCATACCTTTTTCACAGAAAAACACCTCAGTTATGCCTGAATATGAGACTCCAAGCCAAACCATGAATGAGGAAGGGTAATGGCCACGCTGGACCCTCGGAATACGCGCGCTCGCTTCTTCACTACTGTGGGCATACACCTTATCGTTTTGTTTGTTATAGCTTTCTTCAATGTTAAAAATTTTTTTATTCCGAAAAAAGAATTTCGCGGTATTTTTTTCCTGCGTACCGTCGTAACAAAGCGCGGGATCTTTCTAGCCTAATTTTTTTTAAACGCTCGTTTAAGAAATGTCCGGTCTTTTTACGATAAGCTCGTAGTCTTAGGTCTTCATTTAGCACTCTTTTGACCGTGGTTCTGCTTAGCCCCATCTGGTGAGCTAGGATTTTCTGTTTACGCACGGGATTTCTTTCGATTCGCGCCTTCACTGCTTTGATGACCGCTGGTGTCCTAACTGTGCGAGGTCGGCCGCTTCTTTTACGATCTTCGAAGCTTGATTCTTCAGTGAATCGTTTAATAGTACGATAAACGAACCGTAACGTTATTTTCAATTTTTGTAGAATATTGAAAATCTCTTTTGGCGCGTAACCGCAGCGGTGCAACGCGATAACCGCGATTCTATCTTCTTTACTCGACCACTCCATATTTGAAAATGAATAAAATATAATTTCTTTTTTATTTTCAACAATCGCAACCGTTCTATTTTTAAAATTAGTAAGCGTATTTCTGGCCAGTATTCGAAAATTAAAAATATGAGGTTTTGACAGAACTTATGACCCGACTAGGTATAATAATATAGTATTCATTTATGAAAACATTCGAAACGGAAAAACACAAATGAAATCAAGAAACAAACATATAATAGATTCATAGAGGTGAGTGCGATCTCACCTTTTTCAATTGACGTTTTTATTTTTATTTTTATTTCAAGATAGAAATCTTGTTTATCATGTCATGTCATGAAAGAACTGTAATAGACCTGCTGATTGCCTAACGTATAAATATAATAGTAGACTCCAGAATATCACCAACTCGTTCATGGGTGAATGTGTACGCTTTTATAATAAAATTCCAAAATATTTAAGATTAACCCTTCGATAGGTTTAAGGACAAGTGTTATATAAAATGTTTTACTATAGGTAAGATATCCGGATGCAAGAAGATAGGATTCCCTGGTTGTAAATTGTTATTGTGTATTTTTAAAGATGATTGCTGTTGAGTTTCTTGTCACTTCTTCTCAACAGATCGACTTTCCGAAGTGGTGGTAGATTCAGTTCAATTTGTAAATTGTTTGACTTATTTCAAATGTATTTAAATACTTACGAAATAAAGATTCTTTTGACTTTGACTTTTGGTAATGTGTACCGGAAATATTTTATGGAGAGCCTTTCCTTACCTTCCTAAACGCGAGTGCTCTATTCCGCCTAGTCGTAACTCACTAGTATCAGGTGAGATTGAATACAAACGAGTGTTCAGTCAACTAAAATAAAATGCTATAAAGTAAAACTTTTTACTTTTGAAACTATGGCTTCAAAAGTTTTAAACTTTCAAGGTTCATTATATCACAGAATAACGTTTTTATCAATCAATTTGACAAACAGAGATAGCTTTCATAACTGTGAAACTAACATTTATCACCTTGGTCATTCATGACTGCTGAATTTGATTCGTATTTACGGAATACACCGTAACGCCGCCGAGTTAAAATGTATGATATGATAAAAACGTTACACGATAGCGATAAAATTCTTTTAAGAATCTTAGATAATAAAGATGAACAGTTAGCTGGTTAGAATGTTCTTACTTTAGGAACTTCCAGTCTATTATTGTCCAATTTAAAATTATTAAGAAAGGTTACATCATATACTATATGATTTCATAAAGAAAATCAAATAAACCGCGCGGAACTTTATGTTGTTTATAAAAACATGTTTTAATCACTATAGGTACTTCTGAAAATTGCTTTTACGGTGCGATAAGGTTGACATTTAGTGTCAAGAGTGCAAGAGTGTAACTCTACCGGTGGAGAGTGTAACATTTATCGTTTCATTCGATAACAACACAGTTTCAAGGGCAGCCATTTTGGCTAAGTATACGATAATATTATGCGTCTCAAGATTAAATTGGATAAGATAAGCTTATCTGAGAGTTTATCAAGTTATGCAGCTGTTATGGAATCTCTTGGTTTTTGTTTACATTTCTGTTACTAGTAATAAAATGGCGCAACACTGGCCACTATTTCATTTTTATTCGTTGGATCCCATTTTTCAGTTAGTTTCTTTGGGTCCCATTATTTATTCCGGTTGTATCCCATGCGGGAAAAGTAGGATCCAAAAGTAGGATATAACAGGAATTAATGATTTATTTAATGGTTTAGCCGACGAATCCTTTAGCATGTTTAGATCTATGTTCCATGGAAAACGTTTTTTGTCTATCAATGATTTGGCTTACTATTCGGGTTATTTTTCAATAATGATGGGATAACTTTCATTCCTTCAGATGCCAGTGGTTGCAGATCCAGATACAAGCAAACATTTTTACTACATATATATCTTTTTGATGCATTTAAAATTTATATACTAGTATACCTACCCCTGGATAAGATATGCGCCATTCATGACATTATGTCATCCGAATGTCCAACAACTATTATTTATTTAGGCCCTATCCTTTATAATATATGTATCATGATTTTGAAAATGCATTTACATACATACATAACCTCACGCCTGTCTCCCCCTGTGGTAGTCAGAGACAAAGAACACTCTTTCGCTTCCTCCACGTTCATTGATCTTTTCATACATGATCGCCGGTTACAAAAAATTAGGCCCTTTTTAAGAACGTCGCCAATTTGATCGGCATAAATTCGCCTAGGGCAACCCCTTCCGTCTGCACCATCCATTCTTGCTCTGGACACCTCTTTCGTAAATCTAACTCATCCTTTCTAAATGTCCAAACCACCGTAGCATACTCTTTTCAATCTTAGTCACTACATCTTCACTACATTTTATTTCACTGTTGCGAATCCTATCACTCAATTTCACTCCACAAATACCTACTCCTGAAAGATCTCAACTCCACAGCATTAATCCTGCTTTCATTGTTGACATCGCTGACGATGCAACGTCGGAATTGCAAAAAATGGTCCCTGTTATGCATGAGTTGTTTAAAAGAAAAGGTGTGAGAGTGAATGTGAATATGTTTTACAATCATGATTTTGAAATTGCATTTAATCCAATGATAAACGTATTTATTTATTATTGATCGTTTATCAGGATTATATCCACAAATCATAGATTAACGTGACTACAAAATATCCTATTAATAAATGTCGTGCGTGAAAATTGGAATATATTAATTTATGTAACCTATGTAACCTATGTAGGTAAAGACTAAACAAAACTACTTAATTCTTATTTTAATTGCAATATTTTATGAAAATGGCAGTCGGATTATATATTTTATTCTACGTTTAATGTCCCTGTCTAATCCCTGTCTAAAGTTGCGCAAGCAAAACTAACACATACCTAACCTAAAAAAAATATATCTTCAGCTGTATTTTCTCATAAAGTTACTAAGCTTCGCCTTTTACGTTTAGAATTAGTAGTGTCAGGTGGTTCGAGTCACGTAGCTTCTGTTCAATATGAAAATGACAAAAAATATAAAATATTGCCTATATAACTGTTTAATAATAATAATAAATAATAATAATAAAATGCCCAGACAATCACACCAACTATATAGCTTTCTAATGGTACAAAAATGTCTCAATTCGGACAAAAAGTTATTGATAATTAGGTTCTTGTTTTGCCAAGCTTATAAGTATCGTCAACAGACAAGTGTTTTTCATTTAAATCAATAAACGTCCTTACTTCACTTTGATTCAACGTCCCGCGATATACACGTGGTTTAGAAATGATCAATAAACAAGATATTATCGTTCATTGATCCTAAGCCATTATTTTGATGTAACAAACATATTAATTGCTTTATTTCTAAACTTAGGCATGCGTGATGTGCCCTTGCAATGGCGGGCAAAGTTCGTTAGATTACGTTACACGAAGTCAGAATGTATTGAATTAGTATTGAACTAAACGTTTAAATACATGTGTTGATGCTTCCGGTAGATAGAATAATGAATCATTTAAACTAACAGGCGGTTTCTAGGATGCTTACAATGAAGAACCGCTGGGTGGTCTTAACTGAAAGCTTTCGATCTTAATTGTTAGATACCTACTTAAGATGTTTTCTGTCTACATCTTTCAATACATCATACTTCTTTTTTAATATAATAAACTTTAAAGATTCTGAGTATTGCAAAACAATTATTTTTTTGGAAGCTGGTTATGCTCGCAACAGCATAGGATGCTTCTTTTTTTTTTTTTTTTTTTTTTTTTATAAAATATGGATGGGACGTTTGTCTTCCATGACACCTGATGTTAAGTGAACATGAAGACTAAGGTGGTACACGTCCATCCACGAGAAACCTATTCACTCGACGCTTAAAAGTACTAGGACTATACTGGTCAGGGAAAATAGACGCAGGCAGTTCATTCCAAACCTTGGCGACCCGTATCAAAAAGGAACTGTCAAAGCGCTTAGTTCGACTTTTCGGAATATCAACCACATACGGATGGAAGTTCTGTCTGCGTCTAGTAGTCCGATGGTAAAAGGGTGAGGGTTCAATTTGCTCAAACAGAGCACTCGCGCACTCACCAAAATGTATCCTGTAGTACACGGTTAAACAAGCAACCTTACGACGATGCTCTAGGGTCTGTAATTTTTTGGTCGTAAGGTCGACGTTGTTAATAAATTTACGGGCTCTTCGGTCAACGGAGTCCAGCGCTTCTAGTTGATATTTGGCTGAACCATCCCAAAGATGACTGCAGTACTCCATGCATGATCGCACTTGAGCTGTATATAAGTTAAGAAGCTGTGCAGGGCTGAAGTACCGCCGTACCTTCGAGATGATTCCCAACTTTTTCGAAGCTACTTGAGCCATGGACACAATTTGTTGACCGAAGTTTAAACTGGATGTTATAGTTACGCCTAAAAGCCCTAGATGGTCAGTGATGGGGACAGATACATTTTGGAAAGTGGGCGTTAATGTGAAGGTGCTCTTTTTTGCGGAGAATAGACACGCCTGAGTTTTGGACGCGTTGAATTTGACCAAATTCGACTCACCCCAATCGGATACTTTCCGTAAGGTCAAATCAACGCGCTCAATCATTGACTTTCTTAAACTCTGGATATCACGGGGGCTCGCTCGCGCATTGGATACGTATCTCTCTACAACAGTGCTGTCATCAGCATAACTAATAATGCCCGGTGTTAAAAGGTCATTAATGTGCAGCAAGAATAATGTTGCAGAGAGAACAGATCCCTGAGGTACCCCGGCATTAATTGCCATTTGGTCGGAGGAGAAGCCTTCTAAGACTACTCGAATTGACCGTTCCCTCAGAAAATCAGATATCCAGTCGCAGAGCCCAATCGGTATGCCATAAGCTGGAAGCTTACTTAAGAGACCATCATGCCAGACCCTGTCAAAGGCCTTGGAAATGTCTAAGGATACAGCTATTGCTTCACCATGACCCTCCAAGGCCTCGCTCCATAAGTGAGTGGCATACACGAGAAGATCGCCGGTCGAGCGCCCGTTGCGGAAACCATATTGGCTATCGCTTAGGAGCTCGTTGGTCTCGAGGTATGCCAGGAGTCGATTGTTCAATACACGTTCCATGACTTTGCAAAGTATGGAAGTGATTGAAATTGGTCGATAGTTGACAGGATCGGCACGGCTTCCCTTCTTTGGTACTGGTTGTACGTTAGCAAGCTTCCAGGACTTGGGAACCTTACCGGATTCCAATGAAAGTCGATAAAGACGCGTCAAAACGGGAGACAACTCAGCTGCGCAGCGTTTTAAGACCACTGCAGGAATACCGTCTGGACCACTAGCTTTGTTCTCGTCTAGGTGCAGCAAGCATTTAAGAACCTCCTTTTGGCGAATGTGAACGGTACCCATTGTAGGTCCGAACTGAGGTAATTGGGGTGGGATTTTTCCTTGGCAATCTAGACGAGAATTTTCTGCGAAGATACTAGCAAATAAATCTGCTTTCTCCTTAGCAGTGTGGGCCAGAGAACCATCGGGTTTCCTCAGTGGTGGCAGCGACGGGCGACAAAAGTTCGTTTCGACCGACTTGGCAAGGGACCAGAAAGCTTTACTTCCCGAAGGGTATGCTGCTATTCTGTCTCCGACACGGCCTATGTGGGCAAAACGAGCTCTTTTGATTACCTTTTTGCAGGACTTGGCGGCAGCATTGTATCTTTTCTTAAGTTCATGCGAATCCAGGGCTTTGCTTCTGCGAGCATTTGCCCAGGCTTTGTATGCTTCCCGCTTTCGCTTTTCAGCGGCAAGGCAAGCAGTATTAAACCATGGGCGAGCTTTGGTTTCAAGGGATAGATCAGCGTGGGGAATGAAATACTCCATTGCTTGAACTATCACACTTGAGACAGCATCAGCGCAGCACGATGGATCGGTTGATGTAAAACAAGTTTGCCGCCATGGATAAGATGCGAAGAAATGTCGCATTTCATCCCAATCTGCTGACTTGTAACGCCATACTCGCCTGGAGCCTTTTGGGCGGGTGTCAGGTGGCGAGTACAGCGATACAGATTTCACCATACAGTGATCGGATGTCCCTAAAGGTGCAGTGACGGACACCGAGTATCTGTCAGGATCGGTTGTCAGCAGAAGGTCCAAGCAATACGCAGTGTGGCCAGCAACGTCGGGGATGCGCGTAGGCTCGTTAACAAGCTGTGAGAGACCATAAGTCAGCGAAAACTTAAAGGCCTCTCTGCCAGCATGGTCAGTGTCCTGATACGGGTATAACCACTGCCCGTGGTGAGCATTAAAATCCCCCAGAAACACCAACTGCGCCGTGGGAAAACGTTGCTGAATCGTATCTGCTTTATTGCCGAGGTATTCCATAAGCCTCGTTGTCTCCCGATCTCCGCTATGTGAACGATAGATACAGGCGTAAACCACTTGGTCTAGGCCAGTATCTATGTGAACCCACATGACTGAAAGGTCCGGCACTTCCAAGTAACGGAGACGCTGATAACAGATCGCGTCACTGGCATACATGCACACCCCGGCGTGCGGGCGGAAAAGAGACTCCAGGATATAGCCTGGGTAACCAAGGTATGCCGAGTCTGACGGATCGCAGATCTGCGTCTCCGTTAGAAAGAGTAGGTGTGGTCTCTCCGTCTCAAGATGGTGGTGGACATCATTCAGATTGGAGTGCACTCCTCGGATGTTACAGAAGTGCACTTTAAGGGAGAGGAAGTGCAACCGCTGTTGAACCGTACTCTTTTTAGGACCTTTCATTGTGAATTGGTAGTGGAGTGAATAGGGAGGAGAATAGAAGTTGAGTGAAGCGCTGCAAATGGAACCAAGCAACTCGTAGGAAACAACGCACCATTGGGGAACTCGCCTGGAGACTGCGGGGACGCCCGAACCCCCCCGAGGTCGCCATCGGGTCCTCTCTAACCGGTCGCCAACCGGCACGATGGAGCCTCCCGGGATTTTTCGCGAGGTGGCGGGGCAGCCTTTCGCATGTGGCTGGCATGCTACTTGGGCCCCCTACTACCTGCGGTCGGCCAGCGGTGCACCGTGCTTCGGATCCCGCTACCCTCCAAAACGAGTTACCCGGAGAGTCATTTTCCCACGAGTTGAAAACTGTTCTCCGATGCAGCACGATTACTCAGACCTATCCTCCTCAATGGCTACACTAGACATCATGCCGGAACGCAACTAGGTTACTTGGCGGCATGGTTTTGTCTAGTGGGTGGTGACAAGCCACGGCCGAAGCCTACCACCAGATTTTACTGCTCGTTTAGCACCACCCAGGGACCACGTACAAGGCATCGAGGGCTAAACCTTGCGGACGCGAGCAGTTTTCAGTCCCCAAAAGTTTTCAGCTTCTTATGGAAATGCGCGAGAGAAACCGTAGTAATAGCTATTGTATAACTAAGGAGAGTTTTATCGGTTTTAATTACATCATATTCAAGCAGGTTCGCGCTGTTATTTTTAATCCCGTAGATGATAAGAAGAGAGGCTAATAAATGCTTTCAATTCAGAATAGCTTTTCAAATCAGAATTAGAAGTAGTAGTAGACAACACCAAGACATTGGTGGATAATGGGCGATCATTATCTTCATAAGCCGAGAGACGCGCACTTCTGGACGGACGCCTCCCCCAGGATTCTTCATGTCCCCCGAACCCACGCCGCCCTCATCCAGCGTTTGACGTTCGCAAAGTGTATAAGAATACCTACTGTGAATAAAAGTTTTCATTTCATTTCGAATCTAGTACATTCAGATATAAGCACGTTAAAAAAACATACTCTCTAGCTTTACTATGGAAGGGTTCTGTATTCTGAAAGTTTACGCGGACTTTATCTTTACATAAGTGTACATTTTGTTGATTTAGATCGCTATAGATAATTGATAGCGAATCCTTGCTTGAGACAAGATCAACACTTAAATGGGCTTTCAGAGTACAGGCCCAAAGTATACATTTTAAGTCGGCATATCCTAGTTTTACAAACATCATGAGCACGCGTGGTTAAAAACGTATACAGGGTGACTGGTGTCAAATTTGAGATACTGAAGAGAGAATTTTAAACTCAACTCTGATCATAATTATGTAATAAAGGTAGGTACTTAATTTTTCACCAGAAATCCCTATGAATAAATAAAGAGACTTAGCTACACTTTTCCGGACGCGCTGTCTCAGTCAACACGCACACAATAGTGTTCCCGCCACACGCACACCACCACCCGCTACGTATCTATTGCATTACGCTTATGTAACCATGCGTTGCGTAATGAATTCTCTAACTTTCGGTTAAGTTTACTCTGTAAATAATTCATATTCTATTTAATTTTTCCTCCTCTTGTATGATCTCAAACTATCACGTCCTGGAATTTCGAGAATGACCTATATAATAAACCGTGGAACTGAAGACATAAATAAGTCACATACTTAATATTTTTAATTATTATTTTTACAACACACGCGTGCGCTTGCAGTTGTTTTCTTGTCGAGGTGATCGACACGCGCAGGCGCGACCATCGACTTATCGATAACAAACAGCGCGCGCAACTGCACAACACTTGTTACTATGTAATGTTAAGTGAGATATGATTGTATAGTTATTGGATTAAAGTTGAAGAAGATTTGAATTAAATCTATACGTAAAGAGGTAAAGTTTGTGTGTTTGGACACTGATTTTGATATCTAGAAATAATCTATTTTGTTATAGACTTAAAGTTACTTTTGAGACACATTTAGATTTTTCTTACAATTTTCCAATTTTATCGAGCTGTGAAATCCGAAAATCCAGATTTTTAATAATAGAAATCGTAATTTAGTATGTAATTTTTATCCGTTTATGTAACAAATAGGTACTATTCTTTTAGTTTTAATCTATTTTTCTTCTTCCAGGCCGTCACATTCACACCGTTTCTCTAACAACTTGTGCTATTGATATTTGATAAAATATTTATATATAAACCTAAGTAATACAAAACCTACTTGAATATAAAAATAAAAATACATTTACAAACATGTATTACTTGACAGCTAATATCAATTATAAAGTTAATAAAGTTGGTCACACAAAAACCGCCCGAACATGATTCGAACCCAGGACCACTGGCATAGGAGTCACAGTTTTAACCGCTACACCAGAATGCCACCAGGTAGCAATTAATGAAACATTAAATAATCATAAATATTATATAACCGCCTCGTTTTACAACGTAATTAATTAACTATGATTTGATGTTATCAAGAGTTTAACACTCGACTGGAGGTCGTTAAAAAACGATTTTAAGTACGTTTTCACTTATACTAAACGACTTTTAATTTCAAATCAATATGAACGAAAATTTAGAGATCTTTAAAAAGGTGTGGAAATTTTATTACGCCATGACATTAAGAATGTTTTGTAAGTTTGTTTTTTTCTTTTTGTTAGAAAAAACGTGAAAGTAAACTATTGTATATCTATGTATACTACGTAGAAGATCAAATCTTTAAAAAATCTTAAAAAGTTTAGAAAAACGTGTCTGAAGTTCGCGAACTGAAAGGCGTGTAGTGCTGTCTAACTTCTAATAGTCTATCTAGTGGGTTTAACAATAGATATTCTGAGCATTAAATTGACTCTTTGCATCTAATTTTTAATATAATACATCATAAAAATAGTATAGTGAATAAGTTTAATATTTAACAATGGAGAAGTATGCAAAAATACGATTTTTTTAAAACTTTTATTTTTATTTGTTTCTATTCAGTTGATTTTTTTAACAAAAATCATATACAGTTAGTTAAATAATCTTATATAGTTTCCAAAAATATATAATTTGTTTATGCTTTAATGAAAAGATTCCAGGAAATTATGGAAAAACTGACATTAGGTAAGATTTCTGCGTAAACAATTTTGAGGGCTGGACACACAACGGTGGTCAGTCTCGACCGTGGATAGCTTTGAATAAAGAATCATCTTTAACCAAAATCTCTTTGATTGAGTAACCATCACTACGCTATTGCAGAGATAAACTAAACTCCTTTAGGTATGTCTGACCAGTAACCAGCCTTCGTATAGAGCCTACAGCCAAATATCATCGTTCGGGGTATGTTTACCCCACTTTGACTTTGGCGATGGGGTAAACCTATTTGACTGAGACGCCAGTGGTTGCGGGTTCAATTCCCGCACGGAATAAGAAAAAAAAAAATATTATGGGTCTGGGCGTTTATCCATGTACAGTCTGCAACAGAATTATGTACACCACCAAGTCTCCCTCTCCCCAAGTCACCAAGATGTATTTTCTATTCTAGGTTCCCCCTAGTTCGCTACATGGTATCTCATAACACAAGATTTGCTTACTTTGAGGCCATGTAGTTGGTGGGATTGTCTGGGGATTTTATTTAATTGATTTATTAATTTAATTACTTAAGCAGATTTTATCAGGTTAGGTTATAAGGTCATATTAAAGTCAAACACAAAATTAGTAATTAAAAAAATAATTATTGTATTATTATAAGGGTAGGTAAACATATTCAAAATATCACTTGACCTAAATTGAAATTTTGTCCCCAAACTATTAAGCTTCTGATAACTAAATAACGGCTGAAATTGACGAAGATGGATCGTATTTTAACACGTAGTTCAATGAGTCCCGAGACTAAATACTAAAACAAGGTGTTTTTTATAAAATAATTTTTTTCACCTCGTAGTCTCCTCCAAGACCGATACAGTCCCTTCAACGCTTTTCTGACTTTTTAATCATATGCGTGTATAACGATTTGTTTTTGGCTTCAAAATACGCCTCCATTGCTGCGATAACTTCACTATTTGAGTCAAATTTCTTACCCTGGAGCATGTTTTTGAGATCTGCAAACAGCCAGTAATCACTAAGGGCCAGGTCTGGCGAATAAGGGGGTAATTCAAAGCCCAATTCATTAATTTTGGCATCGTTCTCACAGACTTTTGACAAGGCGCGTTGTCCTGGTGAAACACCACTTTCTTTTTGTTCATTTGAGGCCGTTTATCCGCGATTTCGTACTTCAATCGCTCCAATAAGCAGATGTAGTAGTCACTATTTATATTTTGCCCCTTTTCAAGATAGTCGAGGAAAAGTATTCCATACGCATCCTAAAATATAGACGCCACAACCTTACCGGCCGATTTCTGAGTCTTTTGCTGCTTCGGGCGACGTTCGCCGGCTGCTCTCCACTCCGCTGACTGCCGCTTGGATTCCGGGGTTAAATGGTGTATCCATGTTTCATCCATTGTCACATACCGACGTAAAAAAATCTGTTTTACGATTCAACAGCTCCAAACATTGCTCTAAATCGTTGATACGTTGTTCCTTTTAATCAGTTGTGAGCAGAGATGGGCAGCCCGGAATCTTTTCGTGAATATACCGGGTAAATACCCGGGAATATTCCCAAAATGGGTATATACCCGGGAATGTTTCTAAATGATGGGTAGATTCATTACATGTCTGTAGGATCACATAAATTAAAATATGGTTATGTGAAACAGATAAAAAAACGTTTTACCAATTATTTTTTTTATTGAAATTTAGCAAGCAATAACACTTCCACGTTCATATCATTTAAACTAAAATTTAAGCAGAAATTGGAGCAAACGCGGCACCCACTTGGAAAAAAAGTTTTTGTATGGATTTTTTTAAAATGTAAAATAGTGAAAACACTATCAGCTGAAATCTTCACTATCTCGGCTATCTCGCCGATCTTTTGTAACCCATGCTCCATTATAACCTTATTGCCACTTGTCCGTGTTATAGAGGTCAAAAACACAGGATACCGACTAACCAATAAAATAAAATTCGATATTAAAAAGGTTTTATTTAATGTATTTTAAGAATATCTATAAAATAAACTTTTAATGGTTGTAGATTTAGCTAAACTAGACCATTTTATTGAGGAAGACTAGGCAATATTGGCGTAAAATAATAAAATATCAAGTTACACTGTAACAAAATGGAAACGGATAAAACCGCAGTATCATACAAATATAAATTTTAAGACTATGAACAAACTTATTATTAAAGTAGCTATTTTTTATCTTGTAGTCGTAAAATGTTGGAATAAAAAATACCAACAATGCCACCACGTCATTCGTTATCAGGTTAACTGGGCGACCACAATTTGTTTTTGATTATTTAAATAGCCATCTTTGTTTAGTGTGGGCAATGATACAGATAACAATAGTACCAACGTTGTAACAAAAACTAAATTAACACCCACTTAGTACTAGTACCTAGTGGCGCGCAGTTTTACCCGTATTAATTTTATGACAAAGTATCCTAAAATTTGGCCTATCAAATGCAAAAATAAGATTTCAAATGTCATAGTAAGCTATGGAGAGTAACGCCTTTAAACGAACATACGAACTTTTAGCTCATTATACAGGGTGACTGATGACAAATTTTAAATACTGAAGGAGAACACTCAGTACTCGATTCTGGTCATAATTATGTAATAAAAGTAGGCACTTAATTTTTCACTACAAATAAATTTACTATTTATTTTACGTACGCCTGAGTCGATTGCAGCACGCGACCTAGCACGCGGATCGGATCAATTCTTTAAATTTCGATTAAGTTTGCTCAGTAAATATTTTTTTTTAAATATATTTTTACCTTCATGTATGATCTCAAACTATCACGTCTTCGAATTTCAAAAGTGACCCACCTCACCCTCTGTTGATAACTATAGATAGATACTGTTGTTAGTTTCAACTCTTAATATCCTTTGTTAATTTAAGTATAAATTAAACTAATCGCGACTAGCTGAAGTTCTTCCAATCATTCAAAAACATTACGAGCACGGTGTGCTAAAGTGCGCACGGGCGGCAGTTCACAGCGAAAATCGGCTATATCAGTCATTTTCGGGTATATCTCGCTTTGTGGTAGGATCTCCATCACGGAACCTAGGCTGCCAAGTGACCAAACTTCATATACCTAAGTTTACCGATCCCGCAGATGTTTTTCGGCAATGTTTTGTAAAAAAACAGTATCTAATTGAAACTCGTAGCTGTCATATTGGACATAATCTTAACAGTTAGGTGAGAATGCGATCAAACGCAGCTTAATCACCGATTTAATAATAGTATGTAAGAATAGCTTCCATGCTGGACTGGGAGCGAAGGAAAAACATTGAATGTGCCAGCTGCTTCTCTTCCCGGGCAAACTGTAAAAGTCAGTTAAGGAACGGAGGATTTATTGGCGATTTTGCGGGCGACAGGCTGACCCCCTGTCACTGCTATAGTCTCTCTTCATCATTTTAATGTCTCCAAATATGTCAAACGTGATATTAGATGGTTTTTATAGCCTCTGGTGTTCTGCCTACCCCATAAGGGATACAGGTGTGACGTTATGTATGTAAGAATTAAATTTTATTTAAATCAAAAACTAAAACGTTAAATTTATTGGCTATTAGACTACACTACACCTGCGTACATCACATCCCATGACAATATAGGGATGAAAAATATCCAATGTATCAATCTAGAATTTGTATCAGCTGTGTAAGTTATTATAAACTAAATCTTTGCAAAAATAACAAGCATGAAGCTCACAATCTTCTCTATTATGTAAGTAAATACACAGCTAAAACTATACGCTCTCCATTTAAAGCTGTCGGTTGACAATCAATGTACTTACCTAGGTACTTGGCTGTGTAGGCTCGGTTTAGAACAGCCCTACCACCCTGGATAATCGTGTCGTAAAGAGCGACTAATCCCAGTATTAATTCCCGATATTCATTATTATTATTATATGGCTATGCATATGTATTTATTATTATTATATTATTGTTTTATTTATACAATATACATAATTTTAAAAAAAATTTTTAAAGCAATACCAACCCTACCAATTATTTGTAGGTACTTGTAAAATAAAGGTTGCCAGAAAAAGATCGCTCGTAAGTGATAAGGCCGCCTATATTGTCTTGAATCCAGTTTTCTTCTCTGTGTATTTGTTATATGTAGTTTGTATCTATTTGATTCTGGCTATAAAGTGTATTTGTATTGTATTGTTGTACTTAGCTCTAAATATTTTTACATACCTACCAAGGTGCTATTTACCGCTTCGAAAACTGAAGATCTAATTTACCTGAAACAAAAAATATTCATAATTAAATACCACAGCGATTGGTTATTTAGTAACAACTTAATTATTGATCCATGAAATAAGATCATGGATAAATAAGTGCGTGATTGATTGATTAACTAATTACACTATTTGTTTGTTTACCCATACTTTGTTTGTTTATCATCTATAGGTACTAATATATAAAGCTGAAGAGTTTGTTTTTTTGTTTTTTTGTTTGTTTGTTTGAACGCGCTAATCTTAGAAGATACAAGTGGGATTTGAAAAATTCTTTTTGCATTTGATAGCCCACATCTTGAGGAAGGTTATGGGCTATATTTTATCCCGAAATTCCCACGGAATCAAATGTTACGCGGGTAAAACCGCGGTGGCTAGTTAGTTTAATATAAGCACAACACGTTATGAAGAGATGAAAAGTATTCGCGGTTGCGCACTACACTCGATCCGAATTCGAGCAAATACGGATCTAAAAATCTTGCATGAAGATGGATGACGGAAGCCGGATTCACCCTGGATTTCTTTATTGAACCTTTACTTTAATGTATGAGCGTTGCCATTTGTTTTTATATGAATGAGTCTGGATTAGTTTAGATTCGATATACAAATCCATTAATAGTGTGTAAGCTGTGTCGCGTTGTCGGACCGTTTTTTTCTCGGATTCGAAGCAGATGTAGTGCGAAACGGCAGTAATGTTCTCTGACCGTATAAAAACACTTCACACCCAGAACAACGCTAAACAAGTAGTCATTATGATATTAGGACGCCCCCTAGCTCCGATGCAGTTGCATATCAATTTAGATAATTTGCCTGTCCCCCAGTACAAGATGTGAAGTCCTTACCTTGTTAAAATCAAACTCCAGACCAATACTAAATAATATTTTCATTGTTAAAGCACTTAACTTCAACTTAATAACAGTTATTACCGGCGAAGTTTGCATTGTTTTCCAGCCTTCAAAGAAAAGTTGAAGAAATTTCTGTGCTTCATTTTGTTTAAGCCTTTCAACAGTTGAGCCCTCTACTGTGTTCAACATTGAAGTATAATGACGGGTTACGTACAGAATAATTAATTCAAGAAATAGCTTTTTAAGTATTGTTGTTTAATTGTATACCGTACAAACAACGGAATATACAGGGTGTCCAAAAAGTACTTTGGATAAAATATCCTAGATAGGGCTAGTGTTCCCCATTTGACAACAAAAAACCGTTGTTTATTTGGACTTATAGTTCAACCATAAAAAAATCTAAAGATTTCAAGGTAAGCGCGCGCGCGACCTTTCACTTATCCTTACGCTATCCTTACGAAGACTAGCCCCGCCCCATCTAGGAGATATTTCTCCAAAATATTTTTTGCACACCCTGTATAGTACAGAATTGTCTGAGGATTTAAAAAAATAAAACTAATATTCTGTAAAGTTTTTCCGATTCATTGTATTAGGTAAATAAAATTACAGTATATTAACCGCATCGTCACAGCGGTCTTCAAAAGCGGCCTTGCGTGTCATTTGCGCAATGCTTTACATATGTGTGATATTTCATCTCAATCCGTCAATCTATTTAAGCGTAAAAGACTCACAAACATCCTACTATGTATCATCAAAAGCGATTTCAGAAAACATTGTACGGCACACACAGGTACAGTCACGGGCATTAATATGTACAGTAAATAATATGTAATAATAATAATATGTACGCACTTTCATTGGACTTTGAGCCTTATTACAAGGGAATAAGTTGCGAAGTGTATACATCTTATTAGACGTCACTGTACACTATTGACGTACCTGTGTTCAAAACGTGATCCAACTTTAATATTGGAGTTATTAAGTTAATTAACTCACTGCCACGGTTCAATGCTTTGATTTATTAGTAATCTCTAAAATTTCCATTTAGATTGGAAGCTAGTTAGTTAAAGGGCTATCTTGATAATGCTGCGATATAAGGGATCTATATTTGTAGAATTTTAGTGGAAAGATAAATTAGGAACAGATTTTTGAGGTTTTAAGTTGTGAAGTGGTATGAGAACTTGGCCGAAGAGTTAAAGCACTCGATTTCGATTACATACATAACTTCACGCTTATATCCCTTATGGGGTAAGCAGAACACCAGAGGTTATAAAACCATCTGATGTCACGTTTGACAAATTTGGAGGCATTTTAATGGTGGAGAGTATTGCAGTGACAGTGGGTCGGCCTATCGCCCACAAAAAAGCCTCCCATAACACCTCGGTCCCTTAACCGACTTTTACAGTTTGCCCGGGAAGAGAAGCAGCTGGCACATCTATGTTTTTCTTTCGCTCCCAGTCCAGCATGGAAGCCGATAGTTTTACCAGTCCAAAAAACTGGTCGACCTCGATTGACGCCATCAGGCGAACATCAATCGACGTAGATTGTTTGTATAGATGCGAAGCAGGTTATTAACGATTTTAAACACGCGGTTAAATATGCATTTTTCGTTATTTACGGTTAAATAACCGCATTATATGCTTGTTACGGTTAAATACCACCGCGAGATGTCGCTAACGGATTGAAATGTGTATCGCAAGTTGCGCGATGTTGCCAGCTTTGACTGGCAAAAAAGGTCGGTTGAAATTCCTTATCTCAAATAACTGCTTAATCGGTTTTGATGAAACTTATGGTATGCCCTAAGTTGAACAATACCTAGTACAACAAAAAAGGAATAACTTAAATCGGACTTGTAGTTCCGGAGATATGCGAATACAAACATAAAAACATATATACAGTGTGGAAATTTTTCAAATTTGTTCAGACGTTTATATAGACTAACATATACGAAAACTGGGAAATTCTGGAAATATTACATACATAAGAGTGGAATTGATAACCTCCTTTTTTGAAGTCGGTTAACAGGAAAAGAAAGAAAATCTTTATCCTTTCTCGTTGTCGCTGTCAGATATTTAACCGTTATTAACTGCGTTTTATCGGTAGCTAACCATAAATTTGGTTAAGTAACGGTAGGTAACGGGTTTTTTACAACTATAGGTAAAACCCACTACGCCCGTATGTATGTATTTAAAACTATGGATCGACAACATCGACGCCGCCGATCGATGGTTGATCGATTAGTGTGGTAGCATCCTAAAAAACCCCGAGCTTCAATTTGTAGTCTCCATATTAGTCGCTAACTTTAATTAAGGATATTTTTTTAGGTAATTTATACAGGGTCAATTTTTATTAGCGCATCACCTCTTGCAGGCAGCCTCTCCACATCAACCCCGACAGCAATAATTTGTTCTACAACTTTTTAAAATTAACAGTTTTTTTTATTTTAGTTGTCCCGTACAAAAAATATTTATAGCCTCAGTTTAGAGGCGTAACTCTATTTGCTCTGAACATAGGTATGTCACGCCCTTGCGCAGTAAAATATCACTTCATAATAATAATAAACACTTCTTACAAAATGTAGAGTAAGGAACAAATTTTTTTTGTATTTATTTTCTGTGTTATTTTATTTATCAAGTTTTGTAAAAAGATGTAGAATAAATGTTGTTTTACACCTTTTTGTTGGTATTGATGTGGAGAGGCCGCATGCAAGAGGTGACGCGATAATTAAAATGAATCCTGTATAGGTACTTTCTTATTTGGGCAATTAACCGAAAACGCTGTAGGAATCTCGCTCACTCGCACCGTATCATATTCTAGGGTAAATAAAAAAGTATTATGAAACAACATTTGTATATTAAAAATATATGTTTAATCTCCATTACGTATCCAGCTCTATCATAAACATCAAACTTCTAAAGAGATGCAGCAATGTAACACACTTACTATATAATATAGATAGTGAAAGTTAGTTCAACAACAGGTCTGAACTTTGGTATTTTGGGAAGAGTGGGCGATTGTACTGCATTAAGGTCAATAGTTCAAGGTCAAGAGTTCAAGGTCACGTGGTTTCAAGGTCACTGCAATTGCGCAATAGGCTTTACTTGCATGTATGACATGGACTATTGATTGTAGACCATTGTGGCGTATTATTTGTGTAGGTTTAATGCATGTGTGGGTGTATAAACAAGACAGATGGCGAAGGTTCAACAACCGCACTGGTTTGAATTTTCCTAGAATGAGGGAGTGTTAATTAAAAGGTGGATAAGGTTTTAATTAAGTGTTGAAATTTAAGCTTGTAGGTTTTGAAGTTAATAAAAGATGTTATCAGACGTGTTTGATTTCGTCTGAAAGCTCAAAGTTTTTCTATGTTAATATTTCAGCACTAGCTGTTGCGCGCGGTTTTACCCGCGCAATTTCTATTCCCGCGGGATTTTCGGGATAAAAAGTAGACTATACGGATTCGGAAGAATCCCTCTAAGTAATAGTAAAATAAAATTTTGAAATCGGTCCTGTAGTTTTTGAGCCTATTCAATACAAACATACAAAAATACAAAGGTTTCCTCTTTATAATATTAGTATAGATAATAGGTATTAGTAAAAAAATGATTTTTACATGCCGCCAAATGTTACCGCTCCGGCGGTAATGTGTTCCGGCAATATTGTATAAAGAGCCAGTTCCTTCCTAAACCCGTGTGCTTTCATCTTCGACCTCATCGTCACTTACCATCAGGTGAGATTGAGGTCAAACGCGGGTTTAGTCACTAATAAAAAAAAAAAAAAAAAAAATATAAAGCTGTTGAGGTTCCAATCCCGCGAGCACCATCATTCAAGTTATTGATATGCAAGTAATATCACCTAGAAAGAAGTAAATAAAAAAATATACTCAAAGTAAGTACCCAAGTAATTTTTTTACGCTAACCCTCTTAAAATTTTCACCAATCACCGGTGTTTCTATATCTATTTGTTGCTCATAAAATAACTACAGACAATCGTTTAAACAAGCAGCTTAGTTACAAGCACAGCTTTTCTTTTCCCCAAATGAACACCGCAATCCGTTGAATGAGTACAAGCGTGGGCGTCAATGAGCGCGTGGGAAGAGACAGAGACAGCTATACCCATCAAGTGAGACAACAAACCGAACGGTTATATTTTTCAAATATACGACGCTGTTAACAACTTCATACTAAAGTCTACTTCGTGGATCACTCACACATTGACAGTTTACCGACGCGTATGTATGGGGATAGCCAATTATATGTCCCGCGAAAGCTCTCGAGAAATGTACATGTGTGGGTGTTTTCAGCTCCGGAGAGGAAAGGGGAGGCTTTGTAGAGGTTAGGGGTGGTTTTAGGGTGTTCGCCCACGCTTTTCCTCAATGGAGGGTGAATGGGTGACGTCGGGGCTGTTGCGTCGTAGGTTTTGAAATGCCGAGTTTTCGCGAAATGAGCTTTTTTCATGCAAATGAAGCTGTGGAACTAATTTGAAATAAACGAGATGGATTTATAGTTTAGCATAAGATTTTAGCATTTGCACATTGTGACTTTGAAATAATAAATGATACTTAATCGCCCAAACTGGCTTTAAGTGGTTTTGTAGAAGATTTTTGTTTGATTGGTTTTTGGATTCCTCGCTAGTTTAGAAAAGTATCGATACTTTAGAAAAGTATTGACGACCACTTTGGCGATGGGGTAAACCTATCTGCCTCAGACGCCAGTGGTTGCGGGTTCGATTCCCGTACGGAAAAAGAAAAAAAATGTTCCGTGTCTGGGTGTTTATCTATTTATGTATTTATATTCTAGGTTCCCCCCTAGTTCGCTACATGGTATCCCATAACACAAGCTATGCTTACTTTGGGGCCATGTAGTTGGTGTGATTGTCTGGGGATTTTATTTTATTTTATTTATTCATTTATCTTTTTACTCCTGGGACTCCCACAAATACTCAACAGAGGCTGACAATACAGGGTGTCCATAATTAAATTAAATGAAAGACTTTACAAATTCACATGCTGTGCTTTGTTGAGAACTAAATAAAGTTTTATGGAAATAATATTCAGCATTATTTATTATGAAACTCAAAAACAATTCCTCACTTCTATCAAATTCATTGATGTACTTAATAATATTATGTAAAAATTAATGTTCGAAAAAATTGGCATAAAATTGAACAACTCTGGAAACTACAACCCAAATTGATTAAATTTATACTTGCTACCTATATATCTTTTACGGCTTATAACACCGAGTACGTAATGTAGCGAATTATGCCCATACGCCATTATTAACTTACGCCATTTGTTTTGTAAACGAAGCATTAGATGAAGGTTTAACCAACAAAGAACCTTATTTGCATGGAAATAAGCGTTAAAATGTTAGTAGGCTGGATATTTTAAGACGCAGATCCAAGTTTCAGGGGGCACGCGGAGGTTATGACGTCATGAGCCGTTCTCTGACGTCATACGTCATTTGCTACGCGATTTTTGAAACTGTTTTTGGATAGGCTTTAAGGAGTAGAAGGGTTGAGTTATTTTCGAACGATTTTTTTTAATTATAGATGCTGGCGTAACTTATCAAATGTGTCAAACTTTAGTGGCGAAAACGTTTTTTCATAAGAAATAGCAAGCTAAATTTTGGTGGTCAAAGCAACGCTCATATACATATAGGTGTTTTAAATTATTTGAGAATAAAGACTGCAACGCATTAATAGTAGACGACTTAATATCAACTGGTTATATGGGAACACTTGCGGGTCAGCCTAGCAAGCGACCACCATATGAAATCGGTCCCCAAATATTATGGTGCGTTCCGTGGTGAAGCGTTCCAGCAAAGTTTTATACAAGTTTAAGTTTTATTTGTTTACATTGTAAACCTGTAGGCTTAGCTACGGTTCAAAAGGATATGTACTGCGCTTGATTCTGGACACCAGTCATAGCCATCACAGAACTTGGCACGATTATTTAAAAAAAACTGCGAGACGCGTTTTTACTCGCGTCAAATTTCCACAGGAAGCCTTTTCTTTTTCGGGATGAAAAGCAGTGTATATATGCTATTCTATGGAGTAAGTTAAGCCACCGTGAGCTCCACTTATGGCGGATGAGGTACACCTGGAGGTTTTTAGTGGGTCGGTCCGGGCCTCTGCCGGGTCATACCCCGCAGATCACATACCCCGCAGATCACATACCCCGCCGCTCCCCCTTGGATGGTCGGGGACATGATAGCACGTTTTCCTCCAGACACAAAAGCTAAGGAGTAAGCTAAGCTACTTGCGGATTTCAATAAACTCGGTTCTGCAGTTTGGACGTGAAACTCAGCCAAAGATACAATAACGCGTCGAGCGCACTTAGTGTCCCCTCACCACACTGGTCTTATAAAACTAATACAGTCCTGAGCCATATTTATTTATTTATCAATACTTTGTTGTACATTTTTTTTTTTTTTATATAAGTGACTAAACCCGCGTTTGACCTCAATCTCACCTGATGGTAAGTGACGATAAGGTCGAAGATGAAAGCACACGGGTTTAGGAAGGAACTGGCTCTTTATAAAATATTGCCGGAACACATTACCGCCGGAGCGGTAACATTTGGCGGCAGACTTTATATAAAGGGTGGTCGCTAGCCAGGCGGACCCAGAAGGGATCCTACCACCAAGCATATTACAAAAGGAGAAAAATACAATGATAACACAAACTTAAGAATGTTACAGTGAGCGGCCTTATCGCTTCAGACAACCCCAAGTTGAATAGAAAAAAGAAACTGTACAAACATGGGCAATAACAAAACTTATATTTAGTTTTATGAATATAAATACTACATAAAAATAATACAATATAAAGGGTTAATTTTAATTAACGCATCACCTCTTGCGGGTAGCCTACATCAATCCCAACAACATTTGTTCTACGACTTTTTACAAATCTTTATGAATAACACAAAAAATTGAAACAAAAAAGTTTTTGCTCCTTACTCTACATTTTCTAAGAAGTAACTATTATAATTATGAAGCGATATTTTACTGCGCAAGGTGCGTGGCATACCTACAGCTACGCTCACAGTAAATAAAGTTACGCCTCTAAACAGAGGCTATAAATATTTTTGTACGGGAAAACTAAAATTCTAAATACTGTTAATTTCAAAAAGTTCTAGAACAAATGTTGTTGGGATTTATGTGGTGAGGCAGACAGCAAGAGGTGATGCGCTAATTAAAATTAACCCTGTATACATAATGATAAATACATAGGTAACTACATAAAATACACAAATAAGCATGCATAAATAATAATTAAGCATACATAAATAATAATAAAATACCTAATTAATAAAATAATTCTTCTAATCTGCAATCAGAGAAAGGTAATATTTTAATATTTAAATTTGAATGCCATAATTTAATTTAAACAAATAATTTTTTGAAGGTCTCGATGGCGCAACGGTTCAACTCCTAAACTCGATTCCCAGCCCGTCCGATTGGGTTTAGATCAAGGCAAATATTATTATTTCTACTTTTCCTGTGTGGTGTTTGGTTGACTGTAAGAATCAGCTCGCTACTGATAAGGCCGCCTATTTGTTTATTAGGGCTAACCAAAGAGCTAGTTTCAGTTTGGATATTCTCTTAATCAAACTTGCATATGATACAAACGTAAAATCTTAGTACAAACGCTATTAAACCCAATCGAAATTACAAATCTCGAAACCTTAACAGCCTATAAGATCTCGTTAGAGAAATAAATAAGAAAAAGGTTTTTTCCATCTGAGCACAATCTCCGTGATTGTGTTATGTGGGACGCGGCACGAGGCGTGGCAGACATGGCCCGTGCCAGACGTGGCCCGTGACACGACTTCAACAATTTATAACTAGCTTGGAATCTCTTCTCAGAAATGCAATAATTCCATTACAGTGTCCCATCGCGACTTTGAAATATCCAACTCGACTTATCGTGGATTTCAATTTTAAGGTGCTTTATAAAAGCTTTCCTTATAATTAATTTGCTGTTAATTCTCCATAGTGAGATAAATTTAAACCTAGCATTATATTCTTAGTAAGTTTTCATAATAAAAAAAGGCCTTGAGGGTTAAATTTTGTAAACTTTTTGAAGTTTATATACACTGTCAATTCTGGTGTCTAGAGAATTTATAAAATCGCTTAGGTATAGTAGAGTGCCACTCTGAGGGAGCTCTCACAATTTTCATAAACGAGTCTAAACATCAATCGTCGATCTTGGAAAAAATATTACAATGTTCATCTTCATCATCATCAGAACGTCCACTGCTGGACATATGCCAAGGCTCTTCACGTTGTTTGGTCCCGCACTGCCGTCATCCAGCGTTCACCGGCGGCGTATTTACAAAATACCATTAGAGTGAAAGTGAACTGACAAAAAACTGTCAAAAACTTGCCGAAATCCTAATCTATTCTAGTACAGAAATTGACCGAAGTAGCGTAGACTTTGTGAGATAACTTCAATTTAACATTGCAGCATCAAATGCTATTCCATTTGATATCGATATTTACCGATCGTTAGATTCAATAATGGCAATTGTTCTGATTTTCAAAGATGTAATGAAATGTGCATGCATTATGACCATCGTTATTTCGATGACTTATCGTTTGGCTTTTCACCATGTCGGGATTGTCCAGGGTTGACTATAATAGTTGACCATGTTTATGGTGCTTCACCGGCCGCTGCCAAGGCACCGCTCGCTTTGCTCGCTCGGCTCGCGCACGTGTATAACTATATACGACCTAACATGCTCCTCCTCGTTACGCTCGTCGTCGCACCTAACCGTATTTACTCCACCTTCCAGTGCGGGAGCCCTTCTCGTAGCTTAATCTCTTTCATCGCAATGCATATCAATCAAACAATTAGGTTAGGATTGGGTTTTGTTCGTACGTAATGTGTGAAAATATCTCGACAAAAGCTTACTATTTGAATGAATATGTATAACAAATTACTAGGTTTTGTCCATGCATTTCTTTGAAAATATCAAGACGAAAAGCTAATCCGTTTGAGTCAATTTTTTTACTGAGATAGATTAAAGAATTTACTCAGGTATTGTCGAGTAATATGAATAAACAAAAACTCTTCTATTAGAGTCTGACTCGTGACTCAATTAGCTTTTGTAAATACGCTTGCCGGTGACCATGACAGCGTAACGAACGTCAGTCAAAGTCCAGATCTTGTTTTTGGTATTCTTTTAGATTGAAAATTTGTATTCAATATAATATAATCATTCCAATTGTACCCATAACGAGCTCTTTTGATAAAAGAGTGCCGAGAGCTTTTTTTTCTCCGGCTTTTTTCCTCTCGGTCTACCTAGGGTCCTGATTTCATTTCGTTTCTGAAAGCCGAAAAAGTAGGTAGATATATTGAAGGCTAATGGGCGATCATCATCTTCGTGAGCCGAGAGACGCACACTGCTGGACAGAGGCCTCTTCCAAGATTCAACACGTCGCGCAGCACTTATCTACCGTTTGACTTTCATTAAGTGCTTTTTCATAAACCTATAACGATTAAAAGTTTTTGAATTTTGTTTTTTTTTTTTGCATTCTGCTAGAACAGTTTAGTACTGGATTAGGTTTAGGTGCAGATTTCAATTATTACTAAAGGTTTGATTTGTCCGCGTGGTTCAGCATGTTGTAAAAGGCGATTAAACCGATTCTTCCTTCATGACTAACGACCACTCTTCATATAAGTATATACTGCCAAATATCACCTCTTGTTTATGTAGATCCAGTTTCTTCTTGATCTTGAACCCTTATCTTACAATCAGGTGGGATTTAGGTCAAATACGGGTCACCGATAAAAAGATGCGGGCATTACTAAATAATAGGTTGGGGAAAAAGTCTTTTCGCATTATAGTATGTATGAACTTGTAATAAAATCTCTTTGGCTATAGTATTTGTATCTGGCTGGTTTTGGTATCATTGAAAGTTAAAATTTTAAAAAACATAATTCCAAATTCAAATTAGGAAAATGTGTGATTTTCATTTGTTTTTCGTACTGTCAAGATGAGTGAATCTAATAAAGAAATTCGATACATTTTAAAATTTTACTACAAAAAAGGTAAAAATGCAACGCAAGCCGCGAAAAAAATTTGCGATGTTTGTGGACCTAGTGCAGTGTCTGTGAGAGTAGCACAAATTTGGTTTAAGCGTTTTCAATCCGGAAATTTTCATGTCAAAAATGCACCTCGCTCTGGTCGCCCTATTACGGATAAAATGAATGCCATTTTTGAAAAAGTGGGGCAAGATCGACATATCAGTAGTTACGACGTAGCTGAAGAACTGGGAATTGACCATAAAACAGTTTTGGTGCATTTGAAAAAAGCTGGGTACACAAAAAAGCTCGATATTTGGGTACCTCACGAGCTCACTGAAAGCTTACCATCAGGCAGGACTATCGATTCTGAACTCTACTGCGAACAACTTATGAGATTAAAACAAGAAGTTGAGAGAAAGCGGCCGGAATTGATCAACAGAAGGGGTGTGGTGTTTCATCGTGATAACGCTAGCACTCACACATCTATAGCCACCCAGCAAAAATTAAGAGAGTTTGGCTGATAGGTGTTAATGCATCCGCCGTATAGTCCTGACCTTGCACCTTCAGATTTCTACCTGTTTCGGTCTCTTCAGAATTCTTTAGGCAGTGTTAGGTTAGCATTACGAGAGGACTGCCAAATCCACTAGTCGCGGTATTTTGATGAGAGGTCCCAAAATTTTTATAGCAATAGGATCATGTCCCTACTTACAAGATGGCAAGAGGTTATCGAACAAAATGGTACATACATACTTTAGTTAAATGTCAAGTTTCTTAAAAAATGCGAAGAAGCTTTTTCCCCAACCCAATAAATAAAAAAATAATAAATAAAATCCCCAGACAATCACACCAACTACATGTCTCCAAAATAAGCATAGCTGTGTTATGTTATGGGATACCATGTAGCGAACTAGGGGGGAACCTTTGAAAAAAAAAAAGATTTTGTTGCCCGAAAGGAATCATTAAAGAGGCAGTCAGCATTTTCATCTTCCATGCTGGACTGGGAGCGAAAGAAAACATAGAATGTGCCAGCTGCTTCTCTTCCCGGGCATACTATAAAAGTCAGTTAAGGGACAGAGGTTTTAAAGGTGTTTTTGTGGGCGATAGGCTGTCTCCATCTTTATATTTTCCTTGTAAAAAAATACATACCTTTTTTTGCAAAAATCGTTTCTACATAAAACTTCTTGTGTGAAAACTTTGGCCGGTGACTAAAAAACAACCAATTATAGATAAACACCCAGATACAGAACATTTTTTTTGTTCCGTACGGGAATCGAACCCGCGACCTCACTATCGGCGCAGTAACGTCTACACCAATCATTACTTTTGAAATCTAAAACAATGTTATAGTCATTTAAAAACATCTACATCCAAACATACTAAAAACCAAGTGAAAAAAATATGTTTTAATGTCTTCCTTTTTAAGTCTTTTACAAAATACTCTAGATCCTTCCTTATCTCATTTTATTAGTCGTTACAAGCCCTTATGGTTAACACTTAGCAGTCTGCAATCTGTCGGGCGCCCGCATATCACACAAAGGGTTAATCGTTCATATGCATAGTTCTAGATAAAGCAGCAGCGCCCGAAAGCGATAAAGTTAGAGGCATAGGCATGCGACCATCAAAGCCTTTAGGTGCTTTCAAATCGTAACGAAGGTACGATTATTTGTAAGGTACGTATTTCTGTAATGGGAGATTTAAGGTGTTTTTGTATACGCTTGAGATTGGAATATTTCATTCCAATATCAGGGAAGATAAGGTTCAAAGGGAGCACGCGGTTTTCAAAACAGCGTATTAATAATTTTGGTAGGTTTTGGCTATACTTCAAATATTTATACAACATAAAGTATGCATATGTTGGCGACACCAGCATGACAATATATGGATACTAAAATGTTAAGTGTCCAACGTATGTACCTTAAAACATAAAATGAAAGTTGCTAATTCAAAAGCACACAAACAAAAGTACATACTTAACTTTTTAACTGTCGGAAGCAGCTTACTGAGCAGATTTCATACAAGATAGCTTATAGCGTTCATAATAAGGCTCATTCTGGCGTTTCTTGTCTTCCGATTTGTTGTAAGATATCTTTGTATAGCCAGCCAGAGCCTATACGTAGCGGGGGCCCACAATGACGTAGTAGAGAGAAGGTAGGTAAAGGGTGTGGGGTGCTATTTCTGTAGCGCGTGGGTGCCCGCGTCGTACGGCGAACAGCCAAAGTGGCGGTTATTTACGCATCGGCTATCTCTGCTAGGCTATAGAATAATTTAAATTTGGAAAACAGGAATAATTTGCGAATAGTATAACTATTACGATTTTGTTAGTATTTTTGGAAACAATTTCTGCTTTCCTTTTTCTTTTTGTGTAAAAATATAGACTTAATAAACAAAAGCGTGGAAATAATTAATTTTTTGTAATTTCTATTTCTGTTGGATTTGAGAATACGAAAATCCCTATTGTTACCGTTGTTTTAGGAATAGATAATTGTACATACATACATACATAGCGTCACGCCTGTATCCCTTATGGGGTAGGCAGAACTCCAGAGGTTACAAGACCATCTGATGTCACGTTTGACAAATTTGGAGGTATTATAAAGATGGAGAGAGACTATTGTAGTGACAGGGGGGGGGGGTGGGGTCAGCCTATCGCCCAAAAAAACGCCTTTAAAACCTCTGTCCCTTAACTGACTTTTACAGTATGCCCGGGAAGAGAAGCAGCTGGGACATTCTATGTTTTTCTTTCGCTCCCAGTCCAACATGGATAGATTATGGATAGAGTATTAAATTGATATTGAAGAATGGAAATGAGATTTTGTGTTTAACTTTAATTAAAAAGTTAAAAACGAATTTTTTAAATAGTTCAAAAAATCATCTTAAATGCAATTGTTTGCGTGTTTGAGATTTTAGTAATCGACAACGCAAAATTCACGGAATAGAAGTATAAAAAGGCCTGGTTACACAAGTTCACAGCTATGTTCATCGTACTCGCATCTGGGTTTAGAAAAGCGCATCACACATACAAGCCAAGCCGCGCAGGTTTACTTCGTTCGTTATAAACTTTTCCTCAAATACCTGAACAAACTGAAAGCCTCCAGCAAATGACAAATAAGTGTTTTTATTTTTCTCCACTCTTTTGTTTCCGAATGGGTTGTTATAAATAAATATTGCCAATATCGGAGTTTCGAAAACTTCATGAATAATATACGGCACATTTTGATTGGCCAGGAGTGTTATGTGTGCTTTCAACAATGCCAAAGTTTCTATTTGTTTCGTGAAGTAATTACTCGTGTAACAAAAGTTAGAAATTTGGCTCAAGGACGGCCTAAATATTCGTGTAGGGAATTACAACCATTCCTCATTAACCGATAATTCGGTGAAGTGGAGAGATATTGCGTTGTAGGTGGGATAAATTCGAATTTATACATTCACTGTGGTATTCACAGCTCCTTCTATCCATTTCATATCAGTGGCTTTGAAATGCAAAAGCGATTATGGTTTTGAAAAATGTGTAAAATGAAAGATTTTTGAAATGAAAGGTACTTTTAGCTTACTTTTTTGCCTTTTTGATATGGATCTCAATTCATCTGTATGTTTATTTTGTCTGAATTTTTTTTTGCTCCTTACTCTACATTTTGTAAGAAGTACCTATTATTATTATGAAGCGATATTTTACTGCGCAAGGGTCGTGTCATACCTACGGTAAATAGAGTTGCGCCTCTAAACAGAAGCTATAAATATATTTTGTATGAAAAAAACAAAAAAAATAAAAACTATTAATTTTAAAAAGTTGTAGAACAAATGTTGTTGGGGTTGATGTGGGCAGGCTGCCTGCAAAAGGTGATGCGCTAATTGAAATTAACCCTGTATAAACTTTAGCTTAAATTTTGGCAAGGGTTTGAAAATGTGGGTAAAGTCGTTTTTTAAATTCTGCATTCTTTGCTATTCATATTTAACACTCTTGGTGGAACACCGATATATTTGAAATGACTTCAAATCATTTTGAATATCTGCTTTGATTCTTTAATGTAAAATTTTTAAACTAAAAGCTTACATTTGTAGTCTAAATATACCTATCATTTAACTCATTCGGCATCACGCCCACAAACTTTCGTTTGAGAATCTGTTATTAAGTTAAACTTAGAAATTTGGACCCTTTATTTGAATAGAATAAATTAAAGAGTACTAAAAAACAAGAATCGCCATCTCAAATAATAGACTCAAACCTTCAACCATCAACTTAATAAGCCTCTCAGTCCACTTCAAACGAACAATAGTGATCGGCAATCATAAAATACTTGACCTCAGGGCGGGTCAACCATCGAGTACAAACTAAATACAAGTCAATCATGCAAAGGTCCCACTAAGATGTTGTAAGCGGTCTTTGCTACGGTAATCATAGAGTGAGATAAATTATAACCTCAAAATCTGACACCTAAAATCATTGCTTCAGCGAAGATGTGATTAGCGCCATCTATGTAAAAGCTTACGCAACTTTATCTATTGTTATGTAACCTGGTTAATGAGCTCTTGATCCACTTTGGCAAGAAGCATCCATGCTTTTGAACGTCGTTGAGATAAGTTATTATGATTAATAATGTGTAAGCGAGACATGCAAGAATAACTTGTGAGCACGGTGTCTATAAAGGCACTGAAACGTCGAGTTGAAATGTACAGTATAATAATTAATCGCAGTAAAATCCGGTTCAAAAGATCTTTTGCTTAAGTTTATTGCTTCTATTGGTGCGTACAGATTGCTGTAATTGCTCCACGTCCAAATACGCAACGGGCGCAGAATGTTACATTACTAGTTCCATTACAGCAATCTGTACGCACCATAAGGTAGTGATTTGGTTCTAACCTTTATGTCCTTCTACACGCTTGTTTATTTTGTATTGTAGCCATTACTATTCAAAAGAAAATGTTTTTTTATATTTAGAAAGTGTTAAATCAAAATTTAACGCCGCTTGCAATAATAACAACAAGCTTTACTTTAAAACGCAATAAAATTTCAACAAGTCAAATAACAAACAGATAAGTTGACAAGCAAACCTGACCTACGCATTAAGTTTTTACCTGCAGAATCCAGGATATGCATATGTCTAGGCAAAAGTTTATCTTGTGACTTTGTAATAAGGTCTAGTATGGGCAGGCGGGTTTTTTATTGTTCACTCGTCGTGTAGGACCCGATTGAATGTCAAGGATGTCAGTTTTGTCACAATATTTTGTTGTTGTAAAGCCATCAGGCGGTATGTGGGCACATTTTTAATTTATAAGCGGGAATATTTGATTAGATTGCCTAAAATCTTTGCCAGAATGAAAGAAACCAAAAAAAAGTTGCAAAAATTGTTATGAAGTGGGAATAAATTATTATTATTAATTTTCATTAATAATAATTATTAAATAATTATTATTAATGAAAATTGAAAAGAATTTTTTACTTTAACATCTTGATTTAGAGTCCATTTGAACCATTTAATGAAAGGACTCTTGGAAGATTTTAACAAATAAAATACTTACAAACCTTAATAAGCTTTTAACCTTTTGGCCTATTTTCATCATAGTTAAACTAAGTTACAATAAACATAAAATTTACAATCTCTGCCCCCATATTCAGTAAAGTTGTTTACTTGGGTATTTGTAAATGTTAACTGCTCCAACCTTTGCCATCTGAAGTGCTAGTTTTAGAAGCCGCGGCGACTTTATAGTATTAGGCTTGTAAATGGGTTACATTGTTGATGATATTACATTAGCAATTCATATTAATAATAATAATAATAAGCCCCTTATATATCTAACACCACGTCCGGCACGAAGATCTGTTGCCACGTGAGGGGCGGACATTGGCAGCATTATGCTTATTACTTACCAATGACCAACGGTGCTCTAGTGAATAGAATATGCGATGCGTCTTAGAAGTAGACAAATTCCCCAGGCGGGTCCTCGTAAGAGGGAATCCCGCCCCGAGTCGAATGGCTCGGGCAGCCCCGTCGTATCTGGGGGGGGCACCGCGTCGCTGGACCCTGCCCAGTCTAGTACTGTTACAGAGTCACATTCATACCATCCTCAGCTCTCCGGGTGTCACCCCGCAAATGTTGCAACTGAGCAAAATATCATTTCATATCCATCTTCACCTGTATCATCCACCAATAGCTTCTCTCATTCAAACCATTCATCACCACATTCATTCCTTAATACATACTCATCTACATCTTCATCTTCTTCTATGTCAGTAGATGTTGAGCAAGAGGCAACAGCCTCACATTTTACTCCCACTACTGGCACCACCAATCGTGTGCGGTTAGTTTGGACAACAGAAATGAATGAATTCATATGGCGCACATACCTATTTTTAACCAAATTAGAGCAAAAGACAAAAAAATATTTAGGACCTTTACATGAAAAATTCAGCGAACAGTTCCCTCACGTTATAGTTAGCAGACAAAGGATAGGAGACCAAAGAAGAGCTATTATTAAAAACAGACTAATACCTGCCACCACTCTTGCACGCATAAGAAAGGACGTAGCTAGTTCACTTCAAATACAATTACTGGATAATATACCAAACATAAATATGCAAAACACACTTTCACACATGACTGACAGAGCTGGTACTACATCAATATATAATACAGACAACACACCACTACCAAGTTACCAGCGTTCTCAGGCTAACTCCATAAACAGCATACTACCACATACTACAAAAGCAGGAAAAGAAAGACAAAGAATGAAATGGACAGATGACATTAATCGGCAACTTCTTAGATGTTATTATATAGCTACAGAAAATGAAACTAATAAGACTGGATACCGAACGCTGCTAAAGAAAAAGTTTATTGAGATCTTCCCTGAATTAAGTTTCATAAGTGAACAACGTCTGTCAGACCAAATAAGAGTGATTCACCGAGACAATAGAATATTAGTATCCGATAGAGAACTGTTGAAAAAACAATTGATTGAAGAAAATCTGGTTCATAATCATACACGCACGGTCATAACAGAACAACAGTCCCCAAACCTAATCCAAAACTATGCTGAAATCGCCAGAACACTACACCAAGGCACTACTTTAGATGATTTAGGAACTTTACCATTCGCTGAGGTAGACTTGCAACTAGATCCATTACCACCACAAGATATAGCACTAGAAAGAAACCATTCAATCCTCAATACAATAGAGAAAGAGCAGATACTCAAAACTTTTGAAGAAATTTTTGATATTCATAAACATACTTGCCCTACCAGTCGACCATTCATACCAAAACAAAAAACCTCTAGGAAATTAGCTGCTATAGTTAATTTTATTAACTCTGAAATTTTACCCACTCAAACAACCATAGAAACAGACTTTCATACACTACAAACAATAGTATACTGTGCTGCATGGACTGCTGCAAAATTTAACGGAACACGACTAGATAAAGTAGTTGCTGTGACAGATAATCTTACCAAAGGTATACATAAGAAAGCCAAATGGCAGATAAGGCTAGAACTCAAAGTACAAGATTTAAGAGCTAAAATTGGAAAACTAACACAATACATAAGGGGTAACAGAAGCAATAAATTAACCAGACAAGTGCAAGGTATCTTAAATCAGTACAAAATTCACACTCTACACGAAGAACCAAACACACAATTGTCACACTTTTTAGACACTCTAAAACAAAAACTTTCTCTTACTAGTAGCCGCCTTAAGCGATATTTAAAATGCACTCAACGTAAAACACAAAATAAACAGTTCTCAAATAATGAAAAGCAGTTCTACCGTAACTTAAAAAACATGCCAACAAACACAACACAACCTGAAAATCCGAACCAAAATTATTCCAACCCAAAAGCAGAAGAACTTCATAGCTATTGGGCAAAACTGTGGGAAAATCCAAAGATACATAGCTCGGAGGCAAGTTGGATTCAAAATGAAATAGCTACACACTCAAATACGGAACTGATGAGTTTTGCTGGTATACCAGTTGAAGTTTTCCAAGACGTTTTAAAGAGCCTGCACAACTGGAAGACCCCAGGCTCCGACAATATACATAATTACTGGTATAAAAAATTTACTTATATCCAACCTATTTTATATAACTATATTAACATATTCATAGATAATCCACAAAACATGCCAACATACATCACATCTGGAGTTACATACATGCTGCCTAAAGACAAGGATGACTTAAGTAATCCTGCTAAGTATCGACCCATAACATGCCTCCAAACTTTCTATAAAATAATCACAGCTTGTCTAGCACAACTAATTTACACTCACACAGATAAGAATTATATTTTAACTGAACAACAAAAAGGTTGCCGGAAATCAAGCCAAGGGTGTAAGGAGCAATTAATCATAGATTCAATAATTTTAAAACAGGTTCAAAAGGGCAAACAAGATCTTTTTACAATGTACATAGACTATCAGAAAGCATACGACTCGGTTCCCCATTCATGGTTAATTAAAGTCCTAGAGATTTATAAGGTGCACCCAACTGTTATAAATTTTTTAAAAGAAATAATGCCTACGTGGTCTACGGAACTGAAGCTACAAACAACGGAGACGACTCACACAAATAAAATAAAAATACAACGAGGAATATTTCAAGGGGATGCCTTGAGTCCTTTGTGGTTCTGTTTAGCTTTGAATCCCCTTTCCAACTTTATAAATTCACTTAATATAGGTTACCATTTTAATACTAATAACACTAATAGAGACACCGAGACACACCCAGAACAATATTACTTGAATCATTTACTCTATATGGACGATATAAAGCTTTATGCTGATACTCAAGATGGCCTCATTTTGCTGGCGGACGCCACGGAAAAATTTTCTAATGATATATGCATGAATTTCGGAATAGACAAATGTAAAATTAATTCAGTTAGGGCTGGACATGGCTATCAACATAACCATGAAATGCGATCCGGACAAATAATAGAATCCTTAGGACCAAATGACACATACAAATATCTTGGATATAGTCAAGCTAGACTCATAAATTTTAAAGAAGTCAAATTATCTCTAACCCAACAATTTAGACATAGAGTTAACACAATATTAAAGACTAACTTATATTCTAGAAATACCACAAAAGCCATTAACACATATGCAATTCCCGTCCTAACGTACTCCTTTGGTATAGTCAACTGGACAAAATCTGAGCTAAAACAACTGCAACGAATAATTAACACCGTCATGACCAAAAATAGAAAGCACCATCCACGAGCTTGCTTCCAAAGAACAACCCTACCAAGAAGCGACGGTGGACGTGGTTTTATAGATATTGCAAACCTTCACAATAAACAAATTTTAAATCTTAGGTCATACTTTCATCATAAAATAGAGACATCCATTCTACATAGAGTAATTGCCAATGCAGACCAAAAACTAACACCACTTAATCTTAAAGACAAAAATAATCAAGCTAACGAAGTACAATGTAATAGACAGACAAAACTGGAAGAATGGTCCCGAAAGTCGCTTCACGGAAGACACTACCATGACCTCAACCTCCCACAGGTCGACAAGGCTGCGTCGAACGAATGGTTGAATCGAGGAGAGTTATTCCCTGAGACGGAAGGGTTCATGATGGCAATTCAGGATCAAGTTATTGAAACCCGAAATTACCAAAAATTCATTATGAAACGATCAAATATTATAGACATCTGCCGCCGGTGCTGTGGTGCAGCTGAAACTATACAACACATCACAGGATCTTGCAAAACAATAGTGCAAACAGACTACAAGTACAGGCATGACCAAGTAGCAAGTATCGTCCATCAAAAATTAGTCCAGAAATTCAATCTATTACCATTGCCGCTTGAACCATACTATAAATATACACCTGAAAAAATTTTAGAATCAGCATCACACAAACTTTATTTTGACCGAGCAATTTTGACAGATAAAACAGTCCACTTTAACAGGCCGGATATTACTTTAATAGATAAAATCAATAAAACTGCAATTCTAATTGACATAGCAATACCGAACACTCACAACTTACAAACAACCATATCAGGAAAATTAACAAAATATATTGAACTAAAAGAGGAACTCAGCAGAATGTGGAATCTCCGAAAGGTTACAATAGTTCCCATTGTCCTTTCTACTACAGGTGTAATTCCCAAACAACTACACCAATCAATTTCATCATTAGAATTACCGAAACACATATACATCAGTATGCAAAAGTCTGTCATCCTAAATACTTGTCGCATTGTCAGAAAATTTTTGCACGCTAGTCCTGAAAATCCGACAAACACATGAGTAAAGTAGACATTGTTGATTTTAACTTGGCCTAGGCCCGTTAAAATCTACTAAAACCGGTAGTAATACCGAGCTTAAAATCCTGAACAAAAATAATAATAATAAATCTTTATTTCGGACCAGATCCATAGTGTGTTAGTAATACAATTTCTTAACCTAGTATTAGTATTATTCTAATTATTGAATTTATGGTAATTGTTTAATTATAAATTATTAAAATCGATTATTACAAAAAATATAAGTTTAATTATTTTATTTTATTAATTTATATTAATATGACTATAACGACCACTTTGGCGATGGGGTAAACCTGTCTGCCTCAGACGCCAGTGGTTGTGGGTTCGATTCCCGCACGGAACAAGAAAAAAAATGTTCCGTGTCTGGGTGTTTATCTACTTATGTATTTATATTCTAGGTTCCCCCCTAGTTCGCTACATGGTATCCCATAACACAAGCTATGCTTACTTTGAGGCCATGTAGTTGGTGTGATTGTCTGGGGATTTTATAATTATTTTATTATATGATTGAGAAGAGTATTATTAATAACAAATTAATATAAATTTACTGAGATGAGATTTACGCATGTTATTATTTAACTTTAATGAACAAATTTTCTTAAACAACATTCCGAAACTAATTCGCAAAGCAGATGTATCTGCGCGCGCGTCAACTATTGTGTAGAGTTATTAATTTGGGCAATGGGGTCTTCTTTGAAGGGCTGTTATGTGCTGGCTTAATGCCTATATGAATTTGTCGAAGACTCGCCTTTGTCCACAATTACATGTGATGATGAAGTGACAGTGATTTCGACGATATAGCGCAAAGGTTCAGTATCAAACGTGTATTTCATCTAATTTTTTTTATGTATAACCAGCTGAGCCATATCAAGATATTTTACTAAACTAAGCTTAGGTATGGAACAACACACCGTGATGTTTTCATAACACAAACTTATCTTAGCTTAGTTTGAAACTTCGTAATTTTAAGCAATCTTGTTACAATTTTGTTTTTATAAGCCACTTACATATTATTTTTGTTATAGAGTCAATACAGCGTCATATTCTTTAATTGATATTTTCTCTAATATCAAAGTCAATGGCTTCAAAATAAGTCCTATTAAATAAATGATTGCGAAGTTTAAAGCCAAAATGCCATTTAAAGCAAATAAACATGAAATCTATTCTTATTTCTATACCTCAGTTTTCCAATACCTTATTTTCCTAAACAAATAACCGACTCCCATTGTCTACGAGACAAGATTCTTCATCAATAAAACAAGGAGACTTGGCAGTAATGAGATCAGACCACAGCTCTCAAGAACAGCGAATAAAATGGCGACGGCAGTTTCTGCAGGAACAAACTAACGAAATAAGCATGAAAGTTATACTCAACTTTTGTTTAAAGGGAAAGACCAATGGCGAGCTTATATGGGCACTTCGTACCGCCTTTATTTTTATTTGTTCTTGGATTATTTTGGTATAATTTTGATTTTAATTTTGAGATTTTTTTTATCATAAGATAATATGTTAGACAAGCCCTGTTTAAATTCTTAGATTTCTATTAGTTGGGACGTAAAAGTTATAACCATTTTTATTTGAGAACTAAGTTCAACCGTACAAACATTGACTTAACAAAAAAAGGCAGAGGACCTATACCTGTCATTAATTAATTTGAAAATATCCTTCCTATCATGTTTTTTTTTGACTGTTATGACATAGTATAAAGATGGGAAGTAGGCTATCTCCATACAAACGCATCGCAGACGGCTTGATGTGATGCTTATACAAAATCTCGACCCGTTTCTCAGTGAACACCACACGAGGACCGCGCGTCACGGCTTTTCGGCACCGCTAAATGAATGAAAAGTATGTGATAATCACTGGAGAACGTATTGCTGTTTGTTTGAGTGTCTTAATAATTCATCGATTCAGAATTGTCTCTGTTCAGATTACCTATTGAACAGGAACAGGTTTAATTTTATATTGAATTAAATAAATAATTATTAATTCTAATTATCACGGCGTTTAGTTCAAGATTTTGTCACGGTATTTTTTTAAATATTTTTAATGTTATACATTAATACGAACTTTAAAAAATATTTTAACTACAGGATAATAAATGGTTTAGATTTCTACTTAAGAAGTACAACTTTTATAAGAAAACAAAATCCAGAAGTATGTAATACTGTACGAAATCAGCCACACGAATTTCAATATTTTCGAAGTAACCATGAAGGTTTTATTCAACTTAAAAAAAAGAAAAATATTGTGAATTTCAATATTTTTAATACAATAGACACTTGGTTGCGACTGGCCACTTCAATTTGTCGATTGTTTAAAGCTCTTTGTTAATTTGAAATCAATTGGAGCTGTTGTTGTTTTTATTTTTAGAACTAAATAAAGGGAGATGTTTTCGTTATTGTTTTAATTGACTTTTACAGGAAAGATAGAAAATTGTGGGCGATTTAATATTATTATTGGTTTGGTGAACCTTCATTATTAGGTACTGTTGGGAATCGCTGAATGGACGTATGAAGCTATAGAAAATACTTCTTTTGTTCTTGCTTTTCTGCTTTATCTTAGCTTTAAATAAAGTTTACCTTAAAGTGAATAGTAAAAAAACATAATAATAATAATAAAAAAAATAAAAATTAAATAAAATTAAATTAAATCAATTATTAAAGTTATTTAATGGTTATTTTTGTTTAAAATCTTTCTTAAAGAGTTTTTTAAGCTATTGCATAGATTCTATCGCGGGCCTTGAACGTGGGGACCGAATCCAGAAATTCCGTAACGAAAAAAACCTAACACCCCCCACTCCGACCGGCACAGCGGTGATACTTTGATTTTATAACTTTACATGCGGGCTTTAATAAACAATCAGCGCCATCTACTAGGAACTTGTGGAACTTGTGGAACTTCATATTAGATCAAACATTGCTGCATTAATAAAATAAATAAATAATTATAATTGCATAAGTTGATAAAAAATGCTATGCAATAGCTTTACCGCGGCAGTCTCCGAGTGCCACACGTCTGTTTTTATCGTTGGTATATTTATGTAGTTTATATTTCTAAAATGTTGTAACAATACAGGTGCCTATTGTAAAATATAAATATATAATTCAAGCAGTATGAAGACCTAACCTTGGGAAAATTCAATTTTCTAGCCTTCCTTCTAGTGTTACGGGCTTGTACTGTAGGCAAAACAAAAAAAAATCTAATATGAAATCATCCAACTGGTCGCGTTGGTTCCACTCTTGGTTACGCGTGTCGTAAAATTAAACTTATAATCTAGCGTTAGCTTAATGGTGAACCTATTCAGGCTTCGGTTGCCTAGCAACCATTCATACAGGGTTGTTTTTTAGTCACCAGCCAAATTTACCTAAATGTTATTTTCTTTGATACGATATACTGCATATTTATTGAGTATCGCTCAGTATAAAAAAATGAAAATATGGCACCACAAACTTTTTTTGCAATGAATAGTCGTTGTTGATGAACATAGCTACTACGACGCGGCATTTCATTGATGATACTACGACGTAGTACTAAAAGATGTTGTGTCGTAGTGCGTAGTCGTCTTTATTTTAATGGTATTCGTTCATAATTTAGAATGACCATGCTTTGTTTAATATGTTCGCGAATATATTACTTTTCTTGAAAAAAAGTTTTTTTTTTCAAAAATTGGTTCTATAAATGATATTTATTATGTAAAAAAAAATGGCCGTCGACTAAATAACAACCCAGCAGTGCTAGCACGGATCTTTTGTCGATCGTAAGTTTACGAATGCTCGTATAGTATGGAGACGGTTTTGCAAGCAATAATTGAAATCTATCCATTGCCGCACGGTCAGCTTAAATAAATGTGTTCCTTGTTAATTTTGAATGTTTGTTAACAGGTTCTACTCTTAAACAACTGTAAAATAAAAAATTACATTGTTACTAAAAACTTGCAACCGACTCCATACTATACGAGCATTCGTAAACTTACGATCGACAAAAGATCCGTGCTAGCACTGCTGTATAGTCTACCGAAAAGTATGAGCGCTTCGGCGGTATCGTGTTTATAAAGAACTAGCCACCGCGCGCGGTTTTACCCGCGAAACTTTTGATCCCGTGGGAATTTCAGGATAAAATATAGCCTATAACCTTCCTCAAGAGTTGGGCTATCAAATGCAAAAAGATTTTTTCAAATCCCACTTGTAGTTTCTGAGATTAGCGCGTTCAAACAAACAAACAAACAAACAAAAAAAACAAACTCTTCAGTTTTATATATTAGTACAGATTAGTTCATTTCTAAAACTTTGTGCTGTTGTCTTCGACACTACGCGGGTTTTATATTGACACTTTACCTATATTGTTTTAAATATTTTGCGACAAAACCTGTGTTTAATACATAAAAAAATAACGGATTCAGTATCTCAGTTAAAAGAGGCCTACTTTAAAGATGCCATACAACAACCAGTTTCACACTTGCATATAAAGCTCCGTACAAGTTAATCCAGTTTATCACTCCAGGTTAAAGTGGGAAACAGAGAGCCATGACATGACTTTAACGCGGTTGCCACTCAAAGAAACTTATGGGACTACCCGCCATCTTTTATCTGATCAACGCGCCCATTGACTTTTGATAACTTTTTATGCGATGATTCTTTAATTTGGTATTTTTCTTTTCTGCATGGATATTCTAAGTGGACTTCTAGCATTTAAGTATCGCTAGATTAGACTTGATAGTCTTCCAACACAGTGGTAAAGATTTTGAGTTTTTATTAAATTTTTATATCAGCGCGCGCAGCGGTCGTGTTTTGAATATTTATTTTTTTAGTGGCGCTTATTTTTCTAACCATACCCAGCCCGTCAACTTTATATATCGGCTGCAGGATATAAGAATCTAAGAATATCGCACTATATTGAAATAAGTTTAACAGTACTCCGTAGTATATTTCAATATAGAGCAATGCTACTTTGGATCAAAAAAATCTAAATGTAATAAAATATATACGTATCTTTTTTAAATTTTATGGACCATTCGACAAAAAAGTGATGATTAAAAGGTGATGGTGAAAACTTTTCATTAGCTGGATATTGCTTTTATCTAAATATAAGTAATAAAGGTGGTTAAAATAAAACAGACGGTATTTAACATAAAAAGCTTACCGGTAAAGCCTAAAAAACATAAAGACTTATTTGATCAGTTACAGGAAACAAACACAAAGGAAATTTTGTCATACGAAATCTGTATTGAATATTCCAGTTTTGTTTGTCAAAGGTAATGATCAATTATCAAACATAATGTGCTCAACGTTGTGTCACGGAGGCTTTTACTGACGAGCTTTCCGAATAGATTTTGACTTCTCTGTAGAATGAAAAAGCTGCACAATCAAATTTAACAGCTTTTTTTCTTGTATTTCATTGTTCGATGTCTTTATCTTTTGTTCTTTTTTTATTATTGACTTTTAGATGATATACTGTAAACTGGTTGAGGTTAAGTCTTGACGTAAAGGAGTTGTCTTATGATAGCGGCCATCTGTTTGTAAGTAGATGTATCGCATAAACACATTTAAGAAGGTTGACATTATAAGATAAATATTTTTAACATTGACATTAAGTCTTGACTTTTTGACTTATTTAAATATTGATTTGACTTTTTTTGTTGTTTTTGATTTATTGTGTTATATTTTTCTTGGTTGAATGACATAGTAATGATATTTTAAATTTCTAAAAATGAAGATGTTGTACTACTTCCTCTGAATTCCTCTACGTGAACGCACTATGATATATTTATTTTATAGCTCTTGACTACGATCTTTTTTGATCTTTATTTGCCAGTACATGACTGGCAAATAAAGATTATTTTTTTTTTTTTTTTTAAAACATTAAGTGTACTCGGTACTAGGTAAGCACCGGAATAAAAGTGCACACGGGCCCAAACTAAGTGTGCACCTTGGGTAACTAGGTACTAATAGGGGTATTGTTCTGTGAATTATTATTATTATATAATTTTATACAGGGTTAATTAATTAGCGCTTCAGCTCTTGCAGGCAGCCTCTCCACATCAAACCCATCAACATTTGTCCTACAACTTTTTAAATTTAATAGTTTTTTAAATTTTAGTTTTCCCATACAAAAAATATTTATAGCCTCATACTGTAGAGTAAGGAACAAACATGTTTTTGTTTTTATTTTTTGTGTTATTTATCAAGATTTGTAAAAAGTCGTAGAACAAATGTTGTTGGGATTGATGTGGAAAGGCTGCCCGCATGAGGTGATGTATTAATTAGAGGTAACCTAGAAGAACATTAAGAGTTAAGAAAGTCTTTATGAATAAGCGTAATGTTTGCTACGGTCTGCAAAGCAACATCTCCTCAAGCGTTACAGAGAGCTTAAGAGCGGTAGAATAGGCTTAGCGGGTCATAATAAGCGACTAATTCGAGTGACCTCCACTTGGTGGTAGAACCTCTTCAGGATATGCCTGGGTACGACCACACTTAATTTTTTTTTAAATTAATTTGGCAATATAAAGAAAATAAATCTCATATGTTACGTAATATATGATAAGTTGTTGTATTCTAAGGCCTTGTCGATTATCTGAAGTAGTTGCAGCTACGTACGGCGATTACCAACTAATTACGCAAATGTAGGCCTACTTATTAAACAGCATTTCCATTTTAATTACACTACTATTATGTACATTCAATTATAGACTAAATGAAATTGGTAATTGAATTTTAAAATGCTTAACGCTGTAGGTACTTGCGACGGCCTTTATGTTAGTGCGCGAAAAGTAGCTGGTAAGTGAGAATGCGGGTTTGATTCCCAAAGCATGTAGTTACTCGAGTGTTTGTAAGTTTTACAGATTTTTGTCATGTAATCTGGGTGTTAAAAGGATAAATTATTTTACAAAATTATCTGACTGAATATCATGAGTTCTGTTTAGTGTGTAACTACGGTATGCACAAGATAATGAATTTTTTTATTTATTTGAGCAGAATTTATTTTAATATTGTATTGAACCAGAGATAATATATGTAGGATTGTCTAGGCATTTTCGATTTATTATAGGTATTGTTAAGACATTTTCAGTTGAATTATACAACGTGTAACAAAACGGAGAGATAAAACTTAAGGGTTAGCTTCTATACCATACGTAGAATATACAGTAAAAGAATTAGCATGATCAGTGCTGGTAAAGACTTTCATACAAATTTATTTAATTACTAGCTTTATCCCGCAACTTCGTATGCGCTTAACTACCCTTCTCGTGGAAATTTCAGAAACTATACAACCAGACACCCACTGAAAGAACCTTTATACCAAGTATCACACCCATGCACTCAAGGAATAAGTTTTTTTCATACAAACTAAAAATCATATATGCCTCGTTCCCGTGGGAATTTTGGAAATTTTTTTTCGTAGCACAACTAGTCTCTCTTTGAAGAACCTTCATGCCAAGTACCACATCCGTACACTCAAGGAATAAGATTTTTCATACAAACTAAAAAGTCCAACCCCTTCCCGTGGGAATTTCGGGAATTCCTTCCATAATACAAACAGACACTTATTGAGGAACCTTTATATCAAGTATCACATCCGTGCACTCAAGGGTTGGGATTTTTTCATACAAACTAAAACATCATATATATCCCGTTCCCGTGGGAATTTCGGGAATTCCTTTCATAACACAACCAGACACACATTGAAAAACCTTAACACCAAGTTTCATATCGGTGCACTCAAGAAATAAGATTTTTCATACAAACTAAAAAGTCCTATATTTCCCGTTCCCGTGGGAATTTCGGGAATTCCTTCCTTAGCGCACCCCTACATCTCCTAAAGAATGTATGTTCCAAATTTCAGCTCTCTACGCCCAGTAGTTACGGCTGTACGTTGTCTGTCAGTCACTCAGTCACTCAGTACCTCAGTCACTCAGTCAGTAACGGAACAGTTTTATATATATTGATTTTACAATTAAATATTTTGACAAACCTAGTCAACCTATTAAGCTAAAACAACACTTGTGCCGCAGTCAGTGACCTTATGACCTTTCCCGCACCGGCTGAACTTTGTAGAATCTGTCTTAGTTACCTATCACTTTATTTTTACGCCATCTGTTATCGAATAGATTTCATCAAAAACTACAGCTGTTTTTAGGGTTGACACTTAGATATTTTGATCTAAACTTTGAACTTGTTTTTCGGCCGAACCGTAAGGATAACAAACTTATGTTACTGTTACTTATAAACTACATCACCAAACATACAATTCCCTTAAGTATTATCTCTTCATTATGTTACACGTTGTATACAAATTTTGACCAGATATTCGGTGACTTATCAGATTCCTTGGTCAAATACTTGAATATTTCTTAGTTGTCTCGTTCTTCGACTTTACGTTTCTTTCGTACGCTCTTAAACTGAGATTGTATTTTCGTGAAATTGACGTTATGTAAAAATTTTCTGTACTCCCGTTTAATTTAGTGCGGACTGCAATCTTCTTGCCTGGGGATCCCCCTTTTTTTTACTTGAGGAAAACGTGCAATCACGTTCCCGACCACACAAAGGGGAACGACGGGGTATGTGGGGATGATCCGGTTGAAGGTCAGACCTACCCACTAAAAACCTCAAGGTGTACCTCATCCGCCATAGATGAAGCTCACGATACCGCCATTGGCACTACACGCGAGCCCCGGCAGATTGCACTCAGCCTTAGCCGAGCGCCCCCCACGTAGGAAATGGTCCAGTACACGAGACCATTTCCCCGCACATAGCCCTAATAGCCGCAACCTCACCCGCTATGGCTGGCTATCTGGAGGGAGAAGGTGAGCGTATCTCCTTCTCCGTCCCCCCTCCGCCTTGATCCCCTAGTAATGGGCAACATAGATGGGACCCCAGTCTCCCACTTCAAAACCTAAAAAATTGGCTTACCTGTTATAATAAGTAAAATATTATTTTGGAAGACATAAAAAAAATTTTGAATTTTTTATTTTGAGTTCTTTAACATATCAGAATACTTAATACACTAAAACATGTATACAAATAACTGCATTGTGTGGGAATCGAATCCGCTACAGCTGGCATCTGAAGCAGATATTTTACCAAAGCTGCTCAACAATTATATTTAAAAACGTGGTTCTTACTTCTAATATTAAACTTTGATTAAAACTTGCTTTGATAAAGTAAATTAGTTTCGTTGCTACCGGGACCCAAATATTCTGGTTTAAACAAAACTTGTTAATTATTTCGGTCCACGAGAACCACCGTAATCATTTCCTTGCGAAGTTCACTAACATATTTTAATGTTTATTAATTGGAGTTATGGAGTTTGTATTTGAAGTTTTAATTTTGCACAAATAGGCACATATTACGTAGTCTTTTGTTCGATGTTTATAAAAATAGAAACAATTAAAAGTCGACATTCGCCAGGATTTTTTCTAAAAGTATCTAGGATGAACTGTGAATTCCTAACTTAACTTAGCAGCCTAGAGAAATTGCTGACGGAAATGACAAAAAACAAGGACGAGAGTTCATCCCGATTTATCGCGCATAATTATTATATTTTACATTTGAACTCGACGTGTCGGTCTTTGTAGACCCCGTGGTCACGATTTCATCCCAACCCAACTATTCTCGTGTGTTTTCAGTTTAAAAAAAGAACAACATTTTGAAACTTCGTGTATCACGTTCCGTTGGAACTTAATCTGCTTGGTACATGAATCAATGTCAACCACCAAAGCCTGGGTTTCTTTGCGTTCTCAATTTGAAATGTATCAGAAGTCAGCTCAAAGTCGAAACATCTTTCAGTACGTAATAACCCAAGCATACTCTCGCGGGAAATCCGACTCAGGGTACCAACTGCAAAACACAAACCAGAAGTTTTATTACCAACATAATATGTTCAATTTAGCTGGAACATTAGTCTTCGGTTTCAAACTAGTTAAATCGTTATTAGTGCTTAGTTATTTAGTTGTCTTCGTGTTTGTTTTGCTGATCGTTTCGAAGAATATTCACTATGGCATCTAATAATGTTATCAACTAGTTGGTCGCGCGGCTTAACCCATTAGATATAAGATATTATCCTTTGTTTCATCTTATTTATTTTCATTTATGCCTCAGCGGAGCATTCGTAGAGTGTTCAATAAAGCATTCTTACCATAATTAGGCGCAGAAATCTGTTTTAGCCCTAAATTATTTATTTGCGATTGTATACTGAGCGAAAATTTATAGCAGTGTATTTTGTTATTCAGACATTACAAAGAAAAAATATCAGTAAAATTTCAAGTTAAAATTAACTAGAGATTTTACGTCGTCCACTTCAAAATAATTATTTTAAGACAAAAGCATCTTCTTAAATGTTAACTTTGCTGAAGCATCAATTAGTAGCAAAAATAGATTCTTCCAAGAAAATACCCCTAGTTTTCAAGTATGAGTTAAGAAGTTCTTAGGAAAGTGCCATAATGCAAATCAAGTGGGGTGTTCGCTGCGCAGCCGAGCGGAAAATAAAAACATGGAGTTTATTTCTTAAAGTTGCTCTAGTTGAGTTGCGTTATACTGCCGCGTGAAGCGCTGCTGTGCTGCGGCGGCGGCGGCTTCAGAGAATTATAAATATATGCTGATTATCTGTGACAGGGACTTGACCTCATCGTACAGTTGTAATATGCTTTTTAAAGTTTGAAAAACTCCGTCGCAATTTCGAAACTGGCATAGTATCTAGCTTAGTTATAAAACTTTGCAATGTATGAAATCTGCCGCCGAAAATCACCGCTCCGGCGGTGAAGTGTTCCGCTTATGAAGAGCCTGTTTCCTCCTACACCCATGTGCCAGGTGAGAGGCAGGTCAAACGCGGGTGTTGCCACCAATAAGAAACAAACAAATGAAGGGAAGAAAGATCATAGTCAAAAGTAAGTCATATTTAGAAATAAACAAGTAAAAAAATCACACTCGATGACTTTGATCCTTTTAACATGTTTTGGCTTTTCTTCTTTTCAACTATGGTGACATTGATCTTTCTTTGTGCAGCAATACAATCTTTTTTTGAGTTCCTTGTGCGCTATTGTCGTTTTAAGCGTATTTCGTGAATAGAGACCAGAAGCTATCTACATTTTGCACTACATGGCAATGTTAGTTTTTTTTACTGAAAAGTTGAAAATAATGTTTCTTCTCCTGTACCCTTCATATGTGTGTATACAGTATGGGGACATTGATAATATGATTGGCTTTTAAAGAAAGACAGCAAATCAATGAGTAAGAAGAGTATACGCGATTACCGAAAATAGCTGAATAATTTATAGTTTTGAAAATTATCACATTAAAATGTATCTTATGGCGTTCAGCATAAGGTTGAAATTATAAAAGATTGAATCCCTACTTACTTCTATTTGACATTGTATGTTTCATCATGACGTCGTGTTTGGCACTGGTGACACTGGTGACGGAAACATTGCTCTTCGATAAAAAGTCGTTGCAGTGCAACAAAATATAGCACTTATTGCTAACGTCATAAAATACAATTTCAAAATCATCAATAAATTATAATCTCACTTTCTGGCTTCCTCATTGTTGTCTGTCTTTCTTTAAAAGCCAATCATATTATCAATGTCCCCATACTGTACTCTAAATCAAAAGAAGGTAAGATAGATTCTGTGGCATTGTAGCTCCTCCTGGCCCAATTTAAGTGCGGGTTCTTCGAAAGTCTTGTCCATCGACTTGCTCTAAGCTTTATCTAAGGAAATAAAAGCCATCTACAATTATATCTTAAAGTTCACAATTGAACTACTGACGTGGCAGGCGTCGAATGTACCTACGTGCGCGATATTTCCAATAAAACTGCTAACTTTTTAAAGTAAATGCAAAGAGAATTAAAACAAAATCAGTAAATATGATATGCTTCTCACCTTTCTGAAGTTTTTATTAAAGTTGAGTGTTGAAGTTGAAGGTCCATTATGTAGATGTATAAATATGTGTTTATAACGAGTTGCTCTATTTGCGTTATAAAATGTGATGAGTTGCTCTATTTGCGTTATAATATTGAAAATTTAAGATCAACTTTTTAGATTTAATAATGATATTTCTATACTTAACATAAAGCTTTGAAATTGTTAACCAGATAGCATAGAATTGTAATTGTGATTAATTCTGCTTTAAATGTCCTTGTGTGTAAATGTCAAGTCAAATTGACACGTTAAGTTTCCAACCATCGCGGTCCTTTACAACTTGCAGTGTCTTGTAAAACCTCCTTCGCAAACACATACAGACTGTATTATATATTCTAAAAATTGATACGAAATATTTTGATACCCATTTTAAAGATACAGAGCACAATAGGCGGCATTATTATCTAAAGACTATCTCTTCCAGGCAACCTTGTATTGTCAAGTACCACTGACTCTGACAAGTCACAGTTTTTAGGGTTTCATACACAAAGGGTAAAAAGAGACCTTTATTTTATTACTAAGACTTCATTGTCCGTCTGTCACCAGGCTGAATCTGATGAATTGTGATAGTTTGACAATTGAAATTTTCACAGGTGACGTATTTCTGTTGATGTGTAAAAACTTATACTAAAACTTTTGACTACCACTTTGGCGTTGGGGTAGGTAAACCTATCTGCCTCAGACGCCAGTGGCTGCAGGTTCGATTCCCGCACGGAACCATAAAAAAAAAGTTCCGTGGCTGGGTGTTTATCTATTTATGTATTTATATTCTAGGTTCCCCCCTAGTTCGCTATATGGTATCCCATAACACAAGCTATGCATACTTTGGGGCCATGTAGTTGGTGTGATTGTCTGGGGATTTTATTTATTTATTTATTTTGTTTTATTAATTGAACTGTACAAAATATTAATTTTAAGCGGCCCCACACACAACAGACAATTTTTCCCTTGTATTTTTTATATAGGTATATAAATACAGGGTGACTGGTGGGTCACTTTTGAAATTCAAGGACGTGACAGTTTGAGATCACACATAAAGAGAAAATACATATATTATAAAAATAAATATTGATTATTTACTGAGTAAACTTAACCGAAAGTTAAAGAATTGATTACGCAACGCATGGTTACAATACACTTGGCAGCAATCCGCATGCCAGGTCACGTGCGGCAATTGACGCAGTTGTATGTAAACAGTAACATAGTAGTAGTATTCTCGTCAAAAATTAAGTACCTACTTTTATTACATAATTATGATCAGAATCACACAGAGTGCTATGTATGATAGAGTATATCTAAAATTTTTCACCAGTCAAATTGTACCTACCTATAATGACCCCTTTTGGCAAAAGAGTGCCGAGAGTTTTTCTGCCGGCTTTTTTCCTATCGGGCTACCCAGGGTCCTAAATTTAAAGCCGAATTTCTAATTTGAATTTGATTGTCATCATCATCTTTAGCCGAGAGACGTCCACTGCTGGACAGTGGCCTCCCCCAAGGTTCTCCACGTAGCCCTTTCATCCGGTCATCCAGGTCTCCAGAGTCAACCTCATCTTGACGTCACAAATTGTAACTAAGTGTACCTACCTACTGTGAATAAAAACTTTTCATTTTCAAGTCCGACTCGCTCTTGGTCGCATTTTTCTTTATGAATGCGTCAGTTAATCAGTTCAAAATCATTAAAACAAAGTGTGCCAGTGACAGCTGTGTCTAGTTGCGCAAGAGTCTGCTCGTAGGGCGCGGCGTTGATAACGCGCCGCCTGATAACCAAGGCGACCGTGGCGAAAGGAAAAGGGTCTAGAACTATACAACCTATACCTACCTGAATTGTTAACATTCATAAAACTGTACTAACCAGACAGCATGGAATTTTAATTGATATTACTCGTATAGGCGTTGAATGGCGTTGAAGTAAGTGTCAATTCGAATTCCCACCTTACATTTAGGTACAGCTATCATCGGTTCCTTAAAAACCTGCATTGTAAAGTAGAACCTTCCTGGCAATTGTAAATTCTAAAAAAGTTACTACATGTCTTTAAACGTTTTGTTAAACAACTTAACTTGCCGTTTCGATAACTTTATAGACACCGTGGTCACTTAACGCGATAAGATCCGGCTGCATATTTTGTTTTTTTTTTTCTTAAAAAACCAGCATACGAATATGGATCCGGCTCATAAAGACATAAAAATTACTTCAGGACTAATTATCGATAGCAGGATAAAAATCCGGCACAATCTACTTTCAATTTACATAAACATTTATATTTTTTGTTTAATTATATTTAAATATTATATTATATGTTTAATTAAAACAACACAACAAGACATTGTTATCGCCAATAAAAGAAACTTTTGCTATGTTGTTATGCGTGTCTACTCAAGTGTTTGTCTTCTACCTTACCGGATGGTAAGTGATGGTAAAGCACGCATGGACTGTCGACAAAAAAACTGTAGTTCCTATCATCAAAAACCACGGCCAAGTCGCTTTTAATCAAACTGACCTCGAAAAGAAATAGACGGAAGTTTACAAAGTAATTTTATCATCAGCCATCTAAAGTAGGCGCCAAAGTAATTGCATTTAAAAATACTACGCACAATTCACTCTCAAGTATAAAGTATTCAATTAAAAACGCACGTGTTATTAAACTGGTTCCAAGCGGGTCAACTTTAAGGTCCAAAAGCTTTTAAATGACCTTCAGTGTCGATCGATATCGATTACGAGGTCCGATCGATATAAACTGTATACTTTACTATGTATACCTACTTTGGAACAGACGTGGGTTATTTTACTTGCTATTGACACGTTTTTTCATAGAACAGTTAATGTGTTTAAAACCTTAAGGCCTTTTTGATTTCACCGGGCTTGAAAGTTCAATGCGATTACGCCTAGCCAGAACTAATAGTCCATTCATTCTAGATTTTAATGTATGGGGAAAGCGGAAAAAAATTTACCTTTGTTTTATTGCCGCTATATTATACCATGAGGTGAGTACATTACAATATAGAACTCTCCCTCCCCCTCCGGGTTCGGCTTCACCCCTCCCCCGCTTGAAAAGTGTCCCACTTTTCAGGTTTTTTCCAATTTTCAGGAAAACTATATGAGTTAGGACAAAATATTTAGGGGTAAAATTATTCATTAATAACTTCCCCTACAGATAAGTTCCAGCAATTTTTTCAATAGAAGTTATAGTTTCCAACATATAATGCGCTAAAGTTGACTAAAAGATTTATATACTGTATGTCAGTCAGTCAGTGCCGAAATTTACGACTTTTTGACCTTCATATTTTTATAACCGATTGAGCTAGCTTCATAAAATTTGGGCTTCTACATGTCTTTATGGATATTGGTGAGATTGAGGTCAAACGCGGGTTTAGTCACATATAAAAAAAAATAAATAAATAAATAAACACACGTTATTTTATGTGATTACGCTAAACAGGTTTTGAGTTATTGAAGGGTCAAAAGTGGCACCAAGTAATTCGTGTAATATTAGGTAGCGACAATCAAATTTGAGCCACCATATCTTTGAAACCATTAATTCTATCAAAATTAATGCGGGACTTATTTGTAGGGAATTTATTAATAAATAATTCAGCATTTGACAGTTTCGTTTTAGCTTATATAGTTTTCCTGAAAATTTAAATAAACTGAAAAACGGAATACATTTCAATGGGGGAGGGGGCGAAGCCGAATCCGGAGGGGGAGGGACAGTTGGATATTGTAATTTACTCACCTCAAGGTATAATATAGCGGCAACAAAACAAAGGTAAAAATTTTGCCGCAAAAAGAATCTAGAATGAATGTACTATAGGGACAAATCTACGTGTTACGTTTTCCTAAGGATTGGTGGAACCCAATAATTAGGGTAATAATTGGGTTTTTAATTGATTTTTTTCGCAAGTCATCATAAAAAGGGTGAGCTAGAAACTCAGCAGGGATTGATTATCGTCTTGATGCGTCTAGACTAGATCGCCGCCTCGTCAGCCATAACCAACGTTGGGTCGGTCTGGCGCTGACTAGGACCTTTCGGGATAGATAGTTGTGTTCGTCGAATCCGTACTGTCGGGGTTTGCTACGGGGATGGGATCATTAACGTGAATTAATAGTTTACGGGGCGCTTATGTCATAACAACAAGATTGAGTTGTCGCATGCAATTCTAGAGGTACTGTGTTCGAGTCCCATTATAGTATGACCAGTTATAAACACTAACTTTTATAGATTGGCTCTAATTTCTCTTTACTTCTCCATAACAAAGCTTAATCTGGGGTTATGTTTCTGTTTGGACAAATCAGACAAATCACTCTTTTTAATCGTAACTCTCCTGAAATTACAGTTGCCCTTAAGTGGTGGTGTTACTTAGCATCGGCAACGCACATACTCATTTTATCCTATTTGATAAGTGAAAATTATAATAAGTAATAAAAATGTAACGCAAAAAGCATTCGAATGTTCCATTTAATAAACAATTAAATATAGGATGTAATAACTGTAACACAATGTAAATTAAATCAGTACAGACGCAAGAATGCAAACATCCGGTTGACACAGCCTTGAATTTACTTCAAAATTCCAGCGATTTAATACGTGAGCGAGTTCAAACAAGCTACGCTGTATTGTGTTAATGCTTTGTTAAAAACCGAAAAAAATATGTTTACTGCTTCCTGAATGATTAAATAATGTAATATTATAACTCAAGTTTAATTAGTTAACTTATTTTTTTTGCGGTTATAAGTATGCAGTTGTTAACTTAAATGAACGTACTTAACATTTTCCGTTAATCGTATGTATTTTTTAATAACCTAGTTAGTACGCAAAAGATTTTTTCTTTATTTAATCTTTTAATGCAATCTTTTGAATAGTGTTCAGGATCTCCAAGAGTTCATCTCCAGCCTTTGTACCTAATAACCAGGGACCGGAAAACCCCTTTATTTGATTAAGCCTATTGATAGGGTAACCCTATCAAAATCTTACCATATGGAAGTGTAACCCTATTGATATGGTAAGCCTATCGACGTGGTAACACTTTGAATAAAGTTAACTACTTTCGGATGCGCTTACCCTGTGATAGGGCTGCCAATTTATATCTCTTTTCCGCGCATGCTGTTGAATTCGGAAGTATAATTCGAAGTGCGAGATTGAATTAGATGGTGATATTTTTGATAATTTGATATTCTTAGAGATTAAATTTGCCTGCAGGCTTTAAAACCCTATTGAATCGGTAACCTTCAATAGGGTTTTCGATAGGCTTACTGCTTACATGAAGCTAACTCTATTGATATGGTAAGACTTAAATTAGGGTAAGTCTTCGATACGGTTACCAAATTAATAGGGTTTTTTAAAACAAGTCTATGAAAAACCCAATCAAAAACCTCTTTAAGGGTAACCGGTTCCGGTCCCTGCTAATAACACCTGAATTACTGAATGAATGAATAACAACTGAATACAAGTGTAGGCAGCATACGCGCCATCCGAAACAAACTAATTAAATAGTTAAAATTTAATAAATTCACGTTATTCTTACCACGATTTCAGATTTTTATTTCGCGCGTCCGATATTTCGATGCTGTTACAAGCGCCATGATCGTGGACTGGTGCACGATACAGGCGCGCGAAATAAAAATCGGAAATCGTGGTAAGAATCCCGTGAATTCATTAAATTATAGTAAAAATAACCGCGATAGTTTAAAACAGTTATTAATTTAATAGTTATTGAAAACAAAAAGTTATTGACGGTCTCAGTGATATGGAATCCCTAAGCTCTATTCAAGCCAGGGCATTTAGAAAATAAACTTTTCATTACTGGCTAGGGTCTGTGTGTTTACGAGGACATTCCATGTTAAAATATTCTTCATAACACTAGGTTATTTGTATTAAATAGACTATGGCAATATAGTTTGTATGTCAGTTTGGACCCTTTTTGGATTCAGTCCCTGTTAGGGTCCTATGTAGGGACTATAGATTAAAACTAGTGGACTGTAATTACTGGTTATTATTGTGATACACATATAAGTACAGAATTTGGTATGTAGATGGAAAGTACAAGTAGGTACGTCGCTCGCGGATGCGTAAGATGAAGTGGGGGCCTCCACTCACGTCTCGGCCGCTTAGAAACCGGAACAGTTCCTCAAAAAAAAAAATGGTCCGTGTCTTGGTGTTTATCTATATATATATTTTATATTCTAGGTTCCCCCTAGTTCGCTACATGGTATCTCATAACATAAGTTTTGCTTACTTTGAGGCCATATAGTTGGTGTGATTGTCTGGGGATTTTATTTATTTAAAGAAAAAACGGCAGCCAAACTATTATATGTATCACAAGTAAGAAGTACGAAACCTGCTGTGTACGAGTTCGACACGCACTTGGCCGTTTTTTTTTTATAAATTACACTGTTTACTTACACTGTATGTTTAAAAGTAGTTGATGAGTAAGCGGGGTTCCCCATACATCAGTTTACGACAAATATATTGTTATTGTACAGTTCTGACATCATGATGACATTGAACAAGCATCGCTCTTGACAAATGGTTATGATAATGAACATGTACTTCATGCTTGTCATCCGAACTAACATTATAAAGAGACAAGATTTGTTTTTTTTTTTGTATGTTTGTATTGTATGTACTTTACAATTTACCCACTAGGATACTACATAGAGGAGTAAGTTAAGGCTATATTTCATTAAGGATTTCCTACCGGATCAGTCATTCCTACCTAGGGGCTAGGGGATGTATGACCGAGGACGTAATGTCGCAGAAGGAGGCGGCGGAGCGGTGCCGGGAGGATGACGCCTCTTCGGCACCGATCCGCCGTAGGTGGAGGGGGGACGGAGAAGGAGATACGCTCACCTTCTCCCTCCAGATAGCCAGCCGTAACGGGTGAGCGGACCTGCGGCGGCTATTAGGGCTATGTGTGGGGAAATGGTCTCGTGTACTGGACCATTTACTACGTGGAGGGCTCTCGACGAAGGCTGAGCGCAATATGCCGGGGCTCGTACCGTGAGCTCCATATATGGCGGATGAGGTACACCTTGAGGTTTTTAGTGGGTAGGTCCGGCCTTCTGCCGGATCATCCCCACATACCCCGCCGTTCCCCCTTGGGTCGTCAGGGACGTGATTGCACGTTTTCCTCAAGTAGAAAAAAAGGGGCTAGGGGATAGAGGGGCTATAGAGCGAGCGAATCTTCTAGTCGACTTTAAAACTAGTAAACCTTTTCTATTTTTTATCTGTCTGTGTTTCTGTCGGTACTATCTAAGCCTCTGAATAGTTAACAGATTTGAGTGAAGTTGTCAAAAATCTTTCTTGTCTGTCGGCATGGTTCTTGGCGAAATCAAAGCAGTCGACTCCAAGTTTTCATTATAAGAGGAGACAGGATCCCAGAGCATATTGAAGAATATTAATCCAATATTATGGTCACATATTTTATTTGAGAAGCTTCTCCCGTACCACCCATTATGTCTGGAGTCTGGAGTTAACCGACTTCCTAAAGGAGGTATCTAATAACGCGATGTTTCGGTAAATAAGGAATCAATTTTGATGATTGTTGTTTTCATATGGTAAAAGATATTTCAGAGGTGGTCCCGTATGCATTCATTTAAATTCGATGAATAACTTTTGGAAAACAGTGCACTGAAAAAGGCAGGGCTATTTTCAGTTATAAAATATCCGACTCAAAAAGATTTAAAAATCCCTGAATTTCTCACAATTGAAACAGTTTTAGAGTTTTCATTTGACAGTTAAGTGTCAAATTGCAAACTAGCTCCCCGGGGGTGCTCTGAGCAAATTCGATTCATCGGAACAGTGCTGAATTATTCGGCCAATTCTACAGACTATAAGGGTGGCTGCAATTTTCAAAGGACATTGCTACGCTTAGAACGATTAGTTTTCATGATAGCTAAATTAACTTAGGTAGTTTAATTCATTAATGTCATGAGATTTCATATAGCGTTTGCAGATTCAATAGCCTGTTTTATAGAATTTTTATTTTTCAACTGACTGCCAAAAGAAGGAGGTTACGAATTCGTGTGTATACAGGGTGAATGGTGACAAATTTTAGATACTGAAGGAGAGCACTCTGTACTCGATTCTGATCATAATTATGTAATAAAAGTAGGTAGGTATTTAAATTTTCAGCAGAATTCCCTATGCACAAATAAAGAGTTTTACAAGGTCGACAACCGTTCGTGTAGCCGTCTACAATCTACCTAACTATTCTGCAGTGCGATCACAGAACTTTATCGAATCGTAAGTTAACGAATGTTTACGAATGCTCGTATAGTATGGAGTCGGTTGCAAGTTTTGAGTAACATTGTAATTTTTTATTTTACAGATATTTATGAGTACAACATGTTTACAAACATTCAAAATTAACAAGGCACACATTTATTTAAGCTGGCCGTGCGGCAATGGATAGATTTCAATTTTTTCTTAAAAACCGTCAACTTACGATTCGATAAAGTTCTGTGATCGCACTGCTGTGTTGATAGCGCCGTGCGTAAGTCCGTACTAGTGTAACCATGCGTTGCGTAATGAACTCTTTAACTTTCGGTTAAGTTTAGTCGTTTTTACGACACGTTTATCCAGTAGGGCTAGCATGCAACCATCGATAAATACTCGAATCGACGAGATTATTTTATCCTGTCATAAGCTAATATGCGCCATGATTAAGCCGAAACCAAAGCTGCCATATTCTAAACTAATACATACTTTAAGTGCTATATTGTAAGAAAGTATCGATATAAAGGATCGATTTATCGTTGGCGATGGTCGCAGGTTAGCCCCACACGGCTCAATTTCGATACAGATTGCAGTTCGAAAAACAAAACATTCTTTGTTTAAACCTCGAACAGGAAAACCGTGTTTTTATTTTTAATTTCTTCAAAACGGTATTTATTGGAAGCAATTAGGCATTTTTACACGCCGTACATTAAATGAGTTGCGGTTAAAATGCTGATCCGTAGAATTGCAATTCGATTACTATTTTATAATTCACACGTGTAATAATAACGATTTATTCGTTGCAGGTAGTTATTGCAAAATTATATTTTCAATGGTTACCCAGAAAAACAACTTAAGCTATTTATTAAAGTAATACATCAATTATACATATTAATGCGACGTTCCTACATCGATGACACCTTACTCTATTAATTATTACTGCAATAAAACCCTTAACATACAGATATATTCAACTAACTATCAAATTTGAATTAATAAAATGAATTAAACATAACAGCGCTGCGTATCTAATCAAATTTAAGGAACATTTATCACCGATTTAAGTAAAGCTGAATTTTCCCACAGTAACTAAAATAACTAATAAATCCCATATAAAATTTAAACGCAAAAACTTTCAAAGCACACCCGCAATTTAATTAAAACTGCAGTATAATTATGTGCAATACTTGCATAATGCATTGCTTAGAGCATTATAGTAAATACGCGCTGAAATAGACGCGCGCGCACACACATTCGCCGCGCGGCCTTGCCACGCCCCGCACGCTGGGCGCGTTGAGAAACCAAATCTTCTATGCCGGAGGTCTGTACGAGAATTGAACTAATAATTAATAAATTATTTCTCACAATCATACCACGTTATTGGGGCCAAATCAAGTATTCTAAAAGAATGTCCTATGTATAGTAGGAAGGATTAATAAAGGCTTACGACAGTGTGGTGAGAAATGAACTGTATTCAACTCTATCTGAGTATGGCGGAGACAGTGACTGGATACAGGCCCTCAAATCCTTACATAAGGACTCGAGTGCCTATGTCAGGTTGAATGATGACTACACGGAATGGTTTAGTATCGAACGCGGTCTTAGAGAGGGCTGTGCAGCGTTTCCATGGCTGTTCAACCTATTCATGGATAGCTTTTTGATAGATTTGAAAGAATCCGAATGGGGTCTAAAAATTAATGAGACAGTGATCAAAACTCTGCTTTACGCCGACGACTAGGTTCTACTTGCATCGTCAGCGTCGGAATTGCAACAAATGGTGACTGTGATTTAAAAGGATGAGTCATTTAAAAGGAAAGGTTTGAAAGTTAATGTTGGAAAGACGAAAATGATGTTTATGGAGAGGAATGAAGATATGACGGAATGCAATATTATGATAGGAGACGAAAAAGGGGAGCAAGTGAATGAGTTTGTGTACTTGGGGTCCATGTTGACAAGAGATGGGAAGTATGACGGTGATATTGAAAGGAGGGTGAAAGCAGGAAATAGTGTTAATGGCGCCTTGTACTCGGTTATGGCAAGCAAAATTATACAGAATAAGGCACGTCTTGCCGTACTTGAGGGAGTTTTGGTGCTAACACTTATGTATGGTAGTGAGTCTTGGATGTGGCAGAAGAGACATGAAAGCAGGATTAATGCTGTGGAGATGAGAGCTTTGAGGAGCATGTGTTGAGTGAAATTGAGCGATAAGGTAAGGCAACAGTGAAATAAGAAAGACATGCGGATTTAAAGAAGATGTATTAAGTAAGATTGAAAAGGGTATGCTTAGGTGGTTTGGACATTTAGAGAGGATGAGTGAAAGTATGTAGATTTGCGAAAGAGGTGTACAGAGCACGATTGGATGGTCATGTCGGAAGGGGCCAACCTAGGCGACCGTATGCCGACCAAATTGGCGACATTTTGAAAAAAGCCCTAGTCAAAAGTACCCGTAACCGACGATCATGTATGAAACGATTAATGAACGTGGAGGAAGCGAAAGAGGTATGTCTGGATCGGAGGAGTTGGCGTTCCTTAGCCTCTGCCTACCCCTAAGGGAGACAGGCGTGATGTTATGTATGTATGATAACGGATATAAACATACATATTGAATATTAATATAAACATAATTGAGTGGCAGATTTTATACGAACGGTGGTCGCTAGCCAAGCGAATACTGAAGGGATCTGAACCTTCCAGCAAGCGGGGTACACACAGATTAGTCGCCTTTATGACACTTTTATCCTAGGGCGGAAAGGCTAAGCTGATCGTAAGTGTCTATAATACATAGCTATACAAATCTTATATCAAAATTGAGATAGAATATGAAACTGTCGACGCTAATCATTTACGACACTCATGAGAAAAGATGATACGCTTTTCCTTTTAAACTTGGAAGGGTGATAGCTACTATGTAATATTAGCACCAGTGATTTGTTTAAAAAGTAAAGTTTGTATTATATATTTTCAAAATAGGTTTCAATACTAGGTGTCAAATGATATAAGTGATGTAATGTAAAACGTGTGGTGTGACCGGTATTATATTAGTAAACCAAATGGCTTCATATTTGTCATTGATCCTGTTATCGAGAACGCAAAACTAATAGTAATGAGGTAAGGTGTCTCTTTCCATTTTTTATGTTATGAAAGCCGGCGAAGAGGCATAGGATCTACTTGATGGCATCTGAGACCATTGATCATTTATAAAAGATGGTCATCGACCTTAGTCTCATGAAATTATGGCGGTCAAAGTAGTAAGGATAGGAATATTTAAATTTATAAGGTACCCACCAATTTGAAGAGGCCATCAGTAATGCAGATAGGGCGATATGCAGATAGTCTGTACTAGCATCAGCAAGAACTTACAATCTATTAGTTTCCACTGATCAAAGGCATAACTTTGCAGAGAACTACGAAATCATCGCCTGACTGTTATTACAAGTTACTTGAAGAGTCTGTCGATAGGTGGACGATAACTTGGCGAATCTCAAAATTTCACCACCAAACTGGGGTTTACATTAGTCTTGCTTAGCCAAGTGCGATAAGGGTTATTTTACCCTACAGGAACTGATACTATTTAGAAATCGATAAACAACTAAAGAGAAAACTCAGTTTGATTATTGAATAATGCAGCTTTGGGAAAACTTTGGATCAACGGGATCAATTAAGTAGGTAAAACCACGCGGATCTGCTATGTTTGTAAATATCTTTATAAATTCTTCTTCTACTTTCTATAACACAAATTTTAAATAAAATTTCATAATTGCTTGATATTGTTGTTTGATTATTAGAACTATTTGCCAATGATTTATTCATCTAATCCGCTTTGGGCTGGATTAGGTAAAAGCTGATGTCAAACCTGTAAACAACACGCAAAACAGTATTTCCTAACTAATTCTCAACTAAATGTCAAATATATGCAACATTGGGCAACTGAGATAACTAATGTCATGTTGGATTCGGATAGCTTATGAATATGAAAGGCCCGGCTCACATGATACGCCTAGTTTATTCCACGCAAAGTTCATGTGAAAAGGCCTGAAATTTAAATGACCACCTTACAAAATCTTGTCTACGTGGGCATTCATTTTTAACTTACTTTTATGGCTGAAAAAGTTAGTTTGTAATTTATACATCTGTTACTTAGTTGCCCTGAACTTATTAAAAAAGCTTACATTGGAAGAAAATCTGATAAATGGTACTGTAAAAATTAAACCCTTGAAATTCTCACATACATATGTGTAAATATATAACATATTACTAAATTAAAGCTTCCATGCTAGACTGGGAGCGAAAGAAAAACGTAGAATGTGCCAGCTGCTTCTCTTCCCGGGCATACTGTAAAAGTCTGTTAAGGGACAGAGGTTTTACAGGCATTTTTGTGGGCGATAGGCTGACCCCCTGTCACTACTATAGACTCTCTCCATCTTTATAATACCTCCAAATTTGTCAAACGTGACATCAGATGGTCTTGTAACCTCTGTTGTTCTGCCTACCTCATAAGGGATACAGGCGTGACGTTATGTATGTATGTATGTGTGTACTAAATTAAAGATTTCGATGTAATTTTTTCACGTCCTCTTAATATATTTTATTAAAATGACAAGAATTATTTCTTATCAGGACTTATTATATTATTTCTTATCTTATTTAAATATATAAGTATATGAAAATAAAAGCTGCTAATCGAAATTTTGAATTAATTATATAAATGCGAATTATACTAAAATGCGGTAACGACACATAAATATTTTTTTCGTTCTTTAGTGCTTACCTAAAGTGGTTACTTAGTTGCCTCAAGGGCATCGTCATTATGACAAGCCCCTTATAGAACAAAAAGTAAAGCAAAAAAATACGTTCGTTTAGTAATAACAACAACCGTACCATTGACCATAGGCAATGAGGCCTGCACTCTGAACATTTGTATATGATGTGAAAAAGGCACTCGTATAGTATTAAAATCATACTCAAGTTTACTCAAAAATATAGGTGAGATTACAGAAAAGTTTCGTAAATTTAATAAGCCAATAATAATAAGAATAATTTGAATTAATTATTTTGTAACCCTACTATGAAGATTGCATGCTGTAAGACAGTTTTGTATAAGGAACATATCATAGTATAACCACTTTTTTGTACTATGCCAAATTTCATTCAAATCCGTTGAACCATTCCGCCGTGATTGAGGAATAAACATACAAACATCGAAACTTTCACATTTATAATATTAGTAAATATTAGTTACACAAGCGGATTTTTGTGCTGCGTAGCTTTAATAAATCGCTCTCAACTCCACGACCGGTCTTATGTGCGGCCTAAAGCCGACTTAAGATTAGCTCCAGAGTTGATAGTCTTTTATTAATACCTACCTATGATTCCTTATCTCAAAAGAAAATACCGAATTTTTTTAGGATCAAAAAAATACATACGTTTAGTAATAACAACAACCGTACAATTGACCATAGGCAATGAGGCCTGCACTATGAACATTTGTATATGATGTGAAATAGGCACTCGTATAGTATTAAAATCATACTCAAGTTCACTCAAAAATATAGGTGAGATTACAGAAAAGTTTCGTAAATTTAATAAGAATAAGCACATAATAATAAAAATAATTTTAATTAATTATTTTGTATACCCTACTAAGAAGATTGCATGCTGTTAGGCAGTTTTGTATAAGGAACGTATCATAGTATAACCACCTTTTTGTACCATACATTGAAGCTATAAATATGATTTTGAATTGTAGACTTAACTTTTAAAGTAAGGAACTTACCAATATGATGAAGGCACTATTCCGTTGAGTTTCCTTGTATTATCTGTGCCAAGTCTTACCTGAAGCAAAAAATACTTAATTAGTATTTAAAACTAAACACAAGGTTAAGAAGAGTTAAAAAGATTGTATAAAAGTAAATTAAGATCAGAAAGAAATAAAAACATCAAACATTACTTCTCCACTTATGACTTTTCAGGTAAAATAAATACCTATTGTGGCAGACACTATTTAAAAATAACCTCCTAAAAATCGAATATTACGCATCTAAGTTTGTGATTCTTTATTTAAAATTTATTATATTTCATTACAGAACAGCCATAGCCACAACATATCGTTTTCCCAAAGGACCGCCTGTTCCACTGAGATAACAAAGCCTATAGATCAAATTATGTAGACCACTGAAGCGCGTGAAAGAATAATGAACATTTTGTATCTTATCTTAAGAGCTAACTTTCCTTTATTCTATAAATAGAACCCACAGTTTAGCTTTAGTAGATTTAACAAATGCCTTAGAGAAATGTCTATTACGTAAATACAATTATGGAGGGAAACATACGTTATTGCGTATAAAAAGGAACATTGCTTATAGGCGTAGGTAATGCTAGATAGTAATTTTACTTGTTGACTATATGGTCACCGAATAAAGAGTAGGTACTTATTTATGCTTCATACAAAACTTAAAAAAACATGGACTCGTCTTTGCTAGCATTTAGTTTTTTGAATTTATATTAGAATTTGGCTTCTTAGTAATAATTATTTTTAAACGTGACGATATTACATGTAATATTGTATATTTTAATATAACTTTACTTTTTTAAATGTCATGAAAACCAGCAAGTGGGCACTGGATCCACTTGTTCGTATGCAGTTACCAGGCCCATGGGCATTATTAATCAAAAATGGTTAGACCCAAGGCTTCAACTGATAAAGCCTTTTTGCTCCTGTTATTTCACTGGCTTTTCCTCCCTTTTCCCTGGAATGCACCTACGCTTTCACGTAGATACTACGGCACCCGACGTGTCCTCTTACATGGACAACTACCACAAAAAAATAACTCTCTTCACTATAAAACTATTCCATTTTTTATTGTAAATAAAATCAAACAGTGTGTTGACATACTTTCAGTTCATATAGTTTCAAAGGTCGTAATGAATCGTGAAAACCTACATTAAATTCAATAAATTTATTTACGTTATCCTCGTCAAGGACTTCTAAATATGAACATAGGAAACTAATTTACCGCGCTGTAACGACAGCACGTGTATAAATTACAGAGAACCAATAAACTAGAGGAAATATCTGTGCTGACTTCGAGGAAATGGGGCTACAGCTCAGGTTCGGTTTTTTTAGATAAACCATCTCCAGACATCGATACCTTCAGATATATCAGTTTTTAAAGCGAAAAGAGAACAAAGTGATTATATACGGATTCCGTATATTTTTGCACAACAAGGCCCCGATTGATTCTGTAATTACCAAATGTAAACATAATGTGCCTAAAAGTTGCATTATGTTAACGTGTGACATTTTGTCAGTATTCTGCCAATACAATGTCACTAGGGCTCGCTTGCACACACCAGGGTTAGCGTTAAACGCAAGGGTTAAGAGATAAACCGGGTTAATTTGATAAGTTGTCTTGCACCATCCAGAGTTAGCAGTTTAGCCCAAGTTAAACTGCTAAATATTTAAACCTTCAAGATGACAGGGTTAAGCCGCTAACCCGGGTATTGTCAAAATTTTTAGGCTACTTTGAAGCAATAACAGATGTCCAGTTGTAAACATAGTTTGGTTCGAATATTGTCAAAATTGAATAACCCAGAGCAAGTTTTGGTTGATGCAAGACGTTTCCCGAGTTAAAAAAATAAGCATTAAACTCGAGTTAGTAGACGTCAAAGTTATCATTTTAACCCTGTGTTTCGTGCAAGTGGGCCTAGCAGGACCATCTTTGAACAAAATACATAGGTTACAGATTTTGAATTTCAAATCGGGCCCCAGGTCGGGCGGCATCGCATTGCAAAAATCCGCTTGTGTCAGCCGTATACTTTTTATATCAACAGCGCCCGCTGCACCCCGCCATAGTTTGCGATAGTTTATATAAAACTACCTGTTTCGCGTGGTTTCACCCGCACAATTTCAAATACAGCGGGGATACCGGGATAAAAAGCCTATGTGCTATTTCAGACTGTACATTATCACTATGCCAAATTTCATTCAAATCCGTTGAACCATTCCGCCGTGATTGAGGAATAAACATACAAACATCGAAACATTCACATTTATAATATTAGTAAATATTAGTTGCACAAGCGGATTTTTGTGCTGCGTAGCTTTAATAAATCGCTCTCAACTCCACGACCGGTCTTATGTACGGCCTAAAGCCGACTTAAGATTAGCTCCAGAGTTGATATTCTTTTGCTAATACCTACCTATGATTCCATATCTCAAAAGAACTTTTTTAGGATCACTCTGTTATCTAACTGTCCGTTCGTCTCTCAAGACCCTTTTTCTAAAATACGAGGTGTCAAGCTGAGACTAATATGAAATAATCACAACAGTAATTTGTTAGAGAAAAGGAAAAGTCAAATTACTAAGTTATCGCCTTCAAAAAATTAAAAAATTAATGAAAGGTAATAAAAGCTTATAAGGCACTTCCGTTGCACAAAGTAAAATCACGCACTCATCTTCAACAATCTTATCCAGATGATCTAGATATTTCGCCAAAAGCGGTTCGCATAAAATCAACAGACAGACTATCACAAAGCAGAGTCTTGATTGACGCATTATCAATTCGCCAAATGGCACTTGATCGAAATCACTTCTGTCAAAAGACATTTGTATTCAACGTCGCGTCCGGTGGACGTGAATCTGTTATTCCCAAACTGTATTGTTCGGTAATAAGCCGCGATAATTGTGTGTGTGTTCGGCCATTATGTCTCATTGAGGATGGTAACTGATTTAAATCTGGAGATTGAACGGACGTGGCTGATAGCTTGATAGATTTGTTACATGTACTGGATTATTTTGTTCTTTAATTAGCATATTGAAATAATATGGCATTAGTATTTTAAGATTTATTTAATAAAAGACGCTTCGAATAGTCACTCTTTACCACGGTGACCAAAGAAAAGGAAATGTAGAGTTAAAATTTTAAATATAAATTAAAGCAAGAAACCATGTTTCAATGAAAACATAAAATTTTTGCTACATTGTTTGGAAAGAAAATTTGGCACATTTTTGTGCAACAGGTAAGTGTTCTTTTAAAAGTAAGATTCATACTTTCAACAATTATTCGAGAATTAACTTCCGTAGTTAATAATCGACAAATGCAGAGCATTAAAAAAACCGACATCAGGTCAAGACTTTGGCTGAGTTATGATGTCATCCACGTAAACAATCTCCGAAATCATACATATTTTTTCAAAAGTTTAAAATTTTCAATGAAGTTCTCAACCGATTTCGATGAAATTTATATGGGACCAACTATGAAGCATCCTCTATCATACGACGTAAGAATTTTTAAAATCGATTCATAATTGTCTGAAATATCGTGTTACAAAGACACAAAAAAAGCTTACAGACGAATTGAGAACCTTCTCCTTTTTTGGAAGTCAGTTGAAATACTGAGAATAAACGAGACCAAATCAGGAAAAAAGCGTTCTTGATAAAAATGGGGCACAATATAGCTACAAAAAATCAACGAAAGCAGATCATTAAAAAAACCGACTTCACGTTAAAACTTTGGCTGAGTTATGATGTCATCCACGTAAACATAGGTACTCCGAACTCATACCTACATATTTTTTCAAAACTTTAAAATTTTCATTGAAGTGCTCAACCGATTTCCATGAAATTTATATGGGACCAACTATGAAGTATCCTCTACCATATGAAATAATTTTCAAAATCGATCCATAATTGTCCGAAATATCGTGTAACAAAGACAAATAAACATACAAAAACTCCTTTTTTGGAAGTCGATACGATACGATTATTTTTATCATTGTAAAACTGAACCCTAACTATTGTAAGCTAACCCGACCGCGTTAATTCGACGGACATACTATTTGTTTGCTAGCAACTAGTAATTTATTAATTATCGAATAGTAAATTAACAGATTTGCATACTTCGCTTTGATGTGCTAACGCGGGTGCATTTGCAACTTTGGATGATTAATTTATGACCATGCTGCATAGTAATTGCTGCATGTAGTTTTATTGCTGCAATTTTTTTATTATTCAATTTTGGGCAATGAACATGTGTGTTACCACGTATTAGGCAGTTTGTAAGATTGCCTGGAAGAAGTCGCTTTACAGCGATAAAGGCGCATGCTGTGCCTTTCTAAACTGTTTTCGTTTCACTGTACAGAAGGCAGCAGATCAAGCGTTACATTACCTTTCAAATTTCCCCAACCAATTTTAACTTAATGTCGAAAGCATAGAGTTCAGTGTTAAGTAAATTTTTTTGACAGATTTATAACGCTTGATGTGCTGCCTTCTGTACCTACTTTTTCCTTTTCTTATTTTGTAAATAAATACGCTCTTAATTGAATTTTAATCGCATTTTTTTTTGCTTACATAAGCGATTTCTCCGATACCGCCGTTCTTTGATTTGCTGTTGAGTTCCTTGTCACTTCTTCTTCGACTATCCGAAGTGGTGGTAGATTCAGTTCAATTTGTAAATAGTTTGACTATTTCAAGTGAATTTAAATACTCAGGAAATAAATGATTTTTTGACTCATGACTTTCTGAAACGACAATCGATTATGGACTTAATTTAATAAAATAAAAAATAAAAAATTTGCTGACCTTAATACAATAAGCAAAGGCTGAATATTAGTTACCTAGGTAAGTAATTATAGCCGAGAAATCTGTAGTTGTCTGTATCACGTTCATAATATTTTTTTTTAGTAATATATAATATAGTGTGAATATTATTTGAAGTCTAAAATCTTTACAGCTTCCATGCTGGACTGCGAGCGAAAGAAAAACGTAGAATGTGCCAGCTGCCTCTCTTCCAGGGCATACTGTAAAAGTCAGTTAAGGGACAGGGGTTTAAAAGGCGTTTTTGTGGGCGATAGGCCCCTGTCATTACAATAGTCTCTCCATATTTATAATACCTCCAAATTTGTCAAACGTGACATCAGATAGTCTTGTAACCCCTGGTGTTCTGCCTACCCCATAAGGGATACAGGCATAACGTTATGTATGTATGTAAAATCTTTACCTTTATTGATTTCCCATAAGTCTAAGTGCGGTCACGCACTACATCCGATCCGAATGTCGTCTTTATTTAAAAGATATTAGTTCATAATTTGTACTGAACATGATTTGCTTGATATGTAAACGAAACGTTTCCTTGTAAAAAAAATGCATAACTTTTTTTGCAAAAGTCGTTTCTATAAATTATACTTATTGTGTAAAAAAAAAATTTCCTTTAACTATAACACAACCCTGTATCGTCCCTTGCATCTGAGTCGGCTCCTCGTCCACTACACCACGGGTTCACCAAGGCCTGCCCAGGTGTGAAGCCGACTTCCACGGACAAAGTTAAATGGAAGATTTACCTTTACCAACAAGCATGTGATTTCGTCAGTGAATACCCGGCGTAATTATGCTATATAATTATTTTGATTGCTATATTACAAGCGATTATTCAGAACGGATAGGAAAGCCAAGGTAGTTAGCCGCAGGCTGTTCTCGCTTACATTTACTTATTATCTTTGATATGCTATCGATAGGACGATTATATGAAGGAATGTTGGAGGTCTCGATGGTGTCAATGGCGTAACAGGTTAATCAGAGGTCAGCATTTCATTCTCAGCCGGGACTTTTTAAATAGCTGTTGGACATTTATTCATACAACGATATCCAGCCCTAATTTAAGCTTAATGCTTGTATTATGGATGCTAGACAATGGTTTTACAGTATATATACATATACCCATTCTATATTTTATTCCTAAATACATACGTATCATGCATGACACACCCTGATCAATGCAATCAAACATTTTGCGGGAATCGAACTGGCGACTACGGCACTTTTACCTCATTGGCACAGCAACTACGACTTTTGAAAATAAATGTTTGATAACTACTCTGGATGTATAATAAACCTTTGGTATACTTCTCCCATGCTGGACTAAGCCAAGGAAAAACATAGAATGTGCCAGCTGCTTCTTTTCCAGGGCATACTGTAAAAGTCAGTTAAGGGACAGAGGTTTTACTGGAGGTTTTTTTTTTGTATTGCAGTGACTCCCTGTCACTGCAATATTCTCTATCCATAATTATAATGCCTCCAAATTTGTGAAACGTGACATCAGATGGATTTATTACCTCTGGTGTTCTGCCTACCCCATAAGGGATACAGGCGTGAAGTTATGTATGTATGTATACTGGAATCTTATTTATTTATTTAACAATTTATGTACACATAAGTTAAGATACAATATAAGGATACATAGAACAAAATAAGTACAAAGGTACAGCTTATCTCTATCGAAAATCCGAATCCGAGAGAAAATCGACTTCCGAGTCGTGTTCTTAATGAAACAAGCTTATCAAAGATTACTATGACATGTGTACTTTTTTGTTGGGATACCTTCATAGGTACTCATGGTTTGATATTTCCCGAGTAATTTATTTAGTCAAAGGCTTAAAAAATCTAAATCTATACTAATATACAGGGTGGCGCAATAGAACGTGCATTTTTAAAATAATTATTAAAAAATAAATACAAAAGGTATAGTTAAAATAAAACTAAGCAATTATTAAGTGATAACTGAAGTTTATTTTTTAAAAATAACATCATCTAAATGATGACCCTCTCTACGTTGGCACTCCTCTAACCGCAAACGGAAATTACCGAAAACTTTCTTAAGTAGAGCTGGTATGATTGCTGCCATTTCACCACGAATATTCTCCTTGAGCTGATTGATGTTTCTCGGATTATTGGTGTAGACTTTGTGTTTGAGGTATCCCCACAAAAAAAAGTCAGGAGGTGTCAAGTCTGGACTGCGCGGAGGCCATGGGATATCACCTCTTTTCGAAATCAGTTTGCCAGGGAACATCTGCTTCACAACCGCCATGGAGTCATTTGATGTGTGACTGGTAGCTCCGTCTTGTTGGAACCAAGTCCTAGAGTTCATTATTCTTGAATTTTCAAGTTCTGGGGCCAAAAATCCTTCCAACATCGCAACATAACGTTCGGTATTAACAGTGATGTTTTGCCCCCGTGCGTTTTCAAAAAAATAAGGACCAATTATTCCTTTGGCAGAGGCCCAAACTGTCACTTTAGGGCTATGTAACGGTTTTTGATGTTTGAGTCTGGGATTTTCACTATTCCAATAACGACAATTTTGGCGGTTTACGAACCCATTCAAATGAAAATGTGCCTCATCAGAGAAAAGGATGTTTTCAAAATTTGAAAACCGATTGAGCATTTCATTAGCAAATGTGAGCCGTGCTATGAAGTCAGAGTCTTTCAATTCTTGAGTTAATTGCAGCTTGTATGGATGCAGTTTAAGATCCAAGTTTAAAATTCGTTGCAAACTTCGTCGCGAGTAGACATTTGTGGATCTTCTCGTACCGACTGCTTAACACTCTCAATATTGTCTTCGGTCCTAGATGTGCGTGGACGACCTTTTGCGTGTGGTTTAAACGTCGATCCAGTCTCTTCAAAACGCTTTATCCAGATTTTAATTAAATTAGCACTCGGAGCCTCCCTAATTTGCCGTACACCATACTAAGAATAAAATAGTCGCCTGAAAACTACGTACGAACGAGAGTTTTCGTAAAATGCGCGCACGCAAAATGCGCGTCGCTTCCCGTCGAAGTGACTCATAGTGACTAAAACTTCATGAACCGCGCTACCCAACGATATCGGTTTCCCCCCGCCCACGCCCCTTCTACCCCGCAAAAAAAGATGATGCAATATGCACGTTCTATTGCGCCACCCTGTATAAAGCTGAAGAGTTTGTTTTTTTTTGTTTGTTTGAACGTGCTAATTTCAGAAACTACAAGTGGGGTTTGAAAAATTCTTTTTGCATTTGTTAGCCCAACTCTTGAGGAAGGTTATATGCTATATTTTATCCCGAAATTCCCACGGGATCAAAAGTTACGCGGGTAAAACCGCGCGCGGTGGCTAGTTAAGTTATAAAAAGACGCAAGCTTGTATGTATTTAACAGTTCACTGCCTTTCAATGTGTAGAGTCACGTCTAATAATATGCATACATTCTCATTGGAATTTGAACCTTATCAACCAAATAAGTTGCGAAGTGTATATATCTTATTGCACGTGATTGTACACAGACGTTTCATACCAAAGCCGTTTATAATACGAACAGAAATATAATTCGCTTCTTCATTTAAAAACACATAAATTACTTCTAAATTTAAAAATAAAACGATAGTTCAAAGACTGGCCGGAACTTCTGTTCTTTTCTTCTTCTGAAGAATTCCATAAACAAAAGCTGTGAATTATAATTTAACAAGCATCACTGCGACTGGGCGCCATGAATTTAACATGAAGCGTTTGAATATTCATGAACTGTGGGACACATGGCGGCTGCGATCCATTACAGCACTTGAAGAGGGCATTTCATGAGGACTCTCAAGTATTTTGAAGATAACTAAAAGAAAATTTGGATTCTAGGTCTGAAATCCTGCTACATCCTGCCAAACTACATAGATAGGTAAAATTTCTTGATATTTGTGTTCTAATGATAAGCATTACCACGTAATATTATACAAGCAACCGTGTAAACTAATACCTTATCCAAAGAATAGATTAGATCGTTAGTATGTTTGTTTACTTTTATGGAATACTAGCTGACCCGGCAAACTTTGTTTTGCCATATAAATTTTTGGTAAAATAAATTGTTGGCCGATTCTCATAGATACCGGATAAGCACAAAAAATTTCATCAAAATCGGTCAAGCCGTTTCGGAGGAGTATGGCAACGAAAACTGTGACACGAGAATTTTATATATTAGAAGATGTTTAAAGACTATTGTATTTTATTGGCGATCCAAGCAATTTACTTCTAGGAAAGACCACTCTAAACTCTAAAAAACGATAACTTCTGTCTTAAATAAACTCACTCTAATTTTTATTTTCTTTTTTTCTGTTTTCTTTATTTAGGTTTACCAACAATTGCTCACACTGTAACTTAATAATTAAATTTTGACATAAGATACATAATGGGCCGTATTCGCCACTGCATTTTCTTGTTTTTAAGTCTCTCTCCAGTGTCAAATTTTACGACGTGAAACGTGACAACCTCATACAAAAACTATTTTTTTCTCTTTCTGTCACGGCATTTAGAAACACTTATAATCAAGGAAAGCAGAGCATTAAAAAAACCGACTTCACGTCAACACTTAGGCCGACTAATTGTGTCATCCACGTAAACTTTCTCTGAAATCATACATAGTATTGTTTCAAAAAAAATTAATTTTCAATGAACTACCCAACCGATTTCGATGAAATTTATATGGGACCAACTTTGAAGTATCCTCTATCATATGAATTAAAAAACAATTCAAAATTGCCTGAAGTATCGTGTAATAAAGACACAAAAAAGCATACAGATGAATTGAGAACCTCCTCCTTTTTGGAAGTCGGTTGAAAATAAGAGAATTCCAAATCAAATCGGGCCCAGTATCACTTACAGGTAAACACAGCATGCATATAATAACCTTAACATTAATTACATTAACATACAAACATAAGTATTTTTTTAAGTCGGTGCCTTTTGATTTCATTACTCTGTAATTCGGGCGGGCGCCGACTTCAAAGAATACTTAGTTAATATAATAAAATGAGTTTATTTAAGACAGAAGTTATCGTTTTTATTTTTTACTATTTAGTTCAATTTTGATGAAGTGGGTTTTATTCTTTTAGATAATTTTGTTGATTTGTAGTTTAAACTAGGCAAGTTCATAAGGGTACCTGATGTTGGTATTGTAGGTAGATATATATTCTTCTTTGCTCTGTTGAAATTCCCTGTCTCAAAAACTACTGAACCAATTTTGTTGAAACTTGCACTATTCCATAAGTTGAACAATATCATGTACAACATTACTGAAATCGGATTTGTAGTTCCGGAGATATGCGAATACAAACATAAAAAAATACATACAAACTTACATAAATACATACTTACATACCATACCTACATACACTTTTGAAATTTGGCACATTTGTTCAGACGCTGATAAAGACTTACATATGCAGTTCTGGAAATATTGCATACATACAGGTCAACAACCTCCTTTTTTTGACGTCGGTTAATAAAACATGGCTTCTTTTCAACCAAAGGTCACTCCTAAATCAAGCTATAAAGTAAAGAGCAACCTATCTGGAAAAACACGGAAAAAACATTTAAAAGAAAAGACAAAAACAACCTATTCATCTCACGAACTGAACAACGAAACAAACACAATAAGGTCCACAAAACACACACACGTGTTTCATTAAGGCCCGACAGCCGATGTGGGCCTTATTCTCAGGTCGGGGACTGATCTAAAGAAACGCAAAGGTCATCGAACATTCTAGAATCAACTCCATAATTAGAAGGAATAATGGATTACTGTTATGTTAACTTTAATTATATCTGAGTTTAATATTGATATAATAAAGTTATTCTTTTGGTTTTCTTTTTAATTCGGCTAGTGAAAATGAAGAATAAATAGTTTATTAAATTAAGATTAAGATATCTTTTGCAGACCTTTTTAAATTTAAATAAAGGATTTTCAATCAATCAATTGTTACGCGAGAAAATTGTGCGAAACCTTAATTCAAAGCATTCATTTAAATATTGAAAGCGTTAAATTTTAGATTCAAGGAATATTTCATCTCTGATGTTCCGAATAGACTACGCAAAATATATCTGTCACATTGCTAACAAATCCTAGGTTATCCGAAAGATAGCTAATATAGTCCAATCTTAGAGGTAGATTCACTTCAGAATTCATCTTCTAAGTGATCGAATCATTCCGGTCTCGATGTGCCTATATCATCACTCATTTCAATATTCATATTATAAGGAGGAGGAATGATTATTTTTTGTTAGCTTGTATTAAATAAACTCAAAAACTCCTAAGCCAGTTTAAAAATATAATTACCTCCAAAATATAATTTTATTCAGGAGTAACATGTTCACCTGCGCACTGTGGCGATGGGATGTCACTATGGGCTAGAATGGAATTAATAAACTCTCTGTTTGAACAAATTGAACCCTCACCCTTTTACCATCGGACTACTAGACGCAGACAGAATTTCCATCCATATGTGGTGGATATTCCAAAAAGTCAACCTAAGCGCTTTGACAGTTCCTTTTTGATACGGGTCGCCAAGGTTTGAAATTAACTGCCTGCGTCTATTTTCCCTGACCAGTATAGTCCTAGTACTTTTAAGCGTCGAGTGAATAGGTTTCTCGTGGATGGACGTGTACCACCTTAGTCGTCATGTTCACTTACCATCAGGTGTCATGGAAGACAAACGTCTTATTCTAACTTTATAAAAAAATACGCAAATATTGGAAAACCAAACATCGCACAACTTTACCGATTATTTACCGTTTCTAAATCATTTGATTTGTAGCCGCAGCGGTTACGTCGAGCACAGAATTGTAAAAAGTAGATGTCGACCTTTGTCTTCCGTGTTAAAGGTCAATCTTGGTAACGTTTCAGCATTCAAGGTCTGTGTCTCGTAAATCTTAATATGACTTACAATAAAGACATATGATGCAAAAGAACACATCTGTAAGGAAACTGTATTATAAAAGAAGTTTTAAGCTACAGCTCTATTGACTTTTCTTTCAAACGAATATTATCAAAGAAAATGAAGATTGATGTTTTCATATGTATCATCACAACTCTTTGTAATGAGCCCACTGCTGGGCTATAAGTCTCTTCCCAGGTTGAAGAGGAGGATTTTAGGCAACAAACACTTGACCAACAAAAATACTGCGGTACCATGACTGGCTTTAAAATAATATTTTCTTCAATTTAAGAAATTGTATACATTTTTGGGACCTACAGCAATTATCAGGTACTTACTTAGGTATGTTTTAAAAATAAATTAAAAGCGCTTTAAATAAAGTTATAAAATATTATTAGCGCGCCTTTGGCCGTGACTTCCTACGCGCTTAAGCTAAAAAAGGTCCTATATTTCTCGTTTCCGTGAGAATTTTGGGAATTGCTTCCATAGTACACGATTACACCACCTAAGGAATTTCTGGCCCAAATTTTAGCTCTCTTCGCCCAGTAGCTATGGCTGTATGTTGGCTGTCAGTCACCCAGTAACGGAACAGTTTTGTATAAATATTCGTCAGATAAAATATTATACAGTTTTGTATAATCTAATATATAATATTCTCGTGTCACAGTTTTCGTTGCCATACTCCTCCGAAACGGCTTGACCGATTTTCACGAATTTTTTTGTGCTTATCCGGTATCTATGAGAATCGGCCAACATCTATTTTTTTTTTATTTATATGGCAAAACAACGTTTGCCGGGTCAGCTAGTAGTATATAAATTAAAAGTATTTAAAACTTTCTCAATAAACACGCAAGGAAAATTGAAAATATAGTAAATATATTTCCGTCTGCTCATCTTGTGTGGAAAAGTTCAGTGCTAATGCCTGTCTTTTGTACCTTATATACCTACGCAGCCAGAGGCTTAGTTTGAATTACAACTTGGTTCAAAACTATTAGCAAGATCTATTTTGTTACTTATTCTACTTAGGTACAAAGTTTGTGTTATACAAAACAACCACGTATTATGTACTTACTTTGAATAACTTTTTTTAAATGAAGTTTGTTGTTTCTACGCATTGAGTTTTAATTAAAGAGGTCGAAATATTAGCAAAATACGCTATTCAAATTTAATAACATATTTTGCGGTACTTATAGAAATATATATTTTGTTGGGCATTTAGCTTTTAACTATTTCATGAAGATAACAAAAAGTCCAAAAAGCTGAATATATTTATTTCGTAATATTCAAAGTAATAAAAGAAATTGTTTAGGGTGCCGTGCCTGCGGTGCGTTCGGCGCGGCTCAGTGAACGGGCACCTTAACAAAACAAATATTTTTGACATATTGTTTCCTGCCAAATTCATTTCATATAATTTACTTTTACCAAAAAGGTGTGTCTCGATGAATTGACAAATTAATCCAGGAGCATTTTTAATATGGCGTGACATCTGACATCTCGTAGGCTATTCAAACATTTTATGGATTTTTTTATTTATAATTATTTTGATTGTTTTATATGAACTTTTATAAAAATGAAAGCCTATTCGCCTCAACATCCTTTAGAACCAGTTTCAAAATAAACCGATACTCAAAAGATAACTGCGTTGGTGTTTAAAACTTGTGTGCAAATGCAGTGAATCGACAGGCAGTATGTTATGGAATAATGAAGCAAAATCCACAGAAAATGTGATTCCAGCGTGTTTGTGTGTTTCTAACCAAACTATCCCTACAATTGATAATGTTCCAGCAAAGAAAAGCATTACTAGCTCAGACAGAACAAATATCAAGTCTATAGATAAGAAAACTGTAAATGAAAGCGCCGATATAAGAAACCGGGAAAAGCAGACATTTTTAGTTTCAAAGAACTTAGTGAGCCAAAAACTTGATAAAGAAAACACAAATCACAAATCCGAAACGCACAAAAAATATTATCAACAAAGAAAACATAAAAATCAAAACATAGAAACTGACACTTCAGTAAAAGCTAATTGCAACAGTATTAGAACAAAGCAATATGATAACAAAAGTTCTTTGCTATCAAGTTTCCATACAAAACTAACTAAGTCATGTAAAGAAAACAGCCATGGATATATCGTTCAAGCGAAACTCAATAACGAAACAACTAAAGTTCAAGACCCACTAAGCGATACGAAATCTACAGAAAGAAACATTATTATGAAGAAATCGAAAAAAATACCTGTCCTAGTTCTTTCGGATACACGTGTAAATGTAGAAACTATTTATACTGATGACGAAAATGATAAAGTTGATGAATATCGAATTCAGGGGGATCAAACATTTGATCCAAGACATAAATGTCATGTAATAGAATCGAGGTGTTGTGGTATAGACGGGTACACTGACAGTAGAACCACAGACCCGAGATATAAAGAGCTCTGGAGAGCAAGATATAGATGTCCTGCAGAAAGTCAAACTGACACTCAACAACCTTTTTATTGTGGATACGATTCGCAGCAACCAGAAAAATTAAGTTTTACATTAAAACCTGGAAGATCAAAGAGAAGAAAAATAAAAATAACTGATTCTGCAGAATATTTTGATTCTCTAAGCCAAACAGATACTAATAATCCTGACGGTTGTAAAGATGATCGTAGACGTGACGGATATACAAACGATACTGAACGTGATAGATACTTCGTTGATGGTAAAGGAGGAGACATCGCAGGAGATAAAAAACGTAGTGGTAATTCAGACGACACTGAACGCGATAGATATACCGTTGATGGTAAAGCAGGAGACACTGCAGAAGATAGAAAACGTAGTAGTAATAATAAACGTGGTGACAACTATATTCGTGATGGCAACTATATCCGTGATGTTGATGAACTGGGCCGATGCAGTTGTAGAGAGAGAGATCGAGCAAAGAATAGCGACAGTGTCACAAACGCAAGGAAAGGCTGGTTTTGGGGCGGTAAGAAAAACAAAGAAACAAACGGAACTAAAAATACTAAGTATTCTAAGTCTGGATTTGATAAAAAGGGTTTCCTTTCATTTCTAAATTGTGGCCCTTTCTCGAACTTTTGCATTTGTTGTTTTGCATGTTTAAGCTCTATACCTGTTATTGTGTTATTGTATATGTTCTGTACCTACTGGTTTGTTGCTTAAAATGGATCTATATATATATATATATTTTAATTACTACATCAAATGATTTAATTTATTTATCTATTCTTATTAGTTTTTAATTTGATGGCTCTAATAAACCAGTTCCATTATTCTTTGAACTGATGACTATTCTTCCGGACTGGGTAATGACCAGTAGCGATACCTGAATTTTATTATTGACTGCCATGCGCGCTGTATCGTACCTGGTGGTAAGTGACAATTTGGTTAAGAACAATGAGATCAGGATGGAATTTATTATTATGATAAATCAACATTAACGAAACATTCCACATCAGGACGCTGATAATTTGGCGACAGACTTCAAAAGAATAGTCTTTATATTCTTTTGAAGTCTGTAGAATAGGTTTTAGACTTTCCCATACTGACCGATATAAGTAGATTTGTAAAAACACTATTTAGTGTGCTTATATTATATTACTAAGGATCTTAATTTTCAACCGACTTCCAAAAAAGGGTTCTCAACTCGTCTGTATGTTTTTTTTTGTGTCTTTGTTACACTTTTTTTTTTTTTTTATAAGTGACTAAACCCGCGTTTGACCTCAATCTCACCTGATGGTAAGTGACGATGAGGTCGAAGATGAAAGCACACGGGTTTAGGAAGGAACTGGCTCTTTATACAATATTGCCGGAACACATTACCGCCGGAGCGGTAACATTTGGCGGCAGACTTTATATAAAGGGTGGTCGCTAGCCAGGCGGACCCAGAAGGGATCCTACCACCAAGCGAGTTTTCGGACAGTTATGAATTGATTTTGAAAATTGTTGTTTCATATTTCATATGGCAGCGGATACTTCATAGTTGGTCCCATTTAAATTTCATCAAAATCGGTTGGTAACTTCGTTGAAAATTTCAAACTTTTGAAAAAATATGTATGATTTCGGAGAATGTTTACGTTGATGACATTCTCAACTCAGCCAAAGTTTTGACGTGAAGTCGGTTTTTTAATGCTCTGCATTCGTTGATTATCCTTTTGATATCTTTGCAATGACTTAGTATAACTCCTTTGGCTTTGAAAATTAAGGCATAAATATGTGATTATGTTTGGGCAAATTCCCTGATTTATATTGATTCGTTTAATTGAATCTTATTGGAAGATATGTTCTAAGCCACACATAACTAACGCAACCATATAATTTTTGGGCCAGAGCGGGACGTCTACAAACTTATTTTTGTGTGTTTTCAAGTTTATAAATAGAATTGATTAAACTATACACAAAATAGTTATGAAGGCACGACTTACTCGTACTAAGACTTAGTAGTGACGCGATTTCTAAATCGTATATTTTTTTTGTCACCTTAACAATTTTTTTCAAAATATTCTTTCGAATCTTCCTTTTCTAAAATGCATTTAAAATTATAGTTTGGTCTGTTTGTAAAATCGGGACAATCTCGGCCTAGCTGGGGACACAGGGACAGACTCTCTGAAAGCAGGACTGTCCCGCCTAAAGCGGGACGTATGGTCACGTTACCCATAACTCAAGGGGAATGTGCACATTTACTTCTATTGATATGTTTGATAATCCTCTTAGATCAATGCCCCTGCTGATAATAAGAAATAAGCTGTAACACTGCGCTTCTAAACGTCTCAGAAGGATTTCTATAATTAATTAATTACAATCTTTTTGCGCAATTCTGTTCGAAATTGCTTTTTACTAAAAACAGATTCATTCTAGTTACTAGGTACAATAATTTCATTGAAAACTCCCTAAGCTCGGCTCAATAACGGACATAACCTTAATTAATGGTAGAAAGGCAGAAAGGTTCGAATTTCAAACGATCCAATTACACGACGACGTTTCGACCCTCGGGATGCATCGGGAAACATCGACAAACCTCGGGAAGTTATGAACGCAACGTGTCACGTTTTCGATAAGTGTCTATATGTCTACATGCGAGGTTCAGTAATGACTACTTGAGTACTGCGCCTTCCTACTGGATATTTTTAAGTAATTCCTTCCTACAGTTCATTACATAGGACACAAGCGATTCTGGAAAAACTACCGGTGGGTAAAATAATAAATAAATAATAAAATCCCCACACAATCACACCAACTACATGGCCTCAGAGTTAGCATAGCTTGTGTTATGAGATACCATGCAGCGAACTAGGGGGGAATCTAGAATATAAATACATATATAACTTGGTGCAAGAAAGAAAGGAATCTTAAATGGCGGCCTGTACATATGTTGACAGATAGTACAGATTTTCTTTTAATTAAAAAAATGCTTATTAAAAATTTAATTACATAAATTTAAAGACTCGACTGCGAGAAGTTTCAACTTAGAAGCACATAAGACAATAGGAGCTTTAATTTTTTTTTTATAAAAAATAGTAGCCGCAGGCGGGACTACTTTTATTGTGATTATTTATTTTACAGCATTTAATCATGAATAGGTACATATATTTTATAATTCCTCGGTTTATGCCCTACAATTTGTTGCCCAAGTACTTTGCGGTACACATATGGGCCAAAATGTATGAAGATAAAATCTATCGATATAAATTGTATCGATATAACGTACCTGCGTATTTATTGTAGTACAGCTCAGTAGAAAAAAAAATTGAGATTTTACAAATAGTTGCTGTTGATGTAAATACTACGACGTACATAGTACATAGTACTACAAGATTTTTTGTAGTAGCGCGTAGTCGTCTATATTCTTAATGGTTTTCATTCATAAATTAGAGAACCATGCTTTGCTTAAAATGTTAGCGAACATTTTTATTCCATTGTAAAAAAATATATAGGTACCTTTATTTTTGCAAAAACTGGTTCTATAAATGATACTTATTGTGTAAAAAAAAATTGGCGCGTGACTAAAAACAAACCCTGTATATTGTAAGAAAGGCAATGTTGATGGACTCCAAAAAAATATATTGTTTATATTTTAAAGGCATAATTAAGTGATTGTATGCGAGGAAACAAACGCATGACAACTGTCCATTCTACTAGTAACAAATAAACAAATAATATACGATATGAAATTTCAGTGGAGTCAAATAAATATAAGGAGCATTATTCTAGTTAAAATGAAAATTTAAAAATATTTAACTGTAAAAATAAATGAGTTTTGATTGACATCTGTTTTTTTAATTTAATAAGGTTTGGCGTTTTTTGATTTTAATGCTTCCATGCTGGACTAAGAGCGAAAGAAAAACGTAGAATGTGCCAGCTGCTTCTCTTCCCGGGCATACTGTAAAAGTCAGTTAAGGGACAGAGGTTTTAAAGGCGTTTTTGTGGGCGATAGCCTGACCCCCTGTCACTACAATAGTCTCTCTCCATCTTTATAATCTCCAAATTTGTCAAACGTGACATCAAATGGTCTTGTAACCTCTGGTGTTCTGCCTACCCCATAAGTCGTGACGTTATGTATATATGTATGATTTTAATTATATTTAAACAAGGCTTCGTGGTAATGAAAACATACCTCTAGATCATGTGCAATTTGAGATGTGTAATTGTATGTTTTCTTGTTATTAAAATAATATAACATTTCTGTTGTAACAAATATGAAATTTAGCCGATTTTCATCTTTAAAAACATATTGAAAACACTCTCATAGATTTTTTTTTTAATTCCTGAGCATACCGAAGAGTATGCTCAAGAGCTTGAAAACGTATAAACGTTTTTCAATCACACGCGCCAGGTTTCTCCGCAAGTTTCTCCGAGTTCGCCCCTGGGAAATTACGGCCAACATTCAATTACTGTCAAAAAAACAGACTAACATGACGGACAAGTGCTGCTCGTAAATAACTTTTAATTGCTTTATTTTCCGTATTTTTTCAATTTGTAAAACAGATTTGTTTTGTTGTCTAAGTGAATTTTGGTTTCATTAAATATGCTTTAAGTTCACTTCGAATTCGGGAAATAGAAAAAATAAACGATTGTTTGTTGCTGTTCTTCGTCATCATCTTCATCCTCTTTAATTTGACAAATAAGATAAATATAGACGATAAAATAAGGGGTACCAACATTAAAATAAATGATGCTTTGCAAGAAAGAATAGGATTACTATTGTCCGTTCATCGTAAGATGTCCCCTGCCGTTATGTTGGCACTATTGCTTGTCAAGCTGTTTTCGTTATCTGGGATAGAGAATTAATCCTTTTTATTGATTACTTGCCAAAAGGGCAAACGATAACTGGATCCTATTATGCAAACTTAATCCCGAAATTACGTGAAGCGATTAAAGAAAAACGTCGTGGGAAATTGTCATTGGGCGTGTTGTTTCTCCAGGATAACGCTTCACCTCATCGTTCGGAAGTTGCGCTCACCGCAATCGGCAGTGCTGGCTTCGAAGTCCTTGATCACGCACCCTATTCTCCTGACTTAGCCCCGAGTGATTTTCACTTATTTTCAAAATTAAAGGAGCATATTCGTGGAACTAAATTTGACGATGATGACGCGGTTATGACTGCCGCAGAGGCGTTTTTTAATAGTCGAGAAAATTATTTTTTTGCGGAAGGAATAAGAAAGTTGGAGATGCGGTATTAAGTATTAAGTGTATTAGATTAGATTAGAAGGAGATTACGTAGAAAAATAAAATATTCTTGTTAACATTTTTTTTTTGTATTCATTCTAAGATATTTTTGATTCGCCCTCGTATAATATAAATTGTGTCGTCATTCAAAACCTACCTAGTCTTATAGTTGTTTATTATTTACAAATCAGAAAATTAAACATATATTTATTCGTGGTAGGTATAAACAAAGTTAGATTACGGGGTTAAAATGGACACATATTATTAGTAACACTGCTGCCACAATGCTGCCAACATCAGCAGGCAAGGGACATCTTATAGTGAACGGTCTGTATCAGTGGAAAGCCGATTGTCATCTAACTTCAGAGGCCAATAGTTTTATTTATCTGCAACACAATTATGTTTATATTTAGTTAATCTTACTTTGAATAGGAACTACAAACAGAGGCGTCTCCAAACTAATCAACCAAATACTACTATCTCACCCTTATTAACATTTAATTTTCTAACATAATAATAAAGACGTGGGAGATGTTAATTGTCTATAAATACACTTGACCAAGGTTTCCTCGAAAATAGTAAAAAAATATCCAAACGAAAAAAAGCTTTGGACTATTTTGAGATTTCATTCATTTCATTTGAGATTCAGCTGAATTAAATTTCAAAATAGCACTGTAACAAATATTTGCCTGAAAATCTGTTTTGTGGTTGATCGGTCACGGCAGGTACCTATTGCGGGGAGCGGGCGGGATTTGCAAAGTTGCTATTGGCTAATTAAAGGCCTTAGTGTGAAGCACTGGTTTATGTATGAACTGTATCTATGTGTGAAGTAGTTGTGCGGGGCTAGCATGCGACCATCGACATCGATTAACCGGGCCTTTATATCGATGTTTTCTTAGAATATGGCACTAAGAGTATATTTTTTATTCATTCAACAAGATATGCCAGCAGAGAACATATTATTACATATTAAAAGAAATATAGTTAAAAACACAGATTCTGATATGTAATCTTTTAACAGGCATATACAACATTCGAAAAATCACAAAAACTGGTGTTCAATAATAAAATTTGAATTAAAAGTATACATTATTACATTATTTTTATAACATTCGGATTATTCAGTAAAAAAAATAATAATTAAAATAAAAGTAGTTAAGAACAACATTCAGTTACAATCAGAGCACAATCAGACACACCAGATCAATAACATTAAATAAAAGAGACATAATATGGCATGTTAATTATTAAATGATACGGTATATATGTGATAAAACATCAAGTGATTATTTTTAAATTAGAGATTTTAATAATTTAGCCTTGAAAACACTAATGGGATCGCTGAAAATATCAAGATCACTTATCACGATTTTTAAGGATATGGCATCTTTGGTTCTGTGGTCTTAAATCATGGTATCGAATCGAGTAGTTCTATATATTATGGTGCGCGTGTTAGTTAATATGACGCGATAAATGAATTAAATAATATTTATCTTGTCGCTTCGAGTCATTATCGACGGTCGCATGCTAGCCCTGCTGATTCGTTTTTTTTTTCGATTTCTTATATTTGAATGAGGCTTTTTATTATTACCAACCAACGCGCGCGGTTTTACCCGCGTTACTTTTGATCCCGTAAGAATTTCGGGATAAAATATAGCTTATAACCTTCCTCAAAAGTTGGGCTATCAAATGCAAAAAGAATTTTTCAAATCCCACTCGTAGTTTCTGAGATTAGCGCGTTCAAACAAACAAACAAACAAAAAAACAAACTCTTCAGCTTTATATTAGTGTGAGGTCCTTCAGGGATTCGGAGTAAAAGATAGTTGATTTCCAGAATATGATATTTATTGTCAAAAAGATCCTATATATATACTCAAAAAAGCTATGTACACTAGTGGGGTCATAAAGGCGAGATATTCAATTTTGATACTTATACTTAAAAATCTATTTACAAAAGGTTACATTACAAAGGCGAGTTATCTTGTTTGACAACATCGATCTCTCTCTAAACTTCTTCCGTCTCACACCTATAAATAGTGACATGTATAAATATTCGGGCCTCAGCATGCCGCTAGCCAGTCATGAACGAGCAGGGAAACGAGACGGGTAAATGTCAAAAAAACCTAATCCTAAAAGATGACAATCAAATTAAAAACATACAATATATTTACAAACAATTACATGTTCCTACATCACCCCCCCTCAAGTGAAGCGTACATTTTTGCGCACTGTTCTGCCGAAACGCGTCACGTAAGGCTGCTGGTCTGTCGCAGGTGCTTGTGGTGATGTGGTAGCCGTCGCCGTTGCCGCCGCGGTGCACTCTGGCCGTTCTGGTGCTCTCTGCGCCGGGAGTGTCCAATGTAGTTGGCCCGGGGCTGAAGCGACGTACTCGGCGTCCTCTTCGTTGCAGAAGTAAGCGGGCTTGAGACGGTCCAACGATACAACCGAAGTACGATTGTGCAGTTGTAACTTAAAATACTTCTCATGCTTCTCAAGTACTTTGAAAGGACCCTCGTATGGCGGTGTTAATGGTTTTCTGACTAAATCGACTCGAACAAAGACGTGTGTGCAAGTCGACAAGTCTTTATGAACAAACGGCGTGCGTTGATTGTTGTATGAGTTAGGTGCGAGTGACGTCATCGTGTCTTCTATTTGACGTATGTATTCAGCTGGCTCGTCGCTGTTGTTTGCTTTGGGTATGAAAAAGTCCGCTGGCAAACGTAACGTCATGCCGTATGTATATAGAGCTGGACTCATGCTTAAGTTCTTGTTAAGTGAGGCTCGTAATCCCAGTAATACTGTTGCTATCTCTTTCGTCCAACTTGTATTAGAGCTACGCGCTGTTAACGCGGCTTTTAATGTTCGATGCCAGCGTTCGACTTGCCCGTTCGATTGTGGATGGTAAGCTGTAGTCCTTAGGCGGGAAACTTCTAGCTTTTTCATCAATGTGTGAAATAGTTTTGACTCAAACTGTCTGCCTTGATCGGTTGTTATTTTTAGCGGGCAACCGAATCGACATATCCAATGTTCATATATAGCTCGCGCTACTGTTTCTGCTGTAATGTTTTTTACTGGTACTGCTTCCGGCCACTTGGTGCGACGGTCAATCATAGTTACGATGTATGTACAATCTTCGGAAGGTGGTAGTGGACCGACCATATCTGCATGTAGGTGATCAAATCGTGCAGAGTCTTCAAACTGTCCTAATGGTGTAACTGTATGACGATGTACTTTACTCGACTGGCACTGAAGACAGGCTTTGGTCCAAGTTGCTATATCTGTATTCATATTTGGCCAGAAGTATCGTTCGGCAATCTGTTTTCTTGTATTTCGAATTCCCGGATGGCTTAATTCGTGCAACGCTTTGAATGCAGTTTTACGAATTGAAACTGGTAAGTACGGTCTCGGGTTTTCAGTAGACATCTCGCATGCAATTTTCTTAGTAATGCCTGGCAAGCTTATCATGACAAATTTCAAGTTTTGTTTATTTTTCAGTTCCTGAAGTTCTTTATCAGTTTCTTGATCATTAGCAAGTTGATTATAATCTAATGTTGAAAGAATTGTTAGCTCTTCTATTCTTGACAGTGTGTCGGCAACTGTGTTGTCATCTCCCTTTACATACACGATTTCAGAACAAAATTGACTTATAAATTGTAACTGTCTCTCTCTTCTTGGCGTATCGTTGTTGCTCGGTGGCTTCGTTAACGCGTACGTGAGTGGTCGATGATCTGTATGTATGATAACTTCCTGTCCTTCTATGTATCTTCTAAAATGTTTTACAGACGTGTAAATAGCTAATAATTCGCGATCGTACACGCTGTATTTTCTCTGGGCTTCACTGAGAGTTTTTGAATAAAATGCAATTGGTCGCCATATTGAATCCTGTTTTTGTTGCAATACGGCTCCCATACTGATGTCAGACGCGTCCGTAAATATGTGTAACTTAGCTCCAGGGATGGGATGAGACAATGTAGCCGCTTGTTTGACGCTGTCGCGACATTGTTCAAACGCTTTTTCGCTTGCTGGAGTCCACTTGATTGGCGTCTTATCTTTCCGTTTCGAGTTATGTAATAATTTGTTAAGTTCTAATTGTTTTTCAGCTTGACTTGCTAACGCGTCTCTGTAGAAATTGATCATTCCGAGAAATCTTCGTAACTCTTCAATTGTGTTTGGTTTCGGAAATGATGATATGGCGGAAGTCTTGTCTTCAGGTGGTTGAATGCCGTCTGGTGTTACATGATATCCGAGAAAGTCTATTTCTTGTTTTCCGAATTCACATTTGTCTGTGTTTATACTTAGACCATATTCGCTAAGTCTCTTGAAAACTAAGTGTAGATGGCGCTTGTGTTCTGTTTCATTCTTCGAATAGATTAATATATCATCAACGTAAGAGAATGAATACTCGTCCATGCCTCGTAGTACTTGGTGCATGAAACGTTGAAACGTCTGGGCTGCATTTCGAAGTCCGACTGTCATAGAAGTGAACTCGAACAGCCCAAAAGGCGTTGTTATCGCTGTTTTATGTGAATCTTCATTGCTTCTCATCGGTATCCAATAGTAGGCCTTTTTAATGTCGAGTTTTGAGAATATTTTTGTGCCGTGTAGTCTGAATGTGAAATCTTGTACCCTGGGGATAGGGTACCGGTCAGGAACTGTCATCGCGTTTAGGCGGCGATAATCTCCACATATGCGCAGCTGTCCGTTTTTCTTTTTAACAATGTGCATTGGATTTGCCCACGAACTGTGTGATGGACGACAAACTCCCATCTCCATTAGGCGTTCGAACTCCTTCTTTGCTTCGATATATTTATCAGGTGCTAATGGTCGGGGGCGCACGAAAATAGGTGGTCCTGTTGTTTCGAGATGATGCGTCACGTCGTGAGGTGGCGGTTTCTTCATTAATAGGGGTCTCTGGATTTCTGGGTATTGTTTCAATATGTTGCTGTACGGATGATTTTCATTAATGACGTGTATAGTCGGGTCTTCAGTGTGTATTGAAAGAGTTTTGATGGATAGCTTTGTCAGCCCGTCGATCAATCTCTGTCCTTTCAAGTCAACTAGGATGTTGTGATAACGAAGGAAATCTGCTCCAATGATAGATCTCTTCACAGCAGCTATGACAAACGTCCACGTATAAGTGCGCCGTAACCCGATGTTCAACTGTAGAGTTTTCTCCCCGTATGTAGTGATTCTACTTCCATTTGCGGCGTACAAACTGAATTCTGCAGCTGAGTGTCGTTGAGATGTGTTTACAGCTAAGACTGAGATCTCGGCTCCAGTATCAATAAGAAAACGTTCACCACTTTGTCGGTCGGTGACGCTTAGGCGGTTAGTTGGAGACAATTCTTCGACACCGATGTCCGCCGCTCTCGATGTCGTATCTAGTTTTCCGATGTTTTCTCATTGTTTTTCCACGCACAAGGTGATTCGCATTTTCGAGCTTTATTGCGGAAACGGTAGTGGTATCTGCAAAGCCGATTCGGGTCACTGTAAGTGCGCGAATTTCTATTTGATTTGGACCTCGAGCGATAGCGTGTGCGATAGGGATGGCGATATTGTTGTCGCCCTCTCAACTCTGATATTTCGAGCGTAAGCTTTTCTATTTGCTTCGAGAGTAGGTCGAATCTTGTTTCATCTGTATTTGCGGCAATAGAATTTATTTGTGGGTCCAGGTGTTCCATCATTTTATCGGCCATGCTAGCGAGAGTATTGAGCGAGGACTCTTCGTTTACCGATAAAACTGCTCGTACAGATGTTGGCAACTGGTTTAGCCATAGTACTTTTAATGCGTCGTCTTGCATTATGTTGCCTCCCAGGTCGCGCATTCGTCTCAGCAATTGAGTAGGCTTTTGGTCTCCGAGCTCCTGTCCACTCAGCAACTTCTGTAATTGGCGTGACTCTGACTCTTGATATACGGACAGTAGTCTATTTTTCAATGCAGAGTATTTTCCGGTCGGCGGAGGGTTGAGCAAAATATCCCCAACTTGCTGCACGTCGCCTTGTTGTAGTACGCTTAGAACGTATCTATACTTCTGTTCGTCGCTAATGTGTTGCGGGTCGATAAACGTTTCGAAATGCGCAAACCACAGCCGAGGATGTTCTCTCCAAAATGGCAGTATCTTCGACTGGATGGATACGGGCGCGACGGAGAAGGTTGCTTCTTCATTAATTTTGGCTTCTTGGTTCATCGGGGTCACCATTGTGAGGTCCTTCAGGGATTCGGAGTAAAATATAGTTGATTTCCAGAATATGATATTTATTGTTTTTTTTTTTTTTTTTTTCCGCCAAGGAAAGTCGTTTGGCACCCACTAAAACCAGCTTTAACCAGTAAAGCTAGCTTTAGCGGGAGGAGGATGAATCCTATTACGGACGAATGGGCATTCTATAAGCTGTTAACCATAAGTGGCTAATGGCAAATAGAATGCCCAGACAGTGTGGAGACTCTCTCAGATAGGCTGAGCATACCCACTAAACATCCCCCTTTTGACTCACCTTGATTAAGGTCCTTAGTCATCGTCGGAACGACAGCCAATTGGAGCGAGAGGCTGCGTAGTGAGCGGCATCCAGACGGCTGCCACCAAAAGGAACTGAAAGTAAGAAAACAAAGCTAAGATTAGCAGAAATGACAAAGCTGAAACTAAGATATTATCTTGAGTGATCAGACTCACTCAGAGATAGGAATGCTGGAAAGAAGGACTACGTTTAGAAACGTTGAGCTTGCTGGAGTTTCCTGATAAGGGGAGCGAACTTGGTTAAGACCGGAAGAGCACCGTTGAAACCCTCTGGGCTGGCGTCGAGAGCGGCGCCGAAAGCCAGGATCTCGTCGATGGGAGCGAGCTGGATCCAGAACGCCATGCGGTCTTGAGACCCTTTTGCGTTCTGGCACTGGGAAGCCGATTTGGCGGCCGGTTGCGATTGAGTCGCAACCCGGCTGCGCTGACCTGAAACGATAGGAGTAAAGGCCTTGGGGACCTTTGAACTGACTGGAGGGGCGTCCGAGCTAGGCTGCGGTTGCTCTCTCCAGTTCTCGATGGGCTTCACGGTAGCCCTGGCAGCACGCGGTGCCTTGGAGCAGCCGCGAAAGTTTGCTGTGTGGCCTGACTGGCCGCACAAGACGCAGGACGGAGCGGTGGGCGATTCGGGAGTGCGAGAGCACTCCTTAGTCCCATGCGGTTCTAGGCACTTGACGCACCTAGGGGAAGCAAAACAGTTTGCCGCCGCATGACCATACAATTGGCAGCGGTGGCACTGACCTGGGAAACCACGCTTGTGTGGAGCTTCGACTCGGATGTTGGAGAGACCGCACACGGTGAGCTTGCCTCTGAAAATGGACTGCCCTTGCGGGCTCTTCGCTAGGATTACTAGCGCAAGTGGGAACTGCTTGCCTCGGCGGCTGTGCATTTTGTGCACAGACTCGACGGGGAAGCCTTGAGAAGACAAGTCCTCTTGGATTTGCTCGTTCGAGAGCTCGAACGGCACGTTCCTGAGGACGGCACGAATCTTACGCTCCTCAGGGAGGGCGTAAGTGTGGTACTCGAGCTTCTTGTCAGCAAGAAGCCGAGTGAAATTCCTGAAATCAGAAATTGAGCAGACAACGACCTTAATAGAGTCACCCACATTGGATGCCTTACTATACTGGATCTTCGGGGAGTGCGTTCCGCAGAGAGCTGAGACCTCGGTCCAGCGGCTCTTGTCTCGTAGGAAGACGGGAGGCGGAGACTTGACTTTCGGCGGAGCCGAATCTGGTTGCGACGCAGGCTGTGACGCCGGGATCGCTGAAACAAAAGGCGCAGGAGCAGACGCCGGTGCGACATTTTGCGGAGCAGGAACAGCGGCTGGAGCAGCTGAAACGGATGAAGATAAAGTCGAAGAAGCATCTTGCTTCTTCTTCTTAGACTTGGACTTTTTGCGAACCTCGGTGAACGGAGCAGGAGATTCTGGAACTAAAGGAGCGGAGTCGGAATCACTACCCGGCGGGGTAGTTTTCCGTTTGCATGCGGTGGAATCTACCGACATGCAATCTGGAAAAGGATAGACGTACTCAGAAGGATCTGGAGACGCCGGAGAATCGGTTTGGAACCCCTGTGAACAAGAGGCGACCTGAGGACGAGCTGACGATTGCTTTCGCATGGACTCGATTTGAGCGAGAAGAGCTTCCTTCTCGGCTGCGTATTGAGCTTCCAGTGATTGTTTTTCGCTGGACATCTGGCTGAAATCTGTGGACGAGGGACGAGAGGATAATTCCTCCTGCAAGGAAGTGATCTGAGCCTGAAGCTCAGCAATCATCTTCCTGTCATGCTTGAATATGTGTTCATGGGAGTCAATGAGGCCTTTCTTATCCTCTTGAAGATTACGGATGCGACGACGATTGATTTCGCATTGATGCTCGGTACACTCAGGGTGACGAGGCATAATGCTGGGCTGGAAGAAAGTCTATCGGAGACAAACTGCGCTGTAAGAAAAAACGACCTAGTACGGACCTATTGCCGGTGAACGGCGGACGATCAGGCTTAGTTGTCACGGTTACGTATCCACCTGACCAGCGATGCTTCGGCCGGCAGCAGTCGGGTCCGCCCTGAAAAGGGCAGATGAATTAGCCCCGACACCACACAGCCTCCACAAGAGAAAACTTTCCGAAAGAGCTTAACTTGGCACCTGACCCGCACGAGTGCGGGGGAGGGAACAAGGGCAGCGCAATACGAACACTCGGGAGCGGCCGCAGACACGACCGTTCGGGAGCGAACGCAAACGGGAAGTCATATTTATTGTCAAAAAGATCCTATATATATACTCAAAAAAGCTATGTACACTAGTGGGGTCATAAAGGCGAGATATTCAATTTTGATACTTATACTTAAAAATCTATTTACAAAAGGTTACATTACAAAGGCGAGTTATCTTGTTTGACAACATCGATCTCTCTCTAAACTTCTTCCGTCTCACACCTATAAATAGTGACATGTATAAATATTCGGGCCTCAGCATGCCGCTAGCCAGTCATGAACGAGCAGGGAAACGAGACGGGTAAATGTCAAAAAAACCTAATCCTAAAAGATGACAATCAAATTAAAAACATACAATATATTTACAAACAATTACATGTTCCTACATTAGTATAGATGGAGGAGATTTTTTTATTTTAAAAAGCCTACGTCTTAAAATTGTACTGGTTTATTTGCTACTTTTTGCATTGGTTTGTGAATCTATGTAGGTATGTGTTAAAAGAAAAAATTGTTTCAGTATGTGTATTCGTTGTCTTATCTATAACACACGTTATAATATTCCTTTAGTTTGAGCTACGAGTAGGTATAACTGTATCCAAAAATATTGATATATGTATGTTTAAAATTGATAAAAAACTTATTTAATTTTGTATGAGGAAAACTAAATTTAGAAAAGCTTCAAACTTACATAAATCTATTTTAGTTTTCTTGTCTTATTCCAGCTACGGCTGTAACAAGAACGTAAGAGCGATCGGCAGGCGCAGCGGGGCCCCGTCTCCGGGTGCTATCTCTACAATACAACTGTCTGTGACACTCCATTATCTACATCGTGACCTACACCCACTTACCTGCACGTGAAGAAGAATATCTATAGTCGATATTTTAGATTATTATACAAATGACAGAAATTTAACATCCCTTGTATTTTATTTCAAACTGAATGGCAGCTTCTGCAGTGGATTCATTTCAAACTAGATGTTATACCAGATTCTATGCCTTCGTTTGTTTTCGGTAAGATATATTAAAATAAAATAATACAAAATAAATATTTCTGACACTCACACAACATTATCTAGCCCAAATTAAATTTCTTAAAGAACTTGTGTAATGGATACTAGATAACTGATACATTTAAGAAATATATAAACATACATATTGAATAAATACATTTTTTTAAATTAGAGCATAAACATATAAACATGATGATGATTATGATCTGTGTTCATCACACAAATATCTGCTGCCGCCGGGATTCGAACCCAGGACCTCAGGCATAGAAGGCAATGTATTTTAATTACCAAAATCGTAGACCAATCCAGTCGTTTCAGGGTGAAAGAGCCATGCATAGTGCCTTCCTCACAAATTTTTAATAGCTTTTTTTTATCGATTAAATCTGCGATGGTAACTTATAGTAAGTAAGTGACAATGAAACCCTATCTTAGGCTTAAAATTCAAAAATTAAAAAAAAAATTCAGAACAATTTTATTCATCTTAGGAATTTCACAAAACACTTGATGAAGTCAGTCATCACATACTTTGGCTTTAACTAGTTGTCGATAGTTGTTAAATAAGATATTACAGTAGACCAAGAGACAAAAAAAGCCGGCGGAAAAAAACTCTTGGAACTCTTTTTCAGTCAGAATTGTCAAATTAATACAAATAGGTACAGTACAAATTGACCGTGACATGAAAAAAAAAACACACACATGACAAACTGAGAACAGAGTATTTAAACAAGAATGGATTAAAATAGTCATGGTATCATTCGCAAAAAGACAGAAGTGCCTAAATATAAAAAAAAAAATCCCAATACATCACATAGGGGCGGTGATACATTTCGGCAATTGTATGAAGGGTGGTCGCTAGCTATGTGAACTCCTTATTAGGATAAAATTAAAAGTATGTACCTACGTCTAGGTACATACTTAGACATAATAGATCACCAGAAAAAATATTGTGCTATAGGTAGTATTATTTGTAATTTTTTTGAGATTTTTAGACGCCATCTTCAGATAAGTAGGATGGTTAATAGCTTTTTTATAATTATTTCCTGATTATTATGAACATCTCTTTTAATCGGTATTTTAGAAGATTTTTGACGATTCTAATTAAGGTATATTGAAGAGATACTAAATGTATGATTCTATGTTTAGTAACGTATGGCATTGAAAGATATATTGATTTAAATAGCTGGTTCGCGCGGTTTTACCCGCGCCATTTCAAATCCCGCGGGAATGTCGAGATAAAAAGTAACCTATTCGCTATTCCAGACTGTAAACTATCACCATGCCAAATTTCATCCAAATCCATGAAGCCTTTTTGCAGTGATACAGTAACAAACATCCAGGCATGCATACATCCATCCATCCAAACTTTCACATTCATAATATACAAAATTTATCTTGCTTTTATTCAATAGATGTCTCTGTACGTCGATTAAATCGCGCAAGAAGAGTTATAAATGACTTAGCTATATTTACTTAGTAGACTACTTTTATTCACCCTCACTCTCACAATAATAATATTAGGAGGGAGTAGGATGTGTTTTTTCAAATCTATATAGGTACCCTACACTTTGGAGAGTGCGCGAATTTGAACCCACCTTTTTACCATCGGACTATTAGTAGAAGCAGACACTCCAAATTCTGATACTTTAAAAAGTCGAACAAAGCGCTATGATAGTTCCTTTGAGGTACGGATATCACCAAAGAATTCAACGAACGGCCTGCCTCTGTTATTCCCGACCACTATAGTCTTGGTAATAAAGCATTGAGAGAATGGGTTTTTCGTGGATTGACGTGGATAACGGTAACACCTTAATCTTTATAATCACCACATAGCATGGAAAACCATCCTACATATAAAAAAAAACCTTATTGTAAACAGCACTACCTACGTGAGTAATAACTTCTAAAATATATTTACGCAATGGAAGTTTGGCCAGTTTTATAGGTCCATTACTTACCTATAAAGTTTTCATAGCCTGATACGTATAATATAACTACATTAAAAGAATTATTGCCTTTCTCACTCAGTAACATTTGGCTGCTGCCACCTGTGGTGTCACCTATATTAAAACCCCGGAATCATTCGTAAAGACCATATCACTGTGAAGGTTGTAAAGGAACTGACGTAGGTTTATCCAGGATATATTCTATGCGTGCACTAAATAACATGTTTCATTTTAGTATGGACGTCTGGCCAGGACCTGTTACGAAAATACTTTTAAAAAACTGTTAATTTAATCGTTAGTTACTTTTCGTCATTAAGAAAAGCAACTTGACCACAGGCGACTAACGACGCCATGTTTTTGTCAAGTTTTCACTGACATTTCTAATGACAACAGCTTAATTGATAATCGATAAATCTATTACGTCAGTTGATTGATTGTGTAATGACAGATAAAAAGCCTTGAAATGTCACATTTATACATTTTGTTGACATTTCAGCATCATCTCTCATTAACCGTTTATAAGTTTTTGTTTTAAACTCGTAAGCTTCGAAGTAATAATATACTGTTTTATAAGTTCTAAGAACAAAAGACAAAAGGTTTTGAACACATTCTATTGATAGATTGAGTACTTACGGCACTTTTTGTACAACCTGTGGTGATTTATGGCAATAACGTCATTTTGTTTTTTCATTTGTATACCAAAGTTAGTGATTCAACTTTAAATGTGTAATTTTTGTCTGATTTGTGAATAATTTCCACGATCTCTCAAATTGGCACAGGTTGCAGCCAGAAATGCAACGGAATCTGTGTTTTTGGTTAATAAAACTTTACGTAGAAGAAAATTTTATTAAGCAATCCTCCCAATGTTTGCAATGTTCCTTTATAATATTAGCTGGGTTGGAAAATGGATTTTTAACTTTCAACTAGAATAAACATGAAATCTTATGAACACCTAACAAACTAAAAAGGGAATAGCCCTTCTAAAAGGTCTGTTATCCGAGTATCGCTAGTAAGGACCCGTTCCATATCGACAAAAACCTTCGAATAATCTCTGCCACGAAATATAAGAGCGAGATTCAAAGACATTAAGGTCTTCCATGCTGGACTGGGAGCGAAGGAAAAACAAAGAATGTGCCAGCTGCTTCTCTTCCCGGGCATGCTGTAAAAGTTAGTTAAGGGACAGAGGTTTTATTGCACATTTTTATAGGCTGACCTCCTGCCCTCGCTGACCTTATCATTATGATTGCCACCAAAGGAGGATCCCAGTCGTAGGCTTTTCGGTTAACAAATCGAAATATATGTTAAGAAACTCATAAAATTATTCTGTATTTGCATAAAAAAAGCTACAAAAGTATTGGACCTGTGAAACAAAATAAATGATAAAGAATGAACTACGATTACGGCGTCTTCACATTTTTATGATTATTGTTTTGGAAACATCAATATTTCATTTAAAAAAAAATGAAGTGTATACTTTTGATTATTTCAAATGAATATTCAAACATTTTTACCAATATTTTTTAAGAACTTTAATAAAAACAATCGAAAAATATTTTGGATTTTTCATTTTCATTTTGGCATCACAGCAGTACACTATAAACATTGTCAAAATTGACAAAACTTCAACCGTCATTCGTTTCGTTTCTTTCCGTGCGTTACGAGTGCTCCCATTGTGCTTTTCTGCGTTTCTTGTGATTTTATACTAACTTGGCTTTCACATACGGACTTTCGATTGCCTGTTTCATCTGATACTTTTGCTTTCATACCGGACCCCGATAAAAACGATGGATCGTTGTGTAAACTGTGGTAGGTATTGATATTGGTCGCAGTAATATCTCACTATGTAATATCAATTAACAGGATGTGTACCAATTATTTATTTTCCTTCTTTAAACTAACTGATGAAAGATTTGTAAATGAACTGTTTGCATTAGTTAATGTTCTCAATAAATAAAACTCAATAGCCTTAGTACTTACTACCTTTTCTGTTTATTTTTCTTACCATATTTCAAGTATTTATAACTCTGTTTTCAGATTGAAAAATAATCTAAAACTTTTTTTACTATGTTGTTGATAGTATATTATGTCTGTAGCTTTTAATTTCATAATGTTAACTCAACAAAAGGCCTGGGCCCAGGCATGTATGGGAAGGTGGGTTTCTCCTTTGTCAAACGTGACATCAGATGGTTTATAACCTTTGGCGTTCTGTCTACCCCATAAGAGACACAGACACGTGAAGTTATGTATGTATGTATTCAAAGACATAACTTTTCTGAAAACAGATAAAATCGTACGTGAAGACTGTCCTTTGCAATGTTGTACTAGTACATAAATACATTTGTTTTAATATTGAAAAAAAAATTAATGTATCTTTATAAATAAACGGTAACAAATTTATTTAAATTTAAGTTGCAACAGAGTTCTTTTTGTAAAACGTTTTATAACCTTCACAGCCTGAATATAACATCCTTAATGTACAGAAGGTAGCAGATCAAGCGGTACATTACCTGTCAAATTTCCCCAACCAATTTTAAGTTGATGTCAAGGGCATAGAGTTCAGATTCAAGTAATTTTTTTTGACAGATTTGTAACGCTTGCTGCCTTCTGTACATAAAGAAAGTAAGTTATTGTCACTTATTGTTTCTTTTCCAAAGTAGTTTTTCTTTTTTTATCAAATTTTCAGCATGCGTACAGCCTTAGGGGTCAACGACCGTTTCACATACGGGTTATAATGATATCCCGCGGCGATAGTGTCGCACCAACGATGTACGCGTTGCTCGATATCGATAAACGATCAATTACCTTCTACATAAATGTAATATAACGTGACTTACTTTTTAAGTGGCAAGTAGGACGAATACGTTTTATGCTTAGTAAAAGAATTAGCGAAGGTTTTGGTAAATTTAGTATTATTATTCTTATTGATTTTGTTTATTGACTAGCTTAATATAGGACTAAGTTGTTTGTGTGAATATGAAAGATAGAAATAGAAAAGTATTGAAATAAATGGAAGAGATCATCTTTCGATGATAAGGCCGCCTATTTGTGCTCTGTATCTATAAAATTGTTGTAAAAATATTCCTTATTTTTGTGTACAATGAAGAATAAATAAATAAAATAAGTAAATCAATTAAAATAATAATAATAAAACAATAAATTCCCTAGACAATCACAACTACATGTCCTTAAAGTAAGCAAAGCTTGTGTTATGAGATACCATTTAGCGAACAAGGAGAAACTTGGAATATAAATACATATATAGGTAGATAAACCCGGAACAATCGAACCCGTAGCGTCTAGACCACTGCACCTCGGAGACCATTTAAATCAGGGACTGCATACCGGTATGAATTTCTGTACTTTTTTTTCTGTATGACGTCATGCCGTTAAATTAGTTGTATTTAAAAACAACAGTACAAGAATTAAGTATATACTGAAATAATTCGTGTACCTTTTTTATTATTGTAGCATAACTGATTTTTTTTCAGTTAACTGAAATTTTCCGGTACCAATATTAATATTGATATCAAATATTTATTTTTAAACAATGTAGCGGATACTGTAGAATGTTCGATAGTTTAGTTGAAGCCTATGAAGCGTAGGGACATATGCTTACATGTCGGTACAGAAATTAATCTGGTAAACATTATTTGGGTATTGATATAATTGAGTTAGATTTTAACAACTTGTAGAGGTATTGTGTTTGATGAGGCAGTACACTAATAAGGGTACTGAAATTTTGCTTCTACTATTTCAAAAAAATATACCGATATGCAGTCCCTGGTTCAAAATAGGAACATTTCTTGAATTCGACGTATGAAATTCTCTTTTTTTCTACGTGACTACCGTCTAATGTTAACCACAACCTCAGCTGAACTATGTGGGACTCGGGATCAAGACGGAACTGACTGTTAACGCCATTCGGAGCCTGATATTTTGGGAAAGATGGTGAAAGCACAACAAAAATCAGTAGACGAAACAAACTCTGAAAGGAAATTAAATCTTATCACAAAACATTCATCCGGTATACGAAAAACTGGTATTAGTGGTCTTTAGGACATGCTTATCTAGCCTAGATGCTATTTTCTAGCTTCTACCTACACGAGCTGTGAGGTAAATTTCTTCACTCAATTACTTCTCAAGCTAAAAATCTTCAAATATACATAATTTCATATGTATATATTTTTATTAGCATATAAACTTTTTATCGATAGATTTTATCACCACTCTTAAGTGACATGAAAATTGAATGATGGTGTTAGAAGGTTCCGTTTAACAGTGTTATGTGTCATCAAAGGAAATGCAAGCCCTGCTCATACATTGTATTATTTTATTTATGTCTACGTGTATTAATAGTAGGATTACATAATAAAGTCTTATTTTCGAGTTTTGTTGGTTAAGATTTTATCCGGTTATAAGTACTAGGTATTGTATCATAGATTATTCAGACCGTATTTATTATTAATGCCATAATCAGGGTAAGGCTTTTTATTTTAATTCGGAATAACTCTAAAAGCTTTAAAACGGTTACAAACTCTAATATTTTACAAACTAAAATGACTTATCGCTTCAAGTCGATAATTCAATGCAATTGTCTCCACCAATTACCCTTAAAATAAGTGTAAGTGAATGTAAAATAAAGAAGACGATTGCAAGCTGTTCCCAACATATAATCCTATATTTAAAGCAAAATTAAGATAAACGAACTTATTAACACCGCTAAACATATATTCAGCATAATTGCCACGAATGCCCTAAGGGGTGGCGTAACCAAACTGGTCACTGGACTAGCCGCTTCGTTAGACCCGTGAGCGGGGAGTTGCCAAGATAATTTCATTTTACCCTAAGCCGCATACAAAATAACACTGTAGGAATTTTCCTGCCTTAAGTACTATTTATTTATTCATGAACATATAAAGATACAGTTTTACTTATACAAGTTGAAGTAAATAGTAGGAACAGCTTATATCTTTTATTATACGACGACCGGCTGGTGTAGGGGTAACGTACATTGCCTTCTATGCCAGAGGTCCCGGGTCCGAATCCCGGCGGCGGCGGATATTTGTGTGATGAACACAGATATTAGTCGTCAATGTTTATATGTTTATTTAAGTTTATTTTCTAATAAAAGAAATGGATTTGTTCAATATGTATGTTTATATATTTCTTAAGTATATCAGTTATCTAGTATTCATAACACAAGTTCTTTAAGAAACTTAATTTGGGCTCGATAATGTTGCGTGAGTGTTAGAAATATTTAAGTATTTGTTAAGTTTTTCTTTGAAATAAGATACTCATATAAAACTACAAAATAGGTTACTCGTAACTTAAGATACTTATTTATTGATTTATTTAACAAGTTATGTACACACTAGTAAAAAGTCACATAGCATAAAATTTGAAAAAGAAAAGAAAAGTAAGTACAAAGGTACAGCTTATTTCTATGGAAATTTCTTCCAGCAGACCTAAACTTTTTTAACATATTTTGTAATTGTTGTCATTTGATTGATGAGAAATATATCAGAATAAACCTGCCCTACTAAAACTAATCGATTGGATACAAATATCATACACAGAGATACACAGAGAGACAGATTGTTTATGGATGGTGGTATCTGTTGAGGTGAATCCTACGGGGAAATTAGCAGGGATCACTTTGACTTGTCTCCTGTTTCGGTTTGCTTATCCAAAGGCTGTAAAACTATCTCTGCGAACTTTTGTGCGTGCAGTAATAAATTTAATAACAACAGCTGTACGCACGTTGCGTATTTGGACGTGTAGTGCGCAAAACATTACAAGTTCCATTACAGCAATCTGTACGCACCATAAGAATAGCCCTACCACGGTACAGGTATCTACAGTATTTCAACTCAGCCGCATCTTTGAAATAAATGCCTACAGCGCCGCGGTCCGTTCACATGTGATAGGGCTGCCCGCCTTCAGGATTTAACTTACATTTGCCTAATTTTTGTTTACTTTAATTTGGTTTTGTCACTGTAAATATACTTTTTTATATAAACAAATTCAATACTTCGTAAATTGAATAGGATGTATTCAACAAAAATACGTTTTGTGTCAAAAAAACATGTTTACGTTTGAATAACAAATCGGTCTTATAAATACCAAATGTAAAGTATAAACAATCCGCATACTAACGTAAAGCTCAATCAAGATTTGTTTCGGTATGTAGACACACGCGACCGACCGCATGCAGAGCTCGAGCCGCGTAGGTATAGCTCGCGTTTCGTCCGTTTTGTATGAAGTTGAATTACTGTAGATATCTGTACTGTGGCCCTACTGTTCAAGCGGCGACTGATCCGATTCACCTCCGCAACCTTTCATATTGGTTTACCTTATAATGATTTCCTCTCCATGATATAATAATAATAATTCATTTATTTCAGGCAATTTAAGAATAGTACAAGATGTTAAATACTATATCTAAGGCCCATAGAGAATACATACCTTAACCTAAAATACATACAATATATTAAAACTACACTAATTCACACGTATGGGCTGCGACGTGGAACGCGAAATCCTTGTGTCATATATCCGTCCTCGGAAACGACGGAATACGAATCCCTGCGGCCAAAAATCTTCCTTCATAGGTCGACAGATGTTCGGTCAGTATCCTTACCACAAAGGAGTTGAATACAAAACAGAAATATTGTATGAAGAACCAGTTCAATTCTTTCCCAGTGTTAACCTTATCGCCAGTCGCAATCAATAACACAAGTGAAGATTGAAAAACGAGACTTAGTGCACAGTATACCTATCTATCAGTAATTCAACTTCACACCAACGGACGCAACGCAAGCTATACCTACGCACCTCGATCTCAGCATGCGCTCGGCACGCCGACAGTCGCGATTGCCGCCGCTGCTGTGACGAACGTCCTATGTGTTGTTTTTAACAATAACCGCGTTATTATTTTCTCTAAACATAAGTTGAAGTACATATTTACATATTTAATATGACGAGTAAGATTTCATCATAATCATCACGACTCTTTGTAAAGAGCCCACTGCAGGCCTGTGAGTCTCTCCCCTGAGTGACGAGGAGGCATAGGCCATAATCCACCAAGCTGGCCCAGTGCTGGGTGGTGGATGTCAGAATTTTCACTGCGCCGAAAATGGCTTCTGACAAACCCTAACGACTACTGTATACAAGTATACAGCATCCGGGACCGACTGCTTAACGTGCCCTCCGAAGCACGGAAGTCGTCGTGAGAAATTATGGTCGGCGTTCACCCATCCAAGTACCGACCGCGCCAAACGTTGCTTGATCTGTGATATCGTTTGATACACATAGTAACCACAGCGCCACGACTAGGATTTATTGTGTTGTTTTTGGTTGCATGAATTAGTCAATAACGCATCCAGAGATAACTTTTTTAGATAGGTGTACTGTGCTTAGTGACAAAAATAAATCCCTTATAACAACAAAGTAGTTTAGTGTTTCGCCTAAATCTCTGTATATTTGGTAATTACGGCTCAATCAATCACCATTACCGGGGCGATGAACTAGCCTCGAGCCGCGTCGTGTCTCGTCTGGGCGTGTGTACAGATAAGAGTCAACGTTTATTTAACACGATTTCGGTAATTTTGGCGATTACCAGTCGGAAACACTTTTTTTGATCAGTTAACGATCGTTTATTAGCTTTGGTGACATGGTAACAGTGGCTATGGAAATAGGTATGTCGGTAAAGTGGAATTTATATAGGTTGCATGTAGCGTACGCAACCTACGAAAATGAACCTAAATGTGTATAAATTACTTTTTTGTATAGCTTTGTCATGATATTATCTAGTTCAAATTAAATTCCTTTATGAACTTGTATGAATAATATATGTTTTACAGCTTATAAATTTAAGAAATATATCATCATCATCATCACAACTCTTTGTAATGAGCCCACTGCAGGGTATGAGTCTCTCCCCTGGGTGAAGAGGAGGTTGAAGAATAAAGTGGGTGAAGAAATATATAAAGAAATATATAAACTTACAAAATTAATATTGTAAATTAACCTTAATGGCAGGTCTATTGTAAACGGACTCGACGCATCTGAAAAAATTTGACACCTGTTTAATCCTGTGTGTTTTTCCAGACAATAATATATTTGGCCCAAATATCCAGATCTATCAGCCTCTTTTTGCGTGAAAGAGTATAAAAATCCATCACACACACTTTCACGTTTATGATAACAGTAGGAATAACATTAACTTATTGTACAAAAATTCATTCCGTTTTACGGAAAAAACTTTCTATTAAAATATTTCTTACATGTTAATCAATAATTGTGTATTTATTGTATAAATATTTTACAAATAACAAGTTATAATCGAAAAAGCTTATCAGCTTTTAAAGTTACCGAATAAATAATATACGAATAAATGCTTGTTTCTATTCTTATCTCAGAAACTATCAGTCCGATTTGAAATATTATTTTTCTATTTGGTAGCTCTACTTTTGGAGCTATAAATAAAATCCCCAGACAATGACACCAACTACCTCAACGGCCTCAAAGTAAGTAGAGCTTGTGTTATGAGATACCATGAAGCGACCTAGGGGGTAACCTAGAATACAAATACATAAATAGATAAACGCTCAGACCTGGAATATCTTTTTTTTCTTGTTCCGTACGGGAATAGAACCCCCGACTACATCACTGCACCGCGGAGCCTGATAAAGACGGAGCTGTTTATATTTTGTCAATAAATTACTACGGGATCAAAAGTAACTCGGGTAAAACCGAACGCGACGCCTTGTTATATGTAAAAGAATAAAATACTGATAATTATGTTTATTGTTAAGATTAATTACATTTAGTTTTGATATAAAGTTTGCATAAAAATAAAATAAACAGAAACAGAAAGTACAACTCTTGAATTAAATTCGTGAATTAAATTTCAACATTCTCATGTTGAAATTTAATTCACGAGTGAAAACAAAATATACAATTACAATTATCAACAATTACAATTATCGCTCGTCTCGAGCCAGCCGAAAGTTAAATCTAATATATAAAATTCTCGTGTCACAGTTTTCGTTGCCATACTCCTCCGAAACGGCTTGACCGATTTTGATGAAATTAATTAAATTTTAAATTTTAAATTTTTTTTTAAATTTTTTGTGCTTATCCGGTATCTATGAGAATCAGCCAATATCTATTTTTTTTATATGGCGAAACAACGTTTGCCGGGTCAGCTAGTAAAATATAAATGACTAGGTAAGTCAGACTATCATAACAAAAATTCTGAAGCTTCAATTACAAGGTCATACTTACTTATTCGTAATAATTTGACTTCTACGCTATGACAGGTCAATCTGTACTAATAAAATCTTTACAAAAGAAAGATTAGACTTGTTTTTTGTTTGTATTGTATAAGTAAGCCCAAAATCTACTAGGCTAATTTAAAAACTAATTAACCGTTAAAAAGCTCAATTTGTTAGGAGAAACGTACGTTATATTTTATTGAGAATTGCCTAAGACATACACAGCACCACGCCCTGAAATAAACATATAGCTTGAGATGTGACTATAAGACAACAGATGTACAAGTAAATACCAACTTATATTTTCTTTATTAATAAATACATACATACATACATAACTTCACGCTTGTATCCCTTATGGGGTAGGCAGAACACCAGAGGCTACAAAACCATCTGATGTCACGTTTGATGAATTTAGAGGTATTATAATGATGGAAAAGACTATTACAGTGACAGGGGGTCAGCCTATCGCCCGTAAAAACGGTAACAAAACCTCTGTCCCTTAACTGACTTTTACAATATGCCCGGGAAGAAATATTAATATCTTAAACCTTTAACCTACATAAGCAGACTGTACAACGAAATTTAAAAATAAATAAATAAATGGTATTTTAATCAAATGCATTTAATATAAGTAGTGAACCTAATATTCTTCGAAAACAGCTATCTATTTGGGGTAACAGAACTAATACAAGGCTGTATAATATTACCAGCTGAACAATCAGAAAATACCTCTTATCGGTATTATTAAAATTAGGAATTTAATTATTTTTTATCAGGCACCCATATTGTCACAGCGATATATTAATTTGAAGCCTTGATACTTTTGCATGTTGATGCATTACAGTTGTTTGTTATTGTACAGTCACAAGCAATAAGATGTACACTCTTTGCAACTTATTCGTTTGTGATAAGGTTCAAACTTCAATGAAAATGTATACATTTTATTAGACGTGACTGTACCAAAGGCCACAGATCAAGCGTTACACAACCTGTCGAATTTCCCCAACCAATTTTTAACTTAATGACGAGGCCATAGAGTTCAGATTCAATTACAATTTTACCCTACGTACATGACATTATTTTCTCACTACGCGAATCTAAGAAAGGGAACTTAACAAGAAAGGGCATGATATTATTTTAGTGCAATGATTAAAAAAGCAAATTGTATGAATGTTGCCAGGAAAACTAGAATTCTGATTTCTGTTTTCTAAGAAACAGCTTCTAATGAAAAACTGAGGTTCATCATATTTAAATCCACTAGTAAGCCCCTACTCTATTTTTTGGTTGCCGCGACGATATGACAGATGTCTTCGATGTGAGATCGACAAATGGCTAAATATGGAAAGCCACTAGAGAAATAGGATCCGAAATAGGATATCCTTTGCAAAGGACTCTAAACTGAAACCTCCATCCAAATTATTGTCAAAGCGTAGCAACTATTACACTACTCTATGTATTTCTATCTATGTATTTTCACAAAACGTATGAAGTTAAAATCCATTTGCATCGATTTTGCAATCTGAAGTTGTAATCGCGTAATTTCGAGAGATTTTATAGGCAGTATTTTTTTATTTCCGAATCACATTTAGTAACAATCATTTTTATAGCATTATAATTAATTGAACTGCATGAATCAAGTGCCTCGTTAACTGCTTCTAAGTATAGCAATAAAATTTACAAATGATTCTGCAGTTAAAAGGTTTTCAAATTATCTACTAAGGTCAAATAGTAAAGTGCAGTTTTGTTTTATTTTGATACAGTCAGTCAGTCTGTTGAGTTCCTTGCCACTTCTCAACAGATCGACTTTCCGAAGTGGTGGTAGATTCAGTTCAATGTGTAAATTGTTTGACTTATTTCAAATGTATTTAAATACTTACGAAATAAAGAATATTTGAGTTTGAGTTCAATTCACACCTGATGTTTATTTTTTTCTTTTCTGTTTTTCTTGTATTTGTGTTGTTGGCATTAATGAATAAATAAAAATACTTTTCGCCCGACACTTTTTATCGTGGTAAAAGGCTAAAGAGTAATGTTCACGGCCCATATAGTCTCTGACCTGTCTCAAACTACAAAACTAAATGTATAAAGACGATATTGTCATTGAAATGCTGCCTGTTTATATCTAAACTATTGGTGCAGACTTGATTTAATTTCTTAGAAACGATGTCGGGATTTCCATTTCAAGTGGATGATACATGTAGGTAGTTTATTGAATAACTTGAGAGGGTGAAATATTAAATTCCTTGCTGCGGTTTGTAATATAAGTAAGTGATTTGGAATTAACCGAAAATGAGCTATTATTTGCACTATATGTTGTTTTAATACAATTCATGAGTTGTCAAAAATCTCATCAATCAATCAATCATCTGACAGATGTAAAAAAATACATGAAACATGCTTTAAAAGAACCTTTTAAGTATTTTTATTGTAATTGCACGGGTATACCGCTTACATTCGATAATCTTTTCAAAAACTGGGGTATCAAAATATGCAAAAATATTTTTAAAACTAACAAATTAAACCTTTAATTTATTATAAATATTAGTGTGGATCAATAAGATTTTCGAGTCTAAGTTTGCTAAGTCCACGTGCGTCCATGGTCACTTTACATCAGGTAACCATGCTTTACCCCCTTACAACATAAAAAGGTATCATCTTATAGATCAATGTTCAAACCTCCTTTAACACAATGCGAATGTCAAAACAGTAAAAAATAGCATTTATCATAATTATAGCTCCTAGAATTATGTTGGTAGCAATTATTCCATCATTTATCAGCGTATCAGTGCAAAGTATAATGGATTGCCTGCCACAGTCGCCATTAACACTAGCCTTATCTATGTTTTTGTTTTTAATTAGACTTCGTACTGTGTTATTAAAAAAATATCTACATATTTTTTTTCTAAAGAATATGTGTTTTTTTTTACTTTTATTTTATGGAAAGGATGAGTGAAAGTAGATTTACTATTAGAATGGATGGTGTTGTTGGAAGGGGCCGGCCTAGGAGAACGTATGCCGATCAAATTGGCGACATTTTGAAAAAGGGTCTAGTCAAAAGTACCGTAACCGGCGATCATGTATGAAAAGATTGATGAACGTGGAAGAAGCGAAAGAGGTATGTCTGGATCGCAGCAATTGGTGTTTACTTGTCTCTGCCTACCCCAAGGGGAGACAGGCGTGAGGTTATGTATGTATGTATCAAAACCCTTATCCAAGAGCCCACTCTAGGGCCATGACTCTTTCCCCTGGGTGATGAATAGGTTAAGGGAAGCTGGCCCACTGCTGAACCACTCCTTAGCGTGGAAGTTATTATGATTAAGGAATGGCCAGCGTACTGGTTGGCGGTCTGGCTACTGTACTAACGTTGCTTAACCGATTATATCGTGTATAATGGAGAACCCTGTGCAAAAGTCACTGGAGTCACAAACAATTCAATGCAGTAAACTGACAGTTCGAAATGTCAAATAAAAAATAATGATACCAGTTATAAAGTTCGTAGTGTAAGTATTGAACGAGAATGATTGAAAATGAATGAGTCGTTGTCATTCGTTTTACATTAAATTTTAAAGCAATTTATAAATAATTGAATTTGAGGTGCGTACTTTATCTTCAAAGTAACTTTAATGAATATAATTAATTACCAAACATACCTAGTGCTTTAAAACGGTTACTGTAGAAGTAAAATCGACTTGATAATTTCTCTACTTTTAAAGTCCTTTTATCGTTAAAAATGAAGTTTCAAGAATAGTTGCCCTTTGTCAACTGCACCATAAAAAAATAAATATTTTGTGAGTCAAAAACGTTACAATATTTACCTAATAAATAATTACATTTACTCACTTAAACCACATCACTATTTTTTTTTCTTCCCTAAAGTGGGCACACTGGAACTGTCATTTTACTGCATTGAATTATTTGCCAGGGACTTCTAATCCATAGACTGTGTTATCATTATATACATATATTTTATTTACTGTTATATAGTAAAACTTACACCCAGCAGTAAACAAAAGATATTACTCATACAATATGATTTAATAAAGTATATTTGTAAGCTTTTTTCTGCTTCAAAGAGGAACAAAGTTTTAAAGCTCCCTATAGACTGTCCCAGATAATGTAATCATTGTGAAGGTAGCTCTAAAGGGATTACGGACTAACTTTTTTGCGAGAGAAGTGCCTTTTACTTAGGAAATTTGTTCACAATGTAGCAAACTTTGGGGATAATCTTTACCTACGTAATATGTCAGTATATTTCTATACGGAATACGTTATTTTTCTTTTTGATTCAATCATATATTTATGACCTTCACGCCTAACAAATAAAAAAAGCCTAGATATACAGGGTTAATTATAATTAACGCATCACGTCTTGCGGGCAGCCTCTCCACTTCAATCCCAACAACATTTGTTCTACGACTTTTTACAAATCTTCATAAATAACACAAAAAATAAAAACAAAACATTTTTGCTCCTTACTCTAAATTTCTTAAGAAGTACCTATTATTATTATGAAGCGATATTTTACTGCGCAAGCTGCGTGGCATACCTACGCTCAAAGTAAATAGAGTTACGCCTATAAATATATTTTTTATGGGACTAAAATTTTATAAACTATTAATTGTAAAAAGTTGCAGAACAAATGTTGTTGGGATTGATGTGGAGAGTCTGCCTGAAAGAGGTAATGCGCAAATTAAAATTAACCCTGTAAATGGGATTGTTTCGGAAACCATTGGAACTTCCCAAATAATGAAAGCTTAGTGATGATTATGATTCAATGACTGTCAATTTTCAAAAGAGTACTGTTAAAATCCTCAAGCTATGTCAGTAAAAAAAATTAACAAACTACCACATAAAAAATTAACATCAGTAACGAAACAATATTGATGAAGGGACTTAAAATCTTTTTGCTGTCTACATAAGTGTTACTACACTATAAAAGAATACTTAAATTATAAAATAAAGTAGTCCTCCTCTCTTCTAATATTTGCAGCGCCCAACAGGGTCCTTAATTGGCATTTTTAAATTGTACCTACTGATTTATTTTGTATAGGTACCACATGAATGACCTTAATAAGTGCAATAAACTGATTTGATTTGATAAAATCAGTACCTAAGTAGAATTAAAATCAAGAAGCTAGTAGATTGTGAACCAAAGAATGATGAACAAGAAACAAAGCAGGCATATGTTACCATAGAACGAAGCCTGAAGCTGTCACCAGTATTTAGGTACATACATACATAACTTCACGCCTGTATCCCTAATGGGGTAGGCAGAACACCAGAGGCTACAAAATCACCTGATGTCACGTTATTATTATATTTTTTTTTGAAGAGGGACTATTCCAGTGACAGTGGTCAGCCTATCGCCCGCAAAAATGCAAATAAATCCTCCGGTCCTTAACTGACTTTTACAGTTTGCCCAGGAAGAGAAGCGGCTGGCATATTCTATGTTTTTTTCGCACCCAAGCCAGCATGGAAGACATTTATTTATTAAGTATTTAGGTTTAGTTCTATAATTTCACTAAGCCTTAATTTCACCTTATAATAAAACACGATCATTTCGAGTTGAACTCGGCTTACGCGTTAAAACGAGTTCCGCCTTTAATTTTTCTTCAGTCAGAACCGAGATTAGTTAATCTAAGCTCAGAAATACTGTGACTGAATTATCAGGATATAAACGAGCTGTAACTGAAACTTAATTTGAATAATTATTATTCAGTCTTCTTTAGGCTCATTTTGCTTGCAAGAGAACATTCTTTTTAATGCTTATAGTATCCTACACAAGTTAGTCAATTAAGTTTATAGTTGGAATTCGATAAAAGTATTCTGTGATAATAGCACTTTCGAATTAGGTTGATTGCCGTCATATCCTCTACTTACTTTTATCGTGCGGCAGGATGTTTGAATGTGCATTACCTGAAAACAAAAGAAAACAATTCTTTAATAAAAGTCTAATTGAGTAAGTGGTTTGTATATTGGTTTGTATTAGATTCTAAGTCAGTGATTTTAACTAAACAAGTGATACTTGAGTTTAGTCATAACCGGACCGCGGGTTAAGATAACTTTACACTATAACAACTTATTATATTATTGACTCATTGATTGTATTGGATGCGTAAGTAGATATGGTTACATACACGACCCATTGCGTGGACCTCTGTCGACGGTAACTGAAAATCAGTGGTTTGCAAAATGGTTTGAACATTTCCACCGAGGCATCTTCAGAATACAAGGATCACTTTTACTTTTCATTTTTATTAGATTAATAAGTAACCTCTAGCGACGCTACACAGAAACGGCGATTACGACACGAAGTTTGTTCCTACATCGCGCTATCAACAAATTTAATAGCGACGTGTATAATAACTTCCCGACAGCAACCATCGCGCGCGGGATTGGGAACGAACATCTTGTTCCCAAATTCTCATTGTAGTCCACTAACAAAACCAGAATATTTACCTCATAGTAGGTAATTAACTGTCTACATATTACAAAATGTAGACAGTTATTGGTTATAATAGTAACAGGTCGGTTATGGGAGAATTTTAAACTGATATTGACAGCTTGTAGCTTAACTTTCAGTGACTTTTAATAGTGTATATACAACAAATTACAGTAAACTGGGTTACTTTTTAAGATATACATATACTTTCTACCCTCTATGATTCTTGTCTTTAACCTAAGCTTTAACATTTAACACCTCGTACTGTTTTGAATTTGCCTGAAATAAAGTGTTATTATTATTTATTTATTAACAATTTATGTACACATAGTTGAGATACAATTAGGAGTCAGTGAATAAAAATAAGTACAAAGGTACAGCTTAACTCTTACGAAATTTCTTACAGCAGACCTATGACTGGAGAGTTTGGTTAGAAAAGCAATAATAGTGTATACTAAATATACATATGAATTAATATTGTATAACTTAACTATAACTTAACATTTTAACTTGACCTTTAAATGTTTGCACAGTGTCAGTAATTTTATTTATGTATGTACTGTGGATATTAAAAACAAAACCCTTGACATACTGGTTATAAAAAACTTACATCTGCAGACTTAGGAATGACGCAAAAATTCATATATACTTGTCTTAAAGTGAATTAGCAGTTCTAATCATAAATTCAAGAGCACTATTTAGTCGCTACGCTATGTAATTTTATCACTACCTGGTAAAATTATATACTCCATGTACTGGGAACGAGGCGACCTAAGGAACGGATAATAATCTTAACCGTTCGGTTAAGTTTAACAAGTCGTTAGTGTATTTTATTACGTCGTTTAATAAAATGATAATTGTAAGTTAGAGCGAGAGCTGAGCTGTTATTTGACTTTATTATGATTAGGTTTGATTATATAATTCGAAATAATTGTTTCGCTTTGAAAAATATACAATGTGTAACCTTTAATGTAATGGTTTGTGCTTAATTGTGTGAACGGAGGTTGGGCTGGAATTGAACAAGTCGGATTAACCGCAGTGACATACATACATGAAACCTTATACTCTATATCTGAATTTGTATTCAGCAATGCCACAGAGTACACAATAGTCAATCCTTTACATTAGCGTAGGTACTAAAAATTTAAAGTTTGCTTACAAGTTAAAACTAAACTAAAAAGTTTGATAAAAACACCCAGGGCATCATACAAACTGTAGAACAGACAAAAAACATATACCTCTATATTCTTCCATGCTGGACTGAGAGCAAAGGAAAAACATAGTATGTGCTAGCTGCTTCTCTTCCCGGGCATACTGTAAAAGTCAGTTAAGGGACATATTTTTTTAGGCGATATGCTAACCCCCTGGCATTTCAATAGTCTCGCTCCATCATTATAATACCTCCAAATTTGTCAAACGTGACATCAGATGGTTTTATAACCTTTGGTGTTCTGCCTACCCCGTATGGGATGCAGGCGTGAAGTTATGTATGTATGTAAGTAAGGATGGGACGAATCACCCTTCTGGCGTTGTTTAATTCTAATTTTGTTTTGCGAAGAGCCAGTTCTAACCTAAGCCCGTATGCTCCACTTCGACCTCATCTTCACTTACCATCAGTGGTGATTGAGGTCAAACGGAGCGTGACGTCAAAACATCGAAAATCATCGCGGTCGGTTGGTAATGTGCAATTAAAGCTTACTTATTATTTATTAGAATGTATTTTTAAATGTTATTTAGTAATCTTTTTGTTGCAATACAACGATTATTTGCTAATTAAAATAGTATTCATTCATAATTTTAGAGGGTCCATGCATTGCTTAATATGTTTTCAACACACTTGCTCGTAAAGTGAGCGTTATTCTATTGAATTTAGAACTATAAACTGGGCTATAAGTCACGCGTGCATAATATATTATACCCTAGTGCATAATATAACGAATCCTACATAGTTGAATTGTACCTTTGTGCAAATTACATGCGAGTAAACAGAGCATATTTTATTGGTCCGGGTTATACATTAAATATTTTCAGAAACAACAAAGAGGTTTTATACCACTTCAAATCCATATACATTTTTAAATGTTTGCGCCTTATATTAGTAAAACAAATTTGTATATCAAACAAATTATTCACAATTTACAATGATTTGTTATAAAATATTAAAATATTTGCATTTACCACTCCAAATTAAACATTTTCACTTAAAATAGGCTGTATATGCAAAACAGACATTGACACATTTGGCGGAAAAAAAAAACCTACGCGCATGCGCGAGGTTCGGCGCCATTTTTCAATCACAATACACAGCTTTGTTATCAAATGTGTTTGTTATTTTATGACCACGTATGTCTGTCTTTTACTCACAAGTGTGTTGAAAAACGTCGTATGTAACAAGTGAGCGAAGTTTCTAATTACAGTCGAGGCTGTGGCTTAATAATGAGCCGAGACTGTAATTAGCAACGCTCACGAGTAATTATACTATTATCGAATATATTAAATATAATAACACTAATCAAAAATGTTATCCTGACCCGACTCCAGTCTGCAACGGTCATATTGCGATGTTACCTGGCCCACTACAGTTGTGTCTTCTTCATACTATCCGTTAGACATTGTTTTTTGATTGGTCGCCGAAAAATAAAACCTGTCATGATAGTTGTAAGTAAGTGTGAATAAATAAATAAATAAAAATAAGATTTGCTTCGACCAACCATCTCCGCATTGTCCGTTATGAAATATTAACGTCTTCGTCATTCATCACTTTAGTTAAACGGGCAACGCTATTTTTTCGATTTTCGAGGCAGATGTCCCCGATTTTTCGATCGGTACAAGATGTGGTGATTCTTTTCCTGCCATATATGCCAACAAGATGTGCCTCGAGAGGTTTTTTCTTGTTAATTTTAATATTTATTCTATTGACGACAGACTTTGAAGCCCCAGCAATAGCTCTTATTTCTCTCTGGGAATGCGTGAAAATTGTCCGAAGCCGTACCCATTTAAAAAAATGGAATAATTGAGGTTATGGCGTCGAATCATTCATAATTTATTTATTAGGGAAAGTATTATTAAAAGAAGCATTAAATAAATAATAAATAAAAATGTTTATCAATTACAGAAAAGTATAAATTACAAATATTGGCTTAAATATACAAGTAAGGATAGAACATTGGTGCCTACTTGAAGAACTACTTACGTTCTGATTACCTACGTAAGATATTTTTAGTATAGTTTTACAAACTCATTCCTTAATAATCTCTATCTGGCTTAAACCTAGACAGGGCTGTACGAAAAAATTACCAATATCTATTATTGATGTAATGAACAACCGACTTCCAAAAGGAGAAAGTATGTTTTTTTTGTATCTTTGTTGCACGGTTTTTTAGATACTTGTGAATTGATTCTGTAGATTCCTGATTCATATGATAGTGGGTACTTCAAAGATATAATATCATGAATACGTTATAAATCGAACCATATAAATAAATAATAATAAATAAATAAATACTTCTGACACTCACACAACATTATCTAGCCCAAATTAAGTTTCTTAAAGAACTTGTGTTATGGATACTAGATAACTGATATACTTAAGAAATATATACACATACATATTGAATAAATACATATTTTTTATTAGAATAAACTTAAATAAACATATAAACATCCATGACTTGACGACTAATATCTGTGTTCATCACACAAATATCCGCCGCCGCCGGGATTCGAACCCAGGACCTCTGGCATAGAAGGCAATGTATGTTACCGCTACACCAGCCGGTCGTCAAATCGAAGTCGATAAAGAACTTTTTAAAAATTTTGATAGTTTCGTTAAAATGTCTATGAAAATGGATAGTTCGGCCAAAGTTTTGACAAGGATTTAAAAATGTAAGTGAAATCGGTCTTTTTAATATTCTGCATTCGTAGATTGTTATTCTCTTTATGTCGAGTATCTATGTCAGTATAACATTCAGCAAGCTTGTGAGTGCAGTCAACTTTACGAGCGCTAGTTAGAGTAAGTGTGGCTCTTACGTAATATTCATTGTCATTTGATCGCTGCTGGGGGTGGAGTGCGGGTGTTGCCATGTATTTAAATGTGTGTTGGTCAATTGCGGGATTACCTCGACTTTGCAACCGACTTCTAAAAAAGGAGGAGGTACTCAATTGTATGATTATTTTTGTGTCTTTGTTACACGATATTTCGGACAATAATAAATCGAGTTTCAAAATTCTTGTTTCATATGATAGAGGATACTTTATAGTTGATCCCATATAAATTTTATCGAAATCGGTTGAGTACTTCGTTGAAAATTTAAATTTTTTTGCAAAAATTTTTATGATTTCGGAGAATGTTTACGTGGATGACATTATAACTCAGCCAAAGCTTTTACGTGAAGTCGATTTTTTTAATGCTTTGCATTCGTTGATTATTTATATTAAATTTATTGTACGGTCGAATTCAATAAGGAGACATAGTGGTACATTGCAACTAGGTTTATAATTTCCTCCACGATCATTGACTGACTCACACACACTTTTATTTAAGATGTCGTCCAGTTTAATGAGCACATAAGCACAAGAGTTTGAAAGAGTAATGTTCATAGCTGACCTGTCAGATTTTTGACAACTCATGAAATGTATTAGAACAACATATGGTGCAAATAATCTAGACTAATATATAAAGCTGAAGAGTTTGTTTGTTTGTTTGAACGCGCTAATCTCAGAAACTACAAGTGGGATTTGTTTTTTTTTTTTTTTGCATTTGATAGCCCAACTCTTGAGGAAGGTTATAGGCTATATTTTAACCCGAAATTCCCACGCGATCAAAAGTTACGCGGGCAAAAACGCGCGCGGTGGCTAGTAGCTCATATTCGGTTAATTCCAAACCATTTACTTATATTAGACACCGCAGCAAGGATTTTAATATTTCACCCTCTCAAGTTACTCAACATACTACACGTATCTTCCACTTGATATCGATATCGTTTCTAAGAAATTAATTCAAGTCAGCACCAACAGCTTAGATATAAACAGGCAGCATTTAAATGACAATATCATCTTTATACATTCACATACCTAACAAAATGTAGTTTATCGTATGGAATGAAATGAAAATGAAATGAAATTATTTTTTATTCATCATAAGACCATCGAATGGCCGCTTAATGACGTCACAATTTTGTACTTCGGCTTTAACAAGGTGTTGATAGTTATTGAATAAGATATTACAGTAGACTAAGAGACAAAAAAAAGCCGACGGAAAAAAACTCTTGGCACTCTTTTTCAGTCAGGATTATACGAATTAGTACAAATAGGTACATACAGTTCAAATTGATCATGACATGAAAAAAAAACAAACACAAGATGGACCGTGAACATTACTCGTTAAATCGGTAAATCATTATTTTATAGTGAGCCTTTGTCTTGAGAAAGTTTGTTTTGAACCTAGTTTGAATCGTTGAGAAGTTTGTTTTGAACCTAGCGTATGGGTACGTCGGCGCGTCGCGCTGGTGTCGTTTGTTTTTACACTACATCGCCGTCTTTACAATGGAACTATCCCCTGGTTTAGAGTAAAGCCTACGTGCCCTAAGCCTCCATTTTTGACTAAATATTTTTTTTTCAAGTGAAAAAAAATATTTCCTATGACAAAATCAGCGATTGTTAATAATAAAAAAAAAGTTTGATTGTCACAGTATGCTGTATATTAATGACTATACGGGGTTGATTTTTAGTCACCAGCCAAATTTAAATATTAGTTTATTAGACACTATATAAACGTACCTGCATATTTATTTTAGCGTCGCTCAGTACAAAAAAGTAGAAATATGGAATAATTTTTTTTTTTAATAGTCGCTGCTGATGAACATTGCTACTACGACGCGGCATTTCAATGATAATACTACGACGTAGTACTACAAGATGTTTTGTAGTAGCGCGTAGTCATCTTTATTTTAATGGTAATTTAGAGTAACCATGCCTTGGTTAATATGTTAGGGGATATATTAATTTCCTTGTTAAAAAATAAATACTGTTTTTTTACTAAAATTGTTTCTATTAATGATAATTATTGTGTAAACAGAATTTGTCCAGTAACTACAAATCAACCCTGTTGTTTATTTGTAGTTATTTGTAGTACCTATTAATTCAATCAACTTCATAAGAAAAGGTCGGGTGTTATTATGTTTATTGTCTAGACTTTTCATGTTCAATTATATTTAAATTATATTGGAATTATATGAATAGGTAGGTATCGTAACAAAATCAGATGATTTACTTTTTATTGACTGATTGGTAATATTAGCTTCTATGCTGGACTGGGAGCGAAAGAAAAATTTTAAATGTGCCAGCCGCTTCTCTTCCCGGGCATACTGTAAAAGTCAGTTAAGGGACCGAGGCGTTATGGGAGGCTTTTTTGTGGGCGATAAGCTGACCCCCTGTCGCCTTCTACTATTATAATGCCTCCAAATTTGTCAAACGTGACATCAGATGATTTTATTACCTCTGGTGTTCTGCCTACACCATACGGGATACAGGCGTGAAGTTATGTAGTATGTATGGTAATATTATTGAAAAAAATCGTTCATCTAAAATATATTACCAGTTCAGAATGTCCAACAAATCTGACCAAATCCCTTTCAAATAATTTCAACGAAAAACATAATTCAGGGCACAAAAGTACTTAAAAGCTCTTTGAAAAATAGATAAATAATTAGCTTTTCCAATGAAATTCAGGACTAATTGACCTGCCGCAGTTGGGAACCAAATTGGAAATAAATTCCATTCCGATTATTCCGGGCCGAAAATTTACATGAAAACTTAATAAATTTAAAAAAGGAATGAGGGAAAAAGTCCAGACTATGGGATCTAAGCATGTATTCAAATAACATTTTGAACTTAAGACTAAATTGTAAAGCAGATTTACTATTACATATTTGCTGGTCGACGACCACTTTGGCGATGGGGTAAACCTGTCTACCTCAGACGCCAGTGGTTGTGGGTTCGATTCCCGCACGGAACAAGAAAAAAGAATATTGCGTGTCTGGGTGTTTATCTATTTATGTATTTATATTCTAGGTTCCCCTAGTTCGCTACATGGTATCCCATATCACAAGCTATGCTTACTTTTGGGCCATGTAGTTGGTGTGATTGTCTGGGGATTTTTTTTTATTTTATGGAGCTTTACAATACAAATACACTTTATTGTCAGTATTAAACAGATACACACAGGAGCTTTATTCGATGGTTCAAGTCATGGCAAGGCCAATTTCACAGACATGTTGACACAATTTCACACAATTCGTGTACATGTTGTTTTATGTCTTTGTTATGTATACAACTAGCCACCGCGCGCGATTTTACCCGCATAACTTTTGATCCCGTGGGAATTTCGGGATAAAATATAGCCTATAACCTTCCTCAAGAGTTGGACTATTAAATGCAAAAAGAATTTTTCAAATCCCACTTGTAGTTTCTGAGATTAGCGCGTTCAAACAAACAAACTCTTCAGCTTTATAATTAGTATAGATTTAACGGACAATGGAATCGAAGAAAAATGAATCAATTTTGAATATTCTTGTTTCATATGATAGAAAATACTTCAGAGATGGTCCCGTTTAAATTTCATCGAAATCGAATTAGTACATTTTGGAAAAATTTAAATTTTGGAAAAAATATGTATCAATTGGAGCATATTACCACAGAACAGTTAAAAAGGTTAGAAGGGCCTTGTGGGCGTGGCAGGCGCGCCGCACTTATGAGCGAACGCTCATATGGTGACAAAATTTGATTCAACGGCCAACAGTCGTGCTCGTATTGTAACAGCGTATGAAGCTCCGCGAAAAAAAAGAATTATGCCGTCTTGCGCTATTATAACGTGTCGGAAAAGAAACCAGGTGTGTAGTGTGGTTCGAGAAGGGATTTATTTTTACCAGTAAGTCTAAAAACCCTAAAATACAAGTGATATTTGAAATAATTACAATAGTATTACGTAATTTGAGGACAAAAATGATACAATCGCAAGCAGGTACAAAGTAATACATTGCTTGCTATACGTGAGTACCATCTTTTACTACGGGGGCGACTGCGCAATGTATTTCGTTCACTGCGATCGACGTGTGCGACGAGTCAAAGCTTGAATTCTGCGAAATCTATGGGTTGCGATAGTGTTGTACCCTATCGTAAGCAATGTCGATATTGAGTATTGTAAATGTATTCAAATGATTATTACCAGTAATATTTTGGTTAAAATAACTGTGTATTACTACCAATTTTTGTTTATTGTGGATTATTAAGTTATTTATAATTAAATTTGTTTTAAGTTTAGCCATTTATAATTAAAACATACATTTTAAATTATATTTTTAGGTTTCCAACAGATCCAGCTATAAGAAAATTATGGATAGAATTTTTTCATAACATTTTACCGAAAATGACTACATAATGAAAAAGTCAAGGAAAAGTTACTTGAAAATAGGAGCATATCCGCACAAATATATCGTTATGCTTTCTTCAGTAAGTAGTGTAAAATAAAATTTATCCTACTTCCTACTAACATAATAAATGCTAAAGTTTGTGAGGACATGGATGGATGGATGTATGTATGTATGTTTGTTTGTAACTTTTCACGCAAGAACTACTGAAAGGATTTGGATGAAACTTTACAGTAATATAGCTTATACATCAGAATAACTAAAAATTATCCAGGTACGCGAAGTTATCGTAGCAAAGGATAAAGGGGGTCTCCTGTATCCTTCAAAAGAACTGATACTAATCTGTAAAATGTCCGAAGCAGTTATTAAGATTTACACCGACAACCTTCAGAAAATTAATAAACATATGTTGATAACAAAGATTTTGCACAGCTTTGTCGGAACTGAATTATTTAACAACATTAGTTATCATCTTATTTTACATTTTATTTTGAAAAATTCAAATTAAAAGATAGCAAGCGCATGCTACTTAATAAATACGTTTTATTTTAGGGACAATAATATAAACACACATAGCTCAGTTACGGCAAATATCTAAATTAAACATTCTTGAAGAAATAATGTACTTAAACTAGCAAAACTTTTTTTTCTACTAACATAGACGACCGGCTGTTGTAGGGGTAACGTACATTGCCTTCTATGCCAGAGGTCCTGGGTTCGAATCCCGGCGGCGACGGATATTTGTGTGATGAACACAGATATTAGTCGTCAAGTCATGGACGTTTATATGTTTATTTAAGTTTATTTTCTAATAAAAAATATATATTTATTCAATATGTATGTTTATATATTTCTTAAGTATATCAGTTAATTAGTATCCATAACACAAGTTCTTTAAGAAACTTAATTTGGGCTAGATAATGTGTGTGTGAGTGTCAAAAATATTTATTTATTTATAGTTGTTTTAAGTCTATACTAACAATTTATATGGGATTATTGTCCGAAATAAAGATATTTTATTTTATTTATAGGTCTGTTTATTCTTATTTAAATTAATTTATATATTTTTTTCCAAAATTATAGAGAAAAATTACAAAACTTAAAGAAACAAAATTACAGTAATTTTATCGATATAAATTATCGACCTCTTGGTCGCCGTAACGTGTATGAAAAATTAATTGCTTTTGCGCGTGTGTGAGTGTTCGTCGAGCGCAGTGTTTAGGCTAGTGTGACAACCAATAGCAATCTCGCGATCTAAGTAGTGTAGTTTATTTGTGTGAGTAATGTGCGTACGTATTGGCCTCTTGCTTGTAGTGGAGATAGAGAGTGGGGCACAAGCGGCGACACGCGTCCTAATACAAATCAGGAACTATTTCCTTTCTAACCTTTTTTAACTGTTCTGTGCATATTACGACCTTATACTTCAGCTTATAGTATTGACGTGAAGTCGGTTTTTTCAATGCCCTGTATTCGTTGATTATTTTATATTGCTCGGGTCTGGGTTCAGATGTGAAGTTTGCAAGTATAAACTTTACTCTAGGGCTTTTAAATTATTTATTTATTAATCACCATGAATTTATCAAACCTATTTATTTATTCATAAGGTATACCAACAGCATAACATATAATAGAATTTACAAGGAAAAATTGTTCAGATATATTTCTTATATGTATGCCTATTATAGGCACACACAGCTTTGGTAAAAAATTATAAGTAAACAATTGTAATGTGTTCTCAAATAGAATAAGATTAAACTAAATCATACAATCAAACAATCATAATTAAAATAATAAGAATAAAATTAAAAATTAATAATAATGACAATGTGATGCATAGTGATACAGCGATATTCTTAGATCATCATCACAACTCCGTGTAATGAGCCCACTGCAGGGCTATGAGTCTCTCCTCTGGGTGACGAGGAGGTTTAGGCTATTATCCACCAAGCTGGCCCAGTGCTGGGTGGTGAATGTCAGAATTTTCAGGGTGCCAAAGTGGCTTCTGACAATCCCTAACGACTACTGTATACAAGTATACAGCACCCGGGACCGACTGCTTAACGTGCCCTCCGAAGCACGGAAGTCATCGTGAGAAATGAATGGTCGGCGGTCTTTCTTAGATAAAAATAATAATTTAAATGGGTACACCTATTATAGTAGAACTTTTTAAGTAATATTTTTTTATTGCATAACAACTAATAGCATAAACCTCTTTTCGCAGAATATCGTTGGGCATTAACTCATTTAGCATACATTGAAACCCATAATTCTGTAAGTCAGAATTATCTGTACGCATAATTTTGGTATCCATAATAATCACAATGTATAATCATCACATCGCAGAAAGTTCAAAACCAGATTCATCTTATGGCATATATTTCTTATCCATAACAATTTAAAAGTAGAACCATCATTTCGCATAATGCTTACAGCAAGAATCATCTTTTATACTTTTAGCCGGCTAAAACTAGGTGCAGCCGGCCACATGTGGTTAAACCTAGGTGTATCCATTTCGGGGTTGTGGTGGCCGATCACCTCGCTGCGCTCGGATGATCGTCGCCTCGCTACGCTCGGCTTTTTATATACACTCTTGAGTCGATGGTAACTATGGCAAAGCCAGGTTAAGGGGTCGTGGTTAAGGGGGTTGTGATTAGGCTACACCTAGGTTTAGCCACCGGTGTGCGGCTGCACCTAGTTCTCACTACTCACCTAGGGTCACAAAACTAACCTAACCTAACCTACGCATTTTTAAAGAAGAAAGTAACCCAATCTATATTATTCTAATTGAAATTCTATGATCTTCATAGTATGCCTAGTCAAAGTATGCCAAATAATCTGTACTCTAAATGAACGTTATGCTAAATGATATTATACAAAATTTTAACTATGCCAAAGGTAAATATGCCAATAAAAATTCTACTATCTTAAATGTATGCCATTCTAAATTCGGTCATAAGCACATTATGCCTAAAAATATTTATGTCAAATATTTTTTATGCCTAATTAATGATCGACTAAAGAAGTTTCTGCGAAGTCAGTTATCCCAAATAGGTTTCGGAGTATCAAGTTTCTACCAAATAGACCGCACCCAATTTAAATATTTACAAATTAATTACTATTCTTACAGATTTAGGATTTTAATTTCACTTAAATTAAGACTAACTTAATTTAACTTATTTAAACTTAAATTAAATTTAACCTACAAGAAATTATTGAAAGTTATTTGTTTTAAACTAAACTAAACCCTCGGCAGCAAACTTGCTACCTCAATTATCTGTCACATACAAATACAACACCTAAACTTAAACTTCAAATTAATTCCTCTCAGACACAATACACATTTGAATCCAACCTAAAGAACTATTTACCAACTAAATTGGAAAAGCGATGACGTCACGCGGTGAAAACTTTGAATGGTACTTGTATAGAGGTAATGTCAACATCAGTATGATCCTGATAAAATAGTGCTAAATATTTTAAGAGTAGGTTAAGAATGATGTGTGGATTTAACATTATGAAGACCCGATTTTTCAATAGTCTATAACGTATTACATGACCGCTCTGGTGATGGGGTAATACTGCCTCAGACGCCAGTACGATACCCGCACGAAACAAGAAAAAAAAAATGTTCCGGGTCTTGGCGATTATCTATATATAATGTATTTATATTCTAGGTTTCCCCCCTAGTTCGCTACATGGAATCCCATATCACAAGCTTTGCTTAGTTTACGACCATGAAGTTGGTGTGATTGCCTGGGGATTTTATTTCATATTTATTAATTTACTCATATAAAATCTGCCGCCGAAAATCACCGCTTCGGCTGTGATGTCCTCCGGCAATGCTTTATGAAAAGCCAGTTCAATATGTGTATATCTATACATATAAGTAGTTATATGTATATGTGTAGCTTTAAATTTACTTTCTTTTATTACTAAGAAAATTGTCCTTATCTTGTCGAAAAGGTTGCCTGGAAGAGATCATATTTTGTTGATAAGGCCGCCAATTGTACTATATTGTCTTTTTGTAAACTTTCTATGTAAATATAATTTGTACAATAAAGAATAATAAAATAAATACTATATATTTATTGATTATTACTCGACAGCGTCAAGCTCGTCCCCCGTTAGTTATCATTCTATAATATTGTCATACAGTTATTAAAAATCGCAAAACAACATTATTCCGCTGGGTAATACTTTATTTGTCAGATAGTTTTTATCCGACGATTGCAAAATCAAATCATTCCAAACTGTATACTATCACTATACCAAATTTCTTCCGCATCTGTTGAACTGTTTCGCCGTTTTTGAGGTACAAATATCCGTCCATACAAACTTTCACATTAATTAAGACAATTGAAAAAATTCGTAAGTTAATTACACAAATTTATTATATTTAATATATTATTATTTATTATAAATATTTAAACAACACCAGCTGGGCTAGCATGCAACTATCGATAAATAGTCGAATCGACAAGATAAATATTATTTTCTTATTTTATCCTATTATGTGTGCTAATATGCGCACCATAATAGATAGAATTACTCGATTTGATATCATGATTAAGACCACAGAACCAACACTAAATACCATTTCGATAAAAGGCCCGATTTTTTTTTTTTTTTTTTTTTTTTTTTTTTTTTTTTTTTTTTTTTTTTTTATATAAGTGACTAAACCCGCGTTTGACCTCAATCTCACCTGATGGTAAGTGACGATGAGGTCGAAGATGAAAGCACACGGGTTTAGGAAGGAACTGGCTCTTTATACAATATTGCCGGAACACATTACCGCCGGAGCGGTAACATTTGGCGGCAGACTTTATATAAAGGGTGGTCGCTAGCCAGTCGGACCCAGAAGGGATCCTACCACCAAGCAAAAAACATTTATCGTTGTCGACGGTAGCATGCTAGCCCCGCAGTATATTGTCCGTTCTGGCGGACATGTTGGTACCGCGGGTCATATTCGGAGGCACTCGGCGGACGGCCGATGCGGCGCTTCGGTAGTTGGGGGTAATTGAGCGTTGGATAGTCGACATCGATCGTAGGGAGGATAAAAAAGGTTTTTGTAAAGTCAATTTTTAAAGTAAGATAAGTTTGTTAATTGTCATGGTCATCAAAATTTGAATTAACTTTAAAAACGGGGTGTTAGCCGTGTTTGTTTACTTTGTGACAGTTACGAAATATTGAAAACTCAAAGGAACTAATTAAAAAATCTTGTAAAAAAAATGGGTTTTTTTACTTAGTTCCGCTGCATTGCATTATATGATTCTAAATGATTTTAATTTCAGGTGTCAGAAAATATATTGCGACGTGAGTTAGGTATACTAAGCACAAAAAGAAATCGGGTCAAAACAAATTTTTTTATGTGAAATGTAATGTAAAAACTCAAGGAAATATCGTTATATTAATGCTCTTCATACAACAGTTTTCCTGTGTAATTATATTTCTTATGAAACTAAAGATATCCAAAAAGTATTAGTTCAAAGGTCGCATATTCTTAAGATAAAATGAAATGTAGAGCGTTACAATGAAATGCAGGCTTTTACTTGAACTATTTGCTACGCGGCGCCGATAGATGATTGCCGTTGAGTTACGCGCCATTTTTTCTCGAAAGATCGAGTTTTTGAAGTGGAGGTAGATTATACGTGATTAGTGTGCCTTATTTCAAATTTTTCTTTCTATCTACGAAACAGAGGATTATTATAATTTTTAATTGAGTAACAGTTATAATTTAATTAAAGTTTAAGTTCTTTGTCTAATTTATTATAAGACTTTGTTTATTTAGATTGGTTTTTCTCAAAGATTTCTCAAAGCGATTTTCGAAGATCAAACTTAACTAACTTAAACCTACGTACTCTATTTTCGACCGCGTAATTTGAAATTAAGGTTACAAAAGTGACAAAATATCACCAACAAAAACTTAACAATTATAATCTAATCCTCAAAATTTTTTAAACAAAACATTTATCTTAATAACATATAAGCAGTTGTAAATAATTTATATTGTCATCCAAAACACGTACAGACACTTTAGATAAACCTCGAATTGATATATCCGCCATCCATGAAAAGCAGAGCGCAAATTATTTCACAACCTACGCCTTCTCCCATTCAGCAGGGCGCCTTATCACCTACATCACGAGCATACGTCATAGACAATTTTCCATGGGGAGTGGGCACCTACTAATTGTGTGAAGCCTGTAATCTAACGGGCGTCGGAGCGGCGCCGCGCCGCCGCCGCTGCCTTGGCTAGACCTCCGCCAGTTGCTAACAGCCTAGTACCTAGTGGAACTATAATGTAGTTGTTTTCGTTATTAATTTAATATTGTATTATATTTTACTTTTCAACCGACTTTCAAAAGGAGGAAGTTCTCAATTCGTGTGTATGTTTTTCTGTGTCTTTTTTACACGATTTTTTGGACAATTATAAATCAATTTTTAATATTCTTGTTTCATATGATAGAGGATACTACAGAGGTGTTCTCATATCAATTTCATCAAAATCGATTGAGAGATTCACAAAAAAAATATGTATGGATACGAAAAATATTTAAATTGACGACCTTATACTAGCCAACGTTTTAAATAAATATAAATAAATAAATATTTCTAAAACTCACACAACATTATCTAGCCCAAATTAAGTTTCTTAAAGAACTTGTGTTACTAGATAACTGATATACTTAAGAAATATATAAACATACATACTGAAAAAATACATATTTTTTATTTAATAAACTTAGTGGACTAGCGCGGGCTGAGATGATGATGATGATGATGAAACTTAAATAACCATATAAACATCCATGACTTGACGACTAATATCTGTGTTCATCACACAAATATCCGCCGCCGCAGGGATTGGAGCCCAGGACCTCTGGCATAGAAGGCAATGTATGTTACCGCTACACCAGCCGTCGTCGTCTGAACGTTTTGGAAGTGAAGTCGGTTATTTAATGCTCTGTATTTGTTGATTATTCAATCGACGTTTTGATAACTTTACGACCCCGTGGTTTTCTGTGGTCACTGAAACGCCAAGTTAAAATACTCGAGAAAATCCTCTTATATAGTCCATTATGCATAAATAAATTGACAATACTTAAGACAATATTATGTATTGTTTCAGTCCTCCTGAAGTTTGGTTTACATGAGACACTGCATCAGTTTGAGGTACGCAGAGCAACAGAGGCTATAAAACCATCTGATGTCGCGTTTGACAAATTAGCCTCTCTCCTCTCTCCATCAATTTAATACCTCAGTGGTCAAACGTGACATCAGATGGTCTTATAACCTCTGGTGTTCTGCCTACCCCGTAAGGGATAGGCAGAACACCAGAGGTTATATTCACCCCTGTACAGGCGTGAAGTTATGTATGTATGCATAATGGTGGAGAGAGACTATTGTAGTGACGGGATCAATCTATCGACAGCAAGAATGCCACTAATATCTCGGTCCCTTAACTGACTTTTACAGTATGCTCGGGAAGAGAAAATGATTAAATTGTATTTTTGTATCCTATTTAATTCAAAGGCTTTTAAAGTCATGCCAAGCTTATTGTAACCTAGTTTTAACTCTAATAATATATGTAGGACCCGGTTCCACTCAAATGCAGGTAGACCTTAAATTTTTGGCCAATAGTTTTAAATCAGGGGGAAGACGTATGGTAACGTATCTTTGCCGATGACGTTAAAAAAATATCAATTAATATATTTTCGCACATACCACTTCCTTCGATTCACACATTATTATTTTATCGATTTTCACTCGTAGTCTTATCTTTACCAATGACGTAAACCGTAGGCCGTGTGTGACGTCATAGTCTCGGTTACAGATCGAAACAAACTCCTGACCACTTGAACACGCGTGGGATAGACTTGACGAGATAACGGGTGATTGTGGCTGAGTTGTAGGCGTTTTTAGATCAGGCTTTACTTTACTAGTGTAATGCGACGTGTGTTATATGCCGAGAGTGTTTTCCTTTAGACAACTTTTTTCTAGTTTATCTGATTTGAATATTAATCTTTTATTTACTTGTTTAAGTCGATGTGTTAATATTCTGACTTTTATTCAGTGCATTTCATGAATACCTAATGAATCCTCTTCCTTATCGTTTCTTTCTAATAGGCGACATGAGATACAAATGCGTTAATTTTTTTTAATTGTAGACAAAGAGGCTAAAATGTTATTTTGTTCTTTTTTACTATGGTTTTTATTTATTTTAGTCTTTTCTCTATAATAAAAAATAACAGTAAATATTTGCACCAAAAAGTCAGTTCAATTGTTAATGAGCTTGATTATTTAAAAACTTATAACGATCATTCATTTTATAAAAAAAAGAAACATAATACCTACTTAAAAGAAACCGCTCTTGATGAAACTTAGCAATCTGAAGTACCAGGCAAACAGAAGGCCTTAGGAGCAGAGTCGCAATTGACTCGACCTCAAGACATAAGACAAACACTCGCTGCCACGGAGCAGAGGTTTGAGGTTATTTAGAGCTACCCGCACTATTCAAAGAAAATTATGGGATAGGATAGGATTATAACAAGGAAAAAGAATGAAAACTGAAGGTTTAATTATTAATAAGTATAATCAAGCTTGCTATATGAATTTTGATTGATTCTCATTTTAAATTAACACCGAGGTAAGGACATACGTATACAATTGAATACCTCATGAATCAAATAAAATAAATGATTTCAGCATCAATCTTTAAGTATTTTTGAGTTTCAGTCAGTTACAGCTCATCATTAAAGTTCTATTCTTAGTAAGAACTTAACTTAATTTTAACTTATATTTAAATCATTTCTAAAGAACATTTATAGAAGTTTCGTCCTCTGCAATCCTAGTGAATCCTAGTGAATTTAACTGCTTTTTTGTAGTAACTAATGAAATTAAATGCTTTTTTACTGGATTAACTTCAATTTTAATAAAAGAAAATTCTTCCACTTTTGAGGGGATTGCAAGGGAAGGTTAAAAATTTCTTTATTCCAAACTCATTTTAAGATTTAAATCGTCAACTTTGATTGAGTATTTTTAATTTTCATCAGATAAATAATACAACTGGCAATTATTCTGTATCATACTCGTAGAAAAGATATATTATATTAAACACGATTTAATTCAGTCAAAAAAAAAAAATTATAATTCATTGATATGTGAAATTTTTGGTAAAACAATCAGTGCGCAGTCCGTAGATACATAGCTTTTTCACCAATTTGAACCAATAAGCTTTGCAATTAAGTCACAGACGACGAACATATACCTAGAAAAGGCAGTTTAACTTATAAATAAAAAATATACAAAGCATTCCCAGTTTTCATTTTACGTTGATGAGTATTCTAAGTATATTAAGAAAAAAGAAATAAGGCCAGTTACAAAATGAAATAAACATACGTCGTAGCGCCGTAGCAGCTACTAATGCTACAAATTTGGCACGTGCGAGTCCTAATGACTACGAATGTTTTAATTTAAAAAAAAAACTAATTTAAGGACAACTTTGACAAGAACTAATGAGTTTTTTATTATTAAATATTAAAAGTATTTTTAGTCTGTTGATTTTAAATTTATTTTGAAAATAACTATCTGTCATGTAGATTGGAAGGCCGTTAATTTTTTATAGTTATTGCACAATTTTAGACTTTCACAATTTGGGTTATATTCCAAAAAACAACATTATCTAAATATTCATAATGGCAAACGACAAAGGAAAGGCTAAATAAAGATCGTAAATAACATTTAAAATTGTATTAAGTTTTAAGTTTTCAATATATTGTAAAATGAATGAATGTCTCCCATGACCACAGTGTTTGTAAAGACATCGAAACAAGTATAAAAAGAAAGTATGATTTAACGCAATAAAATCCGTTTTAAAAGTATTAACTTAAGTGTATAACTTTTACAAGAAGCAGTTAGAGTTAGATAGAAAAATGGAATATTTACAATAAAAAACTGCAATGATCTATCTATCAACCTACAGGTTGACTGGTTACAAATTTTAGATATTGAAGGAGAGCACTTTGTACTTGATTCTGATCATGATTATGTAGTAAAAGTAGGTACTTAATTTTACACCAGAATTCCCTATAGATAAATAAAAAGACATTACTACACTTTTCCCAACGCGCCGCCTCAGTCAACACACACACAGCAGTGTTCCCGCCACACGCACACACCACCACCCGCTAAGTACCTACTGTATTACGCTTATGTAACCATACGTTGCGTAATGATATCTTTAATTTTTTGTTTAGTTTACTCAAGAACTGATTAATAATAATTTTTATTTATTTTTTTAGCTATTGGATAGCTTCTATCGCGGGCCTTGAGCGTGGGGACCGAATCCAGATATTCCGTAACGAAAAAAACCTAACACTCCGACCGGCACAGCGGTGATACTTTGATTGCATAACTTTACATGCGGGCTTTAATACACAATCAGCGCCATCTATTAGGAACTTGTGGGACTTCATATTAGGTCAAACATTACTGCATTAATAAAATAAATAAATAATTATAATTGCATAAGTTGATAAAAAATGCTATGCAGTCTCCGAGTGCCACACGTCTTTTTTTTTTCTTCATGTATGATCTCACACTATCACGTCCTCGAATTTCGAGAGTGACCCACCAGTCACCCTGTATATGAAAAACATCATCACGTGGTTATAAGAAAGAGAAGCTATTAGTAACGTGAGCGAGAGGCCCGCGCCGTGACCTTACACTGTAATACCTTAATGCGATAAGGAAGAATTAGTACACATATTGTGTACAGCCACTGTACGCAAATGAGGGTGCTATTTGTGTTTGCCTTATTTAATAAGGGTACAGATTTAACCCTTTCTTTAAGTACTAACTGTTTATCGCGGCTTCACTTGTCTTAATACTAATACTATGGGAGACGCTTTGCTGCATTAGTACAGTTGAAGAATTTTTTTTGTTTGCTTGAACCCGCAAATCTCAGAAATCAAGAGCTGGATTTAAAAAAAAAATTGCTTTGTTAATAAATTAACTTTATTTAACTCTAAAGACAGAGTTACAAATTAAAAGTTATGAGAGCAGATTTGATAACATCAGGATAAAAACTATCCTCCATCCTCAGATAACAATCTTTCACGGTTATAATATACTATCAGATTCATCAGATTTTACCCGGATCGTTCCTACTCATCCCTTAAATTTCGTGATAAAAAAGTATGTTACGTAACACTTCCAAATAGTTACTTCCAACGGACAAAACATTTTTAATGTATGGCGGTTTTTTTTAGAAATATTATTTTGTAATAATTTACTAACAAATATCGTATGAACCAAAAACATACTTTTCTCTTTACAATATAAGAATAAAAGAAGGATTAAACTCCTGTTGAATCTTTATCTTCACTGTAGGAACGTGAAGATTTACCTTAAGATATATATTTTGGAAATAAGAAAATAAAAGCTATTGTATTTGGAAAGGCGGATTCTGACAAATACGTATCAAACGTGAGTTATATGGATTGGTCGCCATTTGCGACATTTATCCGAGGATAGTGGAACTATTTTTAGCTGATTTAACATGAAGAGTCATTTTTGGAAATAAAGAAGTGTAACAATATCAAATACGAGCAGTCGAGCTCGGTTATAACCATGTGACTTAAGGTAGGAATTCTATTTACATACAAACAAACATACATAACTTCACGCCTGTATCCCTTATGGGGTACGCAGAACACCAGAGGCTATAAAACCATCTGATATCACGTTTGACTTTGGAGGTATTATAATGATGAAGAGAGACTATTGTAGTGACAGGGGGTCAGCCTATAGTCCACAAAAACATCAACAAAACCTCTGTCCCTTAACTGTCTTTTACAGTATGCACGGGAAGAGAAGCAGCTGGTACATTCTATGTTTTTCTTTCGCTCCCAGTCCAGCATGGAATTCTATTTCCGTAGTACTAATAAAGCCTTTATCGTTGCTCAAGGGCTAGGTTAACGTAAAATTAGTTTATTTTTAAAACCGGATGATAGATTTCGAAATAAGTATCTACTCTTGCGTTCGTTTTTATTATTCCTATTAATATCAAATTTATATGGAACCACCTCTGAAGTCTATAAATTTAGACAAGAATGGTCAAAATTGATTCGTAAATGACCAAATAGTCTTTTAAAGACCTATTTAGCTGGACTTTATGGGGTATAATATTGAACCAAGTTCTAAAAGGAGTAGGTTGTTTGTTACGCGATTAAGTATTTGAAAAATTTGCTGATCAGAAAATATATACGTATATGTCGTTTCACTTCAGCCAAAATTTTAGTGAGGACGTGAAAGTGAGGATCAAAGGACGACGCATAACTTTGTAAGAGATCTGGTACCCTCTTCAATAGACGTGATATTTCGTTGAAGAGAGTTCATCTTCTAAAACAAGGATTAGTATGGCGCCTGTCTTGATTCTGAGTCCAAGCTGATAATATAATTAAATAAAATCTCCGAAGGCAAAATGAAAAAAAAAACCTTAATTAAGGTGCACCACAGACAATCAAGGCGGCGGTGTCGCTTACTATCTATGCTATAGGTGACCCATCTGCTATTTTGGCTCTGAACGGACTAACGATCGGAACTTAGCTCGGTAGTAACTTTAATTCAGGTCACTAAGACCTATCCAACGACGTATCCTCCATGGCTATTGGGAGGGGTTACCAAAACTATGCATGGTTTTTTGATGCTGTGGTTTTTTTTTAATTTAACTTGACGTTTTACAGTCTTACTGATGTAGTATTTTTTCTTCAATGCGCTTATACGCCCTGAAAACAGCTCCTTAACATCATTATTCAAACAAAATACTTTCAGACTTTAAATTGTAACCGTCAGCCAGCTAACTTCAAGTAAGTTAAGTTGGACTAAGTTCGGTGGTTTATAAGATAACTTGTGAACAAGATTATCAGCTTTATGTCAAAGACGGAAGAATAGATGAAAGTGTGCTTATGACCTTGCCTTATTAAAGTGAATTTAATAAAAGCCGCATGTTTCGTGATAGTATTAAAAAACTGAATGTTTTCAGAATTAAGTTAAATTTAGATTTTTATGGCCGGATCTGAATCTAAGCGACTCGTTAAGTGCTAGTCGGTGCCCTTCAGGCTTCACCTGCCTAGCTACCACTCTTCATCTAGAATCTACTAACAAATAAGACCGCTCCTGCGGTAATGTATTCTGGCACTATTTTATGAAGGTCAATTTCCTTCCTAATCCTTTGTGTTTCATATTAAATTTAGATATAGTATTTTATCCTCAAACCCATTTTTTATTCTTAGTTACGACATATCATCCACAGAATAGTCGACACTGTCAGCCTATCAGGTAATGTATGAACATCACAAAGATACACAAAATCCCGGCTAAGCGGTTTACGTGGGCCCTAAATCTCTGAATAGAGAATTGTGCGAAAACAACTACGTAGTCATACTTCCACGAAAAAAGAGTGTTGACACGAAATAAACATCTTTTCCTCTTTTGAAGATTCAAAGGAAAATGAACGAAAGCTTGCTTTTACAAATGTAATTATACTTTTTATGTTTGCCGGGGAAAAAATATTCCTAATAATAAAAAGGTATTCTTTTTTGATGAGCAATGTAAACAATGGGATGTGTTTTGTTCAATAGATGAAAATAGACATACGCCGTGTTCACCCGTTACAGTCAGAAAAAAGACGTCATTGCAAACGTATATTATTGAATAGATAAAAGATCGTGGAAACGTAAGACAGTGTTAAATATGATTGTTTTAGTATAACTTTTAAAGGTTCAGAATCTTCCTCATTTTCAATACGAACGTAATTAGGACGTGTCTGCTTCTGCAAGGTAGAAAAAATGGGTAAAACAATTGTCAAATGTCGAAAAGGTCCGACTGATGGCTTTTGTCTGTAAAATAGGGTTTGTAACGATACCACGTTTTTTCACTAAGTAGTCTTTATAATGCCTGAAACAAGATGAAAAGCATGAAGTCCATAACGAACATTATTTGAATTACGAACACCTACCAATGCGCACAGACGGATGGCCCAGCCGCAGCAGATCATTTGTCATAGGCCAGGGCTGACACGTGCCCGGCATTCCGTAACAACTCCCTAATTAATGACACAACACTTCAAAACATTTCCAAAAGATCGTGACAACCCTTGACCTTTAGCCATCTCGCTCTAACACCAACGATATGGCGAAACAGATGTAATTAGCATTTCGTGGGTGGACCTGAAACGGAATGATGTGGATAAATTCTATGATCCAATTTCAAAGTTTAAGTAGTTGATGGAATTTGAATTTCAATGCCTCTTGGGTAATCTATTTTTTACCTAATGCCCTATACTTTAATTCATGAAAAACAAATATACATGTCTTAACCACATTCCGCCAAAGAAAGAGTATGCTTTAGCATATTTATTCCGACAGCAGATTAACACTAACCAAATAGGTAATTTGAGAATATTTTTTACAATATTCGTACCACTATTGTTAACTAATTAATAAACTTAATAAATATATGAACCGACTGATTGAATATATAATTATTAACAATAAACATTCACACTTTCATGAATTGACTGCTAATATTTGTTTCGCAAAATATATTTGCCCTATCGGGATTCAAACCCAAAACTTCTGGCATAAAAGGCAATCTTTATACCACTACACAAAAAAGTTGTTCTATTTTAAAAACCTAGATTAAATTTGTATTAAAGACTTGGCTAGCTATGACAGTTTTATAACAAAAACATTGTATAAGAAAAATAGATTGTATATTTATTTCTCAGGCACGGGCCACAGCCTAATTTATTAAAGGAGGTGTCATTTGAATTGTCTTAAAAGCGAAAACTACGTGGGCTTATGATAAATTGAGAGCATTTGTTTAAAATGTTGGTAATATTTTAAGGCAGTCGAGTTTTTGGATCTTTTAATATTTTTCAAGTACTTATATACAGAAAAGAAGCTTGGTTTTGCCATCGCAAGAACATCAGGTCTTACTGGCAGTATCCATGATTTGTGAGTTCAATCAAACATACAAACAAACAACTTCAGCTTTATTATAGAACTAGTTGTTTCAAGCAATCTAATCCCTCGGGAACATCGGGATAGAAGGTATCTTATGTCATTCCAGACCTTCTATCATATCTACAAGGTGTTCCTGTTGATCCCATTACTCTAGGGTATTAATAGAACCATGTAATAGAATCAAAGAACATGTGAATAATTTTTCAATTTAAATTTTTTTATTTTTAATTTTTCATATAAAATAATTCAATTAAGTCAAAAAATCTTATGTAAAACACCTTTTTGCGAAGTCTGATAACGTGGCATTTTCTATCCCTGTTTTATCGCTATGCACAAGTACAGTTCGCAACGCTTTGCGTTGTACATTGTATGAAACGTTCCTGAACGTTTAAAATGTTTTTGTTGTTTATTGTATGGCTTCAGTGACACGCGTCTATTGAATTAATGATAGAGAGATTTTACAAGGGTGATAATTTATGAACTCATTATATTATGATTGATGATATCTTGGAAAGTATGCACTTATGAACCACATATTCTTTGGCAAAAAGTATTATTTTTTAGCAAGGAACAAAAACTCAAAGTTATGGCATATCGAAAAGAAAACCTTGTATATCTGTACAAATTTTAACGTGCATGAGGATCAAACATCCACCTATACTTACAACATATAACTTACAATTTATAATACGAAACAAAAACATCTTTGATTTAATTTTAAAAAATTCTGTATCGCGCTGTTTATTACTTGATCAGCGGCTGAAACTAACTGTAACATTTTTATTCTGTGCCAACCCCGTCAGCTGAAGTAGAGTCGGTGGGGTTCCTAGCACTCAAGGTCCATTTGGCTAGGAAAACGGTTTACGTATTATTATTTATTACCCACATTACCACCTTTGCACTTTGAGAGCATTGCCTCATATTGTGCTATTTACTTTGTGTTTGTTATTTAGCTAAGTAATGTTATGCGTAGTGTGTTGTGATGATCGTTTGTTTTCTAGGTTTTTTTTTATCAAATTTTCATTGAGAAAAAGGTACAATTATTTTTAAGATGTTAAATACACTGAAGGAATCCGTGATCAAACAAATATGTCGAAATATAAATATTAAACTATAAATGTTAAGATTTACCAGAGTTAGAGCAAGTCAGTCTCTCGTGACCACGGGGTCTGCAAAGACTCCTAAACGTCGAGACAAAATGAAAAAATATAATTATACTCGATAGATTCAGTTAAAAGTATTTTATTTAAGATTATGCAACGTGAAAACTTCAGACAACACTAGCCTATGCAGGGTGTCCCATGGCTATGGGACACCAAGGGAAAGTACCTTAAATATCGCAGATAGGATATTTCGCTAAAATAAAACTTTATATAATTTAAAAATATGAGTAATTTTGCATATATAGATTTACTTGCTTCGTCCAGGAATCGAACCAACTCAAATATAAAAAAACCCTCACTTTTATGATGCCAATCGAAAAGGTGGACAAAAAATAATAATTTCTCTTAAGTAACATAGTATTTTAAAAGAAAGGAACAACGTGAAATGTATCATTTTAGTCAAATTAAAAACATACTTACCACTGAAACTGCTGAAGACAAAAGACAAAAGTCATGTAGCAAAATACCCTATTTACGATATTTAAGGTAATTTCCCTTGAAGTCCCGTAGCCTTGGGACACTCTGTATATTTTTAAAGTCGTACAGTTTGAAGGACGATTTCCGTATAATGAAGCCGAAGCCAGTTTAAAATCCATCGATCAACAGAAACCCGCCCTTGAATTAGAAATATTTTGTCTATGTCCAATTAATATTAAAGGCAATTTAATAAAGTTTGCGGGGCAGACCAGTTGTCGAATGTTCCGGAAGTCCTGATGAGATAACTTTTAAGGCACATCTCAACCTGGTTTTGTTTAAACTTTTTAGATTTAGCTTACTGTATGAACGCGAAGGTGTATTATGGGAGTTCCTTTTTGCCTTAATCTATGGTATGATGTCGAAGATCACAGCAAATAGGCTAAAATAGCATTTCAGACATTTATAACTCCAATCTGCGGAAAAAGTCCTAGTGGGAGAATTTTTGTACACAGCTTTATTACAGCGCAACAATAAGAGGTGAAAAATCGACATTGATATCAAGCCGGCTAAAAAAGTAACAGGGGCCAAAAGTCGTCAAAATCAGTTGTTGAACTTTTTATTTTTTATTTTTTTTAATAAATTCCCCAGACAATCACACCAACTACATGGCCCCAAAGTAAGCATAGCTTGTGTTATGGGATACCATGTAGCGAACCTAGAATATAAATACATAAATAGATAAACACCCAGACACAGAACATTTTTTTTTCTTGTTCCGTGCGGGAACCGAACCCGCAAACACTGGCGTCTGAGGCAGACAGGTTTACCCCATCGCCAATGTGGTCGTCCTTTTGGCCTCTGTAACTGTTTTAGGCGGCATGATATCAATGTCGATTTTTCACATCTTTATTATAACGCCGTAATAAAGGTGTAAATATTCAGCTCACTAGTATTTTTTCCGCAGATAAAACTTAAAATGACGGCTAAAAGCTGCCGGAACATGTACCAAATAAAGGATGTCGAGAAAATGTTTCTTATAATTAAACAAGATGTAATAATAATATATAATTAAATAAAAATGTTTTTATTACAGAAAACATTAGGTAATAATAATATTTATTTCAGGACCATGATAAATAAAGACATTATCAAAAATTTCGAATTAAAACAAAAAGGGATATAATAATAAAAGAGAAAAATAAAAAAAAACAAGATAATAATACTAATTTAAATATGACAAATGTATATGTGTAAGAGTAAGTGTGTGTATTTGTGCGTGTGTTCGCATGTGTGTAGGGAGATAGAGAGTGTGTGCGTGAGGTAGAAAAGTTTTGGTAGGATGTACTTTAGTAAAAATATTTCACTTAGGTAACCAACGACTCTGTTGTATCATAGTCAAGGTCAAGAAGCCACTCGCTCAGCATGGTTTTACATTTGTACTTTTGTGACAGGATAGATATTTAATTTTTTATTCCCTTTCTTGTATAAAATAGGAGATATAAAGTCAGTGATGTTTTATCAGAACAATGCGAAACTTAAGGCTTTGACATACTATATCCTTTCTTCTTTTACTCTGTAAACTACAATGGTCGTATGGAAGGTGCGTGTGCTTACGTAAAACAACAAGATAGATGAACAATTTGCGAATGGTAAGAACTTCCCGGAAACCATAAATAAGAGGAGTTGGGTAACTGATGGGCTTGAAGGCCATTACATTTAGAATAGCTCTTTGCGCCCTTTCAAGTTCTAAAATTATGTTCTTAACCGAGCCCCCCAAAACCGTTCTACAGTAAGACAAAATAGACTGTGCCAGGGCAAAGTATGTAGTTAGAGTGTTGCAGAATTAACGTAAACTCTCAACTTGCTAAAAACGAAGATAAGCTTTCTGATTCGCCTTGTTATAGACCTGATGTGTTCTTTCCTCAACAATCTATCTTCTTCCTTATACAATCTAGCTTCAAGTCAACTATACCGTTTTTACATTTTCAGATATATTAAATTCAAATCGTCCTCTTTTTAAATTCAGTTGAAATCATAAACATGCATTTTAGAGACGGAATCCCAAAGGTCATCCAACCTCCGGCAACAGGCGATCATATGATCCGAGGCGTCACAAGCTGAGCAAGTGAGCAAGAACAAAGGCTGGAGGCAGTTCCCGTCTGCTGCTCACCGGCTTGTTTCGAAACTCTTACACGGCTCTGTCCGCCTGGTACTTTTGTTGGCAGTTGCATAATAATTTCTAAGGATTTTTGCTAGTTAAATTATAAAGTTAAATTATGATGAAGATATAGTTTTATAAAGAAGTTTTATAAAGAAGAGGAAGAAGCAGTTTTTTCAGTGAATTGCATTTACTTCTACTAAATAAGTATTTCTGACAGTCAGAGCACATTATCTAGCTTAATATAAATTTATTTAAGAACTTTTGTCATGTAAACTAGATAACAGAAAATAATCTTAAATAATATGACATAATATAATTTGATTCATCACACAAATCACCGCCATGCCACCGAGTTTCGAACCCAGGACTTAGAAGGCTTAGAAGGAAATACGAGATATTAAACATATATTTTATACGTTTTCAGCAGCTCAACTATAAACGTTAGACGCTTGTTTATAAGACGCGGCGTACCTGCGGAACAATATTTTAAAATCGATATTCTCGCCTATTTCTTTGACGATAATCAACGAATGCAGAGCGATTTACCTAAGCGATTTCGATGAAATTTAAATGGGACCAACTATGAAGTATCCTCTATCATATGAAACAACAATTTTCAAAATAAATTCATAATTGTCCGAAATATCGTGTAACAAAGACACAAACAAAAAACATTCAGACGAATTGAGAACCTTCTCCTTTTTTGGAAGTCGGTTGAAAAACGTGATAACCCAGCTATGCGTGATTAATCGGTACTGTGATTTTGTGTAATCTATAGTTAGTCCTGTTAAAGTATAATAATTTTTTGTTTATTAAGGCGTCCCAATCTCTAAAAATAGCAGTTATATTGGAAAAAGCATTTGATAGCCAAACTCAGGATGGCATTTTTTATGAAAGCAATTTTTACACGAATTAAAGTTGAATATGTTAATCCTTGCGAAACTGCTAGTTATGTATAAAAGGTAAGTAACAGTGTTCAAGTAAATTACATTTTAAAAGTATTTATCAGGAGAAGCCATCGGCGTGACGATTAGCAACCTTTTCAGGGTTTCCAAAGGTCGAGTGGAAATGTAAATCGTAAATTGTTACCGAATATTACAATACCCGAGTTTGTTGTCCTTTTGTTCGCTTGGTACACGGTGCTTGCCCCGTTTAATATACAATTACATTATTTAATTATCACATTTGGCGAAGGTATCGCGATGTAGATATTATATTTTATGATAAATTACATCTCCCATTTTTTCTAAATAACAATATTTTTTTTTAAATGTAAGTTACTTCCATGCTGGACTGAGAACGAAAGAAAACATAGAATGTGCCAGCTGCTTCTCTTCCCGGGCATACTGTAAAAGTCAGTTAAGGGACAGAGGTTTTACTGGCGTTTTTGCGGGCGATAGGCTGACTCCCTGTCACTGCAATACTCTCTCACCATCATTATAATACCTCCAAATTTGTCAAATGTGACATCAGATGGTTTTACAGCCTTTGGTGTTCTGCCTACCCCATAAGGGACACAGGCGTGAAGTTATGTATGTATGTATGTAAGTTTTTAAATTTCTATTATCTAACTGAAAACGTTCTTCTTTATTTATAAATTAATAATTAAATTCTACAGGTTAAAATGATTTTGATATCCTAAAATAACATGCCTGCCTCGCGGCGCACGGCTCAAGCGATCTTTTTGATTCAAACAATCATTTCATGATCTAGATCTATCTATCTACCCAAAACTCACTTTACAAACAACTTTCAAGAAATACAAAATAAGAATACCAAGTAAACGAAGTGAAAGTTTGGAAAAATAGATTGCGTGTACGGATTTTTGTTAGGCACTCTTTCACAACTGAAAATTCGCACATATTTTCTGGAATAAGGAAATGAATAATTAATATTCTAATATTTCAAGAATTTCGAATTAAAGCAGATGAAGCGCGGGAACCAGCTAGTAAAAACATAAATAATCAATCAAACTATTTATTAAAAATCATAAAGAAAATTTACAATAAAATTGAAAATTAAAACAGCGCTGACAGTTTCATGTCGTTAAAGCTCCAATTAAAGAATCTCGTAAGCTTCGCAGTAGCTGTAATTGAAAATCATTCGATACCTGACATACAGCGAGACTGCTGGCAAAACTAATTACGACATCAAAAATGTATACGTACTGAATGGAATAAAACTTTGCCGCTGCGAAAGGTGACACGTGTCAGAATTTAAAAAAATATTGGATGTATCGAGACATTTTCATGGGAAGTTTAATTTAGCTTTAAATAAAGGCCAGGTGCAAGAAAGGTGATGAGAAACTAGCCGATCCCCACAGTTCCACCTGCATTACTCTTCTTCCCGTAGGAACTCCAGGATAAAATATAGCCTATATATTGCCTTCGCCTTCCTCGATAAAAAGACTATTCAAGGCAAAAAAAAAATTCAAATCGGACCAGTAGTTCCTGAGTTTAGCTTGTTCAATCAAACAAACAAACTCCTGAGCATTCTATATTATTATAGATTATAGACGTGTTTTAGCCAGATTTTATGATGTTTACTTATCTATACTAATATTATAAAGAGGAAACCGTTGTATTTTGGTATGTTTGTATAGGCTCAAAAACTACTGAACCGATTTTAAGATTTCTTTTACCATTACTTAGAGGGATTCTTCCGAATCCGTATAGGCTACTTTTTATCCCGAAAATCCCACGGGAATCGAAATTGCGCGGGTAAAACCGCGCGCAACAGCTAGTACTACATATCTTTATCACAGTTCTCAAGTCTAATAAGTCTATAAACTCTAAAATGGCACCAAAACTTAATTAAGATTATTTAGTTAATAAAATATAATAGCGAATCGTGAAAACCTGAAAAAATACTATAATATTTATTTATAATGACTACATATATTGAATTGAGTTTGATAACTTCGAAAACTTTAATTACTCTTATTAATAAAAACTTACATACAATATTCACGTTTTTCAGTTTAAATGACTTGCGGAAATTAATTACCCTTGCCTATGTGTCGGTCCAAAAACCAATATTAAAATATAAGAAATCAAACTTCCCCTTTCAAACATTCTGCGACTACGTAATCGTTATTAAAAACACACAACATCCTATACGTATGAAACACGAGCGAAAACTGTAAAGCTATACCAATATAAAGTTTATATAAATCATGTTAATATTAGACTCGCACCACCCGCTGTATACTCAAAGGGCCATAAGTCACGGCTTGTTATTTCCATAGCCCTTAATTGAATTTCAATATTTATGGCAAATTTGAAAATAATTGCATTTGAAGATTGGAATTTGTTCCAGTAAGCACTTATAGGTTTGTCAGTTGGATGAGAATAATATGAAAATTAATTTTGAAATTAGAACAAATAATATTGTCTTAAGTTTTCTTGATTCGTGACAGAAATGAGGTTTTAAGGTACGCGCACACTATGCCGGCGCGCATCGCAGCGCAATAATCCGCCTGCGTCATTCTCATACATTTTTTAATATGAAATGTGGCCCGCCCAACACCGGCACATTATGAACGACCGGCTGGTGTAGGGGTAACGTACATTGCCTTCTATGCCAGAGGTCCTGGGTTCGAATCCCGGCGGCGACGGATATTTGTGTGATGAACACAGATATTAGTCGTCAAGTCATGGATGTTTATATGTTTATTTAAGTTTATTTTCTAATAAAAAATATGTATTTATTCAATATGTATGTTTATGTATTTTTTAAGTATATCAGTTAACTAGTATCCATAACATAAGTTCTTTAAGAAACTCAATTTGGGCTAGATAATGTTGTGTGAGTGTCAGAAATATTTATTTATTTATTATTTATTACGCGATAGTTCATATAAAATGTATCAAAGGCTCGCACGCGGATTTTTGCGCTGCGATGCGACTCGACAAAGTGTGCGCATACATTTAAGCGGATACTTTTAGCTAGACACCGTAACGTAGAGTTCAAATGTCAAACATTTTGTTTAACAACAAAGCTATATGCAATTAGATCAGTAAAAATAAAGCGTGTTATAAAATTGATTATTTGGCTGTTTGGCCATTGGCTTTTTGCTTACTGCGCCTCCATCGCATAGATTTCACGGATTCAATCCTTGTTATATGACAAATATTTATGATATCGTGGGTGAGTCAGGTTTTTCTATTTAAGTTTACCAAAAAAGTATTCTATCCGTTATTTGAATCTCATAACACAAGCTTTGCTTAGTTTGGGTCAGGATTTGTGAAAATTATGTGAAACTTATTACTTTACATCAAAAAGGAATTTCTTTGAATTGTATTTCTTTGATTGAAACTGAGAATTTCTCAATTCTCAATTCAAATTCCCTTTTTATGTTTGTAACGCGATTATTTTATAAATTACAGATCTATTTTCAGTATTCGGGCTTTATTTGGTAAAAGATACCAATATTCACAAAGTCTACATTTACGTTTAGGTACGTTTTGTTCCTTTCCGCCAAAATTTGGACAAAGAATTGAAAATTTAGCTGAATTTCGTTTTTAAAAGCTCTGCATTCGTTGATTATTCAATGTTTTGAGGCACAAACGAGTGTATACAGTAACGTTTCCCTACCGCTCACAAACACCTGCAACGAACCACCACTGCATTGTTGACCTTTACGGAACATGTACAGTAACGTCCAATGCAAGGTATACATTTTCATTGAACTTTAAACCTTATTTCAAAGGATTAAGTTGCAAAGTATATGCATTTGAAATGACGTGACTGTACGTCTGTTTTAGTAGCTGGCGAGCGTATTTGTTCAGAGAAACTTCTGGAAGTTCGTTTATTTGCCAGCCTTCGAACAGCACGGCTAAATATCACCAGTAATTGAAATGAACGAGAATTTTTGCTCTTGAAATTAGTATGATCTGAATAGTATACACTCACCTTTAACATTTATGAAAAATTATTTTCTCACCTTTATTTAGGATGAAGTTTTAAAGTAGTTCGTTCTATTAGGTATGCTGTTGAAATGGCGTTTTAGAATTTTACTGAAAAGTAGGTAGGACTGAAATAGAGTTTCTAAATATTAAGTTTCTCTAATATCAAAAGTAGAGATTTCAAATATAGACAGTTAAGTTTTTATACGCAGCTTCGGTGGTGCGGACACGTGACGCGTATGACGGAGGAAAGAATAGCTAGGCGCATTTTTTATTCAGAACTTGAGGAAGGCAAGCGAAAACATGGCGGACAAATCCTCAGGTACAAAGATGTGCTGACGCGACACATGAAGCAGTGCGACATCAATCCTTGGCCGGAGTGGAAAGCGATTGGTAAATCTAGCGTCCAAGCCTCTGAAAACCGGCGGCTCCTTGAGCTGGATGCCAGACGCGACGAGCTGAAAGCCCGACCACCTGCGGCTGTCAGCTATAACTATATGAACGGTGTGCTCTCATACCCGCAACGTGCGAGAGCTTTTACAAACAAAATTGGCTACATAAGCCACATGCGAGCGTTCCAACGGCAAAACCGGAGTTGAAGACAGTCGCCGTGGTCGAAATCGGTCAGATTACATCATCATCATATGAATCAAAAGAGAATAAGATTTAAAAATTTCTCATTTGGATCGACCAAACACAACAATAAATAAGTAGAGGTAGATACTGACAATTGGAGCGGCTTTTCAGCAGATGCTAAGGTAGGTATAACATAGTAGTACAATCTTACTGAAGTTAACGTGTAGCCTCCTGATCTTTTTTGGATTTAAATTACCTGGAACAGAAAAAACAGACATTAATATAAATGATGACAATTAAACATAAGCTTAATAGGTACCCTTATTTTTTCTTAGCACTATTATTTAAAGTGAAATAAAATAGCCATTCACATTAAATACGATAGAGGTTTTAGAATTATTTTATTTTTCTTTTAAAGCAACTACTTACTTAGTTATTCGTTAAAAAATTGATTTAAAAAAAAATCATTTTACACTCTGTGAGCGAAAAAAACATTTTTGATTTGAATTTGTATCACAAAATATGTAGTCTATTTCAATTATCTGTACATGATTACATAACACAACACAATTATGCAGCGTGTTAATGTAAATAAAGTACATTAACACAAGTTTCATCCACTGCAGAATTCTGAACCACGACATTTACATCTTTCTAAATCATATTTTAATAAGACAAGCAGAGTAAACCACTTCGATTTTAATTACGAAGAATTCTCTTTATTTTAGTAGATGATTAAACGAGGCTTTGCAAAGGCCTTTATTATTCCAAATTATCTCGAGTATCGTTACCTATATACTTATTAGTGCTGGTTTATTAAACTCAGTTAAATCTGCTTTGAAAATCTTAAAAAGCTGATAAAATGTGCTAAATAAATTCACAATTTCTGAAAAATAATTGGTCTCGGGTGGTCTTAGCTGCAAAGCCCATTAGATGGAGCTACGTTAGCAATATAACGTAAAAACAAAAATGTGCTAAGTTATTTCGAGGCGTACCGCCGCGCCAGGCACCGGTAGCTCAATGAAAGAGCACTCGTCCGGCAAACGAGAGGTCGCATATTCGAGTCCTGGTCGGGTGATTTTTATTTAGCACATTTTTTCAGCTATTTAAGAATAATTGACCATTTTAAATGCAAATACAAAAACGTCACAAAAACTACTTGAAAAGAATTCAACTATAGTTACATTACTAGCAATCTGTATGCACCATTAGCCATGCCAATAAGATCAGAAATACAGGTAGCCGAGGTTTAAGTAGGTTTATGCTCGTCTAGTCTGTGGCAATGAGTCACTGTGCAGCGCGTGCACGTCATCACAATGAAGTCTTACATAATGAGGGATGAACGCAGGGACAGTAAGGGCTTAAGACCAACCTTGAAGTTATGTGAAGAGTGAAGTGTTTATTCAATCAACTATTTTCAGATATCAGTTCTTTGAAAGGATTCTCAAAATGACTTTGCAGTTGTGATTTATAGTTTAGGTAAAGAATAGTTTATGTACATTTTGTAGGCCTTATTGTAGACTAGCTGTTTCGCGTCATTTCGATTCCCGTGGGAACATCGAGATAAAAAGTAGCCTATTTGCTATTTCAAACTGTAAACTATCACTATGCCAAATTTCATCCAAGTCTATTAAGCCATTTCATCGAAATCGGTTGGGTACTTCATTGAACATTTCAAATTTTTGAAACAATATGTATGATTTCGGAGAATATTTACGTGGATGACATTATAAGTCGGCCAAAGTTTTGACGTGAAGTCGGTTTTTTTAATGCTCTGCATTCGTTGATATACACATGAGATATATACGTGTATACACTTATACAGTGTATTTATAGAACACCTGGAACCCAAATTTGTTTAATATGCTACGCATATGCTTCCTACATATGATTTAATCGATGATACTTTAAACTTTACTTTTAAGTAACTACGTTACTTTACATAGAACCACATAGAAATCAGTGATCCTGCAAGCCAAAATTTAAATTTCAATGGCCAAATTTCAATGCCAAATGGCATAACCCCAGATATATTAATATAACTTCGCTTCTACCACTAACCGACGTAAATAAGTAATCTACTTTGTAATTTGAAATACACCTAGAATAAATACTATGACATATGTCTATCTATGTGTGTATACCCAGTTGTAATTGTCTCCATTTGTGTTATTCATCAGTAGATCAATAACATGTTTGCGAACAACTCGAAAACAAACAACAACCACTGTTCTTATATCAAAATTGACAAAATTATCTCAAGATAGCAGCGAGTAACCAAAAAATAGCAGTTTATGTCAGTGTAGATTATCTGTTAAATTCATCAGGACATTATAATTCTATTGACTGAATATTTGGTTTTTACCTATGGTTAAACCTAAAACCATAAAATAATGTTTGAAATTGTTTGCGTATTGATTGACATCAGTTCTATCATTATTTACTTTTGTCTGTCTTTTTTTCACAGCTTGTGCTGGTTTAGTATGAGTTACTGGCCTACGCCAAGTAAGTACAGAATGTGGTGCCACACAGAACCACTAAATACCACTCCAAAGTCAAACGTGACATCAGTGGTCATATAGCCTCTGGTGTTCTGCCTACCCCATAACGGATACAGGCGTGAAGTTATGTATGTATTATATATTTTTAATATACTTTAACATGCGGGACTGAGCAGCGGAAAACATAGAATGTACCAGCTGCTTCTCTTCCCGGGCATACTGTAAAAGTCAGCTAAGGGACAGAGGTTTTTTGAGGTTTTTTTGATGGCGATAGGCTGACTCCCTGTCACTGCAATAGTCTCTCTCCACCATTATAATGCCTCAAAATATGTCAAACGTGGCATCAGATGGTTTCATGACCTATGGTGTTCTGCCTATCCCATAGGGGATAGAGGCGTGAAGTTATGTATGTATATTTTTAATTTTATTACTTTTATGGTAAGCTATGTTTTTGACGCCACATTTTAAATTTTATGTTACTCTTATGGTAGAGTATATAAAATATACACTTTTTCCCGCCAAACAGCTTTGCTTTGATCCAGATGGCTAGGATAGGCACCATGTAAAGTTCCAGGGTAGACAAAGATGTACTTGTTTATGGATGGTGGTCATTCAACAGGTAACCCATACCATACCATAAAAAAACTCTGAAAATTTCCTAATGATTCCAAGAGACTACATTTGACATTAACTAGCATAAATTCACCAGACAATTCACATATCGAATTTACCTTAGGTCATGTCTTTTCTTCACTACTTTACAAGCAATTCGAGATGTCTTCAAGATGTCATCAAAATTATTAAGATCAAAAAAATTAAAGCAAGCAATTTCTTCCCAGTGACATGTCTCAAAAATTGACAGTGCAATAACATTTAAAAAATAATAAAATCCCCAGACAATCACACCAACTACACGGCCCCAAATTGAGCATAGCTTCTGTTATGGGATACCATGTAGCGAACTACATTCTTGTTCTGTGCGGGGATCGGTCCCGCAACCACAAGCGTCTGAGTCCCCATCACATCACATATTTACATTTAATAAAACGTTGGGTGAAAATTAGCCCCACAATAAAAACAGCTAATTGAGGCTCCTGGGCTTTGTTTTAAGGATCGCCAACGTCACGATTGACACTCTGATACTATTTATCCAAGACTCGACTGTCACTTCGCTGTTATTTACCACGGTCTCTATAATATCATGACTGTGTTGTGCCGCTTTAGTTATCTGACGTCATCCTAGTGTTGACAAAGGAATCTATTCGCCCTTCTATCACATTTCAAACAACCTTTTATTAGATTCCGTCGATACACGATGGAAATATTGAGAAAGGATCGATTACAATACAACTGTTTTCCATCTGAGGATTTATTGTGTTTATGTTGAATGGGAATATGTAGATTAATAAGTGGTGAATGCGTTGTTTTGCGAATAGCAGCTTACTTTATTGGTCTCTATTTGACATTGCACTCCTAATTTTAAGCCTTTCTAATGTCAAAGAGTAATGTTCACGGTCCATACAGTCTCTGACTACTTTTCGTTAGGTATGTGAATGTATAAAGATGATATTTAATTTATTTAACAATATATGCTAACAGAGAACATATTAAATTAATATCAAAACAGAGATTCTGATATGTACTCCTTTAACAGGCATATACAACATTCGAAAATTAAGTGGTGTTCAATAATAAAATTTGAATTGAAAGTATACATTATTACATATTATTACATTATTATTATAACATTCGGATTATTCAGTAAAAAAGATAATAGTTAAATAAAAGTAGTTAAGAACAGCATTCAGTTACAATTTAGCACAATCAGACACACCAGATCAATAACATTAAGTAAAAGAGACATAATATGGCATGTTAATTATTAAATGATACGGTATATATGTGACAAAGCATCAAGTGATTATTTTTGAATAAGATATTTTAATAATTTAGTCTATAAAACACTAATGGGATCGCTGAAAATATCGAGATCACTTATAGAAGTATTAAAAGTATTGTACGATATTGCCCTTGAAATGCTGCCTGTTTATATCTAAACTATTGGTGCAGACTTGATTTAATTTCTTAGAAACCATATCGGGATTTTCATTTCAAGTGGATGATACTAGTAGTCTACTGAGTAAATTGAGGGGGTAAAATATTAAAATCCTTGCTGCGGTTTCTAATAAAAGTAAATGATTTGGAATGAACCAAACATGAGCTATTATTTGCACTATATGTTGTTGTAATACATTTATTTATTTAATCATTTAGGCATGTACACACAGTTTAAAATATACAATGGTACTTAAAGACTAATATATGTACAAAGGTACAGCTTAAAGAAATTTCTTCCTCAGACCTGTGACTGGAGAGATACATTGAAACAAAATCAGTGCGTGCGTAACAAAAACAATATTCAAATAATAAAATACTTAAACATAATACCTTCGCTAAGATATAATAAATTCAATACTAATAAATAAATATATACATACATACATATATAAATATAAAATATATTCGTTGATTAATTTGACTTCAATTTTACGCATTTTGAGAAAGTGCGTAAAATTGATCCCTTACTCTTTTTCTAAATGAAATTATAGTTTTTGATTCGCGTATTTCGAATGGTGATGAATTCCACAATCTGAAAGCATGTATATTAAAAGAGTAGGAAAAGAAATCGGTTTTATGGGGTTTTATATACAAGAGAGTACGCTTATGGGCTCGGCATGGCGTATCTGTAGAATGGACGAAGGAGAAACGCTCGCTCAAGTATTTTGGTGCAGAGGGATTACGAAGGGATGTCATGAGTTGTCAAAAATCTGACAGGTCAGCTATGAACATTACTCTTTAGAGGTTCCAATCAGATGTTGATAGCAACTTTTGAGTTTTAAATCATAATTTAATATAAGAGAGAGCTAAAATGAAAGAGTCTAATGTCGCAGCTCACTTTATACTTAGATAAAACTGTAAATCAGAAAATGCTTGATCTCAAGAGAATCAAGGATGGAAGACGTGTTTCCTTAATTCAATTAGGTATTCTAAGTTCAGAAAAAAATTGTTTTTAAACAGACGAGATATTCCCGGGTGCCCTTGGCGCATAATAGAACAGTTTCCCGTAGAACACCCACTTTTCTACATAATACTTAGGTCCGTTGACTAATTCAACTTTACAGTAAAAGTTTCCGGATAAAATGGGAAAAATGTGTTATTTTCTAATAAAAACGTTTTCATTATCTCTAAAATTCAAAATTCAAAAAGTTTTAATAATCTCAGGAATTTCACAAAACATTTGATGAAGTCAGTCATCGCATACTTCGGCTTTAACTAGTTGTTGATAGTTGTTAAATAAGATATTACAGTAGACCAAGAGACAAAAAAAGCCGACAGAAAAAAACTCTTGGCACTCTTTTTCAGTCTTCTTTTCTAGTTGTTACAAACATCATCTAATTGAAGTCAAAGGAAGAGTATTAATAGTTATTAGTGACAAGCCGTCTAACGTGGTTTCTCTTGCGTAAATTTTGATTCCGTGATGATATTGGGATCAACAGTATTGTGAAGAAATCAGGATGAAACTTCGTACGTAGTTCCAAAAATTAAAAAAAAAAAGATTTTTTTTCGAAATTTTATTTATTGGAAATAAAAGATTATGGATAATATTGTCTTAAGTTTTCGCGATTCATACTATTAAATAAAAGTTTGTAGACCCCGTGGTCACGAGCGACTGTCGCCGAAACGTCGAGTTAAAAATGTAAATAAGTATACGCGATAAATCCGGTTAAACAGTGTTTAAAGATTATGGATGTTCTTTCGCAAACTTTAACCTATTTCTATACCTAATTTCAAAGCAAAAATTGTTTCGAATTTGCAATATTAATAGGGGCTTTGACTCACAACATACGGTTTAACCAAATTTTTTGGCCTCTGTTGAAGCTGAGTATTATTTAACTAAAATGCTAGTCGATTGCCGCGAAATATGACCTTTCTGTGCATGATTAATTTGTATGAAGAATGATTGTATGATAGTCTTAAACACAACTAAATCGTATAGGTACTAAACTAACTTAACTTAAGTACCTATGACACAAGCCGCTTACAGGTCAGATGGCGCTGTAAACGTCACACAATTTATAAATTAAATTAACATTCCTTAACTACCTTACATAACTATGAAAATGCAATAGAAATACATTCTAAATCATCACTAAACCTACATAATAAATTTCATGCTGATTACCTTAAATTTATATTTATACGGCTATAAAGCCTTTAGGACCACAATTCTTCTCAATATCACGGCTCAAACAATGCGAATTCCTACAGTGATGGTGTACAGTCACCGTCAGCGCTGCAATCGTAGCGCGGCGTCTCGTCGTACGCGCAGGTCTGGTTGCGCCATCACATTCCGCGCATGTCAGCCGAGCAGTGCAACACATAGCATCGAAATACTATGCAGCGGACAGTTTTGATGGTTAAAGTAGTTTGATTTTAATTATAGATGCTTCGTTTTCTTAATATTATTTTAAAGTTTGTGGCTAATAATTTTGAGATAATTTTTTTTTACGATCCCACGTTTTTTGGCCGGAAGCAAGTGAACAAAATGTCGGTGCAATATACTGAAACGTAAAATTGTATTTTTTATAATTCTATTAAATGTATAATTCGGTTAAACACATCTTTTATTAATAATGTTTGTTGCGGTTATTTGAAGTAATATCTACATTGATATATGTTTTTTTTTTCTAATATAAATAATAATTCATCTTTTCAACTAAGTATAAATATTGTAATGTATCCACGATAAACCTATACACTGGATACCTAAACGAACTAGGACTATAATGGCCTGAAAAACATAGCATTTCATAACTACCCGAAAGTACCAAAAATAATATCTCACTATAATCTTACAAAACTAACTCCTTAATAACTCATCTATTCAATAGCTCTCGTTGAACAACTGCGTTGGTTTGCTCGTCTAGGCACGACTATCATCATAATTGTTTGTAATCGCCGTGAATTATACCACCTGATGTCTCACCAATTTGCTGAGCTTCAATGGCGGACGATATTAAATAATAGTGCTTTGTTGGCTAATTTAGACAAAATAATTAAGTTAAATTAGCTATTAAGTAAATAAGTAATTTGTTTATTCGGTTGAGTCTTATTATAGTTGAGATTATCGACATTGTTGCTGAGCACTGTGGGTTCAATTTGTGTTTTGTAATACGAAGATAACAACTGCAAATGCAGTTTCTTTATGCAGCGATTTGTTACAGACCTTTTTTATTATTGTAGCATAACTGATTTTTTTTTCAGTTAACTGAAATTTTCCAGTATTGGGTTCTGACAAACCCTAACGACTACTGTATACAAGAATACAGCACCCGGGACCGACTGCTTAACGTGCCCTCCGAAGCACGGATATCGTCGTGAGAAATTAATGGTCGGCGGTCACCCATCCTAATACCGGCCGCGCCGAGCGCTCTTAACCTGCAATATCGTTTGATATGCACAGTACCGACGGCGCGCCGCGACGACTTCATCACGGTATTAATATTAATAATAAAAAAATATATTTTAATAATGTAGCGGACACTTTAGAATGTTCGATAGTTTAGTTGAAGCCTATGGAGCGTAGGGACATAATATGCTGACCTATAGGTACATTTCGATACAGAAATGAATTGGTTAAAATATTTCTGTACTAAAAACATCTACAGAAATCAATCCGGTATACATTATTTGGGTACTGATAGAATCAAATTAGATTTTAATAGCTTGTACAGGTATTGTGTTTGATGAGACAGTACACTAATAAAGGTACTGAAATTTTACTGGTACTATTTAATAATTTTATACCGATATGCAGTCCTTGCCTTCGAAACCTGATATATTAAGCCAGTCAGCACTGTGTTGTTAGAAGAACTGCAAAATGGAATCAGGTTTCTTACTTATTTATATTTACAAGTTTACAAGTCTGGCAGCGGATAATAAGAAACGATATCAAAACATGGGAAATTTTTCTCTGTATTTTTGTGTGTATTTTTAATTTTTTTTTCCGATAATTACCTACCAAACGATTTTTAAGTCTTTGGTTACGGTAGATACAGCCGAAACTTTCCCGGAAATAAAATTGTTTTTATCTATAAACTGTCTATAACACAACCTATCTGTTGTATTATAAAGAAGAAATGTTTGATTATATGTTTGTTTTCAGGACAATTTGGTTAAAGATCGGAGTCTTAACTTATTAGGTTACACATACGTCACAATTTGTAACTTACAAAATAAATAGCCGTATGGTTAGTACCCAATTGCTATGTATGTTTATACGTAGGTATATCTATTGTTCAAATATAACGCAAACAAAGATTTTCAATTAACAAACGTAACCATCATATAGCTTACAATTTCATTACTTCAAATACGCAACTAACTTGTGCTAACTTATTCTTGTAAATTCTGTAAGTATCTCATAAAACCACAAGAAGAGAGAAAACAAATAAATTCAATATTCGGTACTTCGATGGAACTATAATTTGACTCAATAAAGCAGAGTATAACTGCTGCACAGCTAACGATGGCCCGTCATTAAATCCTACAAGATATTGTTTACCAGGATCTTCTTGGCAGCTCACAAATTACACGCGACTACCAGTTGCTGCCAACAGATGGCGCTGAATCGATAAAACTTGTTGCTTGCTCGAACGAAAAGCTGATCTACTGACCTCGAACCCGGAGAAAGGAAAATATACCATTACGGAAGTCAACATAGAGTTCAATCTCTAAAAATCACATTCTTCTATATTGAAATCACAAAGACGTAAACAATAAGGTTTGCAAAAACCTAGTGTCGTCAATAATATGGATAAATTGTAGACGCTGCGTGGAAATTGTTAGAACATGGGCGCCTTTAGCTTTTTATTGGATTTTTTGTCTCGCTCATGCTAATGTCGCCATTAGACCTGCTTGTTCGTGCGGTTATGTGTTCATAAAGCTTTGTTTGCGAAATGCAAATTAATACAAAGTGTTCCAATTCCGGCTGGTGGAAAATTCTGGTGAGATCAAGTTTCTTTTCTGTTTTATATCATGAGAGTTTTGCGAGAGGAAAGAAGCATTTTTTATTGTATTTTTGACAATAAGAAGAGCCTTCTCTTTGAAAAATAATGAAAACGTACGAAATGTAGTTTTGGATTTTAATTTAATATTCAAGTTCCTTTAGTTAATAAGTCATAGAGGCAACTTGTTTATGCGATTATGAGATGCCGTCAATTAACTGCCGTTTATGATTTTTATCAAGCTCAAAGATACCTGTCATGTGCTTCGATACAAACAAAAAGTGCTTGATGCATTGCTCTAAAGTTGCAAAACTATTTTTTGAATTTATAAATTTTCAACGTAACCAATACATGGGTCCAACACATCGGTTGAGTTGGACGGACATAATATGTAGATTTTTTTTTGTGTTTTATATATTTAAATTTATGAAAAACTAGACCAAAAACTAACAAGCAATGACTCATCCTCAACTATAGTAAACAATAAACACGAACCTGCTTTTTATCAATTGTAAAATAGTAGCAACAATTACGCTGAAAAGAAACTCGCTCGCACAAGGACATCGGGTTGACGCTAATTATCTGCAATTCTTTTAGACTCTCAAGTGATGGTAGTTTTTCAAATTACTTTATGCACGTGGTATGTGGTAATTAGTGATTAAGTACTTCCTTTTGTGCAGGTATTTAATCAAGGCAGTTTATAAGCTTTCTTGATGACTAGGGTTATGATTACCACCCGGACTAGGTTGATATGTAGCTCAAAGGCGCGTTATCTAGTTATCGAGGCCGTGCCGCAAGTGTATGAAAAAGGTACCAAGAAATTTTCATTAAGGCGGCCAAATTTTAGTAGTCAATCCGAAGGAAAGATTAAAAGTGTCACGAAATTCTTAAAACGAAGTGGGTACGTAAATATAATTGTCGTATTCAATCACTTTGTGGTCCGGTGCTTATTGAAGCCCATAGCCTGAGAGATTTTGTTACTAAGATAAATAATGTCTTTCTTGAACTGTCAACTTAGATCGTAACGTTACGTTGCTAGTAAATTGCAATACATCATCCAATGGCCAAAAATAAATATCTACCTTTATCTCCAAGCTCGCATTAGGACTCATTATGATTTTGATGAAGAGGATTTTTCAACTTTTGATCTAAATCTAGAACAAGTTTTGACATGACAATGTAAATACAATATAGACTTAAAAGATATTTCTTCTTTGAATTTGAAATTGTTCAGGACTCTCAAGGCTACATTTCCTGTTGCAAATGGACTTCAAACTAAGGGCATTACCTCTAAAATAAAACGTTTTGCCAGAATCATCGTCCATTGTATGACCTAGAAAAAGACACTTCTTGCAAAGAAGTTAATTTTTTAAATCTTAAAATGTAAGAAAGATCGTCAAAGTATTCTGCTAGAGATTTTTCTCTGTATCAAGTTCAACTAGGTCAAAACAAAAAGTAAATAGTAATGAAAATTGTAATTTCATTCTGAAAGTTTATTATTATTTTTGCTTATGAGTGAAGTTTTGTTCAAATAGATAATATTATAATAAAAAAAGTGTACCATTGAACATTAACAGGCAATGACGAGCAAATTTGCATGCAAAATCTCCCCGTGCGGCGAATTTCGTACGCTGCGATAATCTTTCTGAAAATGTTTTAAACGCTACTAATTTCCGCTTTGGGAAAAACTTTTGCAAATAACATAAATATTCTTCTTAAAAATCTGGGAGGTATGAAATTTTGGTTTAGGTAGGATAAGACCAACTTATTACAAATACTTAAGTAACTGCTATGTCTTGAAATTTTTGGAACACATATTTTTTAGATTAACGCAATAGCTCCGCACTTATACATCTAACTTATATTACTAATGTGAAAGTTTAGATGGATGTCTGGACATTGTTCCTCAATCACCGCAGAACAGCCCAACAGATTTAGATGAACTATGGCAAACTGATCTCTATCACTGGTATAGCACATAGGCTACTTTTTCTCCCGATATTCCTACGGGATTAGAAACTGGACGGGTAAAACAGCTAGTAGTTTATAGATACGATAGGCATTCTGAAATAATACCTGCTGCGGCTATTAGAGCTATGTGTGGGGAAATGGTGTCGTATGCTGGACCATTTCCTACGTGGGGGGCGCTCGGCTAAAGCTGAGCGCAATCTGCTGGAGCTCACGGGTAATGCCAATGGTGGTATCGTGAGCTCCATCTATGGCGGATGTGGTACACCTTGAGGTTTTTAGTGGGTAGGTCTGGCCTTTTGCCGGACCATCCCCACATACCCCGTCGCTCCCCCTTGGGATGTGATAGCACGTTTTCCTCAAGTAAAAAAAAAGGCGTTCTGAAATAATAATGTCAAAACAGTATTATAGTTGTTTTTATTCACTGGTTTAGTCTAACGAACCAACACACATACCTTTTTATCACATCAATGCACAATAAATTAAAACAAACCCGCCAAAATAACCAAACATATTTCATCGACTGTCAAATTAATGTCATCAAATCCAAGATGGCATTGCAAAATGGCGGCTGCACAATAAAGATAATGAAACACCAATTGATGTCTCGTTTGTCCATAACAAAGCCATTAGGTATCAAAATGATCGATGGTCGACATAAAATAGTTATCTTATTACGCTGATATGGGTGCCTCATGGTGTGAATAAACGGCGAACATGATAAATGACTGGGAATTCAGTTTGTGTGTTAGTGGAGTTCTTTTCAATGGCGACGATGGGTTTAGCTCTCCTACTATGGATGGTGTATCTGTTACAAGTTTGGATATTACAGCTGTATTTTTCTATGGGCTCTGATGTCGTTTATAGCTTTGCTTCTAATCTTAATGTGTTATTGGGTTGGGCAGACAGTTTACGTGACGAGCAGGTCTAATTGTTAGAAAATATTTTGGTTGAAGAAAATATAATGATTGATTTTGGCCTTTAATTACTCATAAAAGTGTGATTTTTTTTAAGGCCAAATTAAAATAGACAACATTAAGTATAAATGAACTCACTTCTGCTGTTAGCGCTGCAGAAACCAACAAGTAATAAGTGAAATTTACTAACGAGACGATTAAGTATTAATCAGTTAACTTTTGATGTAATAACGGCGGGTTTCAATATTGCATTTCAATCTAAAGTGTAGGGTAGACCGGGCATAAAAGTACCACGGGGCAATAGTGCCAGTGCCAATATTTTCCAACACAAACAAAGTTTACATGTGTGTCTAACGTCACGACACGTGCTCCAAACGTCCCCACCCGCACTAAAGTTTGTGGCGCTCGCGGTGTGACACAGACGATTTCGCTGAAGATTTTTTGTTTACTGTTAAGAGTAAGAATTGTCGTCCACTTCATTTGTCTGTATGTAACACTAAACTCGGTATTTTGTCAAGTTATTGCTTTTACTAGTTTATTTAGGTTTCAAACTTTGTAACTGGGATGAATTATATTTTTAATTCATTTTGAAAATGCCGCAATTGTACCAGTAACGATGGGGACAATAGTAGTGGTACAATTATCCCCATGGTACAATTAACCCCGATATTATATTAGTTATGGATTATAAAACATTTTATTTTAGATCCTACATCAATAAAGGATGGTTTTGTATTCTCTGTTTGGAACCATTTAGCTTCAGTCGTTCTAACGAAATTTGGGTTCAATGCATAGTTTGCCAAATGAGGAAGAAAAATGTACAGAAGAAGCTAATTAGCTTTTTTTTATCTGAGCAAAGATTGTGGGTTTCTTTCATATATTTAAATAACTATTAAAAATAAAAATATTTTAATGATGTACTCTCAGTACAGTACCAGGAGTAAATTGTACCTTCATACAAATGTTTACTTTTTGATTTTTGACATTTAAATGACTGATATTAAAAAATCATCAATAAGGTACCTCGCGTTACTCCATCAAGTTGATAGTAAATCTTTGTCCTACTCAAGTTGAAATCTTCAAGTATATTCCGATTGTGCAGTAACAATTGTTGTTTTGTTGTGATCTCGCACTGGTGCTTCAAGGAAGAAGATAATAATTTCGAGCGTTTAAGACCGTAACACTGCTTAATTACATAGTTTCAAGCTGCATTTACAAATCTTATAATCACAAAACGAGGGTGTTTGTTTATATTTGGATACCAGTTCGACAAGTAAGTGACAACTCATATTTGACAGAGGGCGACCAGCAAATGTCATATATCATCTGACGTTTGCAATACCTGTTGCGTTCACTTCAATCAATTGTCCGGTCCACTATAGAGGCTATTGTGATATACTTATTTTAAGCAATAGTTTTACCGATATGGTCATTTGCGGTAGATGTGGCGATGAGGTTTCGGAGGCCCTGAAATGTACTGCCTGCTTCAAGCATTTTGACTATCCATGCTCGGGGATAACTGAAATAGGTTACAGAAAGCTTGGCGACCGTCAAACAACCTGGAGATGTCCTTCATGCAGAAACTCTGGGACTCCAAGCCGCCATACAGTGTCACCAACGCCTTCTTCTACGGTCAGCCTAGATAATGTCATGATGGAATTGGCCCAAATAAATCTCAAATTAGCACCTTTGGCCAATCTGGTTGCCGATATGCAGGAAGTAAAGAAAGACCTCGCTAATCTCAAGGCTTCTACTAGTGAATTTTCTGGCCGGGTAAGCAAATTGGAAGTTAGACTCGAGCAATTCGACAAAGTTATTGAAGCCACTAAGCCATTGCATAAACAACTAAGTGCACTACAAGCTGAGATTCACGATAAAGAGCAGTGGCTCCGGGCAAACAACGCCGAGATAAAGGGTGTCCCAGAGAAAGACAGAGAAAATCTCTTCGATGTAATCTCCAAAATTGGTAATAAAATTTCTTATCCTACTGCGAAGAATCAGATTAACTTTGTACATAGAGTTCCCACGAAAGGAAATGGATGTAAAAACATAATAGTGTCTTTTATGAACCGTTACATGAAGGAAGATTTTGTAGCCGCAGCAAGAGCTAGCAGCGATAAGTTAACTCCGAAGGATCTTGGTTTGACAGCAACGAATAAAATTTTCATCAACGATCATCTTACGATGCATAATAAAATTCTTTTATCTAAAACCAAATCATTTGCAGTCGAGAATCATTTTCAGTTTGTTTGGGTGAAGCACTCCAAAATTTTCATCAGGAGGGATGCAACATCGAAGATTGCGAATATCAGGTCGGAAACCGACTTGCTAAAACTTTGTCAGTAAACCAGTTTTTATACTGCCACTATTATAATTGTTATCTTTTAGTTGAAACATATTCTACAACAATTATATACCTGTTAATTCTAATTTTACTCTGTAAGACTGTATACATTGAGGTGAGCTTCAAAATTTACTTAGTGTTTTCGGATTCTTTCTGTAGTTTATTGCAAACGAAGTGTGGAATTTATATTTTAATTCAAAATCATTTAGAAGTTGTGTTTCGTTTTCCAAATGGTTAGTCTCAAAGTTTATCACCAAAACGTGCGTGGTTTACGAACCAAAACCGAAGAGTTTTTTGGGAATATATGCTTGAGTGAGTTTGACGTAATTACATTAACTGAAACTTGGCTTTTGGAGGGTATAGGTAATAGCGAATTATTCGATAATCGTTACATGGTTTGGAGACGTGATCGTGACTACGATGCTACCTCACAGTCACGTGGGGGAGGAGTTTTAATAGCAGTGCGTCGTGAGCTGGTCACAGTAGCCAATGCAGAATGGATCTCCAGTGCTGAAGACATGTGGATAACAATTAACCTTATAAATAAACAACAGAAACCTATTAAGTTGCACATTTGTTGTATTTATCTGTGTGAACAAAATTTTGGTAATACTTTCTCAATGCAGCTTAACAATTTTCTTTACAAGTTAACTAATATAATTAACACGCGACCCTTAGATAAGTTTTTAATTTTAGGGGATTTTAACATGAGTTCCATCACTTGGGTACCTACTAACGGTGAAGCTTGTCCCTCCACATTATCCAATAGTAACTATACTGATTTTATTGATACCCTTGATGTTTGTAATTTAAAACAATTCAATGTGATTAAGAACTCACACGGGAAAATTCTCGATTTGATATTATGCAACGACTCCGTCACTGTAACTGAATGTTTGTTTCCACTTGTCTCAGAAGATCCTTACCACAAATCGCTTATAGTCGATGTTTTGTTTGCTGATTATAAAGTGCTTCCTGCAACTGTAAGAACTGTATACAATTATGATAGAGCTGACTTTCCTGCTATTTGTTCAGAACTAGATAATACGGATTGGATACTCCTCCTTACTGAATGTTCAATTGATGAAGCCTTGACCAACTTTTATTCTGTTATCAACAAATTGAGTGAAAAATACATTCCAAAACGTCAATTGCAACATGAAAAGTATCCACCTTGGTACAGCTCTGCACTCAAAAAAGTAATTAAGGAAAAAATGAAGTATCACAAAAAATACAAAACCTATGGCAATATTTCTGATAAATTATCATTTCATCTATTAAGACAGAGAGCTAAAAATTGTGAACAAGCTTGCTATAAAAATTTCATCTCGAAAATTGAAGCCTCAATTAAGCACAATCCGAAGGCCTTTTGGGCTTTTGTGAAGTCCAAACGTCTGAACAACACATATCCTTCTAAAATGTATTACAATGATTGTAGCAGTGATTCAGGTTCTGATATTTGCAACCTTTTTTCTGATTATTTCAAATCTAGCTTCGCGGCTCCAAGTACAGGTAATGTTGATCCATCCACAACAAACCAAGAGTCGCCGGTGCATATCGAATCGATAGAAATATCCACTGAATGTGTATACAGACACTTGAAATCTCTGGACTCAAGTAAATCAGCTGGACCAGATACCATTCCTGCTAGATTTTTGATTGCCTGTGCTAAAGAACTCTCTCATCCCGTCTCTTTATTATTTGCAAGATCTCTTAAAGAAGGGATAATGCCCGGGGTGTGGAAATCTGCGTTTATTTCACCTATTTATAAAAAAGGACCTAAGGATAACATTGTCAATTATAGACCTATCTCCAAACTCTGTCTCTTGGCGAAGGTTTTGGAGCGGGTTGTCTACAATGAATTATACCAGACTTTGCAAAATACGTTTCTTCCTCAACAACACGGATTTTTGAAAGGAAGATCTACAACAACGAATCTGTTAGTCTACACTGACTTCGTTACTGAGAGTATGGATCAGGGTCACCAAGTTGATACGATATACACCGACTATAGCAAAGCCTTTGATCGTTTGGATCACAAAATACTACTCAAAAAACTTTATCTCTCAGGTATCAGGGGTAACCTTTATAGGTGGTTTTCTTCGTACGTGCTAAATAGAACTCAAGCAGTCGTTCTTAAGGGATATACTTCTTACTGGACTACTATTACATCTGGAGTACCGCAAGGGTCCCTGCTAGGTCCTTTGCTATTTATAATTTTTATAAACGACATTGATGAATGCTTCAAACACAGCAATTTTTTAATGTTTGCCGACGATCTCAAGGTTTTCAAAGTAGTTAATAGCGTATACGATGCTACTCTCCTGCAGGAAGACCTTGCTCGGCTGTCTCGCTATTGTCAGAAAAATAACCTTGACTTAAATACATCTAAGTGTTGTATAATAAGCAGTTCTCGAAAGGACAAATTTAAATTTTCTTACTCTTTGTGTAACGAACCTCTTGCTCGGGTAAAGGTAATTAGAGATTTGGGAGTTATTCTTGACGATAAGTTTTTGTTTGACGCTCATATAGATAATGCAGTCAAAAAGGCATCAATGGCACTTGGTTTCATAATGCGTACGGCAAACTCCTTTAAGAATATGAAAACACTGAAGATTCTGTTTTGTTCCTACGTCAGGAGTCATTTGGAATACGCTAGTCAGGTCTGGAACCCTTGCTACGCTAAATATTCCATAAGAATCGAGCGTATCCAGAGAAGATTCAGTAGATTTCTCTCTTTTAAGTTTAAACTTCCGAAAATGGACTACCATGCACGTTGTTCAAAGTATCACTTGGTACCGCTTTATTTGAGACGAAATATAAACGATGTTGCTTTGTTAACGAAGATAGCTCAGTCAAAAGTTGACTGTTCATATCTGCTTGGAAAACTAGCATTAAATATTCCCAACAGACCCACCCGTAAAAGAAAATTACTCCACGCTCCGTTTGCTCGTACTAATTATCGAAAGAATTCATTCATGTCACGATCCATTTCGACATTTAACACCCACCACGACGATGACATTGACTTATTTGATACCACACCTGTAGTATTGAAAAAAGTATTAACAAATAAACTATTTAAGTGAGGCTCGCCTCAATGGCTACCTATGTAGAATTTGTATTTTTCTTTTCTTTAATTTGTTTTTTTTTTCTCGTTTTTGTTATTTAGTAACCTAGTTGCGGTGGTCTTTAAGTGGCTCAGTGTATACTTATTGTAAAATCTATTATTATAATGTAAGCTGTCGACCTCCCAAATAAAATAAAATAAAATAAAAAAATAAAATAAAAATAAAATTAATAACTTAAATGTTACGTTTGATCCAAAGCAATGGTAAATAATGTAAGACTTGACTACTCTTTCTTATTGAAGAAATAAAATTGATTTTATATTATGTTTTTGACGTGTTAAATTTCGTGACCTATTAATTTGAAGTATAATGGTTCCTAAGAGTAAAGACTGTTATTATATCTTTGTAAAATTGTTAAATTACTAAATAAATATTTAAAAAATCATAGTTCATAAAAAATACAGAATTGTTTTATTACCAAAGATATTTTTGGTACAATTAACCCGCAGTATGAGGTTAATTGTAACTTGTGACACATTTTGTTCAGATGTGATTTTCAGTTACTTTTCGTTTCCGTATGTTATATTTAAATATATACAATTGTAGATAAAAGGCTTAGACATTTGAATTTAATTACAAAATCAAATATATTTCAGTAGACTCGTCGTAATCTACCAATGTTTCAAAAATGGTTCTATTGTCCCCGGTTTACCCTACTTCTTTGTAAACACGATTTATTATTACAAAGCATTATTTATTGCGACCACCATCTAGATTTGCTGTCATGGTAACGCTCATACATTTAGGTCTTTACAAAGAAGGATTTTGGATTGAGATTCAATATTGAAACCCGCCGTAAATACTTATACCTACATACTCTAAAAAAGGTAGCCATGATTACGCATCTTTATTTATTTGTAAAGCCGGTTGACATTGCTGATGACGCGCGCGGCGGCGCCCGCGCCGGCGTTGTCGCGTGCGCACTTTCACTAGCCACGCTTGTTTTCAAACTTGTGTTTTCTATTGACTCTACATTCTTTGCATGTTTCCATGAAAATGTTCGTTTTTCATTATATTTTTGACTACATTGCATCGTTGTTACATTGTGTGTCAAATTTTCTTTAATCATAAAAAAAGGAGAAAACGCCTTATTGCGCCGGCTTTCCTTGAAAGAAGCTAGAAGTAGTTACGACATAGCATCTAACGATCTGAACGTCAATTTAGTTCTTAAATTACATCATTATCATCATTCTGCCATGAGACTGCTGGAAAAAGGCCCTTTCCAAGGTTCTGCACACCGTTAAGTCCCGCGTTACCAACACCCAGCGTTTACCGGCTACCGCGACCGGGTCGTCGGTCCAGCTTATTATATTTGAATGATCATCTTTACAAACACTTTTACTGATAACCAAATAATTGATTGGACAGTTCTCTTTACAACCAATACTTATTGTACTCATAGTAACATAGTATTTGTAATTCATGAATAACTTTGTATATTTTATGTTATTAGTTGTGTAATAAATTACATCAAAAAAAATATAAATCGAATGCCGCGATGCTATTAGCTAAGCATGCTAAAATCATTATCACCAAACAAGATACATGTAATCCAACTACACTAACATAGATGTTTCATCTCACGATCACGCTTTCAACTTATATGTGCTCAAAAGTAGATGTATTTACTTGACTGGCTTTTGCGGTAAGCGTGACTATATTATTCATAATGAGAGGTTGTTGTCGCAAAAACGGGATTGTGAAGAAACAGCTAACAATACCCCAACTGTCAGTGGATAAGCCTGCCGTAAAAGGAAAATAATTCAAGTGGTGGTGGAGGATGAAAGAGTTGGGATATAGCTCAATATCAGCGAATGGTACGTGCAGATGAGGTCGAGAATGGGATTGGCTCTTCATAAGACAATGCCGGAAAACAGCACCGTTTTAACTGTATCCCTTATGGGATAGGCAGAACACCAGAGGCCATCAAACCATCTGATGTCACGTTTGACAAATTTCGAGGTATTATAATGATGGAGACAGACTTTTGCAGTGACAGGGAGTCAGCTTATCGCCCGCAAAAAAACGCCAATAAAACCTCTGTCTCTTAACTGACTTTTACAGTATGCCCGGGACGAGAAGCAGCTGGCACATTCTATGTTTTTCTTTCGCTCCCAGTCCAGCATACATTAAGGGTAGTTGATAACCAGGAGAACTATGAAGAGGACCAACCACTGGAAGTCGTTTGGATTATCTAGTCGCTTTTCTGGAACGCTTATCCTGTGACGGTCGGGCTATTAAACCGACTCTACGCGGCTTACTACGCTACTATTATGGGTTCCAAAGAGTAATGTTAACGCTCCATACAGTCTCTGACCTTTCAAACTACTTTTTGTTAGGTATGCGAATGTATAAAGATGATATTGCCATTGAAATGCTGCCTGTTTATATCTAAACTATTGGTGCAGACTTGATTTAATTTCTTAGGAACGATATCGGAATTTTTATTTCTAGTGGATGATACTAGTAGTCTATAAATAAATAAATAAATATTTCTGACACTCAACATTATCTAGCCCAAATTAAGTTTCTTAAAGAACTTGTGTTACGGATACTAGTTAACTGATATACTTAAGAAATATATAAACATACATATTGAATAAACACATATTTTTTGTTAGAAAATAAACTTAAATAAACATATAAACATCCATGAGTTGACGACTAATATCTGTGTTCATCACACAAATATCCGTCGCCGCCGGGATTCGAACCCAGAACCTCTGGCATAGAAGGCAATGTACGTTACCCCTACACCAGCCGGTCGTCAAAGTAACTTCTATAAAGTAAAGTCTATCGAGTAACTTGAGAAGGTAAAATATTAAAATCGGTTTCTAATACAAGTAAAGGATTTAGAATTAACTGAACATGAGCTATTATTTGCACTATACGTTGTTTTAATGTTGTCGAAAATCTGACAGTTGTATGAAAAGACTGATTTGTCCTGAACCCGTGTGACTTATCTTCAAACTCATCACTTACTATCACGTAAGACAGTCAAACGCGAGTTTATAGCCAGGAAAATAAACCTTTAGTAAATGCCTACAAAATTCCTGCCAGTCACCATTACATTTTATTTTCCTTCAATCTATCAAAAACCGTGAATACTCAGTTCGGAGGTAAACACAACCCATTGACAATGCGCGGCGGGTACAAGTTAAAAAACACGTTAATGATGAGTTTTCCTCGTCATTACCGACACGTGACGTCACATCCGCCGGCCATAATGACCGCCGTGATTGTATAACTGTCATTATGTTGTTTATTCTTTTACTTTGGTTTCGCTATTTCGCGATTGTGAAGATGCGGTAGAATCTTATTCCAAAAAATTAACATGCCTAGAGTGCTTATCTAAATGGATGGATGGGACTATTGAGACTAAGGAGTTCTACACGCTTAGCTGATGAAGATCAAGATGTAATATGTCTATAAGGACCACTATCCCTTACAAGACTATAGTTACCAGGAAAAGCCGTCGCTGGCAGTTATTCTACGTATTAATAATTTATATCAAAACATTTGATTCGATTCTTTCATTCTAGCACATAAAATCCCTGAAAGTTCAAAAGTAGAAAAATCAACAGTTCTATCGGTTCGCAAAGTGCATTTACTCCTTCTCCAAAATGCATAACTCCACATTAAACACTAAAGACTGGCAATTTTTTAGCTGTACTTGAGCAAGACTATGTAACTATGTAACCTTTTGCGAATTTAACATGTATTGCAACTAGTTCATTTTCACCAATAATGACTCGCTTTCGACCTCAATCTAATGCTCTCAATTTAAGATGGGCCACAAAGTCTTAAAAAATTGTTGGCTCTTCTTATGGTGCGTACAGATTGCTGTAATGGAACTTGTAATGTAACATTTTGCGCACCACACGTCCAAATACGCAACGTGCGCAGAATGTTACATTACTATTTGCATTACTAGCAATCTGTATGCACCATTACAACTATTAAACGATTTTAATAATATACAAACAGCTTTTTTCTCGTTATTCTCCTTTAAGATAGTTATTAAGTCAGACACCAATCTTAATTTCAAACCGGAGCTACGCACTCCATCGACCTTGACCGTCCTCACAGCATCAAAACTAATTGACTTTGAACTGTCACAATTGATCCGCCATTATTAATGGCTTTTAATTGCTCGGGCGCATCACGATTCTGTCGAAAATCGTGATCCACACTGTCCTGCGCCTTTATAACCATAACTTGGATTATATCCGTCTGTTATTCTAATGTATGGCAACACCGATATTACAGCTGTGCTAAGTAATTGTATTTTCAGCTGTATTGCTCTGATTTTAAGGTAGAATTTGAGATGTAGTGTTCGGATTCATGATATAATTCGTGTGCGGTTTGCATGCATTTTAATTTAATAGTGAGTTGTGAGGAATCTGCTCTTGCAATCAGTTCGGTTTGTGGTGGCTCCGTTTAATGATAAACATTGTAAGTTATGGATAGAAGATCTGTATGAATTAATACATAAATCATAATGGTAAAGAATACTAACTTTTGATTTACTGTTCCATCACATTCACTTTAAATAAAATTAATTTACATTCACACTGGGATGAAGCTGCTTAAGTGAAACCGCGCAACATTGTCGATTAGAGTAGTTTTAATCGGATTTTTTCGCATTATTCTTATTTTAACTCGATGTTATGATTCCGTTACAGGATCTGTCCTCTCAAGAGACCGTTTAAAGACTAATGATAGGATTAAAGCTTCCGTGACCATGGTACTTACCGGTGAACGTCCAGATTAGATTTGATAATACGAGTTATAATAGTGTAATAAAGCAAAATAGTAAGGGCACGTTTAAGGACAGGCGGCGCGTGGCGCGAGGCGGTATGCGTTTTTACTAAATCACCGGCTTTACTATAGAACAACAGTACAGACATCTACAGTAATTCAACTTCATACAAACGGACAGACGAAACGCGAGCTATACCTACGCGGCTCGATCTCGATCTCGGCATGCGGCCAGTCGCGAGTGTCTGCATACCGAAACAATTTTTGATTGAGCTTTACGTTAATATGCGGATTGTTTATACTTTAAAATGTAATAATACATCTTTTCGTGGTTCTCAATCGAGGCGCAAGTATTTTTTGGTCGCAAATTTATAAGACAAATTTGTTATTCAAACGTAAACATGGTTTTTTGACACAAAACGTATTTTTGTTGAACACTTTCTATTCAATTTACAAAGTGTTTTATTTGTTTATATAAAGAAAGTATATTTGCAGTCACAAAACAAAATGGAAGTGAACACAAAGTAGGCAAATGTAATTTAAACGCTGAAGGCGGGTAGCCCTATCACATGTGAATGGACCGCGGCGCTGTAGGCATTTATTTCAAAGATGCGGCCGAGTTGAATTACTGTATATATCTGTACTGTGATAGACCTATCAGCTGGTTTAGAGTACCTAAAGCCGGCGCTGTAACGAAGACGCGCGAAGCCCCGCGCGACGCGCCGCCTTGTGCTCAAACCTGCCCTTTGTGTATTTGAACGCGCAATCTCTAAAATTCCTTTACAACCGACTTGCAAAAAGGAGGAGGTTCTCAATTCGTCTGTATGTTTTATTTCTTTGTTACACGATTTTGAAAATTCTTAATTCATACTTCATAGTTGGTCCCATATAAATTTCATCGATTAAATAAAACACTTTTTAACCGGATTTATCGCGTATATTTACATTTTAAATTTTGACTCGACGTTTCGGTGTCTTTGCAGAACCCGTGGTCACGAGCGACTGTGGTCACGAGCGTTTTTATTTAATAGTTTTAAAAGTGTTTTATTTAATAGTATGAATCGCGAAAACTTAAGACAATATTAAATTTCATCGAAATTGGTTGAGTATTTCCTTGAAAATTTCAAAGTTTTGAAACAATATGTATGACTTCGGAGAATGACATTATAACTCAGCCAAAGTTTTGACGTGAAGTCGGTTTTTTAATGATCTGCAATTCTTGATTGTTTAATTAAATTTATTTATGGAAGTATTTTTTCATTTTATGCTCAAACTCTTGAGGAACTCTGATCGCTTTTGGTATTTGAATTAAAGCAGTTTAGTACGTATGTTTAGTGATATTGTTGCGATTATTTCTTTCGGTTTTATCTTACACCTTCAGTTTCTTGGTAGAGCTTTTTTGTCTTAAATAGTATTTATACGTGTGTTTATGTATAACTCTCTTATTTTTTGATATTGATTTCACAGGATTTCTGTAATAATGAAAGAAAAGAAAACCTTTATTACAACGTCTCATTTAGTTTTTTTAAATTGTGAAAGCTTTGAGTAAGTTTTCAATGTTCAAAATAACATAACTTCATTTCATTTCATTTCAATTCCTGTAAACTTGAAGAAAGTAAAAGTGGCAAATGAATAAAAATTGCAATATACTTCCCATGTAATCATGAGTCGTAAATCACAGGGCCGTTAGAAAAATATATGGCAGCGAACAATTCATATAAAAACTATTACATTTGTCATAGAGACGTGATTTATTGCCACATCAATTAAATGTCTGAATATGGATAACTTATAAAACGATTCAAACAGCTATAAAAACTGCCGTCTATTTATAGCAGCGTTTTCAAACTTGTGTAGGAACTATGCGGTTCAAATAAGAAATGGAACGTCAATTGATTATATCTCTCAAAAGTAACTTGAAAATTAGGGCATGCAAAAAATTTTTTTTCGGTACAAATTACTATTTATTTTACTTATTTCGTTTATCAGAGTATTATAACGAAAAGAAATGCATTAATTTATTATTTTTGTCTTATTATTTTAGTTTTAAAACTTTATTTACACGCGTCAGTAAAGAGGGTGCATGGTGAAAGAGCGCGGAAACCATGCCAACATTATACGAAGTCGATGACTCTTCAGAAAATGAATTTTCATGATTAAGTGGAATGAAAGTAATTGAAAACGCTTAATTGAAATATGCTTGGTGGTAGGATCCCTTCTGGGTCCGCCTGGCTAGCGACCACCCTTTATATAAAGTCTGCCGCCAAATGTTACCGCTCCGGCGGTAATGTGTTCCGGCAATATTGTATAAAGAGCCAGTTCCTTCCTAAACCCGTGTGCTTTCATCTTCGACCTCATCGTCACTTACCATCAGGTGCGATTGAGGTCAAACGCGGGTTTAGTCACTTATAAAAAAAAAAAACGCGGAGTAATTTTTAAATCTAAATGTAATTCTAAATTAAATAATGTTATTTTTCTGACTCTACCTAACCGGTTCGAATTGACAGCTATGACGTCACAATATGGCGCTAAGCCAGTCCTGTTCTCATTTGAAACGCATAGTAACTACTCACGTTTCAGATATTTGAGAAACCTAGTGAACAATACATAATATTAGGGTTCCGTATATCAGTTTGTTTGAATGCAGTTAAACAAGAGTCGCAAAACAGTAAAAGAGGAAATCCTTACCCCTATTTATGTATGATAGATTTTAAGGTAAAATATAGGTCAAAAACAGAAATTATTTTAGGGCAAATTAGCAAGCAATTAGAATTTATTTATAGTAATTTTAAATAGCAAATCACCAATCTTAGTACAAATTCTATGGTTCTATGACGTTATATGATATATTTCGACGACCACTTTGGCGATGGGGCAAACCTGTCTGCCTCAGATGCCAATTATTGCGCGTTCGATTCCCAACCAGAACAAGAAAAAAAAATGTTCCGTGTCTGGGTATCTATCTATTTATATTTTAGGTCCCCCCTAGTTCGCTACATGGTATCCCATAACACAAGCTATGCTTATTTTGGGGCCATGTAGTTGGTGTGATAGGGGATTTTATGCATTTATATTTATTTATGAAAATTAAATGTACCGAATTGGGTTCATGAGAACCAAACTTGAGATTTTTTACATGGTTTGAAAAAATCGCGGATTGAAAATTTAAATATGGACACCCGCTAGAGTTAATGTAGTGGACGAATCACAACGTGGCAGATGTTGCATTCATATGACGTAATTTTTTGGAATAAATTGATAAAATGATAAAATTTTATATCGCGATTTCACTTTGTCTTATAAACAACATAGTAGATACGTGCCATGCTGTCTAATATTGATAAATTTTCATGTATCAACAAAGTTTCATTCGCTTATAAAACTTGTAAATCCCGGCCGCGGTTTTAAAATATTATCTTCACTAAAACTTACGCCAATTAATACGAGAATATGTTTTTTTTCGGCGTTTCGAAAGTAAATGAGTTCAAACAAATAAACTCTTCAGCTTTATTATGTAAACAGGGTTGTTTTGTAGCCACCGGCCAATTTTTTTACACAATAAGTATAATTTATAGAAACGATTTTGGCAAAAAAAGTATTAATTTTTTTTTTTTTTTTTAATTTTTAATATTAATATTAACCAAAGCTTGGTCACTCTAAATTACCATTAAAATAAAGATGACTACGAACTACTACAAAACATCTTGTAGTACTACGTCGTAGTATTATCAATGAAATGCCGCGTCGTAGTAGCAATGTTCATCAACAGCGACTATTTTTTTAAAAGTTTGTGGTTACATTTTTCTACTTTTTTGTACTGAGCGACGCTAAAATAAATATGCAGGTACGTTTATATCGTATCAAAGAAACTAACGTTTAAATTTGGCTGTCGACTAAAAAGCAAGCCTGTATAAGTAGGCATAGATAAAATAGACTAATAGGATCTCCTGCTGTAGTCAAACGACAGTCCACGTGTCCTTGCACATATTACTTTCTAAGCTGTGCACGTGTCTACATATCACCGGTGTTGCCAAAACCAGCTGTTAATCCCATCAGCCCGACCGCACAGGACTCTATTACTAATTGAGAAAGTTTACAGAGCGCGAATGAAGGCTATTAATTATCTGTGTGTCTTGACAATGTGTTCTTAAGCAAACAGCACAGTAATTTATATACGACTTGCAATATAAGTATTTAGTTATTACGAACATGGCGAAACAATAATGTCGAACAACAAAAATGTTGGGATCTTATTTCATGAAAATACACCTATCAAATTGTATCACGGTGCTTGTAAGTTCAAAAGTATAGAATTTCGAAAGTTTCCTATAGCAACTTATGGAATTTCGCCGGTCGCATGTCGTGGTTGTAAATAAAACCATCACAATTCTTTTTAATAAGCATACCAAAGGACTAAAGATTGCCTTCGTTGTTGACGATATTCTGTTCGAAAATTGAAGTCCATTGAAAATGATATTACTTATAAGTCTTTTTCTTATTTTTAAAGTCATTCTAACAGGTATCTATGTGTTTTTGTTGGAATTATAGATCAACTGCCAATATAGGTACTCGTTAAACGCGGCAATTAATAATACGCGCCACTCTGCGCACCTGAGACCGTCGTCGCCTAGCGACCACCGTGTGACGTCATCAATTCGCTTCGAAATTGAGTTGCAGCATTCTTGGAGTTATTGTGCTTAGGTAGAGCGGTGTAAAGTGCAATCGTCAGTCCAATATGCCAAGGTTATTTAGAGAATTAGAAGAGAAGAACCCTATGTGATGTTATAGCTAAAAATAACCCTAAAGGCGTGGAGAAGCGTGATGACAAAAATGACTAAATCAAGTGACTTTCATATGTTGTTTGAACCTCTGTAGTGTTCACCTTGCCAGGGTTCATACAGACTTCATATAGTCCCTTTGAAAAAGATGTAGATATTATGATCAGCATCTACATTGTTTCGTTTTTTTTTTTAATAAAATAAGGACGAGACATAGTTCTTCAATGACCTACGTGATCATAAAATCTAAGGAGGTACACCTCTATCCACGATAAACCTATTCACTTGACGCTTAAACTTGGCCAGGAATAACAGTTAATAATGTTTATATTTCAAAACTAAATAAAGTAATTTAATAGATTGGTGACTTAAAATTTAGGGTAAAACTCCTATTTATTGTGTCTTAGATATTTGAGAACACACAGCTACCTACCACGAGTAAGTTTGGATCAACAGATTCTGTTATCTCATAGATCTCGTAAAGTACAGTTTTATCAAAATTTCTTGAAAGGAAGACGCGTCGCTAGCGAGTTGTTGCCTATTGATTCCATGAGAAATCGAATTACGAACTTTTACCTTTTCCTTCGAGTAGTTGCTCTAAGAAGTTACTTCTGTTTCATAGTTTATTTATACACAAGTTTATGTGCTTGGCCCTGCTCATGTGCAGTTTGGTTTTAAGTTGGCTTGGTAGGTGGACTGTTTTGAAATCTGTTATTATTCAAAAACTATTACACATTATGTTCCATAACCTGTGGAACTATTCTTAGAAGTTTACCACGAATATACAGACAGACATACGATCACTTTTGTTAGATAGAGATAAGAACATTCCAGTATTTAAAATACATACATACATACATAACTTCACGCCTGTATCCCTTATGGGGTAGGCAGAACACCAGAGGCCACCAAACCATCTGATGTCACGTTTGACAAATTTCGAGGTATTATAATGATGGAGAGAGACTATTGCAGTGGCAGGGAGTCAGCCTATCGCCCGCAAAAAACGCCAATAAAACCTCTGTACCTTAACTGAATTTACAGTATGCCCAGTAAGGCTTCCATGCTGGACTGAGAGCGAAAGAAAAACACAGAATGTGCCAGCTGCTTCTATTTAAACTACATATAAATTAAATTGGAATTTAACTTAATGACGACTCCTGTGGCGCAACTATTCACCTCTTTGAATTTAGTTTAGTCATTTTAGGTGGTGTGTTCTCAGACCAATACAAAATAGACCCACAATCGTTCACCTAACATGACTTAACTAAGATATTTGATCGGATTTGAATTCGATGTAAGTCTATTTATTGAGCTCAAACCGTCGTAGTAGTCCAATCTATTTAATAGTGTTTATTGTCATTTTCAAGAGGATGTCAGTAAGTTTTATGTTAGCTAGCCAAAACTCAACTTTTTTAAGTTGTATTTAAGATAGTGAATCCATATAAACCTGGATTCAAACACAGTACATCATAGGAGGGACTATTTACCATTTTTGATCGAACAATTTATTTCACAATAAATCTCCGGACACCTGTAGGTATTACTATTTTTATCTCATCTTTGTTGTGAATAAGCAGTAATTTTATGAGAAGTATCAATACTTGAAACGACCGTTACGGAGCATTATCGGCTTCAGACACGAGTGCTCGCGTGTTGGATCAACACACAATACTATAACAATTTTATGTGTATGAGTACACTTACTGTAGCACCTACCCTACTCCGCTCGGGTGCAGTTTAGGTTTTATTTGTTAAAATCTTTTGAAATAGATATTTTTACCGACTCCGTTGACAAAAACACAGGATACCTGCCTCGTAGGTGAAATAAAACTGTAGTCAACAGAAGAACAAGGAACAATCTCTTCCAGGCAACCCAAACATGTAGACAGACAGACGTAAAATCGAACTTTCAAATTGACACTTTCAATAATATTTTTTTGGGCTTGATTTAATAAAATTCATTTCTTAACTCACAGGTATAACCTCTCCAAACCTCACACTGCTTTAGCGAGAAAAGGTTAAGCCGCGAATAGAGATTTATAAGTTACGTACTGAAGTAGTTTCATAATTAAAGCTTGTGTTTCGACTTACCTGACCTGAATGAATCATTTAACTTTAGAAAATCTGTTTAAACTTTTAATAAAACAAAAAGACGTGTAGCACTCGGAGACTGCCGCGGTAAAGCTATTGCATAGCATTTTTTATCAACTTATGCAATTATAATTATTTATTTATTTTATTAATGCAGTAATGTTTGATATAATATGAAGTTCCACAAGTTCCTAGTAGATGGCGCTGATTGTTTATTAAAGCCCGCATGTATAGTTATGAAATCAAAATATCAACGCTGTGCCGGTCGGTGTTAGGTTTTTTTCGTTACGGAATTTCTGGATTCGGTCCCCAAGCTCAAGGCCCGCGATAGAAGCTATGCAATAGCTTGAAATAAAATAGTTCCTATACTTTTGTTCCTCCCAAACAGACGAACCGAATTCAGATGTTCATACATGTTCTAAAGTAAAAAAATACACTACTCACAACTATTTTATAAATCATGCTACCACTTTGGCGATGAGGTAAACCTATCTGCCTCAGACGCCAGTGGTTGCGGGTTCGATTCCCGCACGGAACAAGAAAAAAAATGTTGCGGATCTGGGCGTTTATCCATATATGTATTTTATATTCTAGGTTCCCCCCTAGTTCGCTACATGGTATCTCATAACACAAGCTTTGCTTACTTTGGGGCTATGTTGTTGTTGTGGCTGTCTGGGGATTTTATTATTATTATTATTTATTATCATTTTGATAGTAATTCAAAGCACGCACGACATAAGAAGGCTTACTGTCCTCCCTTCACTGTCATCGCAGAGCTGATCCATCAACCAGCCCTGAGCCTCAACCGTGCCTCTCAAAGCTGACACCAGAATTAGTCGGTGTACGTGGACAGAATGACAACGCAAGTACGACTGACTAGCGTAAGTCGTGTTTATTAAATCGTGTAAGTCTGTGGGGATTGGCGGATTGGTCACTTTTTAAGCTGTAACTGCTTTACTTATTGACCTGAAAATTATTTCAAGCACTTAGGCTGTATAACATAAACGTAACATTGAGATTTCTACGCATTTCTTCTTTTTGCATTTCTTGTGCATTGTATATTTCTACATAAGAAAAATTAACATGTTTTCCGGTGTCCATGGTGCAATGCTATAATAGATGCTCCTGCGCCAATCCAGCGGTCGCGGGTTCGAATCCTGCATGTAACAAAACAAAATGTTCCGTGTCTAGGTTTTTATCTGTATATGTATTTTATATTCTAGATTCCCCCCTAGTTCGCTACATGGTATCCCATATCACAAGCTATGCTTACTTTGGGATCATGTAGTTGGTGTGATGTTCTGGGGACTTCTAAAGTCGTTTTTGTACAAAAACAAAGTTATGCCTACACAAACAATAAATTCCAAACTTACACAAACCGCACGCACACTCTCTCACACACACATACTTCATTAACACTCACACATCTCACTTACATACTTGACTCGTCCAGTTATGCAACCTCCAATACAATGTATGTGTACCACATTTATTCTCATTTTATTCCTGTTTGTTTAAATATTCATTTTATTCCTTTTTGATTGTTTAAAACTCAGTTCTATCTGGTAAACTTTTTAATTGATATAATCTTACTGTAGAAACAGCTTCTGGGAAGAGGAAACTACTTATCCTAAGCTCACAGGGCTCTGCCCTTTATTAGGGAGTAGTGAATGCAGTAAAGTCTTTCCCTTTTTTATTCATGTATACCTTTTGCTTCAATGCTCTGTAATATTTTTACTGTTTCTGTTGTGTCACTTCTTACTGAAATAAATAAACAAAACAATTACAATTACAATATTTTGAAGCTATAAACAGTTTATAAATACAACTCAGCGAAAACAAAAACATCAGTTCGACCTTGACCGACCTCGTTCGAAACTGTATTGACCGACAATTGGGTATTTTACAATGCTGCTAAACAGATTAGCGAGTAAGTGGCCAGTAATCTCGGAATCAAGGCAGAGGAAAGCCCTCATGTATGTAAGGGACATTAAGAGAATCGGTTTCTTTAATTATTTTCAGTATTTAAACTTACATGTCATAGTCAAAAAAAACGGATTTTTGAACTAAATCTGACAAATATGCGCTAATATTTGATAAATAAGTCTTTTATTGTCCAAATCGTGAAAACTTAAGACAATATCATGGTCAGTTAAGGCTCATTATTAATATTTCGTTTCATAAACCAAAAATAATACCAAATAAAAATACAACCTTTGTACATGGTATATTTAAAATAAGAGTCACGCCGGGGACCTAGAAAAGTCACTTTCACTTCAACTTTGACATAAAAGCCCGTTGAGGATGTAAAATCATAATTATTTTATAAAACCAAATGGCATTTAAGTAATAGATAGCATATCGATAACCTGTAGGTAGGAAGTAAAACGCAGTAAAGGTACTGGTTTCCAAATTTAAAAACTGCGATCCTTTTAATGATTGTGTTCTTAATTTAAAATGCTCGTATCTCTTAATGGCTAATATAGGAAGTGCAAAATTAAATGAAGATTACTAGGCACGGAAGCGATCTTGGTTTAATAACATCGGTCGCTCCGATGACGTAAACACATCATTTTGCGCGGGAAATAGTCAACCATTTATATTGAGATTGAGGTTGAATTAAAACATTAAACTCCGTTTATTCAATGAGAGATTTTCTGACAAGTCATTAAAAAAACAAAACGGTACAAAAAGCTTCGATAGATGGCGCTTTACAAAAGGCGAAGTCTTGTCTGTCATACAGCAATTTATTCCACACTGCGTTTTTAAAAGTAAAATAAATGAATTGACGTCTGTATCAGAAATTGAACTTATAAATAACTATAGATGATAGATATCACTTACCTACATTATAGTATACAGACTTAACACCTTGTTAAGTCTGTACCTTGTAACAACTCATTGGCACGAAGTTGTGTAGACATCTTGAAAAGGAGGTTTTGTTGATGGTTTTCAGTTGCTTATTGATGAAGGTATGTTAATCTCAATTTCAACTTTTAAATCTCAATTTAACTAACTAAATTAAATCAGGGTGGCAACCCCTGATATGACAGTCAATTGTTTAATAGGAGTTTAACTTTAAATATTAAACAATCAAAACTAGGGGTTTAAAGAAGCAATGTTACCAGTCGAAAATTAAGTTTTTTGTTGAGACCACTTACTTGAGATTTTTTTTTTTTATAATATGTACGCATACATAGGTATATTTTTATATTTTACACCATAATAACTACGTTACTGAAAAAATATATACAGGGCGTCCCAAGGCTATGGGACGTCAAGGGAAAGTACCTACCTTAAAAAATATTTTGCTGAGAGAAGACTTTATATGATTTTTTTATATTAATAATTCTGCATTTAATAATATAAATACTTTTTTTTATTAAGATAGGTAATTAACATCCATTACAAGATTTCACGGGCATTTCCACTCTATTGATTTCGGCTTTCATGTATGTTTTAGATTTTATTAAAACGCTTTATTTCACATTGTTCCTTTCTTTTAATGTGTCACGTAAGAAGAAATTAGTCTTTGTCCATTCATTCGATTCATCATAAAAATGGTTGTAGTTTTTTTTATATTTAAGTCGGTTCGATTCCCAGACGAAGCAAGTCATTCTTAGGAAATCTTTAAATGCAGAATTACTAATATTAAAAATAAAGTAAAGTTATCTTTCAGCAAAATATTCTAACTACGATATTTAAGGCCTTTCCCTTGATGTCTCATACCCTTGGGACGCCCTGTATAATGTGTACATATTGAATATTTTAAATCAACCTTATTAACATGCCGACGTTTATGACTTGGCAGTGTCTGCTTAAAATAGAAATATTGGCCACAGCAATAAACCTAGAACGTCCGACTTAGAGGACAGGTCAGCTTTACCAACAAAAACACCGTCTTATTGAGACAAACATTCATCTCAAACCGTCAAACTTTCAAACTCCGAACGCTTGTTTTCATATTTCCTCGTGAATGAATGACACAAAGCATTTTTAAGAATTATGTAAATCTCGAAACTCGTTCCCGGCTGTCTGTTCTGACAGGCGGCCCTAAACGAAAATACGCTGATTTGCATTTCAAGAGCCACATGACAAATGATTTGATTACACAGTTCGAAGTTTAAATTGGACTTTTTTTATTTAAGATATAAACATAAACAAACGAATAATTATTTTCAAATATGGAATATTAAGCTCAATAAAATTGACATTCGTTTTTTTTTAATGATAAGACTATCCTAAATGAATCTAAGATTTGAAAGTACAGTAAAAGATTTAATTGGCCGAGGCAAATAAATTTATAGATTCACGTGCTTTTTCCCGCAACTTCGTACGCACTAAACTATCCTTCCTATGGAAATTTCAGAAACTCGTTCCATAATACAACCATACACCCATTGTAACAACCTTTATACCAAGTTTCACATCCGTTCACTCAAGGAATAAGGTTTTTCATACAAACTAAAAATACAGCCCGAACTCTTTCAAAAACTTTTATTCTAAGTTTCACATCCGTTCACTCAAGGAATAAGGTTTTTTATACCAACTAAAATTTCAATATTTCCCGTTCCTGTGGGAATTTCAGGAATTCCTTCTTTTGTGCACCCCTACAATGAATGTATTTCCAAATGAGATGTCCCAAGATTGTATGGAGCCTTGGCTAGGACTATGTACACCAAGCGAAATTATAGCCATAAACGAAGAACAGTTTTAAGCTATTGCATAGCTTCTATCGCGGGCCTTGAGCGTGGGGACCGAATCCAGAAATTCCGTAACGAAAAAAACCTAACACCCCCCACTCCAACCGGCACAGATTATAATTGTATAAGTTGATAAAAAATGCTATGCAATAGCTTTACCGCGGCAGTCTCCGAGTGCCACACGTATTTTTTAACACACAAATTACTATCGACCTTACCAGTGATTGCTCGATTGATGCAGAGTTGCCGGTTAGTCCTACTACAAGCACTAACAATAAACTTAACTGTAATAAAAGTAGGACTAAATCAAACAAAAGTAAGCAATGTATAAAGGCCAATAATAAAAATAAAAATATTAGTAAGAATAAAATTTTCTCATGTAAAAATATCCATTATAGAAAAGAACGTTTAAATTTATTAAGTAAGTTAAAATCATGTAGTTCTGAATTGGAGCAAAATAGGTTAACTTATGAAAGTGACACAAGGCACCTTGAGCTGGAAATAAACAGGCTTTATGAGCAACTTAATAGTTTAACTAATAAATATGAGGTTGCTCAGAAAGAGATAAAAGAACACACTTTAGCCATGGACAGCTTACTTGAACTATCTAAACATAATCTGAATCAATTTGAGTATTTGACTTCCCAAAATAATTGTGAACAAAGTGTATTAAGTTGTTCACAGCCCGAGCTATGCCAGTCCCAGTCCCAGATGCCTTGTGTTATAGAGGATAATGTATTGCCTATACAACCAAAGCCATCTTATTTATGTAATAATAAGATAAGTCAACCAGAAGTAGTTATGTACAGCGATGAACTTGGGAAAAAAATGGGCTTCCAAGTAAGTAAATATGTAAAGCAGCCAATAATAAATAATTGTTTCCCTGGTGCTTCATATTGTGATATATTGAATAAAGTTTTTGTGACTGACTTTAAAGTCAAAACAGTCTTGGTCATTTTAGTTGGCAGACGGGATCATGCTAATAAAAAAGACATGATTCACAGTTTTTCCAAATTACATGAAAAGAAAAATATATGTAGAATAATTTTATTTGCATTACCTTTTAGCCACTCTTTCTCAGAGCAAGAAAACAATATAAGGCACCATCTGAATAAAATATTACACACTATGACATGTAGGCATAGTGATAAATTTCATATGATCGATACTAACATTATAGTTAGTAAACCTTTTTATTTTAAGCATGATAAGTACAATTTGTACAATTATTATATAAGACAAATAGCAATTTCGCTATCATATATTATTAGTAATGATTTACCAGTCATCTTGACTGAAACCTCTGCTTCTATTGAGCAGCCACTTATATTTGTAAAACCGTTGGAATATAACATTCCAAGTAGTAGTATTAGGACTAGTCTAGTTAATTTAAACTAGAGGCAATGACAATAGATAATAAGACTTCTAGCTATAATCAAAATGTTATTAGCACATATGCCCCAGCTGCAAATTTAAAATGTAGTAAAAATGTAATAAATGTAGCTCACCAAAATATTGAAGGCATGCTGGGTAAGGATTTACAAATTGAACTTTTCATGAATCAAGAAAATATAGATATTTTATGTGTAACGGAGCACTGGCTAAAAGACCATCAAATGATATTTTCATTCAATAATCATCAAATAGCTAGTTCATACAGTAGAAGCCAGGCAAATTGTGGCGGTTCCTTGATTATTACACACAAAGGAATGAAATTTAAAGAACGAATGGATATTATTAGTCTTTCTGTTGAGCAAACCATTGAAATGGCATGTATTGAGCTAGGGAAAGTTATTATAATAAGCGTATACAGGCGGCCGGCTTCATCCTATGATTTGTTTGAAAAAATTATGGAGGAAGCTTTACTGAAACTTAGTGATACTAAAAAAAATATCATTGTTTGTGGTGATTTTAATATTGACTTACTAATACAATCATCGCTGAGTAAAAGGGTAACAAATTTGTTTCTTTGTTATGGACTTAAAAATCTCTTTTTAGAGCCTACACGAGTTACAGCCACTTCAGCTACATGTATTGATAACATTTTCACAGATGCATCACCCAACAGTCAATACATATTTAATAAATTAAAATCGGATCACAGTGGACAATTAGCATCTTTTGACATTAACACAAACAAGGCATTAAGAAGAGAGATTAAGTTTGTACCCATGAACGAGGGTCGGCTGGAGAGATTCAGAAGTAATGTCTTGGATAAGTTGTGGGAACTTAAATGTTATGATGATCCTGTTAAGGAATATAATTGTATTTTTAATTTAATTAAATGTGAGTATGATACAGTATTTAAATCTAAAACAATTAAAATAAATGATAACTCATTTAAGTTTAGTGACTGGGCAACAGTAGGAATATTCAAAAGCAGAGACAGATTATATGAATTATATGATGAAAAATCATATAATCATAGTGAAACCTTTAAGGAATATGTTAAAAAATACTCTAAAATGTTCAAAAGTGTGTGTAGTATTGCAAAATCAAATTTTATTAATAATAAAATTCAAAATAGTGTAAATATACCTAAAACTACTTGGCAAATTATAAACAGCGAAACTGGAAAGTCAAACATTAGAAACGCGGAATATAAACTGAAAATTGGTGATCGACTGTTGACATCAGATACAGAAGTTGCTGAAGCTTTTGAAAAATTCTTTGCAGACATTCCAGTTTCGACCACCAAGACATTAAATTCATCAGTCAAAATTGCACAGTCTTTTCTTGAAAAAAATGTAAATAAGTGCAAAACCACCTTTACTTTCAGGCATGTTACTGAAAGTGAGGTATTGAAAGCTTTTAATAGTATTACAGTTAAAAACACTGCTGATTTGGATGGCATTTCCGTTAAAATCATCCAATCCATCATTGATATTATTACACCTAATTTAGCTAGTATATTTAATAATTGTGTTGATAGTGGTGTGTTTCCTGATTTAATGAAACTTAGTAAAATTATTCCTGTATTTAAAGCTGGAAGCATAATCGACCCCAGTAACTTTAGACCAATCTCTATATTACCAACACTTAGTAAAATTTTTGAAAAGCTTATTTTAAACCAACTAGTGGTACACTTCTACAGCAATAATTTAATGAATCCAAATCAGTTCGGTTTCACACGGGGTCGCTCAACAACTGATGCCAGTGTTGAGCTTATCAAACATATATTTGATGCCTGGGAGGAGTCACGTGATGCCTTCGGTGTTTTTTGTGATCTGTCCAAGGCTTTTGACTGTGTTCACTACGATACATGAGGAGAAGCTACACCACTATGGAATCAATGATAGGGCACTTGATTTTATGAAATCCTATTTATGCAATAGAATTCAAAGAGTTGATATTAATGGAAAGAGATCATCGGGATCAGCAGTTCATATGGGAGTGCCCCAGGGCTCGATTCTTGGGCCTTTCTTATTCTTAGTTTATATAAATGATTTGCCATTTGTGGTAAAAGACAAGTGTGAGGTCATATTGTTTGCTGATGATACCTCTTTTCTATTTAAAGTGAGTAGGCAATTGAAGCACTGCTTTGAAGTAAACAGTTGTATTGAAACTGTGGAGAAATGGTTTTCAGCCAATAACCTACTCCTCAATGAAACTAAAACAAAATTTTTAAAATTCTCATTGCCTAATGTCCGGTATGTTGATACTAACTTAATTGTAAAGGGACAAGAATTGAGACCTGTAAATTCAACAGTGTTCCTTGGCATAACCCTAGATGCACAACTACAATGGGGTCCACATATAGAAAGGTTGGCGAAGAGACTTAGTTCTGCAGCATATGCCGTCAAAAAGATGCGAAATATCTCTAATGAAGCTACTGCGCGGTTGGTTTATTTTGGTTATTTTCATAGCTTAATGACATACGGCATTCTCCTGTGGGGAAATGCTGCCGATATTAAAACCATCTTTGTGCTGCAGAAACGGGCTATTCGCGCAATCTACAAACTTAATTCCAGAGCGACATTAAGAAATAAGTTTAAAGAAATAAATATTCTTACGTTTGCATCACAATATATCTTTGAAAATCTTATGTTCGTAAAAAAGAACTTAAACATGTTCCGTAGAAAATGTGACTTGCATAATATTAATACTAGAAATAAGTACAAGCTAGCCGGCTATGATAGTAGACTTCATAAAGTCACTAACTCATTTATGGGTCAATGCATACGTTTTTATAATAAGGTTCCCGCAAATATTCAAGACTTACCACTTGATAAATTTAAAGAAACTATTAAACAAAAATTGTGTAATAAAGGCTTTTATACAATATCTGAATATATGGACGATAAAAGTCCTTGGTTGTAAATTATTTTTCGAAAGTTCTCAATCTCCAACTCCATCTCCATCTCCTTCTTATCCAACGCCATCTCCATCTCCTTCCAATCCATACAACACCAAGAACGTCATGCTCCCTCAGGCGGCATGGCTAGCGGTAGCGTCGGGTGTCGGGTCACCCTCTTCCCTAAAATATGGTTGAGGAGGGTGATGGCTGGTGCTTGCGTTATACTCGTGAACGGGTGCTGCTAGCGGTGCCAGGTCGTTTTGCTGAAGACTTTATGACTATGTTACTTTTTTGAATTTGACTCTGACTTCCCCATCTCCATGTCCACGTCCGTGTTTGTGTCCCGTCTCTTTCCACGACTATTCCCATCTCCATGCTCATTATCTGTATTATCTCTCACCTCTATCGCTACATCTATCTACTTCTATCTTTACCTCTAATCTATGTCTTATGTTTCTGTCTAATATTTGATTGCCTATTGTATAAATATAATAGTAAACTCCAGAAGATCACCAACTCGTTCATGGGTCAATATGTGTACGCTTTTATAATATAATTCCAAAATATTTAAGATTAACCCTTCGATAGATTTAAGGATAAGTGTTATATAAAGTTTTACTATAAGTTATCCGGATGCAAGAAGATTGTTAATTGTTATTGTGTATTTTTAAAAGATGATTGCTGTTGAGTTTCTTGCCACTTCTTCTCAACAGATCGACTTTCCGAAGTGGCGGTAGATTCAGTTCAATTTGTAAATTTTATGACTTATTTCAAATGTATTCAAATACTTACGAAATAAAGATTCTTTTGACTTTGACTTTGACTTTGACTACAGAATTACTTTGTATTTTGGTTCAAACAAAAAAATAAACAGTATTATTGTACCACAAAAAAACATGACGGATAATAATATGAAACTAACGTAATGAATAAGGATTTGTTCTCATTTTTGAACCTCAGAACTATTTGGTATATCGCATTATTAGTATTTTTTGTAGAAAGAGTAATATTCTCTCAATTTTTTGAGATGATGTACAGGTTCCTAGCCGAGGCTGGGACATCTCTTTTCAGCTCTCTACGCCTAGTAGTTATGGCTGTACCTTGTCTGGTAGTCATTCAGTCAATATACCTACTGATCTTATAAATTTAGATTTTTATACACTGATTTTGTATTTTGATATTATCTGAAAACCATTATCTACACAAAGATTATGTTTTGTTTATGTTAATTATTATGTTTTCATACCAAAGTTTGAATTAATAAACTAAACAGTAGAAATTTTCCTTCAAACTTTCAGGTTAATGAAAAATATTATAAATATTCAGATTATTTATTCAAACTTTGATTATGAAACGTAATTTACATAAACAATCCAAACATTTATTCTGTCTACATACATAGCGGTCGTAAAAATATTTTCCAGTAGTGGTGCTTTCGGCAAATTTGCAAAATAATATTCATATTTTTAGTTGAAATACTTTTTAAACGTAAACATGACTTAGCTTCGAATTCAGTGAGTAATAAATAAAATATTGTCTTACTTAGTATACAGGGTGGAATTTTTGAATGTCCCCTGGAGGGAAAGTACTCTCAATAATAGAAATAGCAAATTTTACTCCAAAGAAACATTCCTTTATTTTGGAAAAGAAATAAAAAAATGCACACAAAGAAAATTCGCTCGCTTCATCCGGGAATCGAACCAACTAAAATCTGTAAAAATTACACCCTGTAATTTTATTGCTTCGATCGTTAGGGTCAATCACAAGAATGAAATTTCTCTAACATTCTAGGTTAATTTAATGAAAGAGAAACCATGAAATCTTAATTTTTTGATTTTAGTCGGTTCGATTTCTATTTAAAGAAGCAAATTTTGTAAAAATCTTTGAATTCAGTTTTATTTCTTTTCCAAAATAAATTAATGTTTCTTCGGAGTGAAATTTGCTATCTTTATTATTTAGAGTCACCCTGTTATTTATTTGTGATAAGGTAGTGTCAATTATTGCATGTCTCTTTTTTTATCGAACTAGTGCAAATTACGCGATAAAAAAGGTTTCAGTGTTAAAAAATATTCTAAAAATGAAGTTAATCTTCTTTTTAAGTCTGTTCCAACATAAAAGATGAATATTTATAAGAAAAAAGAAACTTTGATAATAAGGCTCTTAAAAATAGATTTAGGTACAATTGCTTTACACTTAACCTACAGAGCTGAATAGAGAGCGTTTAAGTTTTCAAAGTTAGTGCAACTTGCACTAAAAATCTTCTAAATGGTAGTTTAATATTAAAGCTTCAATACAATGCAAGTTGACGCTAGCAACTTATACTAGTAACACTGTTTGCCTTTGAGATATTTAACACAAAGGAAAGGATATCTTTACTTCGTTGCAGTTTGTATCTTGATGAATAAATGATTGATTGATTGATTGATGTTCTGTACAAAAACTTTTTTACTATGTGTTAGTAGACTACCAGACCCAACGCCTTTAGAGAAGAATGTCGTAAAAGGCGAATCCTTCGAGTTACCCCCTTTATAGTCAGCCTAGCTAAAGACCCCCCATATGAAATCTGCCGCAAAATATCACCGCTTAAATCCGGTTAAAAATGTTTACTTTAAAATAGTGTTCGTTAAAACTATAGGTTCAGATAGTTTTAAATACAAATCGTGGGTAACGAAAGTTAAAATTAAAATAAAAAAATCAAAAATCAATTTATTGCTTCAAATATGGTGGTATATAAATTTGGTGATAAATATTCGTTATTGAGCTCATAGCATGCAATATCAGTGTATAAACAATAAATAACTGTATAATTCAATCAAAATTCATCAAATAAAAAAATCATACATGCATAAAATCTAATTAAATATTTATTATTATGTCTTCTTAGGTTAGAAAAAAATCAGATACTTTTAATTATTACACGTCAAACTTGCTATTAAAAAAAATCATTAATTGTATAAAAACATTGCTCTTTTAGCCATTGGCGTAGGATAAATTAAAATTTTGTCAGTGGCAAGTTTTTTAACTTTGTTGGTAATTTATTAAATATTTTAATACACATGAAATAACTATTTCTAATACACATCTCAGTTTTGACATTTAATAAACAAAATTTATTTGGAAATCTTGTATTATTGTATTACGCACAAAAACAGCGAAAGAACTTTATGCGAGTTCGTTTCGTACAGCTATATTGTATAGTGAGAATATTGCCTGTAAAAGGTATTTTACTTTTAGACAGATTAACATACATCGGGAATGTAGGAGGAAGGGTCGGCTTCTTGTGAACGCTTCGGCAATAAACATTTGGGAGGAGGAGTGGATTAACCAAACGTAAGTACTTCTTCATGAATATTGAAAATGTGGGCGAATTTTCATTACATAAGTGAAAAATGAAAGCAGGTGTTTTAAATTTAATAAATTGGTTTTTCGTTCTTTTTTGAGGTTTATTTTTTTCGTTAAGCTGCTTTTAAAAAAATTTGATTAGTATACTGTATGTATGTTGTATGTTGGTTTGAGAGATCTGTAGATTTGAATCAATGTTAGAAGAATATCGGAAGCATTTGTTCAAAAAAATAAAAACAAATTTTGGCTGTTATGTTTATAATAACAGAGTTTTCGACGCCATTTGCCACAAATTTTGGTGATTTTTAAACTCGATCAACTAAGAATAAGTTATAACTTTTAATTGCTTATTTAAAACCTTTTAACGTGATTTTATGTGTCTTCAAAAACTGGGCTAATTTGACGCCACATTTTTAGTTGGAGATTTAAAAGTTTCTAACAGACATTCGAAATTGAAAGTCTCTCATGGTCAAGTTTTTCTTTTCATTTTAGAGAACCGAATGAAGCCCACTGAGCGCGAACAATAACAAACGTCAATTTAAAAACATCAAACAAGTGTTTACATAAGTAGTAACGAGTTAATTCGAATCGTACGCCATTTTGTAAATTTGACAACCGCTTGACAGCTGTCATTAAACATTGTGAAAACAAACATTGTGTGTGTACCACGGCGTCCTTGAGTGCGACATCAGCTCGTATATTGATTCACTGGTAACATCGTTCAGTCCGCACTAAGGCTTCGCTATACGTCATATTCTGGGATTTAGAAAGAAAAATCTACCTTTGTACTGTGTGATAAGGAAGAAAACTGCAAACTTTATTCTGTTGAGTTACGTCGATATGGGACCGACTAGGTATTAGATAGGTATCGTGAATAATGTTGGTAATTAAGTATAAGTCTTAGGTTCTGTTTTACGACCTTGTTTGGGTTTTTTACTGTTTTGATGTAGTAGTTAAATAATGTGTTTTTATATAGCTGCGAGCTAAGTTTTAATTATGTTTTATCGGCGATAACTGTCAGTCAATAACATAGTTACATGATACTTGAGTATAGAAATAAGTTAAAGGAAGTTCCGTATAAAAATCAACATTTTATCTTCAAATTCGTTTAAAGAGCATCTTCTAAATACATATTCCAAAAGTTATAAAATATTCCTGGTCTTATTAAATCCGCTGCCAAATACAAGTAGGTACCATAGCTACAGTGTGTTTTGTTTCGGCAATTCCTCACCGACAATTAGGTACTTCAGGCAAGATTAAGGTCAAACTCGATATTTTTTTTTTAAATACGACCAGTTTTAAAAATAGTCCTACTTACAGAGAGTACCAACTTGCAGATGAGAAAATAGTTCGTTCATTTAGTTTGTACATTAATATAATTATAACGTTTATACTCGACATTTTTATAACTTCTGTGGCAACTAGGGGCAAGTGATTGTCAACAAATATTAACCCATAAGAAACAGATAAAAACTAACGTATCTGTACAAATAAGAACATAAATAACAAAACGAACTAAATAAAACCTTCTATGTATGTTATCTTAAATAATAGAATAACTTTGACTATCGCATAATCCGAGGCACGATTGCAAGGGGCCTTTTAAGTCGAGAGACTACCGGGTTTAATGCGCCAGTTTCATCAAGCTGGCATCTAAAACGTGTCTGTAACAAATAATAAACAGCACTTATACGATCCGATCGCCATCTTACATAACACTTAAGTCACTACTATTTAGTTTACACCATCATCGTGCCTATTACAAAACAATTAAATTAATTCCCAAAAAGGCCTACTTTTGTTTTGTAATCAAGGGAAATTGATTTGGAATCTATCTACGCTTGAATTTAAATGAAAGTCTACGTATTGATTTAAAATACGAGATTTTAAATTACACTTCTTTCTTTATTTCACTCGTATTATTTCCTTTTAGTTAGTAACAAGATTTTCTTCCTCTTTATTGTATTTCTTCATTTCATTTATGAAACGACTAGCCACCGCGCGCGGTTTTACTCGCGTAACTTTTGATCCCGTAGGAATTTCAGGATAAAATATAGCCTATAACCTTCCTCAAGAGTTGGGCTATCAAATGCAAAAAGAATTTTTTAAATCCCACTTGTAGTTTCTGAGATTAGCGCGTTCAAACAAACAAAAAAACAAACTCTTCAGCTTTATATATTAGTATAGATTACATTTAAAGAGTTCCATATTCAAAATCTATAATCATTTTGTCTTATTATTATAAAATTTGCGTATTGATAAGCCGTACCTTTACAAAGTAACATTATATAATGGCCATAAAAGAGCTGCAGAGAAAGGTGCGCCCGCGCAGACCGCCTGAGAACAAAACATGTTGTAACACTGATCTAGCTCACGTAACGAACAGCCGGATAGAATGGCCAATGCAGATAGATGTTTACTCTTAGGCTGCAAACTGGACGGTAGCGACAGCGAGATAGACAGCGGCGCGGGCAGCGATTTCCGCGACAGGATAGAAAGTATTGAGTTTGTATGAAACCGCGACAAATCGCTCGAGCGCCCGCTGGCGTGCGTCGAGAACGGCCCAGATTCCCCGCGTCGCTGCCCGCGCCGCTGTCGCTGCCATCCAGTTTGCAGCCTTCCTTACGTTCAAAAATAATAGCTTACGATAGCTACTACATTGATTTCGTTGTTAGGTTATGTCTTCGTAATAATCAACGAATGCAAAGCATTAAAAAACCGACTTCACGTGCAAAACTTTGGCTGAAGTATAAGGTCGTCAAGGAAAATACGCTCCGTTGATATTTAAAAAAAAAGACGTGTGGCACTCGGAGACAACTTATGCAATTATAATTATTTATTTATTTTATTAATGCAGTAATGTTTGATCTAATATGAAGTTCCACAAGTTCCTAGAAGATGGCGCTGATTGTTTATTAAAGGCCGCATGTAAAGTTATGAAATTAAAGTAACCGCTATGCCGGTCGGAGTGGGGGGTGTTAGGTTTTTTTCGTTACGGAATTTCTGGATTCGGTCCCCACGCTCAAGGCCTGCGAGCTTAAAATCTCTTTAACTACTCAATCGATTTCGATGAAATTTATATGGGACCACCGCTGAAGTATTCTAAAACAAGAATATTTAAAATAGTTTCATAATTGTCCAAAAATCGTGTTACACAAAAAAACATACACATAAATTGAGAACCTCCTGCTTTGGAAGTCGGTTGAAAAGATTAAATGAATAACCCGAAATGACACGGCATCCATGTAGTCCTAAAGTTTGCGTTATGGAAATTAAACTCGGACCCCATACAGTATGGAAAAGTTCCTCTTCCAAAGAAGGCTGGGACCAGAACTCGGTCGTTCTCTTTACATAGAATAAGACTTAGTACATATGTATAACCGTGAATTTCTTTCAATAATACATGATATACACCACTATGTTAACAATACTTTTCATTACTCGTACTTTTCATTTTCACCTTTCTATTCTGTAACTTGGTTCACGCCTGTATCCCTTATGGGGCAGGCAGAACACCAGAGGTTTTTAAATCATCTGATGACAAATTAAATTTAGATAACAGGCTAACTTTCAAAAATAAGTTAAAAAAACATCTCCTATCTCAACAGTTATTACAATAATCGAAAACCCTCTCAGAATTTATATTTGTCACACCATTATTTTAATAATTATATTTGGAATTATATTTCATTTATTTTACATTTTGTACATGTAATATATATTTATTTTATGTATAATTATTTATTATCTCTAATTTAAGATTATCAATAATTTCTATTATATAATAAAGAATGCTGCTTCTATGCTGGACTGGGAGCGAAAGAAAAACATAGAATGTGCCAGCTGCTTCTCTTCCCGGGCAAACTGTAAAAGTCAGTTAAGGGACAGAGGTGTTATGGGAGGCTTTTTTGTGGGCGATAGGCTGACCCCCTGTCACTACAATAGTCTCTCTCCACTATTACAATGCCTCTAAATTTGTCAAACGTGACATCAGATGGTTTTATTACCTCTGGTGTTCTGCCTACCCTATACGGGATACAGGCGTGAAGTTATGTATGTATGTATGTATATAATAAAGCTTTTATTTATTTTAATTAAAAAATTTATAGATTAATTGTAAAGTGGAAATTAACTCTACACCAAAACCCTCATCCCCGACCAACCGTGGGATACCACTCACTTGGTGCCGACTGAAAACCAGCGTCGTGAACCCTTTAAGGTACCGACTATATGCTGGGTTGGTTACCATTTTTTATAATAATCATCGTTGGTATTTGTTGCAATTATTAATTATTTTCATGTTCTTTAGGTTAAGTTTTAGTTGTAAGTATTATTGTACGAATTTCAGTGGTGATTGTTTTAAGAATAAAATATTTTCTTTCTTTCTTTCTTTCAAATTTGGAGGCATTATAATGATGAATAGAGACTATTGCAGTGACAGAGGGTCAGCCCACAAAAAAATCTTCAAGCATAACTCTGTCCTTTACTTTGACAGTATGCCCAGGAAGACCTGGGTTCTCTCCCTTGTTTATGGCTCCATAACATAATTTTCAACACACTTGCTCGTAAAGTGAGCGTTATTCTATTGAGTTTAGAACTATAAACTGGGCTATAAGTCACGCGTGCATTAATATATTATACCCTAGTGCATAATATAATGAATCCTACAAAGTTGAATTGTACCTTTGTGCAAATAACATGCGAGAAAACAGAGCATATTTTATTGGTCCGGGTTATACACTAAATATTTTCAGAAACAACAAAGAGGTTTTATACCACTTCAAATCCATATACATTTTTAAATGTTTGCGCCTTATATTAGTAAAATAAATTTGTATATTAAACAAATTATTCACAATTTACAATCATTTGTCATAAAATATTAAAATATTTGCATTTACCACTCCAAATTAAACATTTTCACTTAAAATAGGCTGTATATGCTATACAGACATTGACACATTTGACGGAAAAAAAAACCTACGCGCATGCGCGAGGTTCGGCGCCATTTTTCAATCACAATTCACAGCTTTGTTATCAAGTGTGTTTGTTATTTTATGATCACGTATGTCTGTCTTTTACTCACAAGTGTGTTGAAAAACGTCGTATGTAACTCGTGAGCGTTGCTAATTACAGTCGAGGCTCATTATTAAGCCCTCGCCTGCGGCTCGGGCTCAAATCACAGCCTCGACTGTAATTAGCAACTTCGCTCACTTGTTACATAATATACTATTATGGGCTTCATTGGGAAATCTGTACCTACCTAAAATATGCTAGTATAGTAGTGTAGTGTGGTTTTATTAATTACCAGCTGGTTCGAGGGCTTTTACCCGCGCAGTGTCGTATCCTGCAGGAATATCGAGACAAAAAGCTATCCCACACTGTACACTATAACAAGGCCAAATTTCATCCAAATCGGTTTACTTGTTCTGCCGTGATTGAGAAATAAACATCCATACACCCAAACTTTCACATTTATAATATTAATTATAATATTATAATATAATTAATAATTGTATTTACCAAAATAGAACGAAGCAACGTAAAATAATATGGCTAATTATAACTAAATCAATCACGCAAGAAATAAGGCCACATTCGATTGAAAGTATTATAATAATGAATCTAAAGTATCTCTAATAACCAATTTGTGACCTTTCACCGTAAAGGTTACTAAAATATGCAACACCCGTATTAGCTCAACAAAAAATAGCTCTAATAACACAAACAAAACATCAAACGATATAGAAAACACGGAAATAACAATCTTTGAAAGGCTTCTAAGGTTTTGAAACGAATGGCATCATTATGTCGATTTTCCTTCTATTTTGCACAGTATCTTCAAACGGCCTTGGAATTGCAGTTTTCGGCACATCGATAGTATAAAGGAACTTCCAATGAAAGTATGACAAGGCCGGAATGTAGACAGAACACGCAATCGCTAATTTTTTCACAATTTGGTACATGAGTCATATGCACTAAACTAGTGTATTATAATTAATTAAGTAAAGAACTGAAAATAACACTTTAGCAAGCATATGAAATCAATGCTGATGGAAATAAAAAACAATGCATAGTAACAGTAAGAGACAGTTATATAATAAAAATACTTTCAAATCCCGGGAGTACTAGTACTGTGTCCCAATAATCTAGATTAATTTGTGAGATTTTAAAAATTGAACTCATGATAAAAAGGACATTTTTAGGTGAGCAATCAGCCTAATTCGTTCTTTGGCGCAATACTTATTTAGAATTTCAAATTAATCCCGGGATCACGAAGAAATAAACGAATTCAACGTTTCTTTTAAATTATGGATTAGATTTGGTTTGAGCAATGTGTTTGTTTACATCAATCAGAGCATGTCTGGAATCAGGTCGTTATGACTTTCTGGACTACGAATACGCACTTCATTTTATTACACTTATGCACTTAAGTTAATTTTTTCCACCGAAAGATGATCTGGACGCATTTAGCCCAATCTGGCCCGTGAAAACAGCTGATCGCCTAAAATGGAAAGAGAAAAGGGAGGCCTTTGCCCAATTTTGGGACACCCAGGGTTAGTAAGACGTGTTGATTTTGAAATGCCGAAAAATAATTATTAGTTTATTTACTTACACGATATCCAAGGAATGACTTTGCACGACAACCAGTGCATTTCAATATCAAGTCTCGATCCTCGGTCTTAGATTTAAAACACTGTCATATACGGTGTCATGACAACAATTCCAGATTTATATTTCACTAGCCACAGCGCGCGGTTTTACCCGCGTAACTTTTGATCCCGTGGGAATTTCGGGATAAAATATAGCCTATAACCTTCCTCAAGAGTTGGGCTATCAAATGCTAAAATAATTTTTCAAATCCCACTTGTAGTTTCTGAGATTAGCGCGTTCAAACAAACAAACTCTTCAGCTTTATATATTAGTATAGATATGAAACAACTTGCCTTCAGAAATAGATAAAGCTAAGAAACAAAACACTTACAATTATACTTTATAAGACTTAAGTAAAATTAAAACTTAATTTCCTCTTTGTTTCGCCCACGTAATGGAAGTAAGATCGGAACGAACTGTCGATCGAACAACAAAGTTTCTGAACAAAACTTACTCAATTAAACTAGATTCCGACGCGGAGAACTAAACTCATAAATGACTGAAACATACTCATGAAGTTCATACACACATTTTTATTTACTACTGTAGTATCCGGCCAGCTCAAGTGCAGCTCAAGTAGTTGTTATCTTTGCAGTTGAAGAGTTTTCAAATCAATATTTTTACTGACTTCGTTGACAAAATGATAACTCGGCTTAGGTATATGTAAATCTGGATAGTTTAAGGCAAGGACTGTATACCGGTATGAATTTCTGTACATTTTTTTCTGTATGATGTCATACTGTTAAATTAGGTGTATTTAAAAATAACAGTACAGGAATTCATACTGAAATAATTCTTGTACCTTTCTTATTATTGTAGCATAACTGTTTTTTTTTCCGTTAACTAAAATTTTCCGGTATTAATATTAATATTGATATTAAATTTTTTTTTTTAAATAACTGTAGAATGTTCGATAGTTTAGTTGAAGCCTATGAAGCGTAGGTACATATGCTGACCTATACATTTCGGTACAGAAATTAAATAAGTTAAAATATTTCTGTACTTAAAACATCTACAGAAATTAATCCGGTATACATTATTTGGGTACTGATATAATTAATTTAGATTTTAATAACTTGTACAGTTATTGTGTTTGATGAAGCAGTACACTAATAAGGGTACTGAAATTTTACTAGTACTATTTAAAAAATTTATACCGATATGCAGTCCCTGGTTTAAGGGCGCGTTTAAGTGCAGGCGGCGCGCTGCGCGGGTTTTCGAACGTTTTTCTTACATTGCCAGCTTTATTCTAAACCAGCGGATAGTTCCATCACGTTCCATAGTAAAGCCGGCGATAAAACGCACCATGCTCACCGTGACGCGTCCTTAAACGTGCCCTAAGCCTATGGTGAGCTCCAAGAGCAAGAGTAGACTGTTGCCTAATACTACTCAATATTAATTGTGGTAATACAAAACATCAATTCAATCAAAATATAATTACGTGGACGATATAAGTCCTTATGTGTACCTAAGCAATTTTGAAAAACGTTTACCGTCACCTAACGTTTCTTGTAAATATATCAATTCAACAGATCTACATAATCTGCAGTTGGTATATGATTATAAATATATGAAATGACTAATATCTAACCAACACAATTACGATTAGATATTTGACTTTATCAATAATCCAAGTAACAATATTAACACACACATCAAGCTATGTACAGACACGTGTATATGTTATCTCCAAGTCCCCGAACGATCTCGTCATCTCACATACGCCATCATTCCTACATCTTGAAATAACCTCCTCGGTATACCAAACCCTTTTCGAATTTCATAGCAGGCGACTTGAGAAAACATTGAACCTGTAGACGATATAAAATTGAAATGGGAAGCTAAAACAATTTTCCCAGAAGACTCTCATATGTACACAGATTTTTAAATTAGCAAGCGCTAACTGTACCGCACGTACGACTTAAGTAATCTTAAGAGAGTCTTGTACTTTTCTCCTCCAAATTCATCATAAGGTCGTGCTTGGAAAAAATATTTTGTGACAGTTCTATCCTGAGCCCGTGTGCTCCATTTCAATCCGCACTCTATTCATTAAGTTTGAGGCAAAGACAGGTTTAATAAAAAATAATAGACAAATAGTTGGTGAACTTTTAGCCCTAAAGTAAGGACATAGCTTGTATTATTAATACAAGGTAACGGACACATATAGGTAGATGAAACAAAACATGTGCATGCACATAAATTTTCGATGCGAGGATTGAACCCTCGACCACTAACGTCTGAGTATCTTTCCCCTACTATGTTCGCAATAAAAAACAAAAAAATGTCCTTTATCTACTGTTTGTATATGACCGATCAATGAAAATTCTGGTAAAAGTAGTTATACAGGGTGGTCCAAACAGTGACGTCATAAAATTTTTTTTAGATTCCTCACACCGAGGGGTATCCGAAAATACCCCATGTATGTATCCGACTAAGTAACTTCAGAAGTCTGTAACAGAAAAACTATCCTCTTAACTGTCACTTTTTTTATGTTATTATAAAAGACTGAAGTCCTGCCAAGTTTTTGAAATTAATTGGAAAGTATGAAATTATTTTTTACTATTTTTTATTTAATGTTGAAAATTCAAGTCAGATTCGCCCGACAGAATTTTTTTAAGTTTCGTCACTGTTTGGACCGCCCTGTATGTATAAACTCGAGAACTAACCTGTTTATCATCGCGAGCCAGCCTCTCCAAGTCGACGCTGTAATAGTTGAGCTGCGGCACGTAGCGCCGCCGCGGTCGGATGTCGTCGTAATAAGCCACTGCGTCATTTATGGACACAACCGGGCAGTCGTCCACCGTACTGCACCCACTGCTGACCCCATCCACCCCACTGTCAGAATCCAATTCACCTCCAAAACCTTCCTTCGAATCACGTCTCTCACCATAACTCTGCTCTGAGCCCTCCTGATATCCTGACTCATTCATGTCATCTGGCGTGACAATCTCGGGTATTTTCGTAGGATCGAACTCGTATCCTACGTCGTCTTCGAGCGGGTATTCTTCGATTTCCGCCATTTTAGAATGTGTGTTTATGTTATGAGAGGTTTCGTCTGTCACTTGTCACTACATGCTGCTTCGCGTCAGCGGCTCGAGTTGGTTCCCTGTGGACAATGGCCATGAGATTAGTAAATAAACAAGCAGTTTGAACTATCGTTACACTACGCAATCAAGATTAAGTTTTTTTTTGACGAAGTTCTTCTCAATTGGCTTAAGGCCCACATCAGCACAGATGTTGAAACACCTTTCTTATATGTTTAAAAGTCTTATTTTTACCGACCCGAGGAAATTTCGGGAATTTCTTCCATAATAAATCCAGACATACATTGGAGAACCTTTATACCAAGTATCACATCCGTGCACTCCAGGAATAAGATTTTTTCATAGAAACTAAAACATCATATATTTCCCGTTCCCGTGGGAATTTCCAGAATTCCTTTCATAGCACAACCAGTCACTCATTGAAGAACCTTTATACCAAGTATCATATACGTGCACTATATATAATTCCCGTTCCCGTGAGACTTTTGGGGATTCCTTCCTTAGAGCTCCCCCACAACTTTTAAGGATGTATGTTCCAAATTTCAGCTCTCTACGGCCAGTACTTTTGGCTGTGCGTTGTCTGTCAGTCACTCAGTCAGTAACGGAAGAGTTTTATATATTGAGATAAAGCAGTGGTGAGTTTTAAAACATGTCCTTACATCTGCCTTCTTTATAATGTAGCAAAACAGTATTTAGATATGTTGAAAATGGAACGGGACGAGCAGTTACTTAAAATAACAAATATGTAAACGTTAATGTTACATTAATTACCTCGGGGACATTAACTTCTAATCATGAATTTGTGTAACAAATACCAGCCATGATATTACGTAATGAATATTCGAAGAAATAATTAAAACTAATTATTAATATACTCTGTGTTCATAAACAAATACCAAAATGGCTGTTAATATTCGCCGCAACTTTAATTTACGAACAGCATTCTAATAATTACCTAATTTCACACCTAGCTAATAGTCGTCGGAACTCTTAATTAAAAATTGTTAGAAATAAGAGCTCATTCACAACTTACAAATCATGCGAATCAACACTAATAGCTTGCGTACTTAACTATAATTCACGAACGTTATAATTACTTAGTTGCTCAAAATAATGATTTGTTCCTACTTATGTCACCGTACGTCCATAACCGTATTATTTACAACATATTCATCTGCAGAGTTAGCATTTGGTAACTGCATAAACTATAAATTGAAATCTACATTTCAATTTATAGTTTATTGAGTTACCAAATGACGATCACTTTGGCGATGGGGTAAACCTGTCTGCCTCAGAAGTCAGTGGTTGCGGGTTCGATTCCCGCACGAAGCAATAAAAAGAAAAATGTTCCGTGTCTGGGTGTTTATCTATTTATGTATTTATATTCTAGGTTCCCTCCTAGTTCGCTGCATGGTATCCCATAACACAAGCTATGCTTACTTTGGGGCCATGTAGTTGGCGTGATTGTCTGGGGATTTTATTTTATTTATTTATTTAATATACATATAAATTGAATTATAGCCTGTATAACTAAATTAGGATCAATACCCATATTTATTACCAATAATCTGTCAAAAAAGTTTCTATTACTTATTTTTGAACATAAGTAGAGCATTTATGTATAATTCAGAAATAACACAAAATATCTTTAAAATAAGTACTATTAAATAGCATTTAGCAACTAGCAAGTCAGTCTCGGGACTGCTTCAGTGATTCGTCCCACCAGATCATCTTCCCATAAGGGACGTCCATTCAAAAAAATATTATTTCTTGTTCAGTGATTCGTCCCATTAAATTAATTATAAGAAAAAATGAGATCAAGTACGGTCAGCAAGCAAACTAATAAGAAAATCAATAAAAGACAAAACATTTATTCGTAATAAACATTTATATTAACTCGACAACCACTTTGGCGATAGGGTAAACCTGTCTGCCTCAGACACCAGTGGTTGCGGGTTCGATTCCCGCACGGAATAAGAAAAAAAATGTTCCGTGTCTGGGTATTTATCTATAAATGTTTACCTATATTTTAGGTTCCCCTAGTTCGCTGCATGGTATCCCATATCACAAGCTCTGCTTAGTTTGGGGCCATGTAGATGGTGTGATTGTCTGGGGATTTTATTATTTAAGTGCAAGGGAGACAGCGGGTTGCGAAATTTAGCAACGTTGCAGTCATTCTTATTCTTTGACAGCAACCAGCCGTCATGTTTAATCTTAATAAATTGTGTGTGTGTGTGTTTTTTTTTAAATGATTTATTTGAAAGATCTTTTATTTATTTTTCTTATTAGTTTGCTTGCTGACCGTACTTGGTCTCATTATTTAACAACAAAGTCAATGGGATGAATCTCAGAACAAGAAATAATGTTTTTTTTGAATTCAGTGTTTCATCCTTTTGGAACAATAATGTGGTCGGACGAACCACTGAAGCAGTCATCTGTTTATGCTGTGAATTCTATTTTCATGTTCAATATGTCTTTTTAGAATTCAATAAAATATTATACAACGAAAAATAACCATCTAATACCTAGGTTCAAACAAGCATGATACAAAGGAAAACAGTTTTGAAAACTACCATCCTTTTAAAAATCGATATCCTCGTAATAATTATGCAGTCAAAACAATCACAAATTGAGTGTCGACGCGCCGCAAACAAAACGTACAAGACCATCGCTCATCCATTCTACTACAACCGGTCTAAAAAACTCATATCGCGTGACATTATAGTCTGTGACAAAACCTGTTGAGTTCAAAAATTGGTATTTTGACCTGCAAGGTCGCGGCGACCGGTGTGACACGCGGCCGACAAGCGAAAGTCACTTTTTTATTAGGGTTGCCATGCTTACGGTTTACTTATTTAAATTGTCTTAGAAAAATCGTATATAGGTTCATAAATCAATAGACTAATAGTAATAGATGAATAATATGTAAGTACTTTATAAGTTTTTAATCTTGGTCTTTAATATTTGAGGCCAAATTTTTTATTTTTTAAAATGTTACTATAAAATTAAGCTTTACCTTTAAAAACATTATATTTGTATTGTAACTCGTCTTAAATAATTGCAATTTAGAATGTCAGTGGTAACTGGCAACACAGCTCTAATCCAGTCGGAGGCAGTCGCCGACCGCGTTTGGTAATAGTTCTGATGAAATTGAAAGTGTTCTGTTCAATTGACTGCGTGCACCTTGCAGTGCTGTCTCGCTGTGGATATTCAATAAATCAACCGGCTTAATCTTACTTTTGAATATTAAAAACTCATCGACATCGACGCCTTACACAATTCAATTCAGATGCTATATGTTTATAACTTAATTAGGTAATTTATAACCAATGCCACCACAATTATTGTAAACTCAATAATTGTGGTGGTAAATTGCGCAAATACTATTCTAAGTATATTCCTGATGTACCTACCTCAGAGATAGATATTGAAAATACTTCATCTGAACCTCAAACAATGGCTACCGGTGACCTTGACGGATTAAACATGGGACAGACCACCATCAACCTATTCACGCTCTATCATTCAGTTCATAGTGTTTATCCTTTGAGCTACGTACCGTCGTACCCATTTCCACCTATACTTCACATCCCTTAAGTTTAGTCGGTGAGTTTGTTCAAATCTGCTCATTTCTGATTCAATCCCGCAGGGAAACTCTGAGCCCTCTCCATTTTACTTTGAATGACCTTGAGCGTCTATATTTAATAGGGCCGACAAAGTAAGCAACAACTTTTCGGTAATATTTGTTTTCACTGGCAACAAATATTGACCGAAAATCTATGTCTTCGGACTTCGGCGTAATTCGAAACTAAAAATTTCTAAAAATTATTTTATATCTTTATAACAATTGTTTTTGTTACTCTTATAACACTAACAATTTATTAACAGTATCTTACTTAGCTTAATAATAATCTAAGATTTAAAAAAAGACATACTTTCCCTGTTAACGAAAATGTACATAAACCAAAATAAATGCTTAAATCTTTTCACAAAGACATGCTACTAAAACCGAGTTTAATTTAAAATATTGCTTAGAATCCGCCAAGTTATTTTATATAGAACACGGGTAGCTAAGCAACACGCTCTCCATAATGGAATATAAAGCACCCAGTCAAGAAAATCCCGGAGAGATATAAAATGTAGCAGCAGCTCGGAAATTAGACTTGAAAATATTTAAAGGTCATTATCCTAACAAAAGAAAATGTATTCTAGAAACAATTTACGCTCTGTTTATAATAAAACCGCATAACAATAATAATCTTAGTTCGGTTTTAAATTTGGTAAATACATCGGACAACCAAAGCCTAACAGATAAAACGCAGATGACTAGGTAAATCAAACAAACTAATTAAACCCGGAACAAAAACTGACCGAATCGTGCGCGTGCGTGGCATTAGGCATTATCACTATTTATTATTTGTCCAGCAACTGAATGAGATGACAAATTAACTAATACAATAGAACGGCCAGCTATTTATGTACCTACTTCCTGTTAAACGATACGACGCAAAAAGATGCAGTTTCGCTGACGTTCTCACAAGTTTTCCCTATCACTATATTCAGAGTCGTATTTTAGAAATGAGCTGTCATCAATTTCTTTTTTCTATGAAACTAGTAAGCATTTTTGGTAAGATACTTGTGCAAATATTTATTTCTTTTGTTCCAATCGAAATCAAAGTAGTCCTTAATCCTCTCTCCACCGACACATATTTGCTGAGGAATAATAGAAAATACAACGTATACCTTATTAGGAAAGCCCACGCATTGTGATCGACTGCTCACTGAAGCTGAACGGACGGCGACGGATTCCGACGGCGCATATTTTATGACGGTGGCGAGACTTAGGAAAAACAACGCTGAAAATATGCGAAAACTGCTAAAAATAGACGATTAATTGATATTACTTAACGGCATTCTTAAGGACGCAATTACTTTTGATTTGTCAAATATGTAATCGTATTTAATCACACTTATAATGTCTTAAAGATAATATCAAAACATGTGCGTCATTCTATAAACACACGATTTGTTTGCAAACCTCTCAGACATAAAGCTATCGAACGCTACACAAATTACAAAAGTAATCATCTAAATTGTATAAACAGGCGCAATTTACACCGGATGTTGATGAAATAGCAACAGCATTTAAAATCGCATGACAACTGTCCATATTGTCTGGCGAGTGACGTCCTTCAAACTTTCACTTCGGATGTCTAACCTTAAAGCCTCCATGGTTCCGCGTTGGGTATCAACAGGTGTCAACCCTGCCCCGCTGACCTACTTGTGCGTGCCAAGGACACGAGTCCCGACGGCTTCAACAAGTGGCGCCAGCCCGGGCTGACAACAAACACACTTCTTAATTTTCGGCTGGCGCTGTTGTTTATCAGTGTTAGCATGACTTGTTTCCCATTACAAGTTGTCACGTGTTCGTTATCCAGGATTTCATTTTGGTTTCATGAAATCAAAATTTTTCTATTACTTAATAGTATCTTAAATGCCTATATAGTCTTTTGCGATTATAACAACGTTCTTTTGTTTCGTATCTTTAAGTTTTTATGTTTAACTCAGCAATAAATTCATCCTATTAAATCAAATCTCAAAATGATCTTGTCTCAATTGTTTCAAAACAATCGACTATCGATACAACTGTCTACAATTAATACCCATCTTTAAATAGTTACTCTTACATAGTTGGTGTAGGGCCAAGTAGAGTTCGTTGTCATTTCAGATACAATCGACCAATTCTAGAACCACTACCTGGTTGAATGCAAATACACTAAATTGAACTTTAAGCTCATTAACATAAACTTACATTTTCTGTGTCTAGAATTAAGACATTTGGCAGTGCGCCGAGATGCATCCAAATGGGTCATGTTTAGATGTTTTTGAAGATTTGCACGTGACATAATACCTAGACAGTTTGAGCATTCGAAGAGTTTTAAAATATATTCTTTCAGCGCCTTCATTTGTGATCAATTTTGTTATTCAGTGTCGATAGCAACACTATTGTTGATAATGCGTAGGTGACTGAGTAAACAGTGCTTCATTGCACGTTTATTTGATTTCCCACGTCAGTCAGCGCGTATCCGCCCGAGCGAGTTTTAACCACTTTTGCTTCACTCGACCGATTCCCAGTTTGCCATTTTAGTAAAACTCATTTCCGTAGTAATTTTCCGTATCGTAACCCTGATCTTGAGGAAACTTGGATAGATGGAGCCGCTGTTGCACCTGGCATTTCAATAATTTGGCTACTTGCCAATTAGATTATCAGTGTGTAGTAGATCTGTGATGTATGACGTTTTACGTAACCAATATATTGCTACGACGCGGCGGAGATAAACTTCACAGTACCTACAGTTTGGTCATCAATTCCGGCGCTCAGTAAATACATTTTTTGGTACTTTTGATTATTTGTTTATATTTGTTTGGACACTTTCATTTGCGAGTTTTCGCAATTTACTGATGTTCTTTCATGTAAGCAAGCTTTCTTTTTGATGGAAATAAGTTGGTACTTGATATGAGCATAAAATATATTTTATTTAGATACTTAGGGGCGCAATGATTCAGGTTTTAACTAATGAGTCAATTTGGGAAAGTGGGTAACTAACTCACTATGAATGTTCACTACAGAATATTCCTACTTTGTGTCTGTAATCTAGCTTTCTCGTAATCTAGTTACGTTTGCAATGTAAATAATAAATTAATGAAAACAATGAATGAAATCCATAAACGTCGTTATTAATTTGTATAATTTCCTACTAGGAACCCATCATCTGTCAGGCGAGCTCGTCGCCACTAACGCATTTTCCATGCTTCACTGAGCTGTATAGCATCGCGCACTGCCTGTTTATTTTACTACCAACATTTAAAAATAGAAATAAGCCGGTTTAAAAGTTTAAAAATAGAATCCTAATTTTATCTCTGCTATTTATTGACTTCTTTAAAAATACATCGCAGAACTTTAATTTTTCTTGTTATAAATGCAAAAATTTGCGCATTTTTTTGTATTTATCCATCAGTTTTCCTTGTCCAAAAACTTTTTAAATACCTACTTATTGCCTAACTTCCTGTTTGTCGATTTGCACCAAAAAACAACATGCTTTGTATTGAGATCGTAGAAAATCTTTACAATTCTTCCACAATGTTTCTTAGTTGTAACTTGTAACTACCCAGCTCATTCTTTTCCACTAACGCTCCAAAAATTACAATTGCATATCCCTATTTTAAATTTATTTGATGACTTAGAAAAAATATTGTTGTACACCTTTGTAATCTTGCAAATGACGTAGTTAAGAGTATGTAATGATTTTCATTTGGTTATATCAAGGAAATTATACAAAAACAGCAATAACGAGGCACGTGTCCATTCGCCGCGGTTTGAGCGGGAAAGAACCGCGCCACATTTTTTAAGACGCCATTTTTATACAACCTACTAAAGAAATGCGTAAACATAGCAAAATATGGTTGTACGTTCAATATTTTGATGTAATTTAAAAAAAAAGATTAATAATTAAAAACGAATTACTTACACTTGATTTCAATAGGCATTCAATCCAAGAATCGATCTAAGGCTGCAAACTGGACGGCAGCGACATCGATTTCCGCGACACGATAGAAAGAAGTGAGTTTGTATGAAATCGCGACAAATCGCTCGAGTGTCCGCTGCTGTCCAGTTTGCAGCCTTAAGGTCGAGCTACATAGTAAACAGCCTTGTCTTCTGTTGTCATGGCAACGCAACACAAGAAAGATGTTTTGTTGTAGCAAAGACCGACCAATTTGAAGAGAACACGATATTTTTAAAACACTAAAGCTGATATTTATGAGTGGACAGTTAATTTAAGTCAAAAGTTACTAAATCATTTGCAAACAGAATGCACAACACAAAAGCTGAAATGTTGCCGAGGTAGCAACGTTCCAATTCTCCACGTGTTCAGTAATGCAGCTATTACTTTATAGAAAAAATACTAATAGTTCCTCGCTACAGCAAATCAAACCTGCCTACACAAAGTGGCATTATTTTAAATAGCTTGAATGCGGAAATAATTAAATTAACTTCGTTGAATTAAAGTTTTTATTGCATTTTGCTGAAATTTCCTTCTTATTCTTGGTATTTTACAATCTAGATGTATGTATGTCTGAGATATACCTAATAGATTAAAATTAGCGAATTTCTATTAGTTAAAAAACCTAGACAGTAAATTTTCATTAAAGAAACTAAGTACATGGATAACTGCATAATAAGTTGACATTAACGAACTCCAACCTCGAATCGTTGATTTATGTCAATTTTTTAATTGACTCGCAAGATATGACCTGATATTTGAAATTCGCCGTTTTCGAGCAAAAAACTAGTCGCACCCGCATTTTAAGGCATAACATTGTGGTGTATAAATCAAACTTACTGGCAGACAGAGCAAAGCAAGGAAAGCGACTTCCAAATAAGGCAACCGCGGCCCAGTCTTACAAAAACTATAAGGCTCTACGGCTAATACCAATCTAGACTCTAACAATTCTATTATAAAGATTGTTTTTGACTAACGCGCAAATTCAAGCACACGATACCTACGTGCACACTAGTCAGCCTTGATACACTCACTTTTGTATACCATTTATTTATTGTGAATGCCTATTTGTTCAGAAATAGCATATGTTCAACCACAAACGCTATATTACCATAGTTTAAGACCCAAAATCCCACGCACCTGCGCCTGCGACCGCGCGCCTAACTGGAACATTGTAGATTGATATCTTAAAATCGTACTCAATTATGAATGGTATTTTATTAGTTTTCATTTAGACGCATTAAGTTACCAAGGAACAAAAGCGTTCTGTGTTTTTTCATGTGAAAATGTACTTGTTAGCGTTAAATGCAAAAATATTGCCGTCAGAATTCAATATATATGCGACTCGGTTTTTTTTTGATAAGGACTGAATTAAAACTAACTTTGATTTATTAAGGCTTAATTTTTATGACCATAAAAAGGAATCAACTTAGTAACACAATTCAATGCGGCGAGTATAAATAGTTTTATTATAAATGTTTATAAAGTGCCATTAATTTCATTTCAATATTATAATTAAACAAAACTTAAGAACAATGTCTACACACAATCTAGATAGGCAAATGTTTAAAGATAAACTGGATTTGATATTTGAAGAGGTTCCTTTCGATTTCATTTTCCGGTATCTCGATTGTATTTTTCATGAAACTTATCCTTTTCCAGACATACTTCTTCACCTTTGTTAATGCCCCATCTACAATTCACATTTTCTTGTTACGGTTGCCTGGTAGACATCGCTTCCTTTTCATCGACATCGTTTTCTTTTTATTTGTTACGTTTTGTTTATTGTGTTTTGTTGTGGTATAAAGGGTAAATAAACATATGGGTAATCATATTTGTCTAGTTGCGAATAGTCTCAATATTGTCAACCATATTTAATTTAGAGCTGTACAGATCAAATGGTACGTAGCATCCCAACAGTTTTACAAGGAAGAGTTTTGTCGAACTCATTTTATCGCTCGTTTCTATTTTATATAATGTTTCTAAGATAACCACTAAATTGTCCCGAAGAGTGACGGAAAGGGACCTGAATTTGTATGTATTACACATTTTTGATTTGAGTATAGCTTTTAAAACACCTTGATAAAAAAAGCTAACACTCGCAACGACCGCGTTAAGGTTTAGTATGCGTAGAGTCTCATAGATTTATTTCCGTATGCCATACTTAAAATATACGTAATTGTGCCAATAGTAAAGTAATTTTGGAAGAATGTGCGAAATCCGATGAAAATACGGAGTCGCATAGAACAGACACGTCTAAAACAGTAAACAACATTTTAGCATCACGCGCCTTATTGGAAGATGAGTGTTGTCACTATTTAAAACTATGTTAGAATTGACGGCACTTCGCTATCTTAAAACCTAGCTCGAACGAAAACTATTATTTCGTCATTGCTTATCAGGGCAGGAAGTAATTTACAATTCTATCAGTTGGAAGATACTTCAGTAATGCCACATTATAACTCAAATGCTTCTCGTTTCTCTGGACAAAAAATACGACCACATCATTTTTATATTCTTCTTTGATAATTATCGGTTATCGAAGGACAATTCGTTAGTTATGAAACTTGGTTCTAATTGATCGAATGGACTCTGTCTAATTTCATAATAATGTTGCACTTTAATTAGGCAAAGGAACGAATAGTTGGCTCGTGTGAAGTAGAATTATGTCGATTAACGATTTTCTGCTAGAAGTGGCAATTTATTGTCTACAGATTTGTAAAGATTTTAGCTGTTTTATTAGCTCTGTCTTGTTGTAAAATAACTCTGGGCTGTTGATGTGTAATGGCAATTGAGTGATTTTCCCTCTACTCGTACGTAAAACCTAAATTACAAAAAAACTGGATCCTACATTTATCAAGCGAATGCGAATTAAACAATTTAACAAATACATTCTGTATCACGGGATTATAAATTTAAGGTTAACGAAAATATGTTTCATTTAATTGGCACTTAATGAGTTAATCATTAACGAAATTGAGTTTCACAAAGCTTGCGTTTTGTAAAATAGAAATTAATAATTTAAAACGTATTTTACTCAAGGTGGAAAATTTTTAAGATTTAAAGAATGTTAGGGAAGAATGTGATTATTCATAATGGATCTTCGAAAATTCACGTTTTGCTCCGTTTACCAGCCATAAGACGTCAATTATTTTGTCAATATTCAGGCTCATTAATTGCTTGATCTCAGTAATTTTCGTACTTAGAAACCGGAATCAGACAAAAATTGACTGTTAATCAGGTATTTTACGAATTTAACATCCAATTAAGTAAATGATGAGCTGTAAATAAGAATCGGCATCTTTGATGGCAGCTTGCCATTCCATTAGTAGTTAGCCATTCCAATTAATAAACGCATCAAATCCGTCCTTGAATGCTAAAGAATACAAAATATCAAATAGAAGGTGCCAACCTTACGAAATTACCAAGTAGTGAGTGTTACTTGAATGTTGCGTCACACGGAACGACTACGTAGTGAAAGCCGACCCGACGACCGATTGCAGGAATGATCCTTTGGTTCCTTGGAATGAAGATGTCAAGTGTCTATTCACTGGGCAGAAACTAAGAGCTATAGAAAAATCTTTAACCTTGAAGCAAAGCTTAAAAAGCGATCAAAAATTATTAATTTTTTTCAACATTTCATAGTAAAGATATTATTTAAAATAAGTATTTTTCATTTGTACGTAGCATTCGCTTATTTATTTGTATACTTCGGCATCTAGTCAACGTTTGTTATAAATAGGCGAAAATCAATATTGAACTAATGTTTAAAACTTGTTCAGTAGACAGTATCGGAATTAAAACCTTTCACCTTTTAGTTTGACATTCGAGACATGAAATGAAATGTTTTAATTATTTAAACTAATTTATTGCTTGGCCTAAAATTTAAGACTTTAAATTAGATAATTTAAATGAATATTAGGCACCTATAAAATAATTCTTGATATTGCAAAGGTACACTGATATTCTTAAAACAAGAGGCCCTTTCAATCAGGCATGTGGTACCAAAGAAAACTGTACATGCTCCGCAAAGAAAAATATAGACAGTTAGTAGTTTACATATTTTATTTTTGTCGCAAAAACAATATAGATTGGAATCTCTGATAAAAGGAACAAAGTAAACGACCACTTTGGCGATGGGGTAACGCTGTCTGCCTCAGACGCCAGTGGTCGCGGGTTCGATTCCCGCACGGAACAAGAAACAAAAATGTTCCGAATCTGGGCATTTATCTATATATGTATTTATATTCTAGGTATCCTCCTAGTCCGCTACGTGGTATCCCATAACACAAGTTCTGCTTACTTTGGGGCCATGTAGTTGGTGTGATTGTCTGGGGATTTTATTTATTTATTATTTAATTTAAATAATTCTCATTACGTTTCTATTTAAAAGACAATACACGATATTTATTAAAAATTTTTTTGCATTGCATGTGTAAAAAATACGGGAAAGTTGCCAACTTTTAAATCTACTTAATATTTAACAACGAAAATGAAAATGTATATTCAATGCCGCACAATCAGCGAATAAAATAAAATTACCTACCTAAACATTAAATAAACTTGTTTACCGAGCATATTTAAGTACTTTATAATTGCAATAATTGATCACAAAGGGATTTCATAAACAGATAAAAATGCTTGGATAAAGCAACATTATATTGTTAATTTTCACGACTATTTTAAACCTTGTACAGAAGGTTTAAAATAGCACATCAAGCGCTACAAATATGTCGAAAAAATACTAGAATCTGAACTCTGTGCCCTCGACATTAAGTTAAAATTGGTTAAGGAAATTTGACAGCTAATGTAAAGCTTGATCTGCTGCCTTCTGTACCATTCTACTTTTTCCTACTCATATTTTATAAGACACTGAGCCTGATTTTAATTAAATTTTTAATATTTTAAGACTCTCAATTGATAACTTAGAACTTTACACTTTTAATGAATGTTTATTTATAAACTTTTATTTACTTTAATTAATGGTGTTTGAATAAAACTTGAAATAATTGAAAGCAATTTTGATTCAAGCTGAAACCTTACCTCTTCATTAATATAAGTACTGTAGAAGTAATTAAAACATTTTAATGTGTATATATGTATACGGTGCGTTTAGCTTGCGTTCTTAAGTATGTTAGAATAATAATAAAAATAACTATGTGGAACTAAACGATTATGTTCTTGAAACAATTCGCTAACGTGCGTTGGCTATTAAAAACGTTTAACCACCGCAATGTAATTCAAAAAACATATAATTTGTTCATTGGAGATAAAAATCGATAATCCACAGTTTTATGGAAGCGACTTCGACAGAATTCATTTGTTTTGGTGAAAAACCGACAATTTAGCACGAAATTAAGCTTAACAAAGCTCCTAAAGAACACGTCAGTCGATAACATACGAATCCTAGGTCTAGAACCGATCTAACTTGTAGTTCAGTTTGTTTTTTTTTAGGTTTTCTGTCTGAGAATCGAACCGCAGGAGCAGACCCAACAGTCAGATTTCTATCCCTCTCTATCCTACGTTATAGAGTTAAAAAGGAAAAAAATTACTGTTTAATCCGTTACGTTTTATCTCAACACAAGATTACTTCTGCTGTGCAGACAAAGACAAAGTTAGGTTTCACATTTACCTACATTAACTTCCAAGCATCGCTTATAAAATTGCAATCGTAAAGCAATCAAATTACATTTATATTTACAAATAACCTACAAAAAATCTAGATAACATATACCTACCTACGGAAATAATTTATCGTCTTGTTTTTAATATGTTTCTTTTTAGTTTTAGCTTAAAGACCGATTATTGCATTTTTTTACCTTAATACTTCATTAAATTTTATAAAACGAATTCTATGTTCAATCGTATAGTAGATATTGAGTAAAACATGAATGGTTTTCTGTTCGTCCTCTGTAGTGCCCTGCGGTGATAATATTGTTGTTGAAGAAACCTTTCAAGTACTATTACGACGGAGGATTGCAACGCATACACGAGACACGTTTTCTTTATTTTTCCAATACGTAGTAGTAAGAAATATATTAATAGGAATTGCCTACCTTGTTTATTTTTCAACCGACTTCCAAAAAAAGAGGAGGTTCTCAATTCATCTGTATGTTTTTGTTACACGATATTTCGGAAAACTATGAACCTATTTTGAAAATTTTTCATATGACAGAGGATACTTCATAGTTGGTCCCACATAAATTTCATCGAAATCGGTAGGGTACTTCATTAAAAATTTCAAACTTTTGAAAAAATATATATGATTTCGGACAATGTTTACGTTGATGACATTCTCAACTCAGCCAAAATTTTGACGTGAAGTCGGTTTTTTTAATGCTCTGCATTCGTTGTTTATCACATTTATTAATATCCATTTATTTTAAGTACTCATACCACTTCTCAATCACGTTAAAACATAAAATGACAAAATCAAATGGGTTAGCTAAATAGTGTTATTACTTTACTATAAATGAAATTAAAGACAACATAACAAGTCATTTATATTACTTCCGTCATTATACACACATGGGCTTTTTATTAGTAGGTATTCATTATTAATGTAAAAAGGTGTACTTGTGACGTAAGAAGCCATGGCTAGTTGTGGAAATATCTCAAACTAGATCAAAGGGCAATGGAGAAGGATATTAGTTGTGTTCCCGTGAGACCGAATCACAAAGCAAGGGATTCGGAGGTGAATCAAAGTCACTAAAAAAATCAAAGGATTTTAGAGTACCGTCAAATATGCCAACTTTGCCTCCTAGGGTATCTTTGCCCGAAACGCAATTTTTAAACTATTCCGTTAAGGTGTGAAAATGTATCAGTAATAAGTTAAAATTTATTACGATATTAGAAAATACACTATAATTATAGCATCATCGTGTAAGATGTTTGTCGCAAAGTTCACTCAGTAATTTGTTGGAGCGTGTCGAAAGAGGACAGTGTTTTTGCGGGCAAAAAATTGTGGAATTATAAAAGTGAATTGTGTATGATGGGGAAGACTCAGGTAAGTTTCTTTTATTGTACGTTATAAAAGACAATGTGCTGAGTGATTTGGTAATGGTTTCAACACTGAATATTGTTTTAATTAAAAGATATGATGATGGGCAATGTTACCCTGAAATGTTCCAACCTTTGAAAGCCAACATTGCCCGCTGACTAAAAAAGCCTAGGGCTGTCACAATTTACACACTGTATAATATACTAGCTCTGCCCGCGGCTTTGCTTTCGGTAAATTATATTGTCCTATCATTTACTGCTTATGTAGCGTACGCATCGGAAAATTTGGACTCGTAGTTTCTAAGATTGACGCGTTCAAACAAACAAACAAACTCTTCAGATTTGTAATATCAGTATAGATAATTAATAAACTTACTACTTACATTCGGTCAATTAGATTACTAAGAGTTGGTAACTTATTGTAAAAAGGGAAGGCATGAATGCGAGTATGGTTGAAGGAAGTATTTCCTGGAACTACTATGTAAAAGGTACCTGAGTTTCATATTCCAGGTGAACCAAGTCCCGGGCGTGGAGCCAATATTAAATGCTTTTGGCATGTCTTTCTTAGTAAATAAATAAATTAAAATAATTGAGGTGAAATAAATAATTAATTAGTTTAACAAAAAAAAATTGATAAATAAAGAAACAGATTTTCTCCTGACTGTTTGTTTTTTTGTTAGGTACCTAGCTGGCCCATAATTTTTATTGTATCTATTTTGTTTATATTTCAGAAAAAGAAAATTAAATCCAGAATTTGACAGAGGAAACTTAGACGTACAATTAGGGTCTAGAATATATAAAAAATACTCCGAGGTCATGTTGAGATATGCATGCGAGGCATTTGAAACACATCAAATTTCTTCAAGAGATGCTGAAAGACCATTCGTTATCACAAGACGCACAATAATTAATAAAATTAAAAATAAACATCAGAACCCTGTTGGACATCCTACCGCTTTAACACCCGCAGAAGAAATAAAAATTTTAAAGTTTAGCAAGTATCTGGTAATTTTTTCTCCCCGCTTACTAAGATAGTCCTAAAGTTGGTTCATGAATACGTGAAGAAAAATTTTCGAAGGCATATATTGCTCAGCTGTCTGATCTATAGAACTACAACAGTTACTAAACTTGTTTTACTTGTTTTTTTTTAAATGAGTTCTATTTTTCATAACACGTATAAAAATAAAAAAATTTAGAGATTTTATTCAAATGTGACAACCCTAGCATTCAGAAATCGTGAATTTAGGTTTGTATGGAAAAGTGAAAATATCCTTTGGTAACATTGCCCATTCGGTTTGCTATGTGAGATTTAAAGAAAATGGTTAGATTTCTGCAGCAAACGCCATCATTACTCAAATCCTTGAAGTGGGTTTTATTATAATGCAGATAAATTAGATTTTTGCGTCAAAAATCAATGTGGGCAATGTTGGCTACAAATCCACATTACTTTGCCCGCCATCAGAATCAACCAAAAGTGGGATTAAATATTAAATTATTACAAAAATAACTAAAAATATGCATTCACTTCATTGTAAAGCTGATGTAGATAGTAAATTAAACACAGGTACCCATAGAATTTTTTTAAAATATTCGTAGTTTTTTGAAAAAAACGGGCAATGTTGGCGTGTTTGACGGTAGTAGTGGCAAAGGGTGAGGTCGAAAATAGATGACCTTTAGGGCAGTAAAGTTCTCGAGTAGAGACCACGCACTAGCAGACTGAATGTGTGCAGGGCCTGTACAAGACTGACCAATGATCAGATAGAGGTTACTTATAGACTTGGGAGAGGCAGCCCAGCAGGGCTAGCATGCGACTCGAATCGACAAGATAAATATTATTTTGTTATTTGATCCTAAGTATCATGTTAGCATAGAAATACACGATTTGATACCATGATTAAGCCCACAGAAACAAAGATGACATATTCTTAAAAAAAGGTATGTTCGCCCGCTGCAGGACTGAAATGAATTTTAGATCCTTGAGGAAGATGACTACGATAAAGTGACTCACAGGCTATGTTGATCATTGTAATAAGTAGGTACTTTGTTAATTACGTGCTTATCGTAGATATGTTCTTATATCTTTATATAAGATAAGTGCGAATGGCACAAACAATAAAGTTTAAAAGGTGATATAGGTATGATATTGTACTTTAAATTAAAGCTGGACAGGCGGACATTGAAGGTACCATTCATAAAATTTGGATGATTTGAGTATTACAAAAAAAGTCGACCCCGGACAATAAGTGGGAAGAACTGATTAGATAAATAACTATTATCCCGAAATAAAAACACACGCGGGCAAAAAAAGAACTAAAGTAATTAACTTATCTATTTTCTTAGGCTGATTAAACTTCTACTATTTCAGATTAAACCTGAACTTCAAAATTTACAAATACCAAATTTGCAAAAAAAAATCACCAAGAGTTCTTATGCTAAGCTGCACAACGAACCGTTTAAAAATGAGGAACTCACTCCTTTGACAGTTTTACTATACATTTTTCTTAGGGAAAGTTTGATTCGAATAAACTTAACTATTTCAAAGAAATACATTTGAGAAATTCTGTTGACTGTATAACTATAGGAAAAAGTAAAAATAAAAATGTAATTAGATTTATAGTATTTGTGGTTCTCCGGTACGTGTATGTCAGGGACTGTGGATCTCCGGTACTAACCCATTGGACGAGTTGGGTCGGCCGTATATAGTTCTAGGCTGACCCTTTTACGTTATCTAGTTATTTTTTACACTTTGAATGAAGCTTTGAAACTATATCGTCATTTAAAAAAAAACAAAGTTCAAGAAACTGCCATTGATAGCAAAGAAACTCTACCTTTTCTATTCTAAAGAGTTTTCTTAGAAGTATATAAACAGTGATAAGCAATTTCACCTAGACTATACGCAAGTAACTTAAAACTATTTTCTAAGAAATAACTTCTTGGAAAATACATCTAAGTGCTTTGCCTGGTTTCTGGGAGATCTGACAACGATACTACAGGTTACTGTAAAACTATATTAAAAACCTTAAGGTAGGTATTAGATTAGATCATTTATATATCAAGGTATTAATTTTCCTTATTTATGATAATAAGAGATAATAATTGTATGATGTAGAGCAAACAAGGCAATTGACATATTAATTGCGACCTACCCCACAGATAATTCATTACAGTAGTTTACCTAGCATGTGCGAATGTTTTAAATATTTGCATAATCTACTCCAACACATATCTAGAACATAATTATCTAAGATTATGTTAAAAGTTATAAAACTTAATAGTGCTACTGAACAAAGCAGTCGGCAACAAAATAAAACTTTTAACAGGTTTTTTTAAAGGGGAATGTCCATAACTGCAACGGAAGCAGGCCAAATAAAAAACATTAAGTTAACATGCTTTTTAATTTAAAATAAGGTTATCCACTTTATAAAACATTTAGTCCAATAATAAATGAAGTAATAAAGCAATATAATCGTGTATTTGAAATCCCTGATTGCGTGTGCGCCGGAGAAAACGTTCACCTTGGCATTCTACACAGAACAATACTTAAATATCAGTCGTTGTATTCGTGATTTGTATTCTTTTTATTACTTTAAATTTGATATTTCTAATGTTATATTAAATTACGGTTTGATATCAAAAAGTAAACGTTACTAAATGAGGTTAACTTTCAAGGTTTAGAGATTATTGGAAGGGAATCAAATATGCTGTAGTGATTTACTATCAATAAGATTTTGTTATTTTACACCTTATAAGTGAAATTAAAGAAATCCTTAGTGTTATGCTTGTTCAATTAGGTGCTTTTTAAATTTCAACTTTTATACATCGTATTATTGACATAAACCTACATTATTAATATCATACTTATTAAAAAACATAATTACAATAATTGTCTTACAAACCTAAAACAATATTACCTTAAAGGTCAAAGAATCATTACAATAAATATAATTATTTTTAGAAGGACCAGTTACCACAGGGTCTGTAAAGTTGCCGAAACTCCGAAGTAAACGTAAAAAATGTTGATAAAAGTAATCAAATCTAAAAATATTTTTCTGATTACAATGTATAGAATAATAACTTGCTCGTCGCCAAAACCTTTTGTTTTCTGTTCTTAAGCAAAGCTGGTAATAAAGTGGTTAAATATTGGGATTATTTTACCATGTTGTTCCATTGACTTCGAATGCTCAACGCCGCGCCGTTTGATTGATTCGTTAATTTAAATATGTTTTTAATTTACTGAGGTCACCGTAATTTTTTTTTATATTGTTAGGATAGGACGTTTGTCTTCCATGCCACCTTATTTTGATATTATTTATTTATTATTTATTGTTACGTTAAACTGTCATAAGACTTTAGTGTCACCTGTAAAATAAGATTTATAAGGGTGAACTTGTTTTTTTGCTATTTAAAATAATTATCAAAATATTTATTTTTTATTTGCTTAGAGCTAGCGCAGTGAATTTCCCTCAAAATAAAGTAACCAAAAAATCGTTATACATCTTAACTTACACCCAGTAGAGGTATACTCAAGTAAAACCCTCTCAATCCTCACTAGTCAAGAGTTACATTTCCTATTAACCTGAGTGATAAGGGAACGAGGTTTTAGTAGGGATAATAAGGGGTGGTACTAATTATAAACAGCTATGAACTTTATTTCTAAGTAGGTAAAAACTCTTTTTATCTGATCCCGTTTATAAAACCACAACCGGACATCGCAAAGAGCGGTCAATTTGAAAGTAAGATAAAAAACAAAAATACAAAAAAATGCCATTTTTGTAAGTTTATCCTAACCTAAGTACCTATGAAAATTGTATTGAACTATAATTATCATTATTCGAGCTGTTATAAGGATTACTGATAAGCTAAACCTTGTTATTGTGCCAATCAGTAAAATAATTTACTTACTTTAACAGTCTCTTTAAATAACCACTTGCTTTGTTTTGTTTTTTTTTTACTCTCACTATCATGGTTAAGAGGTACTGCCAGCCAGGTGACAAACTGTCAAGCCGACAGCGAAGCCTCAGTACTTAATAGGGATTTACCCTTTGGATACGGAACCCTACAAAAATGCAAGTAAAGAACAAAGTACATGCTTAATATTGTCTTATAAGCAATTATCGTTTTCTTATTTGTATTTTTATAAGTATTTAATAACATTTAAGATAACTCTAAACAAAGAATATCTAGGCATCATATCAAGTCTCATTTTTAATCCAATACTAACTTTTCACATCTTACTACAATTGTTTGATATCTTATTATCAAACTTCGTTGCAGTGCGTCTATTTTGCTGTTTTCATTTTATTTATACTAGCTACGTCTACAACAATGGAGCTTAAAAGCAAATTCGGATTTCAAATAGAAATCACAAAACAGACCTGCGAAATCCAACCGACGAATCCAAATTTGACAGTCTGAATTTGAAAATCGAAAAGGCTTATAGAGGTATGTTCCTACCTACCCAAATAAATAGGTTACGAACCTACCTTCTCTGAACAAAAGAATCATACAGAATTAAACAGAACATAGATTTTTTTGCCAAAAGATGCGATTTTCAAATCAAGCAAAAATCAAAAAGAAATTATTGTTGGTCTATGATATAGACGGCGGCATGAACGTCAAAATATGTATTCCATACCTTCCAGGTACCTCATAATAATCAACGAATACAGAGCATTAAAAAACCGACTTCATGTTAAAACTTTGGTTGAATTATAATGTCGCCAATGTAAATTTTCTCCGAATTCATACATATTTTTTCAAGAATTTGAAATGGTCCATGAAGTACTGAATCGATTTTGATGAAATTTATATGGGACCAAATCTGAAGTATTTTCTATCATATGAAGCAAGGATTTTTAAATTCAATTCATAATTGTTTGAAATATCGTGTAATAAAGAAACAAACAAAACAATAAAAACATACACATGAATTGTAAACCTCCTCCTTTTTTGGAAGTCGTTTGAAAAAAAGTAGACCGAAAAGACAAAAGCCGGCGGAAAAACCATTGGGTACCTAACTATACAATAAATATCTAACACCGAAATTGCTAAGGACAAATAACTAAAAATTTTGGTCATGTCGAGTCTCAGGAGATTGTGTAGGGATTGTCTCTGAAGGGAAAAATGTCGGCGCGTATCTACTTAGGTATAATATGGGCTGTATTCGACATAGAGATTGCAACTCTAGTTTTAAATCTCTCTAACGTCAAAATTAGAAGCTTTAAAATCAGTTTTTTAGCAACTTTTGCATTTAAAGTCTCCTATTTTGACTTTACACTTAAAATTAGCGAATCCAATGTTGAATCGAGTTTCATTATACTACGTCTCAACAAACATAATGAACGGCCAGCTACGTTGTAGGAAACGTACCGTACAATTACCAGCTCATATCTTGCCAGCGATGTGATGTTAGAATAACACTCTGTGAAAGAATAACATTCAGCTATATGTTGCAAAACGTTTTTAAAGCACAATAGTCTATTCGAGATAACGTCGTACTTCAGACCTAGAATGTACGTTTAAAAATAAAATTTTTAATCAGTCCCTAGTTAATTTTGTACAATTTGAAGGTAGGTGGTGATATTCAAAATTGAACGATATAAGTACCGCGAAAATGCCGCAATTTAGATATTCCATTAACTGTTTTTCCCATGCAGTAAAAGTAAGTAATGTTATGAGTAATACAAATGACACTTATCGCATCGCCAGCCTTTTTAACATTGAGCCATGAAGATGTCTGAAGCCTTCCAATTAAGTTAAACTGCAAAGGTTCCCGTGTTACCGAGGGACTTACTCAGGCAAGGCCTTTACAAATGGGATTAACGTTCTTAGGATGCTTTCCTACAGATTAAAAATAAATAAAATCTAGATACCATGTCAAGCATTTTATATAAACATTGATTGTTTTTTTAAGCAATATTGTGTTTTGCGTAGGATGCTAAATCAATATAAATCCCGCACTATCTAATCAAAGTGTTTATTCGAGCAGCAACAGCATTCGTCCTTGATAACAGGTATTACAGCCGGGCATTATTGCATCAGTTGTGAAATTAAATGAAAGTTTCCGCAATCAAACAACGCCGCACTGTCCTACCGCAACCTGACCTGCCGGCGCAAACTGTTGCTGTCAAAAACTTATAGGAAAATTAAAGTTTGCCATAGAAAGTTATCAAAGATGGAAAAAAACCAGTTGCATTGCAAAGTGTATTTTTTGGTGGCTCCTCTCGCTTCCCTAGTGAAGGAGAGGGAATCAACAAGTGCTACATACTCCGCGGCGGGCAGACCTCCCTCAACGAAGATGGCTTCCTTCGTCAACAAAGCGGAGACTTAACCGGAGCAGCTCACGAGCAACGTGAAAACTGGGCCGGGCATGTGTGCCGCGGCCGTGACCGGCTTACAATCACTTTTCAATTAGCTAAGAACGCATAAGCACCTGCAGAATGCGACAGAATCCGGTTGTGTCCTCGCAAACTCCGAAGGGTAGAATTCCCGAACGAACTCGCACCGACCCGATCGCTCACTGACTCGGTGTTTACGTAGTTAGCACGGGACGCGTCACGACAGCTCACCACACGTACACGAGCACTTCGCCCGAAGTCTGGCGCGGCACTGAGAGTGACTGACTGCTGGCTCGAGTCGCGCGACAACGCAACGGACAATTCGCAACTCTCTAACGTAACTTAACTCCATAATATTTTATATTTAGTTTCGTAACCGTGTTACTCGATTACCGTGCGCCGTTCGCGGCTAATCGATGTCACGAATTCGGCGGCGAAGGACCAGCAGCCGAAGATGCTGCCTCTCGATGCGACCACGACTCCGATGACGTCCGCCGGCGCCGGTTTATGAATATTCATTTCGCAGTAATGAAAATTCCCATCATATTTCGCTCGTTTGAATAATTCCTGTATTATAAAGTAATTTGATTGTTAAATTGAATTGTCAAATTGGAAAACGTTACTGCAGACGGTATTGTGGATTTAGGAAAGATATTAACTTTGTGATGGCGTGTGAATAAAACGTTATTACGGTAATAAGTGATACATTAGCTCCTAGCGTTCGTGTGCGAGTGGGTGTATAGACTGATGCCGATGCAGTTAATCGGCGAGTTATTTTGCGTGTTCTTGAACCGTGAGTTCCATTCGTATTCTATTGATTTAATACGGTCGTGAACGTATCTACATGAGCCAGAGTCTACGGGTATTAAAGAGTCATGTTGGTACATTTGTAAGAATTCAGTCTTTGGAATATGGAACACAGCAATTTAATAAATAATCAAACGAACTTACCTTCCCTGAAGTTTGATTATGATTATATGAGTTGTTTCATTCGAAGATATAATAAACAAAGTTAGTGCTTCCAGCCTATAAGGTAACTTCGCATTTTTTCGGACAGGCTGATTTCAATGTTCCTATGAATTGAGCGAACATTCGTGAACAACACACATGCGGGTAGATATAAAAAAATATTGACTAACTGCGTAATATTATTTCGTTTGTCTTCCGGCAATGAAAAAGTCAGTGTTAGGAATCTGCATTCCATCTTACCTGCAAATTACTTTGGCAGAGTTTATTTCAAATTCAACACATTCTAAAGTTCTAAAAGTGGTTTGAAACTTAGGTACGTAAGCAATTGTAACGTAAACAATCATCAATTATTTTCTATACAAAAATAATCGTCCAAATATATTACAGAATAAAAGCCCGCTTTTTTATATAACCAACAAATTCTTTCATTATTTTGGTAAATGTTTGTGGTGCCATCGATATACTTATACCTATAAACTCATAGATATGCGTATTAGAGTGCAAGTCTGTAAAATTAAATCAAAGGTATTTCCTATCAGTTTGAGTCACTATTGATGTTAGTGATATTATATACCTATTCACACCATTTTTATTCAATTAAGTACCACATATTTATTGGTAATTTTTTGCCAACAACTATAAAAATAGGTTCAACCTTGGTACCTGTACTAACGGCGCTATGGGGCATGTTGTTTCTGTGAGTATGGCCTTTTCCAGCTATCGTCTGGCTCTGGGACCCCATCGGGTAACGTGATGTTATGCGTACCCCTCCTGATTGGCTAAGAAATCGTGTCGTCTATAAAATCTTGACAGCACTGACCTAATTTGTTGTTGCACTTATTGGTTCACCTAATTAAGTTTGAAGATGGCGCCTTTATTAATTTACACTTACTAGGTTGTGAATATTCACATACTAGTTTTTCTATTACGTCTTTCGGGTGGATCTCATCACCGTAATTTGGAGATTCGTTGATCGAATCTCCGAGACCTTCGAGAATCTCGAACGGTAAATAAAGGCTCCGTTGGATAATATGGCATATCATAAACTTGTGGTTTTCATTGTAATAATGGTTCAGTGATTGTTATTACCTAATTTCTAAGACTTTAGTAAGTATAATCTACTTATTGGATGAGGTTAGATTGCAAAAAATGGTTTGTACATTATATCATATAATATCCATGAGTGTGTCTCTCGGCCAACATACAAGCATGTTTTAAAAAATGTTATAAATTCATTATTTTGCTAGTATAAGCGTTACAATATGTCTTAGTTCTTATCAGTATAGTACGTGCATTTACTGCTGCATTGTCAGCGTGTAAAATTACATAAGATTTCAAAAACAAAAGAAAAATAAGTGAAAAATATAACACATGTGACAGGTGTCATAAATAATAAATAGGCAATAAAATAAAAATGTCATCAAATTCATATTATGCAGTCTATAGGTACTTACTTGATAGTTCCATTTGCAAAATCTTTAACAAGTATAATGCACTTATTAAATGATGGTAGTTTGCAAAGCTCTTTTGTACATTATATCAGATGATATCCATGAGTTTACTTACCAAAGATAACTTCTTGATAATTGACTCTCGGTCAAAATCAAGTGAATTGATGGTTTGTACATTATATTAGACGATATCCATGAGTCTGACCCTCGGTCAACATACAAGGATAACTTCTTGATAATTGACTCTCGGTCAAAATCAAGTGAATTTGTCGTAGAGTGACTCTCGGCCAACGTAAGAGCATAGGTATTATATACTTGCTTGATAATTCCATTTGTAAAAATGGTCTCGTTATCATGGCATTTTTCATTTCTATGCTTTTATTAGATGACGGTAGAGTGCAAAAGATGTTTGGTACATAATACAAGATAATATCCATGACTTTGCCTACAAATCAATTGAACTTTGTCATAGAGTGACTCTCGGCCACCCCTGATATTGGTATTAAAAGTATCCAGCCTGGATGGTCTGACTCAGATTCGATAATCAGACGTCGTCGCTTTGCTGTGTTTTGCTACAATTTCTTAAGTTTCTCTTTATGGCGTAAAATTATCACTTCACTACTTCTTTTAAGCACTATTAAAATTTATTTTAATTTTACAATATATACTTTTGGGAAAAAAAATTGTTAACGTTAAATGTAATGAAACGGTGCGTTCGTTACCTCACAAGAAAGAAGAATGAATTTAGTTCCAGAGGCCGGTGACAACGACACCAATAGTCAACTGACTTACTTTTTAATTTCAACAAGAGTTGTGCCAATCCGTCACTCAGCCATCTTGGATTCTTCTCTCAGCTTCACAGCGCAATAGGAAGTAGGGAGGGAAGGGACTACCTTCTAAACTAAATTACAAATGAATGAGCGGTAATTTAAAACTTAACCCAACAACTCCTATTATAATAAACAAATGTGAAGTGGTTACATTAGCATTTAAATATTCTGTCACATGGACTGCTTCTTGTTAATCTGCAAAATTATAATAATCCTCGTCGTTGCACGTTTATTACCTGGTAGCTTTGGCATTTCGGTACTATTTGGAGATCTAGCTAGATTACCGTCAGGCTCATTGAAACTAAAATACCTACTTTTAAACTTGTTCCAACTTGTTAAATTTTCAATGATCCGGTGAACGGCCGATACGCGAATGGTTTTATTCCCGCTACATGAGATATATTTTTAAGATCTACAAATATTTTTACATAACGTCACGCCTGTATCCCTTATGGGGTAGGCAGAATACCTGAGGTTATAAGACCATCGGATGTCATGTTTGACAAATTGGAGGTATTATAGTTCGGCCGTTCAGAGAATGCGTTCCTGACACCTATCAGTTAGTCACGACTAGTGATGGGCACAACATAACACTGAGTTCGTTACCGTTCCTCCAAAATGAAACGCCGCGTTATTTTTAAGATTATTTTCGTTTTAAATTGGCGGAATCATTTAAAATTTATATTTTAGTAATTTAAGTGGAAACCAAAAAAAGGTAATATAAATATAATAAAATTGTTTTATTTATTTTTTGTTACAAAGTTACAATCTGTATTTCTATGCAATAAAGTACATTGAATTGAATGTGCATACAGAATATTAACCAGACTCCGATTCGCTTGAGGAGGTAGTGTCTTCATCATCATCTTCGCCCACATTTATTTATTTTATTATCAATAACAGAATCAATCCTGATATCTCGGTCAAAATGTTCCATAATCAGGTTTTTAGTCTTGCAACCTTTGCCCAGTCATCTCTAGTGACTTCCCCGCAGGCTTCTTTTAATAGGGTCATCATCTTTTTCGTGCTGAATGGCAGGGAAGTATAGTGGCGGGTGGCTTTTATTTGAGCCTTTTATTTGAGCCCAGATTAGCTCAATCGCGTTATATTGGCAATGATACGATGGAATTCTTAGAACGCGATGACCGTACTCCAGAGCCAATTCATCGATTTCGTATCGCACATTTGCCACTTTATTTTCTTTAATTAATTTAATTAGCTCTGCTCTTAACATCTGCATATTTGTGTCAATGCCTTTTGCTTGTAACCAACTTTTTTTCCCGCATTTGGTTTGGTCATAGTTTTATTTTTTAATTTAATAAAAGTTATCTTATAGTCTATTATTTTCAAATTCTTAAAAAGAAAAACAAAACGTATTATTTCATAAAGTATACCTGTTTAAGAACAGATTACGATACTGTTATTGTTAGCACAGCACTACAAATATAAAGCTTTGACATAACCTTGTAATAGCGCAGTATAAATTTTGAAAAATATTGTTTACCAAGTTATTTAACACTCAGTTTGGCACAAAATTATAAAATTCATTGATTATTGATATAATAATGTTGTTTTAATGCTCATCAATTGTTAAAACGGTACACAACCAGCAAAAATATTTTTTATCGTAACTGCAACGCCATTACAAAATTACGTCGTCAGTTCAATCGCGATGTGTCAGGAACGCATTCTCTGAACGGCCGAACTATATACAGATGTAGACAGACTATTGTAGTGACAGGGGGTCAGCCTATCGCCCACAAAAACACCTTTAAAACCTCTATCCCTTAACTAACTTTTACAGTATGCCCGGGAAGAGAAGCAGCTGGCACATTCTATGTTTTTCTTTCGCTCCCAGTCCAGCATGGAATATTAAAAATAAAATTAAAAAATAAAATATTAAAAATAAAACAAATATTTGTCACATAAATTTATAAAAGTAATCATGTTTATTTTATTAAAGTATATTGGTTGCTTGATGTTAAATATAATCGCAACCGCCCTTGGATATACTTAATGTTATTACCACCTACGTACAGGCAGCTTTAGACTTGTAATGTAAGAATTAAGTAATTTTAATAAGGATCAAACAGTTTAGTATGTCTGCAAATAAGTACAATTTTAGGCGATGAAGTTGGGAATTTCCTGGAAAAAATTATTCCTGACACTTAAGGGTCCGTTTATATTGAAGCTGATCGTGAGACTGGTCTGAACAAAAATAAGATGGTAAGTGGTAGCTAGGTGGTAATTACAGCCAATCCTGCCTATCCTCTTCAAAGTTGCAGATTTGCACTTATTTTATTTGGTACCTATTCATAGGCTAGGCTATTTACAAAAAAGCATAACCTACTATGAAAAATGTGTACCATTACAGAAGTTGTGCTTATGGCTAAAATGGCGTTATGTGTGTTAACATTAACTATAAAAATTTTCTTCCGTTCATCAGTTCTATGGATATCCTCTATTTAATAAATAACCAGATTTCAGTTAAGTGACAAAAACTTTACCAAATCAAGGAATAGCTCTTTTAGAGATTTATTATTTCTGGTGCTAAATGATTGAAAACCTTGCCTATGCTTTTTTAATTTAAGCCAAAAAGATACAATCCCCACTTTAACAATAATAAAGCAACGTTGTTTACTAGGTACTCCCAATCCTGAGAGCCTCATCGGTGTAGTAGAAAGTATATTGCCTTTTATAGATTTACGAGCGTTTGCCCGCTACTTCGTACACGCATAAACTCAAAATTCCTATATTTTCCGTTCCCGTGGCAATTTTGGGAATTCCTTCCATAATACAAACAGACACTTATTAAGGAACCTTCATACCAAGTATCACATCCGTGCACTCCAGGAATAAGGTTTTTTCATACAAACTAAAACATCATATACTTCCCGTCCCCGTGGGAATTTCGGGAATTCCTTTCATAAAACAACCAGTCACTTTTTGAAAAACCTTTATGCCAAGTATCGTAACCGTGCACTCAAGGAATAAAAATTTTCATATAAACTAAAAAGTCCTATATTTCTTGTTCCCGTGGGAATTTCGGGAATTCCTTCCTTAGTGCACCCCTACATCCCCTAAAGAATGAATGTAAGTTTTAGCTCTCTACGCCCAGTAGTTACGGCTGTACGTTGTCTGTCAGTCACTCAGTCAGTAACGGAACAGTTTTATATACAGGGTCCGCATATAATAGTCAATTATATTTTAATAGCAGATTAGGTATGATGAGTGGGTCGGAATTTCGAAAAAAAAAATTTTTTTTTCAATATTTTTCATAAATTAAAATTTCAAAATTGTCTGTGAGTAAAATTTAAGATTAGTTTAGATTTTATGACTATACACAATTAGATGGACACGTTTGTTACTTGTTGTGTAGTCATAAATCAAACTTAAATTTTGATCAGTTAGAAGAATTTTAAAACTTTAATTTATGACAAATATTTAAAAAAATATATATATTTTTCGTAATTATGACCCACTCATTAGTCTTAATCTGCTATTAAAATATTATTGACTATTATATGGCGACCCTATATATTGATTTCAGGTTTACCTACAGTGACCTACAACCAAATAATATTTTGACTATGACGTTATCTTTGTCTCTACCTTTTAAAGACTGAAAGAATTTAAAATGCACCAACCGTTTACGTTTATCTTCTCCTTTTTTACGGCGAGTATGTGCTTTTTTATTATTATGAACTAGCTATGCGCATGGCATTATTTTGGTATTAAAATGAGTTACGGCTACTTCAGGTTCGAAGCTATCTCTTTTTTGATGACGGGTTGGCTCTGACTCTGGGGCATAATAAAATAAACTTTCTTTAACACCAGTGGTTGCGGGTTCGATTCCCGCACAAAGGAGTCATTTGCGTGTCAGAACATGTTTATGAGGTTTTGATATTTTTGTGTGATGCTAAGAACATAAAGGGTGATTGGTGGGTCATTTTCGAAATTCCAGGGCGTGATAGTTTGAGATCATACATGAAGAGAAAAAATAAAATAAAAATTAATTATTTACTGAGTAAACTTAACCGAAAGTTAAAGCGTTCATTACGCAAGGCATGGCTACATAAGCATTATGCAACAGACACTTAGCGGGTGTGCGTGTGGCGGGAACACTGCTGTGTGCGTGTTGACTGCGGAAGCGTGTCTGGAAAAGTGTAGTAAGGTCTCTTTATTTATTCATAGGAATTTCTGGTGGAAAATCAAATACCTACTTTTATTACATAATTATGACCAGAATCGAGTTCAGAGTGCTCTCCTTCAGTATCTAATATTTTTCACCAGTCACCCTGTATAAACAACAAAAAGATTAACTATATATTTCCGTTTTTCAGTTAAGTAATCACAATAACTTGAAAGCTAGAAGACAATCGAAAATATCCAAAATATTACGTACCCATAAATAAATTAACGCCCACCGCTTAGTTTCGGCTCTAAGTCCCCCTTGACTTGATATTGAAAACAAGCGATCCCATTCATTTAAGACAACACTATGCTGAAAATACTCTTTTGAAACATTATTATTTAGTTTAATTTTCTTTGTATATTTTTTACCCACGACGGAACGGAGACGGTATATGCGTTTGGGGTGAGAGGGTGTTTGTGCAAACCAATGTTACCATTTATCTCCAGAACCACTGGTCCGATTTTAATGCGGTTTTCAGTAATCGCTATGGATTTGATTGGTGCATGTTCTTAGATAGGTGTAGCGGTAACAACTCACCAGGGGGCGCTGCAGTAAACATTTGTTTGTAAAAGCCAATGTTACCGTTTATCTGCATAACCATTGGTCCGATTTAAATGATGTTTTCAGTGATCGCTTTGGATTTGATTAGCGCATGTTCTGAAATAGGTGTTATGGTAACAACTCACAAGGGGGCACTGCAGTAAATATTTGTTTGCAAACCATTGGTCCGATTTGAATGCCGTTTTCAATTATCGCTTTGGATTTGATTGGTAATGTTCTTGAAAATAGGTAATGAGGAACGAGTTGTTGTGTAATGTTATGTATGGTACCTATATTATGCTCTTTAAAAAGTTTGAAATAAAAAACAAAATAAAAATTTTGAAAAACCCACGACGCGACGGTTAAAAAGTAATTGAAAAAGAATAAAATAATTTAAAATCCCCCGACTTGTCGCAATAACATAGGTATTCAACTCCCTATGAACTTTATAAGAAGAACAAGAAAATCCGTCTGGGGCTGCCATTGAATGAATTCGTTTTGTAGTTCTATATTGAAATTTAAAATATTGATGGCAGCCTTCGACGGATTTTCTTGCTCTTCTTATAAAGTTCATAGGGAGTTGAATACCTATGTTATTGCGACAAGTCGGGGGATTTTAAATTATTTTATTCTTTTTCAATTACTTTTTAACCGTCGCGTCGTGGGTTTTTCAAAATTTTTATTTTGTTTTTTATGATAGAAATTACAATGGCTCGAAGGATTGTGTTAAAATTTCTCATTGTCTAGATCTAAAATAATACATAGGATAGGTGCTCGTAACCACTGACATTACCAATGGATCAAAATGTACGCGAAAAAATTACAGGAGCAACAAGTACGCACATACATATATGATATGCTATCAGAGTTTAAAATTTCATCAAACTTGATGGAGCAGCTGGTGGGCGTCGAGACTACTAGGTACAACAAATAATATCGTCTGATTGTAACCCAAGAGCCACTCAAAATCGGTCTCCATTCATCTAAGGTGCAGCGCAGACGGCACACTTTTTGTGCGACCGAGTCAGCGGTCCGGCGTCGAAAAAAAAGATTTAAGTTATTAGTAAAAATCAGTGGTTAACTATTTTTCGTTTTATTCTCAAATTTTGTAACTTGATGTCAATTTGCACCCGAAATGAGCCGGATACTAGTGCTAATTATTTAGTTTGTAAAACTTTTATACAAACTTTTGTCAAATTATTGTGCGCCGGACTTTTTGCGCGTCGTGTGCGTTACTGCATATAATTGCATAGGTTCTATTTTCACAGACTAAAAAGTGCGTCATGGATAGTCTGTCGTCTGCGCTGCGCCTTAAACTTTCAAAGATTAACAAAGATTCCCGCAAATCTATACATATAATAAAATGGTAGGAAAGTCAAAACTGTACATTGAATATTTTTTTTAAGAAAACTTGGGGTATGATCTACAATCGAAACAGAAACAAAAAATATAGTTTTTAGAATTTTTGTCTGTTTGTCTGTTTGTCTGTTTGTCTGTTTGTCTGTTTGTCTGTTTGTCTTTCCGGGATAAACTCAAAAAGTACTGCATGGATTTACTTCAAATTTGGCATGAAGATAGTTAAGAAGTCGGGTCAACATATAGGCTACATATTATCACGCTAGCAGTGTTATAATCGTAGGTGCGTTTGGTGCTGCATAGCGTTCACGCAGACGACGTCGCGGGCAGCAGCTAGTATTCAATAGAGAAGATAGTTGGAAACTATCACTGACATGGGAGTCCATGATGGGACCCTATCCTGAAAAACATTAAATCTAACATGCAGCAAGCTGCACGACCTAAAATTCAAGATACTGTCAGCCAGAACGCTACGCTCGAAGACTGAGAAGAGAAACAGATGGAGATGATGGTGTATAACTTTTTCCATCTATCAATCCTCAGTCGCTCGTGACCACGGGGTCTGCAAAGACACCGAAACGTCGAGTTAAAATTTAAAATGTAAATATACGCGTGAAATCCGGTTAAAAAGTGTTTTATTTAATGTTTGTGCTTGTTTGATTTTATACTGCGTCGACGTTATTTGTTTTAATTTTTCACGTCTCATTTTAAGTGTATCGTTTTGAATAATTATTAACACAATCACAAAACCATTTAAGAGAACTGCAACCCTTAAAATGTATTACTTTGTTTGTTGAATCTTTAGTAGATTTTGCTTGTACCGGGTGAAACCCTTATTGCAAACATAACGTTGATCGTATTCGAAAAGGAATGTAAATTTATTAAGATCATAAATTACATTCATCGTATGAAGAATTCTTATCTCACCATAAACTTTTATCGATTGAAAATCGTCATAAACGATTTGATATTGTTGCTTTGTTAAAATTTGTTAGTAATTATATTTCACCCACGTTATTTTATAAAATTAACTTAATTTTATATTCTTTTTCGAACCTCTAGAAAAAATTATAATTTTTATTCTAAATCGTAAAAACACAGACACTTTTTAGCCGCTATTTGGATACTTTTAACGTAGTTTACTTATTTTATCAACTCAATAAAATCGTATTTGTTAATAAATTTTAAATAAGGAGGAGGTTCTCAATTCGTGTTTATGTTTTTTTTTTTGTGGAAAGTTCTAGGAAAGTTTTAAATTAAGTGTATGAGTCGGAGCACATTTATACATTGACGACCTTATGACTACTTCAGCCAAAGTTTTGACGTGAAGTCGGTTTTTTAATGCTCTACATTCATTAATTATTCATATTCCTTATATTAAATTATTGCAAAGTTGTATACATGAACATATACTAAACATGTATTGCCTATTTTTTATTTTAAGTTGTTTGGTAGTATAGATTATGTCCACAACTCGTTGGCAGTATTTGTCTGTTACAATTATTAATTGTGTACTTTAGGTAGAACTCCTCGTGCCAAAATAAAGAAAAATAAAAAAGGTCAATTAAATTTTCTATTTTAATTTGACGTTCCTTTCAGAGAGTGCGGAAAAATTAAAGCAATTTTTTGTTCCGCAAATTCAGGGTTTTTTTTTAATTATTACGGGTGAAGTTATTTTGAAATTTAATCTTAGACATCCAGTATATAAAATGATCCTTAAAGTAAGTTCGTAAAGGTGACAAAACATTTATTTTCCGTTGACTAAAAGCTGAACCTTTGCACTAAAGCGTTTGTTAGATATATCATTACGTCCTAAAACGTTTTAAATAAGTCTAGCCTGTGTAGGTATGGCATTTTGGCCCAACTCCGCGGGGATCTATTTAGCATACCGGAGTAAGTATAAATATAGTGCTAATGTATGCCTCTTACATGGTTTCGCAATAATGCCTGACACGAACCGGTCGAAATATACAATAATGTCGGTGTGAGAAAATCTTATGATCATGTTTAAGGTTTGACTTTTAAGAGTCACTTACAGTTAGGTTAAATTATTTTGTAGAATAATAGAACAAGTAGGTATACAACACGTTGGTAGATCCCTTCTGATAGGAACTCCAGTATCAAGTACTTTTTAGGTTAATAGAATCTGTCTGGCTAGGGCCTGAAAAGCAATTATTTATGTAGCTATGCCATATGCAATAAAAAGAAAACGATTCAAATAAGTATAAGATACGCGCTTGCAGACAACTTCACACGACATATACCTAGTCTTGCTAATGAAAATAGAGAATGAATAAATCTGGCGAATTAAAAAAAACCCATCATGGTAACCCCGACAATAGTACGACACATATGGATTAAACAAACATGTAACTTGATTAATTTTTTTTACAAAATTATAGTAAAAAATAACTATATTTTGTACTGTCCTACTTTTTGATGAGAAGTATATATTAAATGATAGGCAACTAGTATTAATCAGGCTTAAAAATGAAACAATAAAATACAATACTTAGGTATTTTTATTCAATAATCAAAATCTGGATCCAGCAATTCTATATGGAATGAATCGTCGGATACACTGGAATCGCTGTTTCCTACATTGGTTATGAAACTATCAAATTTTAATTATTTTATTCATTTTCAAATATGAAAATTCCAAAATCTCAATTACCAAAACCACCAACAACCGTTCCATTGACAACAGTGACACCAGAATAATTTACCATACAAAAAGTTTGCGAAAAACCCCCATTGTCTACTTTCGTTAGCCAGACTGTAAGCAAAATTTGCTGTAAGCAAGAAATTAGTCGGTTATAGAAGGAAACAAATAACTTAATATAGGTAAGTAATTTCCTCTTTATACTTCACATACAAGTTTTACGCAGTTAAAAATCAATATATATAAAACTGTTCCGTTACTGACTGAGTGACTGAGGTACTGAGTGACTGAGTGACTGACAGACAACGTACAGCCGTAAATACTTGGCGTAGAGAGCCGAAATTTGGAACATACATTCTTTAGGGAATGTAGGGGTGCACTAAGGAAGGAATTCCCGAAATTCCAACGGGAACGGGAAATATAGAACTTTTTAGTTTGTATGAAAAATCTTATTCCTTGAGTGCACCGATGTGAAACTTGGTGTAAAGGTTTTTCAATGTGTGTCTGGTTGTGTTATGAAAGGAATTCCCGAAATTCCCACGGGAACGGGAAATATATGATGTTTTATTTTGTATGAAAAAATCCCACCCCTTGAGTGCACGGATGTGATACTTGATATAAAGATTCCTCAATAAGTGTCTGTTTGTATTATGGAAGGAATTCCCGAAATTCCCAAGGGAAGGGGTTGGACTTTTTAGTTTGATTGAAAAATCTTATTCCTTGAGTGCATGGGTGTGATACTTGGTATAAAGGTTCTTTCAGTGGGTGTCTGGTAGTATAGTTTCTGAAATTTCCACGAGAAGGGTAGTTAAGCGCATACGAAGTTGCGGGATAAAGCTAGTATTTAAATAAAAACAATTTTACTATCAAGTCAGACTTCCCGTTTGCGTTCGCTCCCGAACGGTCGTGTCTGCGGCCGCTCCCGAGTGTTCGTATTGCGCTGCCCTTGTTCCCTCCCCCGCACTCGTGCGGGTCAGGTGCCAAGTTAAGCTCTTTCGGAAAGTTTTCTCTTGTGGAGGCTGTGTGGTGTCGGGGCTAATTCATCTGCCCTTTTCAGGGCGGACCCGACTGCTGCCGGCCGAAGCATCGCTGTTCAGGTGGATACGTAACCGTGCCAACGAAGCCTGATCGTCCGCCGTTCACCGGCAATAGGTCCGTGTTAGGTTGATCTTTCTTTCAGCGCAGTTTGTGTAGTCCTTTCGCCGTTCACCGGCAAGTAGGTTCCTTGTTAGGAATAGGGTTCCTTTCAGAACAGTTCAGATTCCCAGGGTTCGATGGAAGCCCCCACCGAATCCCCGGTTAGGCCCGGAGGAAAACAAGAACTCCGGGATCTGGCAAATCTAGGATTGCAATCCCAATTTAATCAATTCCAAATCGAAATGCGGGATAGTGTGCAACATATGTTCGCGTCTTTCGCATCAAACCTTCAGGCTCAAATCACGAGCTTCTTGGCCACTCGGGCCTCCACCGCGTCAGCCCCTCAGGCATCGTTCTCCCCGGCCCAGACCACCGAGGTCCCTCCCGCGTCCCTCCCGGCCACTCCGCCTTCTCTTTCTTTCCCAACAGATTCTCCGGCGTCCCCAGATGTCGAGTGTGTTGTCACTGCGCCAGACTTTATGTCGATTGATTCTTCCGCGTGCAAACGGAAAACTACCCCACCGGGTAGCGATTCCGACTGCGCTCTTTTAGTTCCAGAATCTCCTGCTTCATTCACCGAGGTTCGCAAAAAGTCCAAATCTAAGAAGAAGAAGAAGCAAGATGCTTCTTTGACTATATCTCCATCCATTTCAGCTGCTCCAGCCGCTGTTCCTGCTCCGCAAAATGTCGCACCGGCGTCTGCTCCTGCGCCTTTTGTTTCAGCGATCCCGGCGTCCCAGCCTGCGTCGCAATCAGATTCGGCTCCGCCGAAAGTCAAGTCTCCGCCCCCCGTCTTTCTACGGGACAAGAGCCGCTGGACCGAGGTCTCAGCTCTCTGCGGTAGACACAATCCCAAGATCCAGTATAGTAAGGCATCCAACGTGGGTGACTCTATTAAGGTCGTTGTCAATTCCATTCCCGATTTCAGGAATCTCACTCGGCTTCTTGCTGATCAAAAGCTCGAGTACCACACTTACGCCCTCCCTGAGGAGCGTAAGATTCGTGCCGTCCTCAGGAACGTGCCGTTCGAGCTCTCGAACGAGCAAATCCAAGAGGACTTGTCTTCCCAAGGCTTCCCCGTCGAATCTGTGCACAAAATGCACAGCCGCCGAGGCAAGCAGTTCCCACTAGCGCTAGTAATCCTAGCGAGGAGCCCGCAAGGGCAGTCCATTTTCAGAGGCAAGCTCACCGTGTGCGGTCTCTCCAACATCCGCGTCGAGGTACCACACAAGCGTGGTTTTCCAGGTCAGTGCCACCGCTGCCAATTGTATGGTCATGCGGCGGCAAATTGTCATGCTTCCCCTAGGTGCGTCAAGTGCCTAGAACCGCATGGGACTAAGGAGTGCTCTCGCACTCCCGAATCGCCCACCGCTCCGTCCTGCGTCTTGTGCGGCCAGTCAGGCCACACAGCAAACTTTCGCGGCTGCCCCAAGGCACCGCGTGCTGCCAGGGCTACCGTGAAGCCCATCGAGAACTGGAGAGAGCGACCGCAGCCTAGCTCGGACGCCCCTCCAGTCAGTTCAAAGGCCCCTAAGGCCTTTACTTCTATCGTTCCAGGTCAGCGCAGCCGGGTCGCGACTCAATCGCAACCGGCCGCCAAATCGGCTTCCCAGTGCCAGAATGCAAATGGTTCTCAAGACCGCATGGCGTTCTGGATCCAGCTCGCTCCCATCGACGAGATCCTGGCTTTCGGCGCCGCTCTCGACGCCAGCCCAGAGGGTTTCAACGGTGCTCTTCCGGTTCTAACCAAGTTCGCTCCCCTTATCAGGAAACTCCAGCAAGCTCAACGTTTCTAAACGTAGTCCTTCTTTCCAGCATTCCTATCTCAGAGTGAGTCTGATCACTCTAGATAATATCTTAGTTTCAGCTTTGTCATTTCTGCTAATCTTAGCTTTGTTTTTTTTCTCACTTTCAGTTCCTTTTGGTGGCAGCCGTCTGGATGCCGCTCACTGCGCAGCCTCTCTCTCCAATTGGCTGTCGCTCCGATAAATGATCAAGAACCTGGATTAAGGTAGGTCGTAAAGGGGGATGTTTAGTGGGTATGCTCGGCTTCACTGAGTGAGTCTCCACACTGTCTGGGCATTCTATTTGCCGTTAGCCACCGGGGTTAACAGCTTATAGAATGCCCATTCGTCCGTAATAGGATTCATCCTCCTCCCGCTAAAGCTTGCTTTACTGGTTAAAGCTTGTTTTAGGGGGTGCCCAAAATTTTCTGTGGCGGAAAAACAAAAAAAAAAAAAAAAAACTATCAAGTTTTGTGCAATATTAGAGCTGGGCACCCCGATTCAAGATTTATACTTGTTTTGTTGTTATTCAGCCCAAAATTATTACATAATATGTATATCATGATGCCAGTGTGATGAGATGTGAAGAAAATAGGTATTCGAAAGTGGGTCACAATAGAAAGTTTGTTTGTTTGTTTTTTGCACATCTTAAAAATCATTCATGAACTATGGCTTTCTCACAGTCCCATTCTTAGTTGGCACAAGACTTGTGGTAGCAAAAAGTTTTATTAATTTTCGTTCCGAAAAAGAAAATATAGTAGGATCACTTTGTTGTCCAACAGAAAACACTTTATTTTAAAGCCCCAGTTAGATTGTTGGAAACCAAGGTGACCTTGCTGGTTTACAACAGTGAAGACGGCTGTTGACAACCAAATTACGCATGACCTTGGCGGGTTGTAAACGGCGGTGTTTAGAAACACAGACATACATCTACATAGACAACGCAAGTGCCATGATTTGTATTGGAACCAATCGTGCCGACTTTTAAAGACCTATGGTGACGTTATAGCTGATATTTATTACTGGGAAATATAAACAGATATTATTGTGGAATCGATTTTCTAACAGACATACATACGCGTGGATTAAATCTAGAGGCGACCAACCTTGACGCTTGGTCGGGGTTCGGACACGCAAAGAACATGCTTTTGCGTTATCCATGTAGATGTATGTCTGTGTTTAGGACAGTGTGTATGCTTGTTATTGTATATTTTACTATGTAACTATAACTATAAATGACTCGAATTTTGTAAATTTTATCCTGCGTTTCAACCTTTCCTTCTTTATATCCTCAATTGCATACAAAACTGCCATCGCGAAGATGTCGCCAACGCGAGAGATCAAAGCGCACTAACGATTTAGGGCGTGGCTAAGCGTGACCTAGGTTTGAGTTCTTGATTGTCTCCTTGTTTGCAACCACCGTTTGTAATAGTGTGGATGACTCGGAATTGGTTGTCAACAACTTAACTTTCCGCAACCTTGCAACAGTCTGGCTGGGGCTTAATGGAACGAGTTCGGGTATTAAACTGAAATTAATATCAAATACTCCAGTGTATCTACAGTTCCTCGGATCACAGATATAAGCAAGTTCGTAAATTTTAAGAATAAAAAGTGGCATTTTATTGTCCATTAATGCTAATAATGTGATCAAAAACAATAGAAAACTTCCTGTTGACCTAGAATCATAAAATTTGGTAAGAAATTACATACATACATAACGTCAGGCCTGTATCCCTAATGAGGTAGGCAGAACAACAGAGGCTATAAATCCATCTGATGTCACGTTTGACAAATTTGGGGGTAATATAATGATGGAGAGAGTTACAGTGATAGGGGTTCAGCCTATCGCCCACAAAAACGTCAATAAGACCTCCGTCCCTTAACTGACTTTTACAGTATACCCGGGAAGAGAAGCAGCTGGCACATTCTATGTTTTTCTTTCGCTCCCAGTCCAGCATGGAAAAACTGAATATAGGCAAGAAATTACCAAAATAAAAAATCGTTTATTTCAGGCAATATTTACAATGAGATGTTAACAAGTGGAAACAGAGGCCCATAGAATAAATACCTCATAGCCTAACATACATATATGATAAACAATTTTGTTAATAAATAAATCTTATAATTATGTTAGTAAAAAGTAATACTGCAATAAATAAATCATTATCATTATCATTATCATCATGTTAGTAATAGGTGCACTGTTAGCACTATTTCACACGTAGGGTCGGCGACGTGTGACGCTCGGTGTCTTGTAAGCGGTCACGGAATCTCCGGAAAACCCTTCAAGGTCAAAAGTTCACTTGTAAACTTGGAACCTTAACTACGAAAGAGTTGAAATTGACGTCGTGTCGAGACTCTCAAGATCTTTCGGGTCTTGATCTCGATTTACTTCGCAACATCTTCCGCCTTCGTGGTGTAAGATGTTGCGAAGTTGTTTACGTTTTTTTAAAAAGCCCCATTGCCCTGGTAAAGCGTATCGTAGAAACCGATCAAATACATGCGACCCTTCTGGGGTTACCTTGCTAGTTACTACTTCTTCTTCTTCTATCTTAATATAAGGACAATAAAGGTTTATAACATAGTAAAAATTAGATATAGCTTAAAGTGATCGCATTTTAGTTTTACAGCATCTTTAGATCTATCGAGGTCTAAAACGTGATAATGGGCCGTAGTCACGATACGCGATAAATCCGTTTAAAAAGTTAATTTTATATTATGAATCGTGAAAATTGAAGACAATATTACACAGGTTTATTGGCCGATAAAAGGAAACAAAAAAGTTTCTGACCATTCTTCGTACGCAATATTATTAAAAGCCTTATTAAATTACTGGAGCAGGTGTCCCGTCCTCGCTAGTAAACTAAGAATAGCGGTTGCTCAATGTTATAAGGAAATTTCGAAAGTACAGGACACTGTTTACAAAAAATATGTATGTAAACTTTTCACTGTGCAATATCAAAGCTTTGACGTTAGAAGTCATTTTCATCAGCCACATCCGTGAAAGCCTTACAGTTTAATAAGAGCCGAATGAGTGGAAAAACCATTTTCAGCCTCAAAGATTGAAACTCATCTCATTGATTTGAAATTAGAATTCTGGTGAAAAACTCACGTGTACAGTCAGGCCAGAAACAGGATCCTCCCTAGAAACCCTGTAGTTAAATTAGGGATAAACATAGTTTGGTTACGCTGTATCATCATCATCATCATCGTCAGCGTAATGACGTCCACTGCTGGAGATAGGCCTCCCCCAAGTTTCTCCACGTCACTCGGTCCCAGATCGTCGTTATACTGTATAGAAGTCAAATATTAAGCCATGAAGTTATTAATTTTCTAGAAAAACGCAAACTCGAAATAATAAATAGTTTTGAAATGTTTTTCGCACTGACAATTACGTATATGGAAGGAATATTGTAACATGGGGCCAACGAGCATTTGTTATCTAATCTTTAGGAATACACATGTACTGCAAGTCGTCGATCTCAGGATATTCAATGGTGCGATCTGGTGCCAATGATTCATCATCATCAGCTTCACGAAAGGCCTTCCTCAGGGTTCTCCACAACGATCGGTCCTGCGCTGTCCATCCAGCGTTTACCCGCGACTTTGACCAGATCGTCGGTCCACCTTGCGAGAGGCCTGCCTACGCTGCGTCTCCCAGTACGCGGCCGCATTTCATTTGCTTTGCGCTAAAAAAATAAGTTCAAAAACTAAAACCCGACTACTAAATCATGCTCTCAAAAGTAGGAAACAAGTAATAGTATCCGCTGAAATATGAATGTATTACATCTTATTGATAGAGATATGTTGAAAGGGTAGCCGTGATCGTTTGCCATTTTGTTTTTATTTCATTATTAAAATGAATCTGTTTTGCTATAAAAGGTGGCATACGACCACGGCTATCCTTTAAACATATCTCTATCCATATGACGTAATACATAAATATTTCAGCGGATACTACTTGTTTCCTACTTTTTAGAGAGTGTTTTTAGTAGTCGGGTTTTAGTTTTTGAACTTATTTTTTTTTAACACGTTTTGTATTTATAGTGTTTACATATTTGAAATGTGCTAAGTTCTTTTATTTGATATCCCACACGAAACCGTCAAGATTTTTTTTTAATTCTTTACTTTAATTTTTATGTTACTTATTTTGGAGTAATAATTTTTACATATTTGAGCTGTGCAAATACAGCTCTTTCATTTGATGCCCTACACAAAACCGAAAAGAAATCATTTTTTTTAGTTCTTCACTCTAAATGCCCTAGAGGGCGCTGTAGTCAATTTAACATAACTTTATGTAGCCTATCACCAGCGGACAGTAAAGAGGCTTCCAACGATACCTCATTTGTCAAATGATAAGTAGTTTAGAAGTTCTGAGGGAACAGATGAACATCCATATCCACATACATACATACACGTCAAAATCATAACCCACCTTTTTTATTATTATTATAATACTGCATCTCTAACAAATATATACTTCATCTAAAAACTACAACGCGACAACCCTAGCTCCCGACTCACAAGTTACAACGCAGTCACGTTGCCAAACCAAACGAAATAAAATCAAATAAACTTTACTTGTCAAGTTATTAAGTTACGTTTTAAGTTGCATCACCCACATAGGTGCACTTCACTAAGTAAAGGTCACGAGGGTATTCATTACTTTCCATTTGTTACATCAGCTCTAAAATATATTTAGAACAGTAATTTACATGTATGATTTTTTAAGTAATGGATTTGCTAATGATTTTTTATATTATAATAACAATATATTCACAAAAACACAGTAAATATTTGCAAACTAAGTACTTAGGTGCCTGCCTGTCAAGGACTAAATTAATACGAGCTAATTCATAGTGACACATCCAAACCAGGCTTATTTTTTATAAATTCATTTAAAAACATAACTTTAATTGCTATTTAAAACTGATTCAGGTTAAATATCATCATCATCATCATCACAACTCTTTGTAATGAGCCCACTGCAGGGCATGAGTCTCTCCCCTGGGTGAAGAGGAGGTATAGGCCATAATCCACCAAGCTGGCCCAGTGCTGGGTGGTGGATGCCAGAATTTTTAGGGCGCCTAGATGACTTCTGACAAACCCTCATGACTACTGTATACAAGTATACAGCACCCGGGACCGACTGCTTAACGTGCCCTCCGAAGCACGGAAGTCGTCGTGAGATATGAATGGTCGGCTGTCACCCATCAAAGTACTGACCGCGCCGAACGTTGCTTAACCTGTGATATCGTATGATACACACAGAAACCACGGCGCCACGGTTAAATATACAACAACTTTATTTAAAAGTCCGCTTCATTGTACTCAACAAATCTCAGTTTAATACAGGAACTAAAGTAGAATTATCGCATCATAAATATTACCGTTTGTATTTTCAGATTTTTTCAGTGTTCAATTGATGTCCTATATAAGATAAAAAGCGTGGAGAGTTCCGTAGCAGCAAAAAACATATGTTATATAAAATTTCTTGTAGTCCATTGTATAACTTTGATCGATGTTTAAATAAAAGTGTATTTGTTCCTATAAAAAATACTACTCACAAGATTTCGTTCAAACCAATTTTAGGTGGAAGTTTACATGGTAATGTTCATAATAGGTGATTGGTGACAAATTTTAGATACTGAAGGAGAGCACTCTGAACTCGATTCTGATCATAATTATGTAACAAAAGTAGGTTTTTAATTTTTCATCAGAAATCCCTATGAATAAATAAATAAAGAGACCTTACTACACTTTTCCCGACGCGTCGCCTCAGTTAACACGCAACAGTGTTCCCGCCACACGCACACCACCACCCGCTAAGTAAGTATCTATTGCATTGCATTACGCTTATTTTACCATGCGTTGCGTAATGGATTCTTTAAGTTTCGTTTAAATTTACTCAGTAAATAATTAATATTTATTTTTTATTACATTTTTCTCTTCATGTTTGTAAATGACCCACCAGTCACCTTGTATTTTTTAGTTTTATATTTTTTTTAGAAGTTATCGTTTGGTTTATACACAGTTTAGCATTTTGGAAGTGGAAGTGAGTTGAGAAAAAAATGATGTCAGAACGCTATTTTTTGAAGGCCATTCATGTTAACCAGCCATACCAATCAAGAGTTTGAAAAAAAATGAGTTTCAGTTCTAAGTATGGGGAGCCCCCAAAATTTATTGTTTTTTATTTCTATTTTTGTGTAAAATCTTAATGTGTATTTCTGTGTTACCAAGGAGATTACCAAGTTTCAACATAATAGTTCTTAAAATTTCGGAAAATTGTGGATGTGACATACGGACAGACAGGCTGATAGAAATGACGCATCTATAATAGTTTGGTTTTTGATATTTGGCTAAGGAGTTCTAAGAACCAAGCTAGATACAAATACATAATATAATCTTATTGACGAGCCGATGTTAAAACGTGAACGAATGTATTTTTTGGTGAGGCAAATAGTCTAGATAACGTCATACCCAAAACAAACTACAATGTCGAACATTTGTATTTGATAAACAGATGAGCTCTTCACTTCACCTTCTTTTTTAAAATAAATACAATTACTTTAAAAACTCCTCCTAAATGAAATAATACCTAAAAGCTTGAAACTAAAAATAGTTAAAAAATGTACTGCTTAGTACTTATGCCCTTTCGTTACGTTTCGAATGAAACGAATACTATTTACATTTTATAAACAAATATCTTATTTTTTTATCATTTTAACATACGTATTATAGGTTAAAATAATTAGCCACTAATACTGGCAGCCATTCCGTTAAAAAATAAAAAGCTTAATTAACACTGTTGAACACATGTTTCGAAACAATTATCTAGGTACATATTCCAGTAAGTTTTTGACCAACGAACCAAGTAGGAATCGCATATTAGGGATGTAACCATTTTTTTTTGTAAATTTATTTCATGTTGTTGTTATATATTGTAAAATATTTGGTGAATCCGTTTTAGACAGACAAACAGTTGCGGCGAACGGCACCATTTAACGTGAAGTGATTGTGATCGAGATCTACATGTACAACATTTAAATACATTACATAAGTTGATTTCTTAGTGAAGCTCGAAAAAAAGAGAAAATACAAACTTCTGAGTCGACTTAATCAAACGAGTTGGTTTTTTACACTCCGTTTCTGCTGCATATTTTGTCGCTCTCAAGGTAATGGAAACCTATACGATACTTCCAATTGACCTGGAGTCATACATTTTTGCAAGAGTTTATAACCTATAGAACTAATACAGGAAAAACTCCGAAAATTACTCATTTACGTAAGTTCACTCGAACTTTACCAGTTCTTATTTCATTAAAACAGCTGACACACATCAAAATATTATCAAGGCTTTATTAAAATGTAAATTCTTAAATAACCTACTTGACACATTCCAACCAGCAACAAATAATTATGCATAACTAAATAAGTACAGACCCTTAAAACCTAGCGTCATATTCATGTTAATAACTTAATTATTAAAGTTATTCAGTCTTAAGTGGGAATAAAAACGGCAGCGCTCCGTACAATGTTGCTATTAGGCAACTTGGCAAATATCAAGGTGAACTGGAAGAGTTTAGGAGCTCAGCGCTGCGCTTGCGCATCTTAGATCTGCGCAAAACTCGATCTATAAACATAAACTAACATACTTACATTCACAAATTTTAGACACATGGGAGTGGCAGTTTTAATTATGTGGAAGGTTGTTTTAATTAAATAATAAACGAGCGTTTGACACGATATTAACTTACTTTTAAATGTCGGTGTATTTTGATAAATACTTAATTAATTAGTTTTTATTGGATTTCAATTTATTATTATTATTATTGGGGGCTTAGGGACTATGTGAGCAGTCTTGTCCGCTCGTCACACTGCGACCTAAAAGATCTATTGTGTGAGTCCCAATTTATAACTCACCGCACATTCCAATGGAGTCCAGGAAATTTAGGATTTTCCTTACAGCGTTGCACCTAATCTCTTTTGGATCCAGCTCGTGCTTATCCAGGTGAGCGGAGCGCTTGTGCATTTCAATTTAACTCTTTGACATCATTTTAGAAACGGTTATCACAGCACATTAAAATTGCAGCACATTTTATATTTAAAACTTTGCCCTAGGAATTTGCTACGGGATTAATTTGCGCAGGTAAAACCTGCTTGTATATATACAAAACTACTTAGGTAATCTAATAAATTCGAACGCACTTACAATTATGCAAATAATAAAAGCAGCAAATAAACAGAATACAGAAAATAATCAACGAATGCAAAGCATTAAAAAACCGACTTCACGTCAAAACTTTGGCTGAAGTATAAGGTCGTCAAGGTATATGTTCTCCGTACTCATACCTACATATATATTTTTTTTTTTATGATATACTCTATACTCGATTACGATGAAATTTATATGGCACCATCTCTAAAGTATCCTATGTATCCGTATGAAACAAGAATATTTAAAATTGATTCATAATTGTCTACAAAACCGTGTACCAAAGACACAAAAAAAACATACACACAAATTGGGAAACTCCTTCTTTTGGAAGTCGGTTGATAAAACTAAAGACGCAATATAAACAAATGACGTAACATGAATTGATTTTTTTGCGACCACTATTTAAATCAACGTACGGTCTATCACGCGCCGCGCCGAGGTGAATGCTTACATAAGCCTAAATTTACTCAACTTAGGTTGTATCTTTTCAAAGTTTTATTGTTTGCGTTGCAATTTTTCAATATCGTCTAATAATACTCTTAATGTGAAGGTGACCGATTTCTCTATATTTTGCGTAGAAAGGGAGCTGGACAGGTGCGCGGGTGGACTTCAATAATTATTACAGTTTGAGCTGTATTGATGTTGAAATAAGGACTCAAATTATAAAAGAACAACCAATTGCAAAGCACGTGATGAGGCGCGTAAATTATAAATTAAGTAGTTTTATCAAACAAATAGACAATCCATAAGCTTCCATCCCTAAGCAATCGATAAGCTTTTTGTTATATTGGGGACTTAATGTATTTTAAGTCCCCAAAAATAAGTCTTTCCCACTGCGTGGTATAGAGTTTACTGCGCCAGTCGTAAGGTTGCGGATTTCCCCCACCACAGTACAGATATCTACAGTAATTCAACTTCATACAAACGGACGAAATGCAAGCTATACCTACGCGGCTCGATCTCAGCATGCGCTCGGCATGAGGCCAGTCGTGATTGTATACATACCAAAACAATTGTTTATTGAGCTTTACGTTAATATGCGGATTGTTTATAATTTAAAATTTAATAATTCATCTTTTTGTGCGTCTCAGTCGAGGCGCATGTATTTTTCGGTCGCTAATTTATAAGACCGACTTGTTATTCAAACGTAAACATGATTTTTGACACAAAACGTATTTTTGTTGAACACTTCCTATTCAATTTACGAAGTATTTTATTTGTTGATATAAAAGTATATTTGCAGTCACAAAACTAAATGGAAAAAAACACAAAGTAGGCAAATGTAAAGGGACAGAGGTTATATTGGCGTTTTTGTGGGCGATAGGCTGACACTCTGTCACTGCAGTGGTCTCTATCCATCATTGTAATACCTCCAAAGACAAACGTGACATCAGATGATCTTATAGCTTCTGGTGTTCTGCCTATCCCATAAGGGATACAGGCGTGAAGCTGAAGCTGTGTATGTTTAAAATAGCAAGAGAATGACAATGAACATCCTCTCTACATACATCATTCACCGCAATCACGACTTAATATCAGAAGAAGTGCCATAAAAACATACAGGGTGTGCCAAAAAGAAGTGTAGCAATTTTTTTTTGTTTTATGCCCCGATTTTTTTGGTGAATAAAAATTATTGTGTTAATTGCATGTATTTATCAGAAATGTTTTAAACCTTTATGTTACATATTTAATAAATCTTTGGAACAGGGTAAATTTCCAAGTGAATGGAAAAGGGCAAAAGTCGTGCCTGTTTTCAAGAAGGGTGAAAAAAATGATGTGACTAACTATCGCCCAATCTCTATGCTGAGCTGTCCTGCTAAGATTTTTGAGGACCTTTTATGTCCAGTCATCACGAGTCACCTAAGCTCTTCCATTTCAAGTCATCAACATGGTTTTCAAAGTCGACGCTCTGTAGTAACCAATTTAGTCCATTTTGTTAATGATCTGTCTGCGAGAATAGATAGTAGCCTTGAGGTTGATTCAATCTATACGGACTTCACTAGTGCTTTTGACAGAGTAAATCATAGGGTGCTCTTGAATAAGTTAGAAGCATTTGGCATTAATGGTTCGTTGCTGTCATGGTTCATGTCTTACTTGACAAAAAGGCCCCATGTTGTGGCTGTACACGGTTTTGAGTCATTTACATATCATTCAACATCCGGTGTTCCCCAAGGGTCACATTTGGGACCTATCCAGTTTTCATTATTTATAAACGATATATCTTATTGCATTCTTCACTCTGATTTTTGTATTTTTGCTGACGACCTCAAAATTTACAAAACTATTAGTTCAGCTGCAGATGTGACTAGACTACAAGAAGATTTGAATAGAGTAATAGATTGGTGTCAGGTAAATGGCATGTCGCTCAATGCCCGGAAGTGCAACTTTATTAAACTTACCCGTAAGAAAAATACTGTTCATAGTACTTACAATATTAAAGGCGAAGTGATGGAGGAAGTTAAAATAGTTCGTGATTTGGGTGTGATCTTGGATAGCAGACTTACTTTCTCACAACATTATGATAATATGCTGGAGAAATCTGCTCGCATGGCTGGATTTATCAAGCGCAATACCAAGGATTTTAGGTTTAATTCAACAAAAATACTTTTATTCAATGCCCTAGTAAAAAGCAACCTTGAGTTGGCATCTGTCGTATGGAATCCTCAATACAGCATACACTCACAACGGATCGAGTCGATACAGCGTTCTTTTACTAAATATCTGGCATATCATTCTTCTGGTATATCGCACAGGGCATCTTATGATATTAGTTGGCGTTTCTGAATTTATATTCTTTGTACAAGCGACGACAGATTCTTGACCTTAAATTTATATACAAAATAGTAAACAATTTAGTTGACTGCTGTCATCTAATCGAAAACATCAGGATTTCCGTACCGCGACGTATACCACGACAACCAGTAACGAAGCAATTTCACATTCCCTTTTGTAAGACAAATTTGCTTGCCCATTCTCCCCTTCCCAGAATGATTGCTAAGTATAACTTGATGACATCTAAAATACCTGACTTAGATATATTTCATGACTCTTTCTCTGTCTATCAGCGGAAGATACTAACCTACCTCTCACATGATCGGGTCATTACTAAATAAGCCAAATAAGTCAAATTGTATCAATTTTTTATTATTATCCAAACATTGTTTATAATTTTTTTTTAAATTAATTTTTTTTTGTGTACTTTTTATTTTTACTTAGTTTTAAATTAATTAATGTTTTTTGTTTTAATTACAACAAACTGAATTAATTTTTTTCAATGATATTATTGTGATGACTTTATCTAATTTAATCTTATTTAATTTTAATTTTATTTACATATTTTGTTTTAGTTTTTGACATATTTCTGAATTTTTGCTTAACTTCACACTTATCAAGCTGCTTTTGTATACCTACCTTATTTTATTTTTATTGGACTCAGTTTGTCAACGTTGTACATGCCTGTTATTGACATATGTACTAGCAATTTTTATCTTTTAACTATATAACTTGAAATTCTTTGTATATATGTTGTTGGTGTGGCTTTTCAAATAAATAAATAAATAAATGTTTCATAAAAATAATTGTGGGTCAAGCTGATAAATTTGTACCATAACAAAATTGAATTCTAAACATATTCTATATCATATCATATATGAGTTGCTAAACATATGGGCGTAATATCTCTACGACGACGTAAATGCTTACTCTTTGCATCGTTTTTGTTACACCATGTATAAGTGTAATCAGATGGTTAAAGAATTTACGACAAATAACTAGTATTCGTTAAATACCAATTATGGTTAATGTAAACAACGACTCAAGTTAATTATGTCTTGTAACTAAACAATCGAAATGAAAAGAAATCATTTGATTATATTAATTAAAATAAATCTTACCAATTTCAGTAGTGTTTCCGTTCCGTTATTGTTTGTTATATTTTATTTTTGAATAAATTACACATATATCGGATAAAATACTTCAGAAGGATGGCTGTGGTCCTTATGTTAAGGGATGTATGCATGTCTGTTACTTTAACACGCCTTAAAGCGTTAATTTCGTCATATGAGGTGTCATCATTATCTTCATGAGCCGAGAGACGCGCACTTCTGGACGGAGGCCTCCCCCAGGATTCTTCATGTCACCCGAGCCCACGCCGCCCTCATCCAGCGTTTGACTTTCACAAAGTATATAAAAAAAACTACTGTGAATAAAAAGTTTTCATTTTCATCGTCTTGAATATACCTAATATATAACTTCTATGCTGGACTGGGAGCGAAAGAAAAAATAGAATGTGCCAGCTGCTTCTCTTCCCGGGCATACTGTTAAAGTCAGTTAAGGCGACATATTGAAAAAATGCATTGACTTTCATCGCAAACTATGAGAATATGACAAGACGAACGGATCTGATATTTTGATATGTGTAAATTCATATCTTTATCTATACTTTGCCTGCTCAAAAACATGATTTGATGATTTTGACTCGATAGTTTTATTTTTCGAAAACACGTCTAAAAACATACTTTTGTTAAAATTACTACGTAGTTATGCAATCTATATGCTTAGAATTTACTTAAATTCAATCTTCACATTATCTTTCGGACTTTGGTTGCTCAAAATTTACATAGCATTTACCGTTATTTTTTTATCGATTTTTGAAACGATTTCAGTGTCTGAGCGGTGTCGATGGTGGCGATTTCTATGCAATACGCGACCTTATGTCGGCGTGTTAAGGTGCTAAGATTTCAAGAAAAAACATTTCGATGTGTCGTCTTAAGGGATCGAGTTGTTATGGGAGGCTTTTCAGTGGGCGATAGGCTGACCCCCTATCACTGCAATAGTTTCTTTCCACTATTATAATGCCTCCAAATTTGTCAAACGTGACATCGGATGGTTTTATTACCTCTGGTGTTCTGCCTACCCCAAAGGGATACAGGCATGAAGTTTAGTTATGTATGTATGAATATACCTAATCATTACGTATTGTAAAAGAGAAAAAAACTTAACTTTAACTTACCAACTTAAGATACAGATCCTGACTCCGTCCGAGCAGGGTCGACAAAAAGCGGTGGTAACCTGATAAGAGTTTTGAAAGTCGACTGTCTCAAGACATCCTGTATAAAATATAAATATAAATATAAAATCCCGAGACAATCACACCAACTACATGGCCCCAAAGTAAGCATAGCTTGTGTTATGGGATACCGTATAGCGAACTAGGGGGGAACCTAGAATATAAATACATAAATAAATAAAATACCCAGACACGGAACATTTTTTTTTTCTGGTTCCGTGCGGGGATCGAACCCGCAACCACTGGCGTCTGAGGCAGATAGGTTTACCCCAACGCCAAAGTGGTCGTCTGTAGGTACCATAGAGTCTAATAAATCTATGTCTGATACTTATTATTAGTTTAGGGCTAGATGACGTCACGAGAATACTTAAGTATAACAGGCACAAAAATATCATAAGTAAAAATACTAAATCCGAATATAGATACTGGCTCGGACTCGAACCCAAATCTTCTGCTTCCCGGGCGAGCACTCTACCAATTGACCTACTTCGATGATAAAAATAAAGGATATATCATCAAAGTTAAGGGTCAGAGGTTTTATTGGCGTTATTTTGCAGGCGATAGGCTGACTCCCTGTCACTGCAATAGTCTCTCTCCATCATTATAATACCTTGAAATTTGTCAAACGTGACATCAGTGGTTTGATGACCTCTGGTGTTCTGCCTACCCCATAAGGGATACAGGCGTGAAGTTATGTATGTATGTATGTATTCAGGGTTCCATAGTTCTCACTAAGGAATATTTAGTCTTGTGTAGGTATAAGTATTTGTTTTGATATGAATCGGGAACAATAAAAGAAGAAATATTAGCCAACAAATGTTATTGAGTGCGGTGTTGCGTTACGTTCTAGCGTGCTTTGTAATCGGAGCAGTGTACTCGCTATCTCGAGTATATACGAGTAAATTCGACCTTAAAAGCTTTTAATATTATTTACTTACTTTTTTAGGGGATTAGCAACTGAATGGAACACTACCAACCTAATGGATAATTCTAAGTGTTTAGAATATTAGTCTAGTCTGTGCGTCGGTGTGGCATGAGTTGTCTTTTTAACAATTTTAAGAGTACAGATAACCTTACGGCTTCATCCGCAGTAGGCAAACTGTTAGCGACCGACTGAGTTTGTCCGCGTATCGATTTAGTTCTCCCTTCCACATATTTCAAGTGGAGTGTCCACAGTTTGCTAGTTCTGCGCTCACTGTAGGTACACAGTTTGCAGAGGCACGCACGCCGACTGTCTCAATGAGAGGCCGACTCCCACGCGACGTACAAAAATTGATCAGAGTTTGCCGCTAACTCTGTTGGCCGCTAACAGTTCGCCTACAGGGGACGCAGCCTTATTCACGAACAGTGATGGTGTCAGATGAAATTGCAAACGTATTTGAATTCCCCTTTATCAAACGTTGCTGGAGCATATCATCTCAGCGGCAATGATGTTTTGCGGCATATTTTATATGAATGGTAGCCATTAGCAGGGACTGCATATCGGTATAATTTTTTTAAATAGTACTAGTAAAATTTCAGTACCTTTACTACTGTACTGCTTCATCAAACACAATAACTGTACAAGTTATTAAAATCTAAATTAATTATATCAGTACCCAAATAATGTATACCGGATTAATTTCTGTAGACGTTTTAAGTACCTACAGAAATATTTTAACTTATTTAATTTCTGTACCGAAATGTATAGGTCAGCATATGTACCTACGCTTCATAGGCTTCAACTAAACTATCAAACATTCTACAGTGATTTAAAAATAAAATTTTAATATAAATATTAATATTAATACCGGAAAATTTCAGTTAACTGAAAAAAAAAATCAGTTATGCTACAATAATAAAAAAGGTACAAGAATTATTTCAGTATGAATTCCTGTACTGTTATTTTTAAATACACCTAATTTAACGGTATGACGTCATACAGAAAAAAATTGTACAGAAATTCATACCGGTATACAGTCCTTGGTCATTAGCCTGGCGTGCCACGAAAAAAGGTTTTTGAATGAATAGACAGACAATAAAGATTATTTATACGAGGGTCATTTGAAAAGTTCTCAGCCTAACACAGTTTGAGTCATTGATATATTTTACAACTACCCTCATTTTGTAGCTACATACATTATTTAGTAACAAGTATGCAAAGTTTAGTTTATTCTTATATACTAAACTTTGAGACAGATATCGTAAGTCAAGTCAGAGCTATTTTTGAAAATGGATAAAATTGAACTTCGTGCAGTGATCAAATACTTGAATTCAAATACTTGAATTTGAAAGGTTTAACTCCGAAAGCTTTACATGAAGACATGTCGGGTACTTTAGGTGAGTCCGTTCCTTCGTATGGGACTGTTAAAAACTGTTTCAGACGTGGTCGTGTGTCCATTCAAGATGAGCCCCGTAGTGGTCGGCCCTCGACGGCTTCCATTGATGAAAACAAAGAAAATATCTGTGATTTAATTTTATTTGATTGAAGATTAACTGTCGAAGAAATAGCTAAGACTGTAGACATCTCTTCTGAGCGAACATATCCTATAATTACTACCGAACTTCGATTTTCTAAGGTGTCTGCGCGGTGGGTACCGCGGCTGCTTTCAGTGGAACAAAAACGCAACCGATTCACAACTTACAGAGACTGTTTAGAGTTATATCAAGCTGATCCTCAGGAATTCATTGAAAGATTTAAAACCATGGATGAAACCTGGGTTCACTACAATACACCTGAGACGAAAGAACAATCTAAACAATGGAAAAGGGCAGGATCACCCACCCCAAAGAAGGCAAAGGTAGTTTTATCGGCCGGCAAATTCATAGCATCAGTTTTTTGGAATGCAAAGGGTATAATTCTAGTGGATTATTTAAAAAAGCGTGAAACAATAAACTCCGATTACTATTGCAACCTTCTGCGTCGTTTAAGAGAAAAAATAACAGAAAAAAAAACCAGGTTTATTGAGAAGGAAGGTCTTGTTTCATCAGTTCAATGCGCGCGTTCACACCTCTCTGCAATCCATGGCAGAAATCCATCAGTGTGGCTTTGAATTGTTACCTCATTTCCCATGTTCACCGGATTCAGCACCGTCAGACTTTTACCTGTTCCCAAAGCTGAAAAAATTTTTAGGTGGTAAACATTTTTAAACAAATAATGAGGTTATAGCTGCCGTGGACGCCTTTTTTGAGGAGTTAGACGAAGATTTTTTTAAAACGGGTATCGAAGCCTTATCAGGTCGATGGAAAAAGTGTATTGAACTCGGGGGAGAGTATGTTGAAAAATAAAAATAATATCAAAATCATGCCGTTTCATTAAGTATGTTAGGCTAGGAACTTTTCAAATGACCCTCGTACCTCATAAGTTCAGTTATTATTTTGAGGTAACCCTTAGATATTATAAAAATAATAGTATAGAAATTATATATTCATAGTATAAATACCAAGTTGCTTGAACAATCTCGAAATTTTGAAAACTCAAAGCCAGGCTCGGCTTGGCTGGCTTAATAACACAACAAAAGTTTCGCTTCTAAAGATAATTTAAACTAGCTGTTCCGCGCGGTTTCGGATTCAGCGCGAATGTCAGGATAAAAAGTAGCATATGTGCTATTCCAGATTGTATACTATTACTATGCCAAATTTCATCCAAATCAGTTGCCGAAGCCATTCTGCCGTGATTGAGGAACAAACATTCATACATCGATTCATCCAAACTTTCACATTTATAATATTACTAGGTAAGAGTAAGATTCCGTCGTCGTGGAAGTCGTCGTGGCGCCGTGGTTACTGTGCATATCAAACGATATCGCAGGTTAAGCAACGCTCGGTGCGGCCTGTAGTAGGATGGGTGATCGCCGACCATTCATTTCTCACGACGACTTCCGTGCTTCGGAGGGCACGTAAAGCAGTCTGTCCCGGGTGCAGTATACTTATATACATGCGAAATGACACCTGATCTTAAGTGAACATGAAGACTTGGTACACGTCCACCCACAAGAAACCTATTAACTAAATGTAGTATAAATGTCAGAACTATTTTTTAAAAAAGCATAAAACTATATAAAATATGTATTTTATTTCTTACTTAAGATTATTTAACATGAATTTTAGAATATCATGGAGAAATCTTCGCAAGCTGCGCTGTTCTAAATCATAAACCGCATTCGATAAATAATTTCCCAATCGCACTGTATTAATTACTGCTCGTGGTTAAATTTACGGCACCTAAATACTTACTATAATTTAAACTTAATAGTCAGTACAGTCAACCACACAAAGTTAGTGACAGGCAAGCAGATTTCCATCACTAAACGGAAATGTCTTTGGTAGGCTTTGGCTAGGAACAAAAATCAATAATCTGTTTGTAACTACTTTGTTTTAATTTAAAAATGTATGAGAGACAAAATTTTAGTATCTCAATACTTAAGTGTCATCCTTGGGTTCAGATAATACCTAATAAGAGAAGTGCAGTTTAGACTCTTTTAACAATAATGTTACAACCACTCTGTGCTTTCAAATATTATTAATAAAAACCAATTACCTTTTCCCATTCAGTTTTTACAGCAGTTTACAACGCGTTCATTTTCATTCAATATCCCTTGCTTTAATTATTAGCTAGTTGCATTTAAAGTTTAAGCATACATTTAAAACGTGTCATTTAGTTAAATATTTCAAACATCAAAACAATCTAATCGTTACCAGCAAACCTCTAAAGACGCTAACTGTACCAGGCACGTACTAACTCAGTAATAAATCAACAATAACAGCCACGTATGCCAACATTTCGAAACGAATGTAAGAGAGCGGAAAGGTCACTTATATTTTGACAGGCGGGATCTACAAAATAATTTAACTCTAATTTTATTACTTGAAAAAAAAAACAGTATAAATAAAAGCCTAATTTTTGATGGATCACGCAATCGGTCGCCGGGGAGCCGATTCATCAGCAATCAAAGATGATTCGATCAAAACCTTTCAAAAATATATTATTACGTGTTACTTTAATTCAAGGCAGGCGTTTCGCGATAAATAAAACCATTCATTCGCATTTAGATTTCAGGCAATTTTTAATAATCGCTATTCAGTTTAATTTTTTTTTGTATCAGTAAAACCATTTACTGTGTATAAAAAATAAAATATCGTTTTGCATAACTGTTAAATAGATAAAAAAATGGCGATTAACCCTAGAAGCCTAATCTACGTCTGCGAGGCGTACACGAAACAGAATATCGTTTGTCTCTTTCTAACGGTTGAAGCTAGCGCGTTGTGCTCTTTCGCCAACTTAGTGGCCGCCGGGCAGTGTTTTTTCACTTAGTATTATTTCCCTTTCCTTAGAATTCGCTCTTGTGGTAAAAGTATTGATGCTTTCCGATAGATGGCATTATTCTCAACACGGTAAAGATTATGTTCCATTTTAAACCAATAGATGTCACTTTTGCTAAACGGTTCCTGAAAAAATATATTGTGCTTTAAGTAGTTGATACAAAATTAATATTATTTTATCCGCTATATAAGATGATATATTTACTATTTAAATTGAATCATAAATACAAAAAAATCGTAGATTTTTCTAATTGGGTGCGGTCTACGCAGTTAGAGTAACTAATTGAGTGCGTTCCAAGCATATGAAAATGTCTTTTTATGACTGCAAAAAATACCTACCCAATACATTATTTAATCCACAATGGATAGTGACATGAAATAGATTTTATGCAATGATTTAAAGTTAGGAAAATCTTGAAGTTTTTAGTAATACTACTATATAATACTAGTTGTCAAAACATTGAAAGCTCTACTATGTTGATGCACAAAATGTCAAAACGAAAGTGATTGAGAGACTGACATGAGTGAAGAATTAATTTTGTCATTCCGTTTCCTCCCGTGACTCGTGAATGTGCTCTGGATTGTGTTTTATAAATTTTCTACAACTTTGGCAAGCTCCCGGACTCTGAATTCTTCGCATAACACGTTGGACTTACGCACCTTACGAGGACACCGAAAAAGAAAACCTAATAAATCACGCAACTGCTAAATTGTTTTTTATTTATTTCAATACATAGACTTTGATTGAACTGCTGGATTCATCATACCCAAACCTGATTAACCCGTAATTTTATGAATCTAGCTATTCCAAAGTCTAAGTTATTGTTTAAAATTACCCTTCTTGAGAATACAAGCTAGAACGGAGCAGCTGGGTTTTGGTTGTCAAGGTACGGTTGTTTTCCGTTAGATGGCGCTAGTACCGAATTTGTTAGTGACGACTCTATACCAGTATATAAGTTACTCTATGCCGCCGGGACCTAGCGTATGGTGCTCGTATTGGTAAGGTAAGTTCCGCCATTTTTAATTTATCGAAGTATTGCACGTCTACGAGACGTATGTTTAGGCTTTGTGTAACTTCTAACTAGGTTTATGTGATTTTACTTTTGTTCGTTTTTCGTATATTTTATGCCTATTGTCGGCGTTGTTTCAGATATAAAATATGTCGCGGTCTCGAAGATTAGACGGAGACGATATTTTAGCAATCCTGAACGAGGAAGATGATCCAACTTTGGAAGATACGGATTCAGAAATTGAGGATGAACAGATCATCGACGACGTTCAAAGCGAAGACGAAAATAGTTATGTGACTGAGTATGTTTCGTCTGTACAAGAGCCTGTTTCCTCCGGAGAAACCGATCCAGCCCCGGTTACAGAATATGGTCCATCATCTGGTGCTGACCGTGTTTCACCACCTGCCAACTTGGGGCGAATTTATCGTGTTCGTGGTAATACTCTCAGAGGTAAGAATGGACATATTTGGTCAACTGTCAAAGCTCAAACATCTCACAGAACCCCAGCTATGAATATAGTTCGCACCTCTCGAGGTCCAGCTCGCATGTGCAGAAACGTTTTTGATCCTGTGCAAATATTTAACTTATTCATAACTGATGAAATTATATCTGAAATTGTGAAATGGACTAATGTTGAAATGATCTCTAAACGCCAAAGGATAGGAAAAATTACTGCGACTCATCGAGATGTTACTGATTTAGAAATTCGTGCATTCATTGGGTTACTGACTTTGACTGCAGTCATGAAGGATAATCATCTTTCCACAGACGAGCTTTTTGATCCCACCTTTTCTGGTACACGATACGTATCAGTTATGAGTAAAGAAAGGTTTGAGTTCATAGTTAGATGCCTTAGGATGGATGATAAGACATTGAGATCAACTCTCCGGCCAAATGATACCTTTGTACCCGCTAGGAATGTTTGGGAACTATTTATAAAACAATGCCGAATTAATTATATTCCTGGATCTGAGGTGACAATAGATGAACAGTTACTCGGTTTTAGAAGTAGATGCCCGTTTCGGATTTATATACCAAACAAGCTGGATAAATACGGAATCAAGTTTCCGATGATGTGCGATGCAACTTCCAAATACATGGTTGATGCTGATCCATATATAGGGAGGAGTACAAATACCGACGGTGTACCACTTGGTGAATTTTATGTGAAGAAATTGTCACAGACTATTCATGGATCCAACAGAAACATAACCTGTGACAATTGGTTTACCTCCATACCATTAGCCAAGAGTTTACTTCAATCACCTTATAATTTGACTCTAGTAGGCACTGTACGATCAAATAAACGAGAGATCCCTGAACAAATAAAGAACTTGAGATCTCGTCCTATTGGCAGCTCTATGTTTTGTTTTGATGGCCCCCTGACACTGGTATCGTATAAGCCAAAACCATCAAAAATGGTTTATCTTTTATCATCTTGCGATGAAAATGCAGTAATAAATGATTCTAGTGGTAAACCTGATATGATTCTATTCTACAATCAAACGAAAGGCGGAGTAGACTCGTTTGATCAGATGTGCTCCGCAATGTCGTGCAGTCGCAAGACTAATAGATGGCCGATGGCTGTATTTTATGGTATCCTTAACATGGCTTTTGTTAATTCTGCTATAATATATGGGCATAACATGCTAAAGAATAATAGAAAACCATTGAATAGAAGAAAATTCATAAAGCAACTCAGTACAGATTTAGTCACGCCTTGGATGGAGAAGAGATTAGAAGCTCCAACGTTGAAGAGATCTTTGCGAGACAATATAAACCAAATCTTCGTAAAACCTACTGATTTGTATAATAAAAATCAAGGAGAAGAACCCGAACCAAAAAAACGTAAATACTGTGCTTTTTGTTCCTATAAAAATAGGAGAATGTAAAAAATCTGTGTGTGGCGAGCACAAGGTTGATATTTGTGTAGACTGCTCTTAAAGTTTACCTAGTCTTACGAAGTCTGATTAGTTTTAATGTTTGCTCTAATAATAACTAATTAGCGTTAATAAATAATTGTTTTTTATGAAAAAATTATATGTTTCTGTTGATTTTGAAGAAGTTGATTTTTTTGTTCCAATTTATGCACCTAGTGTTATTTTTGTAATAAATAACTGTGATTTTAGTAATTATTCATAACAGTGTTGTTTTATTATTAGCTTAGAACCCAAATTTAAATTTTTCACTACAAAAATAACAAAATAAGGCTAACTTTACATAAAAAAATTGAATAATATGTGTACGCCTCTGAGACGTATGTTAAGGCTTCGTGTACTTCTGAAATAGATTAGGCTTCTAGGGTTAATACATTTTAAAATTTGTATTGTATTAAAATTACTGATTAATAAACGAAAAGATTTTATGATTATTTTTTTGATTCACCACCAGATTTTTTGAATTTTAATCGCTCATAACAATGTATTTAGCAATCTTACAGACAATTTTGTTTACTAAGATCATAGAACATCTTAATTTGCATATAACAAATAAATATTTATAGTAAAAAAAACGCACCAATTTCAAAATATCATATTAAATGTCAAAAAAATCGGCCATTTTTTTACAGTTTACTTTTCTTTAAGAATATCTCAAAAAGTTATTATCGTAGACGTTCAGCAAATGTGGTTTCTACGTTTTGTCAGCTACCTGACAAGGTATAACAACCTGGGGCTTCTATACAGGGTTAATTTTTATTAAAATATCACCTCCTGCGGGCAGCCTCTCCACATAAATCCCAACAGCATTTGTTTTACGATTTTTACAAATCTTGATAAGTAACACACAAAATAAAAACAAAGAAATTGTTGCTCCTTACTCTACATTTGTAAAAAGTCCCTATTATTATTATGAAGCTGTATTTTACTGCGCAAGGCGCGTGGCATACCTACGCTCAGACTAAATAGAGTTATGCCTCTAATCAGAGGCTATAAATATTTTTGTATGGAAAAACTAAAATTTGAAAAGTTGTAGAACAATAATGTTGTTGGGATTGATGTGGAGAAGCTGCCAGCAAGAGGTGATGCGCTAATTAAAATTAACCCTGTATAAAAAATAAAAGTCGATTATCTCGAAAATGGTTAGGTTTGGGGTAAGGTGATTCATGGTGAAATAAGTTAGAAAAGACAGGTACTACACACCCTTAACGGATCTAGGTCGACTTAAACAGCCAAACCTAACTGTTTTCGAGATAAATGACTATTAATTTTTTTATTTCCAATTTTTTGCCATTAAATATTTTATTTTGAAATTGGTGCGCTTTTTAATTGTTATTATTTGTTTTTTTACATGCAGATTAAGATGCTCTATGAACTAAGTAACCAAAATTTTACGTAAGATTACTATACAGTGTGTCCGCGCATGTAGTAATAAAACTTTAGGGACAGTTAGTTGCAATTACTACACAATATTTCATCAACGAAAATACCCATATGTCAGGTCAATTCGAAAAACCTGCCAATCTGCAGCCATTTTTATTTTCCGATACTTTTGGTTACTAAGAATTACTGTTTAAGCATTAAGAATATTAGTAAGATCGATTATTTCAACTTTCAGTCGCTCAGAACTATGTATTTAGTAATCTTACGTAAAATTTAGGTTACTTGATCATAGAACATTTTAATCTGCATATGAGAAACAAATAATAATAATAAAAAAACGCACCAATTACATCGGTAATTTTTATAAAAAAATTTAAAAGTCGATCTCGAAAACCGTTGGGTTTGCGGTAGGGTGTTTCCTAGTAAAAATAGTTAGAAATGACGAGTACTACTCGCCCTTAACGGATCTAGGTCAAAATAACCAGTAACCCTGTATATTTTTTCAAACATTAAGGTACAATTTTATGTTCGGAAAAAATTATAAGGAAAAAATCATTTCATTCGTTGGCTTAACCGCAACACAATTTTTTTCCCCTTAAGTGTCTGATCTGTAATTTTACAGCATTGATTATTATTTGCCAGGGTATAGGTATACGCGTTGATGTCGTTATTATTTGATGTTCTAATTTTTTAAAAGCTTTTCTTTTGTATTAAGTATTTTTTATTCAATTAAATATATTTATGTTTAGCGGAACTAGTGAATAAAATTTTGCCGAAAACCAGTCCTTACTGGAGTAAATACATAATAATTGAACTCGCCGACCTCCGTAGCTGAAAGGAAAGGTGCGGGGTTCGAGTCCCAGCTGAGACAGGAAACTAATTTTTTAACTGAGTATGGGCATGGGTGTGTTCAAGCATACCCTTTGGTTGTGTTGCTCCATTACTTAATTTGAGGCTACATGGTAATATATAACACATACATTTGATTTGAGAAAGGAATTAATAAGAGGTAGGTAACTAATGTTCTTAATTTAACTATTTACTTTCTATGTACTGTGTACCGATTTTATTTATGAGCTGATTATTATTAGCAGATACTTACATGATTAAGTGTTTTCTCAAATTATAATTGTACATTCCTCTGAATGATAATAATATTAAAATATAATGTAAATAATAATGCTCTAGAAATAGGCCATCAAAAGCAATAAGTACTATAACTCACTTTATCATCGTTACGACAACCGAAAATAGGTCTCAAAATAGATATTCTGAGGCCTAACAGTCTAATACGGGGCCATATCGGCTCAAATAAAATTCTAGCTCCTATTTTTTGTCTTACTACCGACTTGTATTCATAATCATCACTCTTCATAATTTTATTTTTCATACTTTTTTATTCACACATTTTTAGTACAATCAACAAAGCTCCTAAGAGTTTGTGATCATATTTTTTTATTCATACTGTTGCTACCAAGAACCATTTAAAATTCATAATTTTCTTTTTTAGATCTTTTTCTTCATAACATTTAGTGATCATATTGCTTTATATAATGTTGTAACTAAGAACATACGTCAACTCATAACGTCGTTGTTCAGAATATCTTGCTTTATTATAACAGACAATATTATCATATTTTTTGTCTTGATGAGTTATCGCTTGATTGACTATTGACTATGTCGGGGTTGTGGTGACCGACCTCACACTTTAGGGATTATGGCGCTTCGCTGGGCGCTGCCGCGGAAGGGCAGTTAGGTTGCATATAGGCCACACGCTCGCGCACGTGTGGCCTATATGCTACCTAACTGCTCCTCCTCGCTTCGCTCGTCGTCGCACCTAACCGTACCGAATACGTCTTCCGGCGCGGGAGCCCTTCTTGTCGTATTAACTTTTGCATCACAATGTTAATGAATATATTAGAATAAAACAAATGTACCTATGGATATAAACATTATGATTTTCAATAATATGGATAAAAATATTTATGAATATTATGGTTATGGTTTCGAACACTAGTATGAACAAATATATCTATTAAAACAAATATTAGTAGAATCAAAGTGTATGAAAAGTGATATTATGAATTTCAATGATTATGTTTTTTAATATGTAGTGCTTACATTTTTTATGAAGAAAGATCATTATGATTTTAAATGGTATGAGAAACATTTTCGGACTTCCGATTTTAGGAGTTGAAACGTTATGTAAAACAATGTGTACCCGTCTAAAACAAACATTTAAAAAAACACCAAATTTAGCTTGTGATACGGAAAGTGGAAACTAGATTATGAATCGTCCGTAAATATCTACTTTTCTCATCATAATATTCTTATTAAAAACAAATAGGTTACAAACAATGAGACCTATGCGAATAATCAGCAGTTCTTACAAACAATTGTCATACAGCGGGTATCGAACACTGCCTCTCGTATCAAATGAATGGTTGCTTTAATAATCTAGATAATTACTTCATTGTCACTATCCATAATTATGTAGTCCCCTTTGCATAGAATACGACATACATTCAAAACGACAGCGATAACTCCAGTTTGCATTGTACCGCGAGCACAGAGTATATAGAGTGGTACATAGAAAACAATTGCTTGTGAGAGATATTCTCAAGCCACGGTTTATCCCAACAGTAATCCACTCGCAATACTGGGTTTTATACCTGCCTGGGGAAATTTAATAAATCGCCCTTATTAAAAAATAACAGGTCAAGTACAAGGTGGACGAGCAGACGAGAGTTCCGCACAGAAGAATTATTAGTAAGATCGATCGCAAAAGAATATTATTCTGCGTCCTAGTTTAAGAAGCAATACCTAATAACTACTTATTTATTGAATCTTATACTGGATGAGCTTCTTCCCGCAACTTCCCTTCCTGCGAAACTCCTTCCAAAATTAAATTAGAAACCCATTAAAAGGTCACATCCGGGCACTTTTTCAGGATTTTTCATACAAACTAAAAAGACCAATAGTACCCGTTCCCGTGGCAATTTCGGAAATTGATTCCATAATACAACCAGACTTATTAAAGAATTTTTATACCAAGTATCACATTTGTGCATTCAAAGAATACGATTTATCAAACAAACTAAAAAATCTAATATTTCTCGTTCCCGTGGGAGTTTCGGAAATTCCTTAGTGTACCTCCACACCCCCTAAGGAATGAACTTTCCGAATTTCAGCTCTATACGCCCCGTAGTTATGGCTGTGCGTTTTCTGTCAGTCGGTCAGTAATACAGTAGACCCTGTATATTTTATTTTAAATTTATAATGAAGTATAAAAGTTTACGCCATTTTTATATGGCTGAGAATCTCAGCAAGAGGATACGATTTTCCTACAGTCTTACATCTGGACCAACTCCAGTTAACGGGTTATTAAATGGATAACCTATATTTATATGAAAAAAGATCATTTATATTGAAAACGGAACCCTGACTAATTACGCTCAAGCTCAACTTAAAATAGACATATTTTTATTTACGCTCGCCTTGAAGTAGGTATTTCTTGGGAACCGTGCTATTTTTACTCTATAAAAGCAGCTAATTTTGTTGATAAAGTAAATTCAAGTTCATACTGGTCGTATGAACTTGAATTTACGATGGGGCAAACCTGTCTGCCTCAGACCCGCAACCACGATTCTGAAGAAAAAAATGTTCCGTGTCTGGGTGTTTATCTATTTATGTATTTATATTTTAGGATCCCCCCTAGTTCGCTACATGGTATCCCATAACTCAGGCTATGCTTACTTTGGGACCATGTGGTTGGTGGTGATTGTCTGGGGTTTTGGGTTGTACAAAAACTTTGGGGTTCACAAAGAGAATAATAAAATGTTGTCCTGTACTGCAGTGAGTATGTTAAAAACTTAGTTAAATTTTAGAATGATAAAAAGTCAATGTTACTACGTCTAAAAATGGTACGTCTAAACCTTTACCTAATAACTAAAATAAATATTGTAAGGGAGGGTCAAAGTGTAGAATGTAGGTATTGTAGAGGCAGGCATTATAAACAATATCGAATTTAGTTTTGTTTTTTAACACATTGAATGCCGATATAATATCATCAACATTATCTGGTTCCCACCATACAAACAGAACAATACGAGTTTAGTCGTAGTTGGCAACGGTTAAATACGCCAACGTCTATGATGCCAACGCTACGAGTTAGCTCGTTTACGAGATTACTCGTAGATTGGGACCAAGCAATTTTACTGGCAGTTTGTTGCTATATTATAGCAACAAACCGTATTTTTTATCATATTTGTTGCTACCCTTATACCTATTTCAATTTACGCAAAATACTTTCATTAGTTATTAAATTGATATAATGTAGCACTCAAGACCTCGTCGTAATTTTCAAAGATCGGTAAATACTGAAGAGTGTCAATACAAATTATGGTTTTGGTAAAGATATTTCAAGTCATTCAGGTGAAAAATATGTCCCGAAATTAAGTACTGGTAGCTTCAGTGTATCGTTGGTTTCAGCCAATAGTGAGTCAAAAGAGATTCGCGTTGGTATAAAACAAATTGCAAGCTGTTTTCGTCTTCAGCACCCAACATCTAAGATGAGATTTCAAATGTTCAGGAAAGAGTTAATTTCGCATTTACAAGGTCTGTCAGATGACGTTGGTACTCCTCGTCCTCTCTTGTTTCCTACTCAGCCTCATACTCAGTTATCTACTTCATTCGTTGATCAAAACACCTCAGACTGACGAGTTTGCACTAAAAATATAAGACTAACAGAAACTGCCTATTTTAGTGTGGAAGGAAAATGTATATGTTACAAAATATCACACTCATCCTCATATTTTTTTTTGTTACTTTGTAATTTTATTAAAAAGGTAAAGTCATTTCTAACGTTCTCTGTTTACTTCTAAAAAATACGTTCGGAACTGTTTTGTAAAATTCATGTATTTTTTTCCTAATATAGAATCCTACTACTTTTTTTTGTTTATTATTAGATTCCAATTTATAATGTTGCAAAGTTTTCAGGACATTGTCAGGACATTATAATTTCCTCTAATAACCTGAACTAAAGTTATAGGACTAAAGTCGTAGTTGCCGTAGCGGAGGCAAAACAGGTACCTACGAGTAAAGTCGTAGCAATGTGTTAATTAAATTAAATAATTGATTTAACCATATGTGATCATTGTTTTAATACCGACATTTATCAATAACATTGTACTTATAAGTGACTCCAAAAGCCACAAAGATCATTACTACTGCACTTTATTGTGAATATCTTTATTTGTCAAAACGCTTAGTTAGACTTTTCGGAATATCTACCACATACGGATGGTTGTTCTGTCTGCGTCTAGTAGTCCGATGGTAAAAGGGTGAGGGTTCAATTTGTTCAAACATAGCACTCGCGCACTCACCAAAATGTATCCTGTAGTACACGGTTAAATAAGCAACCTTACGACGATGCTCTAAGGTCTGCAGTTTTTTGGTCGTAAGGTCGACGTTGTTAATTAGTTTACGGGCTCTTCGGTCAACGGAGTCCAGCGCTTCTAGTTGATATTTGGCTGAACCATCCCAAAGATGACTGCAGTACTCCATGCATGATCGCACTTGAGCTGTGTATAAGTTAAGACGCTGTGCAGGGCCGAAGTATTCGAAGTTTTCGAAGCTACTTGAGCCATGGACACAATTTGTTGAGCGATGTTTAAACTGGATGTTACAGTTACACCGAAAAGCCCTAGATGGTCAGTGATGTTACTTTACTTAAATAAATATTTTCTTTCTTTCTTTCTTTCTTTCTGATGGGGTAAGTAAAATCGTATAGGTAAGTAAAAGAACGGTTTTTTGAATTTGATTAGAACATGTCAAGTCAAGTGGCGAGCGTTCGTTCTTATTACCATTAAAACATAGAACTTATAGAATTGCAATTCTAAACCGTGCTTTTCAGTACGACCTTTTTATTCCTTTTAGTTTTTACTAAGTATAGTTTAAGGTAGAGTTATTTAGTTTTATTTCTATAAGTCGTAGGTATACATTTTAACTTTAAAGTATAGGTAGTAATATTGGGGAAAAAGTCTTTTCGCATTATAGTATGTATGAACTTGTAATATAATCTCTTTGGGTATAGTATTTGTATCTGGCTGGTTTTGGTATCATTGAAAGTTAAAATTTGAAAGAACATAATTCCAAATTCAAATTAGGAAAATTTGTGATTTTTATTTGTTTTTCGTACTGTCAAGATGAGTGAATCTGATGAAGAAATTCGATACATTTTAAAATTTTACTACAAAAAAGGTAAAAATGCAACGCAAGCTGCGAAAAAAATTTGCTATGTTTATGGACCTAGTGCAGTGTCTGTGAGAGTAGCACAAATTTGATTTAAGCGTTTTCAATCCGGAAATTTTGATGTCAAAGATGCACCTCGCTCTGGTCGCCCTATTACGGATAAAATGGATGCCATTTTTGAAAAAGTGGAGCAAGATCGACATATCAGTAGTAACGACGTAGCTGAAGATATGGGAATTGACCACAAAACAGTCTTGGCGCATTTGAAAAAAGCTGGGTACACAAAAAAGCTCGATATTTGGGTACCTCACGAGCTCACTGAAAGAAACCTAATGAACCGTGTACTCATTTGTATATACCGTATCATGAACGTATAATGAACCGTGTATCATTTGTATCATACTTTATTACGACGTAACGAAACCGAATCATTTTTGAAGAAGCTGATAACTGGTGGTGAAAAGTGGATCACGTACGACAAGAACGTGCGAAAAAGGTCGTGGTCAAAGGCCGGTCAGGCTTCACAGACTGTGGCGAAACCCGGGTTAACTCGCAATAAGGTGATGTTGTGTGTGTGGTGGGATTGGAAGGGCATTATTCATTATGAGCTGTTACCACCAGGCAGGACTATCGATTCTGAACTCTACTGCGAACAACTTATGAGATTAAAACAAGAAATTGAGAGAAAGCGGCCGGAATTGATCAACAGAAGGGGTGTGGTGTTTCATCATGATAACGCTAGACCTCACACATCTATAGCCACCCAGCAAAAATTAAGAGAGTTTGGCTGAGAGGTGTGTATACAACCGCCGTATAGTCCTGACCTTGCACCTTCAGATTTGCACCTGTTTCGGTCTCTTCAGAATTCTTTAGGCAGTGTTAGGTTAACATCACGAGAGGACTGCCAAATCCACTTGTCGCGGTATTTTGATGAGAGGTCCCAAAATTTTTATAGCAATGGGATCATGTCCCTACTTACAAGATGGCAAAAGGTTATCGAACAAAATGGTACATACATACTTTAGTTAAATGTCAATAAACTATATTAAAAAATGTTTTGAATTTTCTTAAAAAATGCTAAGAAACTTTTTCCCCAACCCAATATTTATGTGATATTGTACGTATATAGTACTGTACGTAGTGACCACAGGTTATTTTATTATACTGCTAGGTAGGATTAATCATTCGTATAGATATTAGTGTTTGGGTATTTTGCTTATTTATTAAGTTTAGATTAGTAATCATCAGAATTTTTATTGAGTTAGGTAGGTATTTTATTTTCTGTTACCTATTGAGTTTATGTTTTTAATTAGTTTGATACCTAGGTTTATTATTATAAGTCGTAGACCTTATAGATTTTTTATTTGAGCTTAGCCGTAAATCAGTGTTGATAGCTATTCGAACGTTCTTATTAATAGGGAGTATCCTGAAGAACTATTAGAAACTTTGGAAAACAGAGTTTCAAATATGACATCTATGACAAATATGTTTCTAATAATACTTTGAGAGAAATTCTATTAGGAATACTTAGCAGGTATAGCAGCGACATTGTTACCAGGAGGAAAAATAGCTCATACTATGTTTAAAATAACTATCGATCTTGATCGCACAGATAATCCCGTATGTGGCATTAATAGGAATAGTGATAAAGCGCAGATTATTCGTGAGTGTTCACATAATTAAGGAAGAAATTTTAACCGGTTTTGGTGCTGGGAAAGTGTTTTGATTCCTAGAATTCATTTGATGCCGAACAATTTCCCATTTCAGGTTATGAGAGTTGATACAGTTTCCAGTAGCTTTATGTTACGCTATGACAATAGGTAAGGCACAAGGTCAGACTCTAGGCGTTGCTGGCGTCGATCTAAGCGTGAGTTGTTTTTTACATGGTCAGCTTTAGCGTGAGTAGTTCCAAGGAACCTTTATGTTCATAGTCCGGACGGGATCACTGATAATGTCGTGTATGCTTAAGCTCTCAATTGATGTCGTACGGTGCCTATCTGTCTTTACCATCATCTTTGTGAGCATTCATTGAAATGAACTCAGCTTCGCTATGGATTATCCTGCTAAACAGGTTACAAAGTAGAATTCTGCTACAAAAATCTTACAGAACGCGAGCGATGTCGCGAGCAAAGATACATGCCTACCCTCTTAATCACCACTAATGAGACACAATTGGCTTTCTATTGTAATAAGCCACAAAGGGCCCGCGCCGGGACAGAAGTATTAATTAATATCGGTATGCTCGATAAATTACGTTCTACACAAATAGCACTTTACACAAAAACTCATTGATAAGTTTCGTCGTCCACGCGAACGCAAATTTATTGGTGGCTCTAAAACAAACTGTGGTCGGATGAAGCGACGACAACTCGTTTTTACAAAGGACTAAATATGGTATATTCAGAAACAAAATTGTAGCAGCATACTAAGAATAATGTGTTTGATTTAATAAGTTTGTACTTTAATACCTAGATATACCTGTACCTCGTCATATTTAAAAAAAATGAAACATTAATTCATACATAAACGCTTTTTTCGTCGACTGTATCTATCTCAAAACACAAGTTTTGCTTACTTTGAAGCCATGTAGTTGGTATGATTATCTGAGGACTTTATTTTATTATTTATTTATTAATATTTATCTGTTTGAACCAGGTCTGAGCAGTATAACATTGAAACGAACTGAATGGTTTTTCATATCGTTTTCACCAACAGTCGAAATGATCCAGTGATAGTGATTGGAGATGCTGTTATTATGACGTATCATCATGCGTTTGGTAGCTTTACTTTGCTGTTCAACAAGAAAATGAATGAAAAAGTAAATCTACTAGTAAATCTGTTTGAATTTTAGCCTATGGTCGATATGGCATCGTTGGTCACTAAAAGCTTAATGTTGCCCATGAGTTCGGATGGCACTATGACTACATTCGATGGATAGGATAGTAGTTCGATAGTGCTCGTTTAGCGACTGTATTCACTATCATGTTCTTAAACAAAGGTTGTTGCAAGAGAACGACATAACTCATTATTATATAGATACTTTGTTGAACAAATGAAATCGGGAACTAGCTGATTTTGACTTATTCTGTATTTAGCAGTTTCACTAATTTTAGGACTTAGGATAACTATAGCAAACCTTTTGTTTTGTTTTTCATCGTATTTGCTTCATAATATTAAAAAGTGTTAAGCTCAAAGATTATTTGAATTTGAATTTATTACCTAGCAAGTATAACCTAGGTTTAAACTAACTTTATAACATTTACTACCTCTTAGGTAGGTCAGGAAAGTATGAATTTCGTTAAGCTCTAACAATCTCTTTAGACGAGCATAATTCCCACAAATCTATCAAAATAGTGTACATACTAAGCTAAAGATCGTGTTACAAACACAGTTTCACAACAGTTCGTGAAGACCGGCGCGCACCCAATTAGGCAGTCGTTGTTACCGCCTGCGCCTGTCTGTCACTAGGAGTTAGTATTGCCAGTATTCTGTGGTATTGTCAGCACAATCGACGATCCTAGAAGTAAGAGGCATCGAACATAACGATAAATGTATGTATAAGTAAAACTAATGTATTCTTATAGAATAAAGTTAAAGATTTTGTTTGTTTGTGACAAAATAACGTGATCTCCGAAAGTAGGTGTCGAATTTTAATTATTTGCAGTTTGAGTTTAACTCGTGAGTAAGGTCATACTGCGGCCTCCTTGAAGCAGGGGTCTGAGACAACGCAAATCGATAGGTCACGGGTTCGATTCCCGGACGGAACTAGAAAAAAGAATGTCCCAGGTCTGGGTCTATACATAGATATGTATTCATATTCTAGGTTTCCCCATTATTAACTACAAGGTATCCCATATCACGAGATCTGCTTTGTTTTGAGGCCATGTAAATAGTGTGATGTGGGTTTTTTCATTAAGTTATTCCATGTCCGTAAGGATTGAGGAGCCACATCAGGTCTTAAATTCTGATCTAGCAGCAAAATAGCTGATATTGCAGCACAAATTGTGGATTAAGCAGCAAAATAAATCACTAGTTATAGGTATGATTTTAAAGGTGATCTAAACATCTGAATTGAGGAGCTTTAATAGTCTTTTCTTAGTAGTATAATAAATAACAAATAGCTTCAAGTTGCCAAATTTGGTGTTTAGTTTTTTATAGTCCGTAGGTACATTTTTTCCCTTAAACATTATAGCTAGCGTCTGGATACTGAAAATAAGGACTGAAAAACCGCGGCAAATTAAAAAAAAACGATCGTGGTGCTCTAACAATAGTGAGAAATACATGGATTGAACAACCTTCCTACTTTTTAATGAGAAGTATATAATTAAAACGATAGGCATCAATCAGGTTTAAAAATAAAACAATAAAATACAATAATTATTTTTATTCATTGTAAACAAAATCTGAATCCAGCAATTCTATATGGAATGAGTCGTCAGAGTCACAGAAACCCTATGTGTTTGACATAAGAGCAATGCACGGGACATTTTAAATAATGATAACCTTTTAAACAATGTTTAGGTAATGTACCTGAAATAAAACTGCAAAGATTTTTTTTAAATTCGCTTCATCAGGGAATCGACCCGACTAAAATCTGTTACAATGACACCCTGTAATTTTATTGCATCGATCGTTAAGGTCAATCACAAGAATGAAATCTTTTGGTTAATTTAATGAAAATAAAAACCATAAAATCTTAATTTTTAGATTTAATCGGTTCGATTCTTGGGCGTAGCAAGCGAGGTTTTTAAAAAATCTTTGATTGCGGTTTTATTTCTTTACCACAATAAATGAATGTACCTATCTTAGGAGTATTTATCTCTACTATTAAGAGTACTTTCCCTCCAGGTGGCATTCAAAAATTCCACCTCGTATAAAAGGTTATCATTATTATTAAATTTTTGATAAGCTACACGACAATCAAACCCGACGCGAACCACCAAATTCCAGCTTTTCAAGGTGTCAAAGTGTAGCTGAGGTCAAACCGTTTGCGGATACATCTAACTATTGGAAGTGTTTCCGAGGGCATCACTTCCCAGTGGAAGTTCCCACAATTTCGGTTAACGTTGCTTTGCGGTCTCGGCTTTCACAAGACTCTCGTTATAATATGGAATAGTCAGGTATGTCAGCCAGAAACACCGTAGACGACGATTGGTCCATTAACACGATATCAGGTTTATTCGCTTGAATAGTTCTGTCTTGGTGGTAATGGGTCGATCACACTGACCTCTATATTTACCACTGGACTGGCTGTTCCGTAAGTTTGACAGCTATTTTTTTGTGCCTATTTGAAGCGCCAATAGCGAGTAGTGAGTGTACGCAGAACTAATTTTGACGTATATTGCAAGTGGCCGCCAGAGAAGTGCTCGCTTATTGTTAAGTGATTTTATATTTTTTAAATATTAATTCGAATTTTATGTTGTTATTGTTATAAGCATTATATAAAAGTTATCAAGAATGAGGACATGTGTATATTGTAAGCGACTAGTTTTAGTACCACGGACACTCGCTACGTCCGACAGCGCCAAAATGGCGATTATCAAACGGGCACAAAAGCACTTTGACAGCCGCCAGTCCAGTGGTAAATATAGAGGTCAGTGGTCGATCACAATAGATGTTGCCGCTGTCATTTTAGAGAAAGGTCTTCGATGTATAATGGTGTAAAACCGCAGGCTGTTTCTTATTAATAAGACCGTATTTCAGAGCGAGGTCTTAGTGGAGGATCTTGGCTGTGTGAAAAAAGCCTTTTATATAAAAATATTCATTTACTACATTATGGAATGCATCCATCAAAATTGACGTTTTAGATTACACTACTGTCACAGTCAAACTGCCACAATTCTTTCACAAAAATGTAAACAATACTGATACTACCTAATTTGAATAAATAATTTGTGGGTTTGTATCTACGCACGAACTGTTATCAGTCGTATAATCATGCTACTAATAATTATAATTGCAGATAAGATGTGTTATTCAAATCAAAAGTTAGTATCGCCCAGCGCGTGTTGGACACACTTTACAGGGAAAAATGGCTAACTTAGCCACGAAAAATACACAGTTATGTGCTAGGTTGATACAAAATGTGAATAAATATGGAAAAAGATTATCCTCACATTTTAATTACTACCCTGATAATGATAAACCCGTCGAAGGTATGGTTTTCACTTACGATATGAAATTTGGAAGTTTGATTAAGTTGTAATTTTGAAACCAACAAACTTTCAGGTGAAACGAAGAAAATGAATATGATGCAAGCTATAAATAATGCCATGGATATTACGCTTAAAAACGATCCTACTGCAGTTTTGTTTGGAGAGGATGTAGGATTTGGTGGAGTGTTCCGGTGTTCACTTGGACTGCAGGTATAAAAAACTGGATTTAATCTGTGATATTGTATTCAAAACATATGGTAAAAAAATAAATGACATTTGATTACTAAAAATTAGTCTTAAAAGCAAATATGTAATTTAATTACATCATTGAAGTTGTTTATGTTTAACAATCTTATCTTTTTTTGGAATTAAACAAATATGTTTAAGTTACATAAAAATAATGGTGATTTTGGTTAAATTTAGAATGGGGGTTAAGATCTTTGGTATATTTTGAGTCCCTGACAGTCTATTTTCTTTATTGTATTTATTTATTACATAACATTTTGTTGCTATGGTCTTAAAATGTAACTTATATTTAACAAGACAGTAAAGTTGTACCACACAAATCAGCAATTATATTTAAACAAAGGTTATTGCATATATAAAATTATGATGTTGCAACAAAGAGCAGGCACTTAGCACGGCTATGTTAACTGCTGAAGATATGTTAACAAAACCTCTTCTCTGTGGTACTAAGTTTCTTGCCTTAATTCAAAAGTACAAAAAACTGGCATACTTACTTGAGTCCAGTAAAATCTGTTCATGTATTGCAGTAAAGTCTTGGTTATAGGACTACTTTTATTTATTTTTTTTTTTAGCAATTTATATTACACATAATTTTGGACACATTATTATTATTTTTTATGACAAATACAATTTAAAAGCTCTTATTGTCTTATGGACCTGTTTTGCGCTTTTCAGTTTGAACTTACTGTACCTATTCCGCAGTTGGGTTTTCAGTTTTTGTAATTACTTTTTTCATGCATGTAAAATATGGATTGATAATAAATATTGAGAACTGTGAAACTTGTTTCATCAAGTTTTAATTTTGCATATATTTATTTATTTTCACAAGTAAGATTTTTACTTTATCATTACAGGCCTATTACCTAATTTGTGTAATTGTAATGTTATATTGATTAACTATAAACTTATTGGGTGTCTGGTTTGTAGTTAGTTGTAGTTCTTCTAAGAACAAATTTATATTTTATTTAAAATATACATTATTCTCTTTCACACAAAACAAAAACTATACTGAAATGAAATGGGTCATATTATTTACAACTGAATTTACCACCACTTCGGAAATTCCATCTACTGAGACGAAGTGGCAGGAAACTCAACAGTATACAATTACAGTTTACGTCCAGAGAATCCCATCTTCTGGCATCTGAATATCTTATAGTCGTCTTTTTCACACAACTTTTGTTTTACCATATCCCAAAATATTTTTTGGAACTTTATTATTACTGTTAAGTAAGCACAAGAATTATACTTCTCTAAATTGATATTTACTTGAAATCTCTTGGAAAATGAGGAATATGCTGAGATGTCAGGGAAACAAAATATGTTTCCCGACAGGCTGTGTCATACCCATTGCCCATACCATTGCCACTTTTAATCCTTCCGACTAAGACGGTAACTTTGATTCGTCTGCGAATCTCATTTATGAACATGATAGCCCTTTCCATTTCCTGCTGAGCAACTTTGAGCTTCTTTATAAGGCCCATAAGATACACATTACCCTGTATTTATAAAATTTTCAGGAGAAATACGGCAACGACCGAGTGTTCAACACTCCGTTGTGCGAGCAGGGCATCGCTGGGTTCGGCATCGGTCTGGCCACAGCAGGCGCCACTGCCATCGCTGAAATACAATTCGCTGATTATATTTTTCCAGCGTTTGATCAGGTATACACTAGTAAGATATAGTGATAGCATAGTATTATTAAACTCAACGCCCTATGCATTGATGTAAATCATAAAAGAACACATAAAAACTTAAATTATTGATACGTTTTATGATGCTCATCTCAAGTGAAGGTAAAGTCCATGACACGGACACGGACTTAGGAAGAAACTTGCCGATATACATAACCTGACCATATATTTTTGTGCCAAAGCGGGAAATCTGCAGAATTGTCTTGTCGTAGAAGATTGAATAAGACTAAATAATCAAAGCACTAAAGAATATATATGTAGGCTCGACTTAGCTCCAGTAGTGGCGTGTCTTCAAGTTGTATTTGTGTATTGATTGACTGAACAAAATATCGATTTGTTTGCAAAATCGGGACCATGTCTGCCTTGCTGGGGACAGACTCCCTGAAAGTGGAGCTTAAATGAGTTATTCTTTCCTTCTTTGTGTCTCTAGCTTGTGTACGAAGCAGCTAAAGCGCGCTACCGCTCTGGCGGGAAGTGGGCGTGCGGCGGACTGACAGACCCAGCTAGACAGTCGCACACGGGCACTATACTATAATTAATCTTATTTACTATTATTACTTATTCTTGATGTCTTTAGCTATGAAATTCTCTCTGGCTCTAGCTAGTAAACGAAGCCGCGAAAGCGCGCTACCGCTCGGGCGGGCAGTGGGCTTGCGGCGGGCTCACAGTGCGCGCGCCCTGCTCGGCGGTGGCACACGGGGGACTCTACCACTCGCAGTCTGTGGAGGCGCACTTCACACACACGCCGGGGCTAAAGGTGAGGGTACAACATGAAATAGTCATTCAAAACAAACGCATATAGTGGATTTTAATATTAATTCTCGATTTCAGGCTCGTTTTCTTACAAACTAATCAACTATTCGTTAATAAGTAATCTAGATAGATAGATAAACTCGTTTATTGAGGTAGTATCTAAGCATTGATTTACTGTCAATTTACACAAAATAATTACTGAATTCTTAGTTTTCTTTAACCGGATTCATTTCGATTAGCCTAACAGCTTTAAATCCAAAATAATTTAAATAGTTACAAACACATGCCATTTTAAAGAAATTATTGATAAATAGTGCTGTAAAACGTATAGGGCTCTTAATACGAGTCAAAAGTTTTTTTTTTGTATAAGAGCGATAAGACTTTTGTCTTCGATGTCACCTGGGGGCAAAGTGATGACCAAGACCATGATTTTACACATCCATCCACAAAACTTATTCACTTGACGCTTGGAAACACCATAACTTATTAGATAATCTGTTAATTTATTTATGGTCAGGAAAACAAACGTTGGTCGTTCCACACCTTGGTGACTCTTACCAAAGAGGAACTAATACTACTAGAAGCACTTTTAAAATTTTCAATTTCTTTTTAAATTTCCTCTATTAAGGGAAGTGTATGCGTCTAGTAGTCCGATAGTAAAAGTGTGAGTTCAATTTGTTCAAACCCAAAAAGAGCATTATTCTTAAATAAAACATTTTTTTAACTAGACATAATGATCTTTGATTACCTATATTTTAGAACTAAATTCGATATTTCGGTGCCTGTTCTTCACCATTTTTGGCCATGGTGTCCGGTAAGACGCAGAAACATCTATTTCAAATAAAAATCAATAATGAAAACTTTAGACATCATCATCCTATTTCTCCAGGTGGTGATCCCTCGAGGTCCGATCACAGCCAAAGGTCTCCTCCTGTCCTGCATCCGGGACAACGATCCCTGTATATTCCTGGAACCGAAAATCCTGTACCGCTCGGCCAACGAAGAAGTACCGGTTGAGGATTACACCATACCGTTGGGGAAGGCACAGGTCTTACGCGAAGGTAGGAAGTCACGGGTTTTTTTAGTAGCATGTGTGGAGTGAAATTGAGCGATAGGGTGCGCAACAGTGAAATAAGAAAGAGATGCGGATTGAAAGAAGATGTAGTGACTAAGATTGAAAAGGGTATGCTACGGTGGTTTGGACATTTGGAAAGGATGATGAGTGAAAGTAGATTAACGAAAGAGGTGTACAGAGCAAGAATGGGTGGTGTTGTCGGAAGGGGCGAATGTATGCCGATGAAAATTTAAATTTAATATTTCTCTGTAAAAAATTTAAAAAGAAAAGTTATTAAAAATATTTTTTCAGACCCACTCATCATTCTTAATCTGCTATTAAAATATAATTGACTAATAAAGGCGGACCCTGTATATGCGCCCACTATATTAGTATTAACTTATTCATTGTATGCATTGCAGGTGACGCGGCCACCCTGGTGGGGTGGGGCACTCAGATCCACGTGTTGCTAGAGGTCGCTGACCTCGCCAAGCAGCAGCTCGGGGTCAACTGCGAGGTCATCGACCTCATGTCCATACAGCCGTGGGATGAAGACACTGTTTGTAATGTAAGTCTTTGCCATTAATTGATATGATAATTACTTTGAATTATATATTTTCATTGCCGTTTCATTGCAGTTTTTTTTTAGCGAACTTGTATTCTTCAAATGTGTTCCCGAGCACGCTGACTTAGTTTGTCGGACCCTCTACCAAACATCCTGTATATCACCTAGTTGAAAGTGATCATGTAGACCAAAGTGTTACACGTTCATGCATGAGACGTGATTCACTTGCCGACGATTGAAAATCTAGGACTACCGTGAACAGACGCAGTTCGTTCCACACCTTGGCGATCCCACCGCCAATAGGAATAAACAGGACATGACATAACTACGAAAAAAGGTGCCTGTTTAGTCAAAAACAAAGATGGCGGCTTGCCGTAGTGCTCATAGTTTTTCTTGGGACAGCCTAACACACTGCATCTAACCATAATAATGGCAGTATTATACAAATAAGAAATCTACACTATAAACAACAATGATGGCACATAAAAACCCACACTGTGTTTTTTTGCAGTCGGTGCAAAAAACGGGACGTGTTCTGATCGCTCACGAAGCGCCGCTGACGTCGGGCTTCGGCGCTGAAATCGCTGCCACCGTACAGGTCAGTAGACACATCAAAACTATGCTCATAACCACAGACTTACATCTACATAGATAACGCTAGTGTCACGATTTGTGTTGAAACCAAGCGTAAATACCGACTTTTTAATACCTACTGTGATGTCAAAGCTGATATTTAGTGATGGGAACTACAAACCAATTCAAAGACACCGATGGCGCCGATATTAAGAACGATATCGATATTGTGATATCGATTTTTAAACAGACATACATTCGCGCGAACTGAATCTAGCGACGACCAACCTTGACACTTGGTCGGGGTTCGGACACGCGAAGTACTTACATGCATTTGCGTTATCTATGTAGATGTATGTCTGTGGGCATAACGATCATCATCATCCCTTTTGTAATGAGGTAACTGCAGGGCTATGAGTCTCTCCCCTGGGTGACGAGGAGGTTTAGGACGTAACCCATCAAGCTGGCCCAGTGCTGGTAGGTGGGAGTCAGAATACTCAGTGCCCCGACGTGCCTTCCGGAGCACGGAAGTCGTGAGAAAATAATAAGCGGTGGTCACCCATACTTCTGTTGACTAGTTTAGGCGATGGTTAAAGTGCTGTATAAGGCACCAAACTACTATTTGGTTCATATAAGTAAAAGGCACCAGATAGTAGTGTTATGAGGCCCCCAAGTTTGTTAATGATTAACTTTAGCAAAAGCGTTATTTCTTGTGTTAGTTTTAATAGTCCTGTAGCTACATGAATCATGAGTCTAGACAGCCATTTGTTAACCATTATAATCCAACGTTGTAACTAATCCCATCTGTGTGGTCGCTGGTTCGATCGATAAAGCTTTCAGGTCTGGGTTTTTATTTATACAACTTGTAACACAATGAAGAGATAATACTGAAGGGGGTTGTATGTTTGGTGATGTAGTTTATAAGTAATCAATATATATAAAACTGTTCCGTTACTGACTGAGTGACTGACAGACAACGTACAGCCGTAACTACAGGGCGTAGAGAGCTGAAATTTAGAACATACATTCTTTAGGCGATGTAGGGGTGCACTAAGGAAGGAATTCCCGAAATTCCCACGGGAACGGGAATTATTGGACTTTTTAGTTTGTGACAAAATCTTATTCTTTGAGTGCACGGATGTGATACTTGGTATAAAGGTTCCTCAATAAGTGTCTGTTTGTATAATGGAAGGAATTCCCGGAATTCCCACGGGAACGGAAAATAGGACTTTTGAGTTTATGCGTGTACGAAGTCGCGGGCAAACGCTCGTAGTAACATAAATTTGTTATCCTTACGGTTTGGCCGAAAAACAAGTTCAAAGTTTAGAATAAAATGTCTAAGTGTCAACCCTAAAAACACTTCATATTGAGTTTGAGTTTATATTGAGAGACAAAAAACACTTGTTTTAGCTTAACTTTTGATGAAATCTATTCGATAACAGATGGCGTAAAATGAAGTAATGGGTAACTAAGAAAGATACTAACACGTTCAGCCGGTGCGGGAAAGGTCATAAGGTCACTGACTGCGGCACAAGTCTTGTTTTAGCTTATTAGGTTGACTAGGGTTGTCAAAATATTTTGTTGTAAAGTAATTTAATAAATTTGTATGAAAGTCTATATCGGCACTGATCATGCTAATTCTTTTACTGTATATTCTACGTATGGTATAGAAGCTAACCCTTCAGTTTTATCTCTCCATTTTGTTAAACGTTGTATACTTACATATTGATATACTAGGTTCCCCCTAGTGCTACATGGTGCATATCACACGCGTAGCTTAGTTTGGAGCCTTGTAGCTGGGGTGATTGATTGGGGAGTTTTCTTTTATTATTGTTTATTAAGCTAATAGTCACACGATTAGTGTCAGATAGTTCGCGACTTCCAGCTTTATGAGTGAGTTCTCTTAATGACACTTGAAACTGACTTGTCAGTGAAGAAAGACCTCTTGAGAAGGACTCGATTTGTGCCCTAAACTATTCGGTCATATCTGTCAATCGTAGTAAAATCCGTTAAATAAACGACCGGCTGGTGTAGTGGTAACATACATTGCCTTCTATGCCAGAGGTCCTGGGTTCGAATCCCAGCGGCGGCGGATATCGGTGTGATGAACACAGATATTAGCAGTCAAGTCATGGATGTTTATATATTTATTTAAGTTTATTCTAATAAAAAATATGTATTTATTCAATATGTATGTTTATATATTTCTTAAGTATATCAGTTGCCTAGTATCCATAACACAAGTTCTTTAAGAAACTTAATTTGGGCTAGATAATGTTGTGTGAGTGTCAGAAATATTTATTTATTTATTATAACCCATCTTACATTTTTAATTAACCTTTTTACTTTCAGGAGCGCTGTTTCCTGCACCTGGAAGCGCCAGTCCGTCGTACTTGTGGCTGGGACGCGCCCTTCCCGCACGTGTTCGAGCCGCTCTACCTGCCCACTAGGTGGCGCTGCCTGCACGATCTGAAGGAACTGTTGAGCTATTGATTGATAATAAATGATTGTTGTTGATTGAGATATTGTTTTTCTTTTTCTATTTCATATTCAAGTACGTACCTTTAGTGAAACCTCCTAATAAATAAAGAGAAATAATAAGTCCAGCCACAGAATTTTTTTTGGATACGTGATCAAACTTCTAAATTCATGACTTAGCCGCGAGAAAATAACTTCTGATTGTGAGCGGCAGGCAAAGCGCCACAAACCCTTGAGCTTTGTGGTTATTTACCCCGACATGGTTTGTGGCACGGATTGTGGCTGACTTAGTCATTCAGAAGGCAACTTAGATTTTTAGAGGAGAATAATACTTAACATCACGCTGCCTCCCCTTGGGGTAGGCAGAGACAAGGGAACACCAATTGCTGCGATCCAGACATACCTCTTTCGCTTTTTCCACGTTCATCAATCTTTTCATACATGATCGCCGGTTACGGGTACTTTTGACTAGGCCCTATTTCAAAATGTCAACAGTAGTGACTAAGATTGAAAAGGGTATGCTACGGTGGTTTGGGCATTTGAAAAGTATGAATGAAAGTAGATTTACGAAAGAGGTGTACAGAACAAGAATGAATGGTATTGTTGGAAGGGGCCGGCCGAAAGTATGCTCATGATATTCAAGGCGACATTTTTAATGAGAATAATGTTATTTAAAAGTCTGTTTAATTAGCACCCATAAATAAATAATTTATACAACAATTTAAACCTGAGTCATTACAAACGTGCGAACTACATCGTAAATCATTGTCTTTAATCCTTTCCACCCACCTCCCAAAAATTAGGAGGTTCTCAATTCGTCTGTATGTTTTTTTTGTGTCTATGTTACACGATATATTTATTTATTCGGACAATATGAATCGATTTAGAAAATTATTATTTCATATGATAGAGGATACTTCATAGTTGGTCCCATATAAAGTTTATCCAAATCGATTGAGTACTTCATTGAAAATTTCACATTTTTTTTTAAAATATGTATGATTTCGGAAAATGTTTACGTGGATGACATTATAACTCAGCCAAAGTTTTGACGTGAAGTCGGTTTTTCTAATGTTCTGCATTCGTTGACTATATTTTTCACTATTACAGACAACGCTAAGGCAGCTCCTAGCCTCCAGGCCTGTAAATGTGAGCGAAAGATCCGATAAAAATATTTAAAACTCGTATTCAAAAATAAAAGAATCATGTACCCAGTGTAATTATGTGACCATTATATTTATGGAGGGTTGATTACAATTTAGTCTCTTAATTTGAAAACCAAAATATTATGTCTGAAGTTAGATATTACTGGTACTATTCTTAGAAAATTGTATTGATGTCAAGTCCAGCGCTATTATCGGAATAATCCGACCATAGATTTACTGATACACAATAATAATTTCCCATTATTGTTGTGGTTATGCGTAATGCTATTATAGTTTACTATAGTTTACCGTACTTTGTATGATAAAGCTATACCCGATTATTTGAAAAACCGGATTAACTATCGGTTCAACAACAATGATCGCAACTTGCGGTCTTCCTCGAATCTCCTTTTAATGACACCATCACATACTTCCAAATTTTTGGGCAAATAGTTTTATGTTCGATCGGTGTCATTATGAAACGAGCTGCCGATAGAGATCCGCCTTGCTCGCAATCCGCACACCTTTAAAAAACTGTTTAAACAACATTACCTTGTGAAACATTGTTCATCTTAACGCTCTCATTGTCTATATATTTTAGTATCAATATGTATATATGCCATGTGTATGTATTATTAGAATGTATGTGTATGTATTATTTGAATGTATTTGTATGCATTATTAGAATTTACATGTATGTGTCATTAATATGTAGGTATGTCTTTAAATTATTTGTATGTAGCCTATTTTTATAGATTGTGTCCCCACGCCCATCCTAATTCCCACTACCTAATCTTGCCAAGACCCTTATGCCTGGAAGAAATCGCTCTACAGCGATAAGGCCGCCTTTGTGCCAATACTAAATTAAATGTACCTTTTTTACTTTTCTTTGTATGCTGTTGGTGTACAATAAAGAATTTTATTATTATTGTGATGTTTTGTCTTCTCAGCCCTAGGCTGGCTATGACTACATTTACGGGTTACACCAAGTAAATGCAGTGGATAAGAGTTCAGTTTTGTGATGTGGTGTCTAATTGCATGAACTTTCTCACAGTACGACAGGTATTTGGGTACTTGCAGCTTTTTGTAACTGTGTATAAATTAACGGTTTTAGGTCCAATAATTTTAAACTATGATGCAAGTGTTTAGGGATCACTCCTGTGATCTGATGGGGACTACATAGACTCTGGTTTGTCTCCACATCCTGCTTACTTCGTCTTTCAGTTCATAGCACTTACTCATTTTTTCGGTGATAGTTTTCTGAATATTATGTGTATTTGGAACTGCGATATCTATTAAGTATGTGGTTTTATTCGTTTTGTCTACTAGTGTTATGTCTGGTCTGTTATATTGGATAGTACGGTCTGTAAGTATGGCGCGGTCAAAAAGTAGCTTGTGTGTCGTATTTTCTAATATGGTATCTGGCATGTATTTATAGTATGGGTTGTTGGCATTTTGTATGAGGTTGTATTTAAGAGCTAGATGTTTGGTGAATAATATTTTCGATTTGATTGTGTCTATGGGTATAGTCTGTCTGCGTTAGGCTTGTGCATTATTATTATGTTCATGTTATCAATAAAATTAAAAGATTGAACTACATCACAGTATTGAGTCTTAAAAATATTCATCTCTGGCCTAATATAAGTATTGCGCGGAAATCAATAAATCTTTTAAACGATCTCTGTTTCATTGGGTTACAGAAATACATACTATTGGAATTTAAATATCAAAGTTACGTACTCTTTCTGTAGGTTATTCTGTTACCACTTTAAACTTTAAGCTTAAAATGCTGAAGCTATTAACATTATCACACATATTAATTTTTATTATACGTTTATAAGAGTGCGAAGTTAGGACGGGTATATCGATCTACCATTGAATATCCCTATTTGTTGTTGGTATTTATTTTTAGATTTACTGTGCTTGGCGCTGGAAGTACGACAGCTTATATGAAGTCTGGCGGGTAAAGGGTTAACCTTAAATAAAAAACCTTTAAAATTGTATAAGTAAGTTTATTTATAACAAATACACCGACTAAAATAACATTATTTTCACATTATGTTAACAATATATCAGTCCAAAGTTATGTCATATTAAAAGTGATTTCGTAGAAAACTTACAGGTACTTTGATAATAAAATAGACATCTTTAGACAAATTTGGCTTTATCCATTATTCTATTGACCAATTATAATGACGGTATAAGTCGATTTTTCGTTGCGTTGCAACATTAGCTTGTTTATTTATTAGGCGTTTCGTAAGTTCACATATATTAACAAATAATCACATTAACGTAAACATACCTACACATTTTATCATATTACAATAATTACAGGAGTTATTATACCAAGATTGATGGGTTTCCATTGGTAATCCAATCATCGTACAGCAAGCTTATACAGCTAACAGTCGATACCATCATATTTAATAAGAGCCATTTTATACATACATACATAACTTCACGCCTGTATCCATTATGGGGTAGGCAAAATACCAGAGGCTATAATAAAATGAAACCATCTGATGTCACGTTTGGCGTTGGAGGTATTATAATGATGGAGAGAGACTATTGCAGTGACAGGGGGTCAGCCCATCGCCCGCAAAAACGCCTATAAAACCTCATATTTAATAAAATACATTTTATACATACATACATAAAACATGCTGGTCTGGGAGCGAAAGAAAAACGTAGAATGTGCCAGATGCTTCTCTTCCCGGGGATACTGTAAAAGTCAGTTAAGGGACGAGGTTTTAAAGGCGTTTTTGTGGGTGATAAACTGACTCCCTGTTACCACAATAGTCTTTCTCCATCTTTATAATACCTTCAAATTTGTCAAACGTGACATCAGATGGTCCTATAACCTCTGGTGTTCTGCCTACCCCATTAGGGATACAGGCGTGACGTTATGTATGTATGTATGTAAATACGATGAATCGCGAAACATAAAACAAACCTATGGGTAACGTTGTGCTTACACTCTACAACAATAATTACATATATAATGGCAAATAATTCAATGCAATAAACTGACAGTTTGAAAAGTCAAGTAGAAAATTAATGATATTAGTTAAAAACTTCGTAGTGTAAGTAATTGAGTTACTATGTACTAATGGTGTACTGAATGAGAATGATTGAAAATGAACGAGTCTTTGTCATTCTTTTTGCATAAAATTTTAAAGAAATGTATAAATCATTGAATTTGAGTTGTGTACATGATCGTCAAAGTACCTTGATTGAAAATAATTAATTACCAAACCATTTGCTTTAAAACGGTTACCATAGAAATATACATAGAAATTACATAGAAGTATAATCGACTCGATAACTTCTTTATTTTTAAACTCCATTAGTCTTTAAAAATGAAATTTCAAGAAGAATCCCTTGCTAACAGAATTATAAAAAAAAATATTTTGGGAGCCAACATATTATTTTTTACATATATTACGATATTATTATAAAAAAAATGATTACGTACATTCGCTTAAACCGCATCACTATTTTTTTTCTTCCCGAAAGTGTGCACACTGGAACTGTCATTTTACTGCATTTAATTATTTGCCAGGGTAAAGGTATATTAAATGTTTTTTTTTTTTGTATAAATGGATGCGTTTGATTACATTGAGCAACTCTCAATATTTTATAGCCTTTTCAACCACTCGTGGCCACGGTGGCTTTAAACATATTTTATTTAAAATAAACAAGGTTTTAAGAGTCCGCTGCTGGTCATAGGCCTGCCCCAACGTTCTGCTTATGTAGTCATTTAAATAATCTCCGGCATGTTTCAAAAAAAAAATTCAAAATAAACCCCCTGTACTTTATATACAAAAATGAACTATATGGTAATGAAGTACTTTTAGATCTGCAATAGCAAAACCAATTTTCTATTTACTTCGCTAATGCTTGATAGCAGTGACTTATGAACTCTTCAGCGGTGCCAATTTGATTCCCAGCTGGGCCGGTTTCTTTACCAAACTACTGCAGGCCTATGTGTACTAAAACGCTGTGTTTCCATAACTTCGTCACATATAAAATTTACCTTAATATCACATATTTGGGGATATAAAATTTCGCAGTTTTGGAAATATCCAATTTTCAGTCGAGTATGCCAGGTCGTTTTGCTAATGATACTATGACTATTTTATTACATTCTTGTTCAAACACTCGGGTTTCAGTTTGTCATGTTCGTATTGTGCATCCATAGCTCATTGCACCTACTATGTAAGCAATTTGGTTGTGGCATGACATTGGCTCTCACAATCAGCTGTCTTGTGCTTGTTTTTTTTTCATGTCACGGTCAATTTGTACTGCATGTACCTATTTGTATTAATTTGATAATTCTGACTGAAAAGGAGTGCCAAGAGTTTTTTTCCGTCGGCTTTTTTTGTCTCTTGGTCTACTGTAATATCCCTTGCAAAAACTATCAACAACTAGTTAAAGCCGAAGTGTTTAATGACTGACTTCATCAAGTGTTTTGTGAAATTAATAAAACTTTTTTTTTGGACTAGTGACAAACTTTAGATACTGAAGGAGAGCACTCTGTACTCGATTGTGGTCATAATTATGTAATAAAAGTGGGTACTCAATTTTTCACTAGAATTCCCTATCTAATGTATAAAATTCTCGTGTCACACTTTTCATTGCCATACTCCTCCGAAACGGCTTGACCGATTTTGATGAAATTTTTTGTGCTTATCCGGTATCTATGAGAATCCGCCAACATCTATTTTTTTTTATTTATATGGCAAAACAACGTTTGCCGGGTCAGCTAGTAAATAAATAAAGTTTTCTTACTTTGTACTTTACTTATGCCTGATTCAATCGCGGCACGTATGGCACGCGGATCGCTACAAACGCGAGTGTAACCATGCGTTGCGTAAATTCTTTAACTGACAGCTAAGTTTACTCAGTAAATAATTATCATTTATTTATTATTATATTTTTTCTCTTCATGTACGATCTCAAACTATCACGTCCTCTAATTTCGAAAGTGACCCACCAGTCACCCTGTGACTGTATGGGTCACTTTCTATATTACATTAAGTATGTATAGTATATATATAGTTATGGTAACTGCAATTGTGATGATATCGAAATTACAGATAAATATTTATTTATAGTCATATTATCATAATGATTTTTTTGAACTATGGCTAAGGCTTATGTTGGTAGGGAGAATTAACTCGGTGGTTTCCAGCCTCCGAATGCGATCTCTAGTTGCCTAGCAACCGCAAAACAAAGCCGTTCTTGGTTCGGAGCTGCAACTACCTGCAACATTAATTCAATAAATAAATAAATGTTTCTTACATTCACACTTTATCTAACCTAATTTAAGTTTCTTAAAAAGTTTTGTTAAATTAATAATAATAAATAAAGTCCCGAGATAATCACACTAAGTACATGGCCCCAAACTAAGCAAAGCTTGTAATATGGGATACCACGTAGCGAACTAGGGGGTACCTAGAATATAAATACATAGATAGATATACACACAGAACCGAAACATTATTTTTCTTGTTTCGTGCGGGAATCGAACCCGTGAGGTCAGTCACCACAGAGGTCGTCATTGCATAATAAACTTAGAAATACTTAAATACACATATTATTAGTACATTACTGCAGCGGCCGGCAAGAGAGGCATTGATGGACGAACGTGTGAATGTGGGCCGAGGCGAAGCCGAGCTACACATACGTAAGTCCATCCATGCCTCGTTGCGGCCAAGGCTTGTATAGTACTTTTCCCGAATAATGCGCGGAAATCCAATGATGAAGTCATTCCAAGAATCCAACTTTAGTATTTAAAACCAATGACGAAGTTGACGAACAAGTAATAACAATAGTTTTTATGCGCCAAAGTATTATTTTCTTCAATTCTTTTTTCGTTTTGCAAGCCTTTTCGAAATCTAAATTAAACCTTTGTTAAGTTACCTCTTTGGTCGCCATGTAACGGAGTAGAAGATAGTTCTATTTTTAAATTACACGACAAATATGATTTTATATAGTGATTTATTTGGTCGCTAAACACGACATATATGGATTTTCATACAACTGTTGCCGGCCGCTGCTCGACCAGTACAGCAACCTCGATTTATCTCGAAGAAGAAAATAATGCTTAAATTTCCAAGCATGTTTGAGAAATAGTATATTTCATTACGAGTGCGGAACGCCTGTCATTGCAAAGAGTTCCGATAAATGTTATGTAAGCAATGGAACTACACAGCCAATTTTTTTACTTAATTTTTCACTAGAACTCCATATAAATAAATAAAGATTAGTTTCTATCTAATTTACTTAGGCCTGAATCAATAATTTAAAAGTGACTTGTCATGCGGATCATTGCAAACGTTAGTGTAACTATGCGTTGCGTAATCAATTCTTTAACTTTCGGTTAAGTTTACTCAGTAGGTAAATAATTAATATTTATTTTTTATTATATTTTTCTCTTCATGTATGATTTCAAATTATCACCTCCTAGAATTTTTCAAGACTCGGAACATTTCTTTTCTTGTTCCGAACGGGTTCGAACCCGCAAGTACTGGCGTCTAAGGCAGATAGGTTTACCCCATCGCCGAAGTGTTTCTATAAATGATACTATAAGGTGTTAGTTAGCTGGTGAGTAGAAACCAGCCCTGTAGATATAGTGTGGGTACCTGCAGGGCGGCGGGTAGGCGGGCGGCGCGTGCGCACGGCACCGCGAGCGCGGGCAGCCCCAGCACGTTGAGCAGCATGGCGTGGCGCACGGCGGCCGCGCGCGCCACCAGCCGCACGTGCGCGTGCGCCGCGCTGCTCCACGCCGGCAGCAGCAGCACCCCGCCAGAGCCCAGCCGCGCCTGCACGCATGCCCACACATCACAACTATAACACTACACTACATTCGGAAAGGATGACTGAAAGTATATTTATATAATCTCATTCGGTAATGTTCTAATTATGAAATGAAATACAGACTTTTATTGGCATATTTTATTTACATACTTCTATAATAAAATTAAAAAAGTAAATTAAAGCACTATTCTCTTGACAAAACAATGCTTTAATAGTATATTTCATTACAAGTGCGGAAAGCCTGTCAAATGTCTACCCGAGCCGAGGCGCAGCCGAAGGTGAGGGTTGACAGTCGGAACGAGTTGCAATGACGGTTCCGCACGTGTACTGAACGACTATTTTTAATACAGTTGCGAAAAAATTAAGCAATTTTATAAAATATACAAAATGGCGCCAGCCGTGAAAGATTATAAACAGAGATTTTTTTGTTTTGTTTACCCATTCTGGGTAGGCAAAGGGAACTATGCCCATACAGCCAAGTCTTTACTAGATTTTTTGCATTGACATAAAATGAAATTGAATTTAATGAGATAAAATGAAATGAAACCCAACCTAACTCATTGCATCAAATCATTTTACCTGATATTGAAACAAATTAGTTGCTTCTTTTCAGAAATATTTGCATGAATCGTAAAAACTTCTATGAATTTTTTTTTTGTAAAAACTTCGCGGTTGGTTTTTTCTTTTTAATGTACATTATTTTGACATTTGGGAAAGAGAACGCACAAGTGCGGAAAAGGTAAAGAAAAAGCACAAGTGTGTAATAGCCCACATCCCGAACGCTAAACGTCCCTGCAATACCCCACTTTTTGAGCAACTGTATTAAAAAGTATATTTACGAAAGAAGTATACAGGTACTGTTACATATGCAATTATCCGGTAAGAGTATAGTAACGAAAGTGCTGACTACAAGCTCGTCTTGTCAGCACTGACGTATTAACCTATCGCGTTTACTTTATTTTTCAAAATCTTTTAATGAGTTAGTCTTTATTCAGATCTCGTCGTGACCGGAAGTTTCCATACTATTTTCAAAGTTATAATTCTATATCGTTTCTATGTCCAAGTGTTACTATTTCTAATTCCAATAAACTTAAGATTATTGTTAAAATCGTTTTTTAAAAACTCCTTCCTGATCCGCCCCGTAACAGTACCTTCCATGCTGGACTGGGAGCGAAAGAAAAACATAGTTTGTACCAGCTGCTTCTCTTCCCGGGCATACTGTAAAAGTCGGTTAAGGGACAGAGGTTTTATTGGCGTTTTTGCGGGCGATACGCTGACTCTCTGTCACTGCAATAGTCTCCCAACATCATTATAATACCTCCAAATTTGTCAAATGTGACATCAGATGATTTTACAGCCTTTGGTGTTCTGCCTACCCCATAAGGGATGCAGGCGTGAAGTTATGTATGTATGTATTGACTGTATTGTATGTATGTACAGACAGGGTTAATTTTAATCAACGCGTCACCTCCTGCAGGCACCTTCTCCACCTCAATCCCAACAACATTTGTTCTACGACTTTTTAAAAATCTCTCCCCGCAACCCCCTCCCCGCTGCAGGAGTGACGCAAGGTGCAAGGAATCACTGTAAATACAATGACGCCAGTTTAGAAACAATAATAGTAGAGTTTATTTAACAAAGTTCCCGCCAAATCACTTTTTTAAATTTCTTTCATTTTTAAATCAGAGTTAGCAACAATCATTTTTCAAGTTTGAAACAAGTACGATAGAAACGAATAATACATACGTAAAAAAAGGTATTGATATCGGCTGGCTGGATACAGCTAATCCATTGAGATTGGCACCTTTTGGTGAAATCTCAATGGTGAAAAACTGTGCAGTAATGAAATTTCATACATTTTTATTGCTCGCTATGTACTGAGTTTAGTTTGAGCATAAAAGACTTGCTTTGTACTGAGTTTTTAGTGTGATAGTGATAAAATTAAAGCATAATTGGAAGAAAATGTTTTTTGTGTAGGAATACTTAAGTTTTTAAAATTATTAATTTAAATAAATTATTAACTATATCGCAGAATTAATTGTTCGGATTGACGTGGAGAGACGAGACTATAATTCGATATCGACAACTCCTGTCTAGTGGTCGACGAATACCTGTCTAGTGGTCGCTGGCCAGGCGGACCTTAAAGGGGTCCTACCAAACAATGGTCCGACTGCTCGGATTCATTGCCTTTAACGACACGTTTAGCAGGGATGGTGAAGCTTTTCAAAGTCAAAATATCCTTTATTTCTTAATTACCTTTACATACGCCTGAATAAATCACAACTAGAAACGAATCTACCACCACTTCAAAAGGTTTATACAAGGTGTTCCTGTTGATTTCCCAAAACTCTAGGGTATTAATGGGACCATGTAATGGAATCAAATAACATGTGAATAATTTTTCATTTTTTTTTGTTTTTATTTTTCATACAAAATAATTCAATTAAGTCAAAACATCTTATGTGAAACACCTTTATGATAAGTATGACAACGTGGCATTTTCTATCCCTTTTTTATCACTATACACAGGTACAGTTCGCAACGCTTTGCGTTGGACATTGTATGCAACGTTCCTCAACGTTTAAAATGTTAAATAAAACACTTTTTAACCGGATTTATCGCGTATATTTACATTTTAAATTTTGACTCGACGTTTCGGTGTCTTTGCAGACCCCGTGGTCACGAGCGACTGAGGTGTCAAGCGTCGGATTGATAGATTGAGAAACAGATGGAGATGATGATGTATAACTTTTTCAATCTATCAATCCGACGCTTGACACCTCAGTCGCTCGTGACCACGGAGTCGGCAAAGACACCGAAACGTCGAGTCAAAATTTAAAATGTAAATATACGCGATAAATCCGATTAAAAAGTGTTTTATTTAATAGTATGAATCGCGAAAACTTAAGACAATATTATGTTTAAAATGTTTTTGTTGTTAATAGTATGGCTTCAGTGACACACGTCTATTGAATGAATGTTAAAGATATTTTACAAAGGTAATAATTTATGAACTCATTATATTAAGATTGATGATATCGTGGAAAGTATGCACTTTTGAGCCACATATTCTTCGACAAAGACCTCAAAGTTATGGGATATCAAAAAGAACACCTTTTTTATTTAGATTAAGTCGCAAAAAGCTCAACAACCTTATTCTAAAACGAATCAACTCGACCTAATTGTGCTGTCTTGCTATTAGTTTTGTGTTAAATATGGGAAAAGATGGCTTAGATTATCTTACAACAAAACTTAAGTAATTAGCACTACAATAAAATGCAAGCAAAAGCAACAGCCGTGTAAGATCTGAATAAATATATATGACATTGTCAAATAGACAGTAAGGTTGCTATCAGTTTAACATTTATTACTAATTTGGTATGTTACCACTCGGTAAAGATAATAAGGTGCGCCACAAAATTGATATGTGAATTTAAATTAAATTACTACTAATATAATCAATTTCTAAATTACTCGCTATTCAACTAAAATACAAGCACAATGCGAACAGAATATAACTGAAACTCATACTTACAACTAACTCTTCCTTCAGTCTTCTGGCCAGTACTCTGTAATGCTCCCTTCGTCGTTTAGGTATGAACAGCTGTGTTCGCGCGATGACCTCAAACAGGAGAGCTTGCAGCGAGCGCGAGCTGGCCCCGAACAAACATCGGACGAGCTCCACTATGAGGCTTTTGTTGCGCTGTGGGCGGGATAAGGCCGTAAATTAGGTGATTTATCTTACTAATATTATAAATGTGAAAGTTTGAATAGATGTCTGTATGTATAAATAAATATAAATGAATAAGTAAAATCCCCAGACAATGGCCCCAAAGTAAGCAAAACTTGTGTTGAGATACCATGTAGCAAATTAGGGGGGAACCTAGAATATAAATACATAAATAGATAAACACCTAGACACGAAACATTTTTTTTTTTCTTGTTCCGTGTTCTTCTTTTCGTGTTCCGTGCGGGTTCGTTCCGTGCGGGAATCGAACCCGCAACCACTGGCGTCTAAGGCAGATAGGTTCACCCCAACGCCACAGTGGTCGTCAAACTAGAATTCCCTAGAACACATAAATATTTTTTTCGCGGCACTCACAACTCTGTAAGCCGCCACATCATAAGTAGTAAGCCGCGCTCCGCCGCTAAAGTAATATGTGAGCTAGTATAACCATGCGTTCCGTGATGAATTCTTTAACTTTCGGTTAAGTTTACTTAGTAAATGTATATTTTTTTTCTTCGTGTATGATCTCAAACTATTTCGACTTCGAATTTCAAAAGTGATCCACCAGTCACCCTGTATAGCTCGTATATGGTTTTACTTTGTTATATTTTGAGTTATTTGTTATAGCTTCCATGCTGAAGCTTCCTCCAAGCTTGTCAAACGTGACCTCGGATGGTTTCTGCCTACCCCAAAAGCCTCTGGTGTTCTGCCTGTCCCATACCTAACGGATACAGGCGTGCGTGAAGTTATGTATTATGAATTTAAATGGCGTTTAATTCAAGGACTGCATATCGGTATAAAATTTTTAAATAGTACTAGTAAAATTTCAGTACCCTTATTAGTGTACTACTTCATCAAACACACACAATAACTGTACAAGTTATTAAAATCTAAATTAATTATATCAGTACCCAAATAATGTATACCGGATTAATTTCTGTAGATGTTTTAAGTACATAAATATTTTAACTTATTTAATTTCTGTACCGAAATGTATAGGTCAGCATATATACCAACGCTTCATAGGCTTCAACTAAACTATCGAACATTCTACAGTTATTTAAAAATTAAATTTTAATATCAATATTAATATTAATACCAGAAAATTTCAGTTAACTGAAACAAAAATCAGTTATGCTACAATAATAAAAAAGGTACAAGAATTATTTCAGTATGAATTCCTGTACTGTTATTTTTAAATACACCTAATTTAACGGTATGACGTCATACAGAAAAAAATTGTACAGAAATTCATACCGGTATACAGTCCTTGGTTTAATTATATTAGACATTTTAACTTGACTTTAACTACTTATAATGATGAGTAAAAATCCGTTTAAAAAGCAATTTATTTAATATGCTTTCATAACGAAAATAAATTCACCTTAAATAGATAAATTTTAAACTTTACAAGAATAGCTTATGTGGATCATTAGACCAATATTAAGCTGTAAGTAGTTATGAGATAAAAACTAAAATTTCTTTCTATTTGTTTGTAACATTTGTTTGTTTGTTTGATTGGATATTTTTCGACACACTTAATTCTCTTTAATATTGGTTTGTACAAATTAATTCAAAATAATAATAAAAAAAACAGTATTTGATTCCATCAGACTGAAACTAATTAAGAAATGTTTGTTCCTTACAGTGACCTCGTAAATACAAATAAACACAAATCTCTTACCTTTGGATTGGCGGGGTCTTGCATCATATTGGGTATGTCTTTCATAGAGAAGAACATTGATATGGACATCTCGACAGCATATTCAAAGTCTTCGAACTTGTCCTGCGAAAACAATTAATGATTATATGTAGTTCACTGTGTGGCCTTACGATAAATTTGCCCGCGATGTGAAATGTGAGACTATTCTTAAAGTTGGTTATAATAGAATAATGGGGCGATTCTCTTTCATATCAACTGGTGGAAAGTGCTCATGAGGACTAAGGTGCGACCACAGACATACATCTACACAGATAACGCAAATGCATGTATAGGTCTACCAGAATCTGATGGCAAAAAAATATTTGTAAAATTCATGTGAAAACAAAATACTGAAATTTCGAGGAATTGTTTTTAGTTTGGCTTCAAAGAACAATGGCAGTTCTCCCTACAAGAAATTGTCTTGTGCAAAATAGATGCGCCCCGTAATAAAAAAGTATGTTTAAAGGTACAGCATTACTTTTAGAGTCTACATGTGAGTCTATTTTCATTCGGGAAAGCCGAAAAAAACATATGCCTATCGATGTTTGTATTTTAGGTTATGAATAAAAACTGCAATAACAAAACAGTACAATAATCAAATCACTAGAGCAAGTAAAAAAATGAAAAATCGTAGAAAAATAATGCAAAAAGTTTCGTTTTTCGACATCTAAGTACTCCAAAACAATCTAGACAAAATTCTGCCACTGTTCTTTCCTTTAAACGTTTTACTCCAATTTCTCCAGTATTGTTAGCGTCAATTTCTTTTTTCCCATTTTGCCATCAGATCCTGGTAGACCTACTTCGCGTGTCCGAACCCCGACCAATTGTCAAGGTTGGTCACCGCTAGATTCAGTCCCCACGTATGTATGTCTATGAGAAAATCGATATCACAATATCGATATCGTTCTTAATAATCGATTTCATCGGCGGCATCGGTGTTTGAATCGGTTTGTATTTCCCAGCAATAAATAAAAGCTGTGACGTCACAGTAGGTGTTAAAAAATTGGCACGCTTGGTTTCAATAAAAATCGTGATACTTGCGTTGTCTATGTACCTAGATGTGTGTGTGGGTACGACCAAAGATTTAAATCCATAGATGCGCCCTTTCAGTACAAAGAACTAACGAAATATTGCCATTACTGAAATAGGTGCATGCACAAGTCTTGTGACAGTCTCTAATGAGCGCTTGTCGTACACGTTCAAATAGATTATTTTGTTTAAAATATTTACATTAAGTCTTAATTATGCTATCGTGTTCATTTCGGGGTTGTAAAAATACAAATCGCAATACAAACAAGGATAAAGGTGTTACTTTTCATGCGTTAGTAATTATTATATTATTTAATGCATTTCTTGATTTTGTCGGGCAAGGAAGCGCCCGGCCACCAAAGAATAAGTAATCAGATAGTAAATAAAATATCAACTCAATGTAACCTATTAAAATCATATTAGAAATCCTTAGAAGTTTTTATTTTACTTTACAAAGCCGTCGTATTTTCTGGCTATTTTATGGAAATAGAAAAATATATTGGTTTATTTTATTCACATATTTTTTATCATAACAGGTTTTAAGTAATAATTTTCTTATTCTTAATTGTTGTGGACCATTAAAAATATCAATGAAAGTAGTAATATTCGCGGGAAGATATTTCTAGCACTATACCAATATTAACCCAATACGATGTAAATTGCAAAATTATATCGACATTTTAGATACAAAAAATACACTGAAATTTCGAAGCAATTCGTAGGATACACAGGGTGACTGATGCGTATTTAAGTTAACAATCCTGTTGGTATGTTTTTAATAAATAAACTATTTATAAATATTTATCTTTATTTTCATTACCCTGTTATCCTTTATAACTGTTTAGGCGTGTTTCTAGCGTAAGTAGCATCTGATTCTATGACGTTTGTTGACGTGGACGCGCCGTGTTTGTGTGAGTAAAAATGACAACCTTAAGACACGTACGGGCAAATCTATGGATTTAAATCTTTGGGTACGACTCATTCGCGGGAATCGTTGTCACTCGACTTGCAGTTGTATGGTAGTAAATCTTGCTGTAGAGAGAGTGCTTTGAGGAGCATGTGCGGAGTGAAGTTGAGGGTGCGCAATAGTGAAATAAGTCAGAGATGCGAATTGAAAGAAGATTGAAAAAGGCATGCTACGGTGGTTAGGTCATTAAGAAAGGATGAGTAATAATAATAATAATATAGTGAGAAAGTAGATTTACAAAATAGAGCAAGAATAGCTGGTATTGTAGGAAGGGGCCACCCTAGGCGAACGTATGCCGATCAAATTGGCGACATTCTTGAAAAGGGTCTAGTTAAAAGTAGCCGTAACCGGCGATCATGTATGAAAAGATTAATGAACGTGGAGGAAGCGAAAGAGGTATGTCTGGATTGTATCAATTGGTGTTCCCTTGTCTCTGCCTACCCCAAAGGGAGACAGGCGTGAGGTTATACAGTATGTCCCCGCATGTAGTAATATAACTTTAGGATCAGAAACTATGCACAATTTCATCGACGAAAATACCTCATATTGGGGGTTAATTCTTAAAACCTGCCATTCTGTAGCAATTTTTATTTTTACGTTCGCAGAATTCACCTTGATTTGTAAAACAACGGCTGTTTACGTTCTACGTCTCATAGGAAGTCCATATTGATGTTATTTTAAAGACAAAGGACCAAAGTAACTAATAACATTGAAATAAGATGGCAAACAACTGTTTTTATGTAATTGCCGAAGGGACAGTTATGTTTTACAGTTTTTGAACGCATCTGGGCACTTTATTCTACAATTGTGTGAAAACTAAACCGTATACATATTTTTTTACTCACCTTATTATAATGTTTGAGTTGCTTAACAATATATGATATTAAAATCAATGCTTTTAGTCTTACAGTTTAAAAATTATCGCAAAATTCGCCTTAATTTGTAAAACAACGGCTGTTAATGTTCTGCGTCTTGTATGTTGTAATTTTATCTTGTGACTGATACACAACAGCACTTGTCGTAAAACTTGAAAAATATGTTAATACTGTCCTGTGACCTATTTATTATGTCAATTTATGTATAAACATCTGCAAAATAATGAATTCTTTTTCATTGACTACGCCCACGAGATAAGGTCGAAGGTGAAAGCTCGCGGGCTTAGTAAAGAACTATCACTTCATAAAATATATCCGGAACAAATCATCGCCGAAGATGTAGCGGCAGTTTTATATGAAGTGTACCTATACAAGGTAGCATCCGCTTGATTTCCCATAACTATGGTATTAAGGTATTAATGGGAATAATTTCTCAATTTTTTTTTATTTTTATTTTCATACAAAATAATTCAATAATGTCAAAACATCTTATGTAAAACACCTTTATGATAAGTATGACAACGTGGCATTTTCTAACCCTTTATATGCACTGGTACAGTTCGCAACGTTTTGCGTTGTACATTGTATGCAACGTTCCTCAGCGTTGAAAATGTTTCTGTTGTTTATAGTATGGCTTCAGTGACACACGTCTATTGAATGAATGTTAAATAGATTGTACAAAGGTGCTAATTTATGAACTCATTATATTAAGGTTGCTGATATCTTGAAAAGTAAGCACTTTTAAACCAAATATTCTTTGGCAACAACTATTATTTTTTAGTAAGGAACAAAACGTCGAAACGTAGATGTCGTGGTGGCGCCATGGTTACTATGTGTATCAAACGATATCACAGGTCAAGCAATATTCGGCGCGGTCGGTACTTGGATGGGTAACCGCCGACCATTCATTTCTCACGGCAACTTCCGTGCTTCGGAGGGCACGTTAAGCAGTCGGTCGCGGGTGCTGTATACTTGTATACAGTAGTCGTTAGGGTTTGTCAGAAGCCATTTTCGGTGCCCTGAAAATTCTGACATCCATCACCCAGCACTGGGCCAGCTTGGTGGATTATGGCCTATACCTCCTCGTCACCCAGAGACTTATAGCTTTGCAGTGGGCTCTTTACAAAGAGTCGTGATGATGATGATGAAGGAACAAAACCTCAAAGTTATGGGATATCAAACAGCTTGTATAGGTGAACCCAGACAGTTTCCTACCACCAAGTACAGTACCTCAGATTAGTCGCCCTTTACGACACGCCCTTTATCCAGGGATAAGCGTGTCATAGGTGGAGCAATTCTAAACCGAACCTACACGACTAAAAGTTTATTGCAGTTGATTTTCTTGCCTCTTCCTCTTAACAGCATTATTTATAATTTTTCTTTTTCATTAATTTATTGTTTAATTTATTGTCATTCTGATATGGCAGTATTACCAATTATTTTTAGATAAGATGATGTTATTTTATATGAATTCTTATGTGTATATTGTTAATCTTGTATGTTACAATGATAATTATTTTTATGCATTTAAATACTCTTATCAAATTTTATTTTAATGTAATTTATATTTTACAATAGTTTTTTATCACTGTTTTTTATAATTGGGTAATAGGTGTTTATAGGTTATATGGTTATTTTACAAAAATAATATCAATTGGAAATATCTATCATGTGACGTCTTTTTAATTCAATTTTAATTTTTAAATTTTTGTAAAATTTTATTCTATATATTCACTAGTTTTTAAATATTTTAAATATTTTTTAGCAATTGCTTTTTTCTGTATTACATATTAATAATTCCTTTTTTAATATTGTGATTCCTTAATTATTATTTGGAGCTTTAGCTATTCGTATTTGTGTTTGCACATATGTTTGAGTTGCAGCCCAGCTATATACTTAAGTAATGCTTATGTTTTTTATGTTGATATGGTTGTGATTTGTAATGTGCATGAAATAAATAAACAGAATATAGCGTGTATTTGGTTTATTACTTTTATAATATTTATTTTCAACATGTTTATTTGAATTATAAAGAGGGCTTATGCTTGGATAAGTTTGTTATTGAATTGTCAATAAAATTATGTAGTTCGGAGTGGGCATATCAATCTGTAGATATTGTATTTTTGTAGATTTTGTACATTTCGTTTTGTAAATTCTGTAGATTTTGTTAATATTGTATTTTTTTTATTTATTGTACATATAAACAATACAGATTTAAATAATCGATGTCTTCGAATGGACTTAATGATAATATGTTAACGATATTAAAGTATTGTACCACGGCTGTGCCTGAAAACCAGCGCGACTGGAAATAATTGTTTCCAGTAGCATTATGCTGAGGCATGGCCTATTGTCTCAAATTGTGTTTAATTATTTTTCTGTGTTTGTAAACTTTTGTATTTTGAGATAATAAACTTTATTTATTTATTTTATAACTTTATTTATTTAAATATTGAAGTGGTGATAGTTTCACAGTGTCCCTATTAGCACCTAAGAAATAGAGAAACTTGACTTTGCATAATGAACTCACATGGACAATGGTGCAGCCCTGTTTCTCCAAATAACTGACCGCGTCCATTATTCCCTGTTTGATCTCTGGTTCTACGGCCATCTGAGCTATCGTGTCGTTCGTGTCTGTCATGTAATACACCTGAAAGATGATAAGTGTAAACGATTAAAACGGATACAATTAATACAGGGTTGATTTGTAGTTACCGGCCATTTTTTTTACACAATTTGTATCATTTAAAGAAACGATTTTTGCAAAACAAAAGTATTTATTTTTTTAATAAGGAAATTAATTTATCCGCCAACATATTAACCAAGGCATGGTCACTCTAAATTACCATTAAAATAAAGATGACTACGTGCCACTACACACATTTTGTAGTACTACGTCGTAGTATTATCAAGGAAATGCCGCGTCGTAGTCATGTTAATCAACAGTGACTTATTTTTTTGGTTCCATATTTCTACTTTTTTGTACTGAGCGACGCTAAAATAAATATGCAGGTACGTTTATATCGTAGCAAAGAAACTAACATTTAAATTTGGCTGGTGACGAAAAATCAACCCTGTATATTGCAGCAGTTGGCTTCTGCTCGGAAAATAAATGTAATGACGAATTGACGATCGCCGGGGCGTTGTGATAAAACTATTTGTCACAGAAGAAAGTGATCGCGATTTCGATTAAAAATTTATTTACCTACTTGGTAAAGTTCAGTAACAAACGATCGCTCCTGTACAATGCAAATATTTGTGTATATAAATGTTTCTACTAAGATATTGTATTCGTATTTATATAAAACTGCATGATCATTTGTAGATGATGATAACAAATCTCACTTTTTTATTTGTTTTACTAATTCTATAAATAATTTAGTATAAGTAGGGATGTAGAAATAAGAGTTATAATATAGCAATATTTAATATTCATGTGTTAAAAAGATGGCACAATGGAACTAGCAGGGTACTATACCACTATACTATACACGAAAGGCTCTATAAACATTGCGGCACCAAGGACATCGTTTAAAAAAAGAGTATTTTGCAATGAACACAGATTATGGCATACTACTTACTTTGCTGGACTTCAGTAATGCTTTTAATGCAGTTGATTTTGATGTTCTACTTGGTACTCTTTGCTGTCTAAACATTTCTCCTGAAGTGATCGACTGGTTTCGCAGTTATTTGCAAGGCCGTCGGCAACGTATTTTAGTCGATGACAAAGTGTCCTCATGGTGCAATACTGTCGCCGGTGTGCCCCAAGGTGGTGTGCTCTCTCCGTTATTATTTTCAGTTTTCATTAATACTATAACGACCCCCCTATCTTCTTCCTACCACTTGTATGCAGATGATCTACAAATCTATACGCAATTCAGTCCCGACAGCATCAATTTGTCCATTAACACTATTAATAAGGACCTTGGTTCAATACTTGAATGGGGTAAATATTATGGTTTAAATATTAATCCTTCAAAGACTCAAGTTATCCTTATTGGTAGCTCTAAACTCATAAACAAAGTCGATTATCAGCAACTTGCTCCAATAATTTTTGATAACGTCATCATACCTTACAGTAGAGTGGTTAAAAATCTAGGAGTTCTCATGGATTCCACACTGTCATGGAAACCTCAAATTGAATCTGTCAGCAGAAAAGTTTTCTCTGCTGCACGATCTCTCCGAAAGCTACGAAATTTTCTGCCAATACCTACCAAAATTGCTCTCGCACAATCACTTATACTCCCAATACTGGATTACGCTGACACTAGCTATCTTAATTTGACCGAAGAGCAACTAAACAAGCTTGAGCGCCTTCAAAATATGTGTATTAGATTCATATTTGGTTTACGAAAATATGATCACGTTTCCGAATTCCGCGTAAGGCTCAAGTGGCTCCCAATTCGTCTTCGAAGGAATACTCATACACTAAATCTTTTATACAAAATATTATTCAACCCTTGTCTGCCAATCTATATTAAAGAACGCTTTAGTTTTCGCCATCAACACCATGAACGTAACTTGCGGTCTGCCAGCAACTACTTGCTGGCAACTCCCCGTCACAGTTCCCACCTTTATCAGCAGTCGTTCACGGTGAAAGCAATATCTCTTTGGAACTCATTACCATCTTCTCTCCACCACGCTAAAACAATAGCTTCTTTTAAATATCATTTAAAAAACTTCTATCTCTCAAACTTATCTAATTTTAAATAGAATCTATGTCAATACAAAGCGTACTTTGTTCTTCCTACTTATATATCTATTTTTAAATTAATGTTTTTATATTTTATATATATGTATTTCATATTATATTATTACACCTATTTATATACTTTAATTAGTAACATTTATAAAATAATAATGCCATGTTTACGTTTCTTTTTAATTTATTTTAAGATAAGGTTGCCTGGAAGAGATCACTTTGAAGTGATAAGGCCGCCCAAATTGTACATTTAATGTTAAAACTGTATTTTTATAAGTATCCCATTCTATGCAAATGGCAATAAAGTGTTTGAATTTGAATTTATGGCTGAAATTAATATATCCTTATTACAAAATTTAAAAATTCAAAAAGTTTTATTCATCTTAGGAATTTCACAAAACACTTGATGAAGTCAGTCATCACATACTTCGGCTTTAACTAGTTGTTGATAGTTGTTAAATAAGATATTACAGTAGACCAAGAGACAAAAAAAGCCGGCGGAAAAAAACTCTTGGCACTCTTTTTCAGTCAGAATTATCAAATTAATACAAATAGGTACAGTACAAATTGACCGTGACATGAAAAAAACATTGCCTGACTTAGTAAATTTTTGGCAACAAGTTGCTCAGAAAATATTTTTTTACTATACAGGCAGGGTGACTTTCGAAATTCGAGGACGTGACAGTTGGAAATCACACACGAAGAGAAAAAATAAATATAAATTATTTACAGAGCAAACTTAAACGAAAGTTAAAGAATTAATTACGCAACGCATGGTTACACTGGTACGGACGTACGCACGGCGCCGCTATCAACACAGAATAGGTAGGTAGGCATAGACGGCTGCAAGAACGGTCGTCGACCTAGTAAAACTGTTTATTTATTTATAGGGAATTCTGCTGAAAAAATAAGTACTTATTTTTATTACATAATTATGATCAGAATCGAGAATAGAGTGCTCTCCTTCAATATCTAAAATTTGTCACCCGACACACTGTATTAGTAAAAACCAAGACTGCTATCGTGCGTGCTAACCTCATGACACAGCTAACCTACTATCAGTCGCTACAAATCTCACCTGAACATCCTTCATATGAACAGGCTCGTCCATCCTCAGCTGCGGCCACTTATCTCCCGCCATCACTGAGCTCATGAGGAGCAGGTCCTCAACGTACCGCGCCATCGGTCCCACCGTCATGAAGTCTACGAACTGAGGGTCTGTGAGGGTCGGGATGTGGCCATCGATCGAGATTATACCTGGAGTTCACAATGAAATTTTATTTACTGTATGTATACAATTGCACCACATCATCTCTTTTAAATTAAGTTTCTTAACGGACTTGTGGTATGGATTCTAGATTTTTTAAGAAACTAATAAAAATACACATTGAATATACAGGATGACTGGTGGGTCACTTTTGAAATTCAAGAACGTGATAGTTTAAGACCATACATGAAGAAAAAAATTATAATAAAAAATAAATATTAATTATTTACTGAGTAAACTTAACCGAAAGTTAAAGAATTGATTACGCAACGTATTGTTACGCTTGCGTTATTATTTATTATTATTATGATCAGAGTGGAGTACAGAGTGCTTTCCTTCAGTATCTAAAATTTGTCACCAGTCACCCTGTATAAATATTACAAATAAAATTATTTAAACATCCATGACTTGACGGCTATTATCTATCTTCGCTCCACAAATTTCCTCCGCCATTGATCCCACCGCGTTACCACTCGCCGCATCTTTAGCATGCCTGTATATTTCAATCGCTATCTATTTAATATGTAGTATTATTTTAAGGAAAAGCCGTCATGTTCAATAGAATTTCCCTTTTAAGATATACGACGTGAGTAACACCTTTTTTTTGCCTGGAGGAAAACGTGCAATCACGTCCCCGACCGCCCAAGGGGGAGAGGCGGGGTATGTGGGGAGGATCCGGCAGAAGGCCGGACCCACCCACTAAAAACCTCCAGGTGTACCTCATCCGCCATAAGTGGAGCTTACGGTACCGCCATTAGCATTACCCGTGACGTGAAAAACACCTAATCCTACAAGAATAACACCTGATCCTACGTAACAGCTGTAAGATCGACCTACCTGGACTAGGCTTGTACCCGAACACTCCGCAGAAGGCAGCGGGCACACGGATTGATCCAGCGATGTCCGACGATACGCTCATAGCCGACGCCCCGCACGCAAGTAATGCCGCCTGGAATGTGACATTACACAGGCTTAGAAAAAAGACTTTTGCATATTAATGGAACATCATCCTCAGCCTGTAGACGTCCACTGCTGGACATAAGCCTTCCCCAAGGTTCCCCACGTCGCTCGGTCCCGCGCCGCCCTCATCCAGCGTTTACTGACAACCGTGACCAGATCTCGGTCCACCTTTTTGGGACCTACGCTGTGTCTCCCAGTACAAGGCAGCCATTTGAGTACTTTTCTGCCCCAACGGCCATCTGTTTTGCGAGCTATATGCCCTGCCCATTGCCACTGCAGGAGCTCGAGCACAGAACTTTATCGAATCGCATGTTTACGAATGTTCGTATAGTATGGAGTCGGTTGCAAGTTTTTAGTAGCATTGCAATTTTTTATTTTACATTTATTTAAGAGTACAACATGTTTACAAACATTCAAAATTAACAAGGCACACATTTATTTAAGCTGGCCGTGCAACAATGGATAGATTTAAATTATTTCTTACAAACCGTCTCCATACTATACGAACATTCGTAAAAATACGAGTCGAGCAAGTTCTGTGCTCGCACTGCAGCTTTGCAATCCTACTGGCTATGTCGGTCACTTTGGTTCGCCTGGGTATACCTTATACCTGAATCGAACCCACGGGAAATCTCTCTTGCATGTATTTGTTATTGTGACAATATTCGTTTATTCGTGTTACTTTAACACCTATCAGTAAGATTTATCCAGCCACAATATTTGTTTAGCACACCCATGTGAAGTGGTAACTTTTTAGTGACTTACAAGTACCCTTGCATTATATTTGTTTGCCGATATTTATGAGCACATAACAAAGTGTTAAAATATGTGAATTGAGTTTTTATTTGACCCCCGTTTATACTACTAATAAATAGTATTTTATTAGTAGTTTTTGACTTTGAGAAAAACTCATCCTCATTTATGGACAGGCGGCGCGTCGTCACGCTTTCGTTACATCGCCGGCTTAACTCTAAAGCGCCAGCCAGACTGTTGAAAACACGTTGAAAACCAATACTTCCAACCAAGGTTGAGGAAGGTTAAGTTGTTGACAACCAATTCCGAGTCATCCACACTGTTACAAACAGTGGTTGCAAACAAGGGGACAAACAAGAACACAAGCCAAGGTCACGCTAGGCCACGCCCCAAATCGTCAGTGAGCATTGATCTCTCGCGTTGCTAATATTCGCGATGGCAGTTTTGTATGCAATTGAGAATAAAGGTTGAAACGCAGGCTACAAAGCTACAAAACTCGAGTCATTTATAGTTATAGTTACAAAGTAAAATATACAATAACAAGCGTACACACTGTCCTAAACACAGACAATATTGATGTACTAGATGGATAACGCAAATGCATGTTCTTTGCGTGTCCGAACCCCGACCAAGCGTCCAGGTTGGTCGCCTCTAGATTTAATTCGCGTGTATGTATGTCTGTTAGAAAATCGAGTCCACAATATCGATATCGTTCTTAATAATCGATTTCATCGGCGGCATCGGTGTCTCTGAATCTATTTGTATTTCCCAGTAATAAATATCAGCTGTGACGTCACAATAGGACTTAAAAAGTCGGCTCGCTTGGTTCCAATACAAATCGTGGCACTTGCGTTTTCTATGTAGATGTATGTCTGTGTTTCTAAACACCGCCGTTAACAACCCGCCAAGGTTGTTTGGTTGTCAACAGCCATCTTCACTGTTGTAAACACGTTGTAAAAGAAATTTCTATTTCACTCGGCGTTCGACTTAGGTTGACAAGTTTGGTGAAAAACACGATAGGAATATTTAAAGAAAAATAGCGACTGTAAATTTATGAAACATGAACCTGTAGGTACTTTCGTAAAGTACTATGCAACTGATAAATACCTCATGTCAGCTAGTATATCATTGTATTATAACAATATTATCTACTTTAGAAAGAAAGAAAATAATTTATTGATGCCTAATATTATTACATAACATAATTATTCAAGTCCAAAGTTAGCCGTTGAGCCAAAATTGGATGGATTTTTCAAAATGACAATTTAAAAATCCTATTTATTTTCATTATGCGGGCTACCAATAAACTTAAATTTTGACAAGGAAAATCGATATCATGCTTTGTTAAATAGTGAAGCTTCTGAGTTTGCATCAAAATATGAAAGAATTTTGCAGCTAAGGAAACTGGCAGGTACATACATATACCATCTCATTATATTGTTACAGGGAAAACTGCAGTTTCCATCGCCTCGCAGTTTACGACCAATTCAAACACAACCCATAATGGCCGACAATTTGTCAACACTCAGATGCGCGCACGTCGAGCAGTGCTTACTTTGCAGTGCCTCAAGCAACATAAACCTTATCGGCAACATTTTAAAGAATATTTTCACACTGGTATACAAATCTTAACTGTAAATTTAGCGTATGTAATATTGACTATTTATATTTGAAGTTAAAGTGTTATTTGTCTTCTAAATCGATCCGGTGACATCAAACACACTTTAAATGATTTTCATTTGTTTTGTCTTTAAAGGAGGTACGTAATCCTACTGATATTGTAGTCCTACTAATATTATACTTGCAAAAGTGAGGATGATTGAAGGAAGTCTACTAATTAGATAAGTCTAAGTCATTGATAACTCTTCTTGCGCGATTTAACCGACGTACAGAGACAACTATCGGAATAAAGTAAACTAAAATTTTAGATGTTTCGCTTTCACGCTTGATTAAAGTGCTGATCCGATTTAAATAAAATTTGATACATAGATAGACTAGACCCTAAGGATGGACATTTGCTAACTTTAACTACGAAAACCGTTGAGGGATAGATATAGGGGGTGAAGTTTATTTTAAAAATCCTCAAACCAATTTCAATGAAATTTGGTAAAGATATAGAGTTAATCTTGAAAAAGTGTCCTCACTACTTTTTATCGCAAAAAGGGGTTGTGGGGTTAAAAATATGGAATGATTTTTTTAAATCCTTGTAACCGATTGTACTAATTCCTCATTCGGTAAATCATGCTTAATCATAAAGAACAATGGCGGATCCTTAGATATGTGAAATAATGAGCGTTTAGAAATCTAATCATCACTTATCTTAATAACTTATTCTTCTACGAATTTTCAACACATTAGTTTAAACTGTGTAGCGTTTGTTAAAATAAATAAAATTCGTCCAAAAATTTAATTGTAAATGCCAAAGACATACAAAACATATAATATTCAAAATGCAATATCTTTTCGTGTAACGTTCGTCTGCGAGTATTAATTGCACTGCGTTACTCAGGAATGAATTTCGAATAGTCTAATATGTTTTTGTTTGTTAAACCACTTGTCGACGACCACTTTGGCGATGCGGTAAACCAGGGGCCTTACTCCCGACGCGATCGAGAATCAAATCAACTCGATCTCAAGCATTTAGAAACCGATACTAGCGCCGAATCGAGCGGTGGCTCAAATTGTAACTAATCAGGATCGAATGTAACTGTTTATAGCTTGTAACAAATGACCAAATCTATGGTACAATTTGAGCCACCGCTCGATTCGGCGCTAGTATCGGTTTCGGGAGTGCGAAAATCCTTGAGACCGAGTTGATTTGATTCTCGATCGCGTCGGGAGTAAGGTCCCTGTCTGCCTCAGACGCCAGTGGTGTCTGGGTGTTTATCTAGTAATGTATTTATATTATAGGTTCCCCCCCTGGTCGCTCCATGGTAACCCATAACACAAGCTATGCTTACTTTGGTGCCATGTAGTAGGTGTGATTGTCTGGGGTTTTTTTAAACGCCACAAAATAACATTTATGTGACTTCTAAAATCATGTATGGCCCGCTGCCACTGTTCTTTGTTCGGATAAAAGATACGAATAAATCAAAAGGTAGATTCTGTATCGAAAAGTTGAGAAACATGAAAATTGTCTAGAGGTTAAAACTTGAAAGATTCCTGCTACGTATTTTACTTACGGCGAATCCGCATATATCGCGCCGATGTATTCTAAGCCACAGTACTTTAATAAAAGCTGTTTAATAATTTACAGAGAGCAGGCAGCAGTTTCGAACAAACATAGAACTAATAATATTTTAAAGTTTTTGCATTTAAAATGCTTAATGACTTAAATAAATGAAAAAAATTGTTAAATAAATAAAAAAATGTGTTTTTATTTAACACATTTTTTCAATTATTTAAGAGTCATTAAGCATTTTAAATGCAAAAACTAAAATATTATTAAACACGAGCGTTTGCCCGCGACTTCGTACACGCATAAACTCAAAAGTCCTATTTTCCGTTCCCGTGGGAATTTCGGAAATTTCTTTCATAACACAACCAGTCTCTTTTTGAAGAACTTTTATGTCAAGTATCATATCCATGCACTCAAGGAATAAGATTTTTCATACAAACTAAAAAGTCCAATAATTCCCGTTCCCGTGGGAATTTCGGGAATTCCTTCCTTATTGCACCCCTACATCTCCTAAATAATGTATGTTCCAAATTTCAGCTCTCTACGCCCAGTAGTTACGGCTGTACGTTGTCTGTCAGTCACTCAGTCACTCAGTAACTCAGTCAGTAACGGAACAGTTTTATATATATTGATTGCAATGCTTCACTTTAACTGGGATTTACAATTTCTGTAAAGAAATTCGGGTGTCGATTGGTCATAGTAGATGGAGCTACGTTAACAACATAAAGTAAGAACAAAAATGTGTTAAGTAATTTCGAGGCGTACCGCCAGGGCCCGGTAGCTCAATGGGAGAGCACTCGTCCGACAAACGAGAGGTCCCAGGTTCGAGTCCTGGTCGGGTGATTTTATTTTAACACATTTTTTCATTTATTTAAACATAGAACTCTTCAGCTTTATAAAATTAGTATAGCTGACTAATTTAATTAAAATCACACAAAGCTTGTTTACTAAACAGACCAATTAAGAAATTTCGACATATACCTCAGTACGAACAAACAAGATATTTAGAGTAAGGTTTATACGGTAGATTGCTTATAGCGACCTTCAATATTACGTCACGCTAACCGGTCCACTCAAAACTGTTAAATATTGAAATCATTCTAATTTTAGTGTAGATTCTAAATAAACACTTATAATTCGTATAGTATTATTTAAAAAATATTTAAATAGTTTTATTTTAGGTATAAAAGTTAATGCTAATTAGGTATCATCGAAGTTCAAGACCGTATGATGCGGTTAGTAATGCGAACTAGCTACTAGACTGAATTATTTATTTATTTATTAGGTTTTTACGATTCATAATATTCGATTTAAGACAGACTGTTAAAAATAACATAGAGTTCAAACACTTGTATTATGTCCTTGTTTCGTTTTTAATGAAATTAAAACTATTATAATTATCGAACGTAGGTATATAGGGTGACTGGTGGGTCACTTTTGAAATCCGAGGACGTGATAATTTGAGATCATACATGAAGAGGAAAAATATAATAAAAAATAAATATTAATTATTTACTGAGTAAACTTAACCGAAACTTAAAGAATTGATTACGCAACGTATGGTTACACTAGGGTTGGAATTGGCAGCGCTCCACGTGCCAGGTCACGTACCACGATTAACTCAGGCGTATGTAACGTAAATAGTAACAGAACTTTTCTTATTTCTTGTCACCATTCACCCTGTATAGCAAGGGTTAAAGTTTGTGAAGATGGATGGATATTTGCATAAGAAATGCAAGCTTGCTTCTCACATAGGATACGACAGCAATGGAAAAATATGGGATAGCCAATTATAAGAACTATAAAGTCGCTTACGAACCAAACGGGCCCGCCCAGAGATCGCCACGCGCCTCACCCGCGTCCAACAAACGTTGTACAGTCGTTGCAATTTGATGTATAATTCCGAGTCTTATTTATCAAATCAATAGATCTCAAATCGGGTGTGCTGAATGGGCGCGAGTCGGGCGCTGGGCGGTAGCGTGTGTTTTGAACGCGTTCTTACAAATGTGGCATGAGATGCTGGCTTCTGTTTTACATAGATACATAACTTCACTTTGAGTTAAAGTATTTCTTGGAAACAATATTGTAAATTAAAGCAATATGATCATTGAATTTTCAAAAGAAAAAATATCTGCAAAAAAAATGGTTTAAACTGATTCTTGGTAGAAACAGTATTAATAAAAAAATTATGATCAAATAAATGAAAAATGTGATAAATAAAAATTACCCGACCTGGTAATTACATTTATTCACATTTTTCATTTATTTCAGAATAATTGAGCATTTTCAATGCAAAAACTTAAAAACATTATTAAAACATTGCAATGCTTCACCTTACTGGGATTCACAATTTCTGTAAAGAAATTGGTCTCGGGTGGTCTTAGCTGCAAAGCTATACCATAAGATGGAGCTACGTTATTAGCAATATAACGTAAAAACAAAAATGTGGTAAGTAATTTCGAGGCGTACCGCCAGGCCTCGGTAGCTCAGTGGAAAAGCACTCGTCCGGCAAACGAGAGGTCCCAGGTTCGCATCCTGGTCGGGTAATTTTTATTGATCACATTTTTCATTTATTTAAGAATAATTGAGCATTTTCAATGCAAAAACTTAAAAACATTATTAAAATTATGATCACTAATTGTTATGAGCTCCGTTGTTAGTAATTAAAATGTATGAAAAATAACATTATGAGGAGTGATTATTATGAACATAAATCGGTATTAA